>OZ024934.1:86245050-87638195 GCA_964017235.1 Sabellastarte sp. h YS-2021
GTCACAACCGTAAATATAATAAAGAAGGGAATTTCATATCCATTCAGACTGACTGGTTTTGTGCTGTGACTGTTAAGTTAAAACTCGCTGTTATTAAATACATGGGTGGGGCAAATCCAAATAGCTCTTCCCAAAATCTGCTAGATTATTTGTAACAGAGAATATATTATAGTGGATTCATCTTTTCTTTATATTGAGACTGTTGAACTACATGCTCTATTATAAACTGCAAGGGGTGGAGTAAACCAAAATCGGTTGTTTTGTAAACCACTACATTCATGTTGTACAACAGAATATACTAATATTTAAAACCGAGCATTAACACTTTCAGTGTCTTTGTACTAGGGAGTTTCAAATCTTTCGCTCTGGTATTAATTTGCAAAACAAAATTGTTATTTGGTAAACTATTATTTTTAAGTCAACACTGAGAGAACTACGGCTTAGGTGTCAGCTTAGTAGGAAAGGTTGTATTTTATGTCAATAGTTTCCCATAGTGTTTCTGGTATAAATGCTTCATTAAAAGTTTGGAACTGTCTGGGGTTGACATATTTAAGTTACACTTGATTATCTGGAGTGGGGTTATTTTTCCTTAATGAAAAACAAATGAGACTTTAAGCCAGCAAACTCAGCAGTGATGTTTGGAATTTAAAACATTTATTAATGCCTTAAAATAATAGATAAATGTGACAACTAATAGATTGCATTACTGACACAATTAGTTTTCTTCAGCATACTAATAATACAAGCCTAAATGATAACATAAAGTCAAATATAAACATGAAGCCCTACATGAGGACATATTTAACATACATTTATACAATTATTAAAATAGAAAGGGTGGCCTCGTCAGGAGGCGTTTTAATTATTAGCATTTAAGAAACTTATCCACAATAACTAATTTCTTATATTATATTCCTTAAAAGCTGATACGACTTTTTGGGAATACCACCAGAATACAACCCCTGTCCCCCCAGACTACAGCTTCAAATGTTTGTAACCATATAAATGATCACGACAAAGTACAGATATTCAAAGCTAGTGCCACTGGACATAAAGTTGTCTTAATATGTCTAAATCGTTTATCCTTAAGTCAAAAGTATAGGCTATTTAAAACAATATTCATCTTAAAGCAGAGTGTTATTTTTCAAGTACAATCTCTTATGATTGTGTCACACTTTATTGGTTTATTGTTTGGAGAAAAAGAACAGAAAATCCTTTGGTAACGTAACTTTATCAAATCAAAATCTCATTTACTCATAACAAGGGGTGGAACAATCCAAAATACGTTGTTCAGTAGACCTCAGTTTCAAAGTAACAGGAAGAGGCTTTCTGCTTCAGTCTGGCTCTAATTTTCATTAATTTATGAAAATACCCAAATGAAATCCTTTAATAACCAGGATAGAGCAGACCAGTGTTGGCATTTTGTATAACTCCGATTTTTTTCTACAAGTCACAAATATTCATTGATTAACAATTAAGTGATTGCATTGTCTATAATTTCTTATTGCTTGTGTAAATAACATTCTAACGATACACAGACACTTCTGTGGTCAAATAGCTAACAAATATATGATGTGATTACATGACTTATTGGTTGTGGGCTTTGATGTCTGGATTTGGTTTGACAAAGCCTCCTTAAGATAAAGGTCACATTAAATTCGAGAATTTCCTTGAATTTCTCCTTCCTTTAAAAATCTCAGTTTCCCAAAGCCTCCTTCCTTAAAGCAAACCTTGAAAACTCCCTTAAATTTCAAGGAAGCTAAGGACCTACCTTAAATCTAAGAAAGTGTGCTTCAAGGAATGTTTAATAACTTTAATAAACATTTGTGCCCTTCTTTCAAGGAAGGCTTTTGGTAGGGAGAGTTAAAGGAGGATTTCTGAAACTGAATTTTAAGGTGGCCTTCCCAAAGGAAAAAATGATCTTCCTTTATTAAAGGAGGACCTTTCCAAAGGTAGACTTGCTCCAAGTCTTTGTATTTCTTATTCCACCAAATCTCACATGCATGAAATCATGATGAACCCATACAATACAAAGGCTTATCTGTCAGCCCCACATTCTGGTAAAAAAGTCATTCAGTCCTCATATAATACCTAAGACAAAAGGACTTGAGTAAAGTCTATTCCAAAGGCGGCTTCGTGAAACTGGCCCCAGCTCATGACAGTATGTGGGATACACTGAATGGCTTTGCTTTATCTGACCCCAACTTTCGAAAAGGAACTTACAATTTTAATCTAAACCAGAGTCAACTAAAGGTTATTTTTTCTCAACGCTTATTATCTCTGCAGTGAGTTTAGGTTATCGTAAAAGAACTGAAAAGCAGGCTAAGATGCACATCCTTTAATTTACATATTCTTAAAACTTCTGTATGTTTCCTCTGATGAATAAACTCAAGAAAAACTTGACAAATTCCAGCTAATATTTCAATTATCATTGAAATACAGCTAAAAAACTCATTGAATCAGAATGCTGCAAAGATTCTTCTAAGTATGTCATCTGTCATCACTTAACGTGAAGGGAAATATTCATGGTATTGTAAGCAGCCACAATTTTATTTTCGTACTGCACCAGATGTGGTAATTAAGAAGATCTCTAGAAACTTTTTGATTACCATATATACATACATGCATACGAATCTTTAATAACTTTAATATTACCAATCTAACAAAAAAAGGCAAAAGGGTGAAAAATCGTTCCTATGTGGTGGCAAAATCATTGCACTTGGGGAAAAATGCCGAAATGTTTGTATGCTTAATTCAGTGGTGCTGAAAGCATACACAATGAAGTAGGTTGATTTGTCAGGATTGACCCCACCCCCCACCCCCACCCCACCCGCACCGAAAAAAATGATATACCTCTATTATAAAACTCTTGGCAATGATCTACAATACAAAACGTATATACGTTTTAATTGTTTTCATAAGTTCCAAACTGAATAATTTTAATATCAGACTGTGAAATTTCTCTGCTGTCTTATTATTTAAATTAAGACATAGTTTCATCAACATATTGATACCTTACTTCGTACAAGTATCTTTTATGAAGGTACAAGTAAAATTAATACAGCAGATACATTTATATTCCCATTCCAAGAACGCTACTTCAGTCTACTTCATTTTAACCAATGTATTTGTTTCATTGAAACTAAATAATTCTTATGTTCATTCAAGAATATAAGCCCCAGTACAAAATATATTTCTCATGATAAATTCCGTGGACCTTTTAGTGACCTATAAAAATTCTATTGACACTAGTAGTAATATTTTTTGTAAGATTATACATTGAAGTGTAGTAATCCAAAGTTTATATCAAAGTGGTTCCTTTTACTTTTGTAGCATATTTATGTTCCTATTTTATAATAATCTGTTTTATAACGTATTTATATTCCTACTTTATCCTAATCTACAGTAGTTACCAATATATATTTGTTGATATTTTCTTTGTCAAAGCTGTGTTTTATTAATTCTGTTCTATTCTAGATTCTAAGGCACAACACCAATTCAATAATGATTATTCGAAAGACAAACACAGGTCCATACAATACAGATGTGTGATATTTCATACTTTAAGGTGGTAAAGTCTTTTTGGTGAAATAAGATTTTAGTTTTTTTTCTGAAACAGGCAAGACATTGTAATTCTAATAGAACTTTTATAGCAATTAATCTCCGCCTATTGACAGACTCTAAATGTGCATAATGCCAAAAAGCAGAGACCCATTGTCATGAATCCAGAAATATTGCAGGGGTCAGTGCCACGGAGAAAGACCAAGACAAGACCAAAATACTAGAGTGAGTTGCTTTTACAAAGAGATAGGTTTTCACCTTTCAAGAGATGGGGTAGAACGAACATCATCAGGTGGCTCATTCCAAACTGTGGGCACATCAAAAGTAAAATTGTGATCAAATTGTTTTTGAACAGATGGATAGAATTGAGGAACCTGCAAGAACCTTTTATCTGGATGATTGTATCTTGTGCCATATCTACCACAATGAATAAACAGAAGAGAACCAAAATAGCCATTATGACCACTATGAAGAAATTCAAGTGAAAGTGGTCATTTTGAAGATGCAGAGAAATTCGGCTGGCAGCCAAAGGAGTCGTTTGAGAATAGGAGATGCCCATTTGTATGTATTACAGTTTGTGACTATCCTAGCAAGTGTTTGTAGAATAAAATGCAGTTTGCACATGTTAAACCTATACAGACGTCTGCAGAGATAGTTGCAATAGTCAAGAATACTACTCACCAAGGCATTTGCCGCCAGGATAGCAGCCTCGTCTGTCAAATACTGTCTTACCCACCTGAGGTCACACATTTGAATGAAACGAGTCTTACAAATATTGCAGACACAATTAGTAAAGGAAAAACTTGCATCAAACCATACATTAAGGTTATTTTCGACCACTGCTGGGTACACGAACTTATTATATATTTTGACAGTTATGTTGGAAAGTAATTTCTTGAACTGAGCATTATATTTATGTATACAATAGGAATTGTAGTAATTATCCTCGGATCTCCTACAGTGGACGGATTTGGATTAAATTTGCATTGCGATTTTAATAATACCTATCAGAACTTTAATTATCAACTATACCACACTTACATGGCTATGTTTCAATAATTATTTTACATCAAGCAATAATTATTATGCACAGAGTGAATTGCATATTGATATTCCTTTCAAACTAAAACTAAACCCAGAAAAAACGAATTTATCATTATAGGTCAAAAAGCCATCAGAGAGTCACTTGCACCAAATTTTCCTGTTCCACTCCTCCAAAACAATATCTCTCCGTCGGTGGAAGTAAAAAACCTGGGTTTTATTTTCGACTCAGACAACTCCTTTGACAATCATGTTGCCAAGGTTTGCAGAGCATGTTACTATCATCTTCGTGATTTGCGACACATTCGCAAATTCCTTGGAGTTGAGACAGCAATACTTGTGGCAAACGCTATGGTCAGTAGTCGTCTAGACTACTGTAACTCTTTACTCTATGGGGTAAGCAAGTCCAACATAGCCAAACTACAGAGAGTCCAGAATGCTCTTTGCCGCGTCATCTTCAGACTTGACAAAATGAGTCATGTTACACCCCTTTTGAAAAAAACTCCACTGGCTCCCAATTCAACATCACATCCTGTTTAAGTACAATGTTTTGGTATTCAAGGCTATTAATCTTTCACAGCCCCCGTATCTTTCAACTTTAATAAGATCGAGCAGTCTCACTCATGGCAACAGGCTATCTATCTCCTCAACCCGCCCTAATAAGCAGATAGGAAGGCGTGTCTTTGCAGTAGCTGCACCAGCCAAATGGAACAAGCTGCCACAGGCTGTCAGATCTCAGCAAACAATAGATGGTTTCAGAAGCCAGCTAAAGACCTACTTGTTTAGGCTGGCATACCCCCCGCCTTAGTTATACCCTGGCGGGCGCTTTTTAGATGTCGACCCATGCCTGTCCCTGGACTCTCCCTTCTTGGACTCAAGCGCATTAGAGGATTTGTATCAATTTTGCGCTATATAAATCCTACTATTATTATTATTATTTACTTAAACAGATAGTTCCACGTGTCTTAACACTTATATGGAGGAGACATTTATGTAGCTGCTCTTACCCATTTCTGTGCATCTCCAGTTTTGGTCCCTCATTCAGTGCAAAAATTCTCACCTCACTGACGGTTAACAAGGGTTTTTGTTATTTTTGAGCCAGATAAAATATGTTCTTGCTAAAGTGATCAAAGAGTATATAAAAAAAATATTAAAATATGTTAATCAATGTTCCAAGGTTACCAAATTCTTGTATCTAAACAGTAGCTGCTCTTTCCAATCTGCTGGCTTTAACTCCCAAAGGTGTCAATCTTCCTTTGTTTCAACACAAAATGGGTCAGGAATGGATCCCTTTGACTGACACTAAATTGAGAAGATATTTAGTTTAATTTGGGGTAGGTCGTGATTGGTTGATGCTGGGTATACCTTCCACACCTTCAATTGTTCAGATACCACTTTTGCCTTTAGTAATAATGTAGTTTTACAGAATATACAGATTCATGCCATCTGGACGTTGTATTGTGTCTGAAGATATATCCACCATCAGTAGTGTCAAAAGTGACTAATATGTTGAAAGCTAACCTTTCGTCAGTCCATACTATATATACTTTGGGGCTTGGGTGATTACTTCCCCTTTCAGAATTTTAAAGTCATTATGTCAACATTTATGAAGTATACACTAAGATAATCTTATCTCTAATAGGGTCACCTTTACATTATGTACTCTTTTATTACTTCTACCAAACCAGTTCCCTTTTTAGTAAATTTTAATTAAGCCTACTTATTTGTGCTTAAGTTAAGATGACCCTATGCCTGTTTGTTATTGACTGTAGACAGAATGAACTGTAAATGTAAATAGTATAGATCTAATTTTAAATAAATAAAATGTATTAAAATGATTGCTTGACCTTTGTCTTTCATCAACTGATCAAGATCATTCACTAGCAGATTTAGCTGGGACATCAGGAACTGAAAGACAAGTATTTTAGATTACATAATTCACTTTATTTTATTCAGTCATCTGGCTTCAGCTTTTTCGAATTCTTGGGTTTTTACCTTGTAACAACCATTTTAAGGACAACGTGAAAACTGTGACGTAACAACATGATTTTAACATTAAACAAGTCCCATTTTGGGAAGCAAAGCCCAGTGTGTCTGATTCATTCTTGCACTTTATTAATAGTAAATTTGTCAATATATATGGTCTAAATATGATGCCTTAATGTTTTATTTTCATCTAAGTCAACATAAATTTTATAAAAGTTCTACGAGAAGTAATGCAGGGGCGGATCCAGCCTTTAAGTAAGGTGGGGGTTCACATTAAGTAAGGTGGGGGTTCACATTGAGTAAGGTGGGGGTTCACATCAGACATATTATAACTAAGGGGGTTGGATCCCCCTGGATCCGCTAGTGTAATGTATATTGACGGCCTCGCCTTTTACAGATATGGCGTTACCTGTGACTTAGGACATAAAAAAGGTTTACTGTTGACAGCTTACTGTAGATTGGTATTCTGTATTAGATGTTGTGCCAAGTTAAGTCATGTGCCAAATCAGCACATCTGTTGGTCCGACATTGGGAGCCACCATTGGCCCAATGGCATTTTAGCAAGTGGCGGTGATCTTGGTAAGATGTTGGCAAATTACTGATAAGAATATTACTCACATAATAGTATGAGCCTATCAGATTGTGGTATGAAGTCATGTTCCCATGGTGTGGACAAGCTAATGACTGACAGGTTGTGGGTAGATCTAGTTATGGGAATGAAAGTCACAAGATGATAATTCCTAATACAGTGATCAAATTATAAATTTAAATAACTTGTTTATTGAAGGTGTATAATGGTAATATTATTTTGATATTTTAAGTTGTTAAATAGTAAGTTCAAAGTTGTTGGCTCACTGAAATCTGATTATTAGATACACTATAAAAAATATTTTCAAGTGTGAGCTCTATCGAGGCTCACACTTCTAGGAATCACTTTTTTTCTTGTCTCCAGACTTTCATGAATTGTGGCGCAGTATGATGAGGATCTGTCTATGCATTGGAGTTAAGAGGCAATGAACTACATTAGTACTGGGATGGGTAACCGCTTCAGTGCATTGCTTGTGTCTCTGATGGCTTTGTGGCTTGCGCTTGTAAACCAAAACTGCCTTTTTTATAAAGTATCTCCAAATCCCCTATTATTGCTCTTAAATAAACTGACTCAAAACTGGCTCAATGTTGCCCAAAAGGAAGTAAAATCTAGAGATATACAGCTTGAACAATGTAGGAAGCCACCATTAGCTGAACATTGGCAAAAGCTGCTGACTGTGTCATCAATAGTCAATGTCTGTCCCATGATGGCCTGCTATCTGGCAGGGCATTTCCAACTTCTGTTTTTCCTTGGTTCCCAGCATGTAAATGACCCAATGACTGAAAGAACATTTCAGCCTTATGTGTCTCAAAATCTGATAGTACACAGATTGAGTGTAATAAAATTATTAGATTTTATTGACTCAGACATATCTTTATCACAACATAGGCATCTTGTACTGTATTTTGTATTATTTTGTTTATTGTGTTACATTATACTCTATGATATTACTGCTGCATATTGATGAATGACCTAAATTTAGTCTAGACTAGTCATTGCAAACTCATTTTAAACTGATGCTTCTTGACCATTACTATACGTCTCTCTCTACCTGGGTACCTACTTTGATACATATGTCAAACCACAAGTTATTCCATTTTATTTGCCACATGCCAAATCTACGCAACCCTGCCTGGGGTCCCAAGTATTGACCAGTGGTTTCCTATTTTTATGACAGATCCCCTTGCATTTTTCTTACCGGGGCTCCTTCTTTGTTGAAAACTTACTTTCTGCTGTATTTTTCATTCTCTTTGGGTCGCTCGCATTCTGTGTTTTATTAGACTTGCTCACAAAGCTTTACTTTAGTTTTTTTTCCAAGACAATAAATGAGTGCATTTTATAACAGTCTGGATTTTACACTCTCACTCGAGGGAAATACGTTCATAGAATCATAATGCACTAAGGAGGGACCTTGCACAAGGTCTGGTGTTTTATAAGTATATATAGGGCCCTGTTTTGGTGACTTCACATCATAATATGTTTGTCAGTAACACACTGGTCAGCAATTTAGTTACATTCTATGTACTCATATTATGATAACTTTTCAGTCCTCTCATATGTTATTGTCGATTACCAATAAATATTTCAAGTCGACAACTTAGTCTTCACCGGGATCCCCCCATCCCCCCCCCCCCCCCCCCCCCCAAAAAAAAAAAAAGTGTAGTGAGTAGCACGCTATCCTCCAACCTGCTATGAGTGTGGGTGTAAATTGCAGACCTAAAAAACTCTTGGGCTGAAAAGCCAAATTGGTCGAATTTCTTCCATTATACCTATAATATGTTCAATCTTATTAGATAATCTTTGGTTTCTACCTTTTAATAAAAGAAAATAACTTACAATGGGAAACAAATATGAATACTTTTACCACAACTTCACTGCTGTCCTGAGCACTTTGACCAAATCTGTTCAACCAGAAATATTCTATCAGTGAATCCATCCATCCAAATATGTTTCAGTGTTCGAGTGTTGGTAGTGTTAGGCCTAAACTTATGATCGGTAAAATCTTAAGATTTGCTTGCTCAAACTTAGGATCCTAAGTTTAGGCAGAAATCTTAATATTGTGCAACAAATCTCAAGATTTTGCTGCACAAACTTAAGATGAAATCCCCTATACTT
The DNA here is from genome assembly GCA_964017235.1 of Sabellastarte sp. h YS-2021. Taxonomy (NCBI): domain Eukaryota; kingdom Metazoa; phylum Annelida; class Polychaeta; order Sabellida; family Sabellidae; genus Sabellastarte; species Sabellastarte sp. h YS-2021. Next base: position 86,254,343 of record OZ024934.1, read on the forward strand.
GTTTAGTGATACATAAATATAATTTAGGATAATATGAGGGTTATGTAATGTCAATATATCTGTAATGTATATAAAAATATGAAATATTTTTAATTTGATAGCGTACAAAGGCTTATTGTATAAATGGTTTATATCCGATTGTCACTTATCTTAGCTTCTGGTATGTATAATTGCAATTATAATAAGAAACATAGGGCCTCTTCACACAACCATTGATCAATCATAATAATCAACCAATCACCAACAATAGACCACCAATAAGAGGCCAATCACAGTCCAAGGCAACATCTTAAGTTTGGGCTGCCTAATCTTAAGATTGGGCAGAAATCTTAAGATTTTTGCCTAAACTTAGGATCCTAAGTTTGAGCAAGCAAATCTTAAGATTTTACCGATCTTAAGTTTATGCACAACAGTAGTATTGTTGGAGCCCAACTTAGGCTTGAGATAATAAAATTCAAGAATTATTTTTATACAGAATATAATATTTAATATTTACAAGGGAATTATTCTTCATGACAAAGATGATATTAACATTGATAAGTTTAACTGACCGTTGTACAGAGGTATTTTACACTTCTTTTTTATTTTATATCAATATGTTTAACATATCTAACCTCAACAAGAAGTGTTTAATTGCAGAAACTAAATGTATTTTGTTTCCTAAACCTTGAAAGCATGAATTTAAAATATTCATTTGATGTCGATTCAATTGTCTTTCATTGGAATGATTTCTTAATTGGATTTGTGCCTATTGTTTCAACATTCTATTGATGTTGATTTGTTTCACTTTGGGTGGGTGAAGTACACAATATGATATACCCCAAATCATAAACAAAAATCAACATCAAAGTCATTTCTCGATATAATGAGGCTTCTATCAAACCTAAAAGGGGCAAAGCCAAATATAGTGGATGATTTTATGGGTGAGGCTGATTATATATTTTAAGTTTAACAACAAATTAAAAAAACTACATTTTAAGTAGAAATTCAACAGCATTTATAAAGTGCTTTATCTTTGGAGCTCAGTTACATTAATTTATTTGAAAATGTAATTAAATCCAAACAAGTTAATTTGATTAGTTTAGTCAAACAAAACAGTAATACATAAAATTGATAAAAATGATAAAATACACATTATATATAAAATTGGTATTTTCTTTTCATGTTATATGGGTAAATGTCCATTTAAGACTTAACATTAAGCATTTGAAAATTATGATTAAATCAATCAGTTTGTTTACAAACATGTAAAATATAACCCCAAAATACCTTAAATGAGTCTCACAACAATACCCAATTAATCCTGTCAGCTTTCAACTTGAAAGGAATGTTAAAACAAAAAAATACATCACAATATAATCTAGTTGCCTAATCACTCCCCTCAAATGAAATAAATCAAGTTGAAAGCAGCCATTCAACAATAGACACTTTATGACCTAATGACCCTCCCATTGTGAAATTAACTGAGACAGAGTCTTGGAACACTAAGGCGATTGAGATTAATCCTATCAATGCATTATGATGTAAATAAAAGAAGTAACATTTAAGCGGAAAAATAAGTAAATAACATCACTTCATTTCAAAAATAAAGACTATGTGTGCAAATTATAAGTTGGGCTAATATCTGTAACCAAATCTTAAGATGAGATAAGCACAAAAATTCTAAAATTTAAATATAAGTATTTAAATAAAGTAGCAAGGTTATATTCAGTTTCATAATTAAAACTATAAATGGCGTATGTCATAACAAATTAATATCAAACTAGCTTGTTAATATTATATTTTAGCTTAAGTCATTTCTGAGTTTAGTTATCCTGATTTGGGCTAATATGTTCTAGCCCATGTTAAGATAGGCTACCAAACTTAGGATCCTAAGTTGGGCTATAGCCCATCTTAAGATGGGCTGACTCCTAAGTTGGGCTCCAACAGTAATATTAAAGTTGATATAACTTTGACTTTATCAGAACTACAGTGAATTTTTTAGATTGACTACTGGTCTATAAAAAGGAAACAATGCCAGGCTGAAACAAAAGCCACATAGGTAAGTTTGTATTGTTAATTTATTTTTATCACATTTAACTGACATTTGAAATGCACCATTCATTTTAGTACAACGGTAAACAATATGATAAAGTTCAATCTGGTAACATGTTACGTAATAGTCTCTATTTTTCTTTCAATGAAAGTGCTATGATCATCTATTTTATTATTGGGTGAAAAATTATTATTTTATTGTACAACTTTTTTATTTAATTATCTGAACTGCGTTTTACTTTGTTGATTTTAAATCTTCTTCAAGTCTAATATTTTGAAAAACGTTTTCAGACATTCAGACACCTTCCTCTTAAAACAAAGCAAGCTTGATGATGACACCACAAATCTGCAGAACCAGGGGCACAGCAAGGATGGTGTTGCTATGGTTACAGTTATCAGAATCACAGTAACAGTTGATGGTTCTCGTTTTACATGAGTTGGTATCACTCTTTTCATCACATTCATAACAGCCCGTTTCAGCAACAGCATGAGAGGCTGCTTTCACAATACAGCCCCTCACTGAATTATGTGTCCCTGAAAAAAACATGAGATGTATTGGAAAGTGATCATAATTTTGCACAAAGTTTAAATTAGCACAAGAATGAACTGAATAATAAATCTTAAACATTAAAGCAAGTTTGACCTCTGCTACAGAGTTTATATGATCATAGGACCATATTTCTTTGTTTTACATTTCATCTTCATGAGAAGTAGGTCTTGGTATAACATGCAATCAAATTAATCCGGGGAATGATATGAACCAATAATTCAGGATTTTGTTTTTGAAGAATTTTGGGCCATGGTGGAGGTATATACAATTCCTAGGGTCCATTTGTGCTTCCCAACCTTAATTTAGCACCAAAGTTATCCTCGTTTTTAAAAGTACGGAAAGGTACTTAGGTACTCAGTTCATTTGTAGTACTTGTGTTGAAAATATTTGTGCTAATGTTACCACTTTCACAGTCATGCAGAAATTGTCATATCAGCAGTTTGCCCATACAACATGTACAAAACTGTTATAAACTGATTTCATTTATTTATCTTACCGTCGGGTCGGATGGTTTTTTCTTTAGAACAATACAGGCAGTCTGTTGAGTCCAATTTAGTAATGTCATTAGAGTCTGTAAAATCATCATTGCAATCATCCCCACTACTGCACTGGTAACACTTCAGAGCAGTACCTGACAAAACAGCCAAAAAGCAAGTCAGATAGGAGTAATTTTCTTATACAACAGCCAAATAATAAGTCAGTTAAAGTTAGCTTGGGGGTAGTTCCTGACTAAACCCCTAATAAATGAGTGAGTTTGGTGGCTTCTGACAACACAATAAATACGCGGATTGTTTTGGCCTGTCTCTGACAAAAAAAAACCTGTACATGGGTTGGATGGTTTCGTTTCTTTGCAAACAGCCACTGAAAAGTAAATCCAACAAAATCTTTATGGCAAATTTTAAAATGTTGCAAATTTATAATTACAGACTTAATTACAACCAAATTACAAGTATTAATACTATTTTTTTAAAAACATTCTTTCTTGTTATTATTTCAATTGAATTTTTTTATGCAATAATAAACCTTTTCTGCCATTTTTAAATTAATAGATTCTACATCCTGATACATTCCTACACCAGTTGTAATCCTGCTATTCTGTATTGCCTAACTTATGCTATGCTGCATCTATCACATTTAACATAGAACTTCTTTGTTTTGTGGGGAAGATAATGTGTTTGCAAAGCAGTAGATTAGATTAAAACTGTACCTTGTTGGACCATGCAGTAAATGAGAGCCACGGCCACGAGAACTTTGTAGTAAGCCATAATTTCACCTGAAACTATATAGTTTTGTAACAATATACAGTCAGATTATTAATTACATGATATTTCAGCCTAAATACTTTAGTGCTCATTGCTTGGTGTCGTACCATTGCACAAACCTCCACTTTGTACAAAGCGGAACTAAAAATATTTGTTTATATTTGTACAATTCCATCATTTTTGCATAGAAAATGAGGAAGCTGAAGTGACGTTAGAAATGAATTAAATATCTTCCGCGATTTCCATACACATGTAAATGGTGCAAAGTTGTTGTGCTGATTTCTCATAGAAATTACATTATCACACATGAAAATGATTTTAAAAGGTTTGTTGCTTTGATTTTATATTGGTAATGTGCATTTATAAATTGCGCTGGTCCCAATGCATATTTTAATGTAAAGAAATCTATGTAAAAAACCATAAAAACAAAAGAAACAAAAACAAGGTTTGTGTCTCCCTTTTGTTCAAAGTTACGGCGGTGAGCAGGAGGTTTGTAATGCCCAATATAAACAGGCTATGTTATTTTGATGAGCATAGACAGTATTTTATTATAACACCCCTAACTTTTCAATGATATTTTACTGGTGAAAACTAGGGAGCTATTGCGGCAGCCACAAGCTATTAGAAAATAAAAGCTGTGAAAGTGGTGAATTGGAAAAAGTGTTACTTTTGTCACTTTATTCCTTTGCTGGAGTTTCTGGTCAATGATATTTCTCATACGAGAGATCTAGAAACTTCAGTCAATCCGAATTTCCACATCCTGATGTGAGAACTTCAAATTTAGACCCAAGAACAAATTTCCAATCAAACAAGGCCGGTAGGAGTTTCGGTCTACTAGCACGAGCGCAAAGCCATCAGGGACACGAGTAGTGCACTGAAGCGATCACCCATCCCTGTACTGACATAGCCCACTGCCGCTTAACTTCAGTAAACAGACATATACTCTACAAGTGAACAGACAGATCTCTAGAAGGCCAAACCTCACTAGAACTTGCCCCTAACAACAGTTGTTTCTAAGTAAAATGTACACCATGTTACAATTGCAATACTACCATACAAAGTCAAGTAGAGCTCTTGTGTGATATATTAACTGTATACAATTGGAAAACTTCGCGAATGACATAGAATCTATGGTGGGTGCGAACTACCGATCTGCGCGATCTCGAGATTTTACTTGCGCGTTCTCGTCATCAAAAGATCGCGCGCCCATCTCGAGATTGCTCAAACAATCTCGAGATGGGGCTGCTCCAACTCACAGTTGATTTTCAAATTTTCAATTGAGTTTCAAACAGGGAAGCCACAATTGGGTTATATCAATTATGGGTGGTTATCCATGTCTCTTTAAGTGAATAGAAGAGAGAGGCCACAACTAATCCACAGCTAATCCAATTATATTTTACAATGAAGCGGGAATCAATTGTGGGGAGAATCAATTGCAAACAGAGAAGCCACATGTAATCCAATTAGCTTGTTACAATAAGGGGGTTAATCAGGGGTCATCAAGTGAATTAATTGCAAAGGCAGAAGCCACATATAATTTAATTGGGTTATAACAATTAGGTGAGGTTATCAGGGTTTTATTATACGAAGCAATTGCAAAAAAGCCATGTCAACAACTGGCTACAATAAGGGGTTTAATAAGGGTCAGTAAGTGAATTAATTGCAAAGAGAGAAGCCACATCTAATCTAGTTATCAGGCTTGTAGCCTACCCTTGGAACTCTAATTGGTTCACTTGCATTTCAGCCCATGTAAGGCTATATAAGTCCCCCATTTTACAGCTTGAACTTGTTGGTACTTGTTGAACTGATCTGATATACTGATGTATGTTTATAATATGTTTGTAATATGTAATATGTTTGTTTAACGTTCTGTAATATGTCTGTTTCCTGTTTTAATGATTTAACAACCATTTTTGTACAAACCTGTTTTGTACTCACTCAAATGTCATAATAAAGTGTGTTTGAAAAATCAGCCAATTATTGACCACCTCAAAAATAAACACAGCCAGTCAAATCAAGATTCTGTGATAGTAATCATTGTGAGTTGGAGCAGCTCCATCTCGAGATGGGCGCCCGATCTTTTGATGACGAGATCGCGCATATCGGTACTTCGCGCCCAACATATACACAAAACATATACATCATGAAAGATAATGATACCAATATTATATACATGTATTGTACAAGTGCATGGCAGAATGTTATAATGTTCATCTTCGTCAATGATCTGAGATCATCAGTGGCCTAGTGGGTATCACTGGCCACCACCTGTGTTTGGGTTTGACTCAAAAAGTCCCTGGCTGTTATGAGGGACGTAGAACCCCAACTTTGATTTCATGAATGATCTTTGCTTTTTTGCATATGTTTTATGAGGGATGTTATCCACCATTTTTCGTGAAAATTAATTAAATAAGTCCATATTTAAAGAAAGAATGCCAAAAGGGTGCAATATGTAGGGACATCAGTGAATATAAAAAGTTTAATATGTCTGCATGACTTCAATAAAAAAAATGAGTAGAATCTCTATGAAAATACATTTCTGATGATGTATATGTTATGTACATTATATATTACAGGCAATTTGTGCAACAAGGCATTACGAGTTGTTGATGAATATGCAGTGCTTATTATCCATTATGGAGCCCAACTTAAGAGACAGTCCTTTTTAAGATGGGCTATAGCCCAACATAGGATCCTAAGTTGGGTAGCCTATCTTAAGATGGGCTAGAACATATCAGCCCAACTTAGGATAAGTAACTCAGGATTGATTTTAAAGCTCAAATTCAATATTAACCAGCTAGTTTTATATTAATTTATGTCGCACTCCATTGGAGGTTTTAATCATGAAATTGAATATATTTCAATTGTACAGTATATGTATGTGAAATAGTATTTAACATTTGTTGTGCTTATCTCATCTGACGATTTGGTAACAGGTATTAGCCCAACTTATAATTTGCACACATAGTTTTTATTTTTGAAATTAAAATATTATTTACTTATTTTTTTACTAAAAAGTAACTTCTTTTCTTTACCTCATTATGCATTGATAAGATTAATCTTAATTCCCTTATTCTGTCTCAGTTAATTTGACAATGGGAGGCTCATTAGGTCATAAGGTGTCAATTGTTCAACCATTGCTTTCAACTTGATTTGTTTCACTTGTGGGAAGTGATTAGGCAACTGCATTAGACTGTGATATAACTCTTTTGAACTTGATTTCTTTTACCTCTGGTTGAATGACTAGCTAACAGAATTAATTAGGAATAGTTGCAAGACTGTATACAAACTGATTAATTTAATCAGAATTTTCAAATGTTTAATGTTAAGTTATTAAATGGAAATTTAGCTATATAAAGTAATAGAAAGCACCAATTTTACATAGTAAGTTTTACTGGGGAATACAAAGAAATTATTTCCTGGTCTGTTTGTGTGGCTCTTTAGGTGAAATGCAGTGCCCAATAGAACTTTAAAAATCAAATTGAACATCAGAATGTGGCTAAATATATCTGATTATTTTCCTTGACCAACAGTACATGTGAATGATCATAAAGAAGCCCCAGGATTGCTAAGCAATGTAAGCACCATGTTACCATGACAACAATACCACACAAATAAGCCAGTTTTCACCAGACTTGCTTTTTTTAACTTTTAACGCTTACTGTAGACAAATGAATACAATCAATACTGTACATATTAAAAAGGGCTACTGTTTGGCGTTGCAACTTGCACCTTCCTCAGTATGGTACAGAACACAATACAGAATGTTAATCAATAGCTGGTTGCATTTCTAGGGGGATGTATTTTTTTCCAAATATGGTAGGGGAGCCAGTTACTGAAGTTAGGTAAACATGAAATAATTCTTTGTATGTATTTCTGAGTGCAGATTACAAGAAATATTAAACTGATTTGATTGACTGATTTTTTCTCTTTAAACATCCAACATTACGATCATAATTTGATAGAAGTTTCAACTTTCAATTTCATCAATAATCTAAAACACAATGACTTTTTTCCATAACCCCCCAAAAATAATAATAATAATATAACTGTGTCTGTACAAGGTAAATTGTCAATTTAATAATAGGTTAATAACAATAGTAATAATAATAGTAATAATAATAATAATTTTAATCGTTCATAATTAAAATATTAATAAGTAAACTATATGATTGCAGCAAATTATATCAACTGGTGGTTTATCTTAATAAAAAAGTGAAATTGTTGATCTTGTTAGGATCTGTACAATATGTTGAAAATAACAACATGATCACATAAATCAACTGGTCTTTTAAACTGTTTTAAAATTTTAAAATTGTATATAGTTGTAATTCTTCTCTGTTTATCTTTCTTTAAATTGGTAATTTATTTTTATTTTGTTTATTAAATTTAATTACGTTGATGACAACCAGAACCAAGTTTTATGTTTTAAGTCATCAAAAACTTCTCACTTTGAGTTTATTACTTCAACTTTTGTCATAACCTGTGTTTTATATAATTCAGATATAAATACTAACTATTTGTTACAGTGATCAACGTAAAACTTTATCAAAGTATAGCAAAAAGATCCACATTTACTCTACCTTCCCACACTTTCAGTTCCTTTTGTGTTTGAACCAAATTTTCACAAAGATATGAGAACCCCAGACTGCATAGCGACCCTTATAAAGGACATTTGAAGGGAACACTCGATACTTATGGCTCGGTCAAACTCTTCTGAATGACATGTAACAGGTACATGTATTCATTATGTTCCAGATGACGATTACTAGTTGTAGGAAGCAAAAAAATGCATTGTAAACTGTACATTGATTGCTTGTGTGTAAGATGCCGATTCTGTGCAATTCTGGTAATCAGTTATTAGTAGACCTCAATTAATTAGCCAATCACAGCCCTAGATAAATATATTAAGTTTGGGCAGCCCAGTCTCGAGATGGGAGTCCCGATCGTGAGTTGGTGCTCAACATAAATACTAGTATTAGGCCAAAGCCGCGCTATTATACACAGTTTAAACAAGATGTTGTTGCAGAAAAATACGTTAAATTCTCTATAACAAGGTCACAAAGATCACTTTTGGCAGAGTTAAGGATGGGAATATTACCCTTACATATTGAAACTGGCTGCCATTACAGAAAACCATTACAAGAAAGTGTTTGCCTTTATTGTTCTGATAATGCCATGGAAGACGAATATCACGTGACCAGTTGTATAGAAAGTTTTAAAACTGCTTACCCAGATTTTTATTCTTGGAATTTGAACAAAAAATTTCTTGCCTTTTTGTGTCATTTGATACAAACTATTTTGCTAAATTTGTTGAGAAAATATGGAATATACGAAAAACATTGTTTTAAATTAAGTATCCTTATTTTTGGGTTTTCTACTTTAAATATGACATACTTTTTAGATTGTAATTGTGTATTTGTGATTATTACTTTTTTTATTTTATCATACTTTGTGATAAATTCCTAACTTTAACTAATCAAACAAATCATGTTTTGAATAGGTTTTTATAAGCCCAAAAGAAGGCTAGGTATTTGTTTTTGTTTTGTTATACCTTTTATTACAGTGTAATACATGTCACTATAATAAAATAATATGAAATGAAAAAATGATTAGGGTTCAAATACCGGCCTGACCTCAAGTTGGAAAGCTGGTAGTTGCTTGCCGTTGGTCGTCAGTTTACAGTACAGAACCTTTACCAACTGTATGTACTGGTTTCCTCTGCCCCTCCAACTGTCCACCACAACATAACCGATAAGGTACTAGACATGCAATAAAACACTAAATAAATAAAATAAACAAATTCTTACAATATCAACTACTCCCTCTTCGGTTTATATGTATACATTATAAAGAATAAATCCACAAGTAGTTTAATAATGCGCATATAAAAAAATCAAATTTTGATAGTATAACCCAAATGTTGTTTTAACTTAATTTGCAATCAATTAATTTACTATTACATACAAATTATTAGATTAGTTTAGTAATACCTATAATTTTGTTTCATGCATATAATCCCAAGAAGATAAGCATCTCTTTATTTTTTATTCATTTTATTATTATCTATTTTATTATTTTGTTTGTGCCACTTTAAATCGGCTCAGTGTGATCAGGGCACAAACCCTTGAGGCATGTGTGTTTGTGTACAGTATGATGATTGGCTCTTTTCATGAACACTCCTGTTTTGTAAACACAAGTTTGCTCTGGTAACCAGGTTGTTTACCTCCTGAGAGACAGGTGAATATGCAAATAAGCCCTGTTCTTCTGTGGTTGCCAACAACATAAAGATTCTCCTAATCTTTAATTAGAAGAAATATTATTAAAAAAACCCTGTGAACAAAAACTTTTTGTCAGAAATTTTTATTAAATGGTTCCTAATAATCAATATGTTTGGCTAATATGCTTACTCCGTAGACTAATTTGCTCACATAGCTTTCAATCAATATCAACTAACCTATTTCAAAAGTTATGATTGTAATAAGTTATAATAAAAGTAACCAATGTTTATTCTTTGCGGGGATTTTAAATGTGAAAACAGAATGTTTTTATGAATTTGGTATATATGATATCTTACGTTTATAAGTCTGAGAACCAAAAATATTAAGTTTTCGGAAATATTTATGCTTTTATAAAGGTTCCATGCATGCCATTATAGTATGAAGTATATCTAAAGCACCAGATTGATGTAGACATCCTCTAAGACGCTGATGTTCGATGAGGGATAGTCTGTGTCTATACTAGTGTCCGTTAGGTGAGAAAGACTATGGTGGAGGGTAGACTAACCTCAATAGATAGGTCTTCAGCTATTGTCTAAATCCAGTAATACTCCCCTGAGTTCTGATCGATTGAGGGAGTTTGTTCCATTCAATTTGAGTAGCTTCTGTGAAACTGCTTGTTATGTCTGGTTGCGGAAACTGACTTGCCTTGTATGTAAATAGCTTGTATTTAAACAGCATACGGTACTAAATGGGGAGCCAGTGTAGTTTATGTAAGAAAGGTGTCAGATGACTGAACTTGTTTAGTTTGCACACGATGTGACACTGAGTATTTTGAATTAGTGCGGGTCTGGCAATATTTCTCTTTTTTGTGTGATAAAGCATGGGAGTTGCAGTAGTCCGGCAGCTGTTTCATTGGTTAGATATCTACAAACCCTTTGTAGTTCCCGAAATTGGTATTAGCATACACAACATAAATTAGCCACATGCTACAGCATTGAGCTGTCAGCATCCAGGGTGACACCAAGGTTTTTAACTGACTGATTTATGTTAGATATACCCTCCAGGGCAATGTGCTCATTTATTTGCTTGGCTACAGCTTTCCTGATAAGTTTGGATGTGTAACTGAGGTTGGATACCGGTCGATAGTTCTTGAAAGTGTTTCTGGGAAGACCAGCTTTCTTAAGCAAGGGTGTGACATATGCAGTCTTCAGGCAGGGCCAGAAACTGCCCTCCTGTATTGAGAAGCTCACAATGTAATAGGGGTCAAGATTATGCTGATGCAATCATAGACCAAAGAGGTAGGAATGCAAATGGCAATTTGTTGGCTGGACTGTTAATAGTTTACAGTGTGGTAGCACTGTTGGTAATTTATGGAGGATCTTAATGATGGAGTTCTGCATAGCTTTGGAGTTATCATCGTTTTCACTGACCATGTTGCCGTAATATCTGGTTTTTGAAAGTTCTAGGAGATAGATGGTTAAACTGGGTCACTGAGGCTCTATATCTACTGCGATTTAAAGTAGAGTTGTCTTTTTGCCATACCCTTTCAAATTGCATTTGAGTCTCTATGCTGCCATGATCTAACTGTTCATGAATCCTTCGTGTCATGGAGTTTGATGTCCATATTTTGGGCCATGCTTGCTCGGCAGATTCCTTAGTGGATGAAAGCATTGGTTGTGATAAGCTTTTGTGAAACAGACAGCCAGGTGGTCTGATATACCATCATTTACACACAGTAGAAAAACGGTGTTCATAAAACAGAATATTACTATAACAGAATTACAACAGTGATAAAATAATTATAAATACATAGATAAAATATGAATACTAGAAAAGTCATAAAATATCCCCGAAAACTGTGTCCTCTTGGTTTGAATCCTGACAGTGTGAAACGTCCGTTACAGTTTTGAAAAAGGAGTCAGGTTTATTGATATGACTATTTCCATAGTTAAAACGATGACTAGGGAGTATTTGTAGTCCTCTCAATGATGTCAACACTCCTGTACATAAGTCTAAACATGTCCTTCAATTGCGCAACTGCCAAGAAAATGGCCGTATGATAAAAAAAATATTTGGCATGTCTGTTTGCTAAAAGGGTGCCAAAAGTGCCAATCAAACATTTGGTAACGCCTTCTCCGCTAGCCATGTTTAAGGCTCAGACTATACTTTTGTTAAACTTATGCAAAAACACTTGGCATTCAAAAAATTACTACTGTATGTTATGAGATATTTTTTTCTAACCAGACAGGGCCCCAGTAATATGCTCATGAAAAACCAGCATATGAAGCAGTACATAATGTAAATTAAGGTCTTTTCCCCTCAATTACAAAGAAGTTTGAAACTGAAGTAAGGCTATATATCTCCCAAACCAAGACATATCACTTGAGTACAAAGTACACGTATTCTTAAGAAAGAATGATCACATTTCACTTATTCAGTGATCATTTAAATATTATCTGAAGTAATCTGCATCAAATACACAATGTATATGTGTACGTCAGTGCCACGAAATGAGTTCCAGATTGTGACAAAGGTCCCCAAATCTATGCATTTGTGTAAATATACTAGATGTTGTAAGAGCTCTCTTTTGAATTATGTACAATTCCCCTATAGATTTCACATATTTGCGCTGAAAATTTTTCATACCAAACCACTCACAAACATGTTCAATGCATTTTTATTTGTAAAGAAAATCAGGCTAAATAGTATTTACAGGCAGACGCCCAGTTACACATTTATCTAACTGAAGAGAAATACTTTTGGCACAGAGAAACACAAAATGAAATAATTGTAATGAAGAGGCCAAAAGCTTTCATCATTATTTAAATAGCCTATCAATGTTATGGATTTAGTTATTCTGAGATTAGTCTCCAGTTTATTTCTCATTCAAGTTTTCATATTGTTACAAGCTGGACTCACTTTTGTGCAATAACAGAATAAACATTTAATGTTCAATCATTTCCTCGAGGTATTTTCCTGTTCAGAAAGCACTTTCACCGGATTGAAATAAAAACAAGACCAAAAGGGGTTTTTGGTCCAGTAGCGCAAGCCGCAAAGCCATCATAGTCATGAGTAGTGCACTGAGGCTGTCACCCATTCCAGTATTAATGTAGCCCATTGCCATTTAACTTCAGACAGATACTGATCACACTAGCCCACAATTTATGAAAGTCTGGAGATAAAAACACAAAATGAAAAAAAAACAAGGCCAAAATGGGTTTTCGGTCCATGAGCGCAAAGCCATCAGAAACACGAGTAGTACACTGAAGCGGTATCCCATCCCAGTACTAATGTAGCCCATCGCCGCATAACTTTGTAAAAGACATTAATTGTGGCTACGCTACAACTTCTGTAAAAGACATAGTCGTTGTGGCCTTGCCACAATTCATGAAAGTCCGGAGACAAAAAGAAAATGAAAAAAAATAGTGATTCCCAGAAGCGCTAGCTCTAGTGAGGCTCAGGCTTAAATAGTGATCTTTTAGAAGCACAAGCCCCGCTAAAGCTCATGCTTAAAATATTTTCAAAATGTGTGTTCTTTGCGTCCAACAGAACTCAGTAGGAAAACAGATGAAATCATTATCATAAAAGTTACTATTAAAACACATTTAGACACGTGCCCATACTTCTCATAGTTCTACAGGTGAGATATTTTTAACAAAACATTATTATTTTTTACAGCCTTTTCCCCAGTCTGGTGGCTCACCAAAAGCTAATTGTTTACCCTAAAATATATTAGTCCATCTTGACACCAGTATGCTGTTTATCATAGATTCCGGTAAGCTGGATGACCATCATTACCCACAATTTACAACTGCATGCTTTTGGCTAAAACTTCAACTTACATGTCGAATCATATGAATGCAACACTTGTGGACAAACTTTGAGTTGTCTGCCTGTCTGTTTGTGTACCTGATAACTCAAAAATACCTAATCTTTGGAATTTTTTCTGGGAAGATCCGGATTCTTTTGTGGATACAAAAACAATCCCGAACTTTGGACAGTCCAATCTTTGCTGAATAGTCATTACATTTGCATTTATATTTGACATTACTCTTTTTATTTCCGTGGTTACGGAATCACTTTGTGAGAGGAAAAGTAAAAATACTCGGCTTAAATTGCCACATGAAGATAGTTGACTAGCTAAGCGGATATCTGCCCTCCAAGAGGGCGGGGGGGGGGGGGGGGGGGGGGTTCTGGTTATAAGTTCTGTGTGATTGTAACAACTTTCATTTTAAGTTTGTTTCATAACCTTCACCTTAACACTCCTAGTATGGACCTCATGTTTGGATGGTTCATGTTTCAAACAAGCTGCAGCATAAAGTGATACCCCCCCCCCCCCACGGCATGTACATTTATGTTAACCACATGAGAGTTCGTGAGAGGTTTTTCAGACATTTTTGAAAAGCCATCGTGTCTTAAAAATGCTTTCTCTGTATAGTCGATTGCCTCCTTCACAAATACAAATTAAGACTTATTGCAATGAGTGGATACCACTAAAACATCAAGTACATGTACATTGGACCACAACTGAGCCTGGATGTGATCAACATATTGTATTCTTCAAATACACATGAGGCCAGATCGGAACAGTGTGAATTAGGTTTATGAACCAGTTTTAATTTGTCGGTGTTTTTTTATTTTATGTGAAGTAAAATTTGAGTTTTAGATTAGACTTTCAATAGTGCAATGTAAATACTAACATTTTAGCCAGCAAGATGTAGTCTCAATAAAGCACTATATAAATAACTTTATAATATTTATTTAGTCTTTTACATCACGCCTAGTACCTTATCAGTTATATTGTGATGGGTAGTTTGAAGGGCAGAGGAAACCAGTACATACAGTTGGTCAAGGTTCTGTGCTGTAAACTTCCGACCAACAGCAAGCAACTACCAACTTTCCCAAATTCGGTCAGGCCAGGATTCAAACTCTGATCTCAGATGTGGGAGGCAAGTGTGTTACCACTGTGCCACCTTGCCCAATGATTTTTCTATTAATAAATAATACACAGAAATAACCCATGTCAAATCACTACAAATTGTCAGCTTAGTACCTTCAATACTGATCCCATCTCATTCAGGTACAGATACATACTGCTCCAGAATCAGGACATGCACGGGGCCATTCTTGACAATCCCGGATCATTCCCAGATCACCCCTGCCTGGTTATTGCTCCCACATGGGTACATATGCTTTTTTAAGCACCTGGATCTAGTTTTTGTTCCTTCATGTTTTGGCTGACCCACACTCAACATGGATGTTTGTGAAATGCCATGTGTAGTACAGCAATGAGGATTATTCTAATCCACAAAAATTGGGTAGCTCTGGATGCCTGAGAAAAAAAAAAGAAAGATGCCAGGGAGACAGGAGAGTTATGGAGGATAGGTTTTACTAAAGATGCATGGCTTCAATTTGCATTTGAAAGATAACAAAGAAACCGGTGTTTGAATATCCTATGGCAGCTCATTTTACAAAGTAAGACCATCAAAAACAAACCGTGGCTAAAGTGCTTTTTTATTTTTCTGCAATGACAAGAGCTGTGGAACATGCAGGTAATTTCTGACAGGTTTGCTGCGTCTGGTGTTGTAGGTACAGGATGGTGGAGTAAGGAAGGGGCTTTAATACTCGGGAAAATCAGTGTGCAAGTATACTATACATTGATAATTCGTAAGATAAGTTAATATTTACCTGAACATTTTGATTCATCAAAACGGGCAAAATGTCTGTAAATATACCTTTCTGAATATAGGTATAGTTATGAAAATGTTTAATGATAAAATATTTGAGTAGGGGTCACCAGGGAATAAAACATAATTTTAAACTAGATTTTATCCCTTGGTATTTAGGTCAATTACATCACACGGTGGATTATGAATGTCACATTTGTCAATATATTCTGACTTCAGCCCTCAACATAGAGTCAGACGTACCACAATCACATGGGTTTTCAGAATTACGATCTCTTAGAACTGAACTATATATGTTGGAACACAAAGACGAAACAGGGAGGCTTTTTGGTAAAATAAGGGTTACATTTTATCACTTTATTATATACTTGATGACTACTCGACTGCCAGAATAGGCTCAGCTGAAGTTTTATAGTCATTCTCTAAGATCTGCATTATTGTCAGTTTCCATTGTGACGTTACAACTTAAATTTAAACTTTATTAAACTTTGCCCCGGTTAACAGAACACATGCACCTCTGCCCTTACTATGCACACCATTAGCTAATTTTTCTGTCAACAAGTGCTGATTTTAACCAATACTACTAAAATTTATCCATAAAGGCCACACAAATAGTATACACTATAATGAAGCTGAAGTTATATTCCGAGTGTTTCTGCTAGCTTTAGCACATTAAATTCCATTGAAAAAATAGCAAAATCATAAGCTAATTAAAAAATGAAACAGTTTTCATATTGAGTTCTTACCCTGATCTCTGATGCTTTTTAATCCCTATTTTTGGGTGCATTTTGACGCATTTTTCTTATAAATGAACTGCAGTGGCATAGTGTACACCAGTCCACTTTTAAAATATGAATGATATCGCCTATAGTGACTTTCATGCTGAACTGCAGTGCATTGTCATGAAACAGTGACATTTTTAAAATAATTAAATTATCTATATCTATTTTGTATAGTTTCAGGTTAGTTTTATCAAACCTAAAACATCACATATTGATAATGAAATAAAACAAATTCCTTGAATTAACATCTCATAACATAAAACCAAATAAGAGGGGACTAATATCAAAATGTGCACCATATAAGCTGAGGAAATGCACATTGCATGGTACTTTTTAGTATTTTTTGATAAGTGCAACTACCAACGCAAATTATCCTCAATGTCGATACCAGACCTTTTATTGTGGAGGAAGGCGGTATGGGAACCAGACTACTAAAGTGGAGCTGGTTACCAAATGTAAATCAAGGGGACTCTGGCTATAGTGATTTGTCATCTCTCACAACTAATTTTACTATATGCATGTTGGGGGGGGGGGGGGGGTAATTTTCCTGTGTTAACAATATTTAATTATATGGATACCTTCTCTGGGCTGGTATTCACAAAATGGATCAAGCTCAGGTTGAGCCAAAAACCAGCTCAAGTTTACAGCTGTTTATACTAAACTTGAGCAGATATTTGGCTGAACTTCAGTTTGATCCCTTCTGTGAATACTGGCCCAGATGATCGGCAATTACTGTATGCTATTCCGTGTGTCTCTGCCAACCACTGATATACAAAGAACACCTTTATTCACCCAGAGAGGCTTGAAATACCCAGAAGGTTCAGCATTAAACAATGATGAAAAAAGTGGTTCTGGGTCGACTAGGTGTGACCCAGGAGTAACAAAGACAATGTTGTAATTACATGCATATTTAAGGTAGGTTTGGGGGGAGTAAATTGACTCTCCAAATAAATGCCATAAAAAAGTCCACACATGATAGATAGATGTGTACATAATAGACACTCATTTTTCTGTAAATATACATTTCTAAATTCATAAAATGTTTTTATGGCTAACTACCTATCTATATCTGTTTTGTTTATTGACAACGACAAATTCGAATGGCTCTAGCTATGTTGCTTCAAATCCTGCTGTGTGCATTTTTTCTACATATTTGACAATACTTCTTATCCATTAATTTTGCTTAATTCCATTTATACTTTTTCATACTTTTGCCACAATCAACTGAGTTCTTTTATGTGAATTAAACTGAAAATGAGATATCATTGGATGGTTTTCACAATTAACCTTATTTTAATATTTTTCCTTTCTCCCAGAGGACCCAAGTCAACCAAAAAACAGCAATGGGATAAATATATAATTCATTCTACTTCAGCATTATGTAAAACATACAGTTATACATCTCTAACATGTTATAGTTCAAAAAATAAATTCATCCCCCCAAACCAAAGCATAGAAAAATGAGATTTAAAATTTTATTACTCTTTAACATTACAGCAAGCACAATTAACACAACATATATTTAAAATACAGCTGAGTGTAAAACAGGACAAAAACAAGATACACTCAGAGACAGCAAAACGCTCGACTAGATGAGATCAGTCTTGCAAGTGTTACAAAATATAATCCAGGTCCTTCCCAAAAATTAGTAACTTAATTCTTCCTTTGGCCAGGTCCTACCCCCAAATTTTTTTTATAAAGATCTGTACATTAGTTCTGGAGTCATCTAACACCAAAAACAAAAATAAATTTTAAAAAAAACACACAAAAATATATATAAACACTTAGTACGCAAAAACATTAACTCCTCGTGGAGGTAAAATATTGGTTAAAAGTCACTTCTTGGTCAAAATCACTCAGGCCGGGTAATTTTTTTGTGATGGACTGTCAAGGAATTGAAAGGGGAAAAAAAGAAAATAAAAACAGAAATAAATAAAAATGATGAATACACCAGCTCCCTCTTTATTATCTTTATGTCAATTTCAAGACATAAAATGAGAAGAAATGTTTTTACTTAAAGACAGCATGTATCACAAGCTAAGTTTGTGACCTCACAATGACAATTGCATTGTGACATCATTAAGTAATGACATTATCAGAAAGCAAAATATTGATTTTTTACATAGGTGATGAAGAGAATCAGTTTCTCTGTTTCTGCCCAATTGAAAATAAGAAAAAACGGTCTCTTGACTTTAATTTGCACTCAAATTTTAAGAAAAAACGGTCTCTTGACTTTATTTTGCACTCAAATTTTGGAGGAATCTGTCTGTACCCCATGAAATATCTCCCCGCCAAATTTCAGGTTGACTGATGTTATAGTTTTTGAGTTATAAGGGCAAAATGGTGCACAGACAGACAGACAGACAGACAAAACAGAATGAACTGATTACAATAACCCTCTCCTATCGTCGAGCGTTAACTAGATCATGATATAAAACAGTTATGCTTAAGAATGAGTAGGAATTGAAACTTCAGCTACATATCTCCTTACTAATAACTTTTACTTGTTTAATACTTAAAATGATGATAACTAATGACAAAGAAGTTAAACTATAATGAATGTTTCAAACTGTACACTCAACATTACTAAATGTGACTTGTTTAAAGCTGAAATTAGGATAATTAACCATAAAGATTTGTTTACACTCAATGATTCAAACTTCAGCATAATTGCTGAATATGCAAGTGATTGGCTACTTTATCACCTTTGGCCTCTGAGCCAGGGTAGCTCGAACAAGAAGTGAAAGCAATCTGAGGTAACAAGTCAAAAGGTCAAACCCTTAGATTGAAAACACAGGCAAGACTCAAGAGAAAACCTGAGTAGAAGGGGGAGACCCTAACACGTCCCCCAGTTTTGAAGGGTAATAGACAGAGTGCTTATTCGAGCTCACCTGACCTTGATACGGTGTAAATGTCAAGAGAGCACAAATTTGGAGGTAAATTATAAGAAATAAGTGGTAAAATATAAATATGTAACTCCCAAAGGCCAAACTTAAAGATGTACATGTTGTCTAAAGGTTTGAGCAATGGGAGAGGTGGAAGAAGGGAGTGCCTTAAGGTACGACCAGACCGCATTGGATTTCTATGTGCCATGAGCCTGAATGTGTTCTAATGGTTCCCCGTGCTGAAACACCCAAAAGGAGGCGATTGTCCTAAACGCATGAAATGTCAGTGGCGGTTGTATATGTCACAAGTGGGACACCTTTTTCAAATGCTTGCGAGCCATGGAAGCACTCAGGACCATGGGAATACCTTTCTTTGTGATCATGAAAATAGGGTCATTATCTAAACCCGGAATATGACAAAGCATGGTTTTCAGTGCTACAATGGGGCATATGTCTGAATCTCCTAAGTACGGAATGTTGATGGTCCAGGTCTCTTTTCTATCTCAGATTGTCTTAGACCATTTTATAATAACTGTAGCACCAGAGTGGGTAAAAATGACAAGTAAAAAAAGAAAAGAAAATGAAAGAGTACAAAGCCATAAATGTGACATTGTGTTCAAGATCAGTGGATGTAGCTATGACTTGGTGCAGTCTTTCAATTGTGAGGCCATGAGCAATTTTAGGAACAAAAGGCTTATTGATTTTGATAGATTTTAAAAAGAGGGGTATTCAGCAATCCTGAAATGGATCTCTGGGGAGGCAAACTAGCATTGATAAGATACTGGATATAGGCTAGTAGAACTAGAGGAGTCACCTGATGCAATGACAACCCAGCAGCCACCTGGAATGCAAGGGAATCTTTCCACATTTGGGTATATTGTGTAAGAGTGGCGGGATGAAACCCATTCTTTAGGCTCAAAGTAGACAAGAGAAGCCAGCTGTGCCTCCGCTGCAGGTAAGTCTGAAAGTATAGTACATTATATAGTATAATTCAATAGTGTAAGATCAATATGGGAATCAACCCAAATATGATCAGGGCAAAGACTTCGGAGCTTCCACCAGTCATGTTGACTATTTCCCCATCTGGAAAGCAAGTCAGCAATAGCATTCTGTACACCTACAATATGTGAAAATGTAAAATGAATGTTATATAATGCTGATAGGAGCCAGATGTTGTGTGCACAGGTGGCCAGTGTCTCATCCCTGGTTCTGCCTGATGTTAGGACTTCTACAACTGTAAGATTATCACAAAATATTTGTATTTTCTTGTTCTCCCAGTGGGAAGCCCAGATTTTACACGCAACCAGTATGTTCAATTTTTCCAAATGGACAATACTATAGTCGCAATAACCCCTAGGTATGGGAAGTGCATAAACTAAGCAGCCATAAATTCCACCGAGCCCTGTAAGGGAAACATCCAGGTGGACCTGGGCATCTTGTTCAGTAACCTTATAGTATGTAGTGTCATTATAGGTATCTAGAAAGTGTTGGAGAAATGTAAAAGACTGATGAATTTCATGGGGCAATCCAACATAAATCAGATTGTCAATATAGTTGAACATGGTGTAAAAACCATAGTTTTTCATAATGTAGCGTATGGCATCTGAATAATGCTGAAAAAAGACTGAACCATGCCTGTACCCAAATGCGAGAGACCCATCGAAATAATAGTCATTATGGTGAAAACCTAAAAGATCTAGATCACCTAGGTCTATTCTGAGATGGCGGAAGGCCTTGCTAATGTCGATTTTATAAAGGAGGGCATCTGCGCCTAAGTTACGAATTGCTTGTGTTATATGGTCTAATGAGGGGTAATGTAATGTAAAATATGTATCGAGGTAACTATTTCTTGACACACCATGATTGACAGAAAAACCCTTCGGCCAACTCAAATCCATGATGGTACGTTTTTTGTTGGAGTTTGGCTTATCCCTCATGATTAGAGAATAAATATGCATTGGGAAAGGTTTTTCGTGACATGGTCCATGAATGGCACTGTATGACACTTCCTCCATGATATATTGTTCAACATGTATCATGTTTTGTAATGCCAACACATGGTTTGTTTCTGTGGAATGGAGAATTCTGTCTCTATGAAAATTTAATGGAAAGCCGTATTCTATTAAATCAAGCAATTGCTTATCCCAAAATTGAGCTAAATAAGAATGCCATGTTAGGGGATTAAGCTGAGAAGCAATGGGAATCCTGGCCCCTAAGAAATTGGGAATGCCAGTTTGTGTACCAAACTTATGCGCAGTGATGATATCAGGAATTTGGGCATAATGGATAGGATCACCGTTGTATACTTTTAGAGGCGTAAGCAGGATGAAACCAAAATCTTCACCATTTTGTTGTACACAGTTATTGAATTCCAAACATTTATGTCTATCGGCAAACACATGATCTGGTATGTGCTGGTTCAAAATATCAAGGCTATATATTGGAGTCATGAGTTGCTTGGCAACTATTATCATTTGTCTGTTTTGCTATACCATTGTTAACTTGTGACGGTAAGCCATCTTGTACAGGAAACAGTTTGTCACAGCTGACCAAACTGATATCTATCCCTAGGAATTAACCCAGTTTTGTTTTATTCCCCAAGTG
This sequence comes from Sabellastarte sp. h YS-2021, assembly GCA_964017235.1. NCBI lineage: Eukaryota > Metazoa > Annelida > Polychaeta > Sabellida > Sabellidae > Sabellastarte > Sabellastarte sp. h YS-2021. The sequence continues at coordinate 86,276,368 of OZ024934.1, forward strand.
AACAGAATTTTCTTGCATGTCCAATGTGGGCATCAAAGCAGTAGTCAGCCGATTAACAACCTAAGATTGTTCATTTGGTATGCTTGTTTGTGAAATATTGGGCAACCTACCTTTATGTGCCTGGTCAGTAACATTACCTCTCTTTGATTCAAAGGGTGAGTTACATATACTCTGTCCTATGCTATCCATGTATACACTATCCCCTACTGTATGCGAATCTGTGTTAAGGTGTTGTAGTATTTGGAAACGGTTTGTTGTGGGGATATGACAATGTGTATTACAGTCTACTTTGCCAGAGTGTTTCTTTTTATTTTCAAAGAATACTGATCTTTTATTACCACTAAATTGTGTGTTTGCAGGGGCAGAATTGTGGGCATTGACTTGGGAATGATCCCGAGAGGTCTTGACATTGTTAACACTTGTTTTCCGAGGGAATGTTTGCAAGAACTGTTTGTCAAGGCTAGTATTTTGTTTCTTTACAACCTTTGCATATGATAGAAGAGGGGAATTTTCCCGGAGAGCCCTCTGCATGCAATACCATTGAAGGGCTCTTTGTTTCTATCAAGTTCTACAATTTGTGGAGCAAGGTGAACATTTCTGGTATGAAGAACTCTTGTGCCAAAACGATGGGTATGGGTTCCAAGACTCATACCAGAGGTTTTTGTCTGTTTATTGTAGCACTGTGATTCAGAGTGAGTAAATGTCTTACCAGAAGTGGCGAAGCAATGAGTGCAGATATGCTTGTAAAGAGTTTTACGCGTGTTAACGAATTTCTGGTGGACACATGATCACTGGTTGTAATATTGGTACGGCATGCTTTTAGTGGCCTTAGTTGTGTGCTTTTTGGAACCTGTATGCTGAGAGCATGCAGTGACCGGGGAAACATGCCTTTGAGTGTTTGCTCTTCTAATTCTGTCGATTTTTTTTACCTAGGCATAATCTTTAATTTTGTCCTGTTCCATCCGGTATAAAAGAACGGCGTAACTGGCCTTTGCCGCATCCCAGCTGAAATCGTTTGGGTCATCAAAAAGTGCTATAAGGTAATCTAGCATGGAATTTTGAATATCACTGTTTTGTTCATCACGCATGATGCGACAGAAACCAGTCACCCATTGATCAACAGATAGCTGGTCATATGACACATGCTCTTTCTGTGAGCCCGAAAAGACATATTTTTGCGGCCATTTTACTTTGTTTGGTACAAGGACTTCTACAGGAACACCTCATAATGATTTGTGCTTACCTGATTTTTCTGCCTCAGCTAACTCGCTAACTCTTTTGAGTCTTTTCTCAATTTGGGCATGAATCAAGAGATCTTGTCTAATAGTGTGTAACTTTAGAATTCGGTCCACATTCTGTGGCAAGATTTGTTGCTGAGTTGAATTTGATGTGGCAGAGGTTTCCCCCTGGTTTGTGCTAATACTTTTTGACTTGTCAGTACTTGCATGTTTACTTTTGGTAGTTTTAACTTTCTTAGGATCATTTGTTTTCTTACAGCGAGTTTGCTCTATCTTGTCAAGTCTTTGACTGATTGTCTGTAATTGACTCAATATCTGGGAATTAATCAGTTGCTGAACTGCTGAATTGTCCTACGCATTCTCATTTACATCATCGGATATCTCACAATCCTGCCCCCCTGTTTATTCCCCATCAGAAGTCCCCACAATATCGCTACAATTTAAATCTGACTCTGAGGAACTATCAGATTCCTCACCGACTTGCTGTGGGATTTGTCTGTTTGTTTTGAGGAGTTGTGAATTTATTTATTTGGGGTTTTTATGTCGCTTTCAACACTGTACAGGTCATATCACGACGGGTAGTTGGAAGGGCAGAAGAAACCAGTACATACAGTTCGTTAGGGTTCTGTACTGTAAACTGCCGACCAACGGCAAACAACTAACAGCTTTCCCACTTGAGGCCATGTCGAGGATCGAACCCCGGCCTCAGAGGTGGGAGGCGAGAGTGTTACCACTCTGCCACCATGGCCCCCTTAAGGAGTTGTGAAAGGAACACTGGATCATTATTCAACTGTAGTTGAATGGAAACCTGGATGTGATCCACTTTGCTAGACTGCAAATTATAAGAAGTCCTCTCCGACATGATGTTTTAAATCTTCAAATATAGATGTCCAGACTAACCCAACAAGAAATGCACTGTACACTACTGGTCTCTTTAATACAATCACCTTGAATAAACAGAATTTCTACTTATGCTAACGGATTATCAAAACATATAGAATAATAAAGTGAAGTACATATATGCTCTAACAGTACATCATAACATATAGGAAATAATATTTCTATATGCACTAATGGTATATCAATACATATAGAAAACAACACTAAACAGCACATCATTACATATAGAATCTAAAGTTAATTAAAAGATATGTGTGTTAACGGTACATCAAGTACATAAATCAATATTTATTTATTTGGGGTTTTACATCGCTTTCAACACTGTACAGGTCATGTCACGGCGGGTAGTTGGAAGGGCAGAGGAAACCAGTACATACAGTTCATCAGGGTTCTGTACTGTAAACTGCCGACCAACGGCAAGCAACTACCAGCTTTCCCACTTGAGGCCGTGCCGGGAACCGAACCCAGGCCTCAGAGGTGGGAGGCGAGAGTGTTACCACTCTGTCACCGTGGCCCCTAAATCAATATAAAAAACTAAAATATATATAAAAGTATCATATGAAATGAAAATATAAAACCACAGTCCAGTTTGACTAGAAGACAAGATGTCTGCTATTTTCAATGTGACCCCACTGCCAGCTGAAGTTTGAATGCCAATTTCATGTGAAGAATTTCAAAGCAGTAGAGTGTGACCAATGAGAGAGGAGAAAAACTGGGGCAAAGGGGCTTGCTAAATCTTGGCTAGGGTTTGCAGGAATGAACTTGCCCACACCTACATGTGGACCCGCAAGTAAAGTACCCCCCAACCTTATAAATTACAAAGTGTGCATATTGCCAACCCAATACTGATGCAAGTAGATCACACAACACAGCTGAGGGCAGAATGAATCAGCAACCTTGGAGATTGACACGGCAAACCCTATGAACCAGGTTCATGTAATGACTATTAGAGATCAAAGGTGAGAGGTCAAACATTTAAATAGGGTAAGATGCAATCTAAGGTAGGTAGACGCCCACCAAACGGCCAAACTAAAGAAGTAGGTGCTGCTGGAAAGCCTGGGTAACAGGCGAAGTAGAGGAGGGGACATTCTGTATGTATGAGAAGAATCGGATTTCCAGGTGCCATGATGCGTAATTTGGTGCAACGGGACACCATGGTGAATCACTCTTCTTTACTTAAAACATATTTGTTTTGTTTCAACATTAAAGAAATACCGAGCTTATGAAAAGTTTCATTTAAAAATAAAAACAAATGGCTACCATAAAAATACAGAAATATCAATTCCTCATTCATTATGAACCGTCAATAGTTCTTAGCATACAAACAGAACAACTCAACTGCTCTTAAACATATGAGTGATTATTCAAAAATAGAGAAGAATTAATAAATGGCCGTCTGGAATCTTTGTGCAGTCGTTTTAAGTAAAACAAGCATAAACTTGGTGGTCACATATTTACATGAATACATTTGGATATTTAGCCGTGTATATGTTACGCCAAATCCATAAAACTGCCAATCCATAAAAAAGCAATTGACTTGCCGTATTAGTGAAATAGGCAATTTATCCCATATTCTCCTGCCCATTCATGGTTATTCCTTAGACCCAGATGTGAGAGAGCTTATCCCAAACCACCAAAGACCAATGGGGGTTACCGTGGGGCCAAGACAAGGAGGATACCAGGTTTGGAAATAAGAGGAAGAGAGCTGCTGCTGCTAACCTGACTGATGAACCTACTAGTGATGGTTGAGGACCATGACCTTTGGTACAACAAAAGGCACAAGGATTACAAGAATACTGCAAAAAGGGACAGGGACTGGGTGGACCTGTGAGATGACATGGGAGTCATCGCGCGGCTGCTGAATCAGTGGCTTCTACACAAAGGACAGTGTATGGGAAGCTGAGCCACACCAGGTCTTGGCAGGGGTGAGAAGAGATAACTGAGAGGCATCAGTTGATTATGTGCAACTTTGACTTGTTGAAGCATCAAAAGAATATTGTAAGAAGCACAGGTTCTTGATGCCACAGTCAGAGCCAGATTTGTAGCCCAACCCACCACGTCCTTCCACCACTACCACAGCCATGGTTTCCAGGGCACAAGACTTCTACCCATGCATCATCTTTGGAGCCCACCATGCTTAATGAAGTCATAGAGAGATCTGAGAAAGGCTAAAAAATAACTGAAAAGTTGGGGTAATTGCTTGAATTGGTCGGTCTTGCCCAACAGAAAACACATGCAGGGGATGGCCAGGCTGGATGTACCAGGAGGCTATATGAAAATGGATGTCCCACACTTTGACCAGATTCAAAATCAGACATTTGCCTTGGTAAGGAGACTGAAGAAAGAACAAGCAGATGAACTGATCGGGCCTAGTCGGCCATCATTTTCTTTCACCCAAACACGGCCAACCTCTGGTAGCTGTGTGTTGCAACTCATTCCACCTCTAGGACATTTCCATGACCAGTGCAGTCAATACAGCAGCCATTTTGGAAATCTTTCAGCCAGTCCACCAGTCAATGCTGCAGTATCACAGCAGAATAAAACAGCAAGTGCAACGGAAGATTCAACAAGAACAATAGCCAATGCAAAAACACACAGAAAAAAGACAACAGCCTCAAGATGACCAACAACATATTATTTTATTGCCAGAGTGGGACAGTTTTGGCTCCTGTACAAACAGAGTCAAAGTCCCAACCCCAGCCCAGTACATCTAGTTCAACATATCACACATTGCAGTCTGCAATGCCTATCACCATTGAAAAAACTTTAAAGCCCTTGTCAGTATCCTCTCCTTTGATGATTTTTAATAAAAATTTGTTCACCACAATTTCCAGATAGACGCTCCACAAAGTAGCATCCCCGGTACCCCAATATGATGAAGAAATCTGCTCCACCCTACCACTGGCGAAACCCAGTGGCACCATCACCTACCCAATAACTTGTTCTATGACGGCCACCACACAAGCAACTCACTGTGCTGAATGAGTTTATGATATCCAAGCCAAAGTAAAGAATGTTAATATATTTAAATAGAGACATTGAAAAGGTAATACAAAACAGGTAAAAAGACTGAAACAGAAGGAAATTTTTTTTTAAATCCCCCCCCCCCCCCCCCCCAAAAAAAAATAAATAAATAAGTTGTATAAAAATATGAAAAGCCCAAAACCTGTCCCTCCAATTTACTCCAACAATTTACTCACCTCCTCCCACACCACAACACCTTATTTATCCAGCAGCAAGCACCGAAGGAAATGTAACAGTGCCAGTCAAAAATGTAAAACTTATTTTGAATGTCCCCAGTGCTCCCCTAAAATAAACCTTTACTATTTGCCCTTTCACACCACAACACATAAAGTCTGAGGATATATTTGTAGCAAGCACCTAGATTTAATTATTTAATTATTTCTATGGAACACCAGAGCAGTTGTCCCTTCACAACAGAGTAGGGTTTGAAGCCCAATCATTCCCCAGTGAGGCCAAACTTCACCCGAAGTTCCAAGTCATAACTCAAGTAATCCCATGTAGGGCCTTTCAGTGTGTAAGATTGAACAAACACTCAGCAGGGTTCAAACCCTGACTTTGAATGTGCCTACCTTGAGATAATTTGAGTGTTGGATCTACACCTTGAGAAAGGTTTGGCCTTATAGGAGAATGGTTAGAGTTAGAACCCTGGTCTTCTGTGAAGAGGCAGGTAAGGATCAACAAATGCTGAGAGTTAAACCTTATACACTAATGCAGGTTTGTAAACCAAAGCTTAGAAAGGGTTTCAACACAGAGAAGATTGTCGGGATACTTCAGTTAAACAGAAGGGTATTGGGTATGATCTAATAAGATTTTGAAGGTGAAAATTGACAATATTTTTATTTGGGCATGGTGCATGTATTCTTCTGTGACAGGGATATTTGTGGATACCATTTTTATTCTCTTTTTTATTTCTTTTTATTCTTTAGGGGGTTAATTTCTATTCTTTCTGTACTTTTTCTGTTTTAGCAATGTCTTGAGCAACCTTTTCATACGAATAATGCCTATTTATTGTATTTGGCCAACTCGAAGCCACTTCTGACAGGTCTTCTGAAGGTTTGTTCACGTTGATTTCTTTGTTTGCATTCTTTATATTTTGTACAGGAGTTTGGGTGTCATTCTCAGCAGAGTTTTTACATTGTAACCGTTCCTACCCAGGGTACTACACTGACCTATTTGTGTATTACCAATGAAATCATTTAACAGGCATGTGGGTGGAGCTTGAAGTAACCATCAAGGGTAGTATGGGTGGTTCGTGGTGTACAAGGGGTATTTAAGCTCACATAACAAAGTAAATTTTAATATGAATCCATTATGTTTGAGGGATGAAGAACTTGGTACACATTTCCCAAACAACAGGGCTAAATATGACTGTTCATCACTATGCAAATGATTAATACAAAGGAACATGTATGTACAATATTGTACATCTTGTGATTTTGGGTAGTATTCTTCTAGGCTCTGAGATATTTTTTATGTTTAATATTTTTTATATTTTTCTGTATTTTTATATTTTTTTATCAGCAAGTATCCACATTATTGAAACATCAAGTTGATTTTTGTTTATTTGGGGTTTTATGTCGCTTTCAACACTGTACAGGTCATATCACGACGGGTAGTTGGAAGGGCAGAGAAAACCAGTACATAGAGTTCGCTAGGGTTGTGTACTGTAAACTGCCGACCAACGGCAAGCAACTACCAGCTTTCCCACTTACGGCCATGACGGGGATCGATCCCCGGCCGCAGAGGTGGGAGAAACATCAAGTTGAATACTGGAACTAAGTTTAACTGAACAAAAACAATCTGACCTGTACAAAACATACTTAATTTTTTAAAGGAATCAGCATGACATTTACATTATATTCTAGTTAGTTCAAACCAAAGCCTATTAGCTAAGGTCCAAGATCAAATACCAAGTTTTTATGTTTTATTTAAAAGCCAACATAATATTTGTACAGACTTACAGTATTTTATGCATTGAGCCAGGGCACCTCTGAGGCCGGGGTTCGATCCCCGCACGGGCTCAAGTGGGAAAGCTTGTAGTTGCTTGCCGTTGGTCGGCAGTTTACAGTACAGAACCCTAACGAACTGTATGTACTGTTTTCCTCTGCCCTTCCAACTACCCTTCGTGATATGACCTGTACAGTGTTGAAAGCGACGTAAAACTCCAAATAAATAAATAAATCAAGATCTAGAGAATAGTGTATGCTTTTCTACATGGATATAGGGGGCCACGGTGGCAGAGTGGTAACACTCTCGTCTCCCACCTCTGCGGCCGGGGTTCGATCCCTGTCATGGCCGTAAGTGGGAAAGCTGGTAGTTGCTTGCCATTGGTCGGCAGTTTACAGTACAGAACCCTAGTGAACTATATGTACTGGTTTCCTCTGCCCTTCCAACTACCCGTCGTGATATGACCTGTACAGTGTTGAAAGCGACGTAAAACCCCAAATAAACAAATTTACATGGATATAAAAGAACTGTAGCGCTTTTCTCCTGTAGGGCTTTTCTTTGTAGGGCTTTTTCCCAGTCTTCAATCAATAACTGAGGGGCTGGCATATTACATTTATGAAATGTGATCACTTTACTTTCAAAACTCCAATAGTTAATTTACCCACTATTGTGGTTCACTAATGTGATCACAGTTTAGCCAGAACACACATGCACTAATTTGTCCAAAAAAACAGGCACCACACACTTTCTATAACCAGCCACTTGACATGTCATAATACTGGCCAGTCTTTAAAAGGTTCCAACAGACAATACATGATATTGTTCAGTTTTGGATGTGTACACAAATATTGCTCTACACATAATTCTATATAAAGTTGCCACGCCTCAAAATTTATTTAAATTAGGCATTGCCATATTAGGCATGTAACTACCCAGCTTACTTCCCACTGGTGTACAATGTAAAAACTCTAGTAGGTTAATTTATGCATCTGGTTTCATTACGCGAGATCAGTCATGCGTTGGTCAAAGTGGTCCACCTGATCAGGTCCCTCCAGGGTTGTACCCACATGCGGTGATGTCCGGTTCACCTGCCTCTTCACATGAGGTATTGAATCAATAGGGCATCCATAGCTAACAAATTTATCTGGACAAGAAAGATCATCATTACTTTACCGAGCATCTCATAGACATCAATGTTGATTATTGCCAATAACAGAAATGAATGAGAAAAGCGTGGATCAAGGGCCCTTTTTATAAGAATCCTGGGTCTTGGTGACATATCTACATTCATCCGAAACCAGACAAAAACTGTATGAGCCAGGATGGCCCTGTACATCTCCTGGTTCTAGAACAATATCCCTCAATACCTGAATGAAGTGGGAGCAGTTTGGAAGGTACTTGCCCACCACATAGGTCGTGGTGGTATATTCGGGTACATCTGGTTGCATTTGGGCACATCTTTGGACATCCGGGAGCAAGCTCACGTGTTGGCCACGATTTTTACCCCCTTACCTGGTATTGACGCTGCTACAAAGCGGGCTAACTACTGGAGCACTACATGAAGATGTACATGACATGACAGATAACAGATCATGAAGGGTTGAAAAAAAATCAAGTAAATTTGTGAACAAGGCCACCTGACCACAAGACTTGCCCCTCTCTTAGTGTGATCCTAATCTCATCCTGCACTATCTTTGGGGGGGCCACGGTGGCAGAGTGGTAACACTCTCGCCTCCCACCTCTGCGGCCGGGGTTCAATCCCCGTCATGGCCGTAAGTGGGAAAGCTGGTAGTTGCTTGCCGTTGGTCGGCAGTTTACAGTACAGAACCCTAGCGAACTATATGTACTGGTTTCCTCTGCCCTTCCAACTACCCGTCGTGATATGACCTGTACAGTGTTGAAAGCGACATAAAATCCCAAATAAATAAATAAATGCACTATCTTTGGAAGTAGAACTGCCTAATAAAAATCAACTTCTTATGTATTTGAGGATATAATTCTTTTATCTAGATTTGAAATATATCTTGCATTCTTTTTATCTTCTTCAGCTCACTGTGCAATTAACCTTTTCGTGAGAAAGATATTTGTTATTTCTTAAAGCTGTTTTTGCAAGCCCTTTGTTCATTGTATATTTACCATCTACCACAGATCTGTTTTTACTATGTGGGGATTTCAATGCACGCATTGGAAGAGAAATAGATTTTTTATTAAGGGCATTGTAATTGGTATCATTACCCCAAGGAATTCTATTGATCAGACAGCGAATGGGCATGGTAATGTATTGATTGAAATTCAACTTGAAAGTAAACTTTGTGTGCTGAATGGTCGTGTCACACCTCAGTCTGGTGACCTTACCTTTGTTAGTACTAGAGGTAAATCAGTGGTTGATTTCATTGCAGTCCCTCATGAAAACATTGTATTATGTAAATCACTTGTGGTTAACACTATGTCTGACTTGCTGGAAAAGTATAATTTATATGGCCAAAGTTCAGAGAATTGTAAAGTTTCTGACCATTCGGTGTAAACAGCTCTCCTAAACATACCCATATGTAATAACAATATGAATAGCAAAATAGAAAAAAAAAACATTTTTCACCAAGGAGAATTAATAAAAATAAATACGTTCCAATTTCATGAGTTCTAAAATGTTCCCAGAAGGTTTTTTAAAGGCAATTAAAATTTTGGAAAATATACAGGTAAATCAGGCTAAATTAGATAATGCGTACCAAAAATTTGTTAAAATAATTTTCACTGAAATGGACAAGCATCTTTTAATTGTCAATTGCCAATCAAAATCTAGAAAAACCTAGTATCATAAGCCTTTTTTAATGAAATATTGATTCTTGATTGTAAAACAATGAGAAATGGTGAAAATAGTTGGAAAAATACAAAGGATTTGAACCCTAAAAAAGAGATCTCTTTAAATGTGATTAAAGTTGAAGGCAGTATGAGATAAAGTTTTGTGGGAAAAACCATGAAAACTCGATGAACTGAATTCCAAGAATCCAAGGGAATATCAGCAACAGATAAGGAAGATTGTGCCCTCTAAATCTCATGATAATCCAATGTAAGTAAGTTAGATTTAGAGTCATTTTTTGTTTTATGTTGTGTTCAAAAACCAGGGTCCTATTGTGACGGGTAGTCTACGAGTGGAGGAACCCGTGCATACTATTTGGTCAAGATTCTGCACTGTAAATCACCTGGCATTAGCAAGTATCTACCAACTTTCCAACATGGAGAGCCTGGGCTGAGATTCAAACCCGCAACCTCAGAAGTTGAAGGTAAGCACTGTAACCACTACACCAACAAGCTCCCAAAAAGTAAAGTTGGAAGACATTATTTGCAGTGATAAAGAGGCTGTCCTCAACAAATGGCATGATGATTTTCATAACTTACTAAATATTCCAGAAAATTCAAGTTATGATGACGTGTTTAAAAATAAGATTGTTTACCACAAAAAAAGAAATAGAAAGCACCAACTGAATTATAAGAAATTGAAAATATAGTTACAAAATTGCTATCACAAAAAGCAGTTGGAATAGATAAAATACCAAATGAAATACTTAAAACTCCAGATATCTTAAAACATTAGCATAAATTATTGCAAGCATTGTTTGAAACGGGTAATGCTACTGTCCCAGTGGAAAGTGACCATAATCACACCAATTTGAATAAAGTTCTGATAATGACCCACTTGTCCCATTCAATTACAGAGGTATTTCACTGAGTTCATGTGCTACTAAAATATTTTCTTCTATTCTGAATAGAAGAATCTTGTCATATAGTGAAAAACTTGAACTTTGCTGGAAAAACAAAATGGGATGAGGACAAAGAGACTTTGTGAGGGTCATATTTTTAGTTTGGCGTCACTTACAGAAACCACATTAGCTGTAAGAAAGCTGTGTATTGTACTTTTATTGATCTCGAGCAAGCTTTTGATTGGGTGGAAAGAGACATTTTACTTTATGCATTGTTAAATTTTAATATTGATGGTAAAATTTATTTTGCAACATTAAGTTGTTTACAAATTAATAACTCTCTCACAGAATGGTTCAAAGTAAATTCCACAGTAATGTAAGGAGGCACACTCTCGCCTACATTATTTGCTATTTATACAAATTCCCTAGCTAAAGAAATAATAGAACTAGGCATTGTTATTCTTGATTAGCATTTGACATTCCAAGAATCTATAAAATCCTTGAGTAATTCAACTAGTAATGCTCTAGATTCGATAATAACAAAACCATTTTTTAATGGTATGTCCCATTTACAATAACAACATGGCAAATGTATTCCATAGCATTACAATATCAAATAAGTTTATCACAATGACCATGAAAGAAAAGTTTATATTTATCAACAAGATGTGTCAAAAAATCTAGCCAAATATATATGTTTTCCCTGTGGAAGGGGAAAGAGTACTTCATATAATTGACAATGTTTAAATTGCTAACTATATTCCAAGTTGAATCGAAAAAAAGATAACTGTTATGAGTTTGCATATGTTAATATATATTAGGGTTACGACGATGAACAGGTCTTCATACCTGCAGTTGCTGTAGGTAACATATAAGCACATGTAGGGCTGGGTACAACTCCATCTGTTATCATGAACTCTGTATTTATTTCTTTACTTACATGTCACTATAATAAATAAACTATGTATTTTTATTTAAAATAAGCCGCAAAGAATGTATTTCTTTGAATAATCATGAAATTTCTCAACAAAAAAATAAGACAAAGCTACACTTTTTTGTTACACATCCTTGCAGCAATTTGTTTATCATAACTACTTATTGTTTCAAATTATTCTTAAACTAGAGGCTAATGCCATATCGTTCCCAGTTCACACAGATGCAATGAATAAACACTTGAGTATTACTTACGATTTATTTCCACCAAGGAGGTAACGTAAGTGGCAACGTGTGCTTGTCTTTTTGTTTGTGTGTAATATAACTCAAAAGTTATGGACGGATTCTAACAACATTTTCAAGAAATCTCTAGCCTTGCTGAAGGTTCAAGTTTCTTTGCAGTTAGGGGAAATTTTCAGTTCAGATAACGGCGTTTCACTCATACATGGACTGACATTTACAGCAGCATACAGATAATGGGAAATATAAAGTTCTACTTCTTAACATGTATAAGTGCTTTATGAATATCAAATATATGTGTGCATGTTTGAAAAAAAATATCAGGCAAATTTGAGCCTTAAGCAAGGCTAGGATATGTCACCGAAGGCACAAGGAATTGGTGATTAGATTATGGTGGTGATTTTAACCACAGTCTTGATCCAGGAGTTTTTAAAGGCGTATTTATTATTGTACACACACTCCCCCGAGCCCCCCCCCCCCCCCCCCCCCCCCTCAAAAAAACAGTAAGACATGTAAATGGGATTATTATTAGTAGTAGTATTATTATTATTATTACACCCTATAAATAAATGTGACTACTACTAATAATGTATATTACTGATAATGTTTGAAATATATATATATAAAAATGTAAAAACTACACACATATAGATGTTATCAAACAACAGTATTCATATAAATGATATTAAATCTACATATATATACAGAAATCTTAGGCCGGCAAGATTTGTACCATCTGTGACCAAGATAAAGGTTACAACACCCAAGGTCACCACAAGGTCAAGCCAATGCAGGCCCAAGATGCCACCCAACTCCAGGAGGAAGGAGGTCAAGGTCATACATGCCCAAAGTCATTGGTGGGTCCTAAGGGAAGAAAGGCCACAGTTGACAAACTAGAGGTCGTATCTACTCGACATAAACCCCGGTGGGTTACCAGGCTGAACCATAGAAGGTGAAGATCCCAAAACATCATTGAGACACATGAGTGGTACCCAAATACTCTGATACATTCACAGTCCCAAAAACTGCAGGTCCTGTGTCGTTCCCGAACATTCCAATTGTGGTGTACTGGTGTTCTAAATGAAAAGATCCACCTCCCAAACAGACAATTTACAGGGTCATTAACCTATTGGGGGCGTACTATCATGGTTATAATTGGTTATGAAAACAGGATTCCTACGTTAATTACTTTAATTGTTTTGATAATGCATGGTTGTTAGCAAACTCAAAAAAATTAACAGGTGGAAATAATAATATGGGATTGATCTATTGGAAATTTAAAAAAAATTGAAATATACTAAAAATAGATTTTCTTGTTTTATAAGGATAAAACAAAATATTCTGCAAAACAATAAAGCTCTGTCAGCATAGAATTGTCAGTCCGACAGATGTAAAATCTGTGACCGTGACCAGGTGGTTATGGGAGCATTCATTTTGCTGGTGAGGGGAGCATTAATTGAAGCTCATTCAGATGTTCCACATTCAAAATACATGCACCAAGTTCTCACCATTGTCTCCTACATAGTGCAACAATATGAAATAAATGTTTTCCTCAGAATATGGTAGGAAAAACCTAAATCATTTCAATATATCCCTGTTATGAACAGTTCTACCAAATGAGTTTGCACAATTCTGCTTTACAATGACCTTCCCTCATTTTATGAATTTGGTTTTTGATTTTTGTAAATTCTACAGCCTATGTGGTCTCACTGAGTATTTCTAACACAACTTCAATACGTCTTTTAAGCAAAGAACATAAATTTAATCATTACACACCACTACAGCTTTGGCTGCTATATGCTAGCCAAAACATACACACACATATATATATATATGACTAGTGAAACCTTTCTCTTTAGTATCATGTCTGGTGTCTCAACCCTAGGCTTCTTATTGGTATTAGTACTGCTACAACAGCAAATGATATTCACAACCTTGTCTTTTGTCTGCTTCACATCAATACAAGAACCTGATATATGATACCTATTCATTTTAACTAGCCTTTTTCTCAGTTTGTTGTTTACAAGAGACCTCACGACTTGTCACGGGTGAGTGTTGGATTAAAATGGTTACATCGATGTAACTCATACAGACCATTTGATTAGATTAGTAGCTAAAGGCATGAAGTTTCAAGCATGGGTTCCTTATACAAGGGAAATAATAATGAACTCACAATAATTCTACACAGTAATTATTGTGCAACATTCAGGGTGACATATTCACTAGCATAATGCCAGGTTCATGGTGGCCTTGTGGTTAGCAAGTTTGGCATTTAATCATAAGCTGTCAATTCTTTGTGGGGTTCGAGTTCCATAAGTGGCATTACTGAGGACCTGGCTGTTGAACGGGACGTAAAAACCCTGATTTGGAACCAGGATAATGCCAAAGTCAGTACTGGATTTTATTTTTAAGTCTATCTCTTTTCTTATATTTTTAAATGATGAGGCAAAGAGGTTAAACAATTTCAACTGGGGGTTTAATGACACATTTTAAAAAACAACAAAATCTCTGTATTAATTTGATTGAAATCTCACATACCAGAATCACACAGCAAATAGTGTTGCTTACCTCTTAACTGAGATATATAAATTATTTTCTTATTGTATTAAACACACCCTTATTGCCTGAATGTCGAAAACTCCTCCTTGCAAAATCAATACATTGCAAAGACCAACTAGTATTAAGTCATTACACACAAACGACCACAACGTGAGTGATAACTGTAAGCTTGATTTGCCTCAAAGTAACTGGAAAGAGAAAGAAAATTGTGTAGAATGATTAAGCCCTTGTTACCATTGCATGTAGCCGTTTATAAACTACAAATCTCTATTATTGCCTATTTGGAGAGGGAGACTTTGTGGCATAACAGAAGGTTATAAAAGAACTGCTTTATTTTATCCTGATATTGCTCCTTCAGCTTTCAAATTGTTCCTATTCAGGGCTAATTTGTGCCTAATATATTACCTGATGTAATGTTGGATAATGGGGATATGCTTTGGCCCAGCCCAGAATAACCACCAGAGTGTAAAATAGGTTGGGGACTGTTTTCAGGTAATCCAAACTATACATGGGGCCATTCTAATGCTGATTAAATTTGACTGTTACACCGGAAATTTTTTTTTAATTTTATGTATATATTGCATGAGTATTGTTTTATGCTATTTGGGTTTAACACATTGCATAGTAGATCATAAAATCTAAATGCAAGAATGAAGAACAGTAAATAAATAGACAATATGTTTACATGCACCCCCCCCCCCCTCCCCCGTAGCACCACATAGAAAGGAACTTCTATAATCCGAGGTTAAAACATTGCAGATTTTATTTACAGAACACAAACACCTTGGGCTTAGCAATAACTTGAAAAGGCTATAAGGAATTGAGTTGAGTAGCTATAAACCACAAGAGCAGGTATATTACCTCTTAAAACCATGTTTCTTTTACAGAAGAATGACTTGAAGAGTTACCGTGGTATTTATAAATGTGATTGAATTAGATTAAGTATAGCTTTTAGAGTTTTAAGAACAAAATTCTTTACAGGGATAGGCATATTGTTAGGTTTATGGTTGTTTACAAACCACTTTCCAATAACTGAATAACTGATTCAATTTTAGGGTGTAACCTCTGCCTAGTCTTTATGATATATTAGGTCAATATTGATGTTCAAACACAAACAATTTGATGTGGTCGTATAAAGTGGAGTTGGAACTCTCCGTAATTCCACCGGGTATATTATGAGAGTATTTGTCAAACAGGTGTATCATAAAGTTTCATTCCTCCATCAGGGTTTACAACACTACAACATGCAGTTCCTCCATTATGTGTTATGTGGTGATTTTAATTGTAAGGTTTTACAAAATATCAGCCTTAACATTAATGGTTTTGTGACAATCATAGGTGACTTAAAACTTGAAGAAGTGTGGGTTATTTATAAACTGTATTCATTTCATCATGTGTCTTGCGAAACTGTAATAATATATGGCTTAAGAAAGAAAATATTTAGTTGTACGCACATTTATGGTAATCTATTTTGACATCAGGCCTCCAGGGTGTCGTATTATCGAATAATCCCCCCAAAATATGCATATTTTTCAAACATATTTTTCTTCCAGTATTTTCGTTTTCACCGAACAAAGTGATTCTAGAAACAGTGACATTTGAAATTTCCCAATATTAACAATCCACGTATTTATCAGAAAATATTGCGCAATATGTGTTTTCAGACATGCCTATGAAACTTGAGATGATTTTTTTTCTCTTTTATTTATGTGAAGAGGAGATTGTGTTAATATATATGATCCCTTCTGTAAACATCCATGTTAATGCATAGTATATTTGACCTCCACCAAATAGGTACATGTTTTTGGCAGCTTCCATTTGACTGTTTTTTTACTCTCTTCTTTTGTCTGTCTGTTTGTTTGCAAAATAACTCGAAAATCTGTCCACTGTTTTGAAGAAATTTTCAGGAAATATTGATAATGACACAAGGACCAGATTATTAGATTTTCGTGGTGATCTGGTTCACCAAGAATTGTTTAAAGGATTGTTTCATTACACTCATAAGCAATGTTGGAAGTTTTTGGGTCTTGGTTTGTGGTTTGTCCTCTTCGAGTGTTCTTGTTTATTTCTGCAGTTATTATCAAACTGGAAAGTCCCCGAAGTGACACAGCAGAGAATGGAATATTGTTGTATATCTTGTCACGTCTAGATAGACATTGAGTCTTCATCACAAGATAAAAATCCTTTGCCCAGCACCAGAGTCTATGTTTATAAGTAGTATTTGTAATCTGACTTGTTGAGTACCCGCCTTTATTTGTAGTCAGGGGCCGATTTCACAAAGGGACTTAAGTCCAGATTTAGGCTTAAATCTAAGACTTTGGTCTTAAATTTTGTCAAAAAACTGCTAAGTCTGTGGTCTTAGACTTAGCGGATTTCACAAAGCAGCTAAGTCCAGGAAAATTGCTAAGTCAGTGGACTTAACTTTTAAGTCTGGGAGGTAGTGGGCTTAAATTTTGTAAACAGGACTTAAATATGGCCGCCATAAACTTTTCTCCACTTCAAAATTTGAAATGGCTGTAAATAAATTATAATTATGCAGAACACCTCACTAAAGTAGTGTTTGGGAAGTTTACATGTGCTAACAAGGTTTTCAATTTCAAAACAGCACTTATCCTTAGATAAAATACATTAAATGAAGAATATGTGGCATCAATATTATATTTTGAATAGATACAAAAGGTCACATGACACAGAAAACCACTGTGGTTATATGATAAGCCTGGACTTAGCTAAGTCACCTTTGTGAAATCCATTTTTCTAGCTAAGACCAAAGTCTTAGATTTAAGTCCAAGACTTAGCCAAAAAAGGGACTTAGTTTAAGTCCTTTAGTGAAATCGGCCCCTGTTCAAAAACTACTCGGGTCAAATATTAATTTGACGTCACGTTATTATAAATGAATTTAATCATTTCTGTGTGGAAGATATATATTATCGGGACATAATGAATAGAACAACGTTTTCCTGAATTTCATAATATTGTATGGTCGATAGTACACAACCACATTAATGTAGATTACAGAGAAAAGTGCCTACATTTAATGATTTGAACACTTTTTAAAGAAATAATTGAGGTGGACAATAGTGTTCGAGAAAAGGTAAATTAAATTCATTCATCGTCAGGTAAATGGTATATTGGACTGATTTTCTTTATAGAATCTCGGGTTATTTCAGTGTTAAGTAACTTGGTGTGTGTGCTGTCCTATTCTTTATCATCCCTTTTCTCTTCTATTGTGAATAGTATTTCCTTCAACGTGGTATTGTCAAGGTTAAACACTACCATTTGGTAGGAACTTTGATCAGTGTATGGGTCTAATTTTGATGAATTTTTGACTTTGAACCTCAATAACACAAATATTGGTTCGTATATTTTTAATGTTAAAAGCTCAAATAATAGATATGTTATGAATTTATCACTGTACCTAATATATTTCACCTAGTCTTGATGCAAATATTGAAAATATTACTTTCTTTTTCTGTCTCTAATTGATGAAAACCCTTGAATTAGTTTATGGGTCTCTTTTGAAAAATAATGTCACACCTGACTAAACCCCCAGCTGTATCAAGTTCAGCATCTATGGACTGTAATCAGTGACCAAATTGTGAGCCTATTTTGGCCAAGTCAGTTGTATAGTGGTATGTCTTCAATTATTTTAATTATAAAACTCCAGTGTTTTTATGTGTGATTACAAATGTAAGTACATTTTATATATTCTGATCGTTTTGTTACCGTATTTTTCTTTTTCTGTTCATCACTCTTAATTAAATTGAACAGCCCGGAGGGAGTAGCATTGGGCACCAAAACGTATGGAACTTACATTGTAAGCTATACAAAGGTGCAAGACAACACCTAAGATAGAGAGACAATGTATGCAAAGACTAAGTATTAATAAAGTTCAATATCAGGGTCAAATAATGAATTAGTAAACTAAAAATTATGAAGCTGTAAAATTTATAAATTGAAGTATGGCTGTCAATTGAAATATCACAACTAGGTAAAAAGTACATATAACAAGAGCACTTGGTGAGTGCATACCTCTGCCAATGCATGTAATAATAAGTAAATAGCAAAGTCCAGATTATTTTTTGTATGTAGAGATGGTGATTCAGATCACTCTCAAAAATTATTGGTATATAAGTTAGACCAGAACCAATCTTCTGATTTTTTTCTCAAGGAGATCCAACCAGTAGTATTTACGTAATCATGCTGACACACAAACAAAGAGACAAATGGACAAACAACCAGACATGAAAATAATACCTGCTTAGTGGAGGCAATAATCAGTTGCAGCAATCCATATATCATTGTCATAAGGGAAATAAGTCACAAATATAATTTGATCAGTTCTCAGTAACCACAGGTAGCAACACATGTATGGTAAATGTCTGAAGTGATCACTGAAGTGTGGCATGTTTTCAACGTAGACTCCTAAACTGATCACAAGATTTTCAGCAAGGAGAAAGCAAACTTTTTAATATTTCTGCAAATATTTAGGAAATAATATAAGAAAATATCTGGCAGAATGGTAAAGGGGTGACATCTGAGCTATGAACATTAAGGTACGTGGTTTACCGGACTGTTATTAAGGTTAAAAGTCAAAAATCTAACCCAAATTAGACCTATTAACTAATTATAACTTCCTCCAAATAAAGCTTCCTTTTCAAGAACTAGAAACACGCAGAGAAACTACTTCACATTTAAAATTGGTAATTTATGTATTTGTGTTTTAGCATCCCTTTCAACACATTGTATAGGTCATATGACAATGGGTAGTTTTATGGTCAGATGAAACCAGTACATACAGTTGGTCAAGGTTCTGTACTGTAAACTGCCCACCAATGACAAGCAAGGACCAGCTTCCCCACTTGAGGTCAGGCCGGGATTCGAACTCCGATCTCAGAGGTGGGAGGTGAGAGTGTCACCACTGTGCCACCATGGCCCCTCTTGAAATTGGTAAAACAGGTTCATTATTTGATTACTGACCAATGATAACCATACCATATAGTTAAAGTATTCATTCTGTGTTTCCTTTTTTTCGCAATGGACCCATAAACTGATTCAATGGTTTTGATCACTATTTTTAATATTTGTATTAATACAAAGGGATTGATGTTTGGCACAGTAATAAAGGGATAACACACCTATTATTTGAGCTATTAATATTACAAAAATACAAAATACTTTTTGTGTAACTGAGATTCAAAGTCAGAAATTCACCAAAATTACACCCATAAATTGATTAACGTTTCTATGGATTAATTATTTAACTGTCTCGATGAAAGCAGATAGTATCTCAAGATGCTAACTCACTATCTTCATGAAAGTAGATGTTTTGAATTACTATTTAATATCTCGATTAAATGAGATACTAACTTGAGGTAACAATATTTTTGAAACATTTCAGCCTTTTGCATGTCATGTTAAGGGCTCCATATCTATCTAGACTTGGGAATTTTCCACAGGTTTCACGTAACTACTGAATACATATAACCACACAGACATAAAACTATAAATATCATTTTAGTAAAATGGGGGGGGCGAGGTGGGGCGTTCAAACTCATTAGCCCTTTTATGCCTTTTATGGAACATAGTTATCTCAATGATAGCTATTATGTTTTACCAGCCATTGCCTATTAGCTGTTATGATAGGAAAACTTTACACAAGTTTCGGTTGTGGAACACATACAAGCACACAGACATGAAACTATAAAACATCATTTTAGTGAAATGAGGGCTGAAAACTCGTTAACCACCTCCCCCCATTTTTAAAAAAGAAGCTATCTTTATTATCTCTACTATTCTGTATCTGCGTCTTTCTCCGCCATCTGTTATGACAGGGAAACTTTCCACAAGTTTCACAGAATTGTTATGGTATATAATCACCCAACCAGCTTGCAACAAAGGCATAAGCCACGCTTGGGTGGAACAGAACGGCAACAGCTACTTGAAAGCCAATTTGGAGTTTTTAAGGGGACTATCTTCATCAATCTACACTCATATTACAGATATCATTTTTGCTACTGTGTACACAGCCTAATATTTGTCAAAGTTTCAAGTTTTCACTGAAAGTGTAAAAGATGTCTTGGAACTGGTCTGGAGCCAAATCATCTGGAGGGTAAGTGTGCTGTCAATAAAATAGACATGTTTATTTATATAACAGGGGTGGACAGTTTTATGGACAGGTCAGAAAATGGACAAACAGTTAATATTACTGTCCGTCCATTGAACTGTCCTGTCCACCCAAGTATATATCTATCTATCAAAAAGGCTTGCTTGTGTGTTAGGGTGTTATAAAACTTACTCGTGGCAATGAATATACACGTGTTCATTTTTTTTTTAATTATAAGTTTATTGTTATAAGTTGTAATGTTACAATAGTTTTTTTATTATTATTTTTTTGCACAGAAAAAAATGTAAAAAAAAAGTTCTGTTGTAAATTTGTAGTAGAAAGTGTGACTATGCAGTTAACACAACAGAACTTTAACCGGGCAATTAAGTGACAAAGTGTTGATGATATGCAACTCATACAGGACAAAAGATTATTACCAGCCTTAATGGGCTTTCCCCAACTTGCTTTGGTCATTTCAAAATTGTGTATCAGCTGTACAAATATTTAATCACACTTTACAATGTGTGCCTATTATGGGATGGATTACAGGTCCAGACAAGTCATTGCAATTTGCAAAGATTGAATTTTTGATTATGAATTATACCTCAGGTTTTTATAAAAGATATATTAATTATATAAAAGATATAACAATCATGCTATGCGCTCGTTAAATACTGTCATCTTTATTTTGTAATACATTTTTTTTCACACATGTCATTTAGTAAGTTTTCCTAACGTATTTCTATATTTTGTATTCTTTTTTGTACTTATTTTTTACACATTATTAAAACAGTGGATAATAAATATAAAGTAACTCTTTTAAATTAAGAAAAAATAAATTTCATTGGAAAGATAAAAAAGAGCATCTAATTCTACAATTAGTTGTCTTTATTTGTGATTTTAAAATGCACATTACTTAGTAATCTTATTACTGGACAGTTTAAGCACAATATGTTTATATTGGGAAGGAGGAGAGTATTTGCCAAGCCATATATCATACTGAATAGTTGGAAGAATTTCAATCCATGATTAACCCATTGAAATATTCTATCAGATATTCATTGAAAAGCTTTTGTATTCAATATAGTGCCATTTACGTTAAAATGGTTTTTTTTCCTATTTTCAGTAATGGATAAAACTCCATGCTTTACATACAAGCTTTCACACATGGGATATAAAACAGAGAAAGATAAAAAAAAACTATTTCAAGCAGAATAAAAGTAGCTCAGTGTTTTTATATAAGTGTAAATCTGCCATGGTAGCCAATGTAAACACACAGAATATTCAAATGTATTATACGATAACAGAATAGTTTACCCATATTACACAAAATAATCCGGCTTTTAATTATAGCCTTTTATCCAGGTTTTTAGAAATGTCAAGATTTTACTCATGTAAATTGCAAATGTATAATTCAACAAGGCAGAAATTCCTTTTGGTCTACATGCGAGTGCAACAAAGCAATCAGAAATACGAGTAGTGCACTAGAATTACGAAAGTCTGTAGACAAAAAAACATAGAAAAAGAACAAGGCCAAAAAGTATTTCAGTCTAAATGCATATACTGAGGAATCTTAATTTAAAAATTGATATTTTATATTCACTATGGATCCATTTCACCACCATTTCTTGGCATTCTTCATGTAATAAGACATTATTTTAATTATTAATCAATCAAAGTGTTACATCATAAATATGATTATAACCATTGTGATGCATCACTCGAAAAGACAAAATTTAACAAGGACAAAAAGTCTTTTGGTCTACATGGGTGAGCTGCAAAGCCATCAGAAACAGGAGTAGTTCACTAGAATTTATGAAAGTCTGGTGACAAAAACAAATTCCGAGTCAGATACATCCCATACCTGGCCTAGAACTTGCACAGTCACCCATCCAAATACGAACTTAGCCCATTGCTGCTTAACTTCAGTGATGAGACAGGTACTCGTCATACTACGCCACAATTCATGAAATTCCTGAGTTTAAAAAAAAAAAGATGAAACAAGGCCAAAAGGTGTTATGTCCCCTAGCATGAGCGCAAAGCCATCAGAGACATGAGTAGTGCACTAGAATTTACGAATGTCTGGTGACACAAAGAAATTCCAACTCAGACACATCCCACAGCTGGTCTAGAACTCAGACGGTCACCCATCCAAGTACTAAACGTAGCCCATTACCCCTTAACTTCAGTGAGCAGACAAATACCCACCACACTGTGCCACAATTCATGAAAGTCCGGTGACAAAAAAAAGTGATCTGTAGAAGTGCGAGCCTTACAAGAGATCATGATTAAAATGTGATCTCAAGTAGGGTGTGCCTCGTAGAGAGCCCACTGTGCCTCGTAGAGAGCCCACTGTGTCTCGTAGAGAGCCCACTGTGCCTCGTAGAGAGCCCACTGTGCCTCGTAGAGAGCCCACTGTGTCTCGTAGAGAGCCCACTGTGCCTCGTAGAGAGCCCACTGTGCCTCGTAGAGAGCCCACTCTGTGTATTTTTTTTCAATTTTTGAGTCATTTTTTTTTTCTTTTTGTCTAAAGTGTAAAGGTCCCTAAGCATCAAAGTGATCTGGTACAATACAATATGTAAATAAATGGATGGATTTTTATAAAAGCTTCATCATGAATACAATTTGCATTCCATAATTTCCCATTTGTAATTATTTTATACCAATAATTGAAACAAGAAAGATGGTAAATGGTAAATAATAATTGGCATGACATTTTCTGTTTACTGTTTCGAAATTTGGACAAAAAAACTACCTCACAAATCATACACAATATCACATACGCAACATTTTGATACAATATGTAAATTTTTTGCATCTGTGTTTTTCAGATCTGGAGGCTGCTTCAATCCAGGTAGCAGTGGCATTGATCCAGGTCGCTCCATACGCATCTCGCAGGATAAGTCCACTTATACCCACAGTGGCCGCACTGATGGAGGCTGGGATGTGGAGGGAAAGGTGGAAATAAACCACCCTGGGGCCAGAAAAATAAAGGGAGTCACTGGAGAAATCACCATGACCAAGAAAAACTAATGCTGGTGTAACATCTTTAATTACCCCCAAGTTGAAATTACCAACCCCATGTACATCCATAGTTTAAATTCGAATAGTTGTATTCGATAGAAGTACCTTAAAATTGAGAGTGTATTTATACATTGTACGTTTTAGGAATTAATTTCTTTAGCATGAATTTGAAATTGGAAATTCATAACAAGAAAACGCACCAAAGTGTTTTAAATATTTTCTAACAGTCAAGAGTACACCAGCAAATTCAGTTTGACATCCTATTTCATTAAAACTTCTTACTCTACCAATAATTGTGATATTCATATGCCTATTTTCGCCTGGGGGTAATTAAAACTACAACACCGAGTGAATGATATAATTGTAGTGTTTTTATGTCATGAAGATTGACTTTGTAACCATGGACAATGTATTATTCTAGATATCCCATTGTTGTTCTGTTAGTATGACAATTAAGCTCTATAAAACTAATTTTCACCCTTCTCAGTGCCATAATTTTGCACAGATGCCCTAATTTGGCACAATGAGTACAACAACTGACTTTATTTTTATTTTCAAATTTAAAAAAAAGTTCACGTGAGAAACATTGGAGTAAAAAGTATAAAAACAAATGTTTTATCAGTTTCATGTTTTGTCAAATTATTGCAAATATCTAAAGAAACTAAGGGAACGGGTAATTAGTAAAGGTATCTGGTGGATTTTGTCAAAAGAGTTATATACACAGTCGTGTATTTATCTTCAGTATATAGTCAGGTTTGTGGAAAAAATTGGATTATGTAATTTGTGATCAGATTAAAAATATGTTAAATAGAGCCTGTGTTTGTGGAATGTACTGTAAAAGTTGTAATTTAGCTGAAGAAAATTTCTAAAGTTTTCAGACATTTACTGGAATGGACTGTTACTTATTCCCAGTTTCCACAAATTACTGTATGATTATTACTGAAGTAATAAATTGCTGAGATCTGTGTTTTCTATTTGCCTTTACAGTTTTAAGTTAACAGAAAAGCCTTTGCAAATGTTATATTGTAGTAAAATGAAGTTTACATGATGAATAACACTTATAAAAAGAAAATAGATTAAATAAATTATCCGTGATTTTTTCCAACATTACAGTATCCTTTATAAGGGTCGATTGATTGCTTGGTTGATATAGACGACCATTCATTAATCAATGACATCAAAGTGAACATATTAACATATATAAATATGGACACCAAACACTTCTACCTGTCTCAAACCACTTGAATATTCGACCAAAGTAGCCGATCTCTCAGAGAAAACTGTAAATTCCACTTTGCTTTGTAAATGTTTGCCCTCCTAAACAAATGAATTAGAAGCGTGTTTGTAAAACTTTCCACGGAATATATACTGAATGCTACTGATATGTCTATAACCTACTGTTCATCTGCTGAGATTAAGTCCTTGTGCCTTCTTGTTACTTCACAGAGATATGAATGTGCTCAAGCGAGACTCTTTGAATAATTATGCAAAAAAAAACCTTCCCAGTAGTGCATACATTTTCACAAAAGAATGCAAATCAATACAATCAGAGTCACCTATTTCTGCATAAATTTTAAAATAAAAAAACAAGTAGAAATTCTGTGAAGACATTTTTAATGATATATACACCACTTTAGAAGAGTACATAGTTTAAGAAATATCTATGAAAAATCAGCACTTGTCGATGAATTTGTAATACAAATTATCCACAGTAAATTTTTACACAGGGAATAAAAATACTCCTCTGTGTATATGACTCTTTATTCCAAGAAAATAAACTTTGGCCTGATAATAAAGATATATACATAAGAACTGTGTCCATGACAAAACATTGAACACCACTCCCCAAGCTCTTCTATGAATACAGAGCTTTACCCCAGGCCTTCTCGGGATGTCAGAGCTACTGGGATCACCACCCGGCATCTCTGCCATGTGACGAAATCAGTTTGCCCCTGATGGGATTCTCTCCTGATTAAAAATCACTGCATACTGAGTAATAAATGCAAAGTGGAGCTGAAAGAGGATCTCCAGAAGTTCAAGTATTAGTGGTGTCTTGTATACACGAGGGTATTATTACAAATAAGAGGGAGATCTGGGCCCGGATTCTCAAAATGATCTTTGACTTAACCAAGATTTTGGCATTGTCGGGCACTTAAAATCTGAGCCGTACGTCTGAGCTAATTCTGGGACTTTAATTGATTTCACAAGGAATGACTTCGCTAAGACGAAGCTTATCAAATAACCTCAGTGGTTTTCTGTGTCATATGGCTCTTTGTTTATAGTTAAAATATTTTTAACACATTTTAGATTTGCAAAAATGATGTTTTTAAATGGAAAGCTTAAAACCACATATTAATGTCCAAAAACTTACTTAGGGAGGTGTTCTATAAAGTTGGTCTATATTTTCAGGGATTTAAAATTTTAAGTGGAAAAAAAACTCCAGCGGTCTTTTTTAACTCTGTGTTTACAAAAGTTAACCCCACCCACAGGTAGATATAACTCTAATCCCAAGCTTAAAATTATCTGTTTTTGTGAAATCCACTCAGTCTAACACCACAGACTTAGCCGGAACTTTAAGTCTAAGTCCGGGCTAATCCATGTTGTAAAACCTGCCCCATGGTGTGGCAGCAAGCATTAAAGTCACCTCTGGTTATGATTTGTTTACTAATCTCAACATTGTACAAAAATAAACGATTACATTAAGGTGATCAAGCTATTTAAAACTTCCCTGGTGCAAACTCTCATATATATATATGTCTGTTTATGGTAGGATTGACATGTTTCTAAATTTTCCTGATACGTTTGGTATGATACCCATTGGGTGTCGAAGTTTGAACAATAATGGCAATATAATTATGTCGTGTTAAAACTAAGTTGGTCCCTATTTTAATATAATGCTTTTAAGGCGCTTAATCTCAATCATATGGAAGACTTTTTAGGCGCTAAAATGTGACACTTCAATCTACAATTTAAAAATATAGATAAATTCATCCACTTTCCCTAATTTGTCTGCCTTGTTTAGTTTGCCCTATTATTCAGAGATACTTTAAGACCGGGACTGTTCGTCTAGAGAAGTATGAGACAGCTACAAATAATATAGACCTTTCTGTCACAACTTGTCATCATTTATCGTCATTACATACCTTTTTTTACTGTTCCACATTCAAAATAACACCATATACAATGAGAGTTATTTGTTTGGAGAGTTATTTGGATGGAAAAGAGTAAACTTGCCATATAGCATATGCTACTCTGTCTCACTCTGTCACACTTTGCATTTCATTTGCATATCATTACTTTCATCCCTGCCTTCTGACTGCCCTGACATGTGTCAATGGTTTAATCTTATTGCACAGGTTTTCGAAATAGCATACATGTCACAATATCATATGTATCACAATATCATGCATGTGATAATACCATATGTGTCGCAATACCATGTCAGAATACCATGCTTGTTGCAATACCATAGGTGTCTCAATACCATACACGTCAGAATACCATACATGTAACAACATCATGCATGTCATAATACCATATATGTCACAATGCCATACAATGCATAAATATTTCACAATATCATGGATAAATATGTAACAAACTAATGATGAGAAATAGTCATTCAAGTTCAATAAAATATTATTGATAGCTAATTTACTGCTGGATGGATTTCTGGACAGATACTGGGACATTGTATTGGTATTGTGACCACCTGTGCGATCATGCAACCTCTCTGCTCAGTCGTCAAGGTCAGGGGTGCTATCATGGTAAGTGTAGATGCAGATAAAATAGTAAAGATGTTTAAAAACCTTTAAAGGTGTTTAAAAATCTGTAAAAATCTTTTTTAGTCATGAGAAAGTGAGAACTTATTTTATGGTGTTATGATTTATCTATAGGGTGTTACCACCGATCCTTGTAAAGCACTATGACCTCTTTAGTACACTCCTCTGTGAAAATATAGCCGACAAATCTTGTCCCAAGAGGAGATTGGTCATATAAGTGTTCCAGTTACTGTACAAGAGTGATTCTAATTCTTGTACTACTTTTATATTTATTTATTTTGTATTTGGGGTTTAACGATGCTTTCAACATTGTATAGGCCATATGCATAATCACGGCGGGTAGTATTCTTTGCAGAGGAAACCAGTACATACAGTTGGTCAAGGTTCTGTACTGTAAACTGCCGACCATAGGTAAGAATTGCCATCTTCCCACATAGGGTTCTAGGTTTGAACCGCCAACCTCAGAAGTGAGAGTCGAGTGTAGTACCACTGGGCCACCACGAACCCTCTGCTACTTTTCTAGCACTTAATCTCCATAGTAAAGACAGCTTCTAGGTGTATATAATACATAAAGGGTATAGATCAGGCTCAGTCGAAGCAAGACCTGGAGCTTAAAGTAGGTCTTTATACAATTCTTCACAACAGTGGGACAGCTGTATGCATACATTTAACAGTAATGATTTACCTTATGATCTTATTGATTTATGAGCTTTAAATATATGTACTCATCTCCCACAAAATACAAACATTCAGCAAACATTTGGTGTCAGCGGACTATTGGATTGTGGAATATTATATATCATGAAGTCTATTGGGTTTCTAGAAGGAGCAATTTAATAGCCAGATCAAGTGGAATCCAGCCAGTGAATTTTCACATGGGTATAACAATACTCATGTTTGTCCTACATAGACAGGTTAAAAGATAGAATGGAAAATTACCTGAATGATTCATATTTATTAATTTTGTGACGAGTCAGGATAAATCACTACAATCCGAGTCTGAATGACGAGGATTGTGTGTTTTGTCTTCTCAATGATAGAATTTGGAAAAAAAAGCATGCACCAAGAGGGTTGGTACGTCCATATTCTCTAAAAATAATTGTGAAATGTGTCCATAGTTACGAGTGTGAATATAAAAACTTTAACACTATAGCTGGTGATTTCTCCCACCATTACAGAATTGAATGTCTTGGTATTTCTATTCTTAGGCCAATTCTAAAATATATATGTATATTAAATATTATTATTAATAGTGTTACAACCTTACCTCACTGACCACCTTACGTTTGTGTTGAGGTACCCAAATAATAAGTTGTGGCCCAGTAGTTAGAAGGTTTGGCATCTAACCACAGGCTGTCACCTCTGTGTGGGTTCGACTCTCACAAGTGGTAATACTTAGGGCCTATCCAACTATGACCCTGGCTGTTGACCGGGACGTCAAACCCCAAGTTTGACCTCGACTTTGACATAAAACACTCAGCCGCAAGCTCACCTCAGGCTGAAGAAACAGTGAAAACGATTTCAAAGCCTGACCTAAACTAAAGACATGATTATTTTGACTTGAGGACTCTGGTATATGCTGACCTGTACAGATCCAATAAAATGAGAAAATGCTTCACAATTGAAAACTATTTCTTGTCGGCTTACTTCATTTCAGAGGGGCCACGGTGGCAGAGTGGTAACACTCTCGCCTCCCACCTCTGCGGCCGGGGATCGATCCCCGTCATGGCCGTAAGTGGGAAAGCTGGTAGTTGCTTGCCGTTGCTCGGCAGTTTACAGTACACAACCCTAGCGAACTCTATGTACTGGTTTCCTCTGCCCTTCCAACCACCCGTCGTGATATGACCTGTGTTGAAAGCGACGTAAAACCCCAAATAAACAATAAACAAATACTTCATTTCAGGTGCACATGTACACAAAATATGACAAACAAGTCCCAGCTTTATTGCCACATTGCAATTGGCGTGTGTGTGTGTGTGTGTGTGGGTATTCAGCTTATACCTTACTGGAGTCACGAACTAAAACCGAACAAGCTCATCTTCCTTCAGTTGCGGTTATTACTGCTTCATATTTTGGTATGACATCTGGACACAATGTCATCATTGGCATTTGACATGACTCAGAAAAGGTTTTGGCAACTGGATCCACTTTATTTAAATGCTTGGGAAAACAAGGCTGAAAGGGGTTTCGGTCTATTACCGCAAGTCACAAAAAGCCATTAGTGACTGAAGCGGCCACTCATTCCAATACTAACGTAGCCCATTGCTGCTTAACTTCAGTGAACAGACAGATACTCATCACACTGAGCCACAATTCATGAAAGTTCAGAGACAAAAAAAAGAAAAAAAAGCACTTATTGTTGCACTTATTTATTGGATTTTAATTTTTTGTTTATCATTAGAGCTTTAGTTCATTAAATAAGCTACAATTACATTTAACTCACTCTAACATGCACAACTTCCTTTTTGCAAATTATGACATGAACTAAGGCGATGATAATATATCTTGCAAATGAACACACATGAGTAGTCATGTTTTACAAGTTGTTCCAAAAAACAATCCGCTTTAAAGAAAACTCTGTAATATAGCCGAACTGATTCTCCTCTAAAGACTTAAACAGGACATTGAGAAAGTCTTCTTACATACACTTTAAAATCTTTTTTTTTTCGTTCAAAATATGAAATTTAAAAAATGTAAGACTGACTTCTACAAGGAATAACATAATGGAAACTTTCGAAAGTATGGTCTGTTAATTTTTATCCAAAATAGTTTAGCTACATCACAATAATAGAAAAGTTCTACAGTATCACACATTCCACTCTAATTACAACTGAGTTGTTCCAACAACTACCACAAGGGAATACAGGACTTACAGGTGATATGTCTACTTAGTTAGTCTAGTGTGACCCTGAAGCTGAAACATAACCCTCGTGGTTCATTGTGACGCAAAAGAATCACGCTACCGTTGAAATTTGCCCTTATTAGAACAAATATAAACAATAATCATGAATGAGTGATTTTAGTACAACAGCATTAGTATGGTGAACTATTCAACATGTTATGTTGCTCCACTTCTTTACAGTCTCACAGTTAATGAAGTCTTATACACTGATTTTATTTGTTTGATTTTACACAAGTTTGCGCTAATTTATTAATATCTCTTGAACAGTCATATGGTTATTCACATCCAGTAAAAAGGGAACATTTTGAAATATAAGGTTGTGGTTCTGATAATATTTTTTTTTCACTTTAAAGCTGATATTCTGTTCAGACTGTCTTATTCATATAACATTTCTCTCCTATTTTCTCATCTGAAATTTGTTTTCCTCATTATTATATTGTGTGTAGGGGGATATATGTTTATGTGAGAAAACCTTTATATCCATTTAACATCGTAGTCTTGTCTCCAGGATATTTCTTTTTATTTTCCTCTGGGGATTTTTGCCTTCGATCTCCTAAGTGACCCCTTTTCCTTCATTTAATTTTATGGATCTCACTTTTTTATATCAAAGTACTTCTCTGTGACATTAATGGAAGGAGTTTCGTTATTTTTTTTCTCTCAAGTTTAACAAGCTCATTCAATAATTGTTCTTTACTTAGCTCTAAAAAATGAATGAAAATTCATAAAGCTCTAAATTTACATTTTACAACGACTCTCTGTGCAAATAAGTCATCCAGCCATTTCATTGATTTTATTGACTCTGTCCCTCACTTAGAATTAGTATAGAAAACCCCAAATACAGTATGTTTTTGCTCAATTATTATGGTGCACATTTTGATATTATGTCCCATACTTTTCTCACTATGTTACTGGAAAATAATTTAAAAGAATTGATGGTAAATAGAACATGTGCACCAGTTTAAAGGTTTAAATGCTTCATTATCGCTCACACAATTTTTAGTAATTGCTTATTTAGAGAAAAAAAAACTGATTTGAATAATACTGTAATCAGACATGATATTTGAAAGTATAAAATATTTAACTTGTTGAAATTGCATGTCAATGGAAGCAAAGAACAATTTTAGTCTTGATTAGATCCAGCCATCTATATATAATAGGTACAAAATCTGTCCACATATTAAAAATTGCATTCTGTATAATTTTATCTTCTTGTATAACAGATCTGCCAACTGTCCTCAGCCCAACAATGAGACGTCCATTACTGTGCAACCAGACCAGACTTCTGCCTCACACACAGGGAAAACTAAGGGCGGATGGAACGTAAACACCGAGGCTACAGTGCACCACCCAAGGGGCAAATGCAAGGGGGTACAAGGCAGCATCACTTTCACAAAGTAATTTTAGCCATGTCAGCCACATGATGATGATGAAGTGACATTTTTAAAAAGCTGTTTTAAATTAGTGTTTACACATGTTTTCATAAATTGAACCTTTTTATTATTTTAGCAAAAATATTTTTAGCCAGATTCACGAAAATATTAATAAAATACAGGTTTACACATTATATCACAAAAACAGCATTGTTTGACAAAACAAATTTTATTAAGAATGAATCCATAGTTCCATTTCAGTCTGTTTTTGAGATGTTTCATTAAAAACAGCTTTCTCAAACGTAAGGTTTGCCGAAACAAAGAGTCTCAAACTTTTGACTGACAGCACAAAAATTCATGTATTTTTTCAATTTTGTCTCAGCTAAGGTTTCTTTTTTAGAACTGGATATTGAATAAAAATCAGAAATTATTAATAATTTTATAATAAATTATAATGGGGCTGTTCCATTATTGCGATCCTATCGTAATCCTACCTCCCAATTTTAAGAAATAAAAACATTTGTTCATTCATTGGTGTAGTTGAAGATAGGTTTCAGATATGTTCCTGTGCTTTTGTGATAGCTTTTCATTGAATGCTGAAATTGCTTTAAGAAGTTATACTATAGGCTCCTGATGAGTTTGAGATAGTTTTCCAATCTATCCGATTGGTTTATGTGCCTCAAAGATTATTCTAAGATGAAAAAGATGGGTTTAAGATTGCTGTAAGATCAAAAAGATGACTTCGCGAGCTCAAAATCTAATAAGAATCGGGACCAGTTAGTGATAATTTCAAACAGATTAAAATTATCACAAAATGTTCCTGAGTAACTTATGAATGCATCTAATTGGGAACACATCAGGAAGTACCATAGCTTCTTTACATAATGTCTTTACAGTGGCTTTAAGATCATTCTGATCGAACAGATCAAGTTACCAAACGGCAAATATTTGGGATTGTAACTCAATTGGGGAGGGCAATCATCATAGTGGAACAGCACTTTAAGGATTGCCTTAGAGACAAAAGGGGCAGTTCAAACAGATAGTGGTCCAAGTTGGTGACAAAATTGCAAAAGTTATGAATATTGGATATATTATCTTGGTATAATTTAAGATCAGGCTGAATAAATGTTTACAAAATAACATAAAAAAGTTTTGGATATTTTATTTTAAGTAATAACGACAAAAGTAATAATCTTGTTATGGGTAGCTGAAATTAATCTTAGTAAATTTGAGCTGCAATTGTGCCTTTGCAACAGGTTTACTTGATAGCTTTGAATCTGCCAAGCCATTTCAAAACCAGTGTCCATATTCTGCAACTATATTTAAAATAAGGTGACCGTAGATCTAAGTGAGGGAAGGTTTTTCTTAGAATTGATATTGACAAAAGAAAAGTTGGGAATGTCAACTTTCATATTTTTTTTCACTTAAAATCTAATACTTAAAATTTGAGTTAGAAATGGTCTAAATATTGTTCTAGAGTATGGCCCCAGGTCTAGGTACTGAAATGATCATGGATGACTGATTCTTACCGGGAGATGGTTTCAAAATGACAAGTAACATCAATTCTGATTCTAATTATCATAGGCATATCATTGAGCATAAGGTATAAGATAAGATTAAAGATTAAAGTACACAGTCTCTCGTTGAGGTATTTTAAAGACGTCTGTACCAGAAAGGTTCATTCAAGATTATTACTGCTTGCCTGGCAATATAAATAATATGGATAATTCTTAAAATCATTGTTATCCTTCCAGACGAAAATGTAAATAGTACTGTATAACTGTCTACATGAAATTAACAATAAACAAAGTTTTCCAAAAGGAAAGTATAACATATTTTAAACTTATGTTAATGATTTTGGAATGTATTATAAATGTATTTGCATAATGGTATATTTGCATTATTATCCAAGTAGCTGGTTAGACAAGTTACATGAAACTTTCCAAAATTAAATGTTATCAATACATAATTCATGAAAACGTTTAAAAGTGTCAAAATGGGCAAATTCCTACAACTTATATTTGTGTTGTGGTTCTTCTTTATCTTTGTTGTATTATCTTTAAAACTCTCACTATTTTCATGATTGTTTTTATAGAAATTTTAAAAATCGTTGAACTTTAAAAACGTTTGGACGTGTGCATGATTCAAAGATATCTTAAACGGCTAACTGTGGCATGTGGCCAAAGTTTTATAAGGATTTTGTGCATAAGATATTTTCCAATAGAAATACTTGTACTATTGTCAAATAAAATAAGTAGAATACACTGTTGTATTTTTACATTTTACATTCACATAAACTTATAAATCCGTTGATGTATTTTGATTAAACATCACTTAAAAACATTGTGGATGCCATATCATGCCAGGTAAATAATTGTTTTAATCATCTTCAAAACATTGGTGCTCGTATATAAGTACCTCACCACTGGAAAGCCAAAATATTTGAACCATATATGTCTTTGTATAGACCTGCTGTTAAATTAAGATGTAGCAAAAAGAAAATATTTCTCAATGTTCCTCTTTATAGTTTCTCAGTTTATAAATCAAAAGTTTATTATTTCAACCATTGTTTTTCATATGATGCTCCAAAACTTTGGAATGGTTTGCCATTGGAAATTCGAACTGCTCCTATATATGTAATATCTTTCATGTTTCGAAAGGCGACTTAAAACCTGTGTGTTTCAGAAGTCTTTCCCTAACTAGTTTTCAACTAAAGAACACTGACGGTCTCCCTGGTTGTGACCCTTACCATGTTTCACGACTTTTGATTTATACATTATGTCTTGGATGGTGTGCCGAGGGGCCACC
This sequence comes from Sabellastarte sp. h YS-2021, assembly GCA_964017235.1. NCBI lineage: Eukaryota > Metazoa > Annelida > Polychaeta > Sabellida > Sabellidae > Sabellastarte > Sabellastarte sp. h YS-2021. The sequence goes on from OZ024934.1 coordinate 86,310,899, forward strand.
GTGACAGAATGGTAACACTCTCGCCTCCCACCTCTGAGGCCGGGGTTCGGTTCCCGGCACGGCCTCATGTGCGAAAGCTGGTAGCTGCTTGCCGATGGTCGGCAGTTTACAGTACAGAAGCCTAATGAACTGTATGTACTGGTTTCCTCTGCCCTTCCAACTGCCCATTGTGATATGACCCGTACATTGTTGAAAGCGATGTAAAACCCCAAATAAATAAATTGGATGGTTTGCCTAACAACGCCTAGCTCAGAGATTAGGCACATAGATATCTGATATCAGGGGCCAAATTCATGAAGCCTCCTTAAATAATAAAAACATGCACCTTTTGTCAACCTGCCTGACTGGTTTACCTGAGAAAACAAAGTTCATTGGATATCACTTGTCACCATATGAAAAAGGAACAAACTATTAACTAATCTGGTTTATCAAACATACAGTGTTAGTGTCTTGTGAAGTTAGATTATCCTTTGACTATAAAAAAAAGGAAAGTTAATCTACCAAAATAGTTAAAGATGTCAGGAAAAAACACTGTTTGTAGTTTACGTGATGGAAGGAGATCTAGTTCACAGCCTAATGTGTCTAAGTCACAAAAAAGATCCATTGACTTTGTTTCTCCCACATCACCAGAAAACACACTTACTTTGTCTTCCATGCGGATACTCCTCAAGGAAAGCATGGCTCCTGTTACTGCTGACCTTGATGACTTGAAAGCTTCAGCTCAATCTACTGATGCAAAACTGGATGAGATAACTTCCTTGACCAAAAGAATAGACAACTTAGAAAAAGAGAATTCTGATTTGAAAAGTAAGTTAGAAAGATCAGATGCAAGGTGTAAAGCACTTGAAGAGCGTGTGATCTCTATGGAAAGTTACAGCAGGCGTCATAATCTTAAATTCATCAATGTTGCAGACCAGTCAGCCAGTGAGAATTGCGAGCAACTTATCCTAGAGCTCTGTAACAGGCTTGATATTCACTTGGATGATCATCAGATAGATCGTGCCCACAGGCTTGGAAGTAAATCGAAAGTAAAAGCTCCAATTCTGGTTAAGTTCCTGAGCTACAAGGTCAGGCAACGTGTGTTAAGAGAGAAAGCAAGGTTTAAAGAGAAGGGTATTCTTGTTGTGGAAGATTATCCAAAAGAAGTCCTACAGCGCCGCAAAATGTTCACACCTACACTGAATGCTGCTTATAACTCCCATTCACACAAAGCAAGGCTGCAAGGTGACAAGTTGTTACTTGATGACAAGCTGTACTCCATTAACGATTTCAACAAGCTGCCTGAAGAGTTAAGACCTGAAAACCTCACCACAATCACAAAGCAAAACATGACAGCCTTCTTTTCGCGTCACTCCAAGCTATCAAACCACTATCCATGTGAATTTATGCAGGATGGCGTTTTTTATGTGTCTGTTGAACAATGCCTAATGCATAAGAAAGCTGCTCTCTTTGATGACTATCACACTGCCACTGCTATCCTGAAATGCAAGGATCCAGCTGACGCAAAAGCCTTAGGGAAAAAGGTGCATAACTACAACTCAGATGTCTGGAACAAAAATAGGGACTTGATCATGAAGTCCGCCATAGATGCGAAATTTTCCCAAAATCACTCTCTTGCTGAGTTCCTCAAGAGTACGGGCAACAACATTTTAATTGAAGCTAATCCTTTTGACCGATACTGGGGTGTAGGTCAATCCCTACAAGATGCTAATATTTGGAAGAAGGACTTGTGGAACGGTCGTAATAAGCTTGGGACCATACTAGCTGAAATTCGTGCTAAGTTGTCTAGACAGTGATTCTGTATCAAAAACTTGAAATAGTTACTCTGTCTTTTTAAAAAACTTTAAACTAAATGTTAATCGTATTGCAAAAACAGCCTGACCATATCGAAAAAATAAGATGTTTATATGTTATTTGAACCTGTTTTTTAACTGCTATTAAAAACTACCTATATTTGTTAAAGATAATGTAAGTCAGATTACTTTTACATACAAAAACTATGTCCAAATAGTTTAATAATCAAAACTGTCTATAAAACAGTGTTCTAATGTATTTAAAGTTGTTTCAAACTACCTTTTTGATCATGTTTTGTTAACATAATTAAAAACTGCTTTGATTATAATTATACGCAATACTGACTAATACTTAAAAGATTCATTTTATAAGATATGTTTCAAGTTAATTACATTTATTCAACAAGAACCTTATTGGTAGATACATCAATTTGTGCAGATCACTCTCATTTTATTTAAAAGGATTTTTTTTTTTTTTTTTTTTTTTTTTTTTTTTTTTTGCTGAACTGTTTCTAATTGTAAATTAGCTGAAGGCTAACACTCTAAACTAATACTGATAATGTTTTGTAATTAAAACATCCTAACCTACTAAAGAAAATTATTGATCATGTTTTGTTAACTTTGATTATGATTATACGCAAATACTGAATATCAATTAAAAGACTAATTTTATGTGATATGTTTGAATTTGATTACATTTATTCAACAAGTATCTTATTTGTACTTACATCATTTTGTGCAGATCACTCTCATCTTATTTAAAACTATTGAAAATTGGTGTTTTTTGTTTTACGGTTCCTAATTGTAAATTGGCTGAAGGCTAACTTTCTAAAACAAATACTGATGTTATTGTAATTAAAAGACCATTTTTAATAGTTTTTCCTTATATGTATTTTTTTTTTTTTTTACAAAATAAAAACTGCTTATCATTATGATTATACATAAATACAGAATATTAATTAGAAGACTTATTTTAATAGTCCTTTTCCGTATATGTATTTTTATTCTATCTAAGTTTGTTATTTTCAAAATTATTCTTTGATTTAATGATACACCTACCCAGAAATCCATCATAGAGTTTTAACATTAATGCCTAATATATTTTGGATATTACAAAATCCTGCAGTGGAGTTTCCCTTCCCCATTTGACCATATGCTTGTTCTGTATGTCATATTGTATATAAACATTGTACATATGTTTTTCCATGTAAATGCCAGGTATTCAGTTTTTATAAATGTCAACGTTCATGATAGAGTCCTCTATAAAAATTACAGCAAGTGTTGCAGTGAATTATATTTAAATCTTTATAAGGAAGTGCACATTTTAAGTTTATTTTTTGAGTCTAAAAATATGTTATGGCTAACAACCCTGAAACATTGAATATCTTTAGCCTAAATGCAAGAGGCTTGGGAGATAAAAAGAAAAGACAGGCTGTTTTCAATTGGTTAAATGACAAAGGTCCTGGTATATTTCTTATTCAGGAAGCCCACTCATGTCCTGAAAAGGAAAACGAATGGCGTTCTATGTGGAATGGTGTTATAAAATTTTCTCATGGCACTTCAAACAGCAGGGGACTTGCAGTTTTGATTTCCAGTGGCTTTGATATTAATATCACAAAAACCGTTACCGATAATGATGGAAGGTTTTTAATCCTTACTTGCACTGTTTCAGATTTAAATCTTACATTTGTAAATATTTATGCACCTACTATTGATAAGAGAAGTGAACAAGTGGCTTTTGCCAACTCTATCTGTGAAACATTAAGTAACTACAAAGAAGAAAATATTATCTTAGGCGGTGATTTAAATATCAATCTTGACACCTATGCCACAGATGGACTGTATAGCAAAAACCCAGGCTATAGGAAAGCCTTATTATCGTTAATGGATTCACATGATCTTGTTGATATCTGGAGAATTCAGCACCCAGATATTCTGCGTTACACACGTCGAGAAAAGACTAAATCTGGTTTGAAGCAGTCCCGATTAGATTACTTTCTCATCCCATGTAATATGGGTTATATCACAACTCACACTGATATCAAGCCTAGTATTAAATCTGACCATAGTCTTCTTCATATACGTTTAGCTCTTTTAGGTCAACAAAGACGAGGAAAAGGATTTTGGAAGTTAAATGTAAAACTACTATCGGATAAAAAATACATAGAGCTTATTAAAAATGTGATAAAAGACTCGATTTCTGATGCTAAAAATCTTACACAAGACTCTCTAATTTGGGATTTCATAAAATGTAGAATACGATCTGAGAGTATATCTTATTCCATAGCCAAAAGAAAAATGGAGAGGCAAGAGATTGAATCATTAACTAAACACTTAAGTGAATTAGAAGAAATAATATCTACCTCACCTACTACAGAATCCTTGGATGAGTATAGCCTTATTAAAACACAGCTAAATGGTCACTATGAGGAATTAGCAAAAGGTTCTATAATCAGATCACGCTGTCAACAAATTCATGAATCGGAAAAGCCAACCCAATACTTTTTCAACTTAGAAAAGGCCAATTACAACATTAAGCATATTAGGTCCTTAAAACATAATGATGAATACATTTCTGATCCTCAAAAAATTTTAGATCTACAGAAAAGGTATTTTTCAAAAATCTATACTGAAACAATTCATGACAGTGAAAAACTGCAATCTGAAACTAACTTTTATTTAAATAAAATTAACATTCCATCTATTTCAGAGGACAGTAAGTTTTCTTGTGACCTTCCCATTTCTTTGGAAGAAGTAAAGACAGCAGTCCAAAGTATGGCCAATAACAAATCTCCTGGCCCGGATGGCATTCCTACTGAGTTTTACAAAACCTTCTGGCCTGACATTGGCGAGTCAGTTTATAGAAGTTTTACACTTGCTTACGAGCTAGGTAAATTATGTGGTAGTCAAAAACAGGGTGTAATCACCCTTATACCGAAAAAAGACAAAGATTTAACAGATTTGAAGTCATGGCGCCCACTTTCTATCTTGAACACGGACTACAAAATTATTGCAAAAGTATTAAGTACCAGGCTAAAATCTGTTTTAAAGGAAATTATAAACCCAGATCAGGTAGGCTACATGAAAGAGAGACTTTGTGGGGAGAATACTAGACTTATTTCAGATGTGATAGAATATTGTACAATTAAAAATCTTCCAAGCATAATCTTATTGGCGGACTTCGAAAAAGCTTTCGATTCAGTAAAATGGTCTTTTTTGACACAGATCTTGGGCTTTTATGGCTTTGGACAAAACTTTAGAAAGTGGATCTCTATTTTGTATAAAGACTCTGAGAGTTGTGTGACAAACAATGGGTATTTGTCTTCATTCTTTAAACTGTCAAAAGGCATCAGACAAGGTTGCCCAATAAGCGCACTGCTATTTTTGTTAATAGCTGAAATTGTAGCCATTGTTTTAAGAAGCTCCGAAAGGATACATGGCATAAATGTCAATGGGAAAAATATAAAATTCTGTCAATTAGCTGATGATTTAACATTGTTTTTATCCAATACCCCTTCTGTCTTAAGTGCAATAGAAATTTTTGAAGAATTCTACAGATATGCTGGCTTAAAGTTAAATAAATCAAAAACTATTGCTTTTCTTTTAAAAACTGATCAGGAAAAGGTCTATCAAGATGACAACATTGGTATTCAATGGACATCAAAACCATTCAAAACTTTAGGTGCATGGTTTTCCCCCGACATTGGTGAGTCCTCGCAGCTAAATATACAAGGTAAAATGATAACAATTAAAAAAATTTTAAATTCCTGGTCTGCTAGATGCCTTACCTTAAAAGGTAAGATTACTGTTATAAAGTCTCTGGTAATCCCACATATTCTGCAGCTTGCTTCTATTGTAACTTTTAGCCACAATCTGATATCGGATATAGATAAAATACTGTTTGAATTCATTTGGAAAAAAAAACACCTAGTTTCAAAAAATACTTTACAGCTGTCTTACGACCTAGGAGGTTTAAAAATGGTATCTATCAACCACATTGTAGAAACAGCAAAAATCATGTGGGTTAAAAGGTTTTTCAGTGAAATAAATGCAAGTTGGAAAATCTTGGCATCAGAGCTGATGGGACTTGGAAAACATGTCTTGTTGAAAAAACAGTCTTTCAATAGTATCAAAAATAATGTGAAGACTATCTTCTACTATGATCTATTACGTATTTGGTTTCAATTTCTGATGAAAAATTTAAAAAATGTAGATAACGTGCTTCATGAGCCAATTTTTAATAATCCCCATTTCTTGGTGGGAAATCATCCATTATCATATCAGAATGTGAAAAATCCAGTGTTAAAGTGTTTCACTGTCCAGGACATTTGGGACAGTGACCATGATACTTTCAGATCTAGAAATTATATTGAAAATTTTTATAACATTAGTTTGCCATATATGTTATACAATCAGGTTGTTAGATCAGTGTCATCTGTAATGAAGTTGATTAACAAATGTGGTAACAACATTGCCCTGGAAAGATGCTGTAATATTCCTGATAAGTGTCTGTCTAACATAAGCCAAATAAAAAGTTCAGAGGTTTATTCATATTTCTTAGCACTTGAGTATAAGACACCAAAGAGTCAGGAAAAATGGATTGAAAACTACCCATTTCTTGAAAGTTTGGACTGGAAACCAGTGTATTTACTTCCAAATTTAATCCTAAATGATGCTTACCTGATCACCTTTCAATATAAAATACTACATAGAGTTTTTGCCTGCAATTATAACCTCTTTAAGTGGAATATTAAAAATTCACCTCTCTGTGACATCTGTCAAAAAATAGACAATCTTGAACACTATTTCTACTATTGCATAGACACAAATGTATTCTGGGTTCAAGTAAAGAGCTGGCTGAACCAGTTGTTATCTATTGAATTGAGCTTGACTGTCTTGGAGATATTTTTCGGAGTCTTAAAGTTGGACCCAAAGGACTGGTATACAGTTAACTTTGTTATACTAATAGGGAAAAAATTTATATCAAAGTGCAAAAAAAATAACAAAGAATTATTTTTTAACAATTTTCTGGAGTACCTAAATTGGATGTTAAGTTTAGAAGAGGGGGTCTACATCAGGCAGGGAAAATCAACAGCATTCTCTGCAAGATATAGCCTCTTGCAAGCACATTTTTTCTAATTTTCTAATTTATCCATATAATGAGTGAATATGTATGTGTATCTTCCTGTACAATTTATTTTCTCTTTTTGTTCTAATTATTGTCTGCTCACCTTTTGTATCTTTTTGAATATCTTTTTAGATCTATTGTACATCTTGTGTCATGCTGTTTTTCTGGCAATAAAAACAAATAAAAAAAAAAAAAAAAAAAGATAAAGGCTACCTTAAATTTAACAATTTCCTTGAATTTCACCCTATTTTTAAAATCTCAGTTTCACAAAGCTTCCTTCCTTAAAGGAGACCTTGAAAAGTCACTTGAATTTCAGGGAAGCGTCCTTAAAACAATGTTGAAACAAATTTAAAGGACAGTTGCTCCCTCCATAAATTTCAAGGAAGACCTTTGGTAGGTAGAATTAAAGGAGGCGCTGTGAAACCAAAATTTAAGGTGACCTTACCAAAGGAAAAAATAACCTTCCTTTTCTAACAGAGGCCCTTTCTGAAGGATGCTTCGTGAAACTGGTCCCTGCTCCGAGAAAAAGACAGAAATAACTGGTCAATCAAGATTCTACATATAGTAGTACAGTACACTACATCGTATTCTAAAACATCTATGAATGTATCTCAAAGTTGATAATTGAACCCATGACCTCAGATATGGAAGGTCAGTATATTCCCACTATTATGTACTCCATACAAATAGACTTCGCCAGATTCTCTTCAGGTAAAATTTCCCCAAAATGGGATTCATGTGCACGATTGAAACAGAGCAAAAGAAAATTAGTAATGAAACAAATTTGTAGCAAACTCCTTTGAATCTTAAAGGAGGCAAACCAGCTAAAGTTTAAGGTAAGTATCCTTAAATTAAATTGAGTTATGCTGTTGAAAGTATCGATACCCATGAATTATGTCTCTTAGCACAGTTAAGAGATGATTTTATTTACTTTGGCCATATTCTTTTACAAGACATAATAAAGAAAGTCTATATACAATATATAAATTTAAACCTGCACTCCAAAAGAAAAAAACTTACAGTAGTGAACCATTTAGCACACTGAAATAGTTCATTTTGGAGCATTTTGCTTTTTTGGTTATTGTTTTAATATCTTAGTTTGTTAGAGTATAGAGCTTGTTTATTAAATGGTAAACAAAGGGATGATTTACTTGTACATGATGATATGTATAATTGATAAATTGTAAAGATATACTCAGGCATTTTACATTGCCTGAAATTTACACTATAATAGTTTTGTTTAATAGGTACAATATTTTCCTGATTCATGAGTTAATAATATAATCACTCCTATAAAATGAAAAACAGTCATTCAGATCAATCAACCTGGGCTTACATTTGTAAAATAAAAGTTGTATACGCTTTTAAAGTCGATATAAAACCATATAGGAATCTGTACCTTGTGTTGGATTTGCAGCAGAAAACTTCCGTAAAATAATAAATTTCTTTCCGAATGTCTTTTTTCAAGGGCCTATACTACGAAACAAATTTCAAATTATACTACTATGGCAACATTATAAAAGATTGCAGTTTTGAATCTGTAAAGATGCAAGAATTGAGAAAGTTATATGAACTGTTGAACAAGTAGGCTGTTTTAGTAGTGAATTTCTATATAGTTAGGAAAGTTAAGAAATGGGATGGGCCAGAAACAGCAAATATCAGCCAAATTAATGACTTGCAACATTATAATTTTTAAAATAAAAACAGTCTAAGTTGTAATGGGTGATATACATGGATGGGTAAATAGATTAACAGTTCATGAGAGCTTTAAAGAAATGGACAATACAGCGGAAAATATTATAGGCTTTGGAGTTTTAAAATTATGACACAACAATTTGCAATAGTTCAATAAACTTATCCCCAAAGCTTATACACCTTCTGCACTACAGTCTCTGATATTATTGCCTATTACCTCAATATGCAGTATTATCAATAAGGTTAGCTTGGGCAGTTCTTTGTCTGTTATAAGTTCAACCATCAGGTATCCTTGTGCTTAATCTCCGAACTCACAGATTGAAAGGCACAACATCCAAATCGTAATGCACAAATCATTAGATCAAATCAGGTCGTCACCAAGGGAATCATCAGTGTTCGGTAAGTAGAAAACTAGGGAGAGAAAGACTTTTGAAACAGATAGGTTTTAAGTCGCCTTTTGAAACATGAAAGTATAGGTGCAGTTTTGAATTTCCAGCGGTAAATCATTCCAGAGATTTGGAGCCTCGTATGGAGAAGCACTTATTGAAAGGAACTTTAGATTTATGAACTGAGGAGCTGTAAAACGAACCTTGAGAAGCATCTTTTCTGGATTACTTCATCTTGTTTCAACAGCAGATTTACACAAAGACAAGAACAGGGCAAAATAGTTTGGCTTACCAGTGGTGAGGTTCATATATATGAGTACTAGGGTTTTGAAGATGATTTGTTGTTTAACAGGGAGCCAGTGAAGGGACTTTAAGGTTGGAGTGGTGTGAATAAATCTGGAAGCACCAAAAACAAAGCATGCCAAACAATTTTGTATATCCTGGAGCCTTGTGAGGTTCTTTGAAGATAAACTATAAAACAGAGAGTTGCAGTAATCCAGATGACAACTGACCAATGTATTTGCAACCAAGACTGAGACATCATATGAAAGAAAGTGACCTAGGTTAGCAAAACAGGATTTGATCACAGAATTTATATGATTTTTTGAAGCCACATTTTGAATCAAACAATACACCTAGATTGCGAACATCATCAGTTGAGGAGAGGCAGTTACTCAAAATGTTGACAGGAAAAGACTCTAAGCCATTGTACCTCAAAATGTTGACAGGAAAAGACTCTAAGCCATTGTACCTATCCATGGAACCGAAGACTATAAACTCTGTTTTGTCAGGATTTAATTTAAACTTATTTTTAAACATCCAGGTGTGGATGTCATTCAGACAGCCTTGAGCTAATGAAATGAGTTTGCAGAATTTCCAGGAGATAGATGGATGAACAGCTGGGAGTCATCCACATAAAAATGGTATTTGACAACCATATATTTTGCAATCACCTGACTAAGGGGGGTTGGTGCAAAGGGAGAAAAACAAAGGACCAAGAACAGAACCCTGAGGGACTCCAAAATTTAATTTAAAACAGTCAGATATCATAGATCCAATTTTGACTGATTAAAAACGATTCAGGAGATATGTTATAACTTTAGGAAGGTTCCAGCGAAGCAAAACTTTGTTGACAGACAAGAGAGGAGTGTATTGATCGATGGTGTTGAAAGTGGTCAACAGGTCAAGGAGGACCAAGGCCATGGGCATGACCTTAGACAATGACATGTGTATCTCATTGTGAATGAACGACAGGGCAGTTTCCATTGAGTGTCCAACTTTGTAGGCTGACTGGAAAGTGTTACCAAGATCATTTGTTTATTTGGGTTTTAACGTCACTTTCAACACATTGTATAGATAATAGCATGAAGGGCAGTTTTATGGGCAAAGGAAACCAGAACATATAGTTGGTCAAGGTTCTGTACTGTAAACTGCCAACCAACGGCAAGAAACTACCAGCTTTTCCACTTGAGGTTGGGTCAGGAACCGAACCCCGATCTCAGAGGTGGGAGGCGAAAGTGTTATCACTCTGCCCACGGCCCATCCCAAGATCATTTGAGTTGATGTGAGACCTTATCTGTACAGCAACTATATGCTCTATCAACTTGGACAGGAAACTAAGCCCAGATATCGGCAGATAACTCTTGATATCCTTAGACAAAGAGGTCTTTTTGATAAGAAGCATAACTATGGCATTTTTTAAAAAGGGATTTATGTTGGAAAGTTGGTAGTTACTTGCCGATGCCCAGTGGTTTACAGTCCAGAATCTTGACCAACTAGTATATGCACTGATTCCTCCACCCATAAACTACCCTTCGCAATATGACCCTTGCAAAGTTAAACAAATAAAAAATCTAAAATCTACAGGAATACACTTGGATTGCTATTTCCAAATATGTTTCTGATATTGTTTATTTTGTCTATAAAAAGCACACAACCGGTTTGTCGGTGACTTTTCATCAGTACAGGATGCAAGGGTAGAGACCTGCTCATTATTTTACTCAGTACACGCCACAATTATCTTTAACTAATTCCTGGTAATAACAAAACAAGCAGCTGTATATACCTCCCAATCCAAATAAAACTGTGCAATTCTAGTTTTTGCAACCTTTCAAGATATACATCAATGTAATTTCATTCACAGGCTATCTACCTTTATTGGTGAAGCGAAATTATATAATGATTTATATTTTACACAATTACAGAAATCTCTCTGAAAAAAAGAGAAAGTATTTTGTACATGTTTCATTTCAAGATGTGTCTCTATTTCCGGGGCAAATTTCACAAAAGAGTTTAGATTCGGCACTAAAAAGGCACAGTTCTCGTTCGCATTGCCAGCAAGGAATTGTTTACTTCCTGGCCTGATCAAAGTGTGAAACTAGACTTTGTAAAATCGTGTCGTTACTCACCCTGCCATAATGACAGCTCGTTTACCAAGCACATTTAAAAAGCTGTCAGTTACTCAAATTACACACATATTTAGAGATGCCGCGAAAATTGTCAGTAACCCCATTCCAAAGCCAGGACCAGGTCAAGTTCTCGTCAGAAACCGGTGGGTTGCATTTACTCCAAAGCTTACGGCTTGTCGCCGTAACTTGGACAAAAAACTTATTTTTTGCTTGTTTTAAGTGTAGTTTCATGGATTTCTTTTATTAAAGTATGAATTGACACAAGCGAAAGGAATAAAGTATTTTACCAACATATAAAACCAAAAGAATAAACATTTTATATTCGTTTTTAATGGACGATAATATGATTTCTACATGAAATTAATGTCCCACTTGACAAAATTTGCATACAGAAAGTAACAAACTTATTTAATTTATTGCTGTCGTCACTTCTACTTCCTTTTTTGGTGTGTGAAATTGCACAAGTTTAACTGCATGATTACTCATTGGCGATGAGAATGAAATAAATATTCCAACTTCCGTTTTGGGCCATTTTGAGGTTTGTGCCATGATATGGTGCCAAGCAGTATAAATATAAATGGAGCAGGCATCGGTTAAAATGGAGTGATAAGTCCAATAAAAGGTTTGGACTAATTAAGTTGCATTGGGATAAAAACTTAAATTTGGCTTTATACTCGCTAAGATATCTTAAGATGTTCTGTGTACAGCAGGTGATAGAAATTAGTCATGAAAAAAAACTTTACTCTTGAAACGTCAAACTGTGTGGCATTGAGTTGTGTGGGTGAGTTAACGGTTGCACGTAAGTGCATGCCCTTCTGTTTCATGCTCATGCAAGTAGTGTAATCACCCCAGGTAGTAACGCACACCAAATTTTACCCATTCATTTTGTATCGGAATTTGTTCTTTCAATAGACAGCTTCTGAATTATATATTTCAAATTCATTGTCTTTAGCATAACTGTATACATGATTATGTCAGCTCTAATTTATTTGTGTGTAGAGCTGTGGCATGACCCCACAAAAAACTTGAGATTTGCTTCAAAGACAAATATACCTACAAATGTGGTCACCCATGTATTTCGTAAACTTTTTTGTGATATTCCAACTCATCATACCAACATATATGAGTGAAAATAAATGGCATTTACCCATTTTCAACAGCTTTTTTTTCTTTCAGTGTAAAAGTTGTGTGGAATGATATAATTGTTGCATTCCTTTTTCACAAACACCAACATATAAACCAACTTATTTGAACCGAAATAATTATAAAAATTGCAATTAAGGAGTTTTGTTCACAGCAGAACCTGGCATACTGGATAAATAATATGCTTTAATGTTTATACATTGACTATATAGTGCTGATTCTGAAAATTGTTCTGCACAACTAGATTTGTTGGTGTGAATGCCTCCGATATCAATCATGCAGCAGGTAGATATGATACAACAGTCACTCCGCCATTTGATTGTGGATTTGAAGTAAGTGCATACCCCTAAAGAGGTTATTAGTGTTGTATTTAAAGATAAAGTTATTTTCTCAAAAATCTTTATGCTAATGTTGATTACTTATTAGACTATATTGTTGTTATTTTCTGTGTACTCTATCACTACTATTGATTTTGATATTAATTTTATGTTGCTATGTATCATTTTCTCAGTGTGAATACTTTCAAATTTGTATGCAAGACCATGCAACTAATCTTTCTTATGAATAAATAAATTCTGAATCTTGGGGAAGTTCTACTTTATGAGTAGTCTAGAGACTTAAAAGTAAAAATATTAATGTTTTGTTTTGATAAACTGCATTTCCTGCTCTAAAACTCTTGCAACCAGATCAGAAAATATTAAAGCCCTGTCATAGTCTCTGTTAATTTAAGTGTCCCAGAACTAATATTGTTTCAAAACCAAATGATGCTGACACAGATTCACAGACGATTTCTACACCTGCTAACTGGAACAACAGAAAATACCGGCCCACTTAAAACACATAACATTTTGTTTCTATATCCCGTGACACAGACTTCATGAATTTAGGGCAGTTTCAGATTGTTATATGATTTAAAGTTTTAGATTTGATTTTTTTAGTTAATTTTCTTCTCCCTTAAGGGTCTGTATGTAAATCTTAGTCCAAAAGTTAATCAGGATAATTTGTAAAACCAGGCAATAGGCCATGATGGTCAAGTGGTGTACTAACCTCTGTTATTGGGAGTGTAAGTCTAGCTTGTGACAATGTGTGAGAGGAATGAATGTAGCTGTTGAATGGGGCATGCATTGTCTACTTTGGCCTTTAATGTTTTAATAAATCCAAAGTCCTCAGTGGCCTGGTGGTTAGCAAGTTTGGCATCTAGTCACTGGCTGTCACCTCTGTGTGGGTTTGGCTCACATAGGTGGCCACATCTGTTTCACTACAAAACTCAAGTACTATTTGACCCATCCCAACTGCATAAGTACATTCCAAGCTCTCTAGTAACTGACATTCCATTAACTGAAAGACAATCTCAGCAATGACGGTAAATGTCCCAGAAGTTGTTTTCACCTTTCACTTGGGAGAGGACCCTAGGGACAGGACTGCCATTATAATTAAGTAGTATCCAAGCCATTCTGTATCTGTATTTATTTATTTGGGGCTTTACGTCGCTTTCAACACTGTACAGGCCATATCATGACAAGTAGTTGGGAGGGCAGAGGAAACCAGTACATACAGTTGGTCAAGGTTCTGTACTGTAAACTGCCGACCAATGGCAAGCAACTACCAGCTTTCCTACTTGAGGTTAGGCCGGGAACCGAACCCCGATCTCAGAGGTGGGAGGCGAGAGTGTTACCACTCTGCCACCATGGCCCCTTCTGTGTATCTGTATATACCTGGGATTAATCCTGGATTCTCTGTGTTCCTAAGCCAGTGTGTAACCCCCTAATTGTGCAGTCAGTAATGTTCTAGATATAACATATTCACAGGGTGTCGGTGAGGTGGTACGCACTGGTGAGAAGTGCAAACGCTTGAAACTGGGACAGCCTGTGGCATACATCAATTTTGGAGCCTTTTCGGAGTTCTCTGTAAGTTGTTTAAGTTTAAGTTCGGTGTAAGTTTTTTTTTTTTTTTTTGCTATATTTCAAAACTCAAATATTCATCATATATGGCAGTTATTTGTCAGATTTATCACAAAGATATACTTGTTAAACACAGATTATTTAGAATACTTGCACAATAATTACTAAATACCTTTTATTATTCAAATGTTCCATTTCATTAACTCATTTCCAGTCTGAAATGTTCGTATTTCTGTATTATTTGTTTTTAAATAGCTTTTTCCATTTTACAATCTTATCACCTGAACCAAATCTTAGCCTTATCCATATTCTAAATTTGCAAATCTTTGTTTGGGTTAAAATTAACCTCTGATTTCAAAGAAATTACATTCAGAACAACTTTATTGTAGCTTTGATCACTTTTATATTATTGAGATGGAAGGCTGCCTGAAAGTGATGCCTGGTTTTCTTGTTTTTTTAAGTAATTAATCACTTCCTAACAAGTTACCATTGGGACAAGTTTCCAGAAAAAATATATTACGAATAAAGATTACAGTATAATTATACGAGTATTATATTATTAATCTTCCTGAGTGATATATTTTTTCTGTATATGTCTATGAGGAGGGATGTTTTACTTTTATTATCCACCATTTTTGAGTTAAATATATTCTCAAACAGCTGTGATACAAATGGGCACCAGTGAATATACAAAGCCTCGAAAATCTTTAACCTGCAATTCCACAACCATTTCTGCATGGATTTTTACAAAAAGAAAATGAGCAGAAGCGCTGTAAAAAGACATTTCTATTGATATATATTGACCTTTGACCTTGCTGAAGTGACCTTGAGTTTGCAAATCTTGTCTGGGCTATATCTCAGAAACTGTAAGGTGTAGGAAGTTGTTATTTGTTAGAGACATTGGTTGGATGGTGTAGGTGTGCAACATCAAAGTGTGACGTAGATTTGACCTTTAACCTTGCCATAGTGACCTTAACTTTTAAAATCTTTTCCAGCCTATATCTTGGAAACTAGAAGGTGTAGGAAGCTGATACTTGGTAGTGACATTGGTGGGGGCTGTAGATGTGCAATGTCATGGTGTGACCTTGATTTGACCTTTGACCTTGACCTTTAAAACTTGTCAGGGCTATGTCTTGAAAACCATAAGGTGTAGGAAATTGATACTTGGCAGGGACTTTGCCTTTTTAGGTGTGCAACATCATGGTGTGACCTTGATTTGACCTTTGACCTTGCCATAGTGGTCCGGGCTATTTCTTGGATTCTTTGACGTGTAGGCAGTGGATACTTGGTAGGGACAGTAGTTAGATTTTGTAGCTGTGTATCATCATGGTGTAACCTTTAACCTTGGCTCTGCCAAATTGTGTTCATCAGCCATATTGAAGACATATTTCTCTTATGACAAAGATATATGGATTGCTGCAACTGACTATTATATTTACTTTTACTTAATTGTGCTGTTTCCATTGATAGCTCTACTTTAATTAATAAATTTTACAGCTTCATAGTTTTTACTTTACTGATTAACGCTGTCATCTTGCTATTGAATTATCTTGTTTTAATACTTTATATTTACATGCATAGTTCTGTCTCATGGTTTTGCAAACTATTTCCTGGGCTATGGGGTACGGGCATCTCTGATGTTATTATGTCCACCCCCCCTGGGGGGTGGATATATTATTTTTGCTTTTTCCGCCGTCCGATGTCCAGCGTCCGATGTCCGGTGTCACGCATGATTTCCGCTCATTTAAAGGAAAAGTATTAGAGCTATTGTGACCAAATTTGATATGCAGGCTTATTGGGTCAGTAGCTTGCTTGGGATTGCTTTTGGCTGCTGTACCTCTTTTGCTTACTGAGTAATACTAAAGTACAGCTATTTTCAGTACCCATTGGTTTCCGTGCATTTAAGCCAAAATAATTAAAGATATTTTACTACAATTTTGAATACAAGATTGTTATGTCCATAGCTCGCTTGGTATTGCATTTGGGACTGATAGCTTTGTCAGTACATGAGTAATTTAGGTACTTCATTGTGTATTTTCAGTACTACTTTTGAGTAATTTGCTAATATCTCAGAAACCGTAAGAGATAGAGCGATTGCGACAGAATTTTTGACCCACAGGATAGTAGAAAAGTATTCTATACAAAATTTAAAAAAATTTCAATTTTCGCCACTTTTGGCGGCCATCTTAATTTTTTGCGAAAAATGAAATAATCTTAATATCTCGGAAACCGTAAGAGATAGAGCGATTTCGACACAATTTTTGACTCACAGGGTAGTAGAAGAGTATTCTGTACAAAATTTTCAATTTTCAATTTTCACCACTTTTGGCCGCCATCTTGAATTTTTGCGAAAAACGAAAAAATCTTAATATCTCAGAAACCAGTAAGAGATAGAGCGATTTGGACAGAATTTTTGACTCACAGGGTAGTAGAAAAGTATTCTGTACAAAATTAAAAAAAATTCAATTTTCGACACTTTTGGCGGCCATCTTGAATTTTTGTGAAAAAGTCTTAATATCTCAGAAACCGTAAGAGATAGAGCGATTTGGACAGAATTTTTGACCCATAGGGTAGTAGGAAAGTATTCTATACAAAATTGAAAAGTTTCAATTTTCGCCACTTTTGGCGGCCATCTTGAATTTTTGCGAAAAGCGAAAAAATCTTAATATCTCAGAAACCATAAGAGATAGAGCGATTTGGACAGAATTTTTGACCCATAGGGTAGTAGGAAAGTATTCTATACAAAATTGAAAAGTTTCAATTTTCGCCACTTTTGGCGGCCATCTTGAATTTTTGAGAAAAGCGAAAAAATCTTTGGACAGAATTTTTGACCCGTAGGGTAGTAGGAAAGTATTATGTCCACCCCACTGGGGGGTGGACATATTATTTTTGCTTTTTCCGCTGTCCGCCGTCCGGCGTCCCACTTGGTTTCCGGACATTTTAGGCAACAGTTCTTATCCTATCTTTACCAAATTTGGCATGCAGGTTTATTGGGTTAATAGCTTGTATGGGATTGCTTTTGGTGATAATAGCTCTATAGCTAACTGAGTAATAGCTACTTTGCTACTTTTGAGTAGCTCTTTGGTTTCCAGACATTTTAAGGAATGCTATTAAGCCTAGCTTTCTGAAATTTGGTATGGAGGTTCATTGGGTTAATAGCTTGTATGGGATTGCTTTTGGGGGGAATTGCTTCATAGATGAGTGAGTAATTAATTAAATAAATGAGTAATTGGCTATATATATCATATCTCCTAAACCGTGCGAGATAGAGCGATTTCGTCGAAATTTTGGACCCACAGGGTATCTAAGGAATGTACTCTTTGCAATTTTCCAAAAAGTTCCCCCTCCCCAAAAATGGCGGCCATTTTGAATTTTCAAATTTTTGCCAAAAATGGCACAACACAAATTTGCTTCTATCTCCTTAACCGTGCGAGATAGAGCGATTTCGTCGAAATTTTCATTTCACAGGGTATCTAAGGAATGTAATCTTTGCAATTTTCCAAAAATTTTCCCCTCCCCAAAAGTGGCGGCCATTTTGAATTTTCGAATTTTTGCCAAAAATGGCAAAACACAAATTTGCTTCTATCTCCTTAACCGTGCGAGATAGAGCGATTTCGTCAAAATTTTTGACCCACAGGGTATCTGAGCATTGTACTCTTGGTAATTTTAAAAAAATTTTCCCTTCCCCAAAAATGGCGGCCATTTTGAATTTTCGAATTTTTGCCAAAAATGGCAAAACACTAATTTGCTTCTATCTCCTTAACCGTGCGAGATAGAGCGATTTCGGCAAAATTTTGGACCCACAGGGTATCTGAGAATTCTACTCTTGCCAATTTTTAAAAAATTTTCCCCTCCCCAAAAATGGCGGCCATTTTGAATTTTACAATTTTTGCCAAAAATGGCAAAACACAAATTTGCTTCTATCTCCTTAACTGTGTGAGATAGAGCGATTTTGTCGAAATTTTCATTTCACAGGGTATCTAAGGAGTGTACTCTTTGCAATTTTCAAAAAATTTTCCCCTCCCCAGAAATGGCGGCCATTTTGAATTTTCGAATATTTGCCAAAAATTTGCTTCTATCTCCTTAACTGTGTGAGATACAGCGATTTCATCGAAATTTTCGACCCGCAGGGTATCTAAGGAATGTAATCTTTACAATTTTCAAAAAATTTTCCCCTCCCCAAAAATGGCGGCCATTTTGAATTTTCGAATTTTTGCCAAAAGTGGCAAAACACAAATTTCCTTCTATCTCCTTAACCGTCAAAATTTTCGACCCACAGGTATTTGAGCATTGTATTCTTGGCAATTTTAAAAAAAAATTCCCCTCCCCTAAAATGGCGCCCATTTTGAATTTTCAAATTTTTGCCAAAAATGGCAAAACACAAATTTGCTTCTATCTCCTTAACCAACAATGGCAAAACACAAATTTGCTTCTATCTCCTTAACCGTGCGAGATAGAGCGATTTCGTCGCAATTTTCGACCCACAGGGTATATAAGGAATGTACTCTTGGCAATTTTCAAAAATTTTTCCTTTTCCCAAAAATGGCGGCCATTTTGAATTTTCGAATTTTTACCAACAATGGCAAAACACAAATTTGCTTCTATCTCCTTAACCTTGCGAGATAGAGTGATCTCGTCAAAATTTTCAACCCAACCAATGCAAAAAGGCATGAAGCTGAAATCATTTACATCTACACTAATAAATATTTAAGTATCATTGATATATTTTACTAATGAAACAGGGTCTTGTAAGACTACTGTACAATTTGGGCAAGGTTCATGGGGTGGACATTACACATGATAATGTGTGTTCTTCTATGCTATCCTGTTTCTATTTGCATCTACTATGAACAGGGCGTCCTATTTCTAGTTTTTATATTTCCTTGTGTCCCCATATATATGACAGAATTTTTCACATTGAAGTCTTTCTTTAAAGAGGTAAGAAACTTTATTTTGTGGATATATGTCACAAAGTTAGATTCTATAAGAAAGACTGAAATCTGATGAGGATTTTCAAAGATGAGCTCATAACGTTGAATTTATGAGATAGACCGAGTTAATTGTATCAGTATTGAGATGTGGTAAATCATGTGTTAAAGTGTCAAAATGTAATTTATTAGCTTTAATTAATGGTATTAAAAATATAAAAGGTTAATAAAAAGGTGGGTGTTTTTCTTGATGGGAACTTAAATTTGGTAAAAATTACTGAAAGTATGTAGCCTGTGATTTTATTACTCAGTAAGACTGTGATGATATTTGTTACTCTGGTAATTTTCCAATTCATCACGGTGACCATAGCCCATATTTTGTAAATAACAAGCCCTTTATTTATGTTGAAGGTCCTGGACGAGAGAATAGTGATGCCTGTGCCTGAAGTGAAGAAAGAGTATGTGCCATTGTTAGTGAGTGGTATGACTGCTGCACTCAGCCTACAGAAGGTCAGGGTTTGTTTTTTGGTTCACATTAGCATACAAAATAACTTCTCATGCAAAGTCATAATCTGTAATGTGCCAGAGGATGTTAAACTCACCACAAGTGATTTAATTGTCATTTTGGCTTATACAATAAAATTACCAGGGCGTTATTTTTGTGTTGATAGTTACAAATTAAAATGTACGTATATGACTAAAAAGGATTTCATTATTCTTATTTTATTGCTAATTTGGTACCATTTAAACACATACTAATGCAAGAAAAGGCAAAGTATGTTTGTAAACTTGTGAAAAAATGGTTTGTCCTTGATCATAAGCAATAATTTAATAAAAAGTACTATTGTAATCAGAGATACAGTTTATTTTTTAATGTACTCGAGTACAAGTACGAGTACATTTGCCAATCAGTACAAGTACATCATGAGTACACAAAAAATGTACTCGGGTACATGAGTACACAAGTACATTGTATTCTGGCCCCAGCCCTGCAAACCAGCATGTTTTGTGTCACTATTACATTCATGTAAGGGTTTCTTTGGCCTTGTAATTTGGTGTTAGAGCTATTAGTAGAAGGTCTTGGGTTTAATCCTTGGCACAATCATGGAATTTGTACCCTTGAAAAGGATACTTTGCACATATGTGTCCATCTTCATCCAAGACTACAAATGGACACTAACACTTTCTGTGGAAGTAAACCAGTGGCAGGCTGGCATTCTTTTCGGAGGAGTAGAAACAGTCTCAGTAGCTTTATGGCACAGAAACTGGAAATAAGAACTGGTCAATATGGGATACTAGTTAACGAGTACCCTCTGTTGACCTAGAAAGCATAAATGCAATTATATATACTGTATATACAAGTACAGGTGAAGTTTTATTTTGTTTTAAAGTAAAAGTAAATATGTAAGATGTTGGAAGTGTGTGGCTACTTGGGTAACTTTTGTAAACATGCTTATAACAGGTGTAGTCAAAAAGCTATGATAAAAGAAAATATTAAAAGAAAAACAAAATCATGGGCTACTATGCCCAAAAATAACTTTACCTTGTTACATTCATATAGCGAGTATCATTTTTTTGACATTTTGTTCCCAGGGGCATATTTGGCAAGATGGTTGGCAAATGTATCTGCAGTTTGGCTTGGTAATTTAGCATAAGTCTTATTACCAAAGCAATTAGCAAGATCAAAATCAGGGCTCTGTGTACAAAAACCCTTAATTATAGTCCACTTCTGCTTTTGCTTCTAGTATAATGGATTTACATCTAAAGATATTTGCTTCAGTCTGATGCATATTTTTCCAGTTTGGAGAGTTAAAGGCTGGCGAGACGGTGTTGGTCACAGGTTTGTAGACCATCAAAATATCTTCTTTTCCTAACGTTTAAGTATATTTATTGCAAAAATAATATAATTTGTAATCTATACCATATTCATAAAAATCTTGTTTAATAAAGTCACTAAACATCCTTCCTTGTTATATTTAAGTATATTTTGGAAATAATATCCTGACAAACAAGTGAGTATCACAATTGTCTTGTTCTGTTGTAGCTGCAGCAGGAGGGACGGGTCAGTTTGCAGTAAGTGGCCTTACTTCAACATATATCAGTAATGCTTGTAGAGGTAACTCCAAAACATTCACTGGGTAAAAACTGAAACAGGATTACATGTATTTGGGACAGTTATTACAATAGAGATATCCAGTCCCGTTTATTGCCTTGAGGTACACTCCAGGTACCTTCCAGTACCAATTTAATAGCATAATCCACTGCTTCTAGTGATACTGTGACTGAGAGAAATTGTTTAAAATAAACTGATATGCTGCCCTGACATCCTTTCTTTTCTCTTTTTTCACAGGTTCAGGTTGCCAAGAACCTGGGTTGTCATGTGATCGGTACATGTTCCACCAATCAGAAGGTGGAGATGCTGAAGTCACTGGGGTGTCACCGCCCTATCAACTACACTCAGGAGTCTCTCAAAGATGTGCTCAGAAATGAGTACCCGGTCAGTGAATGAAACTTAGGAAAGCATATTTATTGCTGCCTTGCTTACTAACTCAGTAAATGAAGCTTTAAAGCATATTGCCTGGATTTCTAATTCTGCATCTACCTTAAATTGGCACAGACAGAATGTGAAAAATAAGTTTAAGTGTTACCTTCTCATAATCAGTGGTACAAAAATTAAAATTAACGTTGATGTGAAAATGTGATTTAAGGTGAAAATTGCATTATTGACTTTGATATGTACTATTTTAATAAAGGTTAAAAAGGTTACAAACTTTCTTGTGTTATTTCTAGACTGTAAGTTTTCATCTCGGGTACATTTGTACCAGTAATCTACTCTTCAACATGTTTACTTTTTATTAAAAAAAAGAATCAAGCCAATGTGAATTCCTTCTTTGAATTGAAAAGTAACAGAAAAATGACCATTATAGACAACACCAATTTTAATATAAATATATAAAATTGGCAAATGTTCATGTGTAAATATCTCTTGTTTATGTCAGAAAGTAGTGTATATTTTATGCATGATAAAGTGTTCGTGCTTCACTGTGTATTTTTCAGAATGGAGTTGATGTTATTTATGAGACGGTTGGAGGAGCTACTTTTGACATTTGTGTGGATGCGTAAGTTTGCAGCCTGTTCTCTACAATTTGTAGTGCTCAAAATAATTCAGAGTACACAAAGTAAAATACATAAATTTTTACACATATTAAAATGATTTAATAGTATCAATTTATTTAGTGATATCATTCGTGTCATTTTTAATTAGATTGTCATAATGGTTTCAATAAGTTTTACACAATCTGCCCATAATCGTTATTTTTGGCTGTATTTTTAATTATGCACGATTTGTAATAGCCTGTTTATGGCAGACTGGTTACATAGGTTATGTTTATGTTATAATTATGTAGAGTAAGAAATCTAAAATTCGCCACATATCTAAAATTCACCACATGTGAAAATACTAATAAAATAAATGAAATATGGTGAGATTTGTTGAATGTATAGTAAATTATGACTTTTTGAACTGAAAAATGCCAATTTTTAGACAAAAACATCATTTTCTTCTTAAAATTAACTAAGGTTTTAGAGGTGGCGAATTTTAGATTTCTGGTGAATTTTAGATTTCTTACTCTATGTATCTTATATATACTGACTTATACATTCAAGGTATTACATGTAGAAAATTGGCTTCTTTATGAAAAATTAAGAGGATGGATCTTAGGCCTACTTAGTTCCCATTAAATTTTGAGAGTTATCCAGATCACCGTGTGGATACAAAAAAATATCAAAGATCCATATTTTCCCATTTACTTATTATTGAGCTGTTTTAAAAAAAAATCATAATGCCATGTCGAAGGTCTGAGCACTCAAGTGCTATTGTAGAAATAAAGTCCGAGGTTTTGTGATTTATAACCCCAGATAATTCACAAATTTCCGGCGAATAACGGACAAGCGTGTAGCGCGAGTCCATTATTCGCCGGAAATTTGTGAATTATATGGGGTTATAAATCACAAAACAGAGGACTTTATTTCTATTATAAAGACCGGTTTCATTTATTAATTCCTAAATATTATTGTAAATATGTTTATGTACACACCTAGTTGTCGCACTATATTTTGTCTGTATCATTTGATTCTGTATTATCGGCGATCGTCCAATTATTGCCTCAGATAATTGTACGCAAAAATATGCGCACTGCATTGTTTTGTGTAGTCTGCGCACTTCCGGTCTTTATAATGTGTATTTTTGAGTGTTTGTCAAAAATCATATTTGTAACAAACATGTCTATTTTATGGATGTAAAGCTTCTGCTGTAACTATTTTTACATGACAAATTGCAAAGTCCGCAAAATTTAAATCCAAAATTTAATCCTTTGAAGTGTTTGGACAAAAGTCAATCCAAAATTTAACCCAAAGATCAGACCAAATGTTTTGTGAATGCAAACCTGATCTGATAAAAATATCTGGCCAAAAGTGTGTGGTTTTTGCTTAAATTGTATCTTATGTTCACTGATCTATGTTTAAGTCTGTTAGAATACCGGTCCTGCCAATGTAGATACTTCGACATAAAGGACAATTGTACTGAAAAGGGTTTGACTGTTCTCTACAATCTGTAGTGCTCAAATAATTCTTTCAAAGTACACAATTTAAAGAAAATATGCATAAAATTTTACACATATTAAGATGATTTAATAGTGCCACTTTATTCAGTGATACCATTCGGGTAGTTTTAATGAGATTGTCATAATGGTTTCAATTAGTTGCACACAATCTGCTAGTAACCCTTATTTTTAGGCTGTATTTTTAATTATTTAAGATTTGTAACGGCTTGTTTATGACAGACTGGTTAAATATGTTATGTTTATGTTTAGAATACCGGCTCTGCCAATGTAGATACTTCTGTTTAAAGGACAGTTGTACTGAAAAGTGTTTGTGTCATATTAGTAAACAAGAGTACTCTGAGAGTGCATACCTCCACATATACCCAACTCCTCCACCATGCTGATAAGTGCAATGATTTAAAATTTCTTTAAAAATTCCTGGATCCAGACAGTCAACCAGATCACCACCACATTTAAATCATCTGTTCCCCACGCCATTGTTGAAATATCCTGAAAATTTTATCAAAATCTTTCCCTAACTTTTTAAGTTATTTGGCAAATAAATGTGCAGAGAAATGCACCTCCTTGGTAGAATAACCTAAATATCTTGAGAAAACTTCAAACTGATGATATGAAAATTAATATTGATCCATATTGAAATACTGATATGTAAATCCAATATTAATGTGCTTTCAGACTGGCAGTGAAGGGTCGGCTTATTTCCATTGGTTTTATAGAAGGCTATGAGTCTGCACTTGGTATACCTCGCTCAAAAAAAGCGGCATTACTGCCAATACTGGTGAGTATAGGAAATCCAGGTTTCCATATTTACTGACCCTTCTTTATTGCAAGAAGTACTTGTCAGTTAAGGATTTCCTTGATGTGTTCCTCATTCATTTGTTTTGGCATTCAACAAATAAGGGAGAAAAGTTAATTTTGTAGAATGTAAAGGAGTCTTCCAAAACTTGGGAAATTATAAATTTTTATGGAATTCCTTTATGGAATTTTACACATTTAAGTGATCATCTACAACAACAAAGGAGTGTTTAGGTGGATATGAGTTTGTGTTAAAACTTACCTCATTTACATAACATAAAAACTGTGACAATTTTTATGACAACAGAAAGCAAAAATACTTATACTTGGTGTGAATACACCCTGTGAACTCTTCAAAATTTACTGGGTATTTAATATAAATTTTACATGAGAACAGTATTGTAGAACAATGTCAGTTGTAAGATTCTTTATTTGAGGATTTCCCATTTTAGGAAAACATAGAGGAGCCTTAGTCAATTGAGTTTTTAAGGTCACTCTAACAATGCAGATTTTTCCACTGCATTTAGTAAAGATACTTTTAAAGATATCAAGAGAGCATGTTGCCTATGCTTTCCACAATATTCTGGGCGTTACTTGACCCCTTACATAAATCAGTGTAACACTTGTTGCAATAGACTAGATAATGCTTCAAAGGTGAAAGTTTACCTTCCACAATGAAAATCTTATTAAATTACAATAATGATGCCTTTGATGGTCTTATCGAAGTGTATCAACAAACACTCCTGCTTACTGTGGTACAACATAATCATGTGTTTGCCAGAACAGATCCACCCTTCTCA
The DNA here is from genome assembly GCA_964017235.1 of Sabellastarte sp. h YS-2021. Lineage (NCBI taxonomy): Eukaryota > Metazoa > Annelida > Polychaeta > Sabellida > Sabellidae > Sabellastarte > Sabellastarte sp. h YS-2021. Next base: position 86,336,498 of record OZ024934.1, read on the forward strand.
GATCCACCTGCACTAATCCTGAAGGCATTTTGTTACTGTATACACTTCATGATCACACCATTTTGAGTTTGAATGTTGAAAGTGAAGTCAAAGTTAAGCCCCTCCATATGCATCAGTTGTATTTGTTTGAGATAGGGGTACATTTACAAGCACTTGCCATGTTGTTAGTATGTTTATTTTAGCACCACATTTGACAGAGTATTGAGTCATTTTAAGTGCTCTTTCACCTCTCCACTTTGTGCTTTAAAAGAGAATTGTACTAAGGAGTTCAGCAACTTTATAATAAGATACACGGACAGACCTTGGTCAGCCATTTTGATGTATGGTTCATTTTAGGGAAGCCTCAGTGGTCAGGTGGTTAGCAACTTTGTCATGTCATCACTTGGTTTTCACCTCTGTGGTTGTGGGTTCAAATCCAACTTGTGGTAATGCCTGATATCAATGGGGCCTTAACAGGATTTGGCATTTTACTTTTGTACCATCATTTGTCAAAACACATAATATATTTAAACAGCAGCGTCTCATATGAGGCTCCAATATTGTGGAATGACTTTCCTCCCTGTCTTTGTAATGCCTAGCCTCTGACCTGATTGAGACAGAGCCTTAAAAACCTGCCCTTTTGTCAGAGGTTTTCTGCCTAAATCTACTTTGACTGTTTTGTGTCTCCAGACCTATACTTGTCTAATGGTCTTATGTGTTACAATTAAGTTCCTCAGATTCTGTTTAATCATGAAAAAGCACTACAGAAGTGTTAGTAGAATATATTTTATTCTGTAACTTTTTCTTAAACGCTGCGGATGAAATTTAATGACTTGAAAATATAAAATTGAAAATTTTAATTACTTAAATGTAGCTTTTATAAGCTACAATCTTACCATGTGGGACTGAATGCTGTTCTCGGGTTGCTGCCAGGCATCACGGTCAACATCTAAGAAAAACAGACATTTATAGTTGGCCGTAGCCTCAGGTTGTCGTCACGTGATTTCCTCATTATGTTATCTCCTTTCTCGTTGAAATTTGAACCCATACCCCCTCAGCTGTAATACAGCGGGGAGGCAGCGTGGGACTCTTCTCAGTCCCACATGGTAAGCTTATAGCTTTTATGTAATTAAAATTTTCAATTTTATTACGCTACAATAGCTTACCATGTGGGACTGAATGCTGAATCCAACCGCCCAGTGGCGGGATTACAGCTGAGACTGGCAAATAGGTTTGTTTTTCTTTAGATAGTTAGATAATGAAAGATATGAGAGTGAGATCAAAATATACCAGTCTGAGTCCCGTGATAGTGCCCCAACCCGAGGTTGGGCCTGTACTAAGCCAAAAACCAGAATGAAAGAAAGAACGTGCAGATACACTGTCTGGGTGTTTGACTAAGGAGAAAAGTGTACGACAAATACACTTGAGAGGGAGAGCCCGATGGCTGTCACGTGAGAAATCCAAGGCCAAGGCTTGGAGAAGCTACTATGCCCTTAAGGGGTTTAATGACAACCTTAATGGTCCTTAAACAAGAAATAAAATTAAGATTAAAGGATATAAAGGCCTTACCCGAAACACCCTGATGAGGTAGACTTATACCTAGACCCTGGGGAAGACTCCTAAGACTTGGTTGTAGCGGGGGTCCCCCTCCACCCTTCTTTTCTTTCTGAGGATTACTGTTCTGAGGGGAAGGGTCTAGGACCTGTTGAGCCGCTACTACTGGTCCCAGATACATGTTGTTGTCGTTGTCCGACCAAGTAAGGTCTTTTAGATAGAAGTTTGTAAAAGTGTTGTGAGCTTTCCAGTGACAGGCTTGCATGATCTGGTCCACCGATACCCCACCGTAAAACGCCTTAGAGGCTGCGAAGGCCCTAATGTCATGCGCTTTAACTTGGACCAAGTCCAAGGCTTGTTGGTCTGCTTGTTTATAACAAAGTAGAATGGTTTGTTTCAACCAAGAAGAGAGTGTCTGATGTCTGAGGTATGTCCTTTCTTGAAGGAGATGAAAAGAAGGGACCGGGAACCTCTTAGGTCCTTGGTTCGGTCCAAATAGTACCTCAGGGCCCGCACCGGACACAGGGTCCTGTCTTCTTTGAACCTTCTATCTACAATGGTAGTCAAAGCAGGAATAGTCACCGGAGGCACACAGCTTCTCTTGCTAGTTAGTTTTTGGCAATGAAGTCAGAAGAAGGGAACAAGGCAACCTTTTCCCATTGGCCTAGATTCGATACTTTGTTTGCGACCCAGGCATGGATTTCGCTGCGGCACTTGCCAGAGGCCAAAGCTAGCAAGAATGCAGTTTTGAGAGTGAGATGTTTGAGGTCTGTGTCTTTCATAGGCTCAAAGGGTGCTTTTGTGAGCTCATTAAGAACAACAGAAAGGTTCCACTTAGGGAGATTTCTGGAACTTTTGGGACGATCCCTATGGAAACTGGTGAGCAACCTATGAAGGTCCTCATTATGGGCAATATGTTGGCCCATTGGGCCCAAGGCGTCAACAATGGCAGTCCTGTAACCATCAATGGTCGAGGGGTGCCTGTTTAGGTCTTGGTACAGGTACATGAAAAAATCTGAAATTTGTTTCACAGATGGAGTGGAGAAATCCACCGAATTTTCTCTGCACCATTTTTCAAATAGGGCCCACTTTGACTTGTAGATGGTCCTTGTTGATGACCTCTGAGGTGCAGCAATTCTCTCTGCCACCTCCACAGAGAAGCCTTTTTCTTGGAGCTGTCCACTCCTAGACACCAGGCGTGGAGGTTGAGATGTTGTAGATTACTGTGGAACACATGAAGGTGGGACTCTTTGAGAAGGGTTGATGACACTGGTAGTTGTAGTGGGATCTCTGTTGAGAGCTGCACTAGGTCCCCAAACCAGGGCATCCCTGGCCAGCCTGGGGCTATCATTATGATCAGACAGTGGCATTGCCTGATTTTTTGGATCACCCTGTGAAGGAGAGCCGTTGGAGGGTAAGCATAAGCAGTGAGACCCGTCCAATTTATGTTCAGAGCATCTATGTCCCAGGCCTTTGGGTCTGGGACAGGAGACACGTATAGCGGGAGTTTGTGGTTCAGATGAGTGGCAAACAGGTCTACATGAGGAGTGAGCCACTTGTGGCAGATCTGTTTGAACACCTGTGGATGCAGTGACCACTCCGTGGACTGCACTTGGTTGGACCTGGATAGGAGATCGGCCATCACATTCAGACACCCTGGAATGTGTCTGGCTTTCAATGTTATGTGATAATGATGGCACCATGTCATGATCTTCCACAGGAGCACACACATGGAAGGGAGAATGGAAGGGAGGTGATCTGGAACACCTGAGACCTGTGGCAAAATCTGAGATACTTCCTTGAGTTTGGGTGGATGGGGATGTGAAGGTAGGCGTCTGATAGGTCTATCGATGCTACCCATTCCCCTGGAATGAGGGAGGTCCTGATGGACTCTGGAGTTTCCATTTTGAACTTTTCTATTTGTAGAACAGTGTTGAGTCTGCTTAAGTCTATGACTGGCCTCCACCTTTGGTGAGGCTTGGGGACTAGAAACAAGCGACTGTAAAACCCGAGAGATTTTACATTTTCCACCCTTTTGATAGCGTTCTTTGACAGAAGAGACTAGATGCAAACGGCCAGAGCTTGGTCTTTTTGAAGGGCCTTGCATTCTGATATTATCAGAGGAAATCTGACCAAGTTTGGCTTTGAGAGGAATGGCAGTACATAGCCATTGGTGATAATGTTTAACACGTTGGATGAGCAATTGTTTGCTTGCCACGTAGTAGCAAAATTGAGTGTGGAAATGTTTTGTCTCGCTTGATGTTCCAATTCTTTAAGAATTGGAAGAGGAACCTTGCCCACAGGAGCTCCAGAGGGCTTAGGAGAAATACAGATCTTCGCAAAGTCTGTATTTAGTTCCTGAATGTTGTTTTCATGACAAGGTTGACCTACCTTGTACCACTTGGCAGTGGAGGGAGGGGCTTTAATGTACTTACCCTCAGGTAAATTTACTGCCTGGAAGTCCTGATCAAACTTATCAAAGGCATCCTTAATGATAGAGTTAAGAGGCAGCATAGAGGAAGGACCCCTTGGTCTAAGTTCTTACCTGCCTTTCTCATCGTCAAGGCCCATGACCGCAGTAGAAGACCTAGGAAGGGACTCCCTAGGATCAGGCAATCTTAGGATGCGTCGAAACGTATCCACCTCCTCAGCATATTGTGAAGGGATCTCAGACAAGGCTACTTCCCTATAATAAGGAGGGTCAGGGTCATGTTGAGGATGCTCTTGATCAGGTAAAGACTTCCCAGATGGCTTAGGAGACCTATACCTACGTTCAGGGGACTGATCCTCTCCTGAAGATGAGGGTAAGAATCTGGACCTCGACTTATGTTTAGATTTATCAGAGTGCTTCTTAGGTCTGCTCGAGACAGGTTGAAGGTCATCCGAGGGGTCAGAGTAGTGATCCGAGGCTGAGCTCGGCACCACATCATAATGCTTGTGAGAATGAGAAGACTTTTTAGGTTTTGTCGAGGCCACCCTCGAGGGTTCAACGACAGAACTAAGTGGATGACCCGAGGCGTCATCGACGCGACTATCATAAGAGTCGAGGCGAGGAGGTAGCTCTGGGCCATAATCAACATCCATCGACTCGACAGCACTCGTTTTCGAGGGATCCAGATCTTTTGAATGAGATGGTTTTTGTTTAGAAGCTGAAGAAGAGGTCTGATCCACCTCCACTTGTTTTGACCTTTGTAAAGATTTTTGAAAATCTTCACGAAGATTATTAAATGCTTCTAACATGCTGGCTTGGAAAGCCCCCATCTTTTGATCAATCTGTATAATTATCAAAACGAGATCCCAAGGACTTCTCGGGGTTTAATTGAACTTTAAGCTGTAAGGTCGTACCTGGAGTAGGGGGAACAGTACGAGCTGGCGTTCGAAGAGGTAACGCCTCAAAAGCAAGAGGTTGAGGTCGAGGCGGAGAAGTAAACAGGCGTTCGGCAGCATCTTCAAGTTCTGCATGAGAACCCCTGAAGGAGTCGATCGAATTGTCCCCCAATAACTCAGCATCTATGTCATCATTTTTATCAGATTTTTCAGATTTCTTGTCGCTCTTCTTTGTGTACCTTTTCCTGTGGGTAATTTTAGTTTGCGGCTCTTCAGTGAATGAAGCGCAGATATTACAAGGTGACAATAAAGTGACATAGAGATCATCTCCCTTACCCGCCTCTCTGCAGGTAGGGCAGTAGTTGTGTACATCGAAGGAATGGCAAAAATGATGACACTTCGATGCTCGAGGTTTATCTTTGTTAGTTTGATGAGAAGACATGTTCGAACGTAATAAAAAGAACACGAAGAAGTGAGCCGATCACATAAAGCCTAGTCGAGGCGAACTCACAACAGCTTAAAAGTGGCAACAGTGGCAAAATTTAGGTAAGCTATTGTAGCATAATAAAATTTGATATTGAGGAAATGCCCTTTTTATTTGACTTGTGGGAAATTCTAACACACGTATGATTTCTCTGGCCAGTTTCACATTTCTTACTGTGTGATTGAAGCTAGTGATTAGTAAAATTAGTCAGAGTTTATGGACAATAAACTTATGCTGTATTTCTGTTTTCTTATTACTCTGTGTTATCTAGAGTCTTAAACTATTTAGGTTGAGGAGTTTTATGATGTATTTTCTCTAATATTGTTTATTTCTCTCTGTCTGTAGATGTTGCGCAAGTCTGCCAGTATCCGCGGCTTCTTCCTGAACCACTTTGTAACTGACTGGCCCGCAAGCCTGACTCAACTGGTGGGGGAGTTTGAGCAAGGCAAGATCAAGTGTATAACTGACAATGGGGAAAATGCTGACAAGGGACCATTCAGAGGTGTGGAGAGTGTGCACAATGCAGTGGATGTGAGTCAGTTGGACTTTTTATGTGATTTTTTTAAGGATAATGCATAATTTGCAAATTTAATGACTAAATTAAATTTTTGTAAGTTAATACCCTATCCAATGGACAGTTGCTAATCTGGTCTGCACAGACTGGCACGCCAAACAACAGAAAAAGCCATCCTGGATTATACACCAGCAGGTCCAGTACTGTACATTCGCTAGGTGGCACTTGGTACTTCCTTCCTGTCTTAGACAGCAGAACGTCATGGCATCTCTTCTGTTGTTCGGCAGGCTGGTCTGCACCGACCAGATTAGCAATTGTGCATTGGGTATGAATCATTTAGCACATTGGAACATCAAGTATAGAAACATACTGGGTGATATTTTGTTTTGAAAAACAGAAGGATTAATGTAGAAGTGTAATGTTTAGAAGCAAATTTGGGAGAGCAGAACCATGTTGGTAAAATTGAATATTATTACAAGGCCAAGGTGGTTTTAAATTGGGGCATTCCTTCAGCTGATTCTGTCAGAAGAAAACTGTCAAGAGCGCACGTATCATTTGTAGAGTGAAAATATTAATTGTACTATTAAATAGATCAGCCTTATGGCCAGCTCCCGACTGCTCCAATTCACAGAGATCACTCGTAGTGCTAAGCCCCAACAACTGTTGTGCATCAATTGGCTTATCTTATCCCTCGGGAGATCACTGAACTCCTTCTTCAGAGTAAATGATAGGTTGTAGCAGTTAAAGTATAAGTTATAACACCCAGTAGATTTGTCCTAGCACTCCAATGATAGGTCGCAACTACTTTGTGACTAAAAACATCGGTCAGGAGTACTGTGGCTTGCATTAGTGTGTATGATGACTACGATTATGCTCCCATATTTTACAAGTGAAAGGATTAGTGGCATTGTCTGAGCAATAAGATTATGCTTGGGACTGCCTTCTCGTATAATGGGGAGGCAGACTTGCAACAGTAGAACCGGTGCATTTGACTGAATTTTCCACAAAAATTGATCTTATCATATGGCATTTTTTAGTCCAGAGATTGATTTCTCAGCCTCTTGAGATATGATTTTACACAGTTGAACTCTGCTTACTTAACATTTTTGTATTTTCAGTATCTTTACTCAAAGAAGAGTGTTGGAAAAATCATTGTGGAGTTTCCAGATACAACCAGTAAACTCTGACAAGAGTTGGATTGATAAAAGCTAGTCATTGCTAGATTCCTTACTACTGTATTGACAACTGACTTGCACCATTATATATCTTTGTTAGAGTTGTACTCTCTGTTGACAAACACATATATGAAGACTAAAAATAATGCTATGTTCATTTTTCTTTCGAAAAATTACTGGGTACAAAAATTGGTGTACATTTTACTACTTCACAGGTCCTCAATCTTGTGTAATAAAGGTTTTCTCATCCTTTCACCAGACACCTCATCAGAGGGAGGGGCTTTTAGAGATGTAGTTATTGTAACAAAATACTTGTGTGTGTACATTCATCTTAGACTTGTGGGATTCCCCTTTTCACTCAATGTAATGTAACCAACACCTTTATAATGTGTGATCCCGACTTGTTCAAATGCTCTACCAGGATGTGAATATCTTGAAGTTCATGTGTATTATTTGGGGTTTTACGTCGCTTTCAACACTGTACAGGTCATATCACGACGGGTAGTTGGAAGGGCAGAGGAAACCAGTACATAGAGTTCGCTAGGGTTCTGTACTGTAAACTGCCGACCAACGGCAAGCAACTACCAGCTTTCCCACATAAGGCCTTGACGGGGATCAAACCCCGGCCTCAGAGGTGGGAGGCGAGAGTGTTACCACTCTGCCACTGTGGCCCCAAGTTCATGTGTAATAGATTCTTCTAAATTAGAAAGTTGTAAGGACTTTCTTTTAAACAAGTAACAGCTTTAAGAGTTTTCATGTCTTATTGCAGTCCATTCCACAGCCCCTTAGAGTTACTATAATTAATTCCATTTTTCACATCTTAAAGCCATTTATGTACAAGACTTGTATTTATTTTAAATTAAAGGAGTTGGAAATCCCACCCAGTTCATTCCTTGTCCTTTCTTTGTACACAGTCCAAGAATGGTGTTTTAGTAGAAACAAAATAAACACCTTCAAGCTGATATGTTAACCAGTTGGAAGTGTGCGTTGGTGGACCAAATTTGAAAATATGAAAGAAAATTATTAGGAGTGGCAAATGATCATTTTGCTGTCACTTCTGTGGACATGGGCTTGAATCCAGCACATGAGAACATTCTATTCTAGATTTTTATAGCGCTTAATCTCGACCGAGGTGGACTCAAAGGCGCACCAAAACATGTTTAAAATACTTGTGGTTTGTCCACATATAACCCCAGTAATCAAAAGCAAAGTAAAAACCCAACTCAGGAATACTAATGGTCTCTCAACAGATTGTGTTAAAAGACATAATGGTGGCAGTGAGTTATATAAATAAGGTAAAATTACATTTTGATAGCATTGTAAATCATATGCTTGATTTATAATCTTTTTTTTTTTTGTTTTTGTTTCTTTTTTGCTTCAAAGTTTTTATTTTAAGTTTTATAAATGGGTAGTTAACATAAAGCATAGCATCATAAAATGTTTTTTATTCAATGACTAAAAATTTCACTTCTTACATACCATACTTCCTTTCAACAGAATAAATCTCAGAAAAAAGAAAAAAAATGTAGAAAGGTATTACTATACACAAGTCCATTTTACAAGAAAAAAATAAGTTACTGAAACCAAATGTGCATTAATTAAACGTATAAAATGTACATTATACACTTTCAGTCTGTACACAAAACATCACTTATTTAAACCATGAACAAAGTCGTGTCAACAACAAATCAAATGTATGTATTCTAATGGTAAGGGGAATTTATAAGGTACCGGTAATCATAATTTGTATAAAACAGAGATTGTACCTCCAAGGTAGCTTTCAATTAACACATGAGATCAAATGATATAATCAACAACTGAAATAACTTAATCAAAATTAACAAAAAAAAATCACAGAAATACATTATGTACATGTTTTGGAAATCTTTTAACAAATTAATGTTAAATAAGGACAGTAACACATTTTATATTAAATAAGGACCGTAACACATTTTATAATACTGAAACAAGACAGTTACATGATGTACATAATTTACAAATAATTTAATTGTACACAAAATTTTGGCTTGCATTGTACAAACATGGACGGAAAAGATATTACACAGTGTACATGCAAGTGACAGCAACAGGATTGCACTTCCTTCCAATGGGGCTTGTAAAAAAATTAAAAATACTCTAGGAAGAGTAATGAATTATTTGAGGTGCACAATGAAAAAGGGAACTCTTTTGCAATTAAAAACTGGCAGTTCACATAAAAATCAACTTTAAAAGGGGCCAATTTTGTTCGTTTTAATTGGGGAAAAATTAGCCCATTTGTTGTTTTTCTTGTTGAAAGAGGAATGGAGAAAGGGAATTCGACTTCAAAAGTTACCACTCTTGGCAGACCTACCTTTAACTGACGAAACACTACACCAACAGTTTCTTAAACCTAGAACCCTTTACAATATTTCAGAGCTGGAATAAGTACTGGAATTATGTGTGTGACACATCCCCTGCTTTTTTTTGTAGAATTGTTTGTTCCATGGTTGAAGAAATGCCTCTTCAGAGCCTCATTAATGGCCACTTAGGACCAGGGGCCACATTCTAAAACCTTAAATACTTTAGACCATTTCTAACTTGGATTTTACGTATTTCTTTAGATTTCAATAAGAAATTATGAAACTGAACATTCATAACTTTTTGTTTTGTGAATATAAAGTCCAAGAAAAACTTGCGTGAAAAACCTTCCCTTACTAAGATCTAAGGTCACCTTATCTAAGTATTCTTGTAGAATACAGCCCCTAGTCTTTTAGTACTAGTAATTCTTGTAATTTCTAATGTGTACACAGCTCTGGTAGAATCCTTTGCTCACTGGTCAGAGAAGTATCTGTTCTGAGCCTCAGTGATGGCCATGTAGTATCTGGTCTTTTCGGAGTGGGGGTGGGCAGATCTTGTGAGCGGTCGGCTCAGATTAGGAAGACTGGATACAGGAAAATACAGAAAAAAGTACAGGAAATGATGGAAAGAATCCATTGAGCATACTAAAATGAAAGATAAAAGCAACAGAATTCAAAGAGAAAGGAACTTCTGGAACTGAGAGGCGAAGTTTAAGAAGGGCGGAAGTTGAAAATACACAGAAAAGGTTATAGAAAAGGAATGGGACAAATCCACAGGATATATAGAGTAAGAAATGAGACATTTACCTAAATATATGAAAGTCCCCACTTTAGAAAATAATATTAAACCATTTATTCTTTAGTTCTTGCCACTTGGTCAGCCTTGGAGCTCCATATCGATTTAATCTACATTGAAATACCGACTGACACTTATTTTTGCGATGGACCTGCAACATTGTGAAAGGCCAGAAGACCTGTAAAGTTTTCCAGTAAACTTGATATACTGGTCATCAGTGAAAAATCTCTTCGCTTGTTTCCTTGTGGGATATTCTTTATACTTTAAATTTTGTCATTGTAAGTTGTTACATTAACCCTGACTGATCTTCACTGATGCAAAATGGGCACATATTCTGATTACGTTGTCTCCCGGTGGCAAATTTAAAACTAATTCTTATTTAATAATCGAATTAAATTCAGATGGAACAAGTAGAATTTGAGTAGAAATTAACAGATGGATAGAGAGTTTGAGCAGAAAGAAATAACTGAAAAAAAAATCAACTTTCTAGCATGATCAGTGAACATGTTGCCACGGTGACTGTACTTAATGAAGGACCAAATATTGCAGGGTGATGTGATGAATTAATTAACTGAAACCGCCTCCGTTCCACATTTCAGTTTACTACATGTATAACAAATAAATCTGTTTGCCGACTTACATATACTAGAAATAAGCTGAAAAAAAATACATGGATAAACTAAACAAAGCTTAAAATTTTCTTTATTTAATACTGATATTATGATGAATACTAAAGAACTGCAAAAAATTCCAAATATTTCAATGTTATTAATAACATCTCTAATCTTATCTGACCCTTATCTGACACTTTCTTAACTTCTTGATTCATTATTTGAGTCTCAGTGTATATTCACCATGTCATATTCCCATTTCCTTAATAATAGTTTACATTCTTGTTATTATACACTGGCTGTTGAACAGAATGTAAAACTGTATCTTTGACCTTAGTTACTATACAAACCTCTATGCATAGTTTAGCAATAGAATGTAAGTAACTTTGTCTATTTCTACATTCTGGTTCTGCTTTTGTATAATCTACTGTATTGTAATTACAATACTGTTGGATGACACACAGCATGAAGGGTTATCTATAAACACAAAATCTGCCAGATATGACCCGACACTTAACCTGGTGAGGGCTTAAAACTGGTACCAATAGAAATTAACACAGATACAGTATCTACATGGTTAAGAAGCCACATCTTTACTGAATTTATGACAAATTAGTTGCACAATTAAACCTTGTTGAGCAGAATCTGAGAGTAAAATTCAGTCTCAAATAGAAAAAGTTGATTTCTAATTTGTTCAATCTGACATTTATCCTGTCATTGGGAAACCCTAGTTGTTATAGAGGTGTTTAATTTAGTTGCATCAGATCTAACTTAACACGATTTGACTGTACACAGAATTGATTTCAGTTTACAAGACACGTTACTCCATAGAGGGATGGTTCACCGATACATTTAATATATTCACATTCATACTTGGGGTGGGTTGGTAGCATATTTTAATAATTGCTTCCCTATTAAGTATTGATGCAAACATTTCCTAAATACTAAATATGCTCTAGCATTGCCCAAATCAAAAGGTCCATTAACTCGAAGCGGCGTTTATGACGCAAAACAGGCATATCAAAAGTGCTATGAAAGCTAGAACATCTGCAAAAGTATACGAGAAGTTATTATCCATTTCTGATACTTGGTTTTGCCACCATTATATGTACTGAAAATCCAGAAGATTGGTTTCATACCCCATGCCAGTACTACAGTCCAATGGATTCAATTCGGGTATTTACCAATGCCATCGATCCATCCCCAAGTTACAGACACACTTTATACACACTTTTAGCTCTTAATACAGCAGTGCAGGGAACTCGTGAACACGGATATAATATGTACATTGTGCATGTGTATATGTAGAATTTAAAAACCCTTCATATTTAAAACAATTAATTAAATTTTATCAGTAAACCTGTCGCCAAGTCCAGCTTTACTAATGTTATGAGCACAACAGCAAAACTACCTTTGTGATGCATATTAATTTTTTTTTGTCTATTTAGATGATAAAAGTGAAATATATACTTCTTCATGGTTATTTGACATTTATTACATTGTATGTAACTATTACAGATATATAATTATATTAAATATTACAGATTACATCTCATGCTGGCAATAATTATTTATCCTGGTCAGTTTTCACAAGATTTCACTGTATGTTTAGCACATTCATTAGCTTCACTATTCTATAGACATAAGTTAATTTCATTAATATCTAGCCTATTTTACAAAATACTGGCTTGTGATTTTTATCACATTCAATGTGTTTGTAGTCAAGTGAAGACAACAATAAACCAATAGAACGACGTAGATATCTGGTTATTCAAGTAATCTTCACATTACCAATAAATGTAACATATAAACATAAAAAAAAAATAACACCTATTTTTTAATACATCAACTTAAGCACCTCACAACAATATCAGAAAATTTGACATAGAGTCTTAAAGGGGATGGTTCCTGTATTGCAATTTACAAAGTGAGGGTAATATTTTTTTAACTTTTACATTGTTGCACGAAGTTTTCTAGAAATATGTCAGAACTATTAGTTTATATACATATACTGATGACCAATGTATTATTGCTAGCACTATGAATACTGTGAACTACTATTTATGATTGTTGTACCTATATCCAGTCTATTAAAATTATGCAGTCTTTTTTCGCTGTAACATTTGAAACATTTCAGCGCACTTTTCTTGTTCCACAAAATCAGGTATATACCCCAAAACAATTCCATTTTAAGAATAATAATTATATAACTTTTGTTTATAGATTGGCACAATAACATGCATAAGTCTGATTTTAAAACCATTTAGACCGGAAAGTGGAATGGACTGGATTCCGGTTCATGAAGTATAAAAATTAAATTTATTTTCAGTGATAAGTCCTAATAGAATTTGTATCAACTTAGAAAGCTTACAAATTACAAGATATAAAATAATTCTATCTCGTGCGTATCATACAGTGACGCAATATTGCAAAAAACTAATACAACTGCATCAAATATTAGGTTGTATTAAAAACGAAACATGTGGATACATAGTTGTATATTTTATTACCAGTTGACAGTTATTGTTTAAATTTGTAAATTAATTGGTCGACCTCTATAATTTCCTACCTATAGCCTATGGAACCTCTTGAACTGATGAATCTTTTAAAGACTGAGACATAATTCCTCCGCGAAGGAGGTATTATTTTCATGGCTGCTTTTCTGTTTGTTTGTTAGCGGTATTAAGCAAATACTACTGGCAGGAACTTCATGGAAAAAAATCAGAAGATGGGTCTTGTTCTAACTTAGATCTCATTAAAGTCTGACACTGATCTGGATCACTGTCCGGCTAGCATAAAAAAAAAATGTAGTTTTTCCCCGTTGCTTATTATACATGCCTTGGGGGAGGTCAGTACTCTCTGAGTCCTCTTGTTTGGATCATGTTATTCCTGTACAACAGTGTACATGTACCCTGTGATGGGTGGGAGTGTCACTCTTATTTAAGCATATTCCAAATTCTGTACATCTGTATGAAGGAAAGTCTCTTTAAAGTCCAATAGTCGGTAATAGTGCAACAATTACAGTAAATACATTAACAGACAATTGTAAAGTGCACCACACACTAAAAATACTCTGCTTCTGTACACATTATTTAAAGCCTGTGAGGTTAGAAATATTGTCGCGCAGTTCAAAGCAGTTATTTTGGTACATTTGCCTACTCTGGTGAATCTGTGCAAGAAACGTTTCATCCGATGATGAGATGTCATCAAACCATCACACATATAGAAAGCGCAGCAGAGATGAGTTAATCTTGACATCATGTACAAAACAAAGAAGGCTGGACAGGTAGGGAGAGAGGGGAGTTGAGGTGTTTAATTATACAGTTAACAGATACCAGGTGTTGGGGTTTGGATGTCACTGTGAGGGAGATGAGGTTCAAAGTTAATGAGGGGTGGTCCACATCCACTTGTGTGCACTGCACATTAGTTTTGGCTGTTATTGAGAGGTACCACTGTAAGTTAGAGGATGCCACACTATAACTCCGTGAGATGGGGTTCACTGTGAATGAGGGGGAGGTCACCTCCACTTGTGTACACACTGTGACATGGTTTGGCTGTTGTTAGTGGTGCTGTGATTTGATGTGCTGTGAATTAAGGTGTTACTGTACATAGCTGATGGGTTGGTCAAACACACTTCTATTGAATGGTGGGGGGGGGGTCACCTCCGCTTTTGTACAGACCGTAGCATGGTTTGGCTGTTGTTAGTGGAGCGGTTGGAAGCTTTCCCTGTCAGAGGTTTGGTGAAGAACTGGTTGGGCTGAGTCTCGCTCGAATGATGTGAGTTGTGACCCCGTGAAATCATCAGTGAGATCTTGGTGGGACTCGTCACTGCAAAGATACAAAATAGTGAGAAAGTTACTTGAAAAATACAGTTGAGTCATAGTACTGTAAGGCATGTAAAATTTGCCAAAATGTGAAATTCGCCTCTGGGGTGACAAGACATATATCTGGCGTAAGCTGTGTGCTTGATAACATAGAAAATTTGAACATTATGTAAATAATGGATGTTTTTCTAACTGGAATTGTTTTAATAGAAGTTTTAATAAACTCTAAATGTCATGTAATCAATATTGTTTGTCTGACTGCCTTATCCCCTCTTCGCACTAAGATATAAAACAAGATGTCTACACTGAGCAACAACGGAGTGATAAGCAGGCCTGCATCTCAGGCAATTGGCTTGTTGCAGAGTATGTGTATGAGATAGAACAAGTTTTGGATGTGTCATCTGCACTTTGAGTTTGAAGTTTTGGGGGTTTTTTGTATATGTTTAAGTTTAATAACCATATATTGTTTTAAAGGATCTAATATTTATACTGGGTCCACTGTTCAATAAACTCACAATTGAAGTATAATACACAGGAAAAGTGTGTGAAACTAGGAAAAGTTGTATGAAAACTGAACATGTGCAACATCCTTTTGACAGAACTATTATAATAGCTTAAAAATATTCATACATTTGAGAATGAAAAAAAAATTGACCTTTAGACTTTTATAAAAAATCCCTTCAATTGTTAAATGACAGTGATGTTAAAATATAAATATTGTTGAATCTCACAAAGGCGTTTGATAATGCTGAACCCTTGATCTGATAAGTGACCCAGAGGGGAGACGGAGAAAAGCCCTCAGCAGTGTCGCTCTGTGGAGAAAAACCCTCAGGAGAAAAGCCCTCAAATTTCTCCTGTGGAGAAAACAGCTCAGCCAGTTTTGCAGTCTGTGGAGAAAAGCCCTCACCCTTTTTGGGGGCATGTGGAGAAAAGCCCTCAGTTTTATAAAAAGCCCTCAAATAAGTTGAGATTAACATTCAGTTTTTTATTTAATTCGATCATATCAATGATTTTAACAATGGTGACATTACATGTACATATTACACAAATTGTAGCACTTCTAAGACATATAACATTACTTTTATTTATAAACACATTATAGCACTTATTCCATCTACTTTAATAATAAGCCAACCATACTCATGGGGGAAATTGTAAAAGATTTTATTGACTGTGTACAAATTGTCTTTATGCAATATTTAAATAACTCAAAACATAATATATTTTGTAAATTGATTGACTTAGCATACTACTGTATTACATGCTTTAATATATTTATAACCAAATAATCTAATACATTTACACTAATACATTCAATATAATTGAATACATTTATATATCTTACATACTGTTGTGGCAAATTGAGAGCTTTTTATAAAATTGAATACATTTATATATCTTATATACTGTTGTAGGAAATTGAAGGCTTTTTATAAAATTGAGGGCTTTTTTCCACATGCCCCCAAAAAGGGTGAGGGCTTTTCTCCACAGGCTGCAAAACTGGCTGAGGGGTTTTCTCCACAAGAGAAATTTGAGGGCTTTTCTCCTGAGGGCTTTTCTCCACAGTGATTCTGCTGAGGGGTTTTCTCCTGGAGCTGACCCAGAGAGACCAATTCAGAAAATGCTACAACATCCTCCCCATTGTATGTATGTTATACCCTCTCACATGATAATAACTTGCAATTATCCTCCTAGCCAAAATGTAGAATCTTCCTGAGATACTACTGGGAGATTAAATACTACTACAAGGGGTAGTTGTTAAAGTGTAGTTACTGTAATGGATTATTTGGAGCAGAGAGACAAGTAGATAATCCTCAAAATTCACAGCAAATGATTTCCTGTATCACTAAGTTGTTTTCATATTGCATATTAAAACCCCCTTGTATCAACAATAAGGAAAATAAAAGGACTTTTGCAGTAAGTTGATCCTGTTTGACCTTGAACCAGGTGTCAAAAGTCAAATCTGACCCAACAATACATAAGCTTCATAACCATGATTTTGTTTTGACATTCACAACCTCCCTAACAAATAAAAAGTGACATGTAAGGCATCTTTAGAAATTCAAAATTGTTTGATGTTGAAGCCGGAGTATAAAGGTCAAATCTTCCTGTAAAAGTACTCGTAGCACACAATTTTCTACCTGCTATTTTGACATTCCAAACAACCAGGAACAATAGAGAGGGACGTTGAAAAGCTTTTTGGTACAGTAAGTATATTCTATTTGATCCTGTAGCCTAAAATCTGATCCTTTGAAGGATTTGTAGACCATGACTTCTTATTAAGTTATTTTGACATTCATATCTCTAAGAACTAATAATGATTTTAGGTAAGTTGATGGTGTCTTACCTTGAATTGGGGACAAATATCAGATAAATAATGGCACAAAAGGTCAAGGTAGTTCCACATTCTACATTTGACAGCTCTTGAGGTCAAATACTTTTCGAGCTTTTACAGGTGAAAGAAAATCTCCAGACAGTAGCACTGGTGGTGTGATAATCTCAAAACTGAGATATCAGCAAGGTATATAACTATAAATGCCAGAGTAGTATTTACTTCATTTTAAACACTATATAGGCACACATACAGAAACACTACAAGCTAATTCATCAAAACAATTTTAAAAATAAGATACAAACAGGTGTGCATTGCCATAATAGAATATACATTGCATGTGTTAAAGGATAAATGTAGGCCATATTTGTCCATATAAATGCCCAGGGGTAATGTATTTTCAAAAGAGGAGTAACTATTTGAGTAAAGAAACCATGCAAGTATCCGAGAGCAATGGACATCAATTATATTTGTTGTACTTTACAACTGTCATCCTGTTTAACAGGCAGGGGGCATTTATATGCATAAATACTGTATGTACACATTATATAACATTATGTAAAATAGCTGAGCCTTTGACCCATGCTGCGGCTTCCACAACATTGTGGATGTTGCAAGTTTTAAAAAAAACTGCTGCAAAGTTAATACAACTACTCTGTATATTTATGTTATTTACATTTTAAATTACGGCGTAAATGCAGTTTGCTGGTACTAAATTTGTAAGTGTGGATTTATTTGATGATTAAGGTCTCCCCCTTATACCCCCATATTTTCATGAAGCATAAAACATATTTTACGGAAATTTTTTTTCTGGAACTTTTTATCACAGAAAAATTTGAAAGAAGACAGTTAAAAAGGTTCGCACTTGCAAACTGCATAGTAGAATAAATTACACAGTGTCACAATTTTAAATACAAGTATGTAATTTTGCACTAATTCTGTGATCAGAATTAAAATCTTTATATGAATATTGAATAGTCATCCAAAGTTTTGGACAGCAAAAGGTTCATCTAACTACCCTGCTCTAAAGCTGATTAAATGATTGAAGAAAAATATAATGTGTCAAAAAACAATAAAAATATACATTTCAATAATATGGTGATTGAACCATTAAAATAATATTTAAATATAAACAACATTGATCTCGGGACAAGATACTATATTCCCAATTGCATGGGCACAGTTTTGAATAAAATGCAAAATTAACACCATCAAACCCAACACAAAATTGCAAAACACAAAAACTTTTCAAATTAAAAAAGAAAAATAGTATTTATGAAAGGTCTTACTAATAGCTAAATCTTAAGCATAAGTTGGCTATAATTGTATAAAAATTATTAAGCCTAAGACATGGCTAAGACCCTTGGTGGATACGGCCCACTGGTCTTAACTTCATGTATATAGAAAACTTATTGGGATATATAAAAACACATGTAAACATAAAATACCAGAAAAAAACAAAAACAAAAGTGAAACAAATGACAGTATTTAGAAATCAAACCTGATAAAATTTGAGGAAATTCTTCAAACTAAAAATTGTTTCATATCGGCTTGTATGGCATTGTTTTTGGTGCATAGAGACAAGGTATGTGGCATCAATTACAACTACATGTATATTACAACATGATATCATAGTTTGATATTGTATTGTTCAGGGGTGTAGCTTATGCGTAAGTCAGTATGCACAGGCCAGTGTTTCTGTTTATGCATAAATATGCATAAATTTACTTTGAAATCCAGCAATTTACGCACATATTATTTACCCGAGGGTCGGACTGATGCAGAAATATTTATAAAAACAAATATCGATATTTAATCCATATATGAAGGAATTCTTTATTTATTCCAATTTCAAAACAAAAATGGCGGATTTCCTGTCTTTTATTTGTTACTGCACATGCACTGGATCAAAAGGTCAAGAAGTGAAGAGTCCACGAGGTTAGGAGGTCACGCGTGCGCACTAAGGCATTTCGGCATTGTTTTTCTATTATCATCCACTGAACTGTAAACTGGCCCATTTTCTTACAAAATAAGAAAAAAAGAAGCAATTTGTACACATTGTGTTGTAATGCAAGTTACTCTATCTAACTGCTTTTATTATTGTATATTAATTCCCTTTTTTGGCTCATGATGTTTACCCCCCCGAGAATTTACATCTACCCAGCATTTTTACCAGAAGGGATCAAGCCTCTCACAGGAGGGGGTCAATTGACCTCCCTCAAAAAAGATGCTCAGGCGAACCATTTTGTTATTAGAATTATTAACAAGATATAAAATACCCCATCCCCTAACAGATATTGAATGTAATCTCAACTTTCTGAAAAATTAGGGCACACCAAATAAAAAATTCTAGTTTTGGCTGTCATTGATAAGCATAGACCTTAACAAAATAGTTATTTTTAAGGCTGCAGGGAGTATTTTATGTGATGGTTTTGTAATACTCCTAATGTTAGTTTAGGTCCTGCAGGTTACTGTACCAGACAAAAAGCAGGTGTTCTAACACATACATTCAGAAGTTTTTGCTGGGAATTATTGATTTTTCTCTATTTCTTGCGATTAAGATCTTACAAGAATGTTCACTGTGTAGAGTTCTTTTCTAACAACGATTGTGTACACGTATACCCCGTGTGCTACAATCTTTCTTCAGTAGATTATAACCGATCCATCAGACCCGAACTATCAGATTAGTCCGTAAATTTATTTATTTGGGGTTTTAACATAATTTTCAACACTATACAGGTCATTTAACGATGGGTAGTTTTGTGGGCAGAGAAAACCTGAGTACATACAGTTGTTCAAGGTTCTGTACTGTAAGCTGCCAACCATCGGTAAGCAACTACCAACTTTGCCACATAAGGTCCAGGTTTGAACTGCTGACCTCAGAGGTGGGAGGTGAGTGTGTTAACACTGCACCTGTACCATGGCCCCCAAAGTCCCTAAAAGACCGCTGAATGATGTAAAGTATTATTATAATTTTATGCAAAAACTATATTTTTACAAGGCTTTGTATTTTATATTTTCTGTCTTCTGTTCTAACAATTATTTGCATGTATTAACACCATCCAAAAACACCAATTTTCTTGTGTGGGTGCATAATCAACACACTCACTCTCCAGGGTTAAGAACACCTTTAAAGTCAGCTTGTTTATTAATATACAGCAGGAATTACGAAATTCATTACAGCACGTAAAATTCACCTTTGGGGCCACTCTTTGGAATGTAGTAATAATACGTTTATATGGTTCAAAACAACTACAAAATTAGCAAGAGCACTCAAAGAGTGCATACCTCCACCAAGGAATGCATGACTTTCTTTAAATGACTCAATAATACGTAAACAGCAAAATCTGGATCTTTGATATTTTTGGCATCCATGCAATGATCCAATCACTCTCAAAATTTAATAGGATCTAAGTTGAACCAAGACACATCTCATTTATTTTTTCATAAAGATCCAACTAAGTAGTGTCAGATCATATCCTTCTAATAAACAAACAGACAAATAAACTGTCGTGGAGGTAATAAATACAATAAGAATTTCTGAACAATTACAAACAGGTGACTGACTCTTAGTGGTGAATTTCACATACTGTGGCGTATATTTCAATACTTTTGTTTTACAGTAGATTTGGTATAAGTAGAACTGCCATAAGTAGAATATTGCCATAAGTAGAAGTAGTTTCTAAGTCCCAACAATTATTAATGCAAAATATAAGGATAAGTAGAAGTTCGACTTACAGAAAGTGGCCATAACTAGAACCTAATTTGAGGCACAAAGTGTTACTTTTTAATAGGAATAACAAGGTATAAGTAGAACCTATAAATGTTGTGTGTACAGATGTGTCAATCTCCACAAAAGTTGTGACAAAATAGTATCATTGTGACACTCTGTACCTGATTCCTCACTTTTGTGGTAGTAAGTCTGACCAGCAAACAAATTTCAAAGTAGAGTGATCACACAAGTGTTAACTAGAGGATCGCTCGCAAAAAAAAAAATAATGTTTTTGCATAGCAAAAACAAAGCGTCCCGAAAAGGATATAAAGGTGAGTGCTAAAGTATTAAGAAAATGCTTCGTTTCTAGCCTTATACTGTTGTGGCAACCAAAGTCAGCGCAGTCTGCTCTATCTAGCACGGTTTTCACGATATAAGCATTTTTGTGTTTTGCAAAAAATAAAAAAATTAAAAATGTCTGCTATATTTGGCGAGACAAAAATATTTTGAAAATTGGCATGGCTACTCTGCAGAGATACCCAGCAGGTCCCAAATTTTGTTGAGTTCGCTCCATATAGCACAGTTTTCGAGATATAAGCATTTTTGTGTTTTGCAAAAACTTTGAAAATTCAAAATGGCCACCATTTTTGGGGAGACAAAAATTTTTGTCAAGACCACTGCCGTGGTGTGTATCTCCCGCCGAGCATTAAAGCAGAAGAAATAGCTTTTCCGAGATATTCACAATTTTTCATTTTCGTGTGTGAAAGGTCTTCCAAAAGTAGGTGAATGAGCTATTTGAGAAAAATTGGCTATCTGCAATACTATTAAGAGATAATTCACATTTACTCATTTTGAGTAGGTGAATAATTATCTATGGGTCTGAAACTTCACCAAGTGAAAGCTCTCCCAAAAGTAGGTGAATGAGTTATTTGAGAAAAATTGGCTATCTGCAATACTTTTAGAGATAATTCGCATTTACTCATTTTGAGTAGGTGAGTAATTAGCTATGGGTCTGAAACTTCACCATGTGAAAGCTCTCCCACAAGTAGATGAATGAGTATTTGATAAAAATTGGGTATCCGCAATACTTTTACAGACAATTAGCATTTACTCATTTTGAGTAGGTGAATAAATAGCTATGGGTCTGAAACTTCACAGAGTGAAAGCTCTCCCAAAAGTAGGTGAATGAGTTATTTGAGAAAAATTGGCTATCTGCAATACTTTTAGAGATAATTCACATTTACTCATTTTGAGTAGGTGAATAAATAGCTATGGGTCTGAAACTTCACCAAGTGAAAGCTGTGCCAAAAGTAGGTGAATGAGTTATTTGAGAAAAATTGGCTATCTGCAATACTTTTAGAGATAATTCGCATTTACTCATTTTGAGTAGGTGAGTAATTAGCTATGGGTCTGAAACTTCACCAAGTGAAAGCTCTCCCAAAAGTAGGTGAATGAGTTATTTGAGAAAAATTGGCTATCTGCAATACTTTTAGAGATAATTCGCATTTACTCATTTTGAGTAGACGAGTAATTAGCTATGGGTCTGAAACTTCACCAAGTGAAAGCTCTCCCAAAAGTAGGTGAATGATTAATTTGAGAAAAATTGGCTATCTGCAATACTTTTCGAGATAATTCGCATTTACTCATTTTGAGTAGGTGAATAAATAGCTATGGGTCTGAAACTTCACCAAGTGAAAGCTGTGCCAAAAGTAGGTGAATGAGTTATTTGAGAAAAATTGGCTATCTGCAATACTTTTACAGATAATTCGCATTTACTCATTTTGAGTAGGTGAGTAATTAGCTATGGGTCTGAAACTTCACAGAGTGAAAGCTCTCCCAAAAGTAGGTGAATGAGTTATTTGAGAAAAATTGGCTATCTGCAATACTTTTAGAGATAATTCGCATTTACTCATTTTGAGTAGACGAGTAATTAGCTATGGGTCTGAAACTTCACCAAGTGAAAGCTCTCCCGAAAGTAGGTGAATGAGTTATTTGAGAAAAATTGGCTATCTGCAATACTTTTAGAGATAATTCGCATTTACTCATTTTGAGTAGGTGAGTAATTAGCTATGGGTCTGAAACTTCACAGAGTGAAAGCTCTCCCAAAAGTAGGTGAATGAGTTATTTGACAAAAATTGGCTATCTGCAATACTTTTAGAGATAATTCGCATTTACTCATTTTGAGTAGACGAGTAATTAGCTATGGGTCTGAAACTTCACCAAGTGAAAGCTCTCCCGAAAGTAGGTGAATGAGTTATTTGAGAAAAATTGGCTATCTGCAATACTTTTAGAGATAATTCGCATTTACTCATTTTGAGTAGGTGAGTAATTAGCTATGGGTCTGAAACTTCACGAAGTGAAAGCTCTCCCAAAAGTAGGTGAATGAGTTATTTGAGAAAAATTGGCTATCTGCAATACTTTTAGAGATAATTCGCATTTACTCATTTTGAGTAGGTGAGTAATTAGCTAAGGGTCTGAAACTTCACCAAGTGAAAGCTCTCCCAAAAGTAGGTGAATGAGTTATTTGAGAAAAATTGGCTATCTGCAATACTTTTAGAGATAATTCGCATTTACTCATTTTGAGTAGACGAGTAATTAGCTATGAGTCTGAAACTTCACCAAGTGAAAGCTCTCCCAAAAGTAGGTGAATGATTAATTTGAGAAAAATTGGCTATCTGCAATACTTTTCGAGATAATTTGCATTTACTCATTTTGAGTAGGTGAGTAATTAGCTATGGGTCTGAAACTTCACCAAGTGAAAGCTCTCCCAAAAGTAGGTGAATGAGTTATTTGATAAAAATTGGCTATCTGCAATACTTTTAGAGATAATTTGCATTTACTCATTTTGAGTAGGTGAGTAATTAGCTATGGGTCTGAAACTTCACAGAGTGAAAGCTCTCCCAAAAGTAGGTGAATGAGTTATTTGAGAAAAATTGGCTATCTGCAATACTTTTAGAGATAATTCGCATTTACTCATTTTGAGTAGATGAGTAATTAGCTATGGGTCTGAAACTTCACCAAGTGAAAGCTCTCCCAAAAGTAGGTGAATGAGTTATTTGAGAAAAATTGGCTATCTGCAATACTTTTAGAGATAATTTGCATTTACTCATTTTGAGTAGGTGAGTAATTAGCTATGGGTCTGAAACTTCACCAAGTGAAAGCTCTCCCAAAAGTAGGTGAATGAGTTATTTGATAAAAATTGGCTATCTGCAATACTTTTAGAGATAATTTGCATTTACTCATTTTGAGTAGGTGAGTAATTAGCTATGGGTCTGAAACTTCACAGAGTGAAAGCTCTCCCAAAAGTAGGTGAATGAGTTATTTGAGAAAAATTGGCTATCTGCAATACTTTTAGAGATAATTCGCATTTACTCATTTTGAGTAGGTGAGTAATTAGCTATGGGTCTGAAACTTCACCAAGTGAAAGCTCTCCCAAAAGTAGGTGAGATACCATGCGGGTCAAAAATTTCGTCGAAATCGCTCTATCTAGCAGGGTTTTTGAGATATAAGCATTTTTATGTTTTGCAATTTTTGCGAAAAATTCAAAAATTCAAAATGGCCGCCATTTTTGGCGAGACAAAATTTTTTTGAAAATTGGCATGGCTACTCTGCAGATATACCCTGTGGGTCAAAAATTTCGTCGAAATCGCTCTATCTAGCAGGGTTTTCGAGATATAACCATTTTTATGTTTTGCAATTTTTGCGAAAAATTCGAAAATTCAAAATGGCCGCCATTTTTGGCGAGACAAAATTTTTTTTCAAAATTGGGATAACTACTCTGCAGAGATACCCTGAGGGTCAAAAATTTCGTCGAAATCGCTCTATCTAGCACGGTTTTCGAGATATAAGCATTTTTGTGTTTTGCAATTTTTGCGAAAATTTCGAAAATTCAAAATGGCCGCCATTTTTGGCGAGACAAAAATTTTTGGAAAATTGGGAAAAGTACTCCGCAGAGATATCCTGCGGGTCAAAAATTTTGTCGAAATTGCTCTATCTAGCACGGTTTTTGAGATATAAGCATTTTTGTGTTTTGCAATTTTTGCGAAAATTTCGAAAATTCAAAATGGCCGCCATTTTGGGCGAGACAAAAATTTTTTGAAAATTGGGAAAACTACTCCGCAGAGATACCCTGCGGGTCAAAAATTTTGTCGAAATCGCTCTATCTAGCACGGTTTTCGAGATATAAGCATTTTTGTGTTTTCCTTATTTGGAAAATTCGTAATGATTAATTAATCATTAATTACTCGGCCATTTCTTGACCAATCAATGCCAAAATCTAATGATTTCCAGATTTTAATAGAATGAATGTATTTGCCAAGTTTCAGGTGAATTGATAAAATTCCTTTCAAGTTATCATCCGGACAAGCTTCCCCATCGAAAAAAGACATTTTTGGTCATGTGACCTCTCTGATTGGTTGAAATGTCACTGCAGCATATTCAAAAAAATTCCCCAGGGCTACTGCCTAAACCTGCCAAATTTGAAAAGAATCCGCCTAACGGTTACAGAGTTATAAGGAAAACAAAATGCGGAGCCGGCGGAGCCGGCGGAGCCGGCGGAGCCGCCGGAGCCGGCGGAGCCGGCGGAGCCAGAAGCTCTCCCATACACAAACAAGCGTCCCTTGCGGGACGCTTAATTATTGCAAGAGACTTAAATTACATAGCATCTTTAGTACCTCATACATTTCTCAAAGTGGGTATAACTAGAAGTTGCCATAAGTAGAAGTAAATGGCTGACATTTTGCAACTTCGACTTAGACCAAATCCACTGTATTTTCTTTTTTATTATCCACCAAAGGTTATATTTAACCAAAATATTAGCAAACAAAATCCAGATAATACCTTTTTTCACATTCTACATTGTGCATACAAATGCCAATTTTTATAAATTATTATTAAATATTTCTAAAACTACATAAGGTTTTAACATGTTACACCTTCATTAGAATGGCATTTTACAGAGTTTCTATTTTTGTTACATTAAAGTCTATACAGAATTGGCTAAGAATCCAAAGTTAAAAACTGAAGTGTTTACATTTGCTGGTGCCTTATACTATGAATATATTTATTTTTAGAATTTTTAGATAAATATATACTTATTTTACTAACTGTACAACCACAATGGTGGATAATAAATGTAAAATAACCCTTGTGACACATATTTTTCAATTTTATCACTCTACAGAATCCTTTGGATATGGATGTTACTATAATTATTATTTTTTTTCTTTTAGCTCTCGAAAACATTAAGAATCTATATGTCACTCAGGCAATTGGCCTTAATTTTATACAAAACAGCAATCACTGCCACTAAGTTCACAGAAAGGCAATACAAAATCCAATCTTATGTACAAATGCTGACATACCAGACTTACACTGATAACGTGGATCTGCAGATGATAACGCCTTTCGTACCTAGAAATGTGATTTGAAATAAAGAAAGATAAAGGATTGTGAAAACGTAAAAAGTACAACAGACTCAAGCAATGAAAGGAAATAAATTTAAAATAGAGTGCCTGAACTGGGCAGTCCCTACGTACTCAGGTTATATTGTCATTTTCATTTCATTCTGATGTTATATTTTGTATAATATTATGTCATTTGGTAAGTTTTAAAGATACATTGATGTTATGTGACGTAAATATATCATCAGAGATGTTCGAACCCCACAACCTGGGGAAACAATTTTTGACACCATGAAATATAGAAGAAGTGAAACAAAAAACATCAGGAGACTTTCAGAACAAACAGTGTCAGTTATATAAAGATCCAAATAATGTTTAAGTAGAGAAAACAATTCCTAAGAGAGAGAAAGTGTATGTAAAGATAAAGTATTAAAACAAAACAATTCAATAGCAAGATGACAGTAAACTAAAAAATATGAAGCTGTAAGATTTATTAACTGAAGTATAGCTGTCAATGGAAATAGCCCATTGAAGTAAAAGTATATACAAGCAATCAATGCATCTTTGTGATAGGAGAAATATGTCTTAAATATGGCAGGTGATCACACTTAGGCCAAGCTAAGGTCACACCAGGATTTAGCATATCTGCACTCACCAACCAATTACCTACTCCAAAAGTAAAGTTCCTATAACTTACAGTTTCTGAGATATGGCCCGCACAAAATTTTAAAGGTCAAGGACATTAAGGCAAGTTCAAAGGTGAAATCAAGGTCACACCACGATGTTGCGCACCTACACCCCAACAAATGTCATTACTACTAAATATTAACTTCTACAAACTACAGTTTTCTGTGATATAACATGGAAAGATTGAAAAGGTCAAGGTCACTACAAGGTCCAATGTCAAATCAAGGTCACACCATGATATTCAATACCTACAGCCCCTAACGAACGTTCACACCAAGTATCAACGTCCTAACATTACAGTTTCCAAGATAGAGCCAAGTCAGGAAAGATTTTAAAGGTCAAGGTCACTACAGCATGGTCAAAGGTCAAATCAAAGTCACACCATGACCTTTTGAACCGATAAGCCTAAGCAATGTCCCTACTAAGTATCAACTTTCTACACCTTATGGTTACTGAGATATATACTGGAAATATTTTCAAGATCAAAATCACTAGGGCAAGGTCAAATGTCAAATCAAGGTCACACCATGACATTGTACACCTACATCCTCTAGCCAATGTCCCTACTAAGTATCAACTTCCTATGCCTTACAGTTTCTGAGATATAGGCCAGCTAAGATTTTGACGGTGAAGGTCACTACGGCAAGGTCAAAATTAAGCATAAGTCAAAGTATTAATATCAAAACAATTTCATGTGACATGACTGTATAAATGTCATGAGTGTGATATTTCTATTTGAACCCAGCATCATATACTACCAGAGTATTGCACTCTACTGAGTGAGCTTAAAGGACAATAATGGAAGGCCATGTTGCAGTAATAGTTTGGATAGACGATTGCTTTATATGTTGTGTTGTTTTTTGTTAAAATACAGAAATTGGTTTCTGACAAAATCACAAAATTTAATTTAAAAATAACAACTAGATCAATTCAAAGAAAAAGACCGAGCCCTTAATAGTTATAATTATACTTATTTATAAATTGGGCAGAAAGTATTAGTTATTATGCAGTGAAAAGGTTATCCTCAAAAGGGAATACACAAATAATGAAATATAATGAATTAGTAAGCAGAAAATTTAAACATTAAAAAAAATATTGGATCCAGTCAGGTAAAGTGTTTAAGTCATATTTTGAAAGTCATCATTATCAAATACTTTTCTTTTCGATAAATTCTATGGATAATATGCTGGCATCTGCGTATTGAGACTATATTCTAACATACCACAATTATTAACATACCTTAATTATACAGTATAAATGGATATTTCAAAATTGTCAGCACAATTATGATGGTGGAAAAAAGTAAAATTAAATTAGTTCCAATGTACAAAAGTTAAAACTGAAAAAAAAGTATAAACTCTTCCAATAAATTTTTTCATGAATACAGGTTCTGACACTGATTTCTCTCAACTGAATTTGCATTACTGTTCTGTTCTCATCAACTTCCTTCTAATTAGCATGCCTAATTAATTGCATCTTTGTTTTAATACATTTTTTTTTAGTATCCCAGAAAAAGAATGGTTTTTCACTGGTAATCTGTAAACATACTGCTGACCAATCCCACTGATTCTAATAATTTCTATAAGTTTTATAAATTTGGTTTGCCCGAGTTCTGTTTGTGAGAAAACCATTCTCAATTATGCATTCAGCCACTGACAAATATGGATATACATAGCCTAGCAAGAATGTCTAAAAATATATTACTATGACATAATTTATTAATCCATCTCATGTTATCACTCAGCTCTCACCTGGCTTGGATTGGTCTCATACGGCACATCTTTACCGCTGGCCGGCATGCCGCCATCTTGACTTGGGTGGTAACCTTGACCTTGAACTCTGTCAGTGTATACTTCACGTGGCTAATAAAAGACGTACAAAGACTTTGCAAATCACTGAAATACAAACTTGATTAAAACTTTGTCATATACTTCAAAAAACTACTTGACAATATCTTTCTTTTGTTCCTTCAGGGCAACAGGCCATAAAATATTACAGATACTAAAGGCCTTATCAATATCATCACAAACATCACATCTACAATGGTACCAAGAATTTTCAATCATTTTCAAAGAAAACGTGAATTTTTTTTAACAATAGTTACTCAAGAGCCAGAGCCCTCAGTGGACGAGTGGTTTCTTAGTTTTGTATTTAATCACATGGCCCTCACCTCCGATTCTTATATAATAAATGGGATTAAGTCAATTAACTGAGGAATTGTCTTGGTGTAACCTTAGCTAGTGAAATGAAAACGTCATATTTTGACTTTTGCTGAAGAGCTTGGTAATTAAGTGAATGAACCCAACTGCACTCAAAATGAAACAAGACAATAAACAAAAGATATTTAAGTTTCTCACATGATTTGAATTTATTTATGGATCTGTGAGATTTAGGCCAAAGTGACTCTTTATCAGTTTGGTTTAAAAAGAAAAGTATGGTTAATACTTAGCTAGAAAGACAACATGGCCAGGCTTGTTAAAGATAAAAAGACAGAATTTTTATGTGGCTTTGAAATAAAAATGGGCATGAGTGTGAGAATTACTGGTATAACCTATAAACTTTTGAAAGGTCCGAATGTTTGGTGATGATCTTTTTCATCGCTGTTATTTACATTTACTGTTGGTCTGACAGAGCTATGATGAAAGCACTCTCTACTTGTTCCACAAAAAGATTTTAGAAATCCTGAACAGACCAAAATTTCTAAATATGTGGTGGCAGAACTACAGAATGCCACAATATGCAAAAATTTCCCGACAGAAGTCTGGCAGTACATGGAAGAATTGGGAGTTCTATAAAACATCTATACCACCAGTACAGGGCATTAATTGGACTGAGTTTTGTGACATTGTAGGCAATTGATCGAATCTCTAGTAGAATTTCAGTGGATTTAGCTTGTTGTTGCTTCATTAAAGATGGTAACCTCAGAAATACATTCCACTTAATGAGAGGAATCTCTTAATTTACATTTCTACACTAGGATAGAATCATGAACACAACAAAACAACAACAGCAAGCAGAGATACAACAAGGCACAACACATTATATCTGCACACTATGTACATTAGAATAGCTATGTGCATTGCACACTGTAAAAACCTCAGTTATCCAACATCCAAATATTCAACAAGGAAGATAAACAATTTTGAAAATAATACATGATCATTTACATAGGGTACAATTTATACAATAAATCTTCACACTTAAACCGATTTACAGTCCCCAAAATGAATAGGAAGATAACAGGAACCATAGGGGAGCACAACAGAATAGGGTCGGAAGGAACTGGGATAAATTAATCAGAGCAACAAGATCAGTAAAAGACAGGCCAAAGTAGAAACATCAGTACCTCGCCTTATCCTGAAAGAGAAAAGAAGATAGGAGGATAAATTAGCAATTGGATAACTGAAAGTTTTACTGCATACACACAGCAAACGCATAAGTATTAGTTTACCTGCTGCCTGCTAGAGGGAAGCACTCTCTTGCCCGCAGACTTGGACATAATTATGGTGCCGTTTCCTGTCACTGAGGCTGTTAACATACTTGGTTCTGAGGCGTATTTATTCAGCACCGATGCCCTGGTGTTGTTGCCATTACTAATATCCTGTAGTTTCTGAGCTACGTCATACAGATTGAGCTTCCCTTGTCCCTGTTTAGCCTTGGCTTCTAACTGTTTGGGTGTGTAAGGCATGACATTTCCATCAGTTTTCGCAGAAGACTTGTTGCTAGTACTTTTGCTATGGTTCTCTGCCATTTCACAATGAAGTTGATTGGTCACACTGTTGCTTTTTGTTACGCCATCCTTTGTAATCTGCGACCAGCCAGTTCGCATTACTGTGGTATTTTCCCTAGTCGGCCCATATACCTGTAAGTCACGCCCACCTACACTTCTGCGCACTGCCAAACTACGTTCTGTATTTACATCGGAAAAATTGTCCAAGGATCCACTGGTAACACCAGATCCCTTATCGATGCCTGCTGTTCCACTGCCATATGCAGAACTCTGTATATACAAGGGTAGGGCTTTGCTTTGTTGATGGGCATTTACACTGGTACTTGCTGGTAGCTTTCTACTGTGCCCAGGTTTATTTGGGCCACGATAACTATTCCGCCCAGATTTGTCTTCTTTGGCATCCCAGAAACTTTCCATACTATGGTAAGCCAAGCCATTCGAGGTGGTAGATGTGCCCGTTTGGCCTTGACCTTTCTGTCCAAGACCACTGCTGAATGCATTCACATGACTTAGGGCATCTGCACCATATTTCACCACCATGTTACTATTTGTCAGCTCAGAACGTAGTCTGTCATTAGGAGGGACATTCGTTTGGCTTCCTAAATTACTCCTGCCAGAGTTCGTGGTATCTGGCTCCTGTGTAGTATTGCCCCGTTTACCACCAGAACTGCTTTTCTGAATGGCTTCACCATTGGACTTTACGGAAAGACTTGGTGTCATGTTTTGATGTTGGATTTCTAGTGAATAATAGCTTTCCACCTGAGGTACTTGGGAAATTGTAGGTTTCTTGGAGAGTTTTTTAATCGCAAATCTTGGGTCACCCTTGGGCCGAGATCTGGGTGTAGTCTGCGGTTGATTGACATCTTGTTCCTATTTTTGGTTACCACAACAAGAAAAGGTAGGGAGTATACTAAAAGGTGACACATTGATAAAGATGGTGTAACTGCTGGAAATTAGTTTTTCCACATGATTTTCAAAGAAAAGATGATTAATTTTAAAATGATAGTAACTTTGCATAAGTGGCATTTATATGAGGGAAAACTATGTACAAAAGTCTGAAAAGTTAGCTTTTGATTCCTACAGCTATTTTTTAAAAAGATTTCTCATACCCTAGTTCCATGCATGTAAATTATTGTAAGAGCTTGCCAATTAAAACATTTGGAGTCTGAATAGAGGTTGGAAAAACTCGATCAATATGTAATTGGTCCAGAGTGAAAAGGGTTGCACAAATGAGTAGATTACCCTAATGGCCCGCTTCCAACTGTTGGGATTCATAAAGATTCACAAAGCCCCAGTAACCCTTGTGCATAAGTTGGTGCACTCACACAATTGATCTACACAAGATTACATTTATCTTATTTTTACAAAGACCAAACAAGCTTAGTTGTAATGCCAAAAAGCTAAGTCCCTAACACCATAAAGGTGAATCTTTAACTGACCAGAAAAAATTATTGGTCGTGATGACTTTGGGCAAGAATTTCAAAGCTTTTTAAGAATGTTTAAAAAATGGGAAGAGCGTCTATGATGGGTGCAATAATACTCCCAACCTTTGTGACTAAAATTGCAAATTTAATAGGTAAATTAACTCATACAACAAATAAGTATATGCTCAGGACTTCACTTGCGAGCGTGAAGCTTGAGTTTAATGAGTTTCAGAAAAGGCACAGCTATGAATATCAATCTAAAGGCGAAGGAATTAAAAAGAAAATGGATGATACTTGTTTTGAATGAAGCCAAAGTTTATAACGATAGCAAAATGTATGTAGTTTTGAGAGAATAAACAGAGTTAACACCAATATTTACAAAAAATTTACATAGGATGAGGGTCTATACTCACATTTCACAAACTTTGGATAAAAGTTAAAAAAAACTAATTTTAACTGAACCCCACCACCGCACCCCCCAACCCCCCACCCCCAAAAAAGAAGCTTAGATTGAGCATAAATTTAAAGAAGTCCTGTGATCAATAGTAACTGTGAAATATTACCTTAAATATTGCTCTGTCAAAAGACTTTTTTTCAATGCCCAATAAAAGTATTTGTGACTTTGTGAAATATATGTTTACAGACCGTCTGATGTAAACAATCAAAATTGGTATTAAAAAGTTACATCAAAAACCAACGTGTGTGACAAAATACACTCAATCAATTAGATTTAAACTACCAGTTCATCATAACAGTTACACACAAACTGTGCATGTAATGGTATTATTTTCTATGCAATTGGAGTTTGCTGTATTAAATGCAAGCAGTCTAGAAAATTAACACCAAAACTAACTGATCATGTTTTTCTTTCATCACATTTTATCATACTGATTCTGAAATATTGAAAGTATAGGTAAGACTGTCATTTCTATTTTCCAGAGAATCTACACTAAATTCACATCAAACAACACTGATTTCTAAGCATTACTATTTATGTACACTTGGAGTTCCTATTCTCAGTACCAGTTCTTCTGCCACTGGAAAGCAGGTAACAAACTTTCTTGCTTGAGGTGTGGGATGAGATTTGAACCTGTGTACTCAGACAAATGAATCCTATTTGACCATCTGCTGTGGAGCTGACTTTATATAAATCCTATGTACACAGTTCTGTATCAATCTGTATTACAATAACTCCAAGTCATGTCTGGAGGTGGTGGCTTCAGGACATGACTCAAATTCTATCAATTGAGTTGCACTATTTGATAATCCCATTGAACTTGAACATTGACACACTCGTAGTCTAAAGTTTTAAAGCAAGTAATGCTTTTATAAATAAATTTTTATTTAATATCTATTCAACATGACACATGGAGCTATACTGCATATATGTTTGGCCATTCACCTGAAACTCTTCAGACTTGAGATCTGCTGTGATGTCTCGGATTTCTTCATCTGTTTTCCTCACGAAATGCTCCACAAATTGTCTACAAAGAAAAAGACACTTAAAATGCCACATTTATATTTTAAATCGTGAGACATTCATAACAAATTTTTATGTTATATGATTATAGATCAAACATCAACCAATAAGACAATTTCTATAAAATTTTGCACCAAATTTTAAACTTGAGAGCTCATTAGTAAAATATGACCTGTGTATACATGTTATATTATTTTTAATTACCTACTTTAAAGTTGTCTGAACAAGCTACCAACTTGACAGAAGGAGGATCAGATGAGCTGCTGTGCAGTTGACTTATATTGCACAGCCAGATATACATGCGTATATATATCACTGGTAACATCAGTAAAAGGCTGGCTCCGGAGAGTCCAGTCTCTCCACATTCTGCAGGAAAATTGGCAACTTTTTACTCACATTGGTAGCTCTTCCAATTAACAATGAAATAGCACTGTCTTTCAATCGGTAAATATTGTAGTTCTTGTAAGCTAATTTTAACTGAACACCAATTTTGTCTCTTTCTTACACAACAAAAACTGTATCCATACTGTTATGTACAATGACACTCTACCAGTTTGGCTTTTAACAAGGACAATGTTTTTGTGAGTGCAGAGTTTGAGAGTGCCATATAAAATCATTGAATTATTGATTTTCTCTGTATTCTACAGAAATGGTCAAGTTACTACTGATGTTTTTTATACTCTGCTACAGTAATCTATTTACAGATTCGGGGAAAACCCTAGGCTTCTAGAACCTCCTCAGTAATTCTTGTAACAGTACGTATTATCATCGGGTTACTTCTATAACCTTCTGGTCATTTCCCCAGCTGTATATAAGTGTTGTAAGCCTGACCACAGTTTTATTATGGAATTCGGTTGCTGTAAGGAAAGTTAATTATGACCTAAGCTACTATGCCACAGTAGCCAATGCACTGCTGCATTTTGTTTCAAGTGGATAAAGACTGCTTGATATATGTAAATTTTGTTGTGTGTTAGTGGACACCAAACAGATCACAGGACAGATTACTGGATAGAGTGGACAAACTTAACTGTTAATCACATGGATAGGACTGTGGTCAGGTCAGATTTAAGTTTCATTATTGTGTGAACTATTATGAGTATCTAAGTTGACTGTAATCATTTTAAGTATTAAATAAATTTGTTAAGTACAACTTTTTATCTTTTCCTGTTGCAACTTGAAAGCAACCAGTAATTGCTACCATGCTTGTCCTGTGACCGTAACAATACATTTCCAAAATTTGGTACTTTGGATTCAGGAATAAAAATAAAAAATAGGAAAAAACAGACTCAAAAAAGAAGGCATACATTTGTTAAAATATGTTGAAAATTTATTGAAGATTATAAATATTTGCGGTTTATCATTGTTACAATCACACACAAATATTATTTGTTCACATAGACAATAGACATTGTATTTAATCGTGTTTACAAATCATGGATTATGAATTGTGTACATGGAAACATGGTCTTACTCTGTGGTTGGGCTCATATTCTTTCTCTTTGTAGACTGCAAAAGTTCTTCTTTCAGCTCATTGATGCTCTTCATGGTGTCAGCCAGCTCAGTGTTTGG
This sequence comes from Sabellastarte sp. h YS-2021, assembly GCA_964017235.1. Classification (NCBI taxonomy): domain Eukaryota; kingdom Metazoa; phylum Annelida; class Polychaeta; order Sabellida; family Sabellidae; genus Sabellastarte; species Sabellastarte sp. h YS-2021. The sequence continues at coordinate 86,371,434 of OZ024934.1, forward strand.
GGAATTCCGCCGGCTGTGGTTATTTAATTGGTGGTTATTACTGGGATTTCCCCCTCTGTGTAGTTTCTTCACCTGACTGCCCAATTTCACCTTGTCATTGTTTGTTTCAAATGCAGATTTCATAGCTTTTCCTCCTATGAACAAACATAATCATAACAACCTATAATCTGCCACTTTTTCATGACTTGCAATCATGACTACTGGTGAAAAATGTTTTACCTGAAAATGTTCCAGCTTGCCATCGTATATCAAAACAACTAGAATAGAAATGGTTCATTTGTGCTTGTTCCTTGTAATTTTCAATATGAAATTCTTTTAATTAAAATAGGTATTTACACAATGCAGCTTATAAGTAGACATAATACAAAAAAAAGTCCTAATTTAATTGACCTTTAAGACTTAGTGCAGTTTTTAAGGAGGGATAACACAATATGTGTTGTAAGTCAGCACACAAGCAATCAAAAAATCTTTACAAATTAGGCTTATCCTGGCAATTTTGATCGGTCAAACTTTGCAATTTTAGGTACTTCCTGTTTGTACCAATTTAAGGCACATGGTGAAATAGAAAGCCAAGTACTATGTCCCATAAAGCTATACAGAAGAACCCCTGTTATCCAATATGTATTGTCAATGTTAATTTTAACATAAATCTACTCTAACAAATTTACTATTTCCAGCTATTTAACACTGAAATACCTCTTCTATTTTATGAATCTTCTATTATCCAAAAAACTTGCTCTCTCACTAGATAGTACAGAGGTTTTTGCTGCATATTTATTTATTTGGGGTTTTATGTCGCATTCAAAACTGTACAGGTCATATCACAATGGGTAGTTGGGAGGGCAGAGGAAACCAGTACATACAGTTGGTCAAGGTTCTGTACTGTAAACTGCTGACCATCAGTAAACAACCATCAACTTTCCCAAGTAAGGGGTTTTGCTGTATAAAACAGGGGACACTGCTTTTACTTGGACTACAATACTAAACCTGAAAATGACACCATTTTCACTCCTTTTATTAAAAACTAGCTTAAAGTGAAATTCTGTATGGAGGGCACCCCACAATGCGAGGGTTTGAATGGTTGGGGGTTTCAGACTTTAAACTTTGTACTTATTAATACAGATAACATCACAAAGGTGAAACAGGTTTAAGCTGAATATAATCTTGTTTACATCTGGTGGTTGACTGGCCACTGATTTTTCATAAATATTGCTTGCTCACCATAACATCACTAGTTTTGGGTGAAAATGTAATATAACAAATATGTATTTTAAGTGTAGTCCTTAAAATAAGTTATGTCTGTGGGTGCATTTGTTTAAGTGCATTTAATATGTGTAAGTAATGTGAATAATTAGTCTTAACTGAAAGGTCAGTATAAATCGTGATTAACATAATGTCAATATTAACCTAAAATAACTCTGAATTAACAAAAATCAAGACAGGATTTAAAGCAGGAAAATGATCAGACTGAAGTGACAAATCAAAAAAAATAAAATACAAAAAATAGACAAAAAAGTATTCCGCTTCAGTGATAATCTGCAAACGTTTCAAAATCAGAAGTAAATCACTCACAAAATAACCAAAGACTGTACATTTTATGGCCCCAGAGAGTAGTTCGTTAAACTACATCATTCAAATTAAACCAAAGAAGCCCCATTGTGTATAAAAATCTGCAACAACTGTTCAAATACTGTGATAATGAAAATTATACTCAAAAGTAAATTTCACTAATTCTCAATTTTAAGAGATTAACACAGATTTAAAATATCATACAAAATTACACTGTGCAAGGTTATTTGCTAAATTTTCACTTAAATATTGTATTTATTTTTTTCCATTTTCAACATACTAATTGTTGCTTTTATTCTTGCCTGGTTTCAAATAAATGTCAGTGCAAACTCAATAATAAAGTACTCTTTTTGAGAAATCTATATTAATAGGTTACTTCAAGCTTAAAGACCTTGAGTGATGACTTTTACACACAAATCGAACAAATCCTGCTGTCCTTTGTTTTCAAAGTTCATTAACTGCTGTAATGATCACAACACAAACTAGATATTGCGTCTCGACGCAGTGTATCCCCAGACGGGACATGGTTGAAGCGTCACATACAGAGTATTTTGGTTGACACAAATATACCCCTGTGGGGAGGGGGCCTAAGTGTTTATGGGAGCAACTTGTACTGACACTAAGTAAACAAAATGTTTGCTTTATGAAAGATACAAATGTAACTAGACCTAGCACATCGGAGAACCGATGCAAATTGTATCCCCCAGAAAGAAAACTCACCAAAGCCAATCAAGCATCACTTAACCCTGAAGGATGAGCCCAAGGTGAAATCTGACCACATCAAAAGATTCTTAGCCCATGATTTCCAATAGGTTGGTGAGACACTGCAAACCAATAATAAGCGAGTTATAAGCACTTTTAGGTTTGGTTATCCTCATTTGACCTTGAAGAAGGGGTCAAGGTCAAATATGACCACACCAAAAGATCCCGGCCCATGATTTCCTATAGGTTGGTCTACAATCTCAAACTTCTAGGACCAACAATAAGCGAGTTACAAGCATTTTAAGTTTGGCTATCCTCATTTGACCTTGAAGGAGGGGTCCAAGGTCAAATCTGACCACATCAAAACATTCTTAGCCCATGATTTCCTATAAGTTGGTTTACCATTCCAAACCTGTTTGACCAATAACAAGCGAGTTATAAGCACTTTTAAGTTTGCCTACCCTCGTTTGACCTTGAAGTAGGAGCCAAGGTCAAATCCGATCACACCAAAAGATTCCCAGCCCATGATTTCCTATAAGTTGGTTTACCATCCCAAACCTCTATGACCAATAATAAGCGAGTTATAAGCACTTTTAGGTTTGGCTATCCTAGTATGACCTTGAAGGAGGGGTCCAAGGTCAAATCTGACCACATCAAAAGACTCCCAGCACATGATTTCCTATAGGTTGGTTTACCATCCTAAACCTCTAGGACCAATAATAAGCACTTTTCATGACTGACAAAGAAACGCCTGTGGCGGCCATCTTGTTTTTCAAAATGAGGCCAAAAATATTTCCAGTCAAGATTTTGTAATGCGGAACATATTCTGTGCATTTGAGATCTCTATCTATAATACCCTTTGCTTTAGAGGGCCAACAAAAGTCCTTGCTTTAAGTCAAATAATGTCCCTGGCGGCCATCTTTTTTTTTCAAAATGAGGCCAAAAATATTTTCAGGCAAGATTTTATGTTTATGAATATATCCTGCAAATTTGAGAAGGCTAGCTATAATATTTTTTGTTAGATCAGTAACAGCTAATAATAAAGGAGGTATATGGCCTCACAGTCTTATATAGGCATATATATGCAGTAAAAGGTACCATTTTGAGTCATTTTAGCAGGCCTAAACTGGATGCTGGTACTCCATCATGTACTCAACCTCCAAAGCCATTTTCAATAGTTTCCATGCAATATAGTCAGCATTAAGTGTGAAAATATGTCCAAAAAGGCCAAAAAATGGTCTCGGTGGGGTACTTTGGCGGTCTGTGGATGACCTTCAATGTCAAATTTCTGCATGCTTACAGAGGCCATATATATGTATTATATATACCAGCCATAGGATGATCTAACTTTCTGTATATGAGAACTGGGCCAAAATGTGAAAAAATGGCCAAAATCTGACCTTTAAGAGGCCACCAGTAACCTTGAAATTGAAGGTCAAGGTCACAAAACAATAGCGTTTGTGGCATTGCCCATATATACCCACATACCAAATTTGAAAGGTCTAACTAAAATATTTTTTAAGTTATCGCGACCGAAAGGAAATCTCTGCAGCGACGGCGGCATGACCGTACTGAATCCTAAGTATCCCAGACTTTCGTCCGGGAATACAAATATATGCCCAGAACTGATATACTGTTAAAATGGTAAACAATGTGGGTTCATTGCTTTAACTATCAATCATCATTTTCTAATGATACTCTAAATCAATATAAAACTAGAGGATCGCTCGCAAAAAAAAAAGATAATGTTTTTGCATAGCAAAAACAAAGCGTCCCGAAAAGGATATAAAGGTGAGTGCTAAAGTATTAAGAAAATGCTTCGTTTCTAGCCTTATACTGTTGTGGCAACCAAAGTCAGCGCAGTCTGCTCTATCTAGCACGGTTTTCAAGATATAAGCATTTTTGTGTTTTGCAAAAAATAAAAAAATTAAAAATGTCCGCTATATTTGGCGAGACAAAAATATTTTGAAAATTGGCATGGCTACTCTGCAGAGATACCCAGCAGGTCCAAAATTTTGTTGAGTTCACTCCATATAGCACGGTTTTCGAGATATAAGCATTTTTGTGTTTTGCAAAAACTTTGAAAATTCAAAATGGCCACCATTTGTGGGGAGACAAAAATTTTTGTCAAGACCACTGCCGTGGTGTGTATCTCCCGCCGAGCATTAAAGCAGAAGAAATAGCTTTTCCGAGATATTCACAATTTTTCATTTTCGTGTGTGAAAGGTCTTCCAAAAGTAGGTGAATGAGTTATTTGAGAAAAATTGGCTATCTGCAATACTATTAAGAGATAATTCACATTTACTCATTTTGAGTAGGTGAATAATTAGCTATGGGTCTGAAACTTCACCAAGTGAAAGCTCTGCCAAAAGTAGGTGAATGAGTTATTTGAGAAAAATTGGCTATCTGCAATACTTTTAGAGATAATTCGCATTTACTCATTTTGAGTAGGTGAGTAATTTGCTATGGGTCTGAAACTTCACCAAGTGAAAGCTCTCCCAAAAGTAGGTGAATGAGTTATTTGAGAAAAATTGGCTATCTGCAATACTTTTAGAGATAATTCGCATTTACTCATTTTGAGTAGACGAGTAATTAGCTATGGGTCTGAAACTTCACCAAGTGAAAGCTCTCCCAAAAGTAGGTGAATGATTAATTTGAGAAAAATTGGCTATCTGCAATACTTTTAGAGATAATTCGCATTTACTCATTTTGAGTAGGCGAGTAATTAGCTATGGGTCTGAAACTTCACCAAGTGAAAGCTCTCCCAAAAGTAGGTGAATGATTAATTTGAGAAAAATTGGCTATCTGCAATACTTTTAGAGATAATTCGCATTTACTCATTTTGAGTAGGTGAGTAATTAGCTATGGGTCTGAAACTTCACCAAGTGAAAGCTCTCCCAAAAGTAGGTGAATGAGTTATTTGAGAAAAATTGGCTATCTGCAATACTTTTAGAGATAATTCGCATTTACTCATTTTGAGTAGGTGAGTAATTAGCTATGGGTCTGAAACTTCACCAAGTGAAAGCTCTCCCAAAAGTAGGTGAATGATTAATTTGAGAAAAACTGGCTATCTGCAATACTTTTAGAGATAATTCGCATTTACTCATTTTGAGTAGGTGAGTAATTAGCTATGGGTCTGAAACTTCACCAAGTGAAAGCTCTCCCAAAAGTAGGTGAATGAGTTATTTCAGAAAAATTGGCTATCTGCAATACTTTTAGAGATAATTCGCATTTACTCATTTTGAGTAGGTGAGTAATTAGCTATGGGTCTGAAACTTCACCAAGTGAAAGCTCTCCCAAAAGTAGGTGAATGAGTTATTTGAGAAAAACTGGCTATCTGCAATACTTTTAGAGATAATTCGCATTTACTCATTTTCAGTAGGTGAGTAATTAGCTATGGGTCTGAAACTTCACCAAGTGAAAGCTCTGCCAAAAGTAGGTGAATGAGTTATTTGAGAAAAACTGGCTATCTGCAATACTTTTAGAGATAATTCGCATTTACTCATTTTGAGTAGGTGAGTAATTAGCTATGGGTCTGAAACTTCACCAAGTGAAAGCTCTCCCAAAAGTAGGTGAATGAGTTATTTGAGAAAAATTGGCTATCTGCAATACTTTTAGAGATAATTCACATTTACTCATTTTGAGTAGGTGAGTAATTATCTATGGGTCTGAAACTTCACCAAGTGACAGCTCTCCCAAAAGTAGGTGAATGAGTTATTTGAGAAAAATTGGCTATCTGCAATACTTTTAGAGATAATTCGCATTTACTCATTTTGAGTAGGTGAGTAATTAGCTATGGGTCTGAAACTTCACCAAGTGAAAGCTCTCCCAAAAGTAGGTGAATGAGTTATTTGAGAAAAATTGGCTATCTGCAATACTTTTAGAGATAATTCGCATTTACTCATTTTGAGTAGGTGAGTAATTAGCTATGGGTCTGAAACTTCACCATGTGAAAGCTCTCCCACAAGTAGATGAATGAGTTATTTGATAAAAATTGGGTATCCGCAATACTTTTACAGATAATTAGCATTTACTCATTTTGAGTAGGTAAATAATTAGCTATGGGTCTGAAACTTCACCATGTGAAAGCTCTCCCAAAAGTAGGTGAATGAGTTATTTGAGAAAAATTGGCTATCTGCAATACTTTTAGAGATAATTCGCATTTACTCATTTTGAGTAGGTGAGTAATTGGCTATGGGTCTGAAACTTCACCATGTGAAAGCTCTTCCAAAAGTAGGTGAATGAGTTATTTGAGAAAAATTGACCATCTGCAATACTTTTAGAGGTAATTCGCATTTACTCTTTTTGAGTAGGTGAGCAATTAGCTATGGGTCTGAAACTTCACCAAGTGAAAGCTCTTTGGGATAGCTGCTCTGCAGAGATACGCTAAAGATAAAACATTTCGTCGAAATCGCTCTATGTAGCACGGTTTTCGAAATATTAGCATTTTTGTGTTTTGCAATTTTTGCGCAAAAATTCGAAAATTCAAAATGGCCGCCATTTTTGGCAAGACAAAATTTTTTTGAAAATTGGCATGGCTACTCTGCAGAGATGCCCAGTGGGTCAAAAATTTCGTCGAAATCGCTCTATCTAGCACGGTTTTCGAGATATAAGCATTTTTGTGTTTTGCAATTTTGCGAAAAATTCGAAAATTCAAAATGGCCGCCATTTTTTGCGAGAAATTTCTTGTTTGAAAATTGGCATGGCTACTCTGCAGAGATACCCTGCGGGTCAAAAATTTCGTCGAAATCGCTCTATCTAGCAGGGTTTTTGAGATATAAGCATTTTTATGTTTTGCAATTTTTGCGAAAAATTCGAAAATTCAAAATGGCCGCCATTTTTGGCGAGACAAAATTTTTTTGAAAATTGGCATGGCTACTCTGCAGATATACCCTGTGGGTCAAAAATTTCGTCGAAATCGCTCTATCTAGCAGGGTTTTCGAGATATAAGCATTTTTATGTTTTGCAATTTTTGCGAAAAATTCGAAAATTCAAAATGGCCGCCATTTTTGGCGAGAGAAAATTTTTTTCAAAATTGGGATAACTACTCTGCAGAGATACCCTGTGGATCAAAAATTTCGTCGAAATCGCTCTATCTAGCACGGTTTTCGAGATATAAGCATTTTTGTGTTTTGCAATTTTTGCGAAAATTTCGAAAATTCAAAATGGCCGCCATTTTTGGCGAGACAAAATTTTTTTGAAAATTGGGAAAAGTACTCCGCAGAGATATCCTGCGGGTGAAAAATTTTGTCGAAATTGCTCTATCTAGCACGGTTTTCGAGATATAAGCATTTTTGTGTTTTGCAATTTTTGCGAAAATTTCGAAAATTCAAAATGGCCGCCATTTTGGGCGAGACAAAAGTTTTTTGAAAATTGAGATAACTACTCCGCAGAGATACCCTGCGGGTCAAAAATTTCGTCGAAATCGCTCTATCTAGCACGGTTTTCGAGATATAAGCATTTTTGTGTTTTCCTTATTTGGAAAATTCGTAATGATTAATTAATCATTAATTACTCGGCCATTTCTTGACCAATCAATGCCAAAATCTAATGATTTCCAGATTTTAATAGAATGAATGTATTTGCCAAGTTTCAGGTGAATTGATAAAATTCCTTTCAAGTTATCATCCGGACAAGCTTCCCCATCGAAAAAAGACATTTTTGGTCATGTGACCTCTCTGATTGGTTGAAATGTCACTGCAGCATATTCAAAAAAATTCCCCAAGGCTACTGCCTAAACCTGCCAAATTTGAAAAGAATCCGCCTAACGGTTACAGAGTTATAAGGAAAACAAAATTCAGAGCCGGCGGAGCCGGAAGCTCTCCCATACACAAACAAGCGTCCCTTGCGGGACGCTTAATTCAGTTAGTATTTTGAAAGCATACTGATTCTACATGAAGATTTAAGAGCTAAAAATGTGCTTACTGAAATAAAAATAAAGCAGACATATGATTAAAATGATAAACTACTGATAATGATAAGAAAGACACAGAAAGCATATCTATTTTTAAGACCCAGTTTTATCAATTCTGAAAAAGGAAGTCCATATCTATTCACTTATAATTTGTAGATTAAGAAACCTGAAACTTGCCACAGTATATTCAATTTGCTAATGAGGAGACCTGCTTCTATTCTGTTCACTTGTGAGAATAGTTTGGACATACTTGTGATTTTTGTGACAACATGAGGCTGCTGATCTGTCCTGATGCAAAATTGGCAATAATTTTGCTCATTTGTCTTACCCGAAAGTATAAAGGGTGCCCCTATTGTGGCAAATCTCATATTTCTTAGTCTAAAATTTATAACTATTCAGGAAAACCCTCTTTAGTCAAAACACAAGAAGAGCCAAGAAATGATGTGTGTAAATCCTGAAAGCTGCAATCCCGATCAAAGCATTTGGAATACTTTAATGTTAATATTGCCAATAGTTGTTGTTATCTAATGGAATATATAGAAACACAAAATATGTCCATAAATTACCATAATGCAGTTTTTGGTGTTATTGTCTAAATATGAGTCAGACGGTCACATCTGTCTACCTAATGTTCACACCTTTCCTCAATTTCATGGATGTTTACAATAACATTTTATGTTTTATAAATTGTTTTGGGTCATCAACCACCGTACTTGTTTTATTGGTACTTCCAGTTGGTAAATACTGAAAATGTACCCGGGATTCAGCTTGGCTATTTGCAATAAGCTACGCCCCTAACAAAGATTCAACACTTACATCATCCTCCCCCCCCCCCCCCCCCCCCCCAACCCAGAAAAAGTTCTACTAAAGAGGGTTTGTGCTCCACAAACAATACAAGCTTCCTGTAAGTGGAAATACACACCAATTGGAGATTCCCTGGACAGACTGTTAAATGGAGATTTATTAGAATTCCTTGAGTTTCCTCTGCTCGGTAAATAGGGCACTGATGTCGTAACTTCTTCAGTCTTTGACCTCTGACCTTTAACATCTTCTTGGTCTGATCAAGGTCATACAGAAAGAACATGAAGGTTAATGCAGAAATAATAAATAAAATTTGTTAAAAATGATTTCAAAAAGATTTTTTGTTTGAGAAATTAATGCAATAATGTAAAAGGACATTGAATTTTAGATAAGCATGCAAATGTTAAGGGCAATTGTTTCATTACACAACTTTCAAGATAAATCATCAGTAATAATGGGAACAATTGTGAAACTAGACTAACATGGCAACTACATATCAGTGGTATTATTTGTAGTCATTAAATGCCAAACAAATGTCTAACAATTGAATAAAGATGAGGAAAAGGCATGCAATTTAATATGATACATACACTGACCTAATTTATAAAGTGTAAAACTAAAAAAAAATATTTGTTAGTTATAAATCTCAATTTATAAAACGCAAACATATTCTGGAATATATTTCTTATTGGTGTCACAATAAACTTCAGATTAAGCAAGTATTAGTTAACTTTTTAACATAAAAGTATTTAATACAAATATTTCACAAAACTATCACCTCACAGGAGTTAATTTTGATTATGTATCACCCAAAGCTGTACATGTGCAGTTAGAACTAGCTGTAAAACCCAGATGATTACAAAAAAAATCGAGCATTGCCCACCATGACAGTTCTAGCTCATGACTCCAATCACTATGTCAACTAGAGGATCGGTCGCAAAAAAAAAGATAATGTTTTTGCATAGCAAAAACAAAGCGTCCCGAAAAGGATATAAAGGTAAGTGCTAAAGTATTAAGAAAATGCTTCGTTTCTAGCCTTATACTGTTGTGGCAACCAAAGTCAGCGCAGTCTGCTCTATCTAGCACGGTTTACAAGATATAAACATTTTTGTGTTTTGCAAAAAATTAAAAATGTCCGCTATATTTGGCGAGACAAAAATATTTTGAAAATTGGCATGGCTACTCTGCAGAGATACCCAGCAGGTCAAAAATTTTGTTGAGTTCGCTCCATATAGCACGGTTTTCGAGATATAAGCATTTTTGTGTTTTGCAAAAACTTTGATAATTCAAAATGGCCACCATTTTTGGGGAGACAAAATTTTTTGTCAAGACCACTGCCGCGGTGTGTATCTCCCGCCGAGCATTAAAGAAGAAGAAATAGCTTTTCCGAGATATTCACAATTTTTCATTTTCGTGTGTGAAAGCTCTTCCAAAAGTAGGTGAATGAGTTATTTGAGAAAAATTGGCTATCTGCAATACTATTAAGAGATAATTCACATTTACTCATTTTGAGTAGATGAATAATTAGCTATGGGTCTGAAACTTCACCAAGTGAAAGCTCTCGCAAAAGTAGGTGAATGAGTTATTTGAGAAAAATTGGCTATCTGCAATACTTTTAGAGATAATTCGCATTTACTCATTTTGAGTAGGTGAGTAATTAGCTATGGGTCTGAGACTTCACCATGTGAAAGCTCTCCCACAAGTAGATGAATGAGTATTTGATAAAAATTGGGTATCCACAATACTTTTACAGATAATTAGCATTTACTCATTTTGAGTAGGTGAATAAATCGCCATGGGTCTGAAACTTCACAGAGTGAAAGCTCTCCCAAAAGTAGGTGAATGAGTTATTTGACAAAAATTGGCTATCTGCAATACTTTTAGAGATAATTCACATTTACTCATTTTGAGTAGGTGAATAATTAGCTATGGGTCTGAAACTTCACCAAGTGAAAGCTCTCCCAAAAGTAGGTGAATGAGTTATTTGAGAAAAATTGGCTATCTGCAATACTTTTAGAGATAATTCGCATTTACTCATTTTGAGTAGGTGAGTAATTAGCTATGGGTCTGAAACTTCACCAAGTGAAAGCTCTCCCAAAAGTAGGTGAATGAGTTATTTGAGAAAAATTGGCTATCTGCAATACTTTTAGAGATAATTCACATTTACTCATTTTGAATAGGTGAATAATTAGCTATGGGTCTGAAACTTCACCAAGTGAAAGCTCTCCCAAAAGTAGGTGAATGAGTTATTTGAGAAAAATTGGCTATCTGCAGTACTTTTAGAGATAATTCGCATTTACTCATTTTGAGTAGGTGAGTAATTAGGTATGGGTCTGAAACTTCACCATGTGAAAGCTCTCCCACAAGTAGACGAATGAGTATTTGATAAAAATTGGGTACCGCAATACTTTTACAGATAATTCGCATTTACTCATTTTGAGTAGGTGATTAAATAGCTATGGGTCTGAAACTTCACAGAGTGAAAGCTCTCCCAAAAGTAGGTGAATGAGTTATTTGAGAAAAATTGGCTATCTGCAATACTTTTAGAGATAATTCACATTTACTCACTTTGAGTAGGTGAATAATTAGCTATGGGTCTGAAACTTCACCATGTGAAAGCTCTCCCACAAGTAGATGAATGAGTATTTGATAAAAATTGGGTATCCGCAATACTTTTACAGATAATTCGCATTTACTCATTTTGAGTAGGTGAATAAATAGCTATGGGTCTGAAACTTCACAGAGTGAAAGCTCTCCCAAAAGTAGGTGAATGAGTTGAGAAAAATTGGCTAATTGCAGTAGTGTTGAAGACGGTAAACCGGAAACCTATTTGCCGACCGAAAGACACGGATCCGGTTACGTTTCGTTTTCTTGTAACCAAAACCGGTTTAGCCACATGTAGTCATTATTTTAACTAAGCTTACTAAAATATTTAAGGAAAACAAATATTTCATGGTATTTTATAATATTCTGTCAATGTATCACCCATTTTGTCCTCGAAAGTCTTCAAAAAGGATATCGTTGTTCTTATTTATATACAAATTACGTCTCATGTACGCGTTTGAAAATTTATTTCTTTGCGTTTAATAAATCAAATGTACCCGGTTTTTCGCCGAATTTCCGCTTTCGGAAACCGGTTCTAAAAGTCGCATTCAACCACAACACTATCTGCAATACTTTTAGAGATAATTCCCGTTTACTCATTTTGAGTAGGTGAGTAATTAGCTATGGGTCTGAAACTTCACCAAGTGAAAGCTCTCCCAAAAGTAGATGAATGATTTATTTGAGAAAAATTGGCTATCTGCAATACTTTTAGAGATAATTCGCATTTACTCATTTTGAGTAGGTGAGTAATTAGCTATGGGTCTGAAACTTCACAGAGTGAAAGCTCTCCCAAAAGTAGGTGAATGAGTTATTTGAGAAAAATTGGCTATCTGCAATACTTTTAGAGATAATTCGCATTTACTCATTTTGAGTAGGTGAGTAATTAGCTATGGGTCTGAAACTTCACCAAGTGAAAGCTCTCCCAAAAGTAGGTGAATGAGTTATTTGAGAAAAATTGGCTATCTGCAATACTTTTAGAGATAATTCGCATTTACTCATTTTGAATAGGTGAATAATTAGCTATGGGTCTGAAACTTCACCAAGTGAAAGCTCTCCCAAAAGTAGGTGAATGAGTTATTTGAGAAAAATTGGCTATCTGCAATACTTTTAGAGATAATTCGCATTTACTCATTTTGAGTAGGTGAGTAATTAGCTATGGGTCTGAAACTTCACCAAGTGAAAGCTCTCCCAAAAGTAGGTGAATGAGTTATTTGAGAAAAATTGGCTATCTGCAATACTTTTAGAGATAATTCGCATTTACTCATTTTGAATAGGTGAATAATTAGCTATGGGTCTGAAACTTCACCAAGTGAAAGCTCTCCCAAAAGTAGGTGAATGAGTTATTTGAGAAAAATTGGCTATCTGCAATACTTTTAGAGATAATTTGCATTTACTCATTTTGAGTAGGTGAGTAATTAGCTATGGGTCTGAAACTTCACCATGTGAAAGCTCTCCCAAAAGTAGGTGAATGAGTTATTTGAGAAAAATTGGCTATCTGCAATACTTTTAGAGATAATTCGCATTTACTCATTTTGAGTAGGTGAGTAATTAGCTATGGGTCTGAAACTTCACCATGTGAAAGCTCTCCCACAAGTAGATGAATGAGTTATTTGAGAAAAATTGGGTATCCACAATACTTTTACAGATAATTAGCATTTACTCATTTTGAGTAGGTAAATAATTAGCTATGGGTCTGAAACTTCACCAAGTGAAAGCTCTCCCAAAAGTAGGTGAATGAGTTATTTGAGAAAAATTGGCTATCTGAAATACTTTTAGAGATAATTCGCATTTACTCATTTTGAGTAGGTGAGTAATTAGCTATGGGTCTGAAACTTCACCATGTGAAAGCGCTTCCAAAAGTAGGTGAATGAGTTATTTGAGAAAAATTGGCTATCTGAAATACTTTTAAGAGATAATTCGCATTTACTCATTTTGAGTAGGTGAGTAATTATCTACGGGTCTGAAACTTCACCATGTGACAGCTCTCCCAAAAGTACATGAATGAGTTATTTGATAAAAATTGGGTATCCGCAATAGTTTTTGAGATAATTAGCATTTACTCATTTTGAGTAGGTGAGTAATTAGCTACGGGTCTGAAACTTCACCAAGTAAAAGCTCTTCCAAAAGTAGGTGAATGAGTTATTTGAAAAAAATTGGCTATCTGCAATACTTTTAGAGGTAATTCGCATTTACTCATTTTGAGTAGGTGAGCAATTAGCTATGGGTCTGAAACTTCACCAAGTGAAAGCTCTTTGGGATAGCTGTTCTGCAGAGATAGCCTGAAGATCAAAAATTTTGTCGAAATCGCTCTATGTAGCACAGTTTTCGAAATATTAGCATTTTTGTGTTTTGCAATTTTTGCGCCAAAATTCGAAAATTCAAAATGGCCGCCATTTTTGGCAAGACAAAATTTTTTTGAAAATTGGCATGGCTACTCAGCAGAGATACCCTGTGGGTCAAAAATTTCGTCGAAATCGCTCTATCTAGCAGGGTTTTCGAGATATAAGCATTTTTATGTTTTGCAATTTTGCAATGGCTGCCATTTTTGGCGAGACAAAATTTTTTTCAAAATTGGGATAACTACTCCGCAGAGATACCCTGTGGGTCAAAAATTTTGTCGAAATCGCTCTATCTAGCGCGGTTTTCGAGATATAAGCATTTTTGTGTTTTGCAATTTTGGCGAAAAATTCGAAAATTCAAAATGGCCGCCATTTTTGGCGACACAAAATTTTTTTGAAAATTGGGAATACTACTCCGCAGAGATACCCTCTGGGTCAAAAATTTCGTCGAAATCGCTCTATCGAGCACGGTTTTCGAGATATAAGCATTTTTGTTACTCGGCCATTTCTTAACCAATCAATGCCAAAATCTAATGATTTCCAGATTTTAATAGAATGAATGTATTTGCCAAGTTTCAGGTGAATTGATAAAATTCCTTTCAAGTTATCATCCGGACAAGCTTCCCCATCGAAAAAAGACATTTTTGGTCATGTGAGCTCTCTGATTGGTTGAAATGTCACTGCAGCATATTCAAAAAAATTCCCCAAGGCTACTGCCTAAACTTGCCAAATTTGAAAAGAATCCGCCTAACGGTTACAGAGTTATAAGGAAAACAAAATGCGGAGCCGGCAGAGCCTGAAGGTCTCCCATACACAAACAAGCGTCCCTTGTGGGATGCTTAATAATCACTGTACATCAGTATTATGGCATTCAGAATGCCTTTCTATTCACTGTTTTAGTTCTGTGTCATTTTATACACTCTACAGACCAACAGGCCAAAACATCAAGACTAGTTATAAAAAATAAAACCCCTTAAGGCAAAATAGTCCCAAAGTGCATTTCAGCACTTTTCACTATGGACTATACCCTTTCAGTCAAGATTCTGTGAGGATTGTCATCTAGATCCCCACTACTTGCCCACAGTACAGTTGTTTCCATCACTGACTCAGGCCCAAGTCTTAGGCTTAACTTTTGTATACAAATATATCCAACTTAAGCCTAAGATTTGGCTAAGACCTTTTGAGTAAAACTGTATTGCCAGTGTGAAAACTCTGTTGTTCAGTATTATTATTATTATCTAACAAAACCTTTTCCAAGATTGCCATTCGGCATATTAACACAGTCACACGCAAACCAGTTGGTGGGGGGGGGGGGGGGGGGGGGGGGGTTTGAGTACTGTATCGGCGAATAAATAACAAACTTCCTGGCGGAATAATGGATGAAGCCCAATAGGGCTGAGTCTATTATGGCCGGAAGTTTGTGATTTATTGGTGGATACAGTTCTCAAACCAAGTCCTTTATTGCCATTATAAAGTCCGGTATGATTTCAACACAAAAATGTCTATTTATTCAGTGAAGAAATGTAGTTGTTTAGGAACTATATCTTTACTGAATTACACCCATTTGGACTACTTTTATATTATTATATCCATCACGTTATAATGTACACTAGCAATGATGTACAGCGACGAGTTTTCGTTGACTGCGCATTTCCAGTCTTTATTATAGTAGATCAACTCCTCCGAGGGTGAGATATTCCTAGGATATTCCTAGCCCTTTCATGGTACTGCACTATAGAAATATTTCTACATACATACTTACAAATTCCCTCTTTAGGGATAGGGGTGATTCAAATCAACCATAGTGACTTTAAATTTTCACATTATATTAAAATGAGACAACTGACCAACCATAACAATTGAACATTTGTTGTAATAAATTTTACACAAATTTAAAGTACAGTAGAACCTATATTATCTGCCTCATTTTATGGGAGCCATAATAAGGTTGGATAATAGATTGGTCAGATAATAGAAGAGATAAAATAACCGGATTAAATGGAGTTGAGAGAGTGGGTTTGGGTACTAAGTTAATTGAAAAGTCGGACAATAGAGGTTCTACATTCGATAATAAACAAGAAACAATAATATCTGCACTACTTTCCTACACTTTTGTCTCTCAGACAAGCATTGTTTTAATGTCAATCTTTCTGTTGGAAACAAACTTTATGGTATGCTGGATATTGAGAGCATACATGTGTGCATACACTAACACTACAATTTGAAAAATATGCATATTACAGTTGCCCCAAAGTCATCAAAACAATATGTGTGCATATTTTTATACAATTAAGTTTCTGCACCACTGGTTAGTGCCTTGAAGTCGCCTTATATTGCCACATACTACATTTGTGTACCCAAATTCTTTGGCTATTGCAGTGTTCGCTATCGAGCGCGATTTCGGGAGTTTGCACACAGTCTGGGGCGAGTTGTCGCAAAACAAATTCAACAATGCGTATGCACTGTTGCTAACAGACAAAACACTCAAAACAACTACTAACCGAAGAAATTTGTCTATTATCAAAAGCAACGATGTACATATTTCTTCATAAAAATCGGGGAGAAAGGCATGGAAGTGAGTTTATTTTATTTGATGAATCCAGCTAACAGTAATTGTCATGAGAATTCAGGTATTCTCGCATGATTTCAGTGCTTTTTATCGAATTTTCGTCTCATCTGCTGAATATATTTTCGCAGGTGAAATACCCAAAACAATCACTGACTGAAGAAATTCATCTATTATCAGAAGTGATGACATACATATTTAATCAAAGAAATAGTTGAAAAAGAGTCAAAATGAGGTTTATTTTATTTGAGGAATCGAGGTAACACTAACTCTTTCAAGAATAAGAGTATTCTTGCAAGATGTCAGTGCTTTTTGTCAAATTTTTTTACTTTCGTCTTCTGCATTTATTTTTGCAGGCAAAACAGTCGAAACAACTACTAACCAAAGAAATTTGTCTATTATCGGAAGAGACAAAATATATATTCCTTCAAAGAAAGTTTATTTTATTTTTATGAATCCAGATAACAGTAACAAAACATAGTAGCACCATGCCTTTAAGGCTTAGATCTGATTCTGAAATGAAATTTAAAAAAAATGACAAAATAAACAACATTAATTAATTTATTTGAACTTTTAGTTTAGCATCTATTTCTTATTTTTTAAATAAAGTGGATTCTATACAATCCCAAATTGGAACTAAATATTCCAAAATATCTTGACGCAAAGTATATCTCGCATTTTTTTCATATTTGTATCGCTTTTTCAAGTGAAGAGAGACAGGTGTGTCTCGCTTTAATTTATGGCCAGAGTAAACACTGTTATTGAAGTCATCCCAATCTTCTTTGACAATAAAGGTTAACATTGGGCTTATATGTTCAATGGGTTAGTGTACTGCAGCCATCCCAGTATCATCACACATATTTATATTCTATTGGTTAATGCAGTGAGGTCACAGAGTATCATACATATTTTTCATGTATAAAATTGCTCAATATAATTATACACAACACCACTTTAATATGTAAACAACTGATTAGTGCATTAAAACACTTAATCTTGTCACGGGTACTGTGAATACACAAAGTAAGAGTACTGAAGTCACATGATATCTTTCCACACAATGTAAGTTTAAGTATAATTGGATACAGTGCATTGAAATTACCCAATATCATCACACTTTATAAGCTTGTGCATATCATTAGTCACATTCCATTGCAATAACACTGATATCTTCGCACACACTATAAGTTTGGCCATATTACTAGTCATTTTTCATTGCAATAACACTGATATCATCGCACACTATAAGTTTGTGTATATTATTAGTCATTTTCCATCACTATAACACTGATATCATCACACACTACAAGTTTGTGCATATTATTAGTCACTTTCCATAGCAATACCACAAAGATCATCACACTCATTGTAAAATTTTCTGTTTAATGGGTTATCGTGCATTGAAGTCACCCCCTGACCTCCAGGTGTAAAGCTCCTGCCTGTTAGCAGGCCGTCCAGTGGAGTGGAGGGGCCTGGCTGCATGATCTGGGCTTCCTGTGTACCCAGGGGCTCTCGGGGTTCACGGCGCTGTGACTTGGTGGGTGGGGGGCCACTCATTTTGTACACGCCCACGTGTGTCTCGTCCCAGAGATCAGATTCTTGGTCATTCATGGGGCCTACAGTTCATGAGTCAAATGCATCGCTTCCTAATATTAGTCTTCACCAAGTATTAATACATCTGATTGACTGACATTTACTTTATAGTGTAAAGCTACACACTCTCCCTGGGCTACAGCACTAGTCACCAAGTACTACTTTTATAAGAGATGCTTCAGTAGCACATTTTATATCCCACCAATGCACAGCCACTTTGATTCATAGATAGCGTAAAAGTAGAGGCTATTGTATTTTTCCAAATAAGCAAGTTGAGATTAGGAAAACATAAACAATTTTTATGCAGAAAACTAAAAGCACATGTGTTTGTTAGTCACAGGTAAAGTTCACTATTGACACTATAATAAAGTGGACTGATACTGTTGTAGAATAATGGTCACAACTGTATTTCGAAAGTATATGATCTTTCTCATCAGAGAAATGTTTATGGATTCACTTTCAGAATAACCACAATTTGAGGCTTTTGGAAGTAACATTTGAGGTTAAATAGTACATGTATTGCAACAGAAATATTGTGTTAAAACTACATTTGCTAAGTCAACTGAAACAAGCAGTTTAGAAACTATCTGTTAAATCACTGGTACAGCCCATTTCTAAAATTATCAATTATCAAAATAAATTAGAAATGACAAAATGTTTATTAAAACATTAGGCATTAGATACAGCTTTACTCTACTAGTCTTTATGAACACAACAATGGGAGCAAATCTGAACCTACACAACACAAGTTGTTCAATACAGTTTACAGTTTATTTCTGCAAAACTCACACTTTGGTCTCCAGTTATTCTTAGTACTCTGAATTCACTCAGAATTTTGGGTTCAATATCTGGTATCTATACAAGCCAGTGAACTTTCATCCAGTTGGATCATCCAACCAACATTTTCAAAACCAGTAAAAATACAGAAGTCTTATAAAAAAATCTTGTCACTTTGTTAAAATATGGTTTCATTTGTTTGAACCGAACTTCATTTTCACAGCAGTCCATGAGCGAACTATCAAACTTCTACACTATAATGTTTACATAATATCCTTATAACAAGCTCTGCCAAATATTTCAGAAGACTCGATGAATTTGAGTTTAATTTTTCATTTTCCATTCACCAATACAGTCTTTGTGCAGTTTTTTTTGAATGCTAACTTGATAACTGATTTCTTTGTTTAACAAGAAACAATTATTTTACCTTTTTTTCATTTTCAGTATCACTTATGTTTCTTTGAAATCTCTGTATACAATGTAAAATCCAATGGGATACTTAAATTTCAGATGCAATATTTGTTTTTGAAAAAGTTATAATTTTTGTCCCATTTACACATCTAATGTGGTATCTGTTTGAAAGTGTCAGTATTTTTTTTTCTCAAAACACTTGCTCCAATTTTTTTTTTTTTTTTTTTTTTTTTTTTTTTTTGGTTGTTTCCAAAAACATTTGTTCCACTCAGCCAGTATTGTCAAACCCACACCCCTCTTTCCTGAAAACTGTGATTTTTGAAAGAGGTTCTTGTTACACTCACCTAGTATAACCTGAGCACCATCCATCCTCTGCATGGTAAATAATAATTAGTATCACTTGTCTTTTTTAAAAACTCTTCTTGTTGTACTCAACCTTAATCACCTGAGTAATAATTCACCATCCTCTGTATGGTAAACAATATGTTATGACAATTTTTTTTTCATTTTTAAAAAAACTATTCTTGTTGCACTCACCCAGTATGACTTGAGTTTCACTAAACCTCTGAACACTAGTGCCAGACTTGGCACTCTTGGCACGGTGAGCTGCTCCCACTGAAATGGCAGAGTTGCGGCGAGACAGTGTGGACTTGGCAGAATGACCTGTTATAATAAAATCACCATTATCAATTTTGTACATTATGTATTATAGAAATGAGAAGTCAATAGATGAATATACAAGTGAAAGTTTCTTTCAAGTCATCACTCAAAAATTGTCCCTGTAAACTGACGACACATTTAATCCTCCGCCCACTTCTGTGGTGATGATTTGTTGTTACAATACAGAATGTGAACACATCATGCAATGCTGGATGACTTGGGAAATGTATAAAAACATTATTAAAACTAATAAGCTCTCTTTTGACATCTGCCCTTGATAAAGTTTTTATATTGATTTATTATCCACCGTATGCCATATTTGACCCGTATAGGGGGATATACGGAGCGGGATATATTTTGTGTACAACAGCACCATGGGCACTTAGTGTCGAAACTGTCGATAACTTCCAGCTTTTCACAAATATCTTGGAAACTATGTAACCTACATATATGTATTATATATCTTTTGAAAGGTCTTTAACCAGTGCTTTTGTTCATTTGTGTTGCATAAAAATCCAAACAGAAATGGCTGAGAAATCACATGTTAAATATCAAGGTTTTTATATTCACTGGTGCTCCTGTATATATTTCAGCCAATTTCACCTTCTCTCTTTAAATATGGATTTATTTAACTTACAAATCATACAAAATGGTGGATGATAAAAGTAAAACATCCCTCATTTAGACATATAAGGAAAAAATCTATCACTTCTGAAGATTAACAATATAATACTCGTGCTACGCACTCGTAATATTGTCATCTTCATTTGTGATGTATTTTTTCTGTATATCTCCTTCAGGAAGTTTTCCTGTTTTATATTGATACATTCATCCTATTATCAGGATTTTGGGAAAGTCAAGACATTTAGAAACATTTCTCTGGTCCCTTTGACAATCCACTTAATATTATAAGGTTTCAGTCTTTCATTGGTAAAAAACACATATGTTCTGATTGCAGCTCACAAATTTGCATATTAAATAAGTGAAATTGTCAATTTTTATATGTGTAAACTTTGTTGTTAGTTTAACTAGACAATTTGATAATACAAACAGAAGTACAGGGAAGTTATTCCAACAACACACTCAACTGACATAAAATTAAACTGAAATCATGTAAGTTAGCTTTTTTTCAATTTTGAAACAGTGAAGTGGGTACGGTATGTTGTATGTAGAGCCGATGTAAGAAATTTTCACAATCAGTCTCATTTTAATTCAGCATCATTTCAAAAGTAACAACATGCATGAGATAGACATGAACATGCAATGTCTGGAAAATTATCTGGAATATGGTTGACAGACAGATAGCATTACAACATCATAACAAGGGTTAAGGGAAAAACATAGAATATAGTAGGGCCTTCCAAATAACTGTTACAGAAGCAACAAAATTACCATTAATACATAATTCATATTCTTTTTTAATAGGGTCTTTAAATGTAAATCTTTTCTTAATTTTATTTTCTTCATTATAATTTATTTTTTCCCTTCAGGTAAATACTTTCACATTATGTGTATGTTGTTATTATTTCTAAATAATAATTACAGTAGATTAATATTTACAGTTTGCATTGAATAAAAACAAAATCCCCTGATTGATCGGTATGTCATGTATAATTTAACATTAGTTTTTATACCAGTACCAGAAATAAAAGTAAGTTGTAACAAGTGTGACCAAAAATAATAATATAAATGTCAAAAATGGAATAGAATGTTAAAATATTAAAACTAACAAAACCAAAAAAAGTTATATATACAAAATATTTAAACTCCCATTTTGAAAATTTTCTGAAAAAGTTAGCAATATTCCTGTCCAAAAGATTGAAGGTTTTTTTTTCAAATAAATAACTGGACAAAAGCTCAATTTATACCAGTTTTGCATCATGGGAGATTAGATATTTAATGTAGTGGAAAAAGCAAAAATGTTTTTAAAAAAACTTTCAGGGGTCTAGGAAATAGAACAGTATTTACTCATGGCGATTTTATATTTTTTACTTAAATCTTTCCAACTGATGCAGTCACGGAGTAAAAATCAGCAGTTACTTTGGAATAGATAATTGTTAAATTTAGTGAAAAAGAAATAATATAGACATACTATATGTCAATATAATTAAATACATACATAATAAACAATAGAGAGGTTACAACTACTAAGAGGTATAATTAATACTCTGAACAAAGAACTGTGGCAGTTCATATGTAAAAATATACAAAAACCAAAGCTAATAATCAATCACAACAACAAAAACAACACATTCAATGAAGATCAAATTGAAAATAATAAAATCATGGTGTGTCACTATGTTTTGTGCTTTGATCGTACAAGTATTCAACAGGCATGGACTGTGTTATTAAAAGTAGGTGGAGAGAGATATTCCCCATGAAACGAGTGAGACTTGCATGCAAAAGAGGCATATTGTGTCTTGCATCACAACATTACCCAGTGTTCTGCTGACCTTTGATGGTAGGTACCAGCACGTAAACTGCATCCAATATGGCCTGGTCACTGCCTCAAGCTTTTATGTTCATTTAACTGTCAAGGTCACATCAAGTCCACAAGAATCCAGTGCTTTCCATATTTTGGAACACCAGTGTCATAAGATGATTTATTTCATTATTTCCTTGTGTACATCAGCAATAATAATCAGACTTTGGATTATCACAGATTTCTATATCTGATCTGCTTGTTAATGTGCCAGAATAGTGTATATTTTGTGGTAATTTGTAAGTTCTTAAATTTAAATTATTCTTGTTTATACTGATAGCATTAAACTGGACTTATGCTGACCCCCCTCCTCAGATCAGGCTGTTACAACATCTGACTTGTATTAGTTCAGTGGTAGTCAGTCAATTACCAACAAAAGGGTATCCTTGAGTACATCAGTACTTGGACTGATGCTAACCCCTCCTAAAACCACTTAAACTTCTTCTTTTCACTCTGTGTGGCAATTTAAGCCAGGACCCGACGTGAAGGTAAACCAGAAATGTGAGGATTTAATCAGCCAGGGATTTTAGATAGATGGACATACTTTCGCATTTATTCATGTAGATATGTTGAATCTGTGAAAGTGTCTGACTAGTCCTTTTAGCTCTGTTCATCTCTTTCCAACCATTTTTTATTTAGAATTGGTTTTTGTGCTACTTTCAGTAGCTTTATAATAATCATTCTTGTCTGTGACTTTTCTTTGTGGCTTTGTCTTGCAAGGTAGTTTCAGCAATATGAGGAAAATCTCAGTTTTAAAAATTCCTTTATATTCATACCAAACATGTAACTGAAGCTGTCAATCTGTGTACCCAGTTTTTGCAGGTGTCGGTCTTGAGCATTCCTTCTGCGACATTTTATGTCTCAAATCTTTGCTTCACTCAAGTTCTGATGCTTTATTGATGTGGTTTCTGTGACTTTATAATAATCTTAGCCCTTTGTATTCCAGTTAAATGTGACTTCTTTCAAATCCCATACCGGTCTTGGAAGGTAGTTTCTGTTCCTGTGGCTACATTCAGTGTCTTGAAGTTCTTGTCAATATATATAATGAATATCTTACATCATAATTATTCATGACAAGCACATATTATTCTCTGAGAAGTATCAAATATTCTACTTAATCTTAGCAGGCACTTTCAGTGACTCTGTAATCATCCAAGTCCTTCACAATCTTTCATGTGACTTTTTGTGCTAAGGTTTGATTTTTATTGCAGTTCCTGTATTTCTTGATTTTAAGTACTTGGTCTAAGCAGGTTAAGACTTTATAATTATCATAGTCTTTTGAGCAACCACTTATTCAGTCTTTTCAGTCTTACTTAAATGTGACAAAGATATATATACATAAAAATATATATATATATATACCATATATTGCTCAGGCTGTCAGCTGCTTATGGTTTAGAGGGTTGTTGGATAAAGCGTAGAGGATTTAATAATCATGTCAATCCTAAGTATTCTCTTTTCTCACTTTTACTGTAACATACTGACTTTTCTTGCAGTTTCTATTAAGCCTTGACTTTTTGTTCTGTTCTTACTTTAGACTTTGTGTAGTTTATGTTCTTAGTTTTGAGTTGTAGTTAATTTACTCCACTATTTAAATTTATGGGTAGATTTTATAATCATCCCTGTCCTTGACATTCACTCTGGTGTAGGTTCTTATCTTTGATGACAGTTGTTGTAGATCCTGAATTCTAATTCTTGTACTTGGATTTTGCAGGCAGCTTGAGAGACTTTATGATCATCCCAGTCCTCAGCATGCCTTCCTGAGACTTCTCCTGCCACTGAGGAGGCAGACACTCCCTGTATTTCTCCATAAATTCACACAGTCTGATTGTCGCCTTTCCAGTCAGTAGTGGGCTAGTATTACTGCTACTCGAGGTCATCAGATGTGGTAGTTTACAACCACAAGAGGGACTGTCTCCATGGTAATGAGATGAGGTCAAGGAGGTCATAGGGTCACAGAGTGGTGGCAGGTGGTGTGGTACTAAATTAAGGAGTTAAAAATCAATACAGTGATAATTTAGTCCAACCTTTTTGATATTCATTGTCACAATTACTATTATAACAGACATGTTTATGAAGGTACATCAGCTTGACAAAAATATGGGATCAGACTAGGACAGGGTTCCCATAGACTTTTGATAACTGGATTCAAGGTCAACAACAATAATTCTCAAGGACATATTTTAAGGCACGGCCTCCGTTATCTCCCCTTCTAGCTGTCCATTCCTCCAATAAAATTCTTTACTGTTACATGATTTTAACATTTTATAAACTCATTACAACAATGCTAGTTAACACATCTAATAATATTTTAACATAACCTTTGTTCAGACTAGAAAGTCTGAGTCTGCCATAGCCGTAAAACTAAATGATGCAGATGCAGAAGTTGGGCAATAACAAATTCAAGGACTTTTCAAAGATTTTATTCAATTTTTGCCAAATTCACGGACTTTCAAGGCTTTGAAAATAAAGCAATTTTTTCAAGCATTTTCAAGGATGTGGGAAGCCTGCAGGAGTGATGTTATGTTAACTGAAGCCTTTTGTTGTATATATATATGCTGACATGCTTTCCAATCCATTAAAAGTCGGAGGATGCTTCAAATAAAATTTGTTTCACAGAGACTAATACCATACTGTTTTCAGTCCATATAGACATGGTATGTCAGATCATGTCAGATCATATTCTATTATCCTGTCATCATTGTGTAGAGGCCTTGAAAGTATAGCATTGTGTTACTACTTTTTTATGAATAATAATCCTTAACAATGCTACTTGATGCCCGAAGCCTCCAAGCTAGGTAAAAATACCTGGCAATAAACAATAAGAATTTGGAGTATTGATTTGTTTTTCACTATTTCTCAACTAAGTATAATATTATTAACGCTGAGACTAAAGGCTATAAATATCAACTTACGTCACGTTACAAAATATCATTAATAGCAAATCTAAATAAGCAAGGTATTGAATGTATAAGATATTAGCACTTTCTAAAAACAAAAATAAGCTTCAAGATGTTAATTGGATTAGTGTAAACAAGGGCACACATTCAGCAAAATATAAGTTTTATTTTACCAGTACCCAAAGGATCTACAAATAGATTAATACACCATACAAAAACATGATTAAACTATGAACTGAATAAAATGCACTGCATGGGATATTTCATAAACAAGTTTTTTCTAAAAAAAATCGACCAACAAACTGCAAAAAAGGGGATGCAAAGTTAACAAACAAGCCACACAACTATAAAAAGAACTATAACAATACAAGAACCACATACGATACAGCAAAAATTTCTAATTGACAAAAAAGTATTTGACAGGTATCAACAAAACATTTCACACTTAAGGATATAATTCATTTTTTTCATATCTTTAGAAAATATTTAAAATCAACACTATCATACTGTGTTGCTACTTTCCATATACAACCAGACTAAGAGTGGTGTGAAATTTTTAATAGTTTTTAAAATTTATTCAAGTTTCAATTAAATGAATGGTTCAAATATTTTATATTTTTATAACAAATATTTTTTTTTATTTTTATAACAACTGACCAAAATTTTTAATATTTTTTCCAGACTACCTGCTTGTTAATGGAGTATATTATATCTGTCATTCTGTTTTCAAAAATTAAAAATCCACCCATTGTAGTCCTATTTTTATATAAGAAATTTTGTAAACACATTTTGGTATTTTTAGATTTTTTTAAACTTTGTCAAGTTCTTCTTGCTCTCTCTGTACTGGGTATTACAAAACTACATGAAAAACACTGGAAGTAACAATTCACGTGTGTTTTAATTGACAAGTAAAATGTTACTGCATATAAACAAATGACATTCGACTCACTTTGAGCACAGGAACACATACAGTGCAGATTTGCACAGCAGTAAGCACTGAGACCTAATGTCACATTTCCAATAACGATGCACATGATTTTATACAACAGACTTAAATAAGCCCACTGTTTTTGTGTGTAAATGTAATGACACAATACACTGCTGTTGAATGTAACTACAAACATAACTGGTTAATCAAACAAATGCCTACCTCTCCGAGAGTCCATGGCATTTCTATGAGATTCATCAAATGGACGAGGGTGGCTCTTTATTGGAGAATCAGGATCTTCAAATCGCTGATCCTAAAACAAAACATCAGACTTTACAAGTTATACACAGGTTTGAAAGGGCTTTAAACACACTGTCAAATGTTGACATAACAACATGTAGTTGTTTCAGTGAAGGTTTGCTGTATATACAGTAGGGATGGGAGGGTAGCAGATATTCCTTACAGGTATGTCGCCAATGTAAAACCATTCTAATTCCAAATTCCGAGAAAGTTCTGTTTCAGTGTTGTGGCAATCAAGTTTGCCCAGTGACAGAAAGTGGAATCAATGAAAGTAAGACAATCTCATCCAAGTCTCCAAAGTGCTCTCTATATGCAAAAATATTGGAGAAAAGGTAAGCATTTTCTTTCATATTAAATTTTATTGTACATTGGTTTTGTTCTAAGATTTTTCACCATTGTTTGTGCTGACAATCAACATGTAGATTCTGATCTTGTGTTATAGTATAGGAATAAAAGACATATTCGAGTGCTTTATGATGGTTTTAAACTATTGAGCGGCTGAATATTAAAGCCACGAAGCCCGAGTGCTTTAATACAGCCAATCGATAGTTTAAAACCATCATAAAGCACGAGAATTTGTCTTTTATTCCTATTCTAAAATGGTTATATTAATAATTTGGTCAAAATAAGTGGTAAATCTTACGCAAAAATCAAAACAAATCCAAAGCCATGTTGGCTGTTCCATTAACTAACATGCATAGTGATGGATGTGTAAATAGCCTTTAGGTTTAAATATTGTTAGGAAATACCCACAGAATTCCGTGATCTCATAAATATTTATGAGCAGTCGATCTTTAAATGAAATATTGATAAAATCCCCTACAGAATTATTTGACTTAGTATTTGCTGCATATAATTTAAGTTTTATTTCACCACGTTTGTTTACGTTTGTACGTGAAGGGACGATGTACGAGATTTCAACAGCGTGCTTTATTTACTGTTCTGTATTCGCGGTTCAAGCATTGCGCAAAAGACGTGTCCATGTTCACTGTGCAGCCTACCATTTTAGAATATTAAGATAAAATGATCTCAATAATGTTTACTGCCATCAACATGTCATTCTTAATGTACAGCAGTTGGTGAAGATTCCATGTTAAGAAAAATGATATTTTTATTTCAACAAGAATTGCCAGAGAAATACACACATTCGATTTTCCCAATTGACCTGACGATGCTTTCAAACTAACATGAACTTTGGCCCACTTTTACCTGTGTGACTTGAGCCAGTTTCTGCTGGAATTCATGCTGTTGCAACAATAGTATCACACAGAGATAAGCTTTGACCTAGTTTTACCTGTGCAACATGACCCAGTTTCTGCTGGAGCTCCTGCTGGTGTAGCAGGTCTTGCTGTCGTTGTTGACTTGCTGAGATCTCCACCAGGTGGCGTGACAGAGGACGCCGTTCCAAACCTGAGCCACCAATACCACTAAATGGACGCTCACCTCCTGAACGAGAGATGGCAATACAATATTAACACTATGATCAAAAAAGAAGAGACTTTAAATTGAAGCTGTCAAAGGTTTTTAATACAAAGCTTAGTCAAAGCAACAATGAAGCAACATAAAATATTATAAAGAAGATATATATATTAGAAAAATATATCTGCCAAGTAACACCTAATAAAGAAACTAAGCAAAAATTTAATATATCTTAACAACAACAGAAAACCATCACTTAGTTCAGTTAAGCTACACAAAGAACTCAAATAATTTTTATACTTTATTTATTTTTTTTTTATTTCAGAAAAAAGCCGCCATCCTCTTAATATTTTGTATGTCAAATTTAATTTTGTCCACAACTGATAATAATATTTAATTTGGTTTTAGTATTATGGATCTCTTACATATACTGGACATATAATAAACTACCTGGTGGATGATATAATTTCATTGGAAAGTCACAGTTGGACGTTTTACACCCTTATAATAGCAAAGGTCATATTAAGACAGGCCCTGTGTATTCCATATAAATATTATGGATTTAAACCCAGGATGACAAAGCAGAGAGTTGAGTGTTCAGACCAACCATTTAAGGAACATATTCTAAATTCAACACCCAAGAATTAACAAAAATAGCAGAAGAAAAGCCACACAAAGTTAAAAGCAAACCTTTGGCAGACTTTTGTCTGTATTTTGAAGAATCGTCTCGCAAATCATCTGAAACGAACACAAATAATACAGGAAACATAAGTATTAAGCAAAATAAATTATAGAGAGAATGGTTTCAAGAAGTGTGTTAATGTATAGAGTTCAATAAAGATGTTTTTATTAAGTAGAATTAAAATGTCTAACAAACTGTACACTCTGACAGATAAAAACATTACAAAAATATATTCACTCCAAGACACTTTGAACTGAAGCAAAAATGCAAATTAATATAACTGAGTAAATATTTAGTAATTGAGTACTATTTCCAGTGATATTAATTATATTGATACAGCACTCCAAAGAGTCACTGGAAAAATATTTAAATAATAATAATAATTGCAAATAATATAATTGTATACAACTGAGTAAAAAGAAATATTAAGACTCAGTTAAATTTTTATAAATTTATAAAAAATCTATTTATTATGTTTACCAAAGTAAGCAACACATCAGATCAACAAATCAAAATTAAACATTGTATGTAACAATTCTAAATGTTTGTGGCAAGACAAGACAATATTTACCAAATTAGATGTGCAATATTAGTTTTATTGCAAACACATATGTGACTATAAAGCATTATTAAATGTTTGAATCTATATGTACAAACATGTATATACTGAAACAGAGAAAAAATATGTGACACATTAATGCAGCTAGGATAGCTATTTACAGCAAAGCTTTCACTTAAACAAGTATGATCATACAACTGAAGAAATTCAAGAGTGAAAAATGAAAGTTGGGTTTTAATCATCCCTTTATTATTATAACTCTTTACCTTACAAACACAAAGGTAAGAGCTTAATGATTAAATACCAAATATGGTAACAATTCAGCCACTGCATGAAACCTCATTTACTGACTTAAGACAATCTTCTTAATAATTATGTATTGTGTTATGTAGATTCTGTACAACTAAAACCTCAAAATTCCATAAATCTAGTTGACTAATTATGGTTAAATTTTACTGATAAAGTTTTGCTACAAAAAGACAGTACTTTTAAAATCCAAGATTTCAAAGTTTCTTATCCCTCAGCATAAATTTTCATTATTAATTTGTTTCTCCACTTATATAGTCGGCTGGGTGATGTCAAAACAGAGAACAGCCTCAAGCAGGTTAACATTATCTATCCTGACTACCTTCAATGGAACTTACTAAAACCATCAATGACAATGTCTTTTTTTTAATTCTGGCCATCAATGTGACTGACTAAATTTTTCCATTCTTGAAAAAGAAAAAAACATGCACACACCAGGATTAGGACAGCTGAAAGAAGGTTGTTAAAGGGTACTTGAGTAATCATTAAAGAGTGCAGTACATGTACTGAATATTCCAGAGTACACAATTGACACAAGACTTACATTATCACAAGCTTTACCGATGGTGTAAAATATAAAAATATTTGATTGATATTTTAAAGGAAAATATGAACACTGAAAGCAGTACTTATCAGAGAGAGGAGAAAAACAGTGAACCAGCACTTGTCATTGACTGTAACATTACCATTCTTTACGGACCTAATCAAGATATAAAGACTGAAAAGGGGGACAATATAATATCTCTGTAGTAACAAACAAAAATTTGTGGTAAGTATTTGAAACATCCCTCTAACTAATGCTTTTTCAAACTTTGCCACTATAACAAGTAGGAGAAATGGAGTGAAAATAAACTGCAAAGTCCAATCAGAGAGGCAGCTACATGGTAAATGTGGGAAGCTGATCTGTAACAGTTAACTTCATATTGCCATAACATGTAATACAAAGGAATATCACAAATCACTGATTTTATGTACAGTATGGGGTATTTTGCTGCTCAGGAAGTCCTCTTTATTTTACTGTAAAAGAGATACATTATATGTAACGACTATGTGTAATTTGTCTAAATCGAATATAGAATTAGAACGAATTTTGGGCCATTGTTAGACTTAATTAATTGATCTACATCTTGGTGTTAAAATTTGTATCCATCATTAAACTGAACAGTAATATATAGATTGGAAACTAACAGGAATTAGTATACTACAAGTATTCTGGAGAAAGGTGAATAGTTCTTCAAAAAATAAACCTTTATCAGTGCTGGCTGTTTCTCCCAAAGTTACACAGTACCCATATATCACACAAATGACAAAAGGACTTGGTGAAAGCTAGCCTAAGTCATTATCATAATCTGAAGCAGAATTTCAGTGTATTTTGGGCCATTGTCTTCAGGTGATGTTATTTCTGTAATCTGGGCGGTTCTCTTAATACAATATAAAATTTTGGTGGATTTGGGGCCATTTATCTGAATCTGATACACAATTTTAGTGAATTTAGGTCTTTCAGTGTCTTAGGCCTGGCCCACTTATTTTAATCTGATGCAGAATCTTAATGGATTTTCTATATTGTTACTCAATACTAAAAAGGTTGGACCCCAAGTGACAGATTTCTCCTGCTGTGGCAAATTTATAACTATATATTTCTCATTTAAGATGATACAAAAACGGACATCAATTCAAAAATAAAATGGTTTAGAAAAAAACAGACACCTACAGAACAACAAACTGATTTTCCAAATGTACACTCAGTAAATCTGGGATTAAAAACCACGAGACCAACAAGAAAGCATAGTGGAACATGACTCCTTTACCAAGAGGCAATACTTGCCATACAGAAAAGACATAATACTTCAATATAGTACACTTACACACAAAATGCAATAAGATAGGTCCCTGCCAATTGAATTCATGGATTGATGTAATGCCACACCTATGACCTTGGTTTGCTTATACTGCAATGGGACTGCCATTTAAGAGATCATCCAATTCACTATGTATCTGTCCATAGCCCCACACCTTTGTCCACGACCTCAGTCACCCATCTGAGTAGTAACTAAGCCCAGTGCTCCTTGACTTTATTGATTAGACGGGAACTGGTCAAGCTTCAGCACATAAGCAAATCCCTTTCAATTCTAATCGTAAAGAACCAGAAAGATGACTTAACTGGGATCTTAGACAATTGGGTTACTTTCAGTGGGGAATATCCACTGAGAACTTGAGACATATATTTTCGCTAAAACGAGAGATAGCACTGAATGTTTCCATTTAAAAAGGATTGACTGCAGTATATTTGACAATCAACAATTTTATCCAACTTTGTCCCCTTGCAATTTTTGCACTCATTTTTGCTAAAAATTAAAATATAGGCACAACATAATATGTACAGCACTGAGGGCGGTAACATAATCAGACTGCCAATGAATCAATTTTTGCTGGTGTTATCGGAACTAATGACATCAAATTGGTATATTGTTATTCCATATATTAGTCTGTTAAAAGCTGTTTCATGTTTTAGGCTATCATATTTACACATTTTCTTGTTTAATTTGAATCTGTTAACTCCAAAAATTTGGTCATGGATACTTAGTACAAATTTATGCCCAACAAAAAATATTGCAAATGATTTAATTTGAAAATAGGCTTAATATATGACATTGTACTGCAAGCTAATTTAACAATTACAAACACCAACTGATCTTATTGTATCAAGAAGAAATTAACACTGAATGATTCTGTTCAAGATTTTGACAAATTTGCAAATGAAGCACCAGTCCAATTAAATATTACTTATTTCAAATCATTTTGAAGGCCAGCCATTTTGATTGTTTTGTACAGTTTTTACGTATAATTTGCTGCAACAGTGTGGGGATGGTGCTGGTCAAAAAACTAAGATATTTGCCACAGAATCTGAAATTCGTAAGTGAGGACACCTCTCCTAATCTATTTCCTTCACTACTTTTACTAAATTCTTTTCACATTTGCAATTTTGTGAGTATATTAGGCACCTGACCCCTAATGCAAAATTGGTGCAATTTGAACATTTTTGTCTCACCTTCAAAAGCCCCCACCAGCCACCCACATCCACCTTGTTGTGAATTATCAAATATTGCTGCAAATTCCACATTTCTTACTCTGTACAGTAGAACCTCCTTTATCCAAATATTCAATTTTCCAAACTCATTCCCACTCTCCTTAATTAGTCTTTCTCTACTGTTTTAAATAAAAAAATGGGCCCTCCTGTATTTCAATAACATTAATCAAATGTTTGAAAACCATATCTCATTCACTCAGCCCATGACTGGATAACAGAAGTTCTACTGCATAACGAGGAACTACATATCTACGCACACATGCCACACAAATGAGGGATGTCTCTACTGCTTCTAGAACCTGTATAAATATGGATGAAGTGACATGTAAGCCAATTTAATGATTACAAGCCAACAAACTGTATAACACATTTATTTAATAGGTTTGAAACTTATACTAATGAACTTGGACAAATATGTACAAAAATATACAGAAAACGAAAGACAAATTCAAGGATGGGTTTTAATGTCTTGTTCAATAGCTGAGAAGACCATGTAAATGAGACAACAAATAGAAGCAATTCATTCACTTACTGCTAAATGAAGACTTTGTGATACTTGTACTTTAAATCTTATTGATGTTTAAATGTATGTGGAGGTGATTTATTTATATCATATCCATTGTAATCAAGATGTTGTCAATGTATCTTCCATAATTGTGAATTTGATCCGTCACAAGTAAAATTGAACATTTTAAATGATTCATAGCTTATGTTCCAAACACATCTACATTCAAGCTTAAAGACCAACAATTTCAGGCAACATGCTTTAAAGGATCAAACACATAAAAATTGATATAGGGCATTCTAAAACTGATCCATAATCAAAAAATGGCTAAAATGAAAGTGTTAGAGGCATATAAAGTGCAAAGGTGCGTGGGCATAGTATCTTACACTTAACACAT
The DNA here is from genome assembly GCA_964017235.1 of Sabellastarte sp. h YS-2021. Lineage (NCBI taxonomy): Eukaryota > Metazoa > Annelida > Polychaeta > Sabellida > Sabellidae > Sabellastarte > Sabellastarte sp. h YS-2021. Next base: position 86,404,936 of record OZ024934.1, read on the forward strand.
TTTCCTGTTAGTGTTATATTATAATGTGAATATACTGAGTTAACATGGCAAGGGACATCAAGGCAATTCTTGAATTTTTTTTACACAGACAAGGCAATACTTCTTCTCATTTAAAGACAAATTAAATAGTACTCGATTGGTACTATAATATGAAATAAGCCTTGCCACATTAACTGCATATGAATAATTAAGTCACTGCAAGTATGAGTTTCTCTATTTTTAGATAGGGTATTACACTTCAAATATGTGTATCATACTTCTTATTATAAAACATTAATGGGATGTTTAATAATGTGTAATGTGATAGGAAATTGTACTTTCTTACCCAGTGGTTTTAAGAAATGGTTCAATATTGTTCAGTCTTAGGTTTATGTACACAATTATTTATACTGAACCACAAATGTCCCGGTGATGAAAATTTTAACACATGTAATGTTGATCTGACTGTACAATAAGTGAGACAGCAAGAGCATTACCTAATTGCACTGCTATACAGCCGCACTGACTGCAGTGTGAAAATGGTAAGGAACCTACAATAAGCTTCTAGTTCACCGGAACTATCAGGTAAAGGGGCAAATTTCATTGGAAAGCCAGGACTTTCAGATAATGTTAAATTTTAATCAAAGAGGCTCTCTTATAACTGGATATATTCTACCACTTAAAAGGAGAAATACAATAAACAGAGTTCTATTTATTGGGCTTTTGGTAATATTATCAAAGCTCAAATTTTTTTTGATCACAAACACTTTCCAAAATCACCTCTTCAAACTTCAATTCAAAATTATACCACAATCATACATGTTGATACCCCATTAGACAACATGTCAAGAAAAATATGATGAAATAGAAGGGTGTACATATATCTCCCTTTTCATTGGTGGGAAGGGTTGTAGGTGGGTGATAATACACACATGGACTGTATCGCTGATGATGTCGGCTGTAAAATAACTCTATACAGCATGCATCTTGTAATTTGATTAAGCAATGCTCTTGTAGAAAAAAGTTATATAATACATATCCATACAACATTTACAGATGGAAATACAATGTATCCATACTTCTGCACAATGTACAATGTATCGTCAAATTTTCTGGATCATCCACATATCTGTAATTTCTAGGAATACCCAGCACAGAACAGAATGCCTTATAAAATACACCACAGCAAACATTCCTTACTGCCAAATGTTCAACATCTATTATCAGAACATACTTGGAGAGTAAAAGTTTGTTTGGATATTAGAAGGTTCAAAACCTAGGGATATTGAATATACAAAATAGATGAATGCAAATTTGGGATGGTGAAAATGAGTTTATGAGACGGGAGATCAAATAATTCAAGGTTCCATGCTATTTTTGGTTTCACTGAAATTTCAGGAGTTGAATGAATATTACTGACAATGTGACAAGGTCTCATTTCTTACTCCAATTCATATCTGCACTGTATGCCCTTAAGATTTGTAATAAGAATAAGGTTAAAAATATTTTACCCAATAAAAGAAAGCCAGTAGTTATGATATGAAGCTGAATCTGGTTTCAATGAATTTCAAAGAATCAGACAGCCAGAAATCTACTTAACCAGAATTTTCAGACAACAAAGATAATAATATCAATACAAGGTGTCATGACCAAGGACCAGGGACCGTATTCACAAAGCAGGTAAGCCACAGATCAGCACAAATCATCAATTTACACACACAATATTTTAAACTAAAATTCAGCCTATATTTCACATGAATGAATGAAGCACTAACTCTTATACCGTGCCAAACTGATGTAGACATAATTCAATTGCCAGAAAAAGTTCATTATCCATTTTAACCGTCTGATAAGAGAAAAGACTAATGTAGATGATAGGCTAATCTGAAAATATTTCTCTGATCTTTTGGCAATCCCTTCTGTAACTACGACCCATGATATATATTTACAAAGGAAATCTATTTTTAGTGAGGAATTTAACAAAATAGGTCTGAATGTTGTGTATAATATTTTTAAGGTTTCTCCCCTATGTGTCATATAAAACATGATACATTGTACATTGCAAACATGTTACAACATAAGGAAAAACATTTACACATACATATGTATATTAGATGGGATATATGTAAAAGAGTTTGAGTCATGTGACGCTTTGGTCACATGATGGCCTACTGTTTGGCTGGTCATGTGACACAAATGCGTAGCTCTTGGTCGTCTGATCGAACTGTAGTAACCCTGGTGCCAGGGCACTCGCTGAAAGTCAATGCACAATTTACAGGGTTAGTTGCCATCTTTCTCAACTAAATATCCACAATTAAAGGTCTCGCTTATCTGTCTGAATGGATATAAATAGGTTTGTGTGACAGATGTAAATGGTGCATAAAATATAAATAACAATTATACTTTTTTTTTCAAATTTCAAACTTTGGATGTCACACGGAGTTAAGAATTACATACTTTAACACAAAAAATATCACTATATATTTGAAATTTTGAAACCATAGCAGTGATGTTAGCTTCTAAAGTAAAAGCTTGACAAAATATAACCTTTGTCTTTTTATTAAAATAGTCATGAATGTTTTGAATACATAAAAAAATATTCCTAGAAGCTTCATAAAATGAATCCGTATTCAAAAATTTTAAAGAATTTGAGCTACATTAGACTTGGGATTAACACTTTAAACTCTGGTGAAAACGGATCATGGAATACGGTACATTCAAATGGTTAAGTGAGACTAAGGGGGTTTAAACTATGTAAGGTACATGACATTTCTATTTCTAATCAATTCAAAAGCTATCTAAAGTTCACACATTTAAGATTTCTATACCCTAGCTTCTATAAATAAACTATATAGATTTTACTATAAACTATATATCATATGCAGGCAGTGCTACTTTGGATCTAATACCACTGTTCCACTGTTATGACTAATCACAATATCTAGTCAAATTTTTAATTCAGAGGCCTGCAATGACTGGCTGTGTTGAAAATGGCAAAAATAACTAGAACGTAAAAAAAAATCAAGTGACTTGTCCTGAATTAGATGATAATTTGTTTGACCAAATAAAAAGAAGTCGACAGACTTTTAAAACTAGACAAGATCAGTCAGGATTACTTTGGACAGACAGTTATTACAGCTCACTGGCAAAGGTTTTAAAACATGTTCAATATTTTCAATGGGTGCCACACCTGATGTGTTTAGGTTCTAAACCTTCACCAGTGAAAAAAATAAGTTACACAAACTCCACGATTTTACTCCTTAGAACACATTTTAAATTAGAGCAGTCAGGAGGTACCCTTGTCACAGTGGAACAAGGGTATAAGATTAATAACTGGAGATAACAAGTTCATTAGAATGTAAACTACAAAAAGAACACACAGTACACTATATAACTAGAGCCTCTAATTAATATTCACAGCATTAAGACTGGTTCTATTTGTTCCTAACGTTCACTTTTAACAATAAATCTACAGCATTTGCTGAATTCTTGAGACCTATAAACTGGTTTCACATTACACATAACTTTGATTTAAACTGCCTCTACTTGTACACATTCTAATGTGTATAGAATGTATCAAAACAAGATATTCTGAGAATATTGGACACAAATAGGAGATGTTGTTAAAGATGTCACAGCACCTCTTATAACAGTAAAATTTCAATCCAGATTGAATGAAGAATAAGATTAGAAACCGAAGATGCACAAGTGTAGAAATGAGACTGGAATTGAAGCAACAACCACTGGTGAGAGCCAAGTGATATATAAGGAATTGATGGTGATTGAAAATTCACAATCACCATGACTGGTCAAATTCCATGATAATTTTTTGTGCTATTTTGAGATTCTGAAGTTCTGAATTATGTGTTCTTATTCAGTGGAATGAATTCAAAAAAAAAAAGCCACATAATTTCCAATAAATACAACAGTTTGACAGATTTTAAATAGTTTTTAAGAAACAGTGAAAATATTATAAAAACTACTGCTATATCAATTAAAATGCCCTTTGTTTGCTAAACTTCTGACAGTAAAACTTTAACATAACATCTCATGAATCCACTCATTAAAACATTAGTAAATCTGTTATTAAAAAAATAAAGATGAGGACAAAAACACTTTCATTCGTTAATGAAACAAACTTACTGTATTCTGCAAACTATAAACCCAATTTAGATTAACTAAATACACAGTGAACTGACCAAATATGGATGAACTTTAATTAAATTAACACCTGGCCCAGTTAAAATACCTAAAACATAACTTTCAGTATTAGGGGCAGTACGCACCAAACGACCAGAAAACCTCAGACCCGACTCCATTTCAGATTGAAGAATACAGTTAAAATGAATTTGGTTCAGGAAAAAAAAAACATCTGGACATTTTAAATGGAGACCTCTTCTGTATGGTGATGATAGAAGTTGAAGAATTCTGCAATTTTTTAAATGAAAATATAAATGGTTTTGCATTCTAGTATTGTATCACCATTGGTGCAAATATATCAGATTTTTCAATTACAAGTTCCAATTTAATTATTGGTTAAAGTCAATGTCTGTATTTATGTCTGTTTCAAGTAAAATTAAGTTTAAAATACAATTTTTTCAAAAAACATTTGCACACAACACATGGGTGTGAGTGAATCTTAAAGGCTCCACTTGTGAAGGAAGACATAAATTTAAAAGGAAAAAGATCTTAAACTGAGAAATATTCAGTGAAATTCTACAAAGAAGTTTTAATTAGCTTAGCATTATCCCAGTCTCTGTCGATGATTTTGTGTTTCAATATTTTGCATTTAATACAGTGTTCATTGATCAACAAGCACCTTGCTCAATAGTTATTGATTGATTTCTTATTATAAATTATCAATGGAATTCAATATAGTTCTGATAAATGACTGTAACAGTTTTGATTGTAATAAGACAAATAAATTACATCAGTTAAAAATTGAAAATTGACCTGCCATTTTATATATTCTCTTCAAAAATTGCTGTTTGATTTTCAGAATTAACATAAAAAGGGAAAATTATTGATTCATACAATATTACAAATATAAATTTGATTTTAATACTAAATGTTAATAAAAAATGGTATATATTTTTAAAATGTGAAAATTGCTAACTGACATTTTTCAAATATTTCTGATTCATAGACACTAAAGATCACATCTTCCAAAAAAAAATCCAACCCAAATTTTGGTCAGTTAACAATTCAGACATGTTTAACACAATTTGCATCAAAACTCTGACTATAGTTAAAAAAAGGAAAAATTAAAAAAGGAAAACAAAACAGTAACAGAAAAATAAATTATTACATGCACTAAAAAGGACTTTTAATGCCAGAATAAAAGCTATCAATCATAAAATGGTATTATTTTGCATACATTAAAAATAAATTAAAGTATGTGGAATTAATGAAGCTAAAAAAGAAGAGTTACTTGATATACTGTGAATAATAGATTTAAAAATGTGAAATTCAAATGATATATACTAAGGACTTTCATTTAGGACCTACAGTTCGCTAACCATGGGACAAGACATGTGAACTCTGCTGGTGAGACGACTCTCGAAATAAAACTACAAGAGGCAAAATCCCTTTGAAATGCTGCAATGGATATAAAAACTGATACAGAAACTGTCCAAAAAATCCCTAATTTTATAAGAGTGCCCTAAAATATAAGTGTCACCTATTGCAGCAAATTTCACATTTTATAAGAATGTCCCAAAATTTAATCTATAACAGGTTTGGTATTCCTCAGTGGTGTATCTCCAGTATCACGTGGATCAAAATTAACAAACTCTAAATTGAATTCTCACACCCGAATACCGTTTAGGAGTGTGACGTGTACAAATAATTGGAGTCAAGCGCGGATAAACTTCGATATCAAACCCTCACAAAGTTAAATCTTCACCTACACAGGAAACAGTAAAATCCAATATGGAGGCTCCGGTAAACAAAAAAAGTATAACGATAAAAACCTTGAATCATTTAAATTGGCTGATGTCACTATAGAAAATACTGAATATTTTATCAAAAATGATGTCTAATTATTCCATTCAATGTAAGTAAGGTTTGTTATTAATGTTATATAAAAGATGCAACCAGTTCAATGATGCTTTATATATGTGAGCACTAGACCCTTAAAGTGAGATCAAATTTCCTGAAATTTGGCTCGTTTATGGAGTGTAAAGTACTCGGTGGCACCCTAAGTACTGTTTGCTTTCTGACCTTTGCTCGCTGAAAACTGATATTAAATTTGTTGTTACGGTATATTTATTTGGATTTTAACATCGCTTTCAAGACACTGTATAGGTCATATCACAACGGGTAGTGTTACGGGAGAGGAAACCAGTATATACAGTTGGTCAAGGTTCTGTGCTGTAAACTGTAGACCAACGGTAAGCAACTACCAGCTTTCCCACTTGAGGTCGGGCCGGGTAGAGAACCCCGATTTCAGAGGATGGAGGCGAGTGTTACCATTCTGCCACCGTGGCCCCCTCAGTTACGGCATAAATTACAGTAATGTATATACTGAAATAAGTGCAGTTGAACCCCATTAAAGTCATCTCTTGAAGTACATGACCAATTCTAATAATCAATTATTCCAACAAAAAGGAGTATAAAATTTGAATGGACAGAGGGTCTTGGTCTAATATGCACAAACATTCTTAGTCCTAGCTTAACAATAGCTACGTGGAAAACAGGTAGCATTGGTACTTTTTTAGTTGTTAACATGACAGTTTTGTAATTTTTAACAATTTTGAAGATTTTTCTTTCAGAAAATCATATTTTTGGGAGAAAATTCTGAGAAAATCCCTACTTTCTTAGAAATTTTTTTTATAAAAGTACATGCTAAAAATAAGAATGTTAATGAAATTTGGCCAAGTATTCATATATACTTAAAAAGGAATTCTCGTAAATTAAAAAGGGTTCTCGCTGTATAAAGTGAGGACGATAGACGGGCAGGTTAAATGTACAAATAAATCAGAGAGCATGTTATAACACAGTGCAGATGTGAAACAACCCGTCTCACCCACGCAAAGCTCCGACCTTTTACGCTGCATCTTGACGGCATTTGAAAATACAACATAAGCCAGTTTCCTGTTCCCTGGAACAAAGAGATGGATAGATAGTAAAAAATACAAATAACTAGGCCAGAGAGAACTGTGGGTGTAACCATAGTTACTATAGAGATACCTGATTGTACCTGTAATTAGGAAAACGGCAGAATCAAGAATATGTGTATGAAATAGATTATTCCCTGGGGCTGGTTTCACGAAGCCTCCTTAAGATAAAGATCACCTTAAATTCCTTGAATTTCTCGCTCCTTTAAGAAATCTCAGTTTCACAAAGCCTCCTTCCTTAAAGGAGACCTTGAAAACTCTCTTAAATTTCAAGGAAGCTAAGGACCTACCTTAAGTGTATTAAAAGGAAGTGGCCTTACCAAAGGAATAAAAATAACCTTCCTTTACTAAAGGAGGTCCTTTCCAAAGGCAGCTTTGCGAAACTGGCCCCTGATGTCAGTTTATAGAATGTTGTTTCAGCTAATCTGTTCTAACAATTTTATACTTTTATACAATTTTCATTTTGTTGGAATAAATTAATAATTTGAAATCCAAGTCACGATTATTTTATTAAAACAGAAACGTTGTTCATTTCTTCTGATAATGTGATAAAATCATTCCAACAATCTATAAATAACGGGTCCAAGTTACTATAACTATTTACGGTGTGAATAAATAAAATCATTCAATGAAACTTTGAACTACCAAATACTCAATGTTTTTTTTAACGCAATTAGCTGACAGATTAAAAGTATCAAATTTAACTAAACATAACATTAGTATGGACTAGCAGCACATTTTCAATCCTGACATCAAAAAATCTTACATAATATCTTCATATACATATAACCAATATATTAATTTAGATTAACAGGTTACAGCTGGAAAATCGTATATATTTCTATGTCTTAACACATCGGAAGGGGTCAGGATAACATCCCAGTTGAGTCAAAGTTCTACAAATATCCAGTATCTTCACCATGTCCTAGCAAAAATATAGACAAAATAATACACATTGTATGTGCCCAAGGAGAAACTGTTCATTTTAAAATGAGGAGTTCATGCATAGTTCTTCTGATTGACCTGTATTTATGTAAAAACACACAAGCTGAAATCAGAATTATTTCATGTAATTTATCTGGAATATTTCCTTAATGTTAAGGCATACAAAGTTAATATTAAATCAATGAGCAACCAATCAAGTAACTTAACAATCAAAGTCCTTTAGGCCATCACCCATGTTCTCATTATCACCCTACCCTAACAACATTCTTCTGTCCGGCAAATCCGGGAACCTCTGCTTTTACGTGAAAATAAACTATGATTGTCATATAGTAACCACGAAAGTATGAAAATTAATTTATGCGAGTGCTGTATATTAACACATATATATTGTAAGAATTATTTCTGTAAATAGAGGAATAAGTTTTGGAATAAATAACTTTTTTTCAATAAGTTTTGTTTCACCTTACCTAGGTAAGTAGGTCACTTATGACGTGTTACCGGGCAGAAGAATAGACTTCTCTGCAGACTATTTTGGCAATTATATTTCATGATTATGTGAACAAGATGCTTGCTGATAAAATGATGCACATGTAACGTTGGAGCCATTGTGTGTAACAAAATGCTGTATAAATTCAAAACAAATACATGCAGCTCACTTTTGTATGGACAGATTTTATATTGTGAGGTAATGAAATATTGAAACTTACAAGAGTGGATATAAACAATCGAGGAATTTGTTTCACAATCGCCATAGCAAACCATAAACAAAATAAAACAAATTTACGAAAACCAAATATATAATGAATGATTTATCATTACTTTGCTTCAAGCATGCTAAAGTATTAGTTAATATTTTGTTACATAATGACATTTTAATAAACAAAACTAGTTTCCTTTGAACATAAATTATCCTTAATATTTATATATTTCACCTGTGAAAAAATAAGTAACATTATGACAGACATATTGAGCCTGTCATGTTACAGTGTCATTAGTGCAAATCACTCACACAGAAAGTATTATTTCCCAGCATTTACACAGATGCTGATAATGCTAGTCTAGTAAACTGCAACACAAAATGTTCTCACAACAAAGCAGTAACAACTACAAACAAAGCGGGAAGAACTCACTAAATTGCAAGAAAGAAACAAGCAACAGAACTAAACTACTATATTAGGAAGAGGGGAAAATAAAGTGTTCAACCAAGCACATCAAAGCAGACACTAAGTCCTTTCCAATCTGCAAACAAAACAACAGCAAAGAATAAGAAACAACATCAAACTGACATAGAACTCGTCGAGACAGAGTGACTTGTTGATTTTTCAAAGAAAATATTTGGTAATAGTCCTATAATCTCTCTCTAATGAATTCCATTTAACAGCTTTTGAAGATATCCAATATTCCAGGGTTATAACACGTCTTCTTTAGCTGTGACACCTAAACTGTGAATTAATAATTGTGTTCTTTCTGTTTGCAACTCTCTTTTTCACTTTGGTGCACCCAAGATCTCCATTTCTGCTCAAAAGGGATTGTAAAGTGTCCATTTATAATGTCTGATGAATGTAGTGCACTTTTCCCTCTGTGATTCCAATCAGAAATAGGAGTACCTTTTATTTGGTAAGGGTTTTAATGCCTCTAAATTCATTGACTGAAGCATTAAAATTGGCTGGGGGATTCTATTTTAACTGGACAAGTACAAGTGTCAAATATGTGAAATATAGGGCCCTAGATCACCTGGACCAGGGGCCATATTCATGAACAATACTCAAACCATTCCTAACTTCCATAATTTTAACATCAATATTTGATCTTTCCAGTTCAAATGATCTGCTGGTTCACTTGAAACTTTTTTCTCAAATTTGATCTGGTCTTGATCCGATCTTAATCTAAGTTAGTGAATACCAACCAGGGGATTATGTCACTTTTCAGTGTAACTTATTCCAAACAAAAGAGCACATCAAACAGATATCATCTAAGACTTTCATCCATGTCACTTTAAACTAACTGACCTTCATGCTAAATAATTAAAACAAAATCGTGTGAACTATATCGCATCTCAGATAGCATAGAGCCACATCACTATCACACATAACAAATCAGAAAAACGCATGACAAATTTACAAAATCTAATCCATGATGTATACATCCAACCAAGTAATTACGTGTTCCACCAAATCAGTTGTTACACAATTAACCAAAGAAACCTAATTCTATGAATCAAGCAAATTATTTCTGAATCCGAATCAAACGACTTATCAAGAACAAACTATGTCTCTATGTCCTTATCTAAAAGCCTCATCTGACCCTGCCTCTACCTAATGACATCTCTTCCTTCAAATCTCTGCCCCCCATTGAGGTCATCGTGGGATCGGAGGTAACTTTACTGAGTGTCGCTGCTGTGGGAAGAACTTGGTCCCTTGATTTTCCCTCGCTGATTTGCATGTATCTGATTGGCTGGGTCTTTCCAAACACTTGCAAGTGAGATCTGTATCGTTCTCGGTAGGTGTGCATCGCCTTAGGAAGGAGGTTGTACACTGCTGAAACTGTGTACAGGTGAAAGTGTATGTCTCAAATAAGACAAACCATGACTTCATATAACTTATTAGGTTGTTATACCCTATGACTTAACTGAATCAGCTACCACAAAATTTTTTTACCTGAAACTCACACTCTCATGTAGCTGTACACTGTAAAACCTGCAAGTCTCAAATTTGACTTTCTGGACTTAACCCCTTCAATTCTGACCACTTTGGGCCATTCCAATAATTTTGGCAGGAAAGTTGAACATTTACACACATGAAAAAGACTTTTGCTTTTTCATGTGTGTAAATGTTCAACTTTCCTGCCAAAAATGTATTTCTTTTCAGGGATGCTTAAAATCATTCCAAAGTCACAAGGGATTTCATGAATTTGTTAAATCCCATGATAATTTATGTCAGAGTTTTGGTGTTAGATACATTATTGGAATGTGACATTCTTGACTTAACTATGTTTCTGGAGAATTAGGACATAGACCGGATTTCTCCATTCTTAACTAACTGGGACCATTTCAGCAATGTCAGATCATGAATTAGAACATGTTAAGCAGAGTTTATTGGACTCAGTTGTATTTCTCTCTCTTGAGAATTAGGCCATTGCATGAGTTTCTCTTCATTCTGAACTAATCTGAAACACAGGACCAGGAATTAAAGCTAACGATTTGAGCTGACATCTCAGAGTTTACTTGAATTGGGCACAAATTATCTCTATTGAGCCGTGGTGAAGTTCCCTCCATTTAGATCTATTTTGGGCCAATTTAAGTTGGTACAACATTTGCCATCAAGGCTACTAAAGAAAAGCCACCACAAAAACTGGACACAAATGGCTTTTAATAAACTGCAGGTTTTCTTATTCCTGTCTTGCTCCATCAAAAGCAAATACAATAACAACTTCTGAAATCCAGACAGACAATGTAAAATAAATAATAGCACACAACATGAAGACATTCAGAGGAAGATACCATGAAAGGTATGGATAAGGATGACCTAAGGGAGTCAGCAACATTCACACAAATGAAGAAGTAAGACAGCTGACATACATTGGTGATTGTGAAAAGTACAACTGCGAAAGACAGAATGAAAAAGTGGAAAACAATGAGATGGAGAGGCATACAATAAACAACTACAGGATACTACTTATAACAATTACATTTATATGAGTATTTGTCTAACTGGACACCGCTTGATCATTTGATTAACAATAAAAGGGAGAAAAAAATAAAGAAAACCTACCACTAATGAAATCTGTCATCACTGTGAGGCAGCATAAATAGACAATAAAAGTATAAGAAACTTGGAAAGAAATATGTTGCCATTTGTATCAAGTATATTGTTTAAATTATTGCTGTACCAGTCAATTCACTTGCAGGCTCCACTGAAAACAATAGCACCAGTGAATGTAAAGTAAGCCTATTCAGTATAATAGAAATATGCATAAAATATGGCATAAACACAGTCACAAGATAGCTACAGCCTACTCCATATACACTGAACAACTCTCCCTTCAATCTGATGCAAAATATGCACAACATTGAATAAAGATATAGACTAAAGAAGAAACTGAACTATCCCGAAGAGAGAATGTTATGCACAAGAGAGACACACAAAAACATTGAGTGTTTAAAAAAAAACAATCGGGAATGCCTGTGCAAAAACAAAACACAGCAATAATGCATGGAATAATGCATACTATGTGTGCATACATGTGTATCCATCTGCATCTTCACCTATCAGGATATATACACTAAGCAAAGTTACTGAATTCTGCAACTGTTTTCAAATTCAAAAACCAAGATGAATGAATTTGATCAAATGAAAATATAAAGACACTCAATGATATACCATTTAAGTTGTACGATTGCAAGGTACAGTTTTCTACTGCAGAAAAATAATTATCACTGTACTGGATATTTGACTTTTAACACTAGAAATAAAAATCATATTCCCAAATTAATCCTAAATTAAGTATCATTTCGTATCATTTCACCATAATCTAAGTAAATTTTAGATTATATATTTTTTCAACAAAACTGACTTTTTTTAAGGTTCTTGAATTCATAAAACCTTTGCAGAAATCAGTTCCACTGCAAAATTCTCTGCCGTTTCCTTAGTTGAGCCCATTCTCCGTAGCACAAGATCCAGCTCTATGTACAAAACTAGCTACAATAACTAAATTCAATCTATATATCTGCAATACAGTCACTTTATCTTCAGTCAGTTCCAATTATCTCCATTAGTTCTGTATAAAAATTCAACAACAGAAGTTACAAAAACCAAATTCTTTCTATGTAATACTATATTAAAAGTTCAAATTTATTGAAAAATGAAGATGACCAGCAGAGATAGTAACATCTAGACTTTTGAAAAAACTCTTCTGAATAAACAGCTCTTAAAATTATAAATAAGAAAATGGGGAATGGACTAAAGTCCCCCCTGAAATGTATCAAATTATTAAATTTATTTAAAATGTATTTGAAACTTGCTCTTTCATTTTTGACTTTTAAAACACTTGTCAATTATTTAGTTTCTCAAAATATATTTCAAACTTGCCCCTTTATTGAGGGGAAAAAAGCACCCATATCTTGACTTGTTAAAAATTTATTTGTAATTTGGCCCTCTTGTTAAGAAGTTGCCACCAGTCACTGCACTATGTTAAAAAATATGTTACTTTTTATCCACATGTAAAGATGGTTTTCTAACGTCTTAGTGTTTTGATTGTTCCGACAGCAGCTATAAGTCTCTGAAATTTGCAAAAACAGGCTACCCTCCAAAAAGAACTAGACCTAGTGCATCGGAGAACCGATGCAAATTGTATCCACCAGAAAGGCAACTCACCAATCAACCATCGCTTAACCTTGAAGGAGGAGCCCAAAGTCAAATCTGACCACATCAAAAGATTCCTAGCCCATGATTTCCTACAGGATGGTTTCACATTACAAACCTCTAGGACCAAGAGTAAGTGAGTTTTAGCACTTTTATTTTGCCTATCCTCATTTGACCTTGAAGGAGGGTCCCAAGGTCAAATCTGACCACATCAGAAGATTCCTAGCCCATGATTTTCCATAGGTTGATTTCACATTGCAAACCTCTAGGACCAATAAGAAGTGATTTACAAGCACTTTTAGATTTTGCTATCCTCGTTTGACATTGAAGGAGGCGTCTAAGGTCAAATCTGACCACATCAAAAGATTCCTAGCCCATGATTTCCTACAGGATAATTTCACATTGCAAACCTCTAGGAAAAAATAATAAGTGAGTTATAAGCACTTTTAGATTTTGACACCCTTGATTGACCTTGAAGGAGGGGCCCAAGGTCAAATCTGACCACATCAAAAGATTCCTAGCCCATGATTTCCTCTACGTTGGTTTCACATTGCAAACCTCTAGGACCAATAATAAGCAAGTTATAAGCACTTTTAAGTTTGGTGATCCTCATTTGACCTTGAAGGAGAGGTCAAAGGTCAAATCTGACCACATCAGAAGATTCCCAGCCCATGATTTTCTATAGGTTGGTTTTACATACCAAGCCTCCAGGATCAATAATAAGGGAGATATAAGCACTATTCATGACTGACAAAGAAACACCCATGGCAGCCATCTTGTTTTTCAAACGGAGGCCAAATATTCCCAGTCAAGATTTTGTAATGATGAACATATCCTGCAAATTTGAGATCTCTACCTAGAATACCCTTTGCTCTAGAGGGCAACAAAACTCCTTGCTGAAAGTGGAAAAAACATCTGTGGCGGCCATCTTGTTTTTTAAAATGAGGCCAAAAATATTCCTAGGCAAGATTTTATGGTTATGAATATATCCTGCAAATTTGAGAAGGCTAGCTATAATATATTTTCCGTTAGAGCGGTAACGGTGAAATCTCTCTACACACTGCGGCAGTGGCGTAACGAAGCAGTGGATACAAATAATGGGTTGTTAACCAAACAAAGTCTTACAACTGTGAATTTTTGCCCCTGATATCTGACATAAAGCAGCTATATAAACAGTCATATTCAACAACCTTGGTGTCCACTCTAAGTTCTGTACAACATCTACCACACCACAACGCAACAACAACCATCAAAAATACAAACAACCGCCACCTTCCCTATCGTATCTACAGTAGAACATAGAAGCTTTGTCCACCCAACAAAAACAAACCCTCCATCTACGTATATATATATATATATATAAGACAACACCTATATATTCCTATCAAGCTCTATCATATAAAAAGATGTAGGGTTTACTTTTTGCTTTTTTTTTACAACATGGCTACCTGTATGATCTAATGGCATTTCCTGTGTTGGTACTGCAGGTGCATTCTGGGGGATTATTCGAAGTACAGGAGAATCTATCGGTGTCACAATAGTATGTTTTGGCGTCAGTGGTCGGTATTTTAACCAGTGGGCTCTAGCACTGCCCTCTCTCCTCTCGTTGGCTGTCATGCCACCATTGCCCATGGCTTTCAGGTTCCTGGCTATACTCTCCTGCCGTTGATGTTCCAGAGATGTTGTTGTGGAGTCACTGATGATGCGTTTATATGTGGTACTCTCCTTCTGGAGGGTTAGCCTTGGGGTTATCATTTCATCGGGAGATGAAACATTGTTGTGGCCATGTGGATCAAGGGTAACTTTGCCATGATGGTGGATTTGTGCCAGTTCATTAAGGACATCTTCAAAAAGGTGAAGGACACAAAAAATACACACTTTTGTTTTATGCTAATAAAATGTTTTAGAAAAGCTGTTGAGTGATGTTGAGTAGTTAGATGAGCAGATGTAAGAGTGTTAAATGTCACAAGTGTTACAGTTATAGAATTGTTAAATGGGGATATGCAGAAAAAACTTAGTGTACACGACATGTCTTCCATAAAAACTGTAAATATGTAAGTTCAGCACATACACCCCATTACTTTCCGGAAGACAAATGGTTAATAAGTACTGAAAGGCTATAGTATGCGGTAAGAAAACATTAATGGTTGGAACCAAAGACAGTATTGTGATTGAGTTTGTTGGGACAGCAGTAAATTAAGGTTAGCATTTACCAAAAAATAAGTTAGTTTGTTAGGGTAGCAGTAAACCAATGTTAGTTGTAACCAGAAATAACAGTATGGTTATGGTGAAAAAACATCACTATGCACAGAAAACTACTTTATAAGTAAGCATATTTACAGAAAGTTGCTGTAGTTCTGTGCAAAGTATGAATGTAAAGTGAAACATGATTTGAACAGTCAGCAATGCTGACATATATATTTTATGTCTTGGGCATATTTAGGGGAAGGATGATATTCCCAATGATGTAGAATTGGTTTTATGTTGAAGTGAACATTGGTTAGGTCTTCCAGTGAAAACAAATTTAAGTTTCACTCGTGCAAAAGTACCAAGGATGCCCGGTACACCAAAAACACCAGATTCCTACTATGTCCTAGTTTTATGTACACAGTGGCTGTGCATTGGTGCAGGTGAAAAACTTAACAGAAAACTCCACCAAAAGATGCCTCTGCTAAAATAAACACCCAAGTAATAAAACCAAAATTCAAAAGTCACATTTGGTTACCACGGTGACGCATGTATAAAGCCATGGCAGTCTCTTTCTTTTCCGGAGGAGGGTCTTTTTTCAAGGACAGAGAGTTTTCACCATTGGCCTCTTTCATGACCAATTTGACGGCATCCTTTGGAGCTCTCTGCTTACTGGTGGTCTTATAACTATGCTTGTGGAAATGAAAGGCATTCTCCTCCCCGGTAGAGCTGGTGGCGCCATCTAGTATGCTGCCAGGGTACCGATCTCTCGGAGACACGTTGGTGTAACAACTCCGAGTTTTCACCGGGTTTCTACTTTCAAGTTCATTCGCCAGGTGGCAGAGAAAACAGGAAGTGCCAAGCTCGGAGGCTTTGTTAGTGGCAGAGGTAAAAGCATTCATGAGTTCATCTGGAATTATAGTGTAATGTTATAGAAAAGACAGACAGAGAGAAAAACCTTGTTAAAGGAAATTTGAGACATTCAAAGTGACATTTTGAATCACTCATTTTCAATGTCAAATTTGAGTAAAAATAAGAAAGAGTATCAATGTAGTGCCTGAATAGAAGTGTTTCAAGAGGAACTTACTATAATGATTGTACAGATGACATACATCAACTGTCAGATCGGTCTATTTTTTATTCTAACACACCATTACACCAAAAGTGTAAGATTTAATTAGAATTTGTCTGGTAAAGAAAAACCAGTTGTCTTTGAAAAATAATACTTAAGTGATATACTTAACTATACTTTCTATCAGACGTATCATAAGTGGCTGGTAATGGCTATGCATATAAATTCTGTCATTGTTTGCAATAAGGTTAAGATCAGTGGGGTTGAGGGCATTGTGGGAAATGGATAGACCTTGAGGAACTCAGGTACTCCTCATATTTTCAATGAAGAAACTTTGGCATTCTAAACATTGTGTAACCTACATCCTATTGAAGACTGAGTCCACACACAAAGGTGTTTGCAAACTGATTTGTAATGAGGACTACCATAGCAATGTTACTGACACTCTGACCTGGAAAGTGAACAGATGATGCCAGTCGTACAAACATGGACTGAAATATAAGCCACCTGTGTAGAAAGTGGGGAGTGTTGATTCTTGTGGACTTACAATACCGGGGCAGAAACTACTGGCTTTGAACAGGCTAGAAATATATATTTCAATGTTAAAAGGCTTCAAACTGTGTTATCAAAAATACATTTCAATGGAAACCAGGCTCCCAACAAGGCTTTCACTTATTATTACAGTTTACTTGAGTGAAATGTTTGAGTGAAATGCTTGAGTGCAATTTAGAACAGATCTTGAGATGTTTCAAAACAGTAATAAGGATCTGGTCATATTTCAGAAATATAAAACAGACTGAGCAGAACCTCTATTAAACAACATTCTGGGGGAGGAAGATTTAGTTTGATTAATAAAAAGTTCAAAATGCAGAAGAGGTGTTACAATATAAAAATATGGGAAACACAAAATGAGGAGTGAAGATGAGTTTATAAAATTTAACATTCAGAAAAATAGAATGTCAGATAATACAGACTTTACTGTAAGAAAATGAAACATGGAAAAGACAGAACTTTGTTGTTTTGTCAAAAGTTACCAAATGAAATGAAAATGTTACAAGTACACACAAAATAGACTATTAATCTAAGAATTCAAACCACAGAAACTTTTATTAAAAAAACATGGGAAAAAAATGGAAACAGGAAACTTTTAAGATTGTATTTCTTTTGTTTTCATGACTGTATTTTAGTCATAATCACTAGATGTCCAACATAGATTATTGCATGATCCACATAATCCTGCCATGGTCACACTCAAAATTGTATTTGTATTTGTCCTTTTCAACATCCAAGGTCAACTGAGAACAGGGCCTCAGTACAACATCCCTTAACTTGCCTTATTATATCATGTTAAAACTATTGCAGTAATGTCAGATACATTATTATATAGGTGAAAACATATAAGGAAAACAGTTGTTGATAATGTTCACTTTTTAAAAAAAAAAAAATAGGAAGAAATATTTTTCAGTTCTTCTTTAATGTTAAATATAAACAAGAATATGCAACATGGATTATAGAGAAGAATGAAAGGTTATGACAACAAAATATTAGCACAAGAATCTGTTTTACTTAGTGGATACATTGTTTTGGCTATGTGGACCTCGATATTGAATATACATGTACAAATATTTCAGCATCATTTAATATGGAGGGGGGAATATTATCTTCTAAAAAAGTTTGAATCCGGAAGAAGAAGAAGTTTCATTCTAGCATATCCCCAACCTCAAA
This sequence comes from Sabellastarte sp. h YS-2021, assembly GCA_964017235.1. NCBI lineage: Eukaryota > Metazoa > Annelida > Polychaeta > Sabellida > Sabellidae > Sabellastarte > Sabellastarte sp. h YS-2021. The sequence continues at coordinate 86,423,322 of OZ024934.1, forward strand.
AATACATTAAAAACTAACAAGATGCAAGATAAAAGAGTAAAATTTCTTCCGATTTAGGGCTTACTTCAAATACATGTAGTGTACATTTATTTTGTTTTATGTAAAATGGTGATAGTGATATTTGTCTTTGTACATCGATATCAACAATGCGGTCACAAAACAATAAATCAGCAATATCGATAAACAATGTAACCACTTATTTCATTTAAACAAGTATTAAATATAGCTATATGTACCTAACTGAACAAAATTTACTGAAACCAAATATTGTAATTCCATTCAGGTGATTCCATTCAATAGTCACTCTCACTTGATTTACTTAAATTTTGACAGTAGTACCCTAAGACTAGGATGTTTGATATCATTGAAAGTTCAGTTAGTTTTATAATGCAATTTAATACTACAACAAGCAGATTGTGAATATATAAACAGAAAATTAGTTTTTGGAATAATATTATTCTTATATTTTATCAAGATTAAATTGTACACAAAATATAGTTCCCCAAGAACACATTAGAGCTGCCTATGTTACCTGAAAACATTTACACACTCAAGAGATTATCATAGAGATTAGAGAAACACATATATTACCAAATAATATGTTATGATTACTTGAAACAAAAGCAAGGAAATTCTAGGAGAATGTAACCATGTTACAAAGTTTAACATTATAAAAACTGAAATTAAATTTTAGAACATATTACTATCACTGTTTACGTAAGAGAAATTATAAGCGGGAAATAAACCATTACAGGTAAGGATATAAATTAAGGATATAAATGATAAGAGCTTGCAAAAACTTCAAATAATAGCATAAATTAACAGCAAAATGCATGCAAAATGTAATGAAGGAATTAATTATAGCAACTAATCAATAACTGATCAATAAATTAGACTTTTGGAGCAAATTACATCACTTCTAATTCAAAAATACAATTTATTAATAATTGTTCAAAGTACCATAATTTAAAAAATATTAGCTAATTTTTCTGTTAATTTCAGATCAAACTCGATACAAATTAAATACATTTCTTTTGTACTATAACACGTAAACTAAAAGTCAGTATAATGCATCAGGTTATATTATAATGATTTTGCATGGTCAGTTCATTAAAAATCAATATAATACACCAGACTACATTATTATGATTTCAAAGATTATTTGGAAGCTGTGCTATATTGCACTACAAGAATCAATGCATGCAGTTATAAATGCAGATATTATGGAAGTCTTTTGTTTACTAAAATTATAATAAAAAACTAAATGTAAATATTGATACAACTCAGAGGGCACAGATTTCATGTGTGCGAGAGAGCTAAAAGCATGGATTAATGGTCAGAACGGAATCATCTAACCATCGACTGTGACTGGAAATGTTAGAAAAGCCAACAAATATCTGTATTTCACTCAGTGGACATTCATGTCTATTTTCCTCGCATGACATAAAAGAAGAAATGTTTACATAAAATTCAAACCCTTGTAATTACCTGGGAATGAAGGATGATTGTCTGTGGTTAACCTAGTTTTCTATTAGACTATCTTACCTGGGTATGTACACATTTGTGAATGGTCCTTGTCATGTAAAACAATAGTCATTTTACCTGTGAATTTACACATATGTTAGTCTTAGTTTACTTGGTTGTTTACCTGGGAATTCTAAAGTGGTATTAATATCCTTGGGAAATAACACATCTACAGTCGTATTTTACCTGAAAATTTATACATCTGGAGGTAGTCCCTGCTATCATATATCTTATTTTACCTGGGAGTTCACACATTTTGCAGGTATTCCCTCTAGTGTAACACACTATTTTACTCGGGAATTCAAACATCTACCGGGTGTTCCTGTTGTCTAATACATTATTTTACCTGGGAATTCACACATCTGCAGGTGGCCCCTGTCATTTAATATGTAATTTTACCTGGGAATTTACACATCTGCAGGTGGTCCCTGTCATCTAATACGTAATTTTACCTGGGAATTTACACATCTGCAGGTGGTCCCTGTCATCTAATACGTAAGTTTACCTGGGAATTTACACATCTGCAGGTGATCCCTGTGCTGTTGCAGGTGACTGGCCACATACTGTGCTGCAAAGGCCTGCTCATGGTGAGGACACATGTTTTCTGTCATATTGGGCGGCAGGCCGCCGGCTGGGCGATTGCCCGTGTAGCGGAAATGGGGGACATCTGGAAAGAGGCAGCGGCAACATAAAAAGAATGGAAATAAATGTGGAGTAACTGAGTCAGGTGCCATGATGTGTCTGTAATATGTGTAGGCAAATAAGTGTTCTATGTTGGGAAAGGACAGCTTGCCTGTGCAAACATTTGAAACAGATTTAAAGAGGAAATAGAAGCATAGAAAGAACAATGTGAAGTGTGAAATGACTGTGTCTACCAAATATTGCCTTGTTGTCTCTGCCAAGGAGGTTATGTGAATGGTAGCATCTGTTTGTCTGTTTTCTGTTTGCAAACTTACTCATTAAGCTATTGACAGATTTTGTCAACAACAGAAGGAACAGGTGATGTGATGTTGGTGATGAGATTTTGGTGGTGATCTAAATCACCATCTGAATCCGAGAATTTTTAAAAAGGATTTTTTATCAATTTGCACTCATAAGCAGTAAATATGGGGTGTTGAACCTTGGCTGAAGTGTATATAATGTGAAGTATCAAAAAATGAAACTAAAGCTTGAGTATATGTGTATAGAATGGGCAATTACTTGTACAATGATGTATATATCAGTGAGAATGAGTCAGCTTAGTTACCACAAAGCTTTGTACCTTTTTGGTTTGAGGTTTCTTTTAATGCATTATATAGTTTACATGACACTGCATAGTTGCAGGGATGGAGGAGAGTAGTGCACACCATTTGGTTACCGGGGTATGCTGTATTTATAATGCGAAACGAAGCAGTCATGAATAACATTGTGCATGAATGTAAGGAGAGGAGGGATTATTTGTGCAAAAGAATTTTAAGTGAGAAAAATAATACGAAACAAAAGAAAAATCACAAATGTATTTGAGTGATTTGTATAAATAGAACTCATATATTCAGTATGTATTGTCACTGTGTCACTTTGGAATTCTATCTTGAGTAAATTAAATTATTAATTGTGATGTTAGTTTTTCTTAGGATTGCATGTTTCTGTGATTAAAAATATGACAGCTTAAGTTTCACTGAGGAAAATATTGTATATCAAGAAGCTGAATGCCTAATATTTCCAATTTTTTGTTATGTCCATGTTACATATAATGTGTGAGTTAGTGTAATAATTTAAAAGCATAAATGTCTGTTTATTTATTAAGATTAGCTTCTGGTGGGAAAACAGAGAAACACATTTTTATAATAATTGTCAAATGTGCAGCATTGTAATCATTTTAAGGCAGAGACAATTTTTGTATTTTTGGTTTCAGTGAAAGTAAAAATCATTTAATTATTTTTCAAAATTAGAAATAAATTACAAGATAACTGGAAATATCATCATAAAATTTAACAATTTTTACATTATAAAATATATTGTATTAACATAACATTATTTTGAAATATTTACGTATTTCACACAAATTCCACTGAGATTATCATGATAACAGGATCATAGTGCATGCTTTATTTATCAATGAACCCAAATATCCACAACCTTCAAATAACAATATGAAGCTACTTTTCACAGCAAATAGCACCATAAATTCCTTGCTTTTCTTAATTTTTTGAGCGGCCTGTTTTTTTAATTGGAATAAATTTGGCTTAATATTATTAGCAGTCTCACAACCCAAGATACAAACTTCTTACATATTTAATTAGACGGGGTAGAGTTGAGTGGGACCAATGGAAAACTAGTCAGTAAATGTAAATATGTGAAAGGTTTTAAGTATGTTCCCTTATCTTGTTGTCATCAACTGATCCAAATGTATGAAACATTTTCAGTCAAATTCAGTAATTATAAAAAAGATATATTTAGTGCTACTGTGTTGCAAAATATCTCAGAAGAAATTTGATATTTAATTAATATAATCAAAGATTACAAAAAAAGAAAAAGAAAAAATATACAATCCAGCACTAGAAACAATTTTTTTAAACCATTATAAAAATATTAACAAAACGAGCAGTAAAGAATTTATGGTGCAGCATATTGTACTATCCTACAGCTACAGAAGCAACTGAACTTCATTTGTTTAGCAAATACTGCAGCTACTACTACTAATAATACTACTACCATTCACTTTTCAATGTAAATTTAAACTAGATTGTTGTAAATTGTAATATATCCCCAAACAAACACAGATGGAATGGAGTCTAAAAATTGTATGCATTTCTATGCATGTGACTTGCAACCAGAAAATGGTATTTGTAATATCTGTCTGTAATATATGGATGAATAGTTAATTGGCTAAGGAAGAAATGGTCAAGCTGATGTCATAATCAGATGACCGTTTTAAGTGGCCGGTTATTTCCTGGATTAATGTTAGTCAAAATAAATGGTTTACTCATGATTTTCCAATCAGTATTATAATTACTGTCATAACAAATAAATAATAGCCTTGTATTCAAATACATAAAATAAGTAATAATAGTTCTTCATAGCATTATGACAAGGTTTGTTGGTGGAGAACAGAAATATTGAAACACTGTAAACAGTCTGCAGAAAAAAATTGACAAATAAAGCATCACAGATGCCCATAACCCACAGCCTGGGGAAATAACATTTAACCCCATGAAATAATGAAGAGGTGAAACTGAGTGTAAAGGGCAGGAGGCTTTCAGAATAGAGAGTGTGAGTGATGTAAAGGTACTGGAGAAAATAACATGTAAGAGAGCAAATATGTATATAAAGACAACGTCTCAGAACCAGGTAATTCCATAGTAAGATGACTGCATTAAGTAGTAACTAAAAGTTATGAAGCTGACATATTGCCTGGACATGATTTTAAAGGCCAAGGTCACTACAGTAAGGTCAAAGGTTAAATGAAGGTCACACCTTTGCACACCCACATGCCCAACCAATGACCATGCAAAGTATCAATTTTCAACATCTTATGATTTCCCAGATTTTATCCGCACAAGATTTTATAGGTCAAGGTCACAAAACTCACAATGGCAATTTCAAAGATCAAATCAAGTTCACACCATGACATTGAACCTTATACTCCCCAAACAATGACCCTACCATGTATCAACTTCCTACACCTTACATTTTTCCGAGATATAGCCTGGATTAGATTATAAAGGTCAAGGTCACTAGTGCAAGGTCAGAACTTAAATCAAGGTCATACTATGTAGTGAGTGGAATCGCCTCAATTTTGATGGTCGATTATTCGTCCATTTTTCCGACCGATGATCGACCCATAATCGACTTTTTTACTCCACTGTTGGCCAATATATCCTGAAACACATTCCGGGATGAAGTATATGTCAATCCGGTAAGAATAACGGTGTTTCCGACATTTAGTACCCACCAAAAGCACTCACTTCTGGTAAATATGGCGGTAGTTATAAACAAACATAAAATTCGTGACAAATCTCTTGATTTATTAAAAGAAAGTTTAGGAAACTGCCTAAAATATAGAAAATACGTGGATATTGAGACACATAAAGAAGGGTAAGATTTAATCAATTTCCAGAAGTTATCAGTGACCGAACACGATTGTATCATGACACCGACAATTAATCGAACGTTCGTCTAATCGTCCACCCACCAATACTATGACAATGCACACTTACCAATGTCAAAACCAAGGAATATAGGCCAGACAAGATTTTAATGGTCAAGGTAACTACCACAAGGTCAAAGTCAAACTAAGGTCACACCATGACCACTCCCCGAAACCCAAAACCAATGTGTCTACTAAGTATCAACTTCCAATACCTTATGGTTTCTGAGATATAGCGACCCACCCGGCCAGCCAAACAGCATGGGTAAAAACAATACCTGCAAAAACAATACCTGCATAGCCTTTAAAGGCTGTGAGCTAAAACGTATTGGAGAGCTTTATCATTATAGTTCTACAATTACAATTTAGGCTAAATAATATGAATAGTTGAATACATAGATCTTAGGGAAACACTTAATGATCTAAAAGTATTGTCTGGGGATACATTATTCAAATTATGAACTTTGTAACAATATATTTACTGTTTGAAGGTAAAATAGAAAAATAACAGGAACACAATGAGGATCTCTGATTGTTCTTGGTTTCCTGGTATAAGTTCAAGTTTAGGGTTTTTATTTATCAAAGATTAAAACAATCAATGCAAATATACGAGAGAAAAAATAATCAGCTACGGGCCGAGGTGTAATCAATCTGAACAGGGCTGAAAAACAATCACAAGGAAATTCATTTCATTTCTATGAAACTACAATCAAATCTACAGTCAAATAATGCACCACAAACATGTCATATCTTATTTTCAAATTATTATTCACTGCAGACCTTTGTACATGTCACTTACACAGGTTTGTAGATGCCAGTTTGGTTGCATGTGGTTTTGAACCGGAAATTTCGACTGGGTTTTCTCTACCTTTTTTGTGGCCTGTATGCATGGTGAGTGTGTCACAAAAAGTACATGTATATGTATTGAAGAAAAGTACTAGAGATGGGTCAGCTGCATATTTTCCCTATCTGTGTCATGACAAGTAAAATTGTTTCCACGATACTACAGAGGTTATATAAATAATTTACAGTGAAGCTATAACATAATAAGGCCATCATCAGGAAGTTGCATTCATAAAATTAACAAAATATACTCATCAAAATGGTATTAAAGGATGAAAATCTACAAACATACATGATTACAGGTTGTCATCAGTTTTTATTTTGTAAGCTGAAAAATTTTGATGCAATGATGCAAAAATATTCTGTAATGGTATTTCAGCAAAATGATCTTGATTCTGAGGTGCTACAGACACATCCCTACACTCACTTAAAATGTACTCACAAAAATAGCAGCTTATCAAAGCCTGATACAAAAATTGTACATATATATGAAACATTTCTTTAGGTTTTCATCAGACGATCAGATAAATCTTCTTTTGAAATGAGATAGATATTCTACTGATTATAAATATATAATTGTCAGGTAGAATATGTCCTTTTTTTTGTGACGTAGAGTTCCCTTTTCGTGGAGATTAAGCACAACAAAAGTTAGTTGAAATTGAAATAAGAATTTAGTAAAATCTTTAGAGATTCTCCGATACTTCTACTTAACTACAGTTTCTAGATGAAAGGGTAAAATTCTAAACAAACAGCTGTTTACCCACATTTAACAGGCTTTGCAAAATAGAAAAAAAATAATTAACAAGAGCATAAGAGTTGAAAATATTTAAGAATACAAAGTACATAATGGAGTAAATAAATGAAGTAATTCTCGCCCAGATAAAAAACATTTAAAAATTTCAAATATAACAAGAACGTCTGCTTTTAAGAAAAAAATAATTTTTTCATGAAAATTGAAAAAGTACAATACAACAAAAACCAAGTGACAGAAAACATGTTTCACACAAACAGTGCTTGACAAACTTATTGCAGTGTTTTGAGCAATGAAAATATCTAAAATATGGCTCAGGCTTTAACTTAAGGTTTGGATCAAATAATTACCTGCCACAAAATACTAGCATTAGGAATTGTCATATTTTTCTGGGTAGATAAATTGCCCACTTTGCCAACCAATGATTAAGACAGAATAAACCAGTTACCCATTTTTACCACATTTTTGGTCATTATACTAGAAAACATTTTCATGGATACAGTACACTATTAACTACATATCAATCCAGCAGAGATTTTGGTGGTTTCTAAGTTTCTGACAGTTATAATCTATCTACTATAGATGGTTACTTCGTGTAAATGTGACTTTATGAATTTTTATGACTTTTTTTTAACACTCCTAACTTTGTATTTCCCTGCTGTCGTGACAACAAACAATATGATGTTTTTGTCTTTGGTTGGCTCATACATCATGGATTAATATGGAGGAGAGATGCTATTAATTATAACCAGAATTAGGAATTAGAATTCATAGTGTGTTACATACATAAATGTCCAATGTGAGTATCACTCTGTATGGTAAATTCACAACTTCATGCCAAATTTGGCTAAGATAGCTTAAATACTCTTCCTTTAAATGAGTGCAGTGTGACATTATAAAGACTTGAAGTGCGCAGTGAACGAAAATCCGTCTGTGCGCATAGCATCAGCTGGGAGTAAAACATGCGATAACTGCCCGCAGAAAAACGGAAGTGCTGTTTCGAATTGCTCGATTGTGTGTTGGTAGTAAAATCGTCTGCTTTTACAATAGCGATCACCGGCAAAAATTCCTTAATAATGCCCTCACGCCTAGCGGCGCTCTGTCATTAGTTGGAATTTTTGCCAGGCGTATATCCCGTAACAAACGCCCTCACAATCGGTATTTATTCCTTACCACCAATCAGTGGAAGAAAAAGCATATTTTATATACCCAGCAACCCCCCCCCCCCCCCCCTCCCCCATAATAATCACCTAAGTCATGCCAAAAATATATGTACATGACAACTAGTCTTTAAAACATAATATGGGATAAAATTCCTGAGCCATATTTCAGAGTAATGCAGGTTGTGTTTAATAGAAGAAAGCATCAACTTACGAGATGGTTGTTCTGCAGCAGACACGAGGATTCCACTCTTCATGTAAGCATTGGTGAGTGCTTCCAAATAACCCTCTTCCTGTCATCAAATAAAATATCACCAGGACTCATACTCCACTAATATTCTTATTCTTACAATTATTCTACAACCTTCTCTTAGAATTTTCTTAGAAAAAGATAAAACATTCTGTAACAAAAATTCTTAAAATAACAACAAAATTTATAAGAAAAAGAATTTTGAAACTAATGGGAATTTTTAGACTTCTAACAGGTAATAATGACAAACTGGATGCAACAGCTGTGAAAAATAAAACCGATGGCATAATATTTCAGCTGCTGAACAACATAAAAATATACTTTCTATGGCAATATTAAAAATTGTTTATTCACAAAAATTTTTCTTTTTCACAGCATATTTGCTAAGAAAATACAATTGTCCTAAGAAAAATTCGAACTCTAGGAATAAGGATGTTAGTGAATTAATGGGCTCAGATCTAGATGCACAAAAGTACATTTTTTAAAAAATAATTGTACATTAATTAAATTAAGTTTACACAGCAGCTTGTACATCATTAAGAGTTAAGGTCATACAAGAACTGGCCTTCGTCACATCCTACATGTTTTCAAGATGTGGGTTCAAACCCACGACCACAGAGGTGACAACAAAGTAATTAAATACCAAACTTGTTTACCACTAGTTCACTGAGGTCTTGCAAATATACGAAATGATTTATTACAACTGAATTAACCAAAGGTCAAAGTTGTGGGAGGTATATCCCTTTTAGCAGTTAAGATCACATCGGGACTGGCCTTCCGTTATATCCCACATGTTGCTATGGGAACACATGTGATGAAAGCCAGGTGATATAATGCTAAACTTGTCCCGCTAAACTGGTCACACACTCAGTCACTGCCACCTCTACTCTTTTGGCAGAGCAGGAAAAAAGTCAAATTTAAGTGAAACTGAGACCAGTTTTGAAGAACATACAGAACTGTATGTTTATATGTACAAGTGGAAGTTACCCTAGAACTTAATCCTGCAGATATTGGCGCTTCTAGTGCTACAGAGTCTACTGTTTTAAAATCAAAACCTTTTATTCCAGACCAGATTAATTGTTGATGATTGTATTTGGGAAGTTATGAGCAAAGAAGTGATTACCAATGTTTGTTATAAATTAATCCAGTAACCCCCTTACAAAACCTATAGTTTAACCTCTTCTCTTACAGGTTTGGAGGACGGCTCCTTCTTGTCGACTGTAGATGCTGAAGACACTTTCTCCTCTTTAGATTTGGGCCGTTTGATCACTCCCATTGAGTACTTGATTTGCTGCAGAATAAAAAGATATAATGTTTATTATACCAGTTCTAATACAATTAAATTAATATATACAAACTTTACAGTAGCTTTAAGTATAAACAGAGCATTTAAAATCGATTTTCAAAATTCAAAAAGCCACATTTCAGTCTCTAGAATGTTGTGAATAAGGTAATGTAAAGCAGGAATTTTACCTGGAAGAAATGGTCACTAACTTTAAGATTCTGTGAGAATTAATTGCAGCTGATGGACAGTTTCTGTTTTTGAGAGATTAATACAATAGAAAATTTTAAAAGACAGATTGATGTCTGACATGCAGGCTTATTGGCGATTACAATATTTTATTTTCTGATATTTTTAATCAGATAAACCAAAATTTACAGCTAAACAAACCTACAGTAATTATTATCAGATTGGTGAAATTTTGCAGTTAACAATATTATCAAACATGTTTCACATTGCCATGGATATCCACAAAAGCCTGGAATTGTCAAGTTCCAAATACAGATTCCCACTTTCTGGAATGAATACAAAATCCCATCCAAATTAAAAAATACAGTATTTGGAATACCAAATTCCTTCCAGATTAAAAATACTATATTTAGAATATTAAATGCCCTCCAAATTACATTATATTAAATACTCTATGTTGTGGATCCACTCCAGGATTTCGTAAATACCAAAAACGGTAACAACTTTACCTACTTGATCCACTAGTTTTTTGTCGCGTGTTTCTATTTTAAATACATGGACACTACTTTTTAAATGCACCTAATACACAAGACTTTTACAGTGTGACAGTAAGTGTTAATATTTCATATAAATATCACTGCAATAGGCAAACAAAATCAGGAACAGTGAACAAAACATCAACAAACAAGTCTATATATACAGTTCTGTGTAGGTTAATATAAGCAGGAAGTGTTAGTGGTTTAAAAATCCAGCAAAGAAATTGTGGAAACTTTAAAAAAAACAGACAGTGCAAAAGCAAAGAAAAGTGCATTCACAAAGGAGGTCAAGTAAATTATTTAGCCACAAGTCAGTTAAAGCTTGTCTAAATGATGAAACTTTTCTCTTGGCCAAGTTTTCATGAAATTGGACAAACAAATCTTTGTCAGAATTTTACCTGACACGTTCACCTGCTATCTGTGTCTCTCATTATAATGGCAACACACATATATGATACATATCGGGTGCATTTGCTCCTATATTTTGCAAACAACCGGGTTAATTAGTGGGTAAATTGTTTGGCTGTGTGGAGATCGATATTAAAATGTAAAAATATTTCATTATTGGCCGATATTGGGGTGTTATATTGTCTACCAGATGGACCAAATCTGGAATACTGAAAATGTTTTTGTTTTAGCATATCCCCAAACGCCAACAGGAAGCAACATTTGCCAAAACAAAACATGACAGTTTTCATCAAAAACACAGTGAAAACTGCAAAAACATAACATAAAAAGGCTACAATTTCTTCAGATTTAGGCTTTGTTTCAAATATTTGTAGGGTAAGCGTACCGTTTATTGATTATATGTCTCTGTGCATCAATATTGGCAACCCTGCCCCCAAAACAATGAATATTATTAATATCGATAAACAGTGTAGGGAGTGTACCCACTATCATTAACCATGAAACATTCAGAAAGTTTTGTTGCCACTGTTTGTCTTTGGGCAAAGATACACAGAAATCTGCACAGACAAATGTGAACAGCAAACAAGGTCTGACAAGGACAATAAAGTGTAACATTCAGTTTTCTAATAATTCATTGAATTATCACTCAGTAATTAGGTCAGTCTATTTATTACGTTTAACCTTTGGATGCGTTTCCAAAAATGTAATTGGTTATGTATTTGACATGATTTGTGATATGTCTCAATAACCATCTTGGTGAACTTGTGGCATGATATTAACAACGATAAACTACAAATACTACCAACCTTTAAGTGTCATCAACACGATTGTTACGAACTTAACTAAAAACTCTGCACAAAAGTCAATGCACTGTCTTTAATTTTCCATTTCTAAATTAATTTGGAATGCCACTCAGCGAAGTAAAAGAATATGTATAATCAGGCTTTTTAATGAGTGTCAGTAAATACCATAACTCGTAAGCCAAAGCAGTTAAAGGTTTAGTTTAAGCTAAACAACACACAGTAACATATTAACAAAGTGCCTGTTATCTACACTTTTATAACTTACTTTTGGTTTTATTAATGGCTCCTTTCCACACTCCTATGTGGGAGAAGTTAATATTATATAATATTACAATAATGTATACACTTGCACAATGCCAAGTGGTACTTCAGACCCAAGTCTTTAAAAAAATATAAGAACAAGAATTTAACCATGAAACACACACGTTAACCTGTCTTTTGTCTTGTCTGTTTATGACAAAAGTGATAAGGCCACTAAATATCACTAAACCATGGTCTTATAATAAGCACATTTTAAAGTCATTCTATGAACCTACTTACTTACATGACTGCTGCTTTTTTGCTAGTTTTAGTGGTAGGAAATAATTCAATATATTTTCTACATCCCTGATCAGGTTGCCAGAATGTCTGAGGTGTACCTTCCTTACCAGTTTTAGTACCCATTACTACTGGGTGAAAGACACGCGTGCAGGGTACATTCTCAATGACATGGATCGAAACCAAGACCTCCTACTCTGAAATCCAGCAAACTAACCATAATAGAGTGCTTGCAGTGTAAACTAGTTTAAAATTAACTAGAAATAGGACGCCCTGTTGATAGTAGATGCGAATAGAAACAGGATAGCATAGAAGAACACACATTATCATGTGTAATGTCCACCCCATGAACCTTTTGCCAAAATTGTACAGTAGTCTTACAAGACCCTGTTTCATTTGTAAAATATATCAATGATGCTTAAATATTTATTAGTGTAGATGTAAATTATTTCAGCTTCATGCCTTTTTGCATTGGTTGGGTCGAAAATTTTGATGAAATCACTCTATCTTGCACGGTTAAGAAAATAGAAGCAAATTCCTGTTTTTCTATTTTTGGCAAAAATTTGAAAATTCAAAATAGCCGCCATTTTTTGGAAAAGGAAAATTTTTTTGAAAATTGGCAAGATTACATTTGTTAGATACCCTATGGGTCGAAAATTTCGACGAAATCGCTCTATCTCGCACAGTTAAGGAGATAGAAGCAATTTTGTGTTTTGCCATTTTTGGCAAAAATTCGAAAAATCAAAATGGCCGCCATTTTTGGGGAGGGGAAAATTTTTTCAAATTGCAAAGAGTACATTCCTTAGATACCCTGTGGGTCGAAAATTTCGACGAAATCGCTCTATCTCGCACGGTTAAGGAGATAGAACCAAATTTGTGTTTTGCCATTTTTGGCAAAAATTCGAAAATTCAAAATGGCCGCCATTTTTGGGGAGGGGAAAATTTCTTGAAAATTGCAAAGAGTACATTCTTTAGATACCCAGTGGGTCGAAAATTTCGACGAAATCGCTCTATCTCGCACGGTTAAGGAGATGGAAGCAAATTTGTGTTTTGCCATTTTTGGCCAAAATTCGAAATTTCAAAATGGCCGCCATTTTTGGGGAGGGGAAAATTTTTGGAAAATTGCAAAGATTACATTCCTTAGATACCCTGTGCGTCGAAAATTTCGACGAAATCACTCTATCTCGCACGGTTAAGGAGATGGAACCAAATTTGTGTTTTGCCATTTTTGGCAAAAATTCGAAAATTCAAAATGGCCGCCATTTTTGGGGAGGGGAAAATTTTTTGAAAATTGCAAAGAGTACATTCCTTAGATACCCTGTGGGTCGAAAATTTCGACGAAATCGCTCTATCTCGCACGGTTAAGGAGATAGAACCAAATTTGTGTTTTGCCATTTTTGGCCAAAATTCGAAAATTCAAAATGGCCGCCATTTTTGGGGAGGGGAAAATTTTTTGAAAATTGCGAAGAGTACATTCCTTAGATACCCTGTGGGTCGAAAATTTCGACGAAATCGCTCTATCTCGCATGGTTAAGGAGATAGAAGCAAATTTGTATTTTGCCATTTTTGGCAAAAATTCGAAAATTCAAAATGGCCGCCATTTTTGGGGAGGGGAAAATTTTTTGAAAATTGCGAAGAGTACATTCCTTAGATACCCTGTGGGTCGAAAATTTCGACGAAATCGCTCTATCTCGCACGGTTTAGGAGATATGAGCACATTTGCCTTTTTCAGTATTCAAAATAGCTAATTACTCATTTATTTAATTAATTACTCACTCATCTATGAAGCAATTCCCCCCAAAAGCAATCCCATACAAGCTATTAACCCAATGAACCTCCATACCAAATTTCAGAAAGCTAGGCTTAATAGCATTCCTTAAAATGTCTGGAAACCAAAGAGCTACTCAAAAGTAGCAAAGTAGCTATTACTCAGTTAGCTATAGAGCTATCATCACCAAAAGCAATCCCATACAAGCTATTAACCCAATAAACCTGCATGCCAAATTTGGTAAAGATAGGATAAGAACTGTTGCCTAAAATGTCTGGAAACCAAGTGGGACGCCGGACACCGGACGCCGGACGCCGGACGGCGGAAAAAGCAAAAATAATATGTCCACCCCCCAGTGGGGTGGACATAATTATATGCAAGGCACTGTGCTTTCAACTGAACAATGAAAATACATTACTCAGTCTGGGGATTTGAAAAAGTGCAATAAGTGACTGGAAAGTACAAAAAAGAAAACCGTGCAATTGCAGTATGTTGCCTGCCTTATCACCTTAAGGGCACTGCATATATGCGGAGTATGACGTGACTAAAATATAAATGATAAATCCAGTCATTTAGATTTAATTAAAAAAGAGAAATGTTACATATCAAAGAAATTTACAACAAAGAACAATACTGTAGAACCTCTTGTAAGCAGACAACACAAAAATAGCTTTTTATGTTACATTCTATGAAATTTAAATTTAAGGTAACAAAAAAAATAAATCATAAAGAATGTATTATAACGGTTAAATTTATGTGTATATTACAAAACAATAAAAATAATAAAAAATATTATAAAACCTAAAGTACTAAAAAGTTTCAGAAAATCAAATGGAGTAAAAAGTATTTTTTTAGCAAAAGAATATGTTTAGTTGTCTCATCGTTTTGTCTTAACATTTACTCTGCTTTAAGATGATATTTTAAAAAGTCCTGTTCCAACTAATTTTTGAAGAAAACTTATAGACACAGGACAAAAGCCAGAGCCAAAGTAATTCATCCCACAAAGAAAAATGCCAAATATATTGAAAAATATCGAGATACAATAAGATCATACTTTTTTGGCCCTTTCAGCACATTATTTTTAATTAGGTCATACCATTGTCCAGTTTCCTGATGAAGGAAATCAGTACAGAATTGTAGGTCAAACTTCTTGCACTCTAAAATTGTTCGGTCAGATATCTGATACACTTCAAGTTTATCCCTGAACTAAAAGTAATTTTATGGTACAGGAAAAAAAAAAGAATTTTAAGTACAAAACTCATCTTAACCTTAATAATGCTTATCGTCCAGGTTTGGTATTGAAAAGCTTTACCCAGTCATTTCAGCATTGGCCAATTCCTGTTTCAAACTTAATTTTATGCTAAAGCTTTTCGTAAGAGTGTACAGAAATTGTAACATAAATTGGTAGGCTAATACTCCCCTTATTCTCAATCATTTCTTTTATAACAAGATTATTTTAAATGTTATTCTTCTTCAAATGGTGACCCTTAAATCTGTGCACAATCGCACAAGCACATAACCCACTCTGCCAATCCAATCCAATAAATGAAAAAGCACTAGCGAGGGAAAGGTAAGGCTATTTGATACATTGACAAAATATGTTCCACTACTCACAGGTGTGGGAGCTTTCTTCTCACTTTTGTCCGTCTTGCCGCTGTTTGGAGTACATTTGTGCTTGTCTCTTTCCTTGCGGCTCTTTAAGCGCTTTTTCTTCTGGTTGAACTATGAATAATCATACCAAAAACAGCCTTGATGCATGACCTTTATAGAAACTTATAGCAATACTGATTCAGAAAAAGAATTTTACTTTTGAAATATTAACAGATTTTAGTCTGATTGAAATTCTACACAGCTACATCCTGTACTTTTTTCATGGAAAAACAGCGGCTGCCACTGTCTTTAAGATAGAGATTTAGTGCTATAAAAGTACTATTAGAATTAGAATTTACAGTCACATATATTTGCCAGTTTTTTTAAAAAACTAGTCAAGTACTGGAAGTGTATTGGTAATCCATCACACAACATTACTTCACTGACAACTTGATGAAAACCACAAGACTAGAATTAATATATTAACTATATGACACACATCGCTTACATATATCCTGTGAACATACTAATCACACTATTGAATAGTAAAAATTAGGTTGGGATGGTGCTAGAAAATAGGTCCCCGCATTCTGACAACCAACCCCAATTCGAGTAACCATGAGATTTAGTATCTACCATTAGAAGTCTTCTGTAAACAAATGGTAGCAAACTTTTGAAGAAAAATGTCATCTATTTAACCAGGTATTATAGAATATGGAGTAAATTATGTTTTTAAACCAAAACCACAACTTTAATTGATATTATGTGGTGGAAATACAAAAATGTAGCATATTTTACACAAACTTTTCATTTTGCGAGCGATAATACTATACGCTGTGAGAAATTGAGTAGTTAAAATGGGCTCAAGTCCCAGCAATGACCGACTCGTCTATAGAGGCTCGGGGTAACCATTCACAGCCCTAGTAATAATAATAATAATTGTGTTTTGCATGTACTGGAAGTGTATCAGTCATCCATCAGACAATAAACTTTCTGACTACACATCATTTGACACTCAACTCGATCAGAAATCACATGATTACATAGTCACCTTCATAATCATAATGCACATCTTCTCACAATATGTTATATCCTTACCTTGTCTTGCATGTACTGGAAGTGTACTGGCAGTCCGTCAGACACGGAGCTATCAGATCCACCATCACTGGACTCACAACTCGATGAGAAGTCCTCGTCAAGATTGATCTCCTCCAGGTTTTTGGGCAGTGTGGCATCAGGACCTTGCTTCTGCTGCAGGTGCTGCAAGATCTCCTTCTTTATACGATCCTCAAGGTCAAGGAGAATGTTGGCAGCCTGGAAAAATAGGGTAAAGGTCAGAGGTTTGGATGTTATACATTAGTCACAGGTAAGTCACCACACTTCAGGTAAATCCACACACACTGCAAGCACAAATTCATCATTACAATAGATTAGTCTGTTTACTGCCTAAAAATGTAAAATTTCCTTTAGAAAGTTTAGACAGTCCTTAAGGTAAAGGAAATAGGTCAAAGGTGAATCACGAGTACTTACTTGTTAAATGTAAATGCACAAAGAATGTATATATTTACCGCTGTAACATAGTGCAGAACATTCTTTTAATACTTCGGAGTGACAAGGAAAATGTTGAGAGCCTCGGCAAAAGTCAGTGTAAGAGGAGCTAGTCAATGCTACTTATGTACTTGGCAACTGCGATATCACTGCGATTTCAAAACCATGATATCATACATACACAAAATAGTCTGCATTTTAGGCTAATATATTGTACCCAATTAGTATGGGGAAACCTTACACTTTGATAAAAATGGCCATATCTTATTAAAATCTGTGTTCCCATTTGGTCATCCAAGCATTTCTGGTCAAAGATTGATTTAGTATTACATTTAAACAAATGACTCATATGAAAACAGACCTAGATTTACTTACAAGTCTTATTTTGTGGATTTTTGGGACAATCAATAAGATAATACATTGTAAGAGTCTGGATTTTACAGTTTCACTAGAAGTTATGCAGGAATTTTATTTTTAATGAATTATAAGATACTGAGGAGTTTTGGCATTAGGTCCAGAACATTACCATCAGTATGGTCAGTCCTTTATTATTCGGCCTAAATCATATTTTCGGCATATTATGTGTATTTTGGCATTAAAACTGACATTAAAACGTCTATCAATTGTATTAAAACATCCATCAATGTTAATGTGCTTCATATATTTTAACCAAATGCTTGTATAACTTTACAAACTTGCCATTAAAAATCTCACATATTATTTGCTTAATGGGCCGATAAAACGGTAAACCACCATACTTATTAACATGTGATCTTGAGCTTTATTCAAACTTACAACAACAACAAAATGCTCTTTGGTTGCATGTTGCATGAACATGGTTAAGTTACACAACTATTAGCACACATATGCACTGGTGTCAATTCCCCCTCCCCACAGAAGAAAAAACATATTTATTGCATGCAGACATACCCACAGCACACAATACTATACAGAATAACATGCAAAAACTCCTCAGAAAAACACACCTGAGACCTTTTGTGAATACTGGTCCAGAGTACATATTCACTAACATTCTTATTCTTAAAATTATTGTCATTCTTGGAATTATCTAGGAAAACAAACGTTTTCTAAGAACAACATTAAATTTTATATTAATTCCTGAGAATATTTGGAATCCCGAAAACAAGAATTACAAAGTGTATACAAAGTGTATCAAAACACATTTTTATACACTTTTAAAAATTTCTAATTTCAGAATTTTTTTTTATTTATAGAATTTTTTAAGAAAAATCTTTACTTTTTCAGAAAGTTCTAAGAGTATTGCAAGCATATATAAAGTATGTCTTACCATTAAAAACCATGTACTCTTTAGCACTTGCCACTTTGTCAGTTTTGAAATTCAATATTGATTTAACCTACTAGTACATTGAAATACAAACTGACAACTTCTTCTATGTACCTGTAACATTTTGAGTTGCAGGTTCAGTGGACCTGCAAAGTTTTCCAATAAACTTTGTACAAAGCTTTGATTGCAATTTGAGCACAATTTCTTCACTCCGCATTTATTTATACTTTTTAGAATCTTGTTTTACAGTATTATCATGAGAGTGTATTTTCAATAATTTTTTTTTTTAACCTTCCTGTCAGTAACAAATAAAATATTATTCCGACATAATTTCTACAAAGTGATTGACAATACTCAATACGTTGTCCATATTGTCCTTAGAATTTAATGTTCTCAGGAATATTGAATATTTATGCCTCAATTTTTTTTTTGTAACATTTCTTAGAAATGGATGAATTTCTTTTAAAATTCTTGGAATAAAAATGTTTCTAAATATGAGTCCTGGGCAATATTTGGACAATGATCTTGTTTAAGAAATGGTTCATCTTTTGAGACCGAAAGAAGAAACAAACTAGTTTGCCTTGTTGGAAACCACCAGTTAGACAAACCACACTTTAACTTGGTGCAAACTTAGTCATTATTGTTAGTATGTCATCTATAGATTAAATTAACAACATTGCAGCAAACAAGAAATTAGTGCTTAGACTGTTCACAAAATTAGTCAAACCAGTTTCCAGGGCTTTGTAAGAAAAAAATTAACTTTTGCATTTCCCTATGCTTGTCAGTGATTTGGTGAAACTTAAGCACGGTCAAAAATGAGCCATGCTTGAGCCATATGATATATCCCTTGATGATAAGAGGCTGGTTCCATTTCTGCAAGTGTGCTTTATGATAGGTTTACAATTTGAAGTAATAAAAAATCTACAATCCAGGATATAGTTTACGATGAGGTTTAAGATGCGTCCCCGATGAACAAGATATTTTCCCGATAGCTTCCTGATTGGCACTGCCATTGCCTCATAAAATCTTCCAATTGCGACAGTTTCTAGATCCATCCAATTGGTATCCAATCGGTTTACGATGGACTTAAGATGAAACAGATAGGTTTACGATTGCATAAGATGGAAAAGATTGCTGTACGAGTGTAAGACAGATTTAAGATCACTGTAAGATTAAAAAATTAATATGACAACACGATAGGTTTACAATGTCATAAATCTGATAAGAATCGGGAAAGGTTTGCGATAATTTCAAGGCAGTCAGAAATTCTCATAAGCTGTTCCTGATGGACTCCTGAGAGCTGTACTCTCTATAAACCTATGGGGAAGTACCATATTTTCAGTACAGGATCTCTGTACGATGGCTTTAAGATCATTAAGATCTATAAGATTCAGTTCCCGATTCCCAATTTCCCAATCACAAATTTTCACAATCGGGTGCAAGGTTTACGATTTATCGCAGAAATGAAACAGCCCCATTTTAAAAGTCAGGAATAAACTGGTTCCACTGGTTATTGTGAGGGTACATAAGCCAAAAAACAGACCACATTTTATTGAGTAAAACTGAGAGATATTGAACCAAATCTTCAGACTTTTTGTTGCTTTGTTGATATATTAACCTTTACAAAACTATTTCATATTCGGGCCTTTAATATTCGTTGCAGTTTATGTTATGTGTGCCACAAAGAAAATTGGAAAATGCCAGTTTATTGTTCAGACGCATACAATATTATATACAGACAATACTTTCACAGTAATAATCACAGTGTCACAAATCATGCAATTCATATATTTTTGTCTATTTTCACCTATAGTGTCAAAACAGCTGAATGAAGCCAGAGCAAAGATCAGCAAAAAATTGAGAAATGCTAAACCCAATTGATTTTCCATAGACTAATGCCATATATTTTTGATGGTGATTCATATCCTCATATTGACCATTGTAATACTTGACAATCTGAATTACAGGTACACACAGTTTAATAACAGCAAGATTTATACAGTAAACTGACTAAGAGCAACATTGTGGATTATCACATAAATATGCAAAAAAAACTTGATAAAACACACATGCACATTTATAGAGTAGACTCTGTATAACTAGAACCTCCAATATCACAGGATTCAGTTGTAGTTCTGTACCTGTATTTACAAAAGGGATTCGAGCTCAAGTTGAGCCACAAATTACCTCAAAATGGATCAGGAATAAGGTTACATTCACACAGAATTTCAACTGATTTTTGGCTCAAGTTTTGGCATAACGTTTACACACCCACAAGATAGATTCAATTTTGGATCAAGTGTGGTCGAAGCTTCTGCACTTGATTAAAACAAGTCAGTTTTTTTCAAGACCATTAAGTACTGATTTTAACTTAGCAATTAGCTGAACCTTTTTCTGTAAATAGTAATCTGATTTTTCAGCTCAGCTTGATCCTTTTCTGATGAAGGCGGCCCCTGTACAAAGATCAGTTATAGAAAAATACATTTTCTGTAACTATGACCTAAAAATTGTTTCCATATACACCAAGATTCCATTTGTACTGGTTCTACTCACACAGAGTCCACTGTGGTGCCAAAACCACTCATTTCACACGATATCACAATACAATGTACTATGTCAAGTGAGCAACCGGTGTGGGTGTTATACATGCATAAAACTTGTTATAAAAACACACACAAAGTTCAGGAACTCGATATTATTAACACACACATATGAAGTAGAGGAACCAGTTATTTACCAGGATATCACGATATGATGTGAGTGAGTAAAGCGCACACACACACACATATACAAGATGGCGAGATTGACAGAAGAAAGGAGAAATAAAAATATACAT
This sequence comes from Sabellastarte sp. h YS-2021, assembly GCA_964017235.1. Taxonomy (NCBI): domain Eukaryota; kingdom Metazoa; phylum Annelida; class Polychaeta; order Sabellida; family Sabellidae; genus Sabellastarte; species Sabellastarte sp. h YS-2021. The sequence goes on from OZ024934.1 coordinate 86,444,782, forward strand.
AAGAAAATTAATTAGTTGCTGAAAAAAAAATGTAGGCCTGCTTTTGAAATAAATTGAGTAAGTTGAATGATACAATAAATTGAGTAATATAGCAAATTGAACTGAAACTCAACAGCTGGGGGCTCAGCTAAAGTATTTACAGGTTAGTGCTATCAATGTTTTGCTTATTATGTAGCTATACCTGTGCAAATTTTGTTTTAGAAATATATCAGTGTTTACGTCTATAAGAAATATTACAGATATTTCATCAAATTGACCCTCCAAGTGTGTTGTGTACCAAATAGCTCAAAGTAATATTTTTTAAAAAACAAAATAAAAGAAAAAAAATGTTAGATTCAATATTTATGCAAGGAAAACTATAGCTACTTTGCTTATAATAAAACTATATTTTAAAAATGATTATAATGTTGAGAAGAATTACATCAAACTATGCAGCAGGTGTATGTACAATTTGAATATTATTCATGTTAAGAACTTAAATACTGTGAAAAGTAATTACAATGACATTATTAAATACTCAAAAATATTCTTGCAAGAGATAATGTCTAATCATCATGTACCAAAGAATTAAGCACATTAAACAACAAAAGCAAACCTTTTACAGTTAATTTAATATAAATAAAACATGACACTCACAAAGATATTCAACAATGTACAGTGAAAACAAACCCATTCAATTAAAACTGCATAACAAAACTGCAGACATGATTGAAATGTGATTTTATGATCAGCTTAAAAAACTCAACAACTCTATATGAATTTTCTCAATACAGTAATCCCATCTAACTTAAATTCCTTAGCGCTTTACATAACAATTCAGGATGTCAATCATGGAGCAAAACTTGGAACAGGTACCCATTTGGCTAAGAACAGATCTGAATCGGGATTACCATATTTTGATGGTAACCAACTGCAGGTACCTGTGCAGCTAATATGGCGATCGATGTAAACGACTGACCAAAAATAAAATGTAAAAATATCTGCTAAAATAAAGAAAATTATGTGAAAAACTAATATAGTTGGACAGAGCTGACATAATAATAAAGTATACCTAAGTTATTTATGGATTTAAACTAATACATTTTAATGGTTTTTCTTACTTGGTTTCATCACTAAATTGGACTGTGTTCCAGTAACCAGGTAATACCGGTATATCACAGGCTTCATTACAATTAACCTTAATTTTCTTTTAAAACCTTAAATATTCGACAAATCTCTCAGCATGTCAGAGAAACGGTAAGTCACAAACTATCTTCGGCTATCCTAAATATTTTATCCATATTCTCTATATGACACTGTTGCTATAACTTTAATTCCCTAATGATACATCTGTAAAAATAACACTTCTAGATCTTAAAAGTAAATTTATTGTTATAAAATAGTTTTCTAATAACACAAACTTTAGTGTTTTAAGGATGGCACTAAACTAGCAAGGTATCACAGAAAGGAATTTCCCCGACTTATTAATGATCTGCTCGGATCCCTCCAATTCAAAATTCAGATCACGTTAGCAACATGTTACAACTCAACATTTGCGTCAACACAAAATTTGCTTAATTAACTTTTGAACTACACTCACCTTAGTGTTATCGGGATCACAGTAATCCAGCAGTGTGTCACAGAAGTGGTATCCGAGTGACTCAAAGTCTGCCGTACTGAAGTGAAAACCTTTCATCTTCCCCAGAGAGGAGCCACAGAATGTGGCCTAGAAAGTACACATTGAAATCATATAAAAATAAAGTAGAAGCTCCCTTATCCAACCTTCTATTATCTGAATATTCTGCTTTGTGGACTGATTGCCACCCTCCCAAATTAGTATTTTAATGTTGTTTTAAAATTAAATTCTTATATTCTGCCAGAAGCTTTAAGTCTTTCAGAATGGTCAGATATCAGTTACTGTATTTATTTATATCGGTCAGCATTGCTTTCGACACACTGTATAGGTTATATCACTACAGGTAGGTTTTAAAGGCAGAGGAAACCAGTGAATACTAGTTGGTCAAGATTCTGCACAGTACCATTCATACACAGGATGAAACTTTTTTAGGGTTACAACACACAATTTTTCAAACAAAAATAAATACAAACTGATGGTGGGTTTGCTACCCTTGCCTAACCAGTTCCAAATGCACTGTGTTAAAGAAGGGTAATTAAAAAAAACTGCTGTAAACTGCCAGACATCTGTAAGAATCTACCGGAAAGTGTGTTACCGCTACACCACCAAGTCCGATTGATATTAGAGTTGTAAAATGTTACACGAGTTGCTGTGAAGTGGATAATTCATGAGGTGAGGCAATTTCTCAAGAATTTCCACAAAAATAGCCAAACGCTGCATTCCTGTATCGTAACACTTTTCCAAAATGTTATAATTGTTGGATTTACAACAATGCTACAGCTTTGATACGTGCATTAACAATATTGCACTCGTCTTGTTATGTCATTGTTTGGAAGTTTATTTTAATATCACATTGGACAGAGAAATGAGTGGGGTTTTTAATGCTCTTTACCCCCTTAAGCTTTGGGTTTCAACTAGTGGCTTTCAAAATTTGCATGCACATCCTGTATGGTTAAGTGTGACCGGTGTCTTACCTCCATGGTGTAGCTGTTCATGATGCCCATTCTCCACACCACAATGCGACCTGTGCCTTCTTTGCTCTTCTGTACCTTGAACTTGCAGCTGTCAAAACTGAACTGCAAACAAGTAATATAAACAACAATTTATTGTAAATCAAGTAAATATTCCACAGCACAGACAGTTTTTATTCAAGAACATTTCAGAGCTGGGATGAACCCCAACCACTGCATAAAAAGTTGGGGAGCAAATTAAAATACTATTGCATGGGATCATTGATTTCAATGTTCTTTTACTGCAAATTTTTTTTTTTTTTTTTTTCAAATTTCATCCATAGCTCTACTTTATCCAGCATATTTTTATTTACACTACTATTATTACCAGCAAAAAATGCCAGGCATTGCCATGCATTTTTGTTTGATACTACTGTAATTACCTTTAGCGTACACAATTTTTTTGTGAATGTACCCTTTCATTATAATATAATATTATTTATCCATTTGTACTTGCCCTCTACTAACCTTATCAGGTGCGTTTTTGTTGAGCATGACTGGGAAGATGCGTTCACGCAGACGTCTCTGACTGTCACCTCTGTTCTCACAACCATAGATAAACACATTCTGCTTCCTGCTGTGACCGTGTAGGTCACAATACACCACAATCTCACGCTCCTCAGCCAGCCTGAAAACACAGAGAGTTACAGAAACTAGAGATTGCGTCTCGACGCAGTGTATCCCCGGACGGGACATAGTTAAGGCGTGAATATGTCGGTCTTGAGCCTGTTTCCTGGAGCACCAGGTCAGGATTCTCCATAGTACCAGATTACTCCCAAAAGCTAATCACTAGTTCTTTCACTTATATCTGTCTTTAAAAATTACATTTCATGGATCCAGAAGATCCATATAGTGATCCGGATCACTTCCAAAATTCAATCATTTCATCCTTTTACCTTTTCAGACATATTCTAAAAATTTCATCAAAATCCGTCCATAAGTTTTTTAGTTATCTTGTACACAAATACATCTGGCAGCCTGGATCCACATGATCCAGACAGTGATCCAGATTACTCCCAAAAACTAATCACTTGTTCTTTGTCCCATTTAAGACATTTCCTGAAAATTTCATAAAAATCCATCCATGACTTTTTGAGCTATTTGTCTTTAAAAATTACATTTCTTGGATCCAGAAGATCCAGATAGTGGTCCAGATCACTCACAAAATTGAAACATTTCTTCCTTTTACCACTTCATCCTTTTACCATTTGTAACATATCCTAAAAATATCAAAGTCCATCCCACGATTATGTGGCAGCCTGGATCCAGATGATCCAGACAGTGATCCAGATCACTCCAAAAATTTAATCACTTGTTCCTTGTACCATTTAGGCCATCCAAACAATCCATCCATAACTTTTTGCGGTATCTGTCTTTAAAAATTACATTTCATGGATCCAGAAGATCCATACAGTGATCCGGATCACTTCCAAAATTCAATCATTTCATCCTTTTACCTTTTCAGACATATCCTGAAAATTTCATCAAAATCCGTCCATAAGTTTTTGATTTATCTTGTACATAAACACATCTGGCAGCCTGGATCCAGATGATTCAGATCACTCCCAAAATCTAATCACTTCTTCCTTGTCCCATTTAGGACATTTCCTGAAAATTTCATCAAAATCCACCCATGACTTTTTGAGCTATTTATCTTTAAATTTATATTTCATGGATCCAGAAGATCCAGATAGTGGTCCAGATCACTCACAAAATTGAATCATTTCTTCCTTTTACCACTTCTTCCTTTTACCATTTGTAACATATCCTAAAAATATCATCAAAATTCATCCTAAAATTATGTTGCAGCCTGGATCCAGATGACCCAGACAGTGATCCAGATCACTCCAAAAATGTAATCACTTGTTCCTTGTACCATTTAGGTCATTTGCTGAAAATGTCATCACAATCCATCCATAATTTTTTGAGGTATCTGTCTTTAAAAATTACATTTCATGGATCCAGAAGATCCATATAGTGATCCGGATCACTTCCAAAATTCAACCATTTCATCCTTTTACCTTTTCAGACATATCCTGAAAATTTCATCAAAATCCATCCATAAGTTTTTGAGCTATATTGTACACAAACACATCTGGCAGCCTGGATCCGGATGATCCAGACAGTGATCCAGATCACTCCCAAAATCTAACCACTTGTTCCTCGTCCCATTAAGGACATTTCCTGAAAATTTCCTCAAAATGAACCCGTAAGTTTTTGAGTTATCTGTCTTTAAAAATTAAATTTCATTGATCCAGAAGATCCAGACAGTGATCCGGATCACTCCCAAAATTTAATCATATCTTCCTTTTACCATTTTGGACTTATCCTGAAAATTTTACCAAAATCCATCTGTCAGTTTTTGAGTTATCTTGTTCACAAACAAACAAACAAATAGAGGGCCAAAAATGACCCTCGGTCAGGTACTTTGGCGGTCAGTGGATGACCTTAAATGAGGATCTGTAACCGGTAAGCCTGGATGCTGGTACTCCATCATGTACTCAACCTCCAAAGCCATTTTCAATAGTTTCCATGCAATGTAGTCAGCATTAAGTGTGAAAATATCTCCAAATTTGCCAAAAATGACCCTTGGTCAGGTACTTTGGCGGTCAGTGGATGACCTTAAATGAAGATCTGTACCCAGTAAGCCTGGATGGTAGAAGTCCATCATGTACTCAACCTCCAAAGCCATTTTCAATAGTTTCCATGCAAAAAATCAGCATTAAGTGTGAAAATATCTCCAAAAAGGCCAAAAATGACCCTCGGTCAGGTACTTTGGCGGTCAGTGGATGACCTTCAATGAAGAGCTTCAAGGTCAAATTTCTGCATGCTTACAGAGGATATATATTTGTATTATATATACCAGCCATAGGATGATCTGACTTTCTGTATTGGAGAACTGGGCCAAAATCTGACCTTTAAGAGGCCACCAGTGACCTTGAGATTGAAGGTCAAGGTCACAAAACAATAGCGTTCGTGGCATTGCCCATATATACCCACATACCAAATTTGAAAGTTTTAACTAAAATATTTTTTAAGTTATCGCGTCCAAAAGGAAATCTCTGCGGCGGCGGCGGCGTGACTGTACTGAATCCTAAGTATCCCCGACTTTCGTCCGGGGATACAATTACTGCTATATATTAAAGTCTTACTTCCACAGAGCTGCAGAACTTGTATGAGTTATTATTGGATTACACATTTGTGTAAATATGTGCCCTGTCTTCATACAATAAATTTAATACAATTACACTTCAACCTAAAAATTTTGTGGATAAAACACAAAGCTGAATCAAAGCTTGTATATAATCATCAATGTCCTGTTTAATAAAGAGGTAAGGTTGTAAATGTAAAACTAGTTTATCTGGTTATTCATTTCTTGTGTGATTAAAAGCCAACAACCGATTAACATAAACTTTTCAAAACAAATTGCTGCATGCAGCATTAAATATACTCCGTGTTTTGTCTGTATTTCTTTAGCACTTTTAATAAATACTTGTTAAATGTTATAAAGAGCAAACTATCTGATGGAACACCATATTATTTTAACATTACAAACTTTATAAGCCAAAAATATATATCACCAACTGATGATTCTCACAAAATATTTGCCTCATTCATAGTTTTTCCAAGTAATTTTTAACACAACTTTTTAAACCAAAGGCAACTGCTAATGGAGGATTTGGCATTAAGTTTTAATCATGAAAACTACACCATCATGCTGATAATATTGGCATCTTGTCACTCTTTGATCACAGTTCTGGTGTCCCAAATATTAGGATATTCAGATAACATAAGTCCTGTCATGGTTATATAAATCATGATCAAAACAATTATTACTTATTATTTTTGCAGTAGAGCTGGATATCAAGTTCCTGTCATATCATAATGAGATCTAGCCCAAAGTAGAAGAAATCATAAAGATATCTTGCATGCAAATGTCTGTTCAGTTACAAAGTCAATGTTGGGGTTTTGTGTCCTGTTCAACAGCAAGGGTCATATTTGGACAGGTTTACAACATTTGCCACATGTAGGGGGTCAAACCCACAGAGGTGAGAGCCTGTGATTAGATGCCAAACTTGCTAACCCACTAGCTCACTGAGGACATCTTTTGTTTAGTCACAGGCCAAAGTTGAACTGTTAACGGGCAATCAGAATCACACATTCTTCTGTCAAATGTGATGCACATAGAAACATTTTAACATTATACAGCAATACTGTTATGAGTATAAAGATCGTATGTTACAGATATGTAATACCTCATATTCGTAAATAAAACCTCTAAATACCCCTAAACTGAAATTTAAGAGGATTTTGTTCACAAAAAAAAACTTAGGAGAGAACATAACGGTAGCATCGATTACAAAAATCATAATTTGTTACCATGGCCTTGAAATGAAACAAAATCCGGTATTTCGTATGATTGTCATTGACATGGTGAAAATTAAAAGCAGGTGTACATGAGCCATAAATTACAACTGAAAATGGCTTTTGCCAAATAATATAAAATGATATTGTTTTGATGACATATCAGGTGAAATACTAAATAATTTATTATTTACATTTTTTATTGTTTTGATGACTTATCAGCCACTGTTTCTACCATAGTGAAATGAAAACTCAAATACCAGTTTCCTGTTAACAACACTAAGAGAACATAAAGCATCAATTATTAAACCTATCAGCAGCACTCACTTTTTGATCATAGCTCTAGTGTTCCACACGGTGGGAAAGGAGTCTTTGAGCATAGACTTGTAGTTTCTGTTAAGATCTCGGCCAGCCAGAGAGCACCTGTAGTTACCCACAATCACCCCATCAGGATTCAGCATAGGAATCACCTTGAAGATGAAGGTGTCTCTCAGCAGCTGTGAAAATACAAGTCAAAGCTAATATATACCAAGAAAGATGAAGTGGTGATATGAATGTATTGCATGTAGTAACCTTTGGATGTATTTTGAAAGATGCTACAATTGGTTTTCTTGAAGCAATAAAGGACGAGGTTTGAGTATTGTATCGGTGAATAAATCTCAAACTTTCGGGCAGAATAAGGGACAAAGCCCAATAGGGCTGAGTCCATTATGGCCACATGTTTGTGATTTATTTGCTGATACAATACTCAAACCAAGTCATTTATTGCTATTATAAAGACCAGTATGATTTTAACACAAAAAGGTCTAATAATTCATTCAATACATGTAGTTGTTGTGGGAACTATATCTTTGCTGAATTACTTGTTTCCGTAAAATTAGATGTTTCATACTTTAACGATAACCAGTCTGTGGAACTACTTTACAATCAGATCCCTTGCATTATAATGTACACTTGTAACGATGCGCAGCAACGAATTTTCGTTCACTTCCGGACTTGCTAAATGTTACTTCGGTTATTTTTTTTTTTTTTTTTTAATTATTTTATTGTAACAAGAAAACATATACAGTACACAACCCACAGGTACAATACAATTTGTATATACAAATACAATACTAGACATACACATCACACTAGACATACACAAAGTGGTGGGAAAAAAAAAAAAAAAAAAAAAAAAAAAAAAAAAATCATACTATTCATATCAGACAACAATTCAGTAGTTGTGTGCCAGCCCTGAGTAAACCATCAAATATTTTTAGGAAGGATTGTTATTCATAAGCTCATAAAAATTTAATTTTTCATTAGTTTTTTCAATTCTGCGCGAGATTTTTAAATTTTCTTTTAATATATACATAAATTCAATGAATATAAGTTCTTTGTTTTGGTTTCTCTTATTATTTATGAATTTTTTTGCCAAGATAATGACATAGTTCAAGACTTCTAGCAGAGGGTCCCCAATTAAGGGTAATCCAAATAGAATTTCACAAACAGTAAAATGGAATTTAACCTTTACTTGCTTGTATAGCCACTCTTCCAGATTTTTCCAGAAAATTTTGCAAGCGTTACATTCATATAAGTGGTGACCTACTGTATCCACACTTGTGCAATAAATACACTGTGATGACTCTTTAATACCCCATTTATGAAGATTATAATTGCAATTAATTATTCTGTTCAAAATTTTTTATTGAAAACTTTGCAGATGTGCTTCTCTGAGGACTTTATAGGGAAGAATAAATGTATCAGTCCAATTAAATTTTTCAAGAAATGGGTAAATTTCAATCCATGTATTGATTGATGCTGGTGGCTTAATAATTTTTTTAAGCAAACTTTCATATATTAACTTTGAATTAGTTTTACTAAGGGGAGTCCATTTACTGTCCACTTTAATGTTAATTTCATCTGTACCGTGTCCTTCTTTAGGGATTTGGACTTGTCTCAACTTCTTCTTCCATACTTGTGGTATAGAGCTTACAACAGAACTATAAAACATTTCACTTAAATGTGTTTCAAGTTTCTGATTTAACTGAGATCTTTTCAAAATATTTCCCTCACTGTCCAGTATATCTACTATTTTAATGTCATAGGAATATTTATTTGGAAGCTGATATAATGCAATAATCTTTTTACCTATTATAATTTCTCTGTTGTACAGAATGTATTCATTTAAGATCTCTGTAGTAGTTTCAGGTTTAACACAAAATACCTTTATCCAGCTTTCCAGGACTTGTCTATGAAAAGGAGAAAGACAGTTTTTTGCATATTCCAGATTAATTTTCTTGTTTAACATATTTCGATTTATTGACAACATTTTGTAAAATAATTTTTTCCAACTACCATTTTCGTTTGAAACTAACCGTCTTATCCAACTACATTTAGCTGCTACATGCATGTTATACACATCTATCATTTTTAGTCCACCATCTTCTAGCTGTCCAATAATAGTTTCCTTTTTTAATTTTGGAGGTTTATTTCTCCAGAGAAAGTTAAAAAATTCCTTATTTATTTGATCAAGTATCTCATTTGGTACATAAATAAGATTGAACAAAAATAAAATTTGAGGCAATACCAGCGCTTTTATAATTGTTATTCTCCCTTTTAGTGACAACGTCCTCGAGTTCCAAGTGAAAAGTATTTTTTTTATATTCTCTATTCTTTTATTAAAGTTAAGAGTTACCATTTCTTTTGGATTTTTTGAAAACCATATACCTAAGGTTTTAAATGGACCAATTTTAATATTAATCTTTGATAAAGAGTCTGGAACTGCAATGTGTTTGGAACTATTGCTACCAATCGGGATTATTTCTGTTTTGTCAAGATTAATTTGTAACCCGGAGTATTTTCCAAAGTATTCAAATTCCCTAATAGCTAGTTCAACTGATTTCATATCCTTTAGTATAAGACTTGTGTCATCTGCTAACAATTTAATTTTAAATATACTTCCATTGACAGTAAGCCCTTTAATATTGTTATTATCTCTCAAACTTATTGCAATTATTTCAGCTACTATAAGAAATAGAAGGGCTGAAATTAGGCAGCCTTGTCTAATACCTCTTGTCAGGTTAAAATAACCAGAATAAAAACCATTGTTTCCTACACATGAAGATATGTCAGTGTATAGTATTTTGATCCATCTCATAAACATGTTACCAAAATTAAATTTTTCTAAGGTTTTAAAGAGAAACTCCCACTCTATTGAGTCAAAGGCTTTTCTAAAGTCGACCAACACAATATATCCTGGAATTTTATTTTTACTGGTATAGGTCATAATGTCCTCCAGTGTTCTTGTATTCTCACCTATATATCTACCAGGTATGTACCCAACTTGGTCAGAGTTAATGATGTTAGGTAACACTTTTTGTAACCGTATGGCTAAGCATTTAGTCAAAATTTTATAATCCGTTTGCAAGAGACTAACTGGTCTCCAATTTGATAGATATCGAAGGTCTTTCCCAACTTTTGGAATAAGGTTGAGAACCCCTCTTCTCTGTTCTTGGCTTAGTATTCTGTTTTCAAAAGAATACTTAAAGCTTTGAAATAGTAGGTCTTTAAGATCAGTCCAGAAAAATTTGTAAAAATTTGTACTAAAACCATCAGATCCAGGTGACTTATTATTTTTTAGAATTTTTAGTGCTTTAGTGCATTCTTCTATTGTTAATGGTTTATCACATAATGCCTTATCTAACTCATTACTTCGGTTATTCATATAGATTTTATTTACCCTTTTTTACACAATATATACACTCTCCATTAGAAGCTAATATGTAAAAGCTTTATACACAGTATTATATATGGAAAGACAGTGTGATGTTACAACAGATGCATAAAGTTAATCTGATACTTTTTCAGCTCTTCGATAAGTTTTATAAATTTCCTATACAACATGCTTTATTACATGAAGAAAATATTGAAACAATATATTTTTAATTTAGTGCTAAAATTGCAAGTTTTTATCAAATGATTATACACTAATTTCCCTCATTCTTTGGATTCACTACATTTATTAAGCCACATAAGAAAACAAATATTCCCTACAAGATACAAACAGGGAAGCAGAATAAGGTGATATGAATTTAAAGTAGTACTACTTAAATTAATAATAAACTACTTTATCTTAAAAACATGTCACAAATTAGAACTTTTTTGGGCCAGAAAGGGTCAAATTTAATGATCTCTCTTCTGTTACTTAAATACACCACAATTACTATGTTAGTCATACTTTACAGATGTCGTTATACTTTATAGTATGTCAGAACCATAATAAATCTGTATTTCCATATTCTGACATCACAATAAATAACAATGTTTAACTGTTTAACCCTTTACCTAGTATGACTGAGATGGGTATCCAGTTACAAACAATTGACCTTAAGTTTCCTTATACCTGTAGTTTGGTTTGCACTAACTGGATGTACGATAGTGGTGGGATCACCAGCTTAAATGACAGATCGAGCATCACTTGTTAGAAGCGAGTTGAACTCGAGTCAAACTCGAGTAACTTTCGGGATAAAGTATTTCGTTTATTAGCGATAATATTTTACATAACCGTACATGAGGCAAAACTTTGAACTGGAAATAGGCTTTTGTGATATAATTTAAGTTAAATCTTCATTGATTTAAGCCAAAATAAAGTAAAAATGCAACATATTTTTGAAAATTTCAGATATTTCGGTTGTTTTGGTGAAGTGTCAGCCTTAGATGGTGAAAATATATACGTTTTCAAAAACTCGAGTTTCACTTGCGCCGATCGATGTGACCCCCAATTATCGCCCATCGAGTTGTAACTCGAGTTTGCGTCAACTCGTCCCAGCACTAATGTACGAGTTTAACGGAATTTGGTTTTTGATGCCAAAAAAAAATTGTCAAAAATAATATATCAAATATAAGGAAAATGAATACCATATGTTTGATAAATGTGATGGATAATCAATTTTTATCCATGTTGTTTATTGGTGTCAGTTCCCACTCCGTTTTACAACAATGTTGGTCAATTTCTAGGTCACTAGTAACCTTGTCACAACATTTAGCGTCCTCCTCTTGAAACAAATATATCAGTCTGAACAGAAAAGCTTGACCAGGGCCTTACCTTTGCATCTGCAGAGTTTCCCATGATGTAGTCAATGAAACCTTTCATCATCCAGCTGGCGTTGGTCTCACCAGGGTGAACTCGCGATGTCATCACAACCGCCTTACGATGCTGTGGGGTGGATTAAGAATTGGTTGACATGTAAACTTTTTGAAGGTATCTTATAAATGTTCAATTTTCTTTCAGTATGGATCTTATCATCTGCCTTCTTGTAAGTTATTAGTGTCACTGACAAATGTTGAAAGTTTGGGAGCAGCTAAAATTTACTCAAAAACCTCAAAACCCCCTTTTGTTAGAACAATGATGTTGAGCCTCGATATCAGGAGGCAATCCAGACTTTCAACCAATATCCCAATTTTGATGAGCAATTCCTTCTGTAGTTATCAAAGATCAGATTTAGCCAAGCAATAAAGTAAGTCTAATACAACAAAAACTAGTTCTATCCCTGTCTAAGTTTCAGCTACTTTTGTTTGGATAGACTCTTGATCATAGTGATATTGTAATTTGAGTTTTAAAGAAAAGGAAAACAGACTATCAAAAATTCATTATCCGTACTTAAACTACACCAAAATATTCTGTACACTGTTGTTCTGTAAGGGTATACATGTATAAAGATTTTTTGTTCAAGTTTGTCCGACTAAATTAAGCTGAGCATTACCTTTGCCTCGTCTGCATTTTTTGAGGGGCTGGTGATGGTGAGCATGGTGACCATGTTTCCAGCCAGTGTGCGGCACAGGATACGCTGCTTGCAGATCTTGGACTTTACTGGGTCGTTCTGAATGTCATTCAGGTAGTTCTGAAAGACAATGAAACAATGATAAATGGCTGTTAAAGTTTACTGGACCAAATAATTAGGGCTGGGGAGAGGGGCAATATCTGTACTCTAGTACTCTTTAACTAGTACTTAATTTCCATTGAAATGAGTACTCTTTCCAGGGATAAACCATACAGAAGTACTTCATTTTCCTGTGAAATAAGTGTCTAAAATTCACTCATTTCACATCACTTGCACTTGTAAGTATATTTATTATTTACAAAAATATTAAAATTTACAGTTTACACAATATAATACATACACAATACTCAATATTCAGTACTCTATCCTTAACAGAAAACTCTCTCACAGCTCGAAGTCAAAGATATCTCAACTTAAGTAGGATTTCCAGATAACAGTGACTGAATTTGGATTATAAGTGTAATGGGATGCTATACTGTAGTGAGTCATTGATTTTTATTAACACTGCGATGAATTATCTTTGTAATCAAATAACTTAAAAATTTTGCACCATTATTCTATTACTTTACAAGAACACGCATGGACAAGAACATACACAATTTAATAAAATTTTCATCGTGCTACAAAAATATGTTGCATATTAAGTATGAAAAAAAAGACAAATAAAAGCCAACCTGTAGGTCTGTATAGGTGTAAGGATAGCAGTGAGCAAAGTACACAGTGTCATTATCATACTCAAATGTGATAGTCCACGTCAGGGAGTAGTACCACTTGTTTGTTGAAGGACATCTGGAAATACATGTAGACACAAAACAGAATGCAGTAAACTCTTTTAACAAGAAGTAAGTGACATTCCCTTGCAAAATCTGATGAAAGTCAAGTACTTGGAGGATCTTTTCCAAATGTTTCACATGTAATCTAGAGTCGCTGTTCTGCATCTTATACATGTGATACTACGTAAGATGTTCAAAAATTACTTAATACATCAGAATTTCATGAGAGTAAATCCCTTTTACTTCAGTTAGTACTTTACTCACTACAAAATACTCAGAAAGTACTCTTCGACTTAATACTTTATTATTAAGTACCTGTGAGCACCAAGTGTAACAATTGAGTCTTTTTTGGGGTTTGTTTCAAAAGTATGACACACTTAATATCCTAAAACTTAGTTCACATGTTTCCCTACTGGAGTCACTAGTTACAACCAAGCAGGCACATCTACTTTGGGTTATGGTTTGGTCCACTTCGTATTTTAGTAGGACATCCTTATTGGAATTCACATTCGAGTAGGACATCCTTTTCAGCATCCGACACAAGTAATACTCACCGTATGTTATTCCTGTAGTACTTGATGCCCTCGCACCCCCGCACCCAGCCAATCTTTTTGTCCTGTGCTGCCTTCTCACTGTAGATCAGAGGGCGCATGCCCTGGTTATAGAGACTGTCAGGCTGTAAAGTACAGATAATGAGACATCAATACATTTATGTTACAAAGTCTGTGAATCTGATTGGCTGGAATTACATTGTTTAAACTCTTATAAACCAGAAATCAATAACAAAGTGCAGCCCTCCACCAGGAGATATTTCCAAAAATTCTGGATTGTATTCAGAAATGATCTGTATCTTTCCTAAAATGTAATAACTTCTTCCTTTGGCTAGGTTCTATGTACATAAAAATGTTATGACTATCCACTCATTACTTTTGCAGTAACGTCAATCAGAAAGCCACTGTAAAAATGGGAACTTGGAAAATTTTGAATTTTTTTACATAGTTTACAAAATATTATCCAGATCTCTCCTAACATTTAATCACTTCTTGGAACAAAGAGCCAAGTGCTGGACAATCCCATTACCTCACACAGTAGGAGTTAATACTTTGCAAGAATAATATTATAAGCAGTTTTTTAACCCATGTGCAAGACTGTTCGAACAAAACCAACAAAGAGTGGCAAAGACCTAACCTTGCCCCCGGAATTAATCCTTCAAAAGGACAGACTTTGACAAGTGGTTTTACTCCAATTTTTTTTATCCTATTCCTTAGACTTATTCGGAGGGTGTGTGATAAAGTAATAATATTCAATCAAAGTTGGCATACCTTCATGAGGTTGACGATGGTGAACCTATAGGAGGTGTTTGCTCGGGTGTTAGAACAGCGGAAGTAATACCACTGTGTGTGCTTCTGTGTGTATAAGTCATTCCTCAGCCACAGCTCATACTCATTGGTGGAGCTGAAATGTAAGCAGTAAAAACAAGCTTTCTCATTGGACAAGCCAAAATTTAGCAATAAAACAAGCGTTCTCATTGGTGGAGCTAAAATGTAGAAATTAAACAAGTTTTCTCATTTAATTTCATGAAGCTGAAATGTAATAACAAAACAAGGTTGCTTGTGTAGCCATTGGCAAAGGCTTCTTGAAAGGCTGGAAGGAATAACTAGTTTTTTACTAAAGTTAGTGTATGAACTTTACTGACATATGGACCTTTCCACGGTGTCAATCAAAATACCGCAAATCGGCATATATCCTGTTTACTACAATGGCAACAACCAATCATTTCCTCCGATTTTCATCGGCGCCATTTTGAATCACAAAAACGTGGCCAATTTTAGGGACATATTTGTAAATATTATTGCTTTCTGACAATGAAACAAAAAGAAACCACAGTGTAATTTCACAAAAAAATTATATCATCAATCCTACCTACTTTAAAATGTCTGAAATGTATATACATGTCTCCAAGCTGCCATTGTTTACATTTTACTGCAATGCACGAGGATTTGTTTTGATCAATAAATTGTTTATTTATTTATTTTATAATTTTTGTCACAATAAAGCAAATATACTTTATTATATAATTTCTAATTATATGCTACATCCAATCATTTAAAATACGTGTTATTTCTCTTATATCTAGAAATACTCAATGTTTACGTTTGATTTCCCGCCATTTTCGCCATTTGTTTGTCAGACAAGGCCTGACATGGAGACAACTAAAATACCGTAAACCAGGAAGTGGGCGTGGCCTATGGAACGGTCCATTCCCCAGGTCCAGTGGACCTGAAACTCAAAAATGTAACAGAACCACAGACACACATCAGCAGTTCCATATTTCAATCTTGAGTTTCAAAAGTGAACAAGTGTTCACACCTGAATTACATTCAGTCAATTTAAGCTAGTTTTGTTATAAAATATACAGTATCATAGATTATGTGAAACCACTAAAATTATATCCACAGGACTGATGTTTCACAAACCCAAGCAAACTCCACTTGTACCTAAATTCCACCTTGCCTTGGTTCTTGTTTAACAGAATTTACTTTTAATAATACAAACACTCACACTTCTACAGCTTTGGCGAGATTTCCACTCTCAAAACGAGATTCAAACAATAAGGTCGTGTCTTCCACTCCAACTAGATTGATGGTTGCCTGACTACAGCCAGTCCTAGCTCCACCTACGCGTGATCGCAGGAACTATAAATACAACAAAGACATCATATTTAAGTAGTCATCAGTAAATTACTGTCACAGCCATTCAATTGATAACCTGTAAAGTTTAATTTCCTAAGAACAACCATGAAACCTAGAACAAAGTCAAATTTGATGTTTTATGTCCCATTCATCAGCCAGTCATATTGGGTCAGGCAATCAGTATTACCACTTAAGTGAGTCAAACCCACACAGAGGTGACAATCTGTGTTTAGATGCCAAATTTGCTAAAGCACTCAGAAAACTAGAAATACAAGAATGGCCTCATAATAGCAAGCAGAATTTCCTAGAGTTTAGCCCACACACTGTTCACCCTGCACACCTGTCCAAACCATTCAAGTTGTAATAAGTTTTGCAAACCATGGAAACTATAAATACTTCAGAATATGGTTATCTTGGCCTGTTTCAAACTCTGCCTGTCTCAAAAGTCGCCCCTCTACAAACTTGGCCTCCATCAGGCCTCATGAATATTCATGTATACAAGATATTATGTATATTAATATGGTATAATCAACTTACAAAGTTCCCAAGCACTGGTTGGTATTCAAAGACAAGTCTTCCATACTGTTCATGGGACTTGGCCAGTGGGGTTTTCTCCAACCCCGCTAAAAAACAAAGACAATGCCACATCAGTAAAACTTTATAACACACAGCTGAATCCAACCTGACTCTGAGTCAATACACTTTTAAAAAATTATGCAAGTTTTAGCTCTCCTTTTCTGTTTAACTATTGACAGTTTCATATGTCACAGTAGAAATTGTCATCCAATCTCCGACTGACAAGTTTTCAATGCACAGCGGCAGGGAATACCAGGCAGATTCTTGTTCTAGTAATGAAACATTTCAAACATTTGGTCATATCGCCCATGAACATTTCAGTATTCGTCCACTCATCCGGCAACACTGGGTTGTTCCGATTGGGAGACTAAGTATGCTAGTGATCGGACCGGTTCTGAAAATATAAACTGGTTTTCGGGGGCTTTGAAACCAAACAAAGTCCGGGATTTCGAAAATTTACACTGATATGGTGAAACTTTTACACAAGCGTGCATTAGCAATACTGTCAAGAGGAAATATGTATTCAAGAGATATTTTGAAGTTTATGAACTTCATTTACCATGAATATAAACTGAAAATGTAAGACATTTCATCAAATTTGTATGTTCTTTATTGTTATGATGAAGTATTAACCAGTATAAAGCCTAATATAATGACATTTTCAATAACCGGTACTTAAATATTCTTTATGGATTTCATCATTTCTAACAAAACAAAATGCGACATGCTGGTTTACCGTTCACACCACTAAAGCATGCACAAATGAATTCCTTCTATTTGTTTTATAGAAATATTAGAAATCTACAGAGGTAAATGTAGATATTTTCCAGAACTGGTTCTTTTCAAAGCTGTTCTTGCCTGACTCTGTCTGAAACAATACTCACTGTGTTTATAAAATGGCTCCTTACTCTTTGGCACAGCCTGAATGTGTTTGATGGGATCTGGAAGAACTTGGATCTCTGCAGGCCTGGAAATATATGTATTAAATAGATTATAATAGCAAAGTCATTCGTGTTAGCACTCATGTTTATATTATGGCCACCCACCCCCAAAACATGGAAAGTGTGTGTAATTGCCCACCTACACCAACAAAATTGAAAATTTTAATTACTTAAATGTAGCTTTTATAAGCTACAAGCTTACCATGTGGGACTTAATGCTGATCTCGGGTTGCCACACCCGGGGCCAACGTCTTAGAAAAAAAGACAGTTCTTGTTAGCCACCGGATATACTGGTAGTTGTCGTCACGTGATAACTTCTGACCAATCGTCCTACTTTCTCGTTGAAATTTTTTAAACCTACCCCTCAGCTGTAAACAGCGGGGAGGCAGGGTGGGACTCTTCTAAGTCCCACATGGTAAGCTTGTAGCTTATAAAAGCTACATTTAAGTAATTAAAATTTTCAATTTTATTACGCTACAATAGCTTACCATGTGGGACTTAATGCTGAATTCAACCGCCCGGTGGCGGGATTACAGCTGAGACTGGAAGGTATGTCATTTTTTCTAAGATTTTGAATTAACATGTATAGAATAGTGCCAGAAATACCAGTCTGAGTCCCATTTACAGTGCCCCTATCCCGAAGGCCGGGCCTGTAACGAGCCAAAAACCTAAGTAAATGAGAGACAGTGCTAAAACTGTCTAGATGTTTTATTGTAGGACGGAAGTGCAGCAGAGCTCACTCCGAGGTCTGAGGGTCCAAAAGGGCCCTTCACGTATGACTGACCAACCCAGTGGTTGGGCATCTCATAAAATTTTTACAACCTGAAAATGAGATTAATGACAACTAAATAAGTCCTTAATAGAAATTACTTGATAATTGAAGGATAAAATGACCTTACCCGTAACATCTTGAAGGTAAAGGAATACCTAGATCCTGGGAAAGACTCCTGAAGACTTGGTTGTAGCGGATGTGCCCCCCCCCCTTTTTTCTTTCCGAGGACAACTGGTCTGAGGGGAAGGATCTAGGACTTGTTGTGCAGCCACTACGGGTCCCAGGTACAAATTGTTGTCGGTGTCCGACCAAGTAAGGTCTTTTAGGTAAAAATTTGTAAATGTGTTGTGAGCTTTCCAGTGACAGGCTTGCATGATTTGGTCCACCGATACCCCACCGTAAAAGGCCTTAGAGGCCGCGAAGGCCCGGATGTCATGCGCTTTGACTTGGACCAAGTCCAAGGCTTGTTGATCTGCTTGTTTGTAACAAAGTAAGATGGTTTGTTTCAACCATGAAGAGAGTGTAGCGGGTCTGATGTCTGAGGTATGTCCTTTCTTAAAGGAGATGAAAAGGAGAGAACGAGACCCTCTCAGGTCTTTAGTTCGGTCCAAATAAAACCTCAGGGCCCGTACGGGACACAGGGTCCTGTCTTCTTTAAATTGTCTATCCACAATGGTAGTCAGAGCAGGGATAGTCACCGGAGACACACTTTGAGAACCTTCTCTTGCTAGTTGGTTTTTGGCTATGAAATCAGAAGAAGGGAACAAGGCAACCTTTTCCCATTGGCCTAAATTAGATACTTTGTTAGCGACCCAGGCATGGATTTCGCTGCGGCGCTTGCCGGAGGCCAAGGCTAGCAAGAAAGCAGTTTTTAAAGTGAGATGTTTGAGGTCTGAGTCTTTCATGGGCTCAAAAGGTGCTTTGGTGAGCTCGTTAAGGACAACAGAAAGGTTCCACTTGGGTAAGTTTCTGGAACTTTTGGGACGATCCCTGTGAAAACTGGAGAGTAACCTATGAAGGTCTGCATTGTGTGCAATATGTTGGGCTGTTGGGCCCAAAGTGTCAACGATTGCAGTCCTGTAACCATCAATGGTCGAGGGGCGCCTGTTTAAGTCTTGGTACAGGTACATGAAAAAATCTGAGATTTGTTTCACAGATGGAGTGGAGAAATCCACCGAATTTTCTCTGCACCATTTTTCAAATAGGGCCCACTTTGACTTGTAGATGGTCCTTGTTGATGACCGCTGAGGGGCAGCAATTCTCTCTGCCACCTCCACAGAGAAGCCTTGTTCTTGGAGTTGTCCGCTCCTAGACACCAGGCGTGGAGGTTCAGGTGCTGGGGGTTGTTGTGGAACACCAGCTTGTGGGACTGTTTGAGTAGGGTTGTTGACACTGGGAGTTGCAGTGGGATCTCTGTTGAGAGCTGCACTAGGTCCCAAAACCAGGGCATCCCTGGCCAGCCTGGGGCTATTACGATGATCAGGCACTGGCATTGCCTGATCTTTTGGATCACCTTGTGAAGGAGAGCCGTAGGAGGGTACGCATATGCTGTGAGGTTGGTCCAGTTTATGTTCAGAGCATCTATGTCCCAGGCCTTTGGGTCTGGGATAGGAGACACGTATAGAGGGAGTTTGTGGTTCAGGTGAGTGGCAAATAGGTCTACATGAGGTGTGAACCACTTCTGGCAGATCTGTTTGAAGACCTGTGGGTGCAGAGACCATTCTGTTGACTGCACTTGGTTGGACCTGGATAGCAGGTCGGCCATCACATTCAGGCACCCTGGAATGTGCCTGGCTTTCAATGTTATGTGGTAGTGATGGCACCAGGTCATGATCTTCCACAGGAGAGCACACATCTCTGCCGAGTGTGTTCCTCCTTGTTTGTTGATGTAGGCTACCACTGTTGAGTTGTCCGTCGCAACCAACACTGTTTGATTCTGGCACTGGTCCTTGAAGTCTCGAAGGGCCAGGGAGACCGCCTTCAATTCTAGGACATTTATGTGAAGCCTTTTTTCCCGATCTGACCACAGACCCTTGGTAAAATTTTGGTCTAAGTGAGCGCCCCAACCTTCGTTTGAGGCGTCGGTAAAGAGTTGGATACTGTGGTCTTTGGGATGAAGGTCTGCACCTTTCATCACCTTGGAGGGATTTTGCCACCAATCTAGGTGGGCTGCAATGGCTTCTGTCCAGGGAAGGAGGTTGTCCAGCGACTGAGGATATCTCCAGTGCTCCTTGAGATGAAACTGAAAGGGCCTCATGTGAAGGCGTCCCTCCGGGACCATTTTCTCCGTTGAGGCTAGCAACCCAATTAGAGACATCAAACATCTTGCAGTCAAAACACGTTTTGACTTGAGTCGTAGGATCAAATCCTGGAGTTTGAGCCATCTCTCTTGAGTGGGTTTTACAAGGGCTGAATCTAGGTGGTATTCGTAGCCCACGAACGAAAACACCTGTGTAGGTTTCAGTTCTGATTTTTCCTGATTTATTATCCATCCCAAGGACTGAGTCAGTTCTACTACTGCCTGAGTGTTCACTTGTGCTTCCTCCTGAGACTGGGACCTGATCAGCCAGTCGTCCAGGTATTGGTGAATTCTGAGTCCTCTTGAGAGGGCCATTAGTTTCACTTCCTTTACGATCATTGTAAAGACCTGGGGGGCTGTGGCCAGTCCGAACGGGAGGGAGGTGAATTGGAACACCTGAGCCTTGTAGCAAAACCTTAGGTATTTCCTTGAGCTTGGGTGGATGGGGATATGCAGGTAGGCGTCCGACAGATCTATCGACGATACCCACTCCCCTGGAATCAGGGAGGTCCTGATGGACTCTGGAGTTTCCATTTTGAACTTTTCTACGTGTAGAAAAGTATTGAGCCTGCTTAAGTCTATAACTGGCCTCCACCTTTGGTGAGGCTTGGGTACTAGGAACAGGCGACTGTAAAACCCGAGAGATTTTACATTGTCTACCCTTTCGATAGCGTTCTTTGACAGGAGAGACTGGATACAAGTAGCCAAGGCTTGGTCTTTTTGTTGGGCCTTGTACTCTGACAGAATCAGAGGAAATCTGATCAAGTTTGGCTTTGAACGGAATGGCAGAACGTAGCCATTGGTGATAATGTTTAACACGTTTTGAGAACATTTGTTTGTGAGCCAGTCTCTCCTGAAAGAACGGAGGCGACCTCCTACTGGTGGACTGAGTGAGGCTTTGGAGGAGTCATTGGGGAGGGGGGTTTCCACGCCCCCTTCCTCTATTGTGGGGTCGAAAACGACCCCTGAAGCCTCTGAAGTTGGATTTTCCTCTTCCCGAAGGAAAGGACTGGTTACTGCTTTGAGAGGTATTGCCCCCATAGGGGCGTTTCCTGTAGGAGCCTCTTTTCTTGTGGGGACCACGAAAGGGCTTATTCTGGTAGGGTGGAAAACCCTGAGAATCTTTTGAGGTGCCTTTTTTGAGAAGGAAGTCCTCACCTTCCTTCACTAATTGAGACTCGAACAAGGAAGCGTCCCAAAAGGACGAGTTCCTGAGTTCTTGACGTCTCGTTTCTCCTAATTGTGGATGTAATAGAGTCATCTCGGCTTCGCGCCTAAGCAAGCCGGTATTAGCCATAGAGTATAATTCCCTCTGCAAAATATGGGCTAGAGATTTGCTGAGACAAGTGAGGGCCCTGTGTTGAACAAGTACTGTCTTGTTCCAAAAATCTAAGTAGTCAGCTACTTCCTCATATCCGCGCTTTGCTGCTCTCTCAGGATCGGCACCTTTTTGAATCTGAGATTTAATCTTCTTGACCGTAGACTTGATGCTATGTTGACATTTTTCCAATGAAGCATTGCAAGAAGAGGAGGTCTTGGCAAAAGCAGCGGTGAAGTTGAGGGTAGAGATATTTTGTCTAGCCTGAAGTTCTAGCTCCTTGAGAACTGGCAGGGGAACTCTGGCTACTGGGGGCCCAGAAGGTCTAGGAGTAATACAGATCTTAGCAAAGTCTGTATTCAACTCCTGGATTTTGTCTTGAAAAGTTGGTTGTCCCACCTTGTACCACTTTGATGTTGAGGGAGGAGGCTTGACATATTTTCCCTCAGATAAGTTGGCAGCCTTAAAGTCATGTTGGAATTTATCAAAGGCGTCCTTGATAACTGAGCTAAGTGGAAGAATAGAGGAGGGACCTCTAGGTCTGAGCTCTTGACGGCCTTTTTCATCATCCAGACCCAAGACCGAGGTGGAAGACCTGGGCATAGATTCCCTGGGGTCAGGGAGAGACAAAATACGCCTGAAGGTATCAACTTCCTCAGAGTATTGTGAGGGCATGTCAGACAAAGCTACTGCCCTATAATAAGGGGGGTCTGGATCATGTTGTGGGAGGTCTTGATCAGAAGCAACTCCTGAGGGCTGGGCCCTAGAGGGCTTAGAAGACCTGTGTCTGGCTACAGGGGAGTGATCCTCCTCTGAGGTAAAAGACACGTATCTAGATCTTGATTTATGTTTGCTCTTGTCAGAGTGCTTTTTAGATCTAGAAGAAGGGATCCGAGGTTCATCGGAATCCTCATTTAGTTGGTCCGAGGCAGAGCTCGGGTCAACTGGCTGCCTATGGCTTTGCTTTTTGTGAGAGTACGAAACCTCTTCGGGATGACCTTCAGAGGGGGCAACGTACTGATCCGAGGAAGGTTGAGTAGATACTAAACGAGGAGGAAGAGTTGGACCATAGTCCACATCCATATCCTCGCTTGCAATGTTAGTACCAGATCTCGGAGGGGGCAAATCCAGAGGGGCAGCAGAAGAACTGGACAAGCCAGGTTTTGAAGCAAGAGTCGAGGACTGAGCCTCGACTTTCTGTTTTACAGTCAACTCCTCTCGGAGTGACTTAAAAGCTTCCAACATGGATGCCTGAAAGGAACCCATTTGCTGCTGTAAATGTATATTTAAGGAATCACCGAGTGATTTCTCTAAATTTGACTGGATTTTATTTTGCAAAGCTGTACCAGGGGTGGGTGGAGTGGTTTTTGCTGGCGTTTTCAAAGACAGGGAACTGAAGGCAAGAGGTTGTGGACGGGGGGGTGAGATAAAAAGGCTATCAGCCGCACACTCGAGGTCTGCATTAGACCCAGTGAAGGAATCCCCGTCGCCTTCACCCAAAAGATCTAGTTCATCTTTGGAACTAGTTGTCGCTTTCTGCTTTTTCAAATACCGTTTCCGGTTTTGGATTTTCTGAAGTTGCTCATCTGTAAAAGACGTGCAAACTTCGCAAGGGGTTTCAAAGGTGACACAGGGGTCATCTCCCTTGCCAGCCTCCCTACAAGTAGGGCAGAAATTATGTGTATCAAAACTAAAGCAGAAATGGCGGCATTTCTGCGCTCTCGGTTTGTCTTTATTTGCTTGATGTGTAGACATTTTGTACGCAATAAAAGACGTAGAAAGAATTAGCCTGAACCGAGGAAAACTCAAAACACGCGACTGCAATAAAAATACTTATCCTGTGGAAATGAAACTTTTACAGAATAATCTATGATATATATTACAAGAAATATGCAAATATTAGCCTCCAACAATAAGTAAAGTCTGAGAAATAAATGAAAATGTCTGTATATTTACAAACTGCTACCAGTCAATCGTGGCCAACGAGAAAGTAGGACGATTGGTCAGAAGTTATCACGTGACGACAACTACCAGTATATCCGGTGGCTAACAAGAACTGTCTTTTTTTCTAAGACGTTGGCCCCGGGTGTGGCAACCCGAGATCAGCATTAAGTCCCACATGGTAAGCTATTGTAGCGTAATAAAATGCAAAGTTCAAAGTGTTTATGATTTTCTACATTATATTTTATTAATATCTCCCCTATAACTTTACCAAAAGTGCATAATTTTAGCCACATTGCAAATGTACAACCACATAACCACAGTGAGATTTCCCAACTGTTTGAGAGATTTCAAGGATTTTTATTGGTGGAGAATGTGACAGGTACAATATATCTCACCGGTTGTCCTTTTATGAGGTCATGCTTTTATTTTCTAAATACAAATGCTGGGATTTCATACATGAATTGTTAAAATGAATACATGATTGAATAATATTGTAAGGCAATATATATAATTATATATCTCATGATTTATCGCCAATGCTACAAACACCCATCCTCCACTTACAAATCTTTGCTTAAACTGCCCATTAGTGCTAATAAGAGCGCATATATGAATATTTGCCAATGACCATGACCAAATCTTGTGTATCAGTGAGTTTGTTATTCATTTTAGCCTTATTAACTTCTATTTCTCACCATCGTGCAGACTGCTGAGTGCCCAGTTCCTGAGCACTGAACCCATACAGAGGCCTGGCCTCCTTCAGTTTGGGCACCAGCTTGCCTTCTTGCTGGTTATACACCACCTGAGTGGTGCGGCGCAAATCCTCCCGCGCCTTGTCATCTAGAAGAAAAAAAATAACAAAGTGGTACGGTCACTGCACTGTGTGAATTTGACATTTTGATTGATCTTTATTGCACTGTATTTTGTATTTATTTTATTTGCTTTTATACTCAGTGCAATTTCCCCATATACTACAGGACTCAAAGCACAATATGGCCCATTTGACTGTACAAGTACAGTCCAATTCTCAAATTACTGATTTTCCCCTATCTGAAAGATAGAGGCTCAAGGATGACCATTTATCAACGTCCTTGAGGCTCCTTAACCTGCAACTGGATATAGGACCCAATGACAGAGGACCGCCTTTTAAGTGGTCATCAGAGCCACTATGTATCTGCCTGTACTTTGGATTGAACCCATGTCCTCCATGTTCCTAGGGGAGTGTGTTACCCGCTAGGCCACAGTGGCAAATAAACCTTGAAATGTTAATGACACTTTAATTCCACTGTTGCAAGTTTAGCTCAGGTTATTATGATCTCATACATATGAAGTGGAATGGTCTT
This sequence comes from Sabellastarte sp. h YS-2021, assembly GCA_964017235.1. Lineage (NCBI taxonomy): Eukaryota > Metazoa > Annelida > Polychaeta > Sabellida > Sabellidae > Sabellastarte > Sabellastarte sp. h YS-2021. The sequence goes on from OZ024934.1 coordinate 86,470,256, forward strand.
ATTTCAAGAGTAAATTGGTGAAATAATTAGGCACTCAATTCATCTTCTCTGCATCCTAACAGCAATGGATTTGGTGGTACCATTATATGAATTGTGAAAGTCGGGAGCCAGTTCTACGATGCATCTCTTGACTCATGACTACAGATATATGGACCTGTTTACCAATACTTTAAATCCTTCAGCTTTTATCACTTATCGCTGTACCTAACCTTACATAAGCTTGATCAAAAGATATAACCACACCTGTATATTTAATTAGGACTGCTTTAATGTTTGAACACCAGATAAAAAAATCTGCATTGTCCAACAATGTTTGGGTAAAAACACATACAAACATATCTAAGTTTAAGATGACAGCTTGTATGCATCAAAAGTTTTGTTGCTCTCAGAACTTAACCTCTGAATGAGAACCCAGTATAATACACACATTTGGGATTTATTTCAGAATCACACAGTCAGCTCCAATAAAGGTCACCTTACATACATTCTGAACCAAAGTTGACCTCAGGGTTAATGGTCTATGATTACATCTCACTAAAATTAACTACTCATGTAATATAACGTTCAGGTCATCCTTACTTTTAAAGCACATAGCTGTTTTGTTTCTTCAAAACAAACACTATAAAAATACCCACTATAAACCACAAGTTATAACAACTTGTATAAAATGTGATTAGGGAAAAACATTAGCATGTACTTAACAACAAACTCTTGACTTGGTGAATGTTTTATACATTGGAATGTAAACCTGGCTTCATAACTCAATTAAACCCAAATAATATCACTTGACCTCATTAACCAGAGATAGAAAAAAGTTCATTTGTCTCCATTAGTGTGTAAATTGATACATTTATCTCATTAACAATACATGATAATTACTGATGTACCAAATAATGATTAGTAAAGCAATAAATAATAACATTTTATGTAATTGTTTGACAAGTGTGATTAATGATCTTAAACAATACTGCTATTTAATAAACACTGTAAAGTACAGAAAAAATAATTTTTGCAATTACAACTCTTGAGTGATGCATTTGTGTAAATGGAGAATCGTAACAACACACCATATCACTTATACTAGTCTACTAGATTATATGACTTTTAGCTTAAATTCCAAAGATTACTTATTAAAACAAGCAAACAGTGCCCGTGAACGGGCTCTGTGTCAGCTGACTGTGTGTTTTGAGTTTCGGAAGTAAATGATATTCAGAAGTAAACTACAAAGTTAACTGTTAAGATGTACAAAGTAAGCGAAAACATATTTAAAGAAAATACTCTTAATGCAATAGCTTTCAAGTTACAACTGATTTACTCAACAGTCAGAACCTCAAAGTAGTTATTGCTCAGCTATGCCATGAGCTACAGGTCTACAATTTTACTATGTTATAGCTGACCCAAAAGTAGATGCATAACATATTTAAACAAAATTCTCTAAATGCAATAGTTTTCAAGTTACAAGCACTTTACTCAACAGTGAGAATCTGAAAGTAGCTATTGCCCAGCTATGCAATGAGTTACAGATCTGCAATTTTATTATGTTTTAGCTGACCCAAATGTAGATGAATAACATAGCTCAAACAAAATTCTCTAAATGCAATAACTTTCAAGTTACAAGTGGTTTACTCAACATTGAGAACCTCAAAGTAGCTTTTGTTCAGCTATGCAAAGAGCTACAGGTATGCAATTTCACTATGTTATAGCTTACTGGCATATGTCATCCCCCTTCAAAAGAAGCCGAGCCTTGATAGAAATATCCTCAAAAACTACAGGCCGGTGTCAAACCTCAGCTTTATATCTAAACTTATTGAGAAGGTGGTGGCAAAGCAGCTAAATGAATTTATTTCGCACGAGGGGCTCTTAAATGTCAACCAGTCTGCTTATAAGAGTTCTCACTCCACTGAAACCGCATTGTTGAAGATTCAAAATTATATAGCTCTCTCAGTGGACTCAGGAAAGGCAGTGGCCCTGACATTATTAGACCTATCAGCAGCGTTTGATACGATTGATCACTCTCTTTTATATGACTGCTTGCATGACTGGTTTGGTCTAGATGGTACTGTTTTGTCATGGATCAAATCGTATCTTTCAAACCGTAAACAAAAAATTAAAATAGGTGATAGTTTCTCTGAGGCGGTAATTCTCCCTTTCGGAGTCCCCCAAGGCTCTGTACTGGGTCCTCTCCTTTTCACCCTCTACACTAGTCCCCTCAGTCAAGTTATTTCGAAATTCAATGTTACTCATCACCTATATGCCGATGACACCCAGATCTACCTAGCAGTTGACTCCAGGAATTTTGACTCTAGCATGGAAGAGCTAACCGAGTGTCTCAAGTCTGTACAGGAATGGATGGACGGTGTCAAACTAAAACTAAACCCAGAAAAAACCGAATTTATCATTATAGGTCAAAAAGCCATTAGAGAGTCACTTGCACCAAATTTTCCTGTTCCACTCCTCCAAAACAATATCTCTCCGTCAGTGGAAGTAAAAAACCTGGGTGTTATTTTCGACTTAGACAACTCCTTTGACAATCATGTTGCCAAGGTTTGCAGAGCATGTTACTATCATCTTCGTGATTTGCGACGAATTCGCAAATTCCTTGGAGTTGAGACAGCAATAACTTCTGGCAAAAGCTATGGTCAGTAGTCTTCTAGACTACTGTAACTCTTTACTCTATGGGGTAAGCAAGTCCAACATAGCCAAACTACAGAGAGTCCAGAATGCTCTTTGTCGCATCATCTTCAGACTTGACAAAATGAGTCATGTTACACCCTTTTTGAAAAAACTCCACTGGCTCCCAATTCAACATCGCATCCTGTTTAAGTAAACCTTTTGGTATTCAAGGCTATTAATCTTTCACAGCCCCCGTATCTTTCAGCTTTAATAAGATCGAGCAGTCTCACTCATGGCAACAGGCTATCTATCTCCTCAACCCGCCCTAATAAGCACATAGGAAGGCGTGGCTTTGCAGTAGCTGCACAAGCCGAATGGAACAAGCTGCCACAGACTGTCAGATCTCAGCAAACAATAGATGGTTTCAGAAGCCAGCTAAAGACCTACTTGTTTAGGCTGGCATACCCCCCACCTTAGTTATACCCTGGCGGGCGCTTTTTAGATGTCGACCCATGCCTGTCCCTGGACTCTCCCTTCTTGGACTCAAGCGCATTAGAGGATTTGTATCAATTTTGCGCTATATAAATCCTACTATTATTATTATTATTACTGAAAAGTAGATGAATAAAATATTTAAAGAAAATACTGTAAATGCAATAGTTTTCAATTTACAACTGATTTACTCAACACTGAGAACCTGAAAGTAGCTATTGTTCAGCTATGTCGTGAGCCACGGGTCTGTAATTTTACTATGTTATAGCTGGCCCAAAAGTATATGAATAACATACCAAAACCAAATTCTCTAAATGCAATAGTTTTCAAGTTACAAGCGATTTACTCAACAGTGAGAGCCTAAAAGTAGCTATTGCTCAGCTATGCATTGAGCTACAGGTCTGTAATTTCACTATGTTATAGCTGACCCAAATGTGGATGAATGTAATGCAATAGTTTTCAAGTTACAAGTGATTTTACTCATTATGAAAGGTACTGAAGAGTCAAAAAGTAGCTATTACTCACTTAGCTATTGGGAGAAGGCTCCCAAGTGACTCATCATGTTGTAGCTATGAAAAAGTAACTGAATAACATATTTTAACAAAAGTTATAAGTGATTTGGTGCATGAATTCTAATGCATTAAAAATTATTTATAGGTTCATAAGAAAATAATTAAGAAAGCTCCAGCCCTGATTCTCAAACAAAGGAATCTACTTTGGGCCTGGTACATATATACAAGATAAGGGGGAAATCCCTGCAATAGTGAATGAGAAAATTGTGATAAAGTGTTGAAATTTTCACACTTTGGGTGAGGGTACCTCATTTGTAATTGCTCTGGGGAAAAGACAAACAGGTCTGCATACCTTCAACATTATTTCATCCTCGATAGATAAGGTAGCTTTTGAAAAAAAACAGCATGTCTCTGGGCCTTGTAGTTTTGGAGAAGTTGTTCATGTGGACATGAACGCATATACTTATGCCTATGTCAACGCCGCAGAGTGGTGCCATAATGACTGACAAGTCAGCTGACATAAAAATGTAAAAAAATATGATGTTTACAGTGGGGCAACTCCTTAATATTATCCTAGATCTAATGTCATCAAGGAAAGCAAACAAATTGAAACTTTAAAAAAAAAAACCAAAGAAATTAAACACAAACTTACAGCTACAAATACCAAACATTGATCCCTTGTTGGTATTTCATTGAAATAATTTAACTGAGTATATAACTCCACCAACAGTATCACTTGTTTCATATACTCTAGTTCAAGTAATTTATCCAAGCAGACATATATATGCATCCAGTAATAGTACTATATATCATATTTTTACTTATTGGAATAAATTACTTCAGTATAAATACCAGGTACGGTCCACTATTGTCATCTGTTACTTATTAATAATTATTTTTGAAATATGTGTATATAAATTGCTTAACTTATGTATCCACCTGTAATATCATCTATTAGTAATATATGATTACAATAATTTTTTTCTTAAGTTGTATAAATATCCTTCCATGGTATAATTTGTTATATAGAATCTTGGTGTTTCTGTTATCCGAACAATATTCTGTGCATTTATTTCTCTATTGCCATGAAATATTCCTTGCTAAAGAAAGTTGTTTAAAACTGTTACAGTAGCAGTATGACATCACATATAACCTCAAAATTGGCCTGATTCTGAGTATTCCTGCATTCCTTGCATTGTTGAATTATTTTTATCTAGTTATCCAAAGCATGTATTTGCATAAAAGACACCTTGTTGGAGATTGTAACAAATACAGTTTAAATACAGAAATATAGCATAGTACAAACAACACCTATTTTACTTAATTATTTATATTATTTTATTTAAAGTTCCTATTTTGGCCGAATCAGAACCTTATTCAGTCCAGTAGTATCCTGTCACACTGAAAAGAGGAAAATAGAGAAACACACACAACCCCCCACATCTGATCAGTGTAGAAAATCCATATAATTCTCCTGCTGAGACAGAAAGACTTTCTGACAAAAACATAAATGCTCATGCCATCCTGAGAAGAGATTTCCAATTACCTCAGGATATGACCCAATATAGCAGCCATAGATTTTCTCCAGTGGGAGGCTTTTAAGTCTACCTGGATTTTTACTGACACCTTGCATGTCCTGGGTAGATTTTGTTTGATGGAAAGCTTGCTGGAGAGAAGAGGAGGATAGGAGTAAGGGGACGGGGACGGGGGGGGGGGGGGGGGGGGGGGGGGGGAGATTAACATAGGCATGGAATACTGGTTATAAATAGCCAATATGTAGACAGATGGGGCAGGGGGATTAGCAGTTGGAACACATTATAAAATTTTACTTTTAATTTTCTCTTTTTTTTATGTCAGTATACTTGAAATGTGTTTTCAATGTCTGTAACTGATATGGGCTTCTTTGTCAGTTGCAAAACCTTGCAGATTTGAACACATTTCGGAAGTCACATTGAATGTTTTAAACCATGTACAACCACTGGGAACCAAAAAAAAACCCTGAAAATTTTGTAATGTGGCCATATATAGTCCAAAGAGAGTTATGTTGATACTTCTGTGGTATGTTGGATACATCATAGAGTAAGAAATCTAAAATTCGCCACATGTGAAAATACTAATAAAATAAATGAATTGTGGTGAGATTTGTTTACTGTATAGTAAATTAAGGCTTTTTGAACTGAAAAATACCAATTTTTAGACAAAATCATCATTTTCTTCATAAAATTAACTAAGGTTTTAGAGGTGGCGAATTTTAGATTCCTGGCGAATTTTAGATTTCTTACTCTACATAGATTTTAATGTCATCAAAAATGCTTTAAAGCCCAAAGTATGGCAGAAATTATCCACATGGGAACACAACCATCTATCATGTCAGTAGCTGACCATTGACTGCATATCAGTTGTATGGAGCCATGGGATTACCCAGACATTTCTAGAACCATGCAATTTAGCCATACACACTCTGAAAAAGTCATAGCATTGTTTACCTCCTTAAACCAGATATCACAAATATCATTTGCCAGTTTTTGATATTACTGACCGCATGTCACTTATATTGACCCCTGTGAAACAGGTCACAGTTGTTTTTTTTGCCTCCTAAATAGAAAACACAGACATTACAAATAGTATTTGCCAAATGCTGATGAATGACTGCACATTAGCTATTTGGAGACGTACACTTACCCAGAGACTTGTAGAATTCACAATGTTGCAGGGCAAATCTGATGAGTTCCCACTCTCTTGGTGTCACTGCCAGCATTTTTGGTGAATACATTAATGCAGTCAACTCTCTTCAAAACCACAGACTAGGTGTTATAATTATCCCAACAAACTTCAACATAATGCAGTAAAAATTGACTATCTTTTTATGTTTCTACAATATTATGTGTAACGGCTAGATCCATTCAACTAGAAAGTTTAGAACATCTAAAATGCATAAACACTATCACAATCATTTGTCAATTGGTTGTATTCAATCATCTGCATTCAGAGTAGTTCCCAGTCACATCTTGTAAACAGTTTTATGTTACAATCCAAAATTTCTTATCAAAATTAAGTACAATGGAGAAATTATTAATTCCCATTACTTATAGTAGCCAACATTAAACCACCATCCTATTATTTGCTCCACATTTAAAATATTCGTACTGATGACCAAAGACAGCAGGAAGCTAAATTCATAAATCATAATCCCCTTCAAAGAACAAACTTTAAATACAGTAGAACGCCTTTGAGTAAAACTGTTACGTGGAACTTCTTTTAAGAAGAAGTAAATGGAAAATTATAAAAATTAGTGTTTTCAATTGACATTTACCCTGCTATCTGGAAATCCTTGTTAAGTAGAAGTATTTCCTTGTCACTTGAGTGTAAACTAAACAGGATTCAATTGTACAGTTGTTTATTTCAAACTGCTGGAAAAGAAGCTGTTATTCTTTGTAAAAATATTATTGATGTTGGTACACAATCAAATTCTGTGTTATATTGAATAGAGAAAAATCTTCCTTAAACACTCCCTTAATATAATCCTAGTTTTCGGATTTTATCCTGACATCTAAATCTGAGCATGTTAAATGTCTTGCCAGAGACCTGTATTGATAAGGTCTAAAGAGATATATTTGAACTGTCACACACAAAGCATATCCATCATTTAATATTACTTTCATTTCCAGATTTAAAACACAAAAAAATTGGATTATTGTAGGTGATCTAACAGATGATCCAAGCCACAGTTCAAATATAGTCATTTATTCCAATCTGCTGGCAACACATATGCTGTGACAAAAGTCTTTATAAATCAATCCAGAGGGTCTTTTCCTGTCATTATAAATGTCAACATTTGCCAGTTATTTCTTTTCATACAGAATCCAATTAACAAATCTATGATACCCTTTTTTTTTTTTTTTTTTTTTTTTTTTTGGTTTTGTTTTTTCTCTTCTTGTCAATTCACTGCATGGTTTTAAAAAATTCTATATTTTTAATTTCCTACCTTCTGAAACCAAACAGTTTCTTTATCAATTTACGTTTTCTCTCCATATTTATTCAAGCCACACCATGCTCAATAAGACAACAGCCAGTCTGTATAGGAATGACCCAGTATGACTTAAAGTACAAAAGATATTTTTAGCCACCAGTTATTACTCTGTCGACGAGAGGGTTTTCATGAAAAATTTACCTCATGTTCTTTTTTTCTGGAAAATTCAACAAGTAATGAAAATTTCCCTCGCAACAGGACAAATACCATATTTCTCTTAAATGTAGGCTACGTATTAATTGTTTGTTTCAAAGTCAAAGTTGGTGTTTTAAGTCCTATTCAACAGCCAGTGTCATACTGGGGTAGATTTATTGTGATCATCATAATTATTTTTTAATAATATTCAAGCGGTCTAAATAACAATCCTTTCAAAGGGCAATGGTTTTGGAAATTTGCTACAGCTGAGCATGTCAAATTTGTCCATTGAGACAGACACTCCATTAATCAACATGCCGAAGAATTCCCTAAAATTCTGCAATACTACAGATGCATATTATTTTCCAATTATTAGACTATGCGTTTTTGTATTACGATTTGGTGAAACGTTGTTATCTTATGAAATCAAAATATTCCCATCAACATTAACTTCAAAAACTTAAACTAATCAAATAATATGTTGGAAAAATATAAGGATTTTTTTTTTCAGATTTTTTTTTTAGATTTAGTAGCAATGCCGAGGGCTTGTCCCAATCTGATCTTGGATGTTGAAGGAAGTAAACTATCAACTCTGACTTTGGCTAATGATTCAACCCTGTTTATTTCAAGTACAAATATAAGCTAATGGGTGCAAAGAGAATCTTTATGGTAAATTATAACCATTCTTTTTATCTTTTATTTACTTTGACCCTGTCAGGTTTTTGCCACACAGCTGCAGGTATTCATTTATTAGAAACAAGGGACTAATATAACTCTACTAACTAGCTAGACATAATGTAAACTACACAATTGTGCCGAATATTTCAATTCACTAATTATTCATTTATATAGCTGCAAAAAAGGTTGACGCAACTTAATGTAATAAACTTTTAATGCAATGTGAAGTTTATATTGAATCTGAACTCTTTGTGTCAAAATTTAACTAGTAATAATGTTACTCGAATTAAATATGCAAATTGACTTTTACACAGCAAAATTATTGTGGATGACCGTAGTTTCTGGAAGTTTGTTGACTCAGCAAACAGAAAAACTTCCATAAGTGCTGGGGTAATTCTATGTATAATCCTTTAATTGGTTTTTGTTCCAGGAAAACATTTTTTACAGCAAAGTGACTTGCTGTATGAAAATCAAACTATAAAACTAAAGTCTTACTAATTCAACAACAAATACCAAAACTAGACATAAAAGAAATGAGAAATACAATAAAACATTTGAATCGTGAGATATTCCATAGAACTTATAATAAAACTACTTAAATCATTCGTTTATAATTCCACAGAAATGCAACAAAAATTTTTAAATCACTAGGTATTCCACAGAAATGGAATGAACTTAAATTATCCAACCAAAATTCCACAGAAATGCAACAAAGACTCATTAAATCTCTAGGTACTATTCCACAGAAGTGCAATACAAACGGGTTTTTTTTAAGTCTGGCCATCAATTATCCATATGATATATTTCTCTTCATGTTTATGCTAACTCGTCTTTTCCTAATTTGAAAACTTTCTTGATTTACACGAGCTAGCTCTCCCTGTGTGGTTGGATATGACGTACTGTTATGTTTTCATCAGAGACTCCAGATCTTGAGAAATTATCACCTAATAACGCTGCAAGTGGACTGAGCCATTAAATCAGAAGTGCTTAACTAACACAATCAGTAGTTACACATATTTGTCTTTTGAATAAAAACCCCAAAAAAAGTTTTTGATAAATAGTACTTTGTGTTATATCTGTAATGTGATGCCAAAGATCATTAAAAGTAAGTAATTTAAAATGTCCTCAATTCTATGGCAAATATTTGCCATACCGTTTCATATGTAGTTTGGAGAAAAAAGATGTTTGCAGTTATTTAACTTAGTTATTTAACTTGCTCATTTAAAAGCTTAAGTAAATATCTCAGTCTTCTCCGATATTTCATTTATTTGATAATCACTGATTAAGGTTCTTATGTAGAGACCAAAAAGGCACATAAAAGACTTTAATTTGTTAATTAATATGCTGTAACCAGTTACCAACTCACACGAATATCATATGTAGGGCCGTTAAAGAGTACTCGAGTACTCATTAAAAATTAGATTACTAAATTATTTGGAGTACAAAATGAACAAACATGTACTCTTTTACACTCAAATAGTGGCCTTTTAAAAACCATTCTTGATAAATGTGACATAAACTGGGTAAATTTCTGTTAATTTTCAGGGGAAAATGGCACATTTTGTTGTATTCATCGCTAAAAAGAGTACTCATTTTAGAGTAGAGTAATGCTGAGAGTACTCGAGTACAAAATTTGCTACTCATGGTAGCCCTAATTATATGAATTTAGGTAAAAAAAAATATGTTCACAATTTCATTAATTTTGAGAACAGTAATATTGTATAGTGTACACTGTATACAGTTGAAGCCTCCTAAGTCAAATTTAAAGGGATCTGAAATATACTTCTACTTATCTAGGTATTCTAGATGACAGGTGTAGAGACCAAGGCTGGTAGTCACAATTTAACCCTCAAACTTAATCTCAAACTGAAACTCAAGTAGATATCACTGTATTTAAGGGTTTAAACAGTAATATCATATATTCTAACATGACATGCTGTATCCGCATTGGTAAAATCAGCATAACCTGTGGTTTCTATTTTTGTTCATTATGCCTGCCTCGATAATCACGTGAAAAAAAATGTAAATAATAAATTATATTTATAAAATTTAATAATAAACACTTGTCATGTTAGAAAAGGGATAATCCCCTCCAAAACCATGGTATACACAGAATTTTACCATGGTTTGAGGCAATAAACCCCTCAGCCTTCACTTTCATTGTTTATAACCTCAAGCCATGGTAAAATTCTGCATATACCATGGTTTGGTCAGGGGGGTTATTCCCATATTATACACAGTTAAATCCACTAAAGTCAAATTTTAAGAGACCAGGGTAGTAATCACTCTCTAAGAACCTGGTAGAACTACAACAGGAATTCATTTAAGGGAGTTTGAATTGTTTAACTGAATGAGGCCTGAATTTTACAGAGGCTGCAATTCAGTTGGTGCTTCTACTTAATCTTACTAGTTTATAAGAATGCATTGATCTGATTTGTATTCCCACGACTTTTGTGTCTTTTTTTTGCAAATTTTGACACGGACATCTGCAGTATACCTTTCAAATGAACAAGATCTTGTTCAAACAGTCAACAAATGCCATGATCTCCAAGGGAAACCGAATTTAAATTGTCACATTTTTTATATAACTCAATCTTAAAAGGATAACACTAGTCCAATAGAAACAGTCTGGCTTGCTAAACTAGATACAAATATTTATCAATGGAATACTTAAATAATGATAATTTATAAAGTTCATTGTGTTAATAAACACCCATATATTGACAGGTCTTTATTTTTGCTCTTTTAGCGTTCTTTGTAAGAATATTTATTAATTTAAATGATGCAATTTTTTACATATCCAAGACAAAAAACACAAATATTTATAAAAGTGATACTAAAAAATATGTCGTTTTGCTATCTAAAAGTCTCAACCTCTACCCACATAAACAAAATAGCTTTTATCAATTTTGTATATGCTTTCTGTTAAATATATTTATTAGTTCCATATTCACTATTTATTACCAATTCTAGCTCTTTGGTTTTGCTATAGTGGTGTATAGCATTCTTTGTAAAAATATTTATCAATTTAAATAATGTAATTTTTACATGTCTAAGATAAAAAAATACAAATATTTACAAAAGAAATAATAAAAAGATGTAACTATAAAGTTTATATCTTTTTCCTATCTAGAAGTATCTGAATTTTTCTTTTTCTCTAATTAATGAAGAACATCCATTGTAATTTTATTTACTCACTAACATGGTGTTATTGGTGTACCACCTCTACCCACATAAACAATAGCTTTTATCAATTTTCTAATATGCTTTCTGTTAAAACATATTTATTAGTTCCATATCTGATATTGATAACCATGTCTAACGCAAGAGAATACTGCATTTTATTCCATAGCTTCCAGAGTATTTAAATCTCCTAATTTTTTTATATGTTTTCAAACATTTTTATGTCTTAAATTTGTCATTATTTAAACACCATAACACATTCCTTTCAAGTGTTCTATCGAGGAAACAGAAACAGGAACCATCGCTGGTGTAAAGTCTTCAACTATGTTTCAAACCAGAACACTAAGCAGGTAACATCAATACATAAACCTAATAAAGACCGACTTTTACTGATATTTGTTAATCAGGACACCTGCAGATAATAACAGGGCTGGCCAACTGGACACAACACAATTGCTAATACATTGACTAATATATGCTGACAATCTATGGTCGATGTCTCAAACAAAGTAATCAAGCAGAGATCACATCTGGATTAATGGTTCTTCTATGAAGAGACAAATTAATGCTTCAAAGCAGATTTAACTGACTACCATTATCTCTTACAGCTGAGATCTCTTCTGATTTCTAACCAATGGTTTTATTCAGCCTTCGGCATTGATCAAAAAGTGGAAATCAATGGTCCACTTAGTACATTCTCCATACGGATAACTCTCCAGTAAAGTTATAGTCTTGGTCATAAAAAAGTACAATTTTGTCAGAATTAAGTGGCCTCTTCAGAATGGATAGAGAGAGCCAGTTTGCCTGTGATCATTTATACAAACATGTAAATTACCTACAAGAGAGATAAACTTGCAATCAGGCAATTTAATTACAAGTAGTCTACATCTAAAGGATTCTATATGTACAGTACGCTTGTTTGTGTAAGACTACCAGTCCCTATTGGGCCCCCGTGAAATATGAACGTGAAGTGAAATCTCGCAAAGCTAAGGCAAAGTATCAACGTTGCATGTCTCGCGTGACTACAGCCAAACCATAGAATCCACACGTGATTTGGAAATGAGAACCCGAGTTGGAGCCACTACTTTTATTAGTCATTCTAACACATTAGGCTTTACAATAAACAAGAGATAAAACATGTAGGAAAAGGCCCCCCTATCATACTATTACATAATTAAGACATTACAACAATATAAAATAAAATTAGCTGGGAGGGAGGGTGGAAAATAAAACCTTCTTGTTGGGTCAATAACTAAAAACCCTCTGGCTGATAGGCCACGTGTAAGCACTTATATAGTGGAGACGGGAAGAGAAGGGTAATTTGAGTGGACAGAAACGAAACAAGAGACATGATTGGTTAAGGACCATGGAAGAGGCCATTCACGCAGAAGAGCCCAAAGAGACTGACATACAATCACCAAAGGGGTGATTGCAGGCAAACTCATATCAGGTATTAACTCAACAATTCTGACTAGAGATATTTTAAGATAAATGACTAAATGAGGATCTTTAATGGCAATGTATATCAAACGTAGTGATCAAATCTATTATAAAGTAGCCAAAATTGCTGTAGTTTTAATGTCTGCACTGATTTGCAGATAATTCAAATTGTTTTGAGCCTTGTATACAAAAATAGTGTGTCCTGGATTTATATACTGTTTCAGCTATCACAGCAATCAGCTACATGGATTATGTAACTACCCTATGTTCTCAGAGGACCTTAGGATGGTTGACAACCTAATTCAGCCCACGATTTATGACTCAAGAACATGACACTAGCTTAATCTTGTGCCTTAAAATATGGTATTACAAAAACATAAGCACCTAAAAGTTTGAAAATTAATAAAACATAGAATATTAAAAACAGCATCAGAGATGCCCATACCCCACAGCATGGGGAAAACACGTTGGACACCATGAGTTATAGAAGAGGTGTAATAGTACAAAGATCTGGAGTCTTTGAGACTCGGAGAGAAAATGTTTATGTCATGTACGTCAGCATTAATTAGTAAACTAAAAGTTAAGAAGCTGTAATTTTTTTTGACTTAAGTATAGCTGTCAATTCAGATAGCACAATTTGGTAAAAGTATATATAATATGTTGCAGCAATCCATATATCTTTGTGACAGGAGAAATATGTCCAAAATATGGATGAAAAGAGCATGCTGACAGAGCCAATTTCAAAGGTTACACAAAGGAGATACTAAGACATTGCACATCTATATCACCCAAAAAATGTCGCTACAAAAATTAACCAAGTTCCTACTGTTTACAGTTTCTGAGATAATGACAAGATTTTAAAGGTCAAGGTCACTACAACAAGGTCAAAGGTTAAATCAAGGTCACACCAGGCAAGACATTGCACACCTACAAACCCCAACCAATGTCCCTACCAAGTGTCAACTTACTACACCTTACATTTTCAGAGATATAGCCCAGGGCCAATTTCACTAAAGGATTTAAACTAAGTCCCTTTATTGGCTAAATCTTGGACTTAAATCTAAGTCTTAGCTAGGTCTGGGACTTAAATGGATTTCACAAAAGGATGACTTAGCTGAGTCCAAGCTTATCAAATAACCACAGTGGTTTTCTGTGTCATATGACCTTCTATATCCTTCATTTGATGCATTTTATCTACGGATAAGTGCTGTTTTGAAATAGAAAACCTTGCTACAACATTTAAACTTCTGAAAGACTACTTCAGTAAGGTGTTCTGTGTAATTATACTTTATTTATAGCCATTTCCAATTTTGAAGTGGAGAAAAGTTTATGGCGGCCATATTTAAGTCCCCTTTACAAAATTTAAGCCCACTACCTCCCAGACTTAAAGTTAAGTCCACTGACTTAGCAATTTCATGGACTTAGCTGCTTTGTGAAATCCACTAAGTCTAAGACCACAGACTTAACATTCTGTTGACAAAATTAAAGACCAAAGTCTTATATTTAAGTCTAAATCTGGACTTAAGTCCCTTTGAGAAATCGGCCCCAGACAAAATTTTGAAGGTCAAGGCAACTACAGCAACGTCAAAGGTCAAATGACCGCCACACCAGGATGTTGCACACCTACACTCCCCCAACCAGTGTTCTCACCAACTATGAACATCTTATGCCTTATAGTTTTCAAGAAACAGCCGAGACAAGATTTTTCATGGGTGATAAAATTACCTGCATAGCCTTTAAAGGCTGTGGGTCAAAAGGGTGAGAAACTTCAAAAATCCAAGATGGTGGCCTGCAAATATTTTACTCACCATCTTCATTGTCTGAGTTGGAGTCATCTGAACTGTCTCCAATCTGTCCATATCCATGGGTCTTCTCCCACTCTTCAAATGATGTCATAGAATTGCGATAACTCGCATTTTTACCTAAAATTACAGAGAAACAGGGCTAGTATAATAAAGTTTCTTGGATAACATTTTACACTTGGCATAAGAATATTTTATAGCTTGGGCCTTTAATTTCCAAACCTTTGGTTCTAGTTATGGCTATCTTCAACTTAAACAAAGATATACCAATTTCTCATGAAGGGATCTCAAAACTAGTTAAGCTAATATAGGGACGTCATCGTGTAGAAGTTTGTTGTCTCGATACCATGAACAAAATAGTGGGCGATATCATGGTATTAATCTCTAAGTTAATATCTACATTTCAACTTCATATTTTTAATTCAAAACATTATAAACCCTGTAAATTCTCCGAAATAACATAGATTTTTACTTTATTA
Organism: Sabellastarte sp. h YS-2021; assembly: GCA_964017235.1. Lineage (NCBI taxonomy): Eukaryota > Metazoa > Annelida > Polychaeta > Sabellida > Sabellidae > Sabellastarte > Sabellastarte sp. h YS-2021. The sequence goes on from OZ024934.1 coordinate 86,485,620, forward strand.
AGGGTATAATCCAAGGATCTTCACTTTAGAATAAACCGAGAGCCATTTCCAGTTACGAGTTCAGGATCATGTACACCCATGTATTTAATATTTCACTAATGTGGTAACGAAACCCTGGAAATTGGGTTATGAATGCAAAGCTCGATATCGTGTGCAGACTTGAACCATCGGCGATATGATGCTATCACAGTACACGATGACGTCCCTTAGGTAATACCTAAATTTCACATGTAGTAACTTTTCTGGTTCAGTATTATACACTGATTCTGCTTACACAGAGTCTGCTATATTTTGGATCTCTGAAAACAGTTGGATCATCAACTAACTGAACCATTTTGGCCTGAGATGAAGCAATACAATATAAATACATGCTAGCATGGGCCACAGGACCACATAACAGCTGGGTTATTCTTGTTTGTCTAAAACCCTCATACTTACCAACATAATCGTAAAATCCATCAGAAAAGCCTTCCCAGAAAGAGATGGCTACCTCCTCCCACGGAGCAGGTGGGTCTACCCCCGGCTCGTATCCCATAGCAATCACAGGTACGCTGCTTATATCATTAAAGCCAGCCTTCTATTGTCACTTTGACTGGTAAATTTTCTGATAAATCAGAAAGTTCAAGCTATTTTATGTCTGTTGAGTATCAACAATCAGACCCATCATGTCAATGATGTGACAAAGTTACACACATACACAAAAAGCACGAATTCCCCCCCCCCCCCCCTCCTCTTTTCAAGTCCACTGAATATTTTAAATGAATCTGCTTCCAGCATGCAAGTAATCTGTACGCTGCTATTTTGCTTTCTAATACAAAAACTTGGTACTAAATGCAAACCTTAGATTCACTATCCTTATGTTGTTTTTGAAGAGTCATCCATAAACTATATCCACAGTTCTGTAAAGTCAATAAATTGAAGAATAAATGTACATTAAAAGTATCATCAATTTATCCCTTTGTATAATTAATCTAGCATGTAAAAGGAGATGGCTTCAAATATTTAAAGTTACAATGAGCCTTCCTGCCATTCAACCTCAGGTTTTTCTTCTGTTTTAATTAACTGAAACAAAACTCAACATCCATGTCTTTGATGTTTGATCAACTTTGTCTTTTGATAATATCTGAGACACCCCTGCTATACAAGTAATACGGCAGTAGCAGAGATAACAAAGTCTGATGTGTGATCTGAAAATTACACCACTTTCAGTTCAAGTATAATATTAATATAACACATTCTCCTTTTACATGTTTAATAGTCAATACACCATTGTACTAATAAAGTACTCAAAGTATTAAGTAAGTTAAAACTGTTTTTATTAAACTCTTTCAGTATCCAAATCAGTCCAGTCTCCAACTTTTCAAAAATCAGCATTCATCAGTTAAAATTCTGTTTTTTCATTCTGTCCATGAAAATGGTATCAGAATTTTATCATGCATGATCACTCTGCCTCTGATTGCCATTTATCAAGTAAGTGTGCACATTTTAAGTTGTCATCCATTGAAAATATAAGTAGTTCGTTGAATCTCTGAAACAAACTATAAATTTCTTAAACTGTAATTACGATGACACAGCTATTTCATGTGTATCCTAAAACTCTATTGGTATTTTATTAGCTACTTCAATTAAGTATGGTTTAGTTCACTGCCACTTAACAATCTGTAACCAATCAGTAACTTTTGGAAAGAATAGCCTTTGGGAGTTTAAGAGTCAATAAAGTTATTTTATTAAAGTACAAACTATTACCAAAATTTCATTTTCTTATCTGATGCGATGAGACCCAAAAGACAAAAATGTGTTAAACAGTAAATCACTTTATTGTCACATGTTATTTGCATTAAAAAAAATTAGCTTCCTCTTCCTGGATAAACTGATACAATTTAGACTTTTTGTTACTTATCATTATCTGTGTTAAACATATTGTATCCTATCCATCTCACCTCACCCCTAAAGCTGAGTTTCCATGCAACTAATTTGCGATTAACAAGTGATACAGAAACACAAGTTAGTGTGCTTCCAAACTAATGTTAGTATCAAGTATATGTGTCAAGGTGAATCATAATATGAAAACACAATTATTTTCCATCCAAGAGCAAAAATACTGTACAGAACAGGCAATTTGCTTAATTTTGTGCATATTTTTGTTGAGCATTTTTTCAAAACTTGGAAACCCTTGGTTAATTATTTTTTAAATCATGCTATTTAAAGCCAATCTGCAATCAGCGATGCAAATACAATTTTTGCCCAAAAAGGGAGTGAAACAAATTTTTCTAAAATGTGTAAGAATATGTGAATTACTTTGCTTTCAAATTGTATGTAACTGAGGTATATTATTCAATATTCATTAACTAATGAGAATCTGTCGAAAATTCAACTACATTTGAACACAGATTTTAAATTACAGTGAGAACTAATCTCATATATGGAAACAGAGCCTTAACATCATAAATACCAGACACATAAACATATCATGTCAGACTGCATAATCAGAAATACCAATAACATGTTATCCTTGAATTTGAGATAGCTGAAGCATCATCAAAACAGATCTTAAGCAGATTCTAGTGATAAATAACAGGATAAAAATGTCTCAAAAATCAAATGATGTTATGTCAATATAAAACATGTGAACATTATGCATCCTTCAAGGCTTCAAGAGCTACGAAACTGCCAGTATTATGTACAAAGTGATAAAAAGACTTTATACCAACCAAAAGAATCTTCTTTTAAACTTCTTAATCTTGCCTGTGAAATTACTTTACAGTTTTCACTTATACTGTTGAAAACCTATTCATACTGTTCCAATTAGATGTGCCAATGTACCCACATTTGGAAATATATTACTTTAAAATCTGAGACTTTGTTACATTGTCTGAAACAACCATAACGTGTAACATCACACCTGAATATTCACAAAACTATGTGCATGTTTTATTTTGGTTTTTCTTTTTAATCTTTTCAAGATTTTCAAGAAATTGAGTCTTTCATTAGTTTTAAAGCAGACAAAATGTATAAAAAAAAAGCCAGATTTTAGCATGATACTAGTTTTCTGACGAAGAGAAATATACACTCTTTAAGAAAACATATTGCTTTTTCATCAATTACCATGAGCTTAAAAATATCTCCAATAATTCCACAGGTATCCTGTAAAATGAAGGCTATTTCAAGGCACTGACTCTTTTCGCCAGTTATATAATACTGATCATTAAGTCTAATAGGAACATGCTTGATTAATTAGATCAGGAAGCTCAAATCTATTTTAGAGAGAAAGAGTGTTTGTTCTGAAGCCTCCTCTGAGAATACTCCAAAAATGTAACACCAATAGAGATCATAGATGATTATATTATATATATACCATACTTTTACAAATATAAGTTCAGGTTAACACACAGCTACTTGGTACTCGCATATACAGAATTGTCAATGGAGACAAACAATAAGTTCGGTAAACCTGGAGTTTGGATGCATACCAGGACTAATGAAAAGATTAATGTAATTTTAAATTACCTATCCACAGTACAGAACTGGGAATACAGTTTAGTTGAATAACAATAAAGGGGCCAATATTCACACAAAATCGACCTGAAATTCCAGTAATTTTCTGTTATTGGTAGAGCAAATTTTTGGCTATTTAAGACAAAAAGACGAGTAATGATGACTGGTACGTTAAGAACACATTTTGCCACCTTTTTAGATAAACCACGGAAAAAAATGCTACATTCTCAATTTTCAAACTATATTGTAAAACTTGAGTCAGTGTAAATTTGGGATAATTTCCATTTTGATTGATCAGTGTCACAACTCAAAACTGAAAAATATTACATTTTCACCTCCCCTTTCTACAACCACTGTGTCTCCTACATGCAACCCTGACTAACCACACCTACGTGTCATTCAATGGATAAACATGAAAGGGCCCTAATTTTTTTAATTTCCTGAAGAAAAACACTGTGTCTCTGGACCATTTAATCCTGACTAACCACACTTATGTCTAATTCAATGGATAAACATGATAGGGCCCTAATTTTTTTTTAACTTCCTGAAGAAAAACAAAAAAAGAATCATACTCATGATTACATTATAATGAATTGGGTAATACAGATTCTTAAACCTTTGTGAGTAGTGATACAGATATTAAGTAACTGTACATACTTTTATAAAAATTTAATTAATTCTGAATTATTCAGTGTTACATCACAAAATAGTCAGATCACAATACTTAAAAGTTATCATGTCTATTATTTACTTCTCCAAAATATTACTACTGACAGTAGATATTTCTGAGATTATAGGGTTTGAACATTTAAAACATATTTAGAGGTTTTGACTTACATGAACAGATCCAACTAAATTTTTTTGGCCACTAATAGAATCAGATTTTAGGTAACATGTCTTAACCATGCTCTAAAATTCCGAACAAAATCACAGTTGGTGCTAGCTTAAGATACAAGAAAAACAATTTGAAGCCATTGTCTTAAATACTTTTCCAGAAGTTAACAACAATCAGACAAGTAACAATTAATTTAGTGATGTAGTTTTTCAGATGATGACTGGCAGAAAGCATTAGAGTGACTATTAGTCTATGACTTATGTTAAATTGCTAATCTTATGTAAGTGAGCTCTAGTACCTAAAATTCTCTAATACAAAACTGAAGCAAAAGTAGATTATTTCTACCTATAGTTTTGAAACAATTTCTATAGATTATATTCCAATCATTATCATTAAGAGTAAGCTTTAAAATATCATTCAGGGCATTTTTTAATGTTTAATTTTTACATTGATCATTAAGAGTTTCATAAAAGTATTTTGAACCCTTTTCATGATTCAATAGTTTTCTTAAGTACGGGTTTATTCCACATGTTACAAAAAAATAGTTTAAACAGTATGAAAAAGGTATCAAATATTCCATGTTATCCTTAAGTTGAAAGCAATCCAAATTTACACCTTTTCAGTAACTGTGGCACCATTTGCCCTAAAACAGCAGTTTTAGCACATTATACACCAAAAAATATCATAAAAGATAATTTTTTAATCACTTGTTTTTCTTGTAATATAAAAATAACAACTTCAGTGATAATCAATTTTCTACCCACAAATAGTTCATGCATCAAACAATTACAAAACTATCCAAAGTACTAAGCTGCAACAGTACAGTGCAGGCACATAACACTGAGGAACTTAGGTTTCTGATTGAGAAGTATTCAAGTATATATTAACAGGTAAACAAACTTTATATTACTAGACCAAAGAGTGCTACAAAATATTGATACAAAGGTTTATTTCAAACCAAAGCCTATTGAACAAAGTCTATGGACTTTGGGTATTGTGGAATAAATGAACTGGATAGAATTCTTTAACAATAATCTGTGTATCAAATGTCGGCTGTGTGTACTTAAACTCATGGGACACCCAGTGGGGAATAAGAAATTCACTCAACACAGCTGTATAAGTGACCAAACAAAGGTGGGACTTAAGCCTACACTACATTTATGCAGCATGCCACACTTAATACCAATCAAGGGAGACTGAAACCTTATTGAATATTGATATTGTATATTTTGTATAATAGGGGATATAATACAATATATAGTGAAAGTAAATACCCTCCACAATTAAAGAACGTAATACTGTGAGGTTGTCAAAATGTGCTGGTTATTCATCTAGTTATTACATATTCTGAATAATTGAAAAAAAAGAGAATATGATTTAACATTCTTAATTATAGTGAGTACAATTATAGAGTATGTAAACAGTAATTTTAAGTTACAGTATACCAATATATACTTCTGCTAAATAGGGTGGCATCCTCTTTGTATAAACATGCATTGATGCAAGTATAAACAAGAAGCACTCAGAGAGAGCAAATGCTTGACTCGATGTGACCGAAGTTTGGTGATTACTGCAGTTTATACAGAAACAAAACTTACTTGTTGGAAGGAAAGTTGAAAGCCATTGCATTCCGAACATAGTAGTATTAATAATAATAAATTAATAATAATAATAACAAAAATAATAATAAGACCTCTTGGGAATTCCTTGGGTTTAAAACTGGGTTGGCAGATTGCCTGTGCTTGTCCCTGCAAGATGGAGATCTTGTCTTGGTTTAAGTTTTCCAGAACAAAGAATAACTGAAAAGCTGTGATTTATATTTTCCCCCTTTTTGTCAGGTGGAAAAACTTATAAAAATAAAATTTAAATTAAAAAAAACAATAAGTGGGTCTGTGTGGAATTCAAACTATGGACCTTGAGATCACATGTCCAACACTATGCAGACACAGCTACAAGCTGAACTTTCTGATGTTAAAATCAGGTATATTTCGAATGTGAATATGAAAACTTTATTGTTTAACTTGTGATTTCTCCACCATTTCTATTTGGATATTTACACAATTGAGACTAACAGAAGCGCTGTAATAATACCTTTCTCATGATATAAATAACACATTTGTAGGTTACATGATTTCCAAGATTTTGATAACAAAAAAATTATGAAGGAAAAATCATTGCATGATATTAATTTAAATATGTGACAACAAAAGCAGATTCCCTGTACGCACCTAATTGAAAATTTCATCATATTTGGATTTTGGAGGAATCTGTGTGTACTGCAAGAAGTATCTGCACACCAAATTTTGAGAGTGATTGATGTTGTAGTTTTGGAGTTATAAGTGCAAAAAGGTGTACAGACAGAATGACACAAAGACAGAAAGACAGAATGAAACAGATTACAATAACCCTCTCCTATCACCGAGCGTTTAACATGTAATTGTTCTAATTTACACATAAAATATCATGCTAATTTACATTCCATATCCAAGGTGATTTTTAAGATGTAATAGCAATGGTATAATCAACTTAATCAAGACACACTTTTCACTTGAAATCAGCACGTAAAATTGTCGAATCCCTGAACTTTGCCCTTCAGGAACTTTGCCCTTCAGGAACCATGCCCTTCAGAACCTTGCCCTTCAGGAACTATGCCCTTCACTAAAATTGAAGGGTAGGAACTTTGCCCTTCACATGAAAAAAAATCTTAATTAGAAAAAAAAAATCTTAATTAGAAAAATTTAAAAAATAGAAGTCCACAATATTTTTTATAAATTATCAGTTTCTTTGAAAACTGCTCAGGAAAGAAATCAAAAGACTGGCCCCAACTTTGTTTATTTTAGTATTTCTTTAATGTACCAGATGAAGTAAAAAGCCATATTCATTGATTCATCACTAGCACTTTGAAGTTTACAAGGAATTTATAAGAAGCCATATTCAGTTATTGTTCAGTTTAATCTTATAATGCAAATTAAGGAAACAATTTTCTTTGATAGGCAATTGTGTCACAAAATTGTAGAATTCTGATTGCACAGATAGTTTAAATTGCAATTGCATAAAAACCCCTTCTTCTAAAACTTTTTTAAATGTGATCGATTTCCAATGTGATTGATAATTTTTTTCATGTGAAGGGCAAAGTTCCTACCCCTCAAATTTAGTGAAGGGCATAGTTCCTGAAGGGCAAGGTTCCGAAGGGCATGGTTCCTGAAGGGCAAGGTTCCTGAAGGGCAAAGTTCCGTACACCAAAATTGTCACATGATCAATCAACACACAGCTCACAAATCACAATCTATGTATCAATGTTTTTGATTGGCTGGAGTTTAAATTGACATTCTTCAGTTCATTTTGTGCACTCTATGCAGTAGAATGCTTAGACTACCAATTTTGCTTGCAAAGAAAAACATTTTTGAGTATATCATTTCCAAAAATATTTTCTTAATGGTCAACATTAAACTTTCAAAACACAGATCCACAATAATACTCAAATAAAGTAATATGGGAGGATTTGGGGGTTTCTGTGTCAGATTAACTTCTTCAAGGATTAAATCACACTGAGACTGTGAGATTCCACAATAATTGAAAATTTTGTTCTCAGCAAAACCAATGAGAACATCCACTTTGGTACTTGTGTTTAAAAATCTGAAAATCCATTGCCAATAAAGCAGGTCAATAAGCAAGAAAAGAACTGATCAAGGGAAGAACAAAGGAGGGTGATATAGTGGCTGAAGATATACCGGTACATCTAAGGCTGACTTATATGAAACTAGTGATTATTTATAAATGACTTGAGATCTAAATTTGATCATTTGATCAACTATCATTATGATTTTTACAGAAACATAACTCCAGAATAGTTCTAAGCATAACTAAAAAGATGACACCTGACATTGTCAGAATCATAAATAAACAATTTATGTCAACTTATGATAAAGACAGGTCTCAATCAAATGATACTTGCATTCAATTACACACATGAATAACAACGTTCAAATATATAATAGTGTACATCAAGTCATTAATCACTTCCTATTAAGATCTTTCAAAGGCGATTATGAATACACATACAGGTAATCTGTAACTGTAATATCAAGAGATAGAAGGAAGTTAATTGTTCCAGTTCAAAACCAACTATATAACTATATAATACCTATGTTGTTTTACTACTGCATTTTATTATTTTCTATTTTTAATAAATTTTGATCTTACCGGATTTTGTCAAGGTTGTGTTTAAACTAGTGGGGGTTTTTTGACATCAAAAACTGACCCTGCTTGTTTTGAGAACCTCTCCCTCACTAAACCTAATAATAACTGTTTTACTTTGTATATATATCATAAAATAAAAACTTATTCAACCCCCTTAAGTAGAATAAGACAAATATTGAATTCCCAGTGGGTCCATTCCACTGAAAGTTACTTAATACCTAGCTCACATCTTCCTGTGCTGGGGTCATGAAGTGCAAACAAATGGGATGGTCTACTTTCTCTTGTACAAATACACATATTTTACTCTGTAGACTTTAATGTAAAAATAGTTTAGAATATCCATAGAAAATACAAACACAATTCTATTCTGCTTTAATTTGTCATCTGCAAACTATAATAATAATTTTGAGCTTAAAGATAAAATACAATGTCATGTTACTAAATACTAGCTGCTACTAGTTAATAATAATCATACTAAACTATTTATAATTATAATAATCACAAATAAATCTTCACACTACATGTGTAATCCAGCCACATTAATTATATCCAGATAACCAAAATATTGTATTACCAAACTCTTTCAAGTAGAACAGACACCTAGAATTTCCTTTTAAGTAGAAATAACAGGTCTACAGAGAGCCTTTTCCATTTGAATTTATCCTGTTTCTTAAAGTCCTGCTCCCAAATAAGTTTTTATTCTAGTCCTACGATATCTGACCCTTTATAGTTCATCTACAACTTTTTTATTTGGTCAAATACACTCATATATCAACAAGAAAAAATAATCTGGCAATCAGATCCATCAAATTGTATTTAATTTAACCAAGCCTCTTTTTTTTAATCTCACACATTCCAATGTCAAGTTCACTATCAATATTACAGTTCAACAAATACAATTACTCCGGCTGTTATAAATACTTCACAAGATGCTTTTTCAGAGGGAATCCAGTTATGCCCAAAAGGCAAAAATATTCACACAAAATACACAGTTACAATGTACTGATTACTCAAACTGTGTACACAATAACAAACGGATAGCAATCATAGCATGCAACTTAGAGGACCCAAGATGATCACTGGTTACACTTGGGTGGCTATGCAGTCCATTGATTTTAATTCCGAGTATCCTTGTGGGTTGTCAATGAAAACATAGCAGACAATTGACACAACAGGGTGGAAAACCTAGAGAAGACCATCCTTCCTCTCATAACAAACAAGGCAATAATACATGGGGCTCTGGTGGAGAGATAATAAGATAGAGCTCGATGTGTATGCTGAATAAACAGTGGAATGATATATCCAGCACTGGCAAATCATGACAAATCTCAGTGATCATTTTACAAACTATCCAATGAGGCAATGAACCGTACAGTGTCATACACTGATCGCATAAAATCAGAGGCATACAGCTTAATACAGGAGTCTCATTATATCAATATTCAATAACTTACAAGAAGATTTTACCTGTAACAATAATTATATACACTAACAACAGAATTTAAGGTTGTTATACTGTATAAGTAAAAATTTTCACTGGATATTTGATTTACTGAGTTTGAATGTTGAATATTAACTTCCAGGACAAATGTTAATAATTTCTTAACCATATAAAACTGTGTGAAACTTTCAACCACAAAATATATTCACTTTCTTACGATTATTTTTATTGTATTATAAAAATTAAAGAAATTGTCCAAGGGGCTAAATGTTTCACTTTTTAAGTCAATTTAAAATACAGATTTCTTACTGAACCGACACAATATTACAAAGACTACCTTATACTAAATTCCACAACTATAGGCAAAGGACAAAATTGTTAACGAGTATATTGTCTTTCAATTAGATCATTGCTATACAATACACAATGCTAGATTAGTCGACTCAGACAGATTCCTCCAAAAGTTAATGCAGGGTCCATGTATAATCCTATTGATGCAGGTGTCAGGCTCGCCAATAATTACCACAACTGCAAGCTGTATTGAACCTTATTCAATGTCTAACATATTGATCTCTAATATAAGTAAAATTGCAGTGTTTCTGTTAAGGTTAAAATAGATATTGTGGCTGGTACCAAATAATATTTTTCTTTAAATTGGTTTAATGCAGAATAAAAGTTGAGTAACAAATTCAATATAAGTTCTCAGTGATTACCCTCTGAGTACCTATGTAGCAATAGAATACATTGGTAAGCTTTAATATTCAGTCAGATTTATCAACTAAATATCTACCTTTTTTCACAGATATTTAACATTATATTTTAATTTGATAAATTTGTTCACATTACCCACCATTTTTGCTTTAATGGTACATCAAGTTTCTACTAAAAACACGGTTTCTACTAAAACACGGTTTAACCCAGGATCAGATTTGGCCTAACAGATACCCAGTACCATTTTCTTCCCCGAGTTAATGTCTTAATATAAACATTATTTTTATGGTAACAAGAACCCAATTTATTAATTTCTACGTTGTTTCCCACTGTTTTCACTGACCCTACCATAGCCCTAATCATAACATGATGCAACAATGTATATATCTTTATACACATGACTTTACAAAAAGAAAAACTTCCATATTAACATGTTATCTCACTAACCTGTGTAATAGCCATAATGTGACAGATGGTTCTTCATAAAACTGTCATAGGGGTTCTGAAAAAAAAGGAAAATTCGGAAATCTGACAAACTTGTTTAGAATACTAAAAAAAATAATAAAGCTGAAGATATAATAATATACCCTATGCTGGAAAGATATACTTGAATATATAAAAATAACCTTTAGCTTTAAATTCTAATGTTCATTTATTTTCAAAACATTTTCCAAAAAAATATAAAACAATTTATACTTCAACTACTTGATATTCCAAAAAATTCAAAAACAAGGCTATATTTTCAAAATATGTGTATTACACAACAATATATTACAGATATATACCAGATCACACACGACATTAAAATTAATACCATTTATAAACCCAGTATGTATTTAACTGACACTGAATGCAAATTCTGGAGTTACAGCTGATAAACATAAAAATATAATGGATCTGTCAGACTAATCTGTAAATGGGACAAATAAGTCTCTAAAAAATCCACAAGCCTAAAAATAATGTTATAAATGTCTAATAAGAAGATTCTGTTTGATGGAATATATCTACTTACCAGATCAAAAGCAAAGACATCCTCAGGAAGAGGCTTTGTCCTGTATGAAGTCATAATGTCCTCCACTATACCACCCAGTCTCAAGACAGGTTCAACTGTGATCCCTACATGTGGACACTTTAAAAAAAGAAGATGAATATTTTATCAAAAACAAGCAGCAAAAAATAAATATCCCAAGACAAAAGTGCATATAAAAATTATTAAAAATACAACTGCTTTTTATCTGTTTTTTGGACTTTGGCCTAAAGTCACTGACAGTCGTCCCTTAAAATCACAAAGGTAGGGCCTGGGGATATTGGTATCAAGATCTTTCGACCTTTGAAATGTTTCGACCATCTTTTTTAAGACGTTTTGACTCCTATTTTCACCCAAAGCAGATGATATTTTCAACCCGTTTTTAAAATATTGCTAGGAAATCAAACTGCATATTGTAGCACATTAATATTGTACCCTTTTATTTTTAACACCAAACAAATCATCTTTATTTCTTAACCTTTTGATCTTTTCACTATAGGACTTCATAGCGGGATATTAATCCTTTTTGTGGTTGACAGCAAAGTTAGTAGGAGCCCTTTCTTATAGATTCTCAGGGTCAACACTTTTATTAATCAATTGCAATAAATGGCTGGGAGTGGAATGGGAAAGTTCTGACCAAAATCATTCTTGCTTGGGTTTCCAAGCAATATACAGCTGTGATTCACTACTCATTTGGATGCATGTTTAATTTTTTGATTGATATACAGATATTATTACTATTATTATATTACTATTAGATAGATATATAGATAGTATAGATGTTATTAGTTATGATTATATTTCTCAAGAGTTTGGAAAATGTCTACGTAAGATTTCTGAGTCTACTGTAGGAAAGTAGCGAATGCCCGCCAACAGGCTCTACAGTGTGATGGCTGTAAAAGGTGGAACCACAGAGTCTGTGGGACTGGGATGTCCAGAGCCAAGTACAGCCAGCTGACTGCTGTCGATTCTTTTTGAATGGAGATATAAGGACTGTACTCTGGATAGTCCCTTTATGCCCTCTGTAGAATGTAGCAGGCTTCCTGTTGAAAGAGCTATACACCCAGTGACCAGGTCAACCATGGCTATGGTGGCCATCCAGTGTGAGGAATTCCTCCAGGATGGACCAGCACTGGATCTGACCTAGGAAGAAGCAGCTGCTAATCTTCTCCAGCAGGGCATGGACGATGATCCGCTGCAGGAAGGATCAGTCCCGGATCTGCATGATGATGAACCCCAGGATTCCACCATACCCAGCTATGATGTGCCTGCCACTGCATGAGTCCTCCATAGCTGAACAACCACCTGTTGTGACCACTGCTCCAGAGAGACCAGTGACATACCAGAAGACCATTGGTAGTACAAAAAGAGGGAAATACAAACTTGTAGACAGTCTGGGATACACATACAATTTGAAGTCCACAAAAGCAAAGAATTCCCACTCTGTGAGTGGCAGTGCACTGTGAGGAATAGGAAATTGGTGTGCCTGGCAACAGTAAAGTAGCTGGGGATCCAGTTCATTCCAGGACCCCAAAACATCGCCATCAGCCAGAAAAGAATGTCCTTGTCAAGACCCAGATAACTATAGAATTGAAGGGGCAGGCCAAGAAGAATGTGTTTAAGTCAGCATGCACTCTAGTCCAGAATATCCTGACCTCTCACAGGAAGGTCAGGGAATTTCAACGGGTTTCCTAGCAATATTTTAAAATGAAAAATGCAAATTAGAAAATGTTCTGCCACAGACTCCCGTTGGATTTAATAACAATTTTTTTAAAATAAATTATATGGTGTTCCTATGTAACTTCAATGTACCAAACAGCTTATCATGCATACCGGGTATATAAAAACTGCATTTATATTCAATAAAACGAAGCTACATCATGGCACCGTGTGTCTTCCGACATGTATTCCACCAATTATTTAATTTAATGATGCTATTTTTATCACCAGCCATAAAAATAAGTCACTGGTGTCACATACAAGAATTATTTAAAACACCTATTTCACTTCAGCACAAAAGACTGTATCCAATACTAGATACAATAACCATAAAAATTGAGTACCAGTCTTCATCATAACAGTACTATACTAGCCCTAGCCCATATACATTCCAGTACAATCACAGATTTCCTAGTCAAAACAACCAGAAACAGCAACGTTTAAAAGGGCTGTCAAGAATAAAGGGAATATACTAACTTAATACATATTATGTGAATACAGTAGAATTACAAGGATTTTTCAAAAAAATTTTAGAATATTCCAAGATTTTTGGAAATTATTAATGATTTAGAAATGTTTTTATCTCTTCAGAAGCAATAGAAGTAGACAAACGTGAAATATGTCGATGTTGTATCCTCACGTATGGTTGATTCAACAATCTAAGATTTAAATTAAGAAGTTTGTTATACTACATAAAATTTGCAATATAAAATCTTATAAATATTCAGAAAAATTCTATTTTCAATAAATTCAATAAAAAATTATAAATTTTTAGTGCACATATATTTTAGTGATTAAATCTCGATATGGTTTTGTTTACACTGAATGAATGATCCGATGGGTTCTACCAATCAGATTCAATGTTACTATTGTGATTTATGCGGTATGCTAAATTTTAAAAAAAAGATAATAAGGTACAAAAATGCCAGCAAACAAGTTTAAAACAGTGTAGACCATGAAAGAATGTAAATAACATTAAATATTCAACATTTATAAAAAAAAAAGCTATCACTGAGCCAATATGAAAAAATGGAGATACAGGATTCAAGAGGTCCTCAATAATCTTTTATAAATATTTTATAAACTTCTTTACCCATTTATTTAAAATTGACCACATTGGAAAGGTATTTTAAGATACATTAAGATTTATTTAAAATTACAATATATGTGCTGAAGTTACATAAGCAAGAATTCAGCAGAATTGTACTGTGTCACCAGCTTTGGTTAAAGACTGAAGTGGATGAAATTCGAAAGGACAAAATTATGCTGGATAGACAAAACTATTTAGCTGACTGGCAGTATTTTTGCAGATCCAGACCATCTTTTAAAAGGACTGAGCCATGGTGAAGCCCCACCTTGTTGAAAAATATAACCCAGATCCAATATACAGGTTATGACAAATGCACACAGGCAGACAGCAAGGCAAACACACAAAAGTTATCACTTATCAAGATTTCAATAGATGTCAGCAATCAGCGAAAATTCAATAAAATATCATTTTGGTAACCTACTGTTAAACTGCTAGTCATATGACCCCAGTACAATAATGTAATTTTATAGGGCAATATGCTGTAGAAATGGACCACCATCAATGATGATCAGTCTGACACATCCATTAGTGCCCAAGGCTTGCCAAGGGCAATAATGGATGTGAAAGGCTGATAATCATTAATGAAGGTTAATTTCTACAGCATATTGCACATAAAAATTACAAAATTACTATTATTACTAGCTGAATTTTACATAAATGGACATTGTGCTAGTCAAATATAATGTTATGACATATAAGTAGAGACTAATAAAAATGCGTCATCATGACGTTTTGAAATGGTTTTTGTATGTTTTTTCCGTAAACAAGTGACAGTTTTTCACAATAATCAGTTAACCTACAAAAACATTCTATGTCTCACTGGAAAGATATCATTACACTGCTTTTTCTCCTTTTTGTTTGGTTAAATTCTGTGCAGTAATAAGTGAGATATTGCAAGTTGAAAATTTCAAGTGACAGTACAATATTTGTAAACAAATATTTAGTGACGTCAGAGCCCAGTCAATAATCCTCATTATTGGACCATGGACCGGCTAGCAATAAAATACTGTGTTTTCAAATACTCAATTCTGCACTGATAATGCCCTAGTAATGCATGCTTAGCTCGTAATAATACAAGTTAATGCATTGTGCAAGATGTCCTGTCTTCTCTGCCTCCTCTCTTCATTGAGGAAAGAAGGACATACTGTATATTTGTTCACTTCCCCTCTTCATGGAGGAAAGAAGGACTTATATTTCTCCACCATTTTGTTGGGACAGCAAACGAGCATTGTCTAATATTGTGGAGTGTTAGGTCACTTTACCATACAGGTCTTCTTCAGGACTTTTTATATCCACAACCTGGACACAGAAAAAAGTGTTACTATGGCAACACTTGCTGCCAGATATAGCTGAAAAGCTAACCAGCTTCTATTCATGCAGGGGTTTGGAATGCAAAGAACCCACAAAAAATATAAATCCAAGAAACAGAAAAAAGTGTTGCCATGGCAACACTTGTTGCTAGATGTTGCCAAAAAACTAATCAGCTTCAATGTATGCAGGGGTTTGGAATGTAAAGAAGCCCAAGAAAGATTTTTAAGCCCAAGAAACACAAAGTGTTGCCATAGCAACACTTGTTGCCGGGTGTTGCCAAAAAACTAATCAGCTCCAATCTGTGCAGGGGTATGGAAAGCAAAGAACCCATAAAAATATTTGTAAGTCCAAGAAACAAAAAAAGGTGTTGCCATGGCAACACTTGTTGCCAGGTATCGTTGAAAAACTAATCAGCTCCAATCCATGCAGGGGTTTGGAGTGTAAAGAAATCCAAGAAAGACTTTAAGCCCAATAAACTTGACAAAGAGTTGCCATGGCAACACTTGTTGCCAGGTGTTGCCGAAAAACTAATCAGCTCCAATCTGTACAGAGGTATGGAAGGCAAAGACTTTACAAAGAACCAATAAGAATATTTATAAGTCCAAGAAACAGAAAAAAGTTAATTAAAGGTGTTGACAGTTATTGTTGTTAAGCTCATCAGCTCCAATCTATGCAGGGGTTTGGAATGCAAAGAATCCCAAAAAAGCTTTTTAAGCCCAAGAAACATGAAAAAGTGTTGCCACGGCAATACTTGTTGCCAGATATTGCCAAGAAAGCAATTACACATAAATTCTCATGCCATGAAACCTTCACACCAATTTTAGCTGAGACATGTAAACAACTACCTGTAAATGAGCAGCATTAAAGGGTGATTCAAAGGCAAAGGCAAAATAATATCCATGTCCAGCAGGATGGATATAACAATTAAAATAAGTTGTAACCTTAAACTCATTTCTTTAACATTTCTTGAACATTTTTTTTATGGTAACATTACAATAAAAATCCTGTTTTGGTCTCGTTACGTGTACATGTTTAATTTAAATGAAGAGTCTCAACTACCACTTTAATATTGCCAAAATATCATAAAAATTTGTCCTAACCTTAAACTGAATGTAAGTCAATACAAATGTTAAGAGCTTAAGGTCATATTAACCATGTAGACTCTGTTCAAGGTTACTTATATCCAAACTTTCCATGTACTTAAAATTTATTGCACATAATTTAAGATATTATCCAAAATTTTAAAAGAAAAGTAATTATAATTATGCCATTCCTGAGAGTTAAAGGTCACATCAATGTAGTCTCAGGGCATTTCTGTAACTTCAGTTACATGTACCTGCGAAATATAGATCAAATATCATACCATGGTATACTTGGGGGAATCATAGAAAAGGTTGAGCTCAGTAACATTCTTTTACACATGGGAGTTTAAGGTCACCTTAAAATAGGGCGCACCTTCAGGACTAGATACATCAACATGCCAAACTTAAATTAAATCTGTCATGCAGATTTAAAATACTCCCAGAAATTAAAAAAATTAAATTCAATATAGTTATGTTATCACTAAGAGTTTAAGGTCACCTTAAAATAGGCCACACCATGAAAACCAGTTACACCCATGTACCAACTTTGACTTAAATCTGTGAAGCCATCTTTAAGCTATTGCACACAAAATTGGAAAAGTAAAATTCAGTATAAATGTGTTATAAGTGGGAGTTTAAGGTCATCTTAAAATAGGGCACATATCAATGACCGGCAACACCCACATGCCAAATTTGAATTTCATCCTACAAGCAATTTTTGACATATTTTCCAGAAACAAAGTGTGATGACGATGCTGGTAATATAAGTGATCCATCACAGCTGAGTGACACCAAACTGTTACAACCTTAAACTCACAAGTTTCTAAAAATATCAGCAATTTATTGTAACTTTACAAAAGAGACCTTTTTCTTTTTGTCTAAATATATGTACATGATGAATATCGATGAAAATATCTCAACACATCAAATATCTTACAAGCACCAAAACAATTGTCCCAACCTTAAAGTCAATGTTAGTATAAGGTAAAGAGTTTAAGGTAATCTTTTCCTGAAGGTTCTGTTCAAGGTTTGTTACATCCACAACTGAAACATGCCTAGCATTGCACAGTATTTGAAATACTGTTCAAAAATTGCCAAACTTAAAGTGAACATAATTTTTGTTATTACTGGGAGCTTTAGGTCACCTTACATATACATGCAAAATTTGAATGAAATTTCTGAAGTTATTTCCAGTGTACTCTATGGAAAAATAAAAAAATGTAAACTCAACAAATAACTTATTAATACGTGGGAATTTAAGGTCGCCTTAAAATAGGGCACACCTTGAAAACCAGTTACAACCACATGCCAAATTTGAATTGAATCCATCAACCCATTTTTGAGATACTGTCTGGAAACGAAAAACCTAAACTTCAATATATAAATGTTACTACTGGGAGTTTAAGGTCACCTTAAAATAGGGCACACCTTGAGGACCAGTTACATGCACATGCAAATTTGAATTCAATCCATCATGCCATTTTTGAGCTACTCGCTGAAAAGAAGTGTGACTATGACACTGATCATATTTGTCCTCCAACATATGACAGATGTACATGATGAATATCAAAGAATAAAGTCTTAATTAGCAGATCAAATATCTTTCAAACGCCAAAAAAATAGTCCCAACCATAAACTCAAAGTTAGTTTGCAGCTGTGAGGAAGTTCACGGTTTGTTACATCCACAACTTGATAGATGCTTAGCATTGCAATGTGTCTGAAATACTGTTGAAAAATTGCCAAACTTAAAGTGAATATAATTGTTATTACTGGGAGTTTAAAGTCACCTTATTGTATGGGACTTACATGTTGCCAGTTACATATACATGCAAAATTTGAATGAAATTTCTTAAGGTATTTCCAGTATACTCTATGGAAAAATAATGTAAACTCAATATTGCTATTTAATACATCAGAGTTTAAGGTCACCTTAAAATAGGGCACACCTTCACAACCAGTTACAATCAATCGCCAAATTTGAATTGAACCTGTCAACCCATTTTTGAGATACTGTCCGGAAACGAAAACCTTCAACTCAATATAAGTAACTTACTACTGTGAGTTTAAGGTCACCTTAAACAGGGCACACCTTGAAGAACAATTACATCAAATGCCAAATTGGAATTTAATTCATCAAGCCATTTTTGAGATACTGTCTGGAAAGTAAGTGTGAAGATGACACCGACCATGTATGTCTTCCATCATAGCTGCTAGTGACACAAACTAGTGCAACCATAAACTCATAAGTTTATAAAATATCAACAATTTACTATAACCTTACAAAAGAAACCATTTTTGGTGGAGATTTTTGTACATGATGAATATCAATGTAAAAAGTTTTAATTAGCAAATAAAATACCTTCCAAACACCAAAAATATTGTCCCAACCTTAAACTCAAAGTTTGTTTGCACTACTGTATATTGTAGTGAGTTTAAAGTAATCTTTTCCTGAAGGATCTGTTCAAGGTTTGTTACATCCACAATTGAAACATGCCTAGAATTGCACAATATTTGAAATACTGTTCAAAATTACCAAACTTAAAGTGAATATAATTCTGTTATTACTGGAAGTTTAAGGTTACCTTATTGCATGGCACTTACCTATGGCCAGCTACATATACGTGCAAAGTTGAATGAAATTTCTGGCGTTATTTTCAGTATACTCCTTGGAGAAAGAAAAAAGGTAAACTGGACATAAATTTTTTATACGTGGGAGTTTCAGGTCACCTTAAATAGGGCACACCTTCAAAACTAGTTACAACCACATGCAAAATTTGAATTGAATCCATCAAGCCATTTTTGAGATACTGTCCAGAAACGAAAAAACATAAACTCACTATAAGTATCTTACTAGTGGGAGTTTAAGGTCACCAAACTATACAACACACCCCGAGGAGCAGTTACATCCACATGCAAAATTTGAATTAAAGCTGACAAGCCATTTTTGAGATACTGTCCGGAATACAAAGCGTGACGACAGACGCCGCCGCCGCCGCCGCCGCAAAATGCGATGACGAAGCAATCCCTATATGCCATGCAGCATAAATGCTGGTGACACAATAAACTATACAAATTAGAAAACGTGAGTCCATAAAATGAAACAGAAGGTTGAAACATCATCTACCTTAAAAAAATAGGGGTCGAAATGTCTTTAAAAAGATGGTCGGAATGTCTGGTACACAGATGGACACACAGGTAAACGGCTTATTCTGAAGACCGTTTATCTACGTGTCTGTTTATCTTTGTGGCCACCTGTCTAATATGCATACCAAGGAAACTGGTCGACTCGGCCCCCACCAACTCAGACCCATCTATGCATTCTCGACCCAATACTTTTAGAAATTCAACCAGTGTTCGACATTGGTGGTATATCCAGAAACTTTTAACATAAGATATATCCACGTATATTGCTATGTTTTTCAACATGTTAGGGGGTTTTAAAGCAATAGCCATTATTGTAAACAAATATTGTCCTCACATTTCTTATCTCTCTTCTGATTGGCCAACGTCCTCTACCATCGACCAATCAGACGATAGCTTTCAAATTGTAGCAGTGCTTTTCAGTGGTTTTTGTAACTCGTCTTCTACATACATTGTACAGGCGAAACAGTCAAAATAACTACTGACCAAAGAAATTTGTTATCGGAAGCGACGACGTACATATTTCCTCATAGAAATGGGTAACAAAAATACAGAAGTGAGTTTATTTTATTTGATACATCCAGCTAACAGTAATTCAGGTGAGAATTCGGGTATTCTCGCAAGATTTCAGTGCTTTTTTCGAATTTTTAACTCGTCTTCTGCATAGAGTATCATAGGCGAAACAGTCGAAACAACTACTGACCAAAGAAATTAGTCTATAATCGGAAGAGACAAAATATATATTTCTTCAAAAAAAGGAGAAGAAATGCAGTTTATTTTATTTGATGAATCCAGATAACAGTAACAAAAACAGTAGCACCCAGCCATTAAGGTTTAGATGTGCTTTTGAAGTGAAATTTACAAAAAATGACAAATAAAAACAGCATAAATTAATTTATTTGAACTATACAAAATAAAAGATAATTTAATTATTTAAATAAAGAAGATTTTATGCAATCCCAAATTTAAACTAAAAATTCCAAAATATCTTGACGCAAAGCATGTCTCACATTTTTTCACAGTTGTCTCGCCTTCTCGAGTGAAGGGAGACAGTCTGTCTCACATTGAGCATTGACGAGAGTGAACAATGATAGTCCATCCTCGAATTTAAAGTATTTGATCTTAAAGCATAAATTATTGTTGGGATTTACCTCATGAATATTAATGAGTTGTCCATGAATTTTGATCTTCAAGTAAAATGTTGTGAAGGAAATGACATGGTATTGTCAAATATTACAGTTGTCATGGCTGGAAACACAGAACTTGTGGGATAAATATATCTAATTAATAATTGTTATAAGCACTGAAAGTTTATGTGTATTAAAAAGTAAACAAAGTACCTTAAGGTTTTTGGCTTTTTAATGCACAATTTGGGGCAAGTTGTGATCAGAAGGGACACAGAAAATAGGATGAGTTGACCCAAAATTTCTTGGGCGAGTTGGCACTTGGCGGCGAGATATCCTGTAAGTGCACTAGAGCCCCCTAGTGAGTAGATTTATAAGTATATATATTTGTAAACATGTGTTGCAGTGTCAATATGTAGTTTATTTAGTGTGGGTATTAGCTTTGAGAGCTCAGTAGGCTGAAATATATAAATTACATCTGCAATTGGCATATCTTTTGGAGTTTTTGGTCGGGCCTGCAACTTTTTGGCCGGGCCTGCAACTTTTTCTTGCCCAAGGCCCTGCAGTCCTACAACAAATTTTGCTAAGCGGTGAACACTGAATTCAACTTGACATAAAATCTTTATTTATTGATGGATTTTAATAATCTAGGTGTCATTGTTTACAGTTTTTAATCATGGATATAATAGTTTAACATAACCTTGAATCAGGCTTACACAGCTGGAGTAATATACAGAAGAGTGTTCTATATCAAATCCATTAGTAACAGCTTTAATAATGTAGCCATCATTTATTTTATTGATTTTATTTCATTCTAGTTTGATGTAAAATACTACCTTCTTCCAACCATTTCCATGCAAACATGTAACTTAAAACCTATACAATAAGACCAGTTAGACCACATGCATTGTTGTGTCATCTATTATCAACGGTCGTCCATTATCAACGGCCGCATATTAATACATTATAGTTCTGTGCACGTGCTTTTATTGTCCATAAAAATGATATACAATAGATTTGGTGTAAGTAGAACTGCCGTAAGTAGAATATTGCCATAAGTAGAAGTAGTTTCTAAGTCCCAACAATAATTAATGCAAAAGTATAAGGATAAGTAGAAGTTCGACTTACAGAAAGCAGCCATAACTAGAACCTAATTTGATGCACAAAGCGTTACTTTTCAACAGGAATAACAAGGTATAAGTAGAACCTATAAATGTTGTGTGTACAGAAGTGTCAATCTCCACAAAAGCTGTGACAAAATAGCATCATTGTGACACTCTGTACTTTTGTGTTAGTAAGTCTGACCAGCAAACAAATAAATTTCAAAGTAGAGTGATCACACAAGTGTTAATTATTGCAAGAGACTTAAATGATATAGTATTTTTAGTACCTCATATATTTCTCAAAGTGGGTATAACTAGAAGTTGCCATAAGTAGAAGTAAATGGCTGACATTTTGCAACTTCGACTTAGACCAAATCCACTGTAAATGAAAAATAATGAACTTTTTTCTGAACATATTATAAGGTAATAATTGAAATATTGTTTTTCATTTGATAAATTAGTGTTTCTTAAAGCTTGGTACACTAAAATTCTGATTTTGTTAATTGAAATATAGCATGAATTTTCAAAGTAAATAAAATATGGTTGTCATGAGCAATTTTATCCCCACGATATACAGTAATAAGTTATTTTGTAAAAGACAAATAGCTTTATAAGATTTATTTTAAAAAATAAAACCGCATATTTTTTAATGATTGAACTTTATTTTATTCTTTTGTCACTGTGCTTTAGATCAGCAGCAAATATCAGAAAACATGTGCAGTAAAATATTTTTTTTTTGGATGTTCTAATAAAAATAAACCATTCCAAGGCTCATTATTATAAACTCACATACTTTGTCTTGACACAAAATAAAAGAAACAGCCTTCAAAACCAACTTTAAAATTAATGATGTAATAGTTTAAAGAAAAAAATTTTATGTGCATACATTCAAAAAAGAATTATATTTGCCATGTTTATGATATAATTGCAACACTTATTGGGTTTGTTTGTTAAATGAATGATTTATAGAGGACAAAGAAAAAATAGAAAGTTAAGAATATATTTTAAATACCTTTAATATTGATTGTATTTTACCTTCGAAGACAGACAACCATTTGTAAAATAAAAACACTTTACACACAGAAATCGAACCAAATAAAAACAAATAAATAATTTGTAATATTTATTCTACTATACTTGTTCTAAAAAAATAAATAAATAAATAAATAACAGTTTATTTCTAAGCCAGTAATACATAATAATAATACAATTGGCATAGTGGCTGAAGCAAATATTGCTTATACAAACGCCAATCTCCACTTCCAGTTAGGTACTTTTCACCAATTACAATTTAATTTAATATTACTGTTCTTTACAGTTCAATAGTCTAATCAATTCATGACATTGTTTGTAACATTGTTTTTAACATCACTTTAAATTTACATATGCTTGAAATGCTTGACAACTCACCACTTAACTCATTCCATAATTTGACCCCATAAACTGATACACATTTATATTTTAAGCTTGTTCTCACATATTTATAATTAAATTTTCCATACTGTCTTGTACAATAACAATTTTCATTAATCTGAAACAGATCCTGTATATTTTTGGTAGCAAGTTATCAGTTATGTTTTGCCTTGAACATTACAACAAGAATATTGAAATCCACAATATCTTTTAGTTTTAATAACTTAAATTTTTTAAAAATAGGGGCTGTATGTGCTTTGTAGTTACATTTACATATAATTCTGACTACCCTCTTTTGCAATATTACAACTTTTTTGATCAGATACTTACTGGTATTTCCCCAAACCTGACAACAATAATTTATGTAAGGTAATATTAAAGAATTATATAATGTTTTTAAAGTATCACTGGTGAAAATATTCTTTACTTTTTTATAATTGATATACTTTTACTTAATTTCTTACAGACATGAGACACATGAAAACTCCAGTTCAAATTTTCATTGACTATGACTCCCAAAAACTTCACTGTGGACACTCTTTCAATGGTGTGATTATTAAATTTGATACTTTCACTGGAGTTGTTATTTTTCTTTCCAAAAACCATATATATAATTAGTTTTTGTGACATTTAACGATAATTTATTTAATGAAAACCACATATTTAACTTCTCTAATTCCCTTAATTGTAATTACTTGACGTATTTCCTTCAAATTAGACCCAGTACAAAAACTATTAGTGTCATCTGCAAAAAGGATGAATTTAAGTACATTTGAAGAATTGCATATATCATTTATATACATGTATAGTATAAATTACTTTGGTCCGAAAAATTGAACCCTGGGGAACCCCACACACAACCTCCTGTAAATACGAATCTGTGCCATTAAAGTGTACATATTGTTTTCTGTGATGTAAGTAAGATTGTTCTAATCAAATAATATATCATTTATATATAGTATAAATAACTTTGGTCCTAAAATTGATCCCTGGGGAACCCCACACACAACTTCCTGTAAATACGAATCTGTGCCATTAAAGTGTACATATTGTTTTCTGTGATGTAAGTAAGATTGTTCTAATCAAATAATATATCATTTATATATAGTATAAATAACTTTGGTCCTAAAATTGATCCCTGGGGAACCCCACACACAACTTCCTGTAAATACGAATCTGTGCCATTAAAGTGTACATATTGTTTCCTGTGATCTAAGTAAGATTGTTCTAATCAAATAATATATCATTTATATATAGTATAAATAACTTTGGTCCTAAAATTGATCCCTGGGGAACCCCACACACAACTTCCTGTAAATACGAATCTGTGCCATTAAAGTGTACATATTGTTTCCTGTGATCTAAGTAAGATTGTTCTAATCAAATCAACAGCATATTTTTAAATTTTAAGTTGAAATACTGTGGCACTTCCTAAAAGTTGGACAAAAGCGGCGATTCCATTAACGCCGCTCGTTAACTTTAATTGAGAAGAAATGAGGAGGGGTAGATGGCCAGCGGCGATAGCGGCGACAGTCCAAGAAATGCGGCGATGGAGGGGGCAATGGCCAGGAAGTATTTTATGCCTCATGTTCTCTCAATATGCGGCGATGGCTTTCCTGTCCAACTTGGAAATGGGGAGGGGGTGTGGGGCGGCGATGGCCAGGAGATATTTTTATTTATAAAGTACTGTTGGAAAGCCCCCTTCTGGAGCCTCATATTTCTTCAAAAGCCATACTGTATGCTGAATATTGAGTGTAATTACCACTCCACGTTGGGATCTCGAGCTGTTAGTTTATAAAATATTTCTAGAAAATCCCCCATATGCATGATAAATATAGAGTTTTATTGACTGGCCTTATTTACTCTCTTCTATAAAACAAGCATATTCATCCAAGCAACAGGCACCCCCATAGCCGCTCCTTCCCCCCCCCCCCCCCCCCCTTATCGACGCTATCGCCACTTTGGCCAAGTAAAACTTGGACAGAAGTCCGACTTTTAGAATATTTTTTACCAAATACTGTAGGGAGTGATGAAAGAAATGAAAATGGATTAAACTGCGTAAGACCGTCTCAAACCGGCAACACAAGGATACACGGGTGGTCACAAAGATAAATGGTCATAGACATAAACGGTCTTCAAAGCTTACAAATTAATTTACTGGTAAGTGGTTTAAATCGCACGAACTAAAGAATAACATATACTTAAACAATGCCTACCATAACATTTGGTTGGTGTAATATTGTTGTTGAAACCTTTTAACCATTATTGTGTCATAATTTCTGAAGACTGTTTATCTTTATGACCGTTTATCTTTGTTTTTTTATTTATTTGGGGTGTTACGTCGCTTTCAACACTGTACAGGTCATATCATGACGGGTAGTTGGAAGGGCAGAGGAAACCAGTACATACAGTTCATTGGGGTTCTGTACTGTAAACTGCCGACCAACTTCAAGCAACTACCAGCTTTCCCACTTGAGGCCGTGCCGGGGATCGAACCCCGGCCTCAGAGGTGGGAGGTGAGAGTGTTACCACTCTGCCACCGTGGCCCCTCCGTTTATCTTTGTGACCACCCATGTACATTATAAATATTATGCATGCATAAATATGAAAAAGGGTCAACTTGGTGGGGATAAGTTTAGACGTCGAGTTTTCATTAAAAATGGGTCCAAATTGGCGGGGGCTGCATGAGTCGTACATGATTCCATAGTGGCTTTCTACCAGTAAACGCCCGCCTACCAGTGAACGCCCACCTTATATTTCTTTGTTGGAGGTCAAGAACAAATGCTTCTATATCCTTACTAAATGAGCGTTCACTGGTATTTCCGGTTTGCGGTGAAAACGGTCGATAATGGAGATAACTTATTCAAATAAAAAGCTTCGAAACAAATGTGACAACATGCAGGTCATGTTTATTAATTGCAGTGTGTGTCATTTGACAATCTGTTGGTAGAAGAATAAAATTTAAAGCTGTCAATATAATTTAAATTCAAATTATTAACTTCAGCATGCATGGGCCTTTACTGGTAGAATGCCACTAGTACCGGTATGCACTGAACATGCCGAGGCTTGATTGCAATCTTGTCGTGGACGGAATAATAGTATAATACACCGGAAAACATATAGCAAATGCCTGACCAAGGTATCATAAATATAACGCACCTCACAAATGTTAAAATTAAAGGGTTATCAAGTCATTATTAACTTTCTGTGAACTTCTTGTTAGTTTGTCCGCCATTTGTTTACATGTTCATTGCACCCCAACGTAAAAACACAGTTCTTTATTGTACACACCTACAATTTATTTTGAAGGGCCAAAATCTTCTTAAAAGCATAAATAATTAAAAGCAAAGGAATACACTATATTTTTCTTATTTTGACTGCTTAATTTAGTAAAAATTATGTTTATATATGTACTACTTTTGGGAAAACGACTTTCGAAAATAACTTTATGTAATTAGAACCGGAGTGTCTGGATCCGAGAATTTAGCAAAAATGTTGGTGTGACAACTGCAGAAAAGCTAACTTAATTAAGTGTCCAATATCATTTATGAGCAGTTTTAAAGCACATGTAAAATGTGATCTATGACCACGCAATCAAAGTCGAATTGGGGTTTAAATTTAGAGCTAGATTTAAGGAATAACACACGACCAGTATCGGGTTGTGGAGGGTTTTACAATGAATAGCGATATTAGTAACACAAACACTGAAAAAGAATAAAAACTAAGGTGAATAAACCTTGGTGAACAAGTAGAATCTAACTTTTGATCTGAAGAATTAAGAGAAGCACACCAGGTTCATCATATATATAAAGCAAATGATTTCAATGGTTGAAATGTTTCTTTGATCTGTGAAGAGATGGATAAAAATATGGACCCCTCTGACTGGCTTACTTGCCTGGTATTATTTGAAGATGCATGAAGAGATTAAAAAAATGAAACAAGATACAGCAGAACCTCGGCTATCCAAACTATATGGGGACTTAAAATCTGGTAGGATAATTGAGGGGTTCGGATAGATAAAGGGATTAGAAATTTACCTTCTATATGGTATCCGGAAGAAAGATCATTTTAGACTTTAATTATACATGTGGATAGTCACTGATGAAGCAGTTTAATATATTTATGTAATATAACTGACCTTCTAATTGCGACTTATTTGTTTCATTTACATGGATATTGTCATTTTTGTTTATAATATTATGCAGACTTGAGCTGGATGTGTTTGGTTGGTTCACACATTGTTGATGCTTCATTTTAGATAAATGTCATTATGCATTTTGTCCATTAGAAACTCCTGGAGATTATGAACTGTAAAACCCTATGTTAAGTTGGTAATGCATTTTTGACACTATTCTTTTGCTACACATTGTCACTCTACACCAGGAGATTAATAATGCACATCCAATCAAACATGCATTCAGTGATTGGCGGATCATCAAAGAAGTTTTGCAGCAGGGTCTTGTTATTGAATTAATCCCTCTCCTATTGTGACAATTGTGATAAAGATCAAATAAATTAGACTATTTTATGGATGGTATGTTTTACAAAGCACTAGAATGAATAGTTACTGAGAATGTGTAAAATCTTTTATTGTCGTTCGTTTTAGACAGTTTATTATACATCTACGTAGGGAGATATGGTTTCGGATCAGTCAATCCTGCCAATTCAGATGACAAAGGACCGGATAATCAAGGTTCTATTGTATAGGGAAATCCTATACAGGGGTATTTGTACCACAATACTAGTATAGCTGTTTTAAAAATGGACCATTGTTCAATTATTAATGCTGTTAAAATATATTGTCATGTTGAAATAACAGTAACACCCTCCAAACCATAGCATCCCCACAATTTTATCGATATATTGTGCACAAGAAGAACCTCAATTATCCGGCCCTCTATCATCCCAATCAGAATCTCCCGTCTACAGTCTTGATTTTAATTATATCAATGGTGGGACAGGGAATGGTGCTATATAGATATGAATATTTTACTTGCCCACTAACCAATAACATATTAATATTTATAATCTGATGTCATTACATTCAGATTTCTAAGTGCTGAACTGCACAAATCATTTAATCATTGGAGCAAGTCAATTTACTCTCCCTCCTTCATATGTCTTTCTATATTATATACATTTCAAATCTTTCAATGAGAAAGAAGCAAGTTTGCTGGATGACCTAAAATGATTTATTTCTTGACACATTTTAAACTGTATCAATACCTTGCTGAATGTTAGACCCTTGCTGTACTTTCTTAGAACACTTAAAATGAATAATTTGTAGTAATCCACAGAAGTAGTGACTAAAATGCTTCAATATAAAGGAATTATCAAAATAACACCTTTTGTATCTAATGCATGTATAGACTTTTCCAGTATTAATTTTTAGACCAATAATTGTCTGGTAATTGATTGTACAATATACTTTTACAGAAGATTTGGGGTAATATGCAGTTAAATACCATGTGTTCAATTTTATTTGTTATACTGTGCTTTTTAACATTTATTTTAATTGAAAACTAAGTGAAATATTCACATACATCCAGGTATACATTGCTGTTCATGTTCAAGTTTATTAGATGAAATACTAATAGCATTTTGCTTGTATATTGACCAAAATAGAGTGCAGTATTTTTACTGTATTAATCAAATTTCTTGTGTTGATCTGGAGTCTTTCATTTAAAATTTACAAACAACACAGCAGACAAAATTAGTTTGACAGTATAAGTGTTTATAGATGTTTTCTTTAATGTTTTTGCAGCATCAAAGCCTTTCCCATGAGATTCTTTCCTCTCCATTCCTCTTGGTCCCACATCTTTTTGTCTCTCAAAGCTAGTCTGACACCATACACACAGTCAAGTCCATTTGCTTCTATAATCTCACTATCCCCGGAGGCACAGAGTGCTTGGTGCAACTTGGGGTTTTGTCTAAATTTTTGCTTTAGTCCTTTTCGTAAAATCCCTTCTCTCCTTGTGTCCCAGATTACTCAAAGTTTATTATTTTTCCCTAATCTTTAATTCTATTTCTACCACATCCTCTTCCTTTTCTATGCTCTTTAGTTCCTCCTCTCCAAACACTTCTGCTTTGGTACAAAACAGGAACTTCTCCATGCTTGAATAAGATATCCCATCAACTACAAAATTACAGGGATGATAGTTTGAAAACACATTATTCCTGGTGAAAAAAACAGTAATGTTATTTTTACTTTGTTTGAACAACTCATGTACACCCATGTCATCTCACAGTGAATCTAAAGTTTTCACACTATATCCATTTGAACATTTGTACTCTTTTTAGTTGCTTTTTCAGCTTGCCATTTTCTTCTTTTAAGTTATTAATTTCAATATCCTTTTTTTTCCTTTACACTTTTAACTTCATCTTGCAGAGTAGTTATATCCTGTTTGATTGGATTCATATATTCCTGAAATTTTTCATCCAAGACTTCTCTTTGCAATTCCTTTAGAAAGTCTTTGTTTGTGAGGGAGATCTCTGGGAAAAATGTTAGACCTCTTTGGTGTATATCACCTTTTATTTATGTTTTTATTCTATTAACACATAAATTGGAATATTATTCAACTAGAAAAACATTATTTTTTTAAATCTGTTCAGTTTGATTTTTTTCCAGACACATTTATCTCTGTTTAATAATCTGAGTGATACAGTAATCCTTGTTACACAAGTTCATCAAGTGAATTCATGGTTTGTTTACATCATATACCTTTCATGATACTTTTAGAGGACCGAATTTAATACTATTCACCAAAGTTTTCTGATTCATATGGTTTAATGGCAACACCTGATTTCCTCCCACTATAAAGGTTTTTTTAATGTTATTTTGTGCTTTCTGTCATTTATTCATGCAGTGTAGCCATTCACTCTAATCCCCCCAAATTCATGGTTACATTAAACAAGAAATAAGAGTAACATCCTCCAAACCATAGCATGCCCAAAATTTTATCAACATATTGTGCATGGGTAGAACCACATGTATATTTTGAGCCTAAAATGATATTTCTTCAATTATTGTCCCTTGTACCCCAAAGACAGTGAATTTCTAGTTTTTTTATCTATCCGAACCCCTCAATTATCCTACCAGATTGTATGTCCCCAAACAGTTCACATAACTGAGGTTTGACTGTATTTCAAATGACTAGGACATATATTTTTAAGTTTTGGTTGGAATCTATAAGTGAATTGTATAGAAATCAGGATCATTTCTTAAATTAAAGCAGGTGTTTTCATTGAAATAATTATTTGATATAGACAAGCCATTTGGGCCTTTATCTTAATTAACTGGCTTTGATTAATATAAAAGCAGGGTTTCTCATAAAAATATTTTCTTGGAATAGAGAACCCATAAAACCTTTGGATTGAATTAACAAGGCTATGACATTAATCACAACAGAGGTACCTGTTGAAATAATCTCTTGCAGTAAGGAAACCATGTGAGCTTAGGCAAATTAATTGAACTTTAATGGATATAAAACAGGGCTTCTCATTAACATAATCCCTAAAAATATGGAAGGCATTTAGCTTCCGTGTACATTGCAATTAGCTACAGATATAAAGAATTGAGCTTAGCATGAGAGGCTATAAAAGGTAAGTAGACATGGACAGATTAAAAGGCCTCTTCTCTGCATTAGAGCAACCATTAACTCCCCCAGAAGAGCAACCAGAGACGATTGAGCCAGAGCCCTCTGAATAAAATAATGCACCTATTCAAGTACCTACTCCACTTTCAACAAAGGCCAATCAAGAACCTGCAGAAACCGGAGACAGGCTAAAAATGTTTGGAGCACCTGATTTAGGCATTTGGAAAATGCCTGGAGCCCAAAACCAGGCATTATATGAAATGCCTGTAATTTTTAGGCACTTCACAAAATGCTTACGTGAATCAAGTATTTTGTGAAACGCCTAAAGGTTCCAGGTATTTCTTAAAATGCCTAATTACAAAGTTTGTCTTAACATATACATTGTATGTACAATACCTAATAGTTGGTACATTACAAATAGAGGAGATCACTCATATAACATGGAGCTATAATGTTTTACAAATTTTGTACATTTAGATTTGTTGGTGTGATATCTCAATCACACACCACCATTCTTCAGATACACAAGAATACCATATCAAAATTCTGGATTGAGTGGTCCCTTTTTTATTTTCAAGGCATCAATTTTTCTGTTTTCCATTTTCCCATTCTATCAGAATCACTTTTTAAAATATTGCAAAATTTTGCCATCTACTTTTAGCATTCGTTCTGTTATGGTCCACTTTAATCCTCTTCCTAAAATATTTTAAAGGCACAAGTTTCTTAGCAATATCTTTTAACAGAGAACCTCTATCGTTTTCCCGTTGGTTAGCAAGTTTGGTTTCCAATCACAGATTCTGTGTGGGTTTGACTGGCAGGAGTGCCAGTCATTTGGGCCTGGCCAAATATGACCCTACCCAGCAGGCACGCAACTTTGAAATCAGGTTGAATCCAACGGTGAAATCTGGTTGAAATACGTGTAGATTTTGCAAACCGTTTTTAGTTGGATCCAACCAGTGAAATCATGTTGAAACCAACTGTTGAAATCTGGTTGAATTCAATGGGTGAAATCAGGTTGAAATACGTGTAGATTTTGCAAACCATTTTTGGTTGGATCCAACCAGTGAAATCATGTTGAAACCAACTGTTGAAATCTGGTTGAATTCAATGGGTGAAATCAGGTTGAAATACGTGTAGATTTTGCAAACCGTTTTTGGTTGAATCCAACTAGTGAAATCATGTTGAAACCAACTGTTGAAATCTAGTTGTATTTATGTGTGAAATTTGGTTGAAATACTTGTAGGTTTTGCAAACAGGTTTTGGTTGGATCCAATGTATGAAATAGGGTTGAATTCAATGGGTAAAATCAGGTTATTTACATTATCTTCTTTATTTGAATCATTGTAGCTTGTGTGTCATAATTATAGCTTCTTAATAATATTATACGATAACTATCCATATGCATATTTTACACTTTGGATACAACTCAAAGTAATTAATTCTTTCCAAGATGACATGTATTCATGAATCATTGTATATTCAATATTCTATTTCTGATGACATTGTAATGATACATAATTTTGCATCAAATATAATTATAATTGCTCAAGATATGTAAATCCATATTATCCAAGATATCCATTTTTATGTTTTTAATAGGACCAGTATTATTCAATGTCTTCAATTGAAATTCTTTTTGAGAAATTTTACAATATTTTTTTTTCTTTGTAAAAAACAAACAATTGTGACATTATTTATATCTTCAGCATTTTATCCAATCAGTTTCTGTTAAATGTTATTAAGTTAATTGGCTATAATTATATTGTAATTATAAAGAAGCTATAATCATGTAGCAAAGCCACAATGCTCAGTTCAGATGCTTGTGTCTCATACAACTTTGGCATATAAACTGAGAAAAAACACAAGAATAGCCACATTATTAGAACTCCACCCATTACTCCCCACCTTAATTAATTGTCAGTGCTGACCACAAAAAAACAGACTTAAAAAAGTAAACACCATGCATGCAATTGAGCAAGGGTAAACCCCCACCTCCACCCCTGCTGTGTTATCTAATTACAGGTCCAGTGTTCTGTGTAGCAGGGTACAGATAAGAAAAACCAGGAACCCCCCAACCTCACTGTTGTGTGATAAAATGTTATAGCTTAGGTTCTCTGTAAACTTGCAAACTGAAAACTAGTTCTTTGTGTATGGGAGAATTTTGAGAAACAAATTCTAATTACTAAGTTTTGATGAATAAGTTTTAATTTATCTTTTTTTTTATTTAAGATAAGTTTGACTTCAAAATGTTTTTTTTTTTAATTGTCAAGAATTGTATTAATAAAATTATAATTATAAATTATAAAAATTATATTTGGATGCATCAGTTAATTAATAAGGAGAATGGATAAAAATGTACAAGTACATGCACACATAATCTTTATCATCTTTAAAAATTAGTCTTTGCTTTACAAATACCTACAAATTCAAAAACAATTGCAATAATAGTTCTTTCAAAAATTTAGACTTAATCACTATATCACCCTCTAGAAAATGAATTTTCAAGCAACCAGTCATTCATTTCCCAGTATTCAACCTGTTTTCTGTTCAATAACATGAC
The DNA here is from genome assembly GCA_964017235.1 of Sabellastarte sp. h YS-2021. Lineage (NCBI taxonomy): Eukaryota > Metazoa > Annelida > Polychaeta > Sabellida > Sabellidae > Sabellastarte > Sabellastarte sp. h YS-2021. The sequence continues at coordinate 86,519,467 of OZ024934.1, forward strand.
TAAGATTTCATGTCGAAAAACCTAACTTGATTTAGTGGTGATTTTTTATGAAGTATCACTACTTTTTCCAGTCAGAAATCCAGCTTTGAAATAGTGTTGAAATTGTGTCAGTGTCTGTTTTTCAACCAAAAATCACCATGATTTCTGGTCAAAATATCACTACTTTTTCATGTCAGAAAACTAACTTAGATTTAGTAGTTGGTAATGTGCATTTCAACGTCAGGACCTGTTTTCAACTCTAAATCAACGACATTTCAAGGCGTGTGCCTGCTGGGTAGTTGTTGAACAGGATGTAAATTCCGTGGCTGACATACTTTGACCAAAAATACACGAGTTTCGCTGTAATGCGAAATTACTGAAATGACTCTTCTGTCGGATTTTATATTGGGTCTAGTGATCACCAGTCTTTCTTTCCGTTTCCGTGCACTGTTGATACTGAGATGGCAAGTATTTTCGTTATTATTTGCCATTCAGTAGTTTGTCACATAATTATTTGTTTCTTACCATGATGTGTGGCAAATTTCAGTATATTAGGAACCAGATTATCGGAAAACAATTTGGCGATTACTTCTTCAAATAATGATATTTACTGATGCTGGGATCCTCTGGACAGATGAAGCACCCTAATTTGGCCAGTTCGGACCTTTACAGTAGCGTTTAAAGTTGTGGTTGGTCCAGTGTCTTGGTATCGAGAACATTTTGGTGAAACAGTTAGTGGCTTTCTACCAATGAACGCACGTCCTTTAGATAATATTTAAAATTTACACTGCATTAGTTTATTTAGGTTACATTCTTCTTAAACAAAATCATCAGGTATACGAGCATCTCGTGACCACGGCAGCCCGTGACAAACAACTCGTACCCACAGCTCGTTCCCAAGATTTTTTTTAAATATAGCAGGGAGAATCCACGGACTTCTGTCTCCTCACGTTTTTTCCTAATTTGCATAATGTATTTTATAATAGTTCTAAGAAGCCCTCTTGGAATTCCATGACCTCACGTTTTCTAATTTGCATATTTTATTTCATAATATTGCTAGGCAACCCCACGAAAGTACGAGAATTTGAAGTATTTGATCTGTAACTGAACAAACGTTCTTACTTAAATGCTACTGCCTTGCTACCAATTATCGCCGGCTACCAATTATCGCCACCAGAAAATAAAACGTTCATATTTCAGTAATGGTAGTGTTGTGGTTGAATACGAATTTTAGAACCGGTTTCCGAAAGTGAAAATTCGGCGAAAAACCGGGTATGTTTGATTTATAAAATACGAAGAAATAAGTTTTTAACCGCGTACATGAGCTTTAACTCGTATATAAATAAGAACCACAAGGGACTTTTTGAAGACTTTCGAGGACAAAATGTGTGATATATCAATAGAATATTATAAAATACTGTGAAATATTTGTTGCAATTCAATATTTTGGTGAACTTAAGGTAAAATAATGAAATATATGATGAAACCGGTTCTGGTTTGAAGAAAACGAAACGTAACCGGATCACTGTCTTTCGGTCGGAAAATAGGTTTCCGGTTTACCGTCTTCAACACTAAGTAATGGTCATATATTTTGAAAGCTATTTGTTGTGCATTTGTTCCATTCACTTTGGAAATAGTTTTACCTCATTTGCTAGACATGGGATTCTAATTTGCTGAAGTTACATCTACTTAAATTCTGTCTGGCGATAATTGGTACCTGGCGATAATTGGCAGCAAGGCAGTATGTACAAATCTATTTATTAAATATAAAATACGATATTGTTAGAAATCCCCACATAATTGGGTGATCTCACATTTCTTCATAAATATTATGAGCTGCATATACAAGTACTACTTATTTCATATTCAAGCAGAATTAACGTGTATTCTTATAAAATGTCTGTGTACGAGTTGTGGGTACGAGTTGGTCACGAGATGCCGTGGTCACGAGTTGCATGTAAATCAATCATCCAATGACATGCAGTACAATTAATGATTTGTTTATGTTGTTCAATATTTCTTTGAAAGTGTTATATTTTGACAATATATCTCTATTATCGGCCGTTTTTACGGAAAACCGGAAATACCAGTGAACGCCCAATTTGTTTGTAAATAGAAGCATTTGTCCTTGACCTCTAACAAAGATATATAAGGCGGGCGTTCACTGGTAGGCTGGCGTTCACTGGTAGAATGCCACTATCAAGTGATAGAAACCGGTACTGCTCAGCTACCCAAGTTCGTCGCCTACCCAAGTTCGTCACCCATCTTAAAAATTGTTAAGGATAAGCTACAATGATTCCAAAACAAATGGAATGCATACTACTAATAATAATAACCAACACGTAAAATGAAAGCAAAATATTCGAAACTACTACTCAGCTACCCGTCGTGATATGACCTGTACAGTGTTGAAAGCGACGTAAAACCCCAAATAAATATGAATGTGTCTTTTTCCCAAAATTCAATAAATTATCAAAATTCTTCCCTGTTGTGTGCCTTGTAACCGTTTTATAAGGCATGATATGTCAAAATATGAAGCAGTTTATTTCGTGGGTGATAATCGAGCGATTAACCAAGTCTGAGTCGATTCTTCCAAAACGAGGAATCGAGGCGCATTTTCGGGCTCGGTTGCAGCCCTAGTTTCTATCCATAATTTACAAAAAGATCAAGCCAACCAATCTACTTTTCGTCTGCAAATGTGATTAATGTTTTTAACCAATGAAAACCATTGTTACTGCCTTGCTACCAATTATCGCCACCAGAAAATATAACTTTCATATTTCAGTTATGGTTATATATTTTGAAAGCTTTTTGTTGTGTGTTTGTTCCATTCACTTTGGAAATAGTTTTACCTTATTTGCTAGACTTGGGATGCTACTTTGGTAAAGTTATATCCATTTAAATTCTGTCTGGCGATAATTGGTACCCGGCGATAATTGGTAGCAAGGCAGTACTAAAACCTCACTCGAGACAAAGTGCCGGAGTATGGCAATCCGTACTATAGCATATTTTCTAGGGAATGGTTTTAAGCCATGCCCTTATCGTTTTGGGACAGGGTTGCCGACGTAGAGGTCTAAAGACTGTAAACTTACATGGCAAATATTTGAAATAACTCCTAAATCTGAAGAAATTGTACACTTTCATCTCAACATTTTTGAAGTTTTCAATGCATTTTGATCAATTTCACTTCCTGTTAGTGGGTGGGAATATGCCAGAATAAAACATTTTCTGTATCCCGAATTTGAACAGTTTGATAAACTATATCAACCCCCCCAGTGGTATCGGCCGATATTGAAATACTGTATAAGTGGTTATTTTCGCGTGGAATTAATTTTCGCTATATTCGCGAGTGACTACAAAACGCGAAAATAACTTCTAGCCAATATTTCCATAAACGATATTTTATTAAAGCAATTAGGCAAAATCCCAAAACAGATTATATTAAGCCAATATTTATATTCCGTAGAACCAGTCGAGCGTGAGCGGTAATACAAGATTGTGCAAGATACAATATTTGACACTGTCACGGAAACAATAAATTCACATGTACCATTCACAGAAACGCCTAACTTCTTTGATCTTTATCACCAGGGAGGGATTAATTCAATTACACGACCCCGCTACACAACTTCTTTGATAATGCGCCGATCAATGAAAGTGTGTTCGATTGGGTTTCGTAAATTTATAATCTCCCAGAGTAGGTTCACACACTGACAACGTGTATAAAAGAAAAGACGTTAACTATGCATTTCCAATCAAACCAGCAAAAGTCCGCGTAATATTTTAATTTAAACATGTTGTTAGTGTGGGCGATAATTGAATATGTTTCTCCGCGAAAATAAATTCTCCCGAACCAGGCCTACAGTGTACATTCGCGAACTTAAGTACCCGCGAAAAAAAACACTTATACAGTACTTTTGTGTTCAGTATTAATGCCCACACAGCCAATGTATGCATTTTTATGGTACTGAGCCGCCCCTAGTAGAAAGTCAAGTAATCACAAATATAGTTGCCGTAAAGTCTATTATGAGAAAATGGGCAACGCCGCAAGTACTTCCTAACTATTAATGAAAGTTTTTTCAGCAATTTTCATGATTTATGTGTCTTAAAAAGGATTAACGCCACTCTTATTTCTTTTTTTAAAGGCTGCACACAAGAGTTTCAGAATTAAAACAAAGTTGGCCAAAAAGATGAAGCAAAATAGGCCAATTCCCCAGTGGGTGAGAATGAAGACTGGCAACACAATAAGGTGGGTCATGAATTAATACACAAATTACAATATAAATGTAATGCACATTCATTCATGTTTTTTCTTTACCACTGCCGTAATCGTCAATTATGTGCCAGATAAGGCTGCGACCAGGTGGTCGGTATTCGTAAGTGGAGTCGATTTGGGAAGATCTCGAGTGCTTTCTGGTCCACCCGATCGTCATTAACTACTATAATATATTATATTGTCGCCCACTTTATCATGTTTTTTTAGGACGACAAAGAATGACAACACTGCAAAATGGCAGAATTCTTTGTATATTGGGAAATTTTATATAATGCTCCTTATTTTATAACAATATAATAAGTTTTGATTACCTTTCACCACTATTTTAATGCTAAGACATCGTTTCTGGAAACCACCGTTTTGCTTATGAAGAGGAAAAAACATGCATACTAAAACACGCGAATACCGAACTGCGAGACGAATTTACATAGCTCGGGTACCGGGATGGATTTTGACCACCCGTCACAGCCTTAGTGCCAGAAGAATAATAAATATTAGAATAATATTTATAGACATTAACAGTTAAAATGAAGGATGGTAAGCACTTTGAATTCATTAGTGGCACGGTAATTCTGTTGTTGTAATACAATTAATTGGTGTGGAATTGTGTAGAATTGTGGGTTCGATGTTTGGTATCTGCAGAAGCTAGGAAACTTGATCTAGTTTAACCATTGAAGTAACATTTTTAAAACCAGTGAAAAAACAGAAATCTTCCACAAAATCTTGTCATGTTGATAAGTAAAAAAAAAAAGTTTTATAGTTGGCGATAAATACATCTTGTGCCATTTTGGGCCTAATTTGGGGATTTGCAGCATCTGAATTTCAGATGTTTAAACTGAACTTTGTTCTTGGGACAGTAAAGAGTGAACTGTCAAACTTCTACAAACATTAGTGGTGGGATCGCCAGCTAAAATGGCAGATCGAGCATCACCTGTTAGAAGCGAGTTGCACTCGAGTTAAACTAGAGTAATTTTCGGGATAAAGTATTTTGTTTGATTAATGGAAAATATTTTACATAACCGTATATTAGCTGAAACTTTAACCTGGAAATGGCTTTCGAGAAATAATTTAAGTTAAATCTTCATTGATTTAAACCCGAATAAAGTAAAAATGCAGTATATTTTTGAAAATTTTGGATATATCTGTTGTGTTGGTGAAGTGTCAGCCTTAGATGGTGATAATATTGACGTTTTCACAAACTCGAGTTTCACTTGCGCAGATCGATGTTACCCTAATTATCGCCCATCGAGTTACAACTCGAGTTTCAGTCAACTCGTCCCAGCACTAACAAACATCATGGCAGACCTAAAACTAATTGTAAATTTGAAGTGATAAAGTCATAGGTAGTGTTATGATCAAAAGTAAATATGGAAACCGGGTCCCGAAAACAACAATTGGGCGAAAATCGGATTCGTTTGAATTAGTATACACAGAACTGTGGTCACACTGTAAAATCTTCTGTATGTGTATATGAACAATGCAACTAATATGCGGTTTATTTTTTGACAAAATCTGACATTTTGGATATTATTTCACTATATTGGCAAAATATTACACAAGTAAATATTTTTAAGCATTTCTGTGCAATATTTTATCCTTTTGATGTGAAATATGTGACATTTCTGGAACCGGTTTTTGAACCTTTTGTCACCGGATTTTGTTTACCTTAATCTGACTCGAATAGAAACCCAACTATCCAGTTTGCTGTCTTTACTATTAATCATAGGGATAATATATAATGTCTTGTTTGACAATCATTGTTTAATTATGTGGGAGTTAAAATGTTCCAAGTTATCCCATTGAAGTATTGTCAATGTGTTTCCTTAATATCCCACTGTTAAAACTTGTTTGAAAAAATATGTAAACCATAAAATATGATGTCAGTTTAACAGCAATGACTTTGTCTACATTTTTATGAATCTGCATTTTATTGAATGTTTTACTCCTTTTTGTAAATTTGTCTGGGTAATTAAAATGTTCACATCTGAACTTTTAACTCTATTGTAGATACAATGCCAAGAGACGCCACTGGAGGAGGACAAAGCTGAAGTTGTAAATATGTTGGCAGAAATACAACCACTCAGACCGCTCACTTCGTTAATGTCATGAACTGAATATTGCCTATTCTGTCACTGTGTAAACAGTTGAACATGCAGCTCTGATGCTGATGTCATTGGTTTTGGAAAAGGTGTCAAAAGTTGTGAATAAATATAAGTGGTTGCAACAATTTTGTTTTTATTTTACCAGAGAAAATCCTTGTGATGTAACACAGTTGAGTTATTACGTATTTGGTAAAATTTGGTACAAAGAGATTATATCAATCCTATTTTGTTTTATGCATTATGTTTGGAGAATGCAATACCAAATATAAGAATCTATCTTATATTGATATTGAGGTTGATCAAAAGAAGACTCTAACTACCTTGTGATTTAAATATTAATAATTTTATGGCAATCTTAAACTTAAAATGTAGGGTTTTTCAGCCCTAAGTTCAGTTAATGTTTAAATTTTTAGAATAAAACTTGGCACATTTATAAAGGTTGCCAGAAGGTATATTCTGATTTTATGGTCACCTTAAAGTCTCAATATCCATGAAGTTATCGTCCCCTTACAGTGAAAAAAAGGAAGTTTTCAGCCTTCAGCTATCTTATTGTTCAACTGACCTCAGCTAAACTTTGTCCACTTATAAAGGATGACAAAAGGGAGATTCTTCTTTTATGGTCACCTTTAAGTCCCAATATGAATGAAGTTACGGCCACCTTGCAGTGAAATTATGGAGTTTTTAACCTCCAGCTATCATATTGTTTGGCTGACCTCAGTTAAATTTTGCACTTATTAAAGATGACAATAGGGACATTCTAATTTTATTTCCACCTTGGAGTTCCAATGCAAGTACAACCTTGGCCATCTTGACATAAAAATGCGTGTTTTCAGCCGCCAACTGACTTACGGTTCAAAAACATTAGTTTAACTCGACACATTGATGAAGCTTAAGGAAGATTTTTATGTTCTTTTTACTTAAAATTCTTGTATTCAGAGACTTTGGCCATCTTAACATAGTAAATATGTAGTTCTTGCTCCCACCTCATTTTTGTCAGTGAGCTGACATGGCATCACTCTGCGAACAACTTCTCCTCAAAAACCACAAGACCCAGAGACATGCTGTTACTTTTGAAAGACGCCTTCTCTCTCTCTCGAGGATGATAAATCGTAAAATTTATGCAGAACAGTCTGTCTGTTTGCTAGAGCCATTAGAAGAGAGGTACCCTCACTCAAAGTATGAAAATTTCAACACTTTATCATTCACTATTTCAGGGATCTCTGTCTTGTCTTGCAGATATGTACTAAACTATAAATAAATTCCCTTGTGCGAGTATCAGGCCTGGATCTTTCTTAATTTTATTTTATAATTTTCTTAAATAATTTTGTCGGGCATTAAAACTCCTGGGTTCATGCAGTAAATAACTTATAACTTTAAAAGTATTGCATTTACAACATTTTGTTAAATATGTTTTTCACCTATTTTTCTTTCAGCTAGAACATAGTAAAATTTCAGACTTGTAGCTGATTGCAAAATTATGTCGTAGCTGCATATAAAACTATACATTTGACACATTTTCTGATCTTTGCAGCCCTTTTTAAATAGTTTTTTCAACAAAATTTTTATTTTCCAGATTCATAAAAAATCTAGAAGGTTTTTACCGCTGTTGGAGACACTGAAGTCGAGAATGTACAATTTTCCCTTTCATTTTTATGCTTCTTAAGTGTCTCACCACGGATACGAAGCAGCAAAATTTTTATTTTCCAGATTCATAAAAAATCTAGAAGGTTTTTACCCCTGTTAGAGACACTGAAGTCGAGAATGTACAATTTTCCCTTTCATTTTTATGCTTCTTAATTGTCTCGCCACGGATACGAAGCAGCAACGTTTCCAGGAAGAGGTCATTGTCTATTGTCATTTCACAAAAATGATTCCTAAGTGTCTCACCACGGATACGAAGCAGCAAAATTTTTATTTTCCAGATTCATAAAAAATCTAGAAGGTTTTTACCACTGTTAGAGACACTGAAGTCGAGAATGTACAATTTTCCCTTCCATTTTTATGCTTCTTAATTGTCTCGCCACGGATACGAAGCAGCAACGTTTCCAGGAAGAGGTCATTGTCTATTGTCATTTCGCAATCTGTATTTTGTTCTTGATATTAAGAAAGTGAGAATATACTTGCCCTCTCACAAAACAACATACCATTGTTACTCCAGTTTCCAATTTAAACATATTTATTTTAATGGCTGTCAAACAGTCTGAACCATATTTCAGAATGCCCTTTGACTTTGAACCATATTTCACATTGCCCTTTAACATGTTTTGAGTGATGCAATGGGCGCCCAAATCCCTTCAAAAAAGCAAGGTAAAATTGCAGGGAAATGCAAAGTGTCCTGCAAAAAGACCTCCAAATGCCCAAGATATCAGTCTGAGACCTTGCTAGTTTTTAGCCCTACAAATGGGAAGCAAGATTCAACCTCTTGATGGCCTTAAATATAGACCAGCAGTTGACAAAGTGTATTCAATAGTGTCATTTGGACACTCCTTTATTCTCTTATTTCCTTCAGCACTGGGTAATTTAAACTTGGAAAATTAGAATATGGAAGAGGATGAGGAACATCTGGGTATATTTTGGCAGTTGAATTTCCTCCAGGACTGATTAATATATTTTCTCCATTTTTACAAGGGGCTCAAGTTGAGGAGAAAGATAAAGCCTTTTTTCTGAGAAATCTGTGTTGTCTCTTCTAGTGAAAAGACTCAGTTTTTGTGGAATCAAGACAAAATACATGAATACATTATAGATACTTTGGTTTCTGATAGCAGCATAGTCATAATGTACTCTATCTTTCAGTGTTAAACCATCAACACTGAATTATACAATGGTGACTGTGAAACTGTTTTAATTCAATGCACAGATTTTCACCAAATTTTCTGGGTATGTTTCCCCAGGATTTAGATTTATTTTTTGTTTCGCATTCAACAGCCAGGGTCATATTGCGAAGGGTAGTTTACAGGTGGGGGAACCAGTACATACTGGCACCGGGCATTGGAAAGTACCTACCAACTTTCCAACATGAAGTGCCCAGGCCGAGATTCAAACCGGCAACCTCCGAGGTTGAAGGCGAGCACTCTAACCAGTGGATACTTTGGTTCAACGTTCGCTACACCGCCGCGCCTAGAGATTTTTGGCATTAACGCTCTCGGAGGAAAACTACACCAGCAAGGTTCACCAAATTTGCAGGATATCTTCATTGGGGGTAAGCTTCTCTGGGACTGAAATTAGCCTCATTCTGAAAAACAAGATGGCCACTGCGGGCATTTCTTTTAAAATTATCTACATTTTTCTACTGGCTGTTTCTCATAGGTAGAAGGTTGAATCTCTTCATAGGTGAGATGTATAATAGATATACTTGTCCTCTACAACCATGCAGACAGTTGACCTTGAAGCTCTTAATTCCAGGTCTTCCATGGAATGCCAAAGTAACCCACATAGCGGACTTTAAAAGTGCCAATATCTCCCTTATTATTGGTCCTAGAGGCTTGGCATGTGAAACCAACGTAGAGGAAATCATGGGCTGGGAATCTTCTGATGCAGTCAGATTTGACCTTGGACCCCTCCTTTTAAGTCAAACGAGGATAGCCAAGCTCAAATGTGCTTATAACTTGCTTATTATTGGTCCTAGAGGTTTGCAATGTGAAACCAACTTATAGGAAATCATGGGCTGGACATCTTCTGATGAGTTCAGATTTGATCTTTGGCCCCTCCTTCAAGGTCAAACGAGGACAGCCAAACTCAAAAGTGCTTATAACTCTCTTATTGGTCCTAGAAGTTTGCAATGTGAAATCAACTTGTAAGAAATCATGGGCTGGGAATCTTCTGATGTGGTCAGATTTGACCTTCAAGGTCAAATAGGGACCACCAAACTTAAAAGTGCTTATAACTTGCGTATTATTGATCCTAGAGGTTTGCAATGTGAAAACAAGTTATAGGAAATCATGGGCTGGAAATCTTCTGATGTTGTAAGATTTGACCTTTGACCCCTCTTTCAAGGTCAAACGAAGACAGCCAAACTTAAAAGTGCTTATAACTCTCTTATTATTGGTCCGAGAGGTTTGCAATGTGAAACCAACTTAAAGGAAATCATGGGCTGGGAATCTTCTGATGTAAGATTTGACCTTGGGCCCCTCCTTCAAGGTCAAATGAGGACAGCGAAACTTAAACATGCTTATAACTTGCTTATTATTGGCCCTAGAGATTTGCAATGTGAAACCAACTTATCAGAATCATGGACTGGGAATATTCAGATTTGGTAAAATTCTACCATGGTCACCCCTCTTCAAGGTCAAATGAGGACAGTCAAACTCAAAAGTGCTTATAACTCGCTTATTATTGGTCCTAGAGGTTTGGATGTGAAACCAACTTATAGGAAATCATAGGCTGGGAGTCTTATGATGTCAGATTTGACCTTTGGCCCCTCCTTCAAGGTCAAACGAAGACGGCTAAACTTAATAGTGATTATAACTTGCTTATTACTGGTATTTTCCGATGCGCTAGGTCTAGTTGTTACATATGTTCAAGTAACAATATAATGTAAAGTAGTATGCAGGCGTGGTCATTGACACTGCAGTTGCCCAGAGAAATTGCATGCAAGTATTTCTGGCAAGGGAATAGAGACCATATAGGATTTCAATACTCCCACCAAACACAATTTTATAGTTTTATTAGAAGGTTTTTCCTTTTAATTTCCAAAAACTTGTAAGGCTATAGTTACTACAAAAGCTGTAACTGTTAATCTAGCCACTCATAAATCAAAGTCGTTTTTGGAAACTTCCACTTAAAATTATGATCAACACTGAGGTACCCCCTTTTACCTGTTAAGTGTTTGTAACATGCTTTAGAGCCTCATTCCAAGTACAATTTTATTTCACCTAAAATATACTTCAAAGAATTCTTCAATAGAATAATTTAATTTTATCCTCAGAACTATTTTCTCTGAACAAAAGCTCAATGGTCACGGAAAGTGTAGTGTAGTTGGCAGACAATTCTACTCCCAAGTCATATTGTTCCGGTTATGCATTGTGAAAGTTTTGAAGTGGTATATGTTCTATATATAAAACCTATTTCTTCTTTCAAAAGGGAACGCTTTAGTACATATTATTGTACCTTCGTTTTACAATAAATTTTATTTGCGAGTTTCTGTAAAGCTAATAATTATTAAAATTTTCAGTCTTTATTAATAATGTTTACAAGGTTAATTCAGCAAAAACATTTCCCAAAAGTTACATTTTCTTCAGTCATTCCCAAGAAGGTAAACTTTCTCCATCAGTGTTTGGTTCTACACCCCTTAGATATGTGAGCTCCTATTGGAAGTCCTGAAGCCAATGCAAACCAATACTTATATAGGTATGAGTCATACAAATTAAGTTGTGGTTTAACATCCCTTTGAACAGTCTATGTTTGATCAGGACCCGCCCTCTGGGCATCCCATATATTTTGCCATGAGACGGATTCAAACCAGCAACCACAGAGTTGAGAATTTAAGTATTTACTTATTTGGGGTTTAATGTCACTTTCAACACTGTACAGGTCAAATCACGACGGGGTAGCGTTATGGGCAGTGGAAACCAGTACATCCAGTTGGTCGGATTATGTACCTTTTTAACTGCCGGCCATCGGTAAGCAACTACCAACTTTCCCACATAGAATCCGGGGTTTGAACCGCAGACCTCAGAGGTGGGAGGTGAGTGTGTTACCACTACATCACTGTGGCGCCCCCTGAGAATTTAAGTAAATGCCAAACCTGTTAACTACTTTACACCTGAATTTGCATCAAGATATGAGATTCATAAATTTTGTTCCTTTTCATACTCATATACTTAAATATATGGCGAGTATCACGGGTTACCATGACCTATATTTGAACCCAAGACCACAGCAGCAAGAGCAAAGTCTTCCTTTTTCAAACTTGATAACCACTATTACCTGCTAGGTCCCAAGGCCTGATATCTAAATTCTGAAATAAATTACAGTGTTTACAGTTTCACTGAAAGACAATATAATTTGCCAAGTTGACAAACTAAAGTTTCTCTCCACTAACCCAGTACACTACAAGAGGGGAGAAAAAACACCTTTGTGGATGTATTTTTAGATCAACTGACCAAGTCTTTGGTACATTATAATAAGTCTGCACCATTCATGTCTCCTCCAAAACTGTAACACCTAAAGTTGTGCTGGTTATTTTATATGAAAAATTAATTAAACTTAAAATCTGTGCATGACATCAGGATATTGTACGTTTGTTTGCTACAACAGATAAAAGTAAGGTACCATCATTTAAACACTTTTATCAATTTTCTCACTAGCTGGGTGAAGGGTTTAACTGTTATCTTGTGTATGGGAAGTACATTGATCTTAACTAAGATACAGCCCCACATTTTGTTTTTATATTATTTTGCATAATGCTAAGCAAATAAGAGATTCAATCTACTAAAGTCTCTGGAAACATAGTTCCAGATTTCTTGATTTATTATTTATCTCTCAATTTAAGTCAATGGTCAGTATGACATACATTATCAAATTACAACAACATGTTGACTGGTATATGCAATAGCCATGATGATTCATAATAAGCCAAATTAAACAGGTGTGTAAAGTAACCTTACAGTATATGCCCTAAATAGAAGACACATGTCTGTCAACCTTCAGGGTTGACATTTATATCTCTCCATAATATGTGATCAGTCATCCACCCACAGCATTGAGATGCTTGCAAGAATATCAACCATACTAGAGTTCACACAAGAATCCACCCACACACACGCACCCACACACACACACAAACACACCCCACAATGGGAAGAAAAAATTAAATGTTATGTCGAGAAACCCAAATTTTGGGGTAAAATATCCCAGAGAATTGCATCTGGAAATACAAGCTCTCAGTAAAAATTACAGTTTAACAAATTCACCCGTATAAAATACATGTGCATGTATTTACAAAATGGTCAACCTTGAAAACCTGCAGTATCCTCGTCAGTCTAAAAAGCCTGATCTAGTAAATGTAGAGTTAGCGTATATTTGAAACCCATTTTGGGATGCAAGCATTTCTGCTTGGCTGGGTAATTTGGCTTTAAGAAAACTAATTTTTTAATTTTAGGCAATTAGGTAAATTGATATCAAAATTATAATTGGTAAGCTGTATATGTTAATTTGTCATATGCTAAGTCAGGGTGGTAATTTTTAACCTACCATAAGGGAGTATCAAGGTCATCTCCCATGACCAGCCATAACTGCACATTTCTGTCGCTATTGTTACGCCTTTCCTCCCTATTGTGTGTTATTGTGCCTCTTTCTCTGTCTCCATTGACGTTAATTTTAGCTGTAACGTTATATTATCTACTTGACCAACTGTATGTACTGGTTTCCTCTGTCCATAAAACTACCCGTCGTGATGTGACCTTTCTGTGTCTTCCCATGTCCACTGTCTTTCCCTGTTCTTCTTATTTTCCTGTAGTGTGACTGGATCATTATAGCAGGCATTGTAATAATGATACAGTGCCACAGTTGTGCCAAATCATGGATGGAATAATAAATAATGTAGCATTTTTTGTTTATTGGCCGAAATTCTTTTAACTAAATATTTGAAGTTTTACCACCATTTTACTACCCAAAATTTATTACACAGGTTGTCATAGTACCTTACATGTCATAATGTTGTGCATTTAATGTATTTGTTTAGAAACCTATCCACCAATAAAATAACCCATCCTCAAGAGCACTCGAAGAGTGCAGACCTCCACGATAAAAAGTACACTGAAAAATCCAGATCTAAAACCTATCTTCTTATTTTTTCACGAAGATCAAACACGTAGTATTTGTGTAATCCTGATGACAGACAAGCCAATGGTTCTGAATTTAATACCTCCTTGGTGGTGGTTATAAGTAATATTGTATTGAATTTGGATGTAATTTATCATTATTAATGCTATAGTTGCTTACTTTCTCTAACTTGAATGGATATTTCTCATAATTAGCTTGTTGAACATTTATTTACTACCTGTTATGATGCAACAGTAATGTGAAATTCTGTGTATTGTTCGTTGCTTTATGCCAAAATAACTCTCAATTCTAATTGATAAACCTTCAGTGTCCATGTAAAATCCCACGCTTCCACCATGTTTAGAAATATTACAGGTTCTACTTTTATTATTACTTCTAGATCAACTATTGTTAAATATTAATATGTGTGTTAATATCAACTGTTTTGGGGCTGGAAATATCCCCAACACAAGACAGATATCATAATGTCCTCAAAGGGGCCCCGTATTTACCTTAAAGGTCAAGGATTTTGCATTCTATTCAACAGCCGGAATGTATCTCCCTAGTTGTTAAAACTGATCTGCTGTCAAATTAAAAAAAAAATTCTCTCACGAGAAATTGCTGCCAATGGAAACTATCTGTTTCACAAACCGTAGTGTCTACGGTACGGAAGCCTATAAAGGTCATGTAGGAGAAATATTTTTTTTTAAATTTCGACTTTTATAACTCGAAATTTCGACTTTAAAACTCAAAATTTCGACCTACAAACTCGAAATTTCGACTTACAAACTCGAAATTTCGACTTTTATAACTGAAAATTTTGACTGTTATAACTCGAAATTTCGACTTTCAAACTCGAAATTTTGAATTTTATAAGTCGAAATTTCGACTTACAAACTCGAAATTTCGACTTTAAAACTCGACATTTTGACTTAGAAACTCGAAATTTTGACTTTCAAACTCAAATTTTCGACTTACAAACTCGAAATTTTCGTCATAACAATATTGCCCTTTAAAATCTTGTTAACATGATACTTCATATGGATATTGGTTTGGGGACAGGTGCATTGTGTGACATCATTGTGTGACATCAATGTGCCCTATAGCCTTCACCCTGTGATATTAAAATTAATTTTATATGTATGCAAAAATAATAAATGATACATTCTATAATCTCCCATCCAATCTCCCATCTGATCTCAAGGTGCTTATTAATGGTTCCCAAGGCTGTGGGGTCTGGGCATCTCTGATGCTATTTTTTATGTTCTTTTACATGCTACTGGTTCAGCCCGCTATCTCTGACTTTAATGTCACCTCATTGAAAGGCGGTGTTTAAAGCCCCTTAGCTCCCTTAAACTATACTTGTCTACAATAAAACGCGACATAAATATTATGATTTCCTAAAAAGATATTTTGACTTTATTGTGACCTTTAACTTAAAATAACAGTAAAACTTGATGCTTAAAATATTGTCCGAGCAATATCTCAGAAACTGTCAGGTGTGGGATGTTGATATTTGGTAAAGACATATTAGGATGTGTGTGTGTATAACATCACAGTGTGACCTTGATTTGACCTGTAAGTCAAACTTTCGACTTTTTAAACTAAAAATTTCGAGTTTGTAAGTCCAAATTTCGACTTTGTAAGTCCAAATTTCGAGTTTGTAACTCCAAATTTCGAGTTTATAAGTCAAAATTTTGAGTTTGTAAGTCAAAATTTCGACTTTGTAAGTCAAGATTTCGAGTTTGTAAGTCCAAATTTCGACTTTGTAAGTCCAAATTTCGAGTTTATAAGTCGAAATTTCGAGTTCTAAACTCAATATTTAGAGTTTGTAAGTCGAAATTTAGAGTTTATAAGTCGAAATTTCGACTTATAAACTCAAAATTTCCAGTTTGTAAGTCAAAATTTCGAGTTCTAAACTCAAAATTTAGAGTTTGTAAGTCGAAATTTAGAGTTTGTAAGTCGAAATTTAGAGTTTATAAGTCGAAATTTAGAGTTTATAAGTCAAAATTTTCGGGCTGGCATTTGGGTGCCAGCGAGATCATTGCTGGGGAAGGCCCAATATTCGAAAATGTTATGTCCTTTAGTATAACCAATGTGTAAAGTGTGTGGCAGCTTCTGATTGGTCCAGGTAATGAGGACCAGAAGCTTGGCCTTTCATTCTGCCATTTGCTCTGCAGACACTGAAGGGGTCACATCTGCACTGAATTTTTACAGCACTGTCTACATGCTGCCACGTGTTAGAAATATATTTTAGGTTTTTAGTGTTTTATTTTCACATTATTTCTTTTTGAGTTTCCTTTGACACTGCACTACTGTACATGGCTCAGAAGTATAACCTCAGATCAGGAAAAAGGGAGACTGTACTACCCGTTCAACTACAGTTGTGTGAAGACCAGGACTTCATGTCTCAAGTGCTGGGGGGTAGTCACCCTACCCCTGCTCAACGGCAAGTTCATTCTGATTTGTCATCCGGTAGTGACTTCGATATTTCGGATCTAGTTCAATCATCCGATAATGAAACGGATGTTTCACATACTGACCATAGGTCCTATGAGAAATTTAGTTCTGAAAATCAAATTCCGGATGAAGATAGCAGTAATGACACTCAGCAAATGGTCAATCAGACAATTTTAGACAAACTTGAGAAAATTAGTGCTAGGCTAGATACACTAGAACAAAAGAATTGTAAAAAATCTCTTCAGGCATCAAAAATCAAAAACAAAACTTTCAAAAAATCAAAACATGTTGAACTACCCAGTACATTGGGTATGGTTAACACAGTGTCTTTGAGTAAATCAGTACATGAGGCCAGTAGTCGTGGCCAGAAACCTAAAGCCAAGGTTTCACTTACCCAGACCCAGCCGGTTGTCCAGGTCGGATCCGACACTTCTGTACCTTCCTTACAAGCAATTAAACAGGATCAACAAATACAAGCTCAAGTAGATCAGCGCTTAAGGCAGTTGGCAGATATTGCACAAACAGGTACTTGTAATAAGGTCAAATCACAACGCGGAGGTCAAGTTGATGTGTTTGTTCGGACCCGAGTTAAATGGCCCCATGAATTTGTGTTGTCTGGCTCATCTAAAGAGCGAATCTCCTATGACCAACTCACAATGCCCCAGTGGATGGCTGGCTTTTGCCGCACCATGAGAGAGGAAACTAATCAAAATTTAAAAGATCACATGTTGAATTATCTTATTGATTTGATGGATGATGCGAATGATTTCTCGTGGAGTGCGGCCAAGGCCAGCCATGCGGTCCTCTTGTGTCGCATGGAGCAAGGGGAAGTTACAGGCTATGACCAAATTGATCGAATCGATCGAATTAGAAGAGCAAATGCACAAAAACATGTGACACAAGGTCCTTTTAACCCCAACAGTGCTCAGTTTGGCAAAAAGACCACCTTGAAAGCTGGCAAAACTATGCCTTGCCAATTTTTCAATCAAAACTCCTGCTCCCATACAACCACACATGAAACTAGGGGCGTTCTATATAAACATATATGTTCCCATTGTTTTACAACAGCCAATAGGACATTCCAACATAGTGAACTGGATTGTAGAAATAAGAAAAAAATCAGTCCAAAAAACGGAGTACCAAGGGCATGAGCCATGCTGGTGCTCATGTCCATAGTGCTCGTACCCTGTTTGCTGTAAATATTGATAAAAATACAATCAATAAAGAATTAAATGCTACTAAAGTTGATTGGTCACAGTGGTTTCATCAAGCCAAAGCTTTTGACACCATAGACAGCAGGTCATATGCACAAGTACTTAAAAGCACTTCAATACTTAACAGTCCCAAGTTGCCACAGAATTGTCAGCTTAACAAATGTAAACCAAGGCCTAGTACGTTGGTTAACACAGGCTTGGTTAACAAAGTGGTGCATCATGCATCTGTCAACCCACAACGGTCACTTAGTCGTACAAGTGTGAACACACCTTACCTGCCTGCTAAGGAATCCCATACTAACATTGTCAGTACACATAACAGGTATCAGGTACTGTATGACCTTCATACGGATGATAGTGAATTATCTGTAAATAATGACTGTGCAAATCACGTTAAATTCACTAGTTTCTCACCTAGGGATACTGCTGGCCCCACAAAGGTAAGGGACAAATGTAATTCGACCAGAGCAAGTCGTGATAAAAAATATTCTAAAAATTTTGATTGTGATGACTTTGTCACCACAAATGAACGTCACCCAAATATCAGTCGTGATGTTTTACCTAGCATAAGTACTCAGGTCCCTGTAAATACAACAAACCAAAGTATTGTTGCCTCACTCGGAACCTGGCCTCTTAAATGCTGGGTTTGAACCCACTTATGCAAATACAGCTATTCCATTGCCTATTTGGGAAAATAGGGTCCATTGTGCAGATTATAATCGATCTGTGGCTCAAAATGGCAATGTCTTTGGTGCACTTCCAATTACTGACCAAATAGTTTATGAAGGTCCTCCTACTACCAATGCCCCAATGTCAGATATTCTACAAGCCCATTCAAAGATACGACAGTCGCAACTCCCTAATTTTTTGGGCTGCCGCATCCCTGTAAAGGGTCAGTTACATGCACATGTTTGGAGGGAATACTTGTCTGATTATTGGGATAAACAATTACCTGATCTCATCGACTATGGTTTCCCTTTAGATTTTGATAGGACATGTCCCTTGCTATCTACTGATAAAAATCATAGTTCGGCTCAACAATTCCCTCAAGATATTGAGGTTTATTTGGATAATGAGGTCGCTTATAATGCTATGTATGGTCCATTTACTGAAAAACCTATCCACATGCATATATCGCCTCTAATGACTCGTGAAAAACCCGGTTCAGATAACCGAAGAACTATTGTAGACCTTAGTTGGCCTCATGGCTCTTCGGTTAACCATGGTGTAGAAAAAAATAGGTACTTGCAGGCCTATTATCACCTTTCCTATCCCTCTGTAGATCATATTGTTGATTATCTTAAGCGTTTAGGTCCTGGTGCTCTTATCTATAAAGTAGACATTAGCAGAGCATTCAGACATTTGAGGATTGATCCTGGGGATCTGGATTTGCTAGGTTTACACCATAAATCCTATTATCTGGACGGATCTTTGGCTTTTGGATTCAGACATGATTCTTTTTTCTTTCAGAAATGTTCAGATGCAATTAGGTACATAATGAAAAAATTCGGTTATCCGAACTTACTAAATTATATAGATGATCTGATATATATTGGTTTACCTTCGAATATTACAGCTTCATATGCATTTTTACTTCGCTTACTTAACGAACTGGGCTTGGACATCAGTCAAAATAAATTGGTTGCTCCCTCTACTTCAGTGGTATGTCTTGGAATACTGGTGGACGCAGTTAACCGAACTATATCGATTCCTGAAGAAAAGTTAGCAGAAATTGTCAAATTATGTAATACTTGGGTTGATAAAACGTCTTGCACTAAATCTCAGCTTCAGTCCCTACTGGGTTCACTTTTATACATCACCAAGTGTGTTCGTCCTGCTCGTTTCTTCTTGAATCGCATGCTGCAGGTACTGAGAGATAACCACAGTAATGGTCATATCCGGTTAACAGAAGATTTTGCCAAAGATCTTAACTGGTTTAACACTTTCTTGTGTTCGTACAATGGTGTAACTTTTTATGACAATAAACCAGTCCAAGCTGTAATTGAATTAGATGCCTCTTTTACAGGTCTAGGTGCAGTTTTCCAAAATATGATTTATGCCCTACCCCTACCCCAGGACCATTTGAATTATAACATTGCACAATTAGAAATGCTTAATATAATGGTTGCTTTGAAGGTCTGGGGTTACACCTGGAAAAATATGCGCATTGAAATTAAATGCGACAATCTTGCAGTTGTACAAGTACTTCAGGAGGGCAAGGCTAGAGATCCTCTGCTGGCCAGTATAGCCAGGAATATTTGGATGCTGACTTCAGTATTTAACATTCACTTATCTGTTTCACATATTGCAGGTAAAAATAATGCTACTGCTGATTTGCTGTCACGTTGGTGGGTCACAGAAAACAGGGACCAAAAATTATCCACCTTACTGCATAGTTGGAAGTGGATTCCTACTCATATTGATCTTCTTAAGCTTAATCATACTATTTAGCACTCTTTTATATTTCATTTCAGATAATGATCACTTTGCAGCCCAGCTGGCCACCAGAGCTGTTAACAGGTTGTGGGATGCTTTTAGACCTGCTACACAAAAGGCTTATGCCCGTATGTTCAAGGAATTCATGGGCTTCCTGGTGGCGGCTGGGCTGCTCATACATCAGGTTAACACTATTACTTTGTTAATTTTCATGGAATTTTTGTTAGATCAAGACTTTTCCCCTTCCAACATTGTCAATTACATGGCAGGTATAAGATCACAATTCATCCTCTACGGACTTGACACTACCCCCTTTAAAGATGAAAGAATCCATTTGTTTCAGAAATCTCTAACTTATACCCGACCATTGTGCCCAAGAACTGGATATATTATCACAACAGAAGTTTTCACTAATATTTTGATGGTGTCTGCTTCCTTAGAATTTCCCATTATTTTTCAGGCACTATATACCTTTTGTTTTTTCTCTTTTCTTAGGCTGTCCAATCTTTTGCCCCATAGTAGGGTTTCCTTTGACCCAACCAGACATTTGTGTAGAGGTGATCTGATTTTTTCCTCTGATACCATCACAGTAATTATAAAATGGTCTAAAACCATTCAAAATCGCAAAAATACCACAACTATCTGCATACCTGCTTTAGGCAATTCTCCCTTGTGCCCTTTTACAGCAATGTGCCTTATGTTGAGAAATATTCCTGGATCTCCCAATGATCCACTGTTTCAGATTCCTGTTGGGACTACTTTTGTTCCACTTACTGATTCAGTAGCACGTAAACATCTTAAGAAAGTAGCAACAGTACTCAAAATCCCTTCCCCTTTAACATTTCACTTGTTTAGAAAATCTGGTACTACCTGGGCTTTTCACCATGGTGTGCCTCTCCAGCAGATCATGCTGCATGGGACCTGGACTTCCGACTGCGTCTGGCGTTATGTATCTACACTTCCCCAACATATTTCGCCAGTGGCTGCTGCATTCAAACAACACCTACATATGTAGTTTTTGGCTGTTTGGGGCTTTTGCTTTCCAAAAATTTGTACATTTTTGGCCTCAGACCTTTTTATTCCCCCTTTATGATGGGGAACTATCATTCTGTATCATAATTTGTGAAATTTCAAAGTCTGTTAATTAACATCCTAGTCAATTGGGTGTAGATACTTATAACTAACTTACATTTAACCATGGGCTTATTTACCTCTGATATTCTGCTTGTGGCTTCCGGGTCGCTGACCCCTTCAAAATCCTCAAATTTTCACCCCTTGTTACCCATGGTTACTTGGTGCAGGGTTCACCCTCACATTATGTAAAAATCATGCATCATCACATTATGGTCACAGTTATAATAATAATGTGCTCTTACATGTCTTATTCTTAACTAGTCAGTAAAAGGATTTTAGATGTTAACATCATTATTATGATGACTAGTAATAAATTATTAATAAAATTATATAAACCCATTGGTGAATTTATCTTTGGCTTCCCCAGGGCAATGTAAAAAAAATAATTCTCCTACATGACCCTTATAGGCTTCCGTACTATGGCCTACCGCCTGGTTTAACTTGTACATGTATATCACAATAAATATACTTAAATATATGTGACAAGAGATATTATGGGAATATATTTTATTGATTTACATAAATATATGACCAATAGACATACATTAATATGACAATTGTAAAACATAGGTCGTAGTAAATTCCCAGAATCCACTTGTGGTTTGTGTGTGGGTTTGCTTTCGGTGAAAAAAATATGGGCTTGAGGATTAGGTTAGCTCTCTTTGCAAGCTAAGATAAGAAACAATAGAAAAAATAGGTATGTCCAAATTACTAAGAAATTTTCTCATGATCAAAATTGATAGGAAAGCAGAAGCTAGATGAGTTTTTTTATTTACTTGCATTAGATCATAGGTCAAATTTGAGAGTTTATGTCTTCAACAGCCGGGGACATATTGGAACAGGTCCTCAGCTTTGTAACTTGTGGGAGGTGAACCCTTACGTGTGTTCGTAGTCCTCGGTGACTAAGTGGTTAGCAAGTTTTGGCATATAGTTACAGGCTGTCACTTCTGTGTGGGTTCAACTCCCACATGAGACAAATTCTGAGGGCCATTCCTAATAAGACCCTGGCTGTTAAACAGGCTGAAAAATGCTTAGTTTGTTCTTACATTTACATTTATTTAGTGTTTAACGTCATGCCTAGTACCTAATGGGTTACACTGTGACGGGCAGTTGGAATGGCAGAGGAAACCAGGACACACAGTTGGTCAAGGTTCTGTTCCATTAACTGAAAAACAAAAGCTAGCAACTACCAGCCTTCCCACATGAGGTCAGGTTGGGTTTTGAACTCTGATCTCAGAGTAGGGAAATGAGTGTTACCACTATGCCACTGTGGCTCCCAAGTTTGACCTTTTTAATGCAAATGTGGCTCACAGGCTCCTATAAATGATTATACAGCAACACTATCTACGGTAAATTGTCATTGACTTTTGTGACACAAAACACAGGCCAACAACCCCACTTGAGAGCTGAAGTACTGACAAGCTGACATAATGACTAATTAATGTACCAGCATCACGCTTGTATGGAGAGCCTTTTAATGTACGGAGTGACAGCCATTGTA
Source organism: Sabellastarte sp. h YS-2021 (assembly GCA_964017235.1). Taxonomy (NCBI): domain Eukaryota; kingdom Metazoa; phylum Annelida; class Polychaeta; order Sabellida; family Sabellidae; genus Sabellastarte; species Sabellastarte sp. h YS-2021. The sequence goes on from OZ024934.1 coordinate 86,542,330, forward strand.
ACCAGTACATGTTCACAGAGACAAAAACAGACTGCAAAAACCTCATAGGCGGGTTACTATGGCAACCAGAGTCATTGATAACATCTTGTAAGGTCCTGTAACAGTTTGGTCGTTGCTTTATTGACTTGATTCTTTTTATATCTAACATAATGGAGATGGTGCTGAAAAAAGAAACAAAAAACAATCGACTGAAATTTTGATGGAAACAATTATGAACATATGGGACATATTAATTGAAGGTGAGATGTAGAGCTAGGTCTATGTTTCTTTCACATTAATTTCTGATGTCCAATATTCATCACAAGCACTGATCTGCTGACAATGGAGTTTTTTTTTCATTACACAATATATGAAGCACACGTTTAGTATGTTCCAACAAATTGTGTTATTTGATGCTCCTAAACCTCAACATGTATATACCTATATATAAATACATCTTTTCTTATTATTTATGATTAAGTTACCAGATGTATTGGACTGGATTGGATTATTAAGTCCATATTTGAACCAAAGTGCAAGACTTTTGTGCCAATTAAAACTTTGGTCTAAGACTTAAGCCTGGATTTTTTTTGGAGGGGGGGGGGGGGGGGGGGGGGTCACGGAAGAGATTAGTCCTTTGTTGGATTTAAGCTTTGGCTTAACTTTAAGACCTGACACAAAGGCGACTGAAGTCTTACGAAATAATTCAGTTATTTATTTCCATCATCTTTGCTTTTTAGTACATTGCCCAAATGTCCACAGCATACACTACAAACTTTAGTTTTAACTGTATTAGTTTTAACTGTATTCGTATAAATTTAAGGGTTGGCTATGTGGGGTTTAGATATCATAAAACTCTCAGTTGCATGATGACTGCAACTGTGAAATCCTCATCACTCATATTGTATTCTTTAGTTTTCGTAAGTCTTTTACCTCCATTGTCAGCCACATGTCTTCATGCCATAGTTATGTCCCATTCACACTACAGGTGGTATGTCACACGGTTAGAAGTTTTTCTCGGTGGCAGATCTACTCCCAGGTCACCCCATTTCATCCGAGTTGTTCACACTACAGGCGCACGGCCACTGATTGGACATGGTTTTTTTAACTGTCAATAACAGTAGGATGACAGTACTACAAACGTTGGTCACCGAGAAGCAACGTGCATTAACCTCAATTCACCTTCAATAGCCATCAGACGAACATATTGCAAAATGACCAATACTTTAACTCACCTTATGTCGCTGTATTACACTGAAAGACGACTGAATCATTACCTTATATACACCGTGGACCACACCTTCGGTTACCATAGTAAGAAATTCATGCTCACATATGCAAAATCATCTACCCATGCTCGCGGTACTGAAATCAGAAGTGGAAATTTGAAAATTTTCAAAACTTGTGTAGGACGTGCAAAGTAATGGCCAGTTCACCACTGACTCACAAGGTCGCATACGGATGCCATACAATGATCCAAGGACAAGGATGTTTCACCAAACACAAGTTACAACGGGTGATACTGCCTCTAGTCTGAATGGGGTATAAATTTTGTAAACTGTTTGAAAATTTCATCATTGGTTCGATTTCTATGAAAGAGTAAAAGGGCCAACATGATAAATTTTTAATCTCGATTTATTTAGTCAATAAATCGAGATACTAAGTAGATAAATCGATGTTACCTCTGTGTGGGTTCAACTCCCACAAGTGACAATGCTGAGGACCTGTCCCAATATAACCTGGATGTAAAACACCAACTTTAACCTTTGTTCATTGATTGTCAAAATTTATCAATTATCTTATCTTCTTCATCAGTCATTATGGTAGATGTTTGCACAATTCCCTTCATCAATCTTCCTATTTATGTGTTGAAAGAGCAGTGTGATCTCACAAAGTTCAGTTTTAATTGCAGTACTTAGGTGACAGAACCGTACACATTTGCACTGAGTGGTGACAGATTTCCATACCAGAGACCACGTGTGCCACTTTTGTGCCTGTCATGGTCAGACCCCAACTAACTAGTATGTTAGCCAGAGAAAATCGCACAACAGGAAGGAATTCGAAAGAATTTGTTTGAACTAAATAATCTATTTACAATATGTACAAATCAGTGTTAAACCAACCAAGACAGAATATACACTTAAAACAATAATAACTTAAACATGTATAACTGTTTATGACTTAAAAACTTTACATGTTATTACAAGATTACTTAAATAGTTTCTTTATATCACTCACAGATTATAGTCCATATAGCTGGATCAATGTTCAAATAGAAGGTATGGCCTGATCACTTGAAAGTTTGTAGTCACCTGGTATTGTATCAGTTGTAACAAATGGCTCTGAAAAGTTAGCTTCGAGAACAATGTGTGCAACTGTAACTGATGTAAGAATTTCCTCAATCAGAACTATGCTGGACTTTTTGCCACCGAGGTCTTCCACGAGTCTCCCCCTTTATTGCTGTGCTTGACTTCTTTGCTCTTGTGGACCTCACTCCCAGTTAATCTGCTGGATAGTGTCTTTTTCACCACACAGGTTCTTCAGTTAAAAAGTCCTTGGACTGTTTTAACAATGTTTCAATGTTTTGAGTCTGCAATACAATTTCATCTGGGGTATAGAACTCTCAACAATGCCAATCTGTATCTGAGAGATGTCCAGCTTCTATAGAGAGGTGATCACGAACCTTACCATTACAACATACATATTTTCTAAGACAGTAACATCCTAAAACTTATACTTACATTAATTACTCATAATAAACATTGCTGGAACTGCAACTCACCTATTTTACTATTTGACATACTTTCACTCATCGGGATATGAAATTGTAGGTCATTAACTGGAACAGCTCTCTGCTGTAAACAGCTATAATGTACACACACATATACATTTTGTTATTCTATCACAGTGCCAAAGTTTGATTTGGGGATTGACAAAGACTTGCTAAGGTACACAGCCTTCAAAAATGGTCTACCAAGTCATAGCAAGGTCTTGAATGTGGGAGCAGGGCATGAGGAAACACCGACTTGTTTACATATAACAGCACTTGACTTGTAGTTTTCTAAATTGTGTGGCTTTGTGTAATGTAATGTGTAATTTTGCATGAACCTGTACATAATTATAACTGTCAATGGTATGTGCAGTCACAGATCACCGAACTGTGACTAATACAGGTTGGTATTCATACACTTCAAAATTTATTCATTTGTGTGGTATTTCATATCATGCTCTCCTGAGATATCAAAGTGTCAACAGCACATTGTACCTTATCATACTTTTACTTTATACTCTGACTTGTATGCATTTTCGGATTAATATATTTAACATTTATTTCCATAAATATCACACCAATACATACATATTTATATGGCAATTGTACTACGTAGTTTTTGATAAATGCCCAGGTTTGAATGCCCAGTCGCCTTGTCTTTTTTCACAAATGACAGGAAAGCTGATGTGAAATGATTTTTAAGTACATGCTTTAGGGAGGCATCTGATTTTAAAGATCACTTTTTTTCTTTTTTTTTAGCTTTTTTTGTTACTGAACCTTCATGAATGGTGCCGTAGCATGATGAACACCCGTCTCGTCACTGAACTTCAGCAGCAATGGGCTACGTTAGTACTTGGATAGGTGACTGACTGAGTTTTAGGCCAGTTATGGGATATATCTGGCTCAGAATTTGTTTTTGTCACCAGGCTTTCATAAATTCTTATGCAATAATCGTGTTTCTGATTGTTTCAGATCTTTTCCAAGTGGTTATTTGCCAAATTAGGTAACCATTAGATGACTGAATCATCTAGTTCTCAGAAGAGATTTTTGAAATAGAACTAGGAAGCTGCAGAACTCCACCTGGGCGCATTCCCGAAAATTTGGGATTTTTTTTTCAGATTTTTTCCACAATGTAATCACTTCTTTCTCTGATAAGACCCTACTCATATATAAAATTTCATGAATTTCTAATGATTACTTTTTGGAGTACTACTAGTCAGAAACTCAAAGTCATATAAAATAGGGCCTTTGAAAATTTGGAATTTTTCATTTTGTATCCAGAATATGATCGGGATCTTTCCCCAATTATAATCATATCTTCCTTTGGTCCGGTCTTTACTTTTGAAGTTATTGCGAACACCGACAAAAAAGCAGAGACCGACAGAGAGACAATTTAACGCGCGCAAAAACATAACCTCCACGTGAAGATAGCAAACCGAAACATAGAGACCATACATGCTAATGCTTGTGGTTTTCAAAAAATAAAGGTTTGGGACAAATAATTACAGTCTGTGGTATTTTGAACAAAGAAAACCACATCGTTTAAAAATGTTTTCAATTGTCCTGATGACATTTATTCTGAAACATGCAATTAAAAGTGAGGTATTTATCAACAGAAAGCCCCCCCCCCCCCCCCCCCCCCCCAGTCCCCCGGGCCTGTCCTTTCAGAGTTTTAAGTACAACATTTGAAACATGACGTAACGTGGTTAGATGACAACATTCATTGGATATATTACACCAGATAAGTGTCAACCTATGACATATTATTCACAAAGCAAGCACAGGTAACCAGCTTATATTCTACCTGTATTCAAAAACTTTGAGAAGCCATTAGCAGGCAGTCCAAAGCCATGTTACAGAGTAGCTATTATACATAAAATGTAACAGCACTATTCTTAAAAGTTTAATTTATTTATTTGGGGTTTTATGTCGCTTTCAACACTGTACAGGTCATATCATGACGGGTAGTTGGAAGGGCAGAGGAAACCAGTACATACAGTTCATCAGGGTTCTGTCCTGTAAACTGCCGACCAATGGGAACCGAACCCCAGCCTCAGAGGGGGGAGGCGAGAGTGTTACCACTCTGCCACCATGCCCCCTCTTAAAAGTTTAAATGCCAAGTGATCATATGATTCATGTCAATGATTTCAAGCATACTATGACTTATATAATTCAGTCTGTTACATAAACCCCAAGGTATTGGAATTTCATTGTCATGCACATACTGTAAAGTTCTGAAAAAAACTTCCAGGGGCCAAATGCAAATGTTGAAATAAGCATATAGTGAGGTATAACATGATTTACATTTGATGGCCATTTGGTCAAAGAGCAGCCGCTTAGGATCTTTTTTACATTTAATGATTGTTAAAAGTCATGCTTTAAGACCTTTATTGAGAATACTGAGAATACTGGGATTACATATTTTGGCGGTGGCGAGCTTGCAAATCATAAGGCAGGGGTGGGTGGGTTGTACAGTAAAACCTCTATCATCCGAACACCGTGTAAAAGCGAGATTCTCCTGGAATAGCAGTATGTTCAAAGAGAGAAACAAATTGGAAAATTATAATCTCTGGAAAGTGGATCTATGTTCATAAGTTTGAATGTTTTAGATGGTAATTGTTCGGATGATAGAAGCTCCACTGTAATAAATACAACTTCTACAGATTGGTAAATCAAACTGTGGTAAACACAGAATCTCATTTAAATATTAAAGCAGTGTTCATTTCAAAACGTGTATAGTTGTCCTTACATAGCAATAATCACAACACTGTAAAGGGTCATAGCATGCATAAATTTCCTTTTCACTTAACAGTTAGGTATATAATTGTTTGAATTTGTCTCAAGAAGTGCGCCTCATTATGCATAATGCCAGTGTGTTGTAACGTTGTTAACCAATTAAACAGTTGAAGACTGGAAAGTTATTTTGACACCTATATATCACAGTGAGAGTTTAAAAAGTTTAATACAATGGTCAGATATTATGGTTATGTTAACTTCTACCCAATCCAATTAAAGTTTCACCAAGAAGCTTCTATTATTACAGAGTATTTATATATAACACCTAGGGGGCCTCAGTGGTGTAGCGGTAACACACTTGCCTCCCACAACTGAAGTCTGCGGTTCAAACCCCAGAACCTATGTGGGAAAGTTGGCAGTTGCTTACCGATGGTCAACAGTTTACGGAACAGAATGTTGACCAACTGTATCTACTGATTTCCTCTGCATATAAAACTACCTGTCGTGATATGACCTATACAGTGTTGGAAGCAATGTTAAAACCTAAATACATGTAAATGAATAAAATTATATATAGTACCTAACCTATTCAATGTTCTAGATGCTGAATATGGAAACCCGAAGAATAACAATATAATACTGAAAGGCTGTATACAAGAAAGTTCTATTCTGTTTTAAACTACTGAGGCATTCTCTGGGTCCAAGACTGATTAGATTCCATAGTTGTGTGTACAGGACGACAAAAACATCTGTCTCCAAATGTTCAGAAGTTTCCAGCTTCAGTACATAGATGTCAAATGGAGGAATGTGTGGCATGAGATGTCCTATGAGGAGGCAGTTGGCCCACAAGGTACTCGGGTGAGTCTCCTTCAGTGTACTGAACATGAGAACCAAAGTTTTTAAAAGTTTTCATTTTCCAAATTGCAATTGGTAGCCACTGATGAGATTGAAGAAGGGTGTTTGAGTTGGTATCTTTAGAAACTCCTCAGTAGCTGCATTCTGTGTATGTTGGAGCCTACACCCTGATAACACTACCGGCGTTATCACCTATGTTTATAGGCGTTTTATATAAAGCCTTATTCCTCCATATGCTTCCACAATTCTGTTAGTAAACTTTGCTTACTGTGACATTCTGCAGTTTCAGTAACCATTCACATAGAAATTATGAGACTGATTGAAACTTCTGGGTGTGTAGTTGGAGGCATTTACCTAATTTTGGACATCCACGAAAGTAGGTAATACTGCCTGTATCTTGATCAGGACATAAGTGATAGACTTCATCAAGATGATGTAACAATACCTTTTAGTGCATAAGCCGAACTATCTGTGTATGAACAATTTATATGTGAAAGGTAACTGGGGAGCATTCCATACCTATAACTACATCACCATAGAAGACTGTATATTGTGTAATTATTATGGATCCTTAGCTATGGAACAAAGCCAAGACTTTACCTCCCGTTCAACAGCCAAGGTCATATTTGAACATGCTCTCAGCATTGTAACTTGTGGGAAAATTGAACCCCCATAGAGGGGACAACCTGTGATTAGATGCCAAACTTTCTAACCAATAGGCCATCGGGAACTCCCTAGAAGATTAACAAATTAATGCTCTTGACAATTTTGCAGTTATTACAAGTAACTTCACCTGCTCTAAACTGGCATAACAGGAATACTTATGATTTATGTGAGTTTATTTTGTTTAAGATAGAATGTATTTTTTCTTATACGAATTGACATAAGCACCCCTTTTAAGAAAGTTCAAACGAAAACAGGCTAACCAGTTAGGCTTTTTGAATATTTTTTCGCTGAGTGAAATTAATTCAGGGTCTTTACTTGGAACACGACCAATCAACGTACAGCTTACAATATGCTCTGTTTTTGTACCAGTAAACTGAGTTGGCTACAGATTGAATTTCTTGCTTTTCTTTCCATTTTGTGCCAATTTGAGGAGAGTGCCAAATTATAAAGCCTGCGCTGAATTATCATTTAAATTTTTCGTGTTAATTTCTGTTATAATGGCATTACATTGCATTATGTTGTTAATGTAGAAATTTAATATAACTATACCTTCCATGACTCCTGTGGCCTTGCAGGTTAAATGCCTGACTTTAACGTTATACAGTACATATTGGTGTCAGTGGGAAAGTAACCCTCTTCATGCATGGAATACTATAGGATTTCACTTTAGAAATACTTAGTGTTAGTGGGTCATTTACTGTGCATCAACCCTGTGTTTTTCACAGAGAACTTTTTCACAAACGTCACAGTTTCAGAGAGACACAAACACCGCAGAAACAACATTTTGTAAATTTACTGTACATCAAAGAGAACTAGTTTGTGTCCAAGGTCGGCTCTCCAACCTCATTCAGCCCTGGAATGCAAAATAGTGGAAGTACTATATATGGTTATGGTAGTTATATATGAACAACACTAGAAAGGGTTGCAATACTTACTACACACTCAAGTTTTAATTTTTTTAACCACAAGCGGACAAAATGCCGGCTAGTTTGGGGGCAGGGTGTGATATAAGTGTTAAATACATTGGAGTCAATGTCTATTTTGTTACAGAAATGTGTGATATATTAACTGTAATGTGTGATATATTAATACAGTTAAACTCCGAAAAAGTGGCCAATACCAGAATAATCACAGGCTGTCACCTCTGTGGGTTCGAGTCCCACAAGTGGCAATTCTGAGGACCTGTCCCAATATGACCCTGGCTGTTGAACGGGACGTAAAACCCCAACTTTGACCTTTGACCAATACCAGAAAATATTGGAGAGCAAGGCCCGATAGGGCCGAGATTTTCAATATTTTCTGGTATTGGCCACTTTTGAGGAGTTTGGCTGTTGTAAACCCCACTTTTTCCTATTTGATGCCTGGTCTTAAGATATATTATACTCTGTCCCCAAATTTTGTAATTTCTCCTTTACAGGAATAAATTAATTCCCCAAAAATGGTCACTGAGAGAAAGTGTCCAGTACTGATTAGTATTGGACATATCAGTCAATAGTGAAAACCTGCAAGTGGGGTTTACAAGTGTTTAATGCATCAATGTTGAGTGCTCACTTTTTCAAATATAATGTGCCAATAGTACTTAACAAGCAATCAGTGCCCATAAACGGGCTCTGTGTCAGCTGACTGTGTGTTTTGAGTTTCAGAGTAGAAGTGATAGAAGAAAAGGACACAAAAGTTGTGCCCTGGAAATGGTATTCAGCAGGAAAGTAACAAGGTAACTGTTAAGGCGTACAAAGTAAGTTAAAGCATATTTAAAGAAAATTCTGCAAATGCAATAGTTTTCGAGTTACAACTGATATACTCAACAGTGAAAACCCCAAAGTAGCTATTACTCAGCTATGCAAGGAGCTACAGGTCTGCAATTATACTATGTTATAGCTCTGGCGAGGCTCAAGCTTCTACAGATCTTTTTTTTTTTTCATTTTTTTTGTCTCCAGACTTTCATGAATTGTGGCGTAGAGCGATGAGTATCTGTCTCTTCACTGAAGTTAGGTGGCACTGGGCTACGTTAGTACTGGAATGGGTGACCGCTTCAGTGCACTACTTGTGTCTCTGATGGCTTTGCGGCTCATGCTAGTAGACCAAAACTGCTTTCAGTCTTGTTTTCATTGCTATTGAGTCGGACACATGTTATGCATATTAAATGGTCAACATTATGCACTGTAATCCACTGGACGTCAGCAGATAACTTAGAAAAGTTATGCACTGAGCAAAAATTCGAACCCACAAACTCAGAGCTGGAAAGTGTGAGTATATATAAATACCAGTGCCTATGTATTGTCCATGTTTTCGTAAGCACCCCCGCCCCCCTACAGTCATAAATATAATATTCCCATGAATTGCCAATACGTCATTCCAAGGTAAATTTGAGGCCTTCAGTGGCCTAGTGGTTAGCAAGTTTGGCATCTCATCACACCTCTGTTTGGGTTCGACCCCCACAAGTGGACATGGTAATCCTGAGGGCCTGTTCCCAATATGACCCTGGCTGTTGAACGGGACATAAAACCTCAACTTTGACTTTGTCCAAGGTAAATGATCTCCATTACAATACAGTAATGGGTCTAATTTCATTAGTTTATATCCATTTTCAACAAAATCTTCCTCATTTCAGATTTTATTGTGGAGAGGAAACCCAGTTTTTTTTTTCGAACAGGTGGCTGGTTTTCATTGTCGTAAATGCCCATACCCAACGTTTGGGACATATTTACTCATTTTACCCATTTGCATTATAGAGTTTGGATAAAGTAATAATATGGATGGTCCTTACCCCATTATAATAACTGTATAGGTTTGGTGCTGCTTTCTGTTTTAACTTCTTGGTTAGTTTTTTTTGTTTGTTTTCATTTAGATGGTGTTTATTTAGCTACATCATGACTTCTACTTGACATGACATCAGAGTTTCTTAAAAATACTTGACAATGGAGCCACGAAGGGGTGTCTGTTATTTTGTGTATTGTTGTTGGTATTAACAAAGATAAACCAGATAAGACTTAAACACAGTAAGAACAAACAGACACTATAAATAGAAATTGTTTAAATTTGTTGGTTCACACTTCAGATATATCTATCTCCAGGATAGTTGAATGGTGGGGTAGTTTCAACAGGACCCAATCAATCACTTGCATAGATAGTAGGTTAAAGACCGGCAGGATATGTTGGTGACTGACACTAAAGTACGGAGAATCTTCACAAGTAGGTATATTTTTCATTTGGAGGAAATCACATGGTTTCTCCACTTTTATTGGACAGGATCCAATGGATCGGCCACAATAGCAACCCAAGTTTAAAGTCACGACAGTGAAACAGCATTATTACATTTAACATGTGAAGAGGGGACCACTGTGGGACCTCTGAGATGAGCAGAATCCCGTGAGAAAGCTGGTAGTTGCTTGCCGTTGGTCAGCAGTTAACAGTACGGATCCTTGACCAACTGTAAGTACTGGTTTCCTCTGCCCGTCCAACTACCCATCACAATGTAACTGTCAAGGTACTAGGTGTGATGTAAAACACTAAATAAATACACACGTGAAGAAGGAACTTAATTGTTCCTCGGAAAAAGTTATATGCAACTGGCTTTGAGAAAAAAAAAGAATATTGGTAGTTTCTACATCATTGTCATATTTAAACCCACGACCACAGATGTGGTGGCAGAGTGATCGTTTGTATAAACATTATACTCCAAGGTCACTACAGCCACATGCAAGCCTAACTAATGCAATGGTTATACATATCGGATCTGCTTCAGTTGACAGAATGGAACCCTTTTTCATTCTCTTCGATTTACACAGTTTTCCTTTTGATCACATAGTTTACAACCTAAATACAACAGAAAATCCAGACTTCTGTTATCCAAACATTTGATTATACAAACTCACTTTAAAATTTACAGTTTCTTATTGACCAGTTGTGAAAATATCGCTTTTATTTTACAGGCCTTTTATATAACAAATTAAATGTTTCTCTCACTGTGTCCTTAAATTAGAGCACTGGGGATATATTGTTTGAACAAACCTCTATGTCATAAGACCCCAGTTACACACAGCCAGATGTACCGCCGGATCGCGGCAGGATTCCTTATATGAAAAATGTTTAGTGATTTATGGATCATCTTTTCTGTCCGTACGGCCACCCGTAACATCCGTAATGTCCATGTGGCTTCTGCCACGGATGCCATTTATCCATGGGGATGCCGCAAAAAAAATCAAACTGCTTGATTTTTCCTGTAAAGGCTTTGCGGATCTTATCTGTAATTGATATCTGTAACTCTTCCATCCATCAGTGTCCTTATTGTCCGTATACCCATCCTGGATGTCTTTGTGGAATCCCTTACATCCTTGACACTTCCGCGGCAAAAAATATCCATAAAAACATTGCCAGATCTAACCGGATTTGCTACAGACTGACATAGACAGGGTTTGCGGATTCAAAACAGTCATAATACCAATCCTTGGTGCAATCTTTTCATCTGCAAACCTGTCCCTAGCAGTCTGTAGTGGTCCGTAGCAGATCCATGGAAGATCCGTGGCAGTTCCGTAAATCTTTTACATGAGCACCCCCATCCCTTGTGCATCCCCATCAGTTACCATATATGGAACCGTGGGCTATATCCATGGTGCATCCGGCTATGTGTAACTTGCCCCTAATTAGTAAGGTTTAAACACTTCAAACCTATCAAATTACATCATTATCTTGACACACAATAAGGTGAATCACATGATACAAGGCACTTCATTTGCCTTTTTTCTCTAAATATATACTTCATAAAAAACACAAAAACAACTTGTTATATGAAAAGTAAACTTTGACGGAAACACCCACAGATGTTATTGTGTTTCCCCGATATACTTTATATTTCTACAAAAAAAGGAGTTATTTTTTCTGTAAAAAATAAGTGTAGTTTGAAGACTGTTGAAGAAGGTTTTCCTGCTGAGCAGAAAATGCTGGTAAATTTACTCTATGCCCCTGTTCCACCAAAGGATTAAGCCCCGATCCTGTCGGCGACCCTTAATCATGGACAGTCAGTGGAAAAAAAGCAAAAATGGGCGGGAATACTGAGTCGGTATTGAAGTCTAGGATTAAGTACAGATCGGCCTCAGGAAGCCTCAGGATGCCTCAGGTGGCCGCAGACAGTCCCCAACTGGTCTGGGACTAAGAACCGACTAAGCCAGTTTTCTGGTCGGTTTCAACCACAATCCTGTCGTACACATACCGACTGGGTCCCAGGACGCCTCAGGCCTCCTGGGACTAAGCCCCAACTAACCCCCGATTAAGTCCCGGCGTCCTCAGGCGTCCTCAGGCCTCCTCAGTCTTCCCCAGACCAGGATCGCCGATTCTTGTTTTGCAAAAGTTGCTGGATTTTCTGGGTATATATATATAAAATCCGTGATCTAATGACCATTGCTTTTCTAGGAACACAGCAGGATGCCACCTTTTAATGGAAGACAGATTAAACAACAAATTAGGGCTTTTTTGGTTTTTATTCAGTTACAAATAATCATGTATTTCCAATTTTTACGTCGACCACAGCAACCACCAGCACCACCAGCACCCATACAGAAACCTAGAAGAAGGCACATGTGGGTCAGGCCATGGCTACTGCAGAGAGAGGAGAGGGGGGCCTACCACAACATTATGGCTGATCTGTATGCCACAGACATTCCAGGATTCACCAATTACATGAGGATGACCCCTGAATTTTTTGAAATGATAAAGACCAGACTGGAACCACATCTAGCCAGGCAGGCCACCAACTACAGAGCACCAATCAGTGTTGGGGAGAAGTTAGCCCTCACCATCAGATATCTGGCCACTGGAGAGTCATACACATCATTATCCTATCAGTTCAGGGTTGGCAGATCCACCATTTCCAAGTTTCTACCAGAGGTCTGCAGGGCCATCCAGGATGAGTTCACCAGAGAGTACCTCAGATGTCCTACTACTCCAGATGAGTGAAAAGAACTGGAAAGGGAATTCAGGATCAGGTGGAATGTTCCACATGCCCTGGGGGCCCTTGATGGGAAGCATGTGGCCCTGAAGAAACCCAAGAATACTGGAGCTCTCTACCGCAACTACAAGGGGTTCTTTTCCATTGTGATGTTGGCCCTGGTAGATGGACAGTACAAGTTTAGATGGGTGGATGTTGGGACAGCTGGATCTTGCTCAGATGCCCAGATATTTAATGCCTCTCAGCTGAAGAGGAGGATTGAAGATGGCAGGATAGGCTTCCCTGACCCAGCTCCTATAACCCAGGGTGGTCGAGATGTCCCCCTACTTCATTCTGGCAGATGATGCCTTTGCCCTGAAGACCTGGCTCATGAAACCCTATGGCAGAAGGGTGTTAACAAGAGAGGAAAGGATTGCCAACTATAGAATATCAAGGGGCAGGAGAGTTGTTGAGAACGCTTTTGGCATCCTGGTTTCAAGATTCAGAGTGATGAGGACCACCATTGAACTACCCCCAGAAACAGTCAGAGAAGTGGTCTTCACCTGTGTGGTTCTGCACAACATACTGAGAAGCCAGCATCAAGGTCAACATGGTGGTCAGCAGCCTGGGGAGGACGATGATGATGATGTGCCTGGTGATTGTGGATTGATTGGTGGTGCTGCTGGTGGTGGCCAAGACAGAATCCCTGCTAGAGAAGCCAAAAGACAGAGGGATTACCTCAAGGACTACTTCAATAATGAGGGAGCAGTGGCCTGGCAAGATAGCAGAATATAAGTCCTGCTGCAGTAAACAGTCCTTTTCAGGACTACCAAATATTCCAAAAACAATTAATGAGCTATGCTTGCTACAGACAAACCCCATGCCAAACATAACTTGTACAGACGGACAAACACACAAACCCCATGCCAAACATAACTTGTTCAGACGGACAAACAGACAAACCCCTTGCCAAACATAACTTGTTCAGACGGACAAACAGACAAACCCCATGCCAAACATAACTTGTTCAGATGGACAAACAGATAAACCCCATGCCAAACATAACTTGTACAGACGGACACACAGACAAACCCCATGCCAAACATAAGTTATACAGACTGACAAACAGACAAACACAACTTACCCACCCAACAAACAGACAAACCCAGTGCCAAACAAAAGCCACACACAAAGCCACACATAATATCCTAAATGGAATTATTTTTGTATATATTTTGAAATCCACATCCTAATTTTTTTTTTTTTTTTTTTGGGGGGGGGGGGGGGAGGGGGGGGGGGGTTGGAAAATTATTTCTAACAGAAATGTTTTCATGGAAATCTTAAATTTAAAATCTTTACTTCTATTCACAAATATATAGAAAATATAACCATGGAGCTAGTTTTCTTTTCAATAATGGGGGATTGTGTTTGCAAAATAGTTTGTCAGTTCTTTGGCCTGGGTTCTGTTTACTTTTGGGTTTGTGTGTTTCTTGGTTGGTGGTTATTGGTATTGGGTTTGTTTTTGGTAGTTGGGTGTTAGGTTTGGTAGTGGGTTTGTTAGTTGGGGGTTATGTTTGGTATTGGGTTTGTCTGTTTGTGGGTTGGTAAGTATGTGATAATGCCTTTTAACTCTAGGGAAAGTGTAAGTGTTGGACTTTTCAATTACAGATTTTGAACTATCTCATGGATTTTAATCTAAAAATGGGCTGATTAATGGCCATATTGGGAGTTTTTTTTTAAAAATTTTTTATGTGGCCTTTTTTGTTATGTGTGGTACCATGGGTTATTTATTTCATGTTTGGGGTGGTGTGGGTGTTGGACTTTAATTTTTTTTTGTGATAAGTATTTGTACTGAACTTTTTTGTTTTGGGAGGGGAATTGGAATAACTTGCAGCTGAATAATTGGTTTTTTAAGAATTGGTGGCCCTGAAAAGGGCCTGGCAGGTCAAAGACCCGCCCTGACTGGATGGCTACTGAGGAGGCTGCTGCTGCTGTTGAGGTGGTGCTGAAGTGGTGATAGTAATGAGCTGCAGTTGCTCCTGCTGTGGCTGCTGGACGATCTGTGTTGATGTCAGATCAGGTAGCTGGCTTAATATTCCACTCAGGTTGTGTCTGCTCCCTTCGTCCTGTACAGTTAGGACAGATGTAGGGTTGCTGAAGCCAATTGGGCTTGGTGTATAGTACACAAAACTGCTGCCAGCTACTGCTTGAGTGGAACTAGACGCCTGTTGAGTGGTTGTTGGCAGTAGGCCAACCCTCTGGGACTCCGTGTTAACAGTGGCTGATCTTCTGGGCAATGGCTGACGTCTACGGTTGCTCTTAATAGTTTCAATGTCTCTAAATATCTTGCCCTTTAATTCTTCAAATTCTTCTTGAGTCATCTTTTCGGCCTCTGATGCCACGTAGTCGAAGAAGGGCTGCCTGTCTGACTTCTACTGCAGAAAACCTGAGATTAGTGTCCTCATCTGCTCAAAGTGTTCGAGAATCTTGGAACGGGTGTAGATGTAATGACGGACTGACTCCTCTCCCTCAGGACACTGGACTCAAGGTGTTCTGTGTCAGTAGTTGAGCAACGTGATTCGTCCTGCCTGCTGGTATTTGGACTGGCCTCAAAACCTGAACTTCTGTTGGCCCCCTTTCGTCTGATGTGAGTTTTAAGGAAACCCATCTGTTGGTAGACCCAGGACTGTCTCTTGGTCATCTCCCTCGAGGCTTGGCCAGATTGGAGCTTAGACAGCTTGCCATAACACGTTCGCTGGGACTTGAACCAACATCTCACATCAAAGGGCTTGAGCTTGAGTTCTGCAGATATTTCTGCCCAGAGAGCCTCTCTTCTGGTCCTGTCGTGGAAACGTGGATGTTCCTTGTCATACAGTTCTGGGTGCTGCTTTACAAATTCCACAATGGAAATTTCCTGACTGTCAGTAAAAGTTGCACACACCCTGGCTCTCTTGGCTGAAGAATGGCACTCTGGATCTTCTTCACACCTCTCTTCTTCTTCCACAGCTTCCTCAATAGCTGGACGTTCCTCAATCTCCTCCTCTCTCCTCTCAATCCCCTCCTCTGTAACTTCAACTCTTACCTCTACTTCACTTTCCTTCTCCCTGTCATCCATCTTTTTTCTTCCTCTCTTCCCTCCTTTCTCTTTCCTCATAATCCAGTCAACAAAATAATAAAAAAAATAATAAAATGTGTCTCCTAACTGTGAAATTTGCCTTAAGCTCAAGTATAATATATTTAAAAAAACTGAAAACCCCTACAAATCAGTGACACACGTCTCTCAGTAGCCAAACAGTCAGTAACAATGACAAAGTGTGCGCAGTCGCTTATATAGTCCCAGACCTCCTCATTGCCTCGTTTTAATTTCAGACGCGCGGAAAAGAGTCGGTTCTTAATCGGTTGTTAGTCCCAGGCCTCCTGGGGCGTCCTCAGACCGTCGCAGACTAAATTTGTGTTGTCCCAGGCGTCCTGGGGAGGCCAGTTTGGATCGGTTAGGGTCAGTTACCCTTAGTCGGGGCTTAGTCCCAGACCTTTTTGGGTCCCAGGACACCGCAGACGGTCTGAGGCTTCCTGGGACTAATGCAACCGACTCACTTTCAGACGCATAAAATTCATACGCATCATATTTGAGTCTGGGATTAACAACCGGCCTCCTGGGACTAAGCTACGGAGGTCTGGGACTAAGGGTCGCAGGCGGCCTGGGACAACACACGACTGTGTAAATTTGGGTCTGAGGAGGCCTGAGGACGCCTGGGACTGGACATTTTGTTGAGGGCGGGAAATATGAATCGGTTGTAGTCATGAGAAATATCAAACATGTTTGATTTTCACACGGCCTCAACCGACAACAACCGACCCTTACAGAAGGTCTGCGACTAAGCATATATTTCAAACCGACCCCCCAAAACCCTTAATTGGGAGCCTTAGTCGTGTGGTGGAACACCCACATGAGATATTGCATACAATCTGTGTGGCGGTGAAAATGCTCTGTAAATCCTTGCATTCACGTCAGTATTACTGGTTTGACATGTCTCTTTCTTATGTAACATTCTTTGAATACATGTATTGAGATGTTTACTTTAGCAGGGGAAAGAGTATACACATGAATAACCTCTCACCTGTACAAAAGCCTGGAACCCCGCCATCCAAATTCAAAATTTGAAATATGCTATTTGGAATTCCGAATAGGGTATTTTGAATTCCGAATACGTATTTAGAATTCCACATATGTATTAGGAGGAAAAATCAAAATGACCAAGCCGTGCTATTCTAACAAACCAATCAAACAAGTATGCCCACCATTTTGGATATCAGCTGTTATGAAACAGGTAAATATTAAAAGATTTTCAAACCTCTAACCTTCATTATTTTGGGATACTTTGGTTTATACAGCATATGTTACCAAAAAAATGTATCACAGAAGTTTATTGCAATGAAATAGTTGTAGTAACCCAGTGGCCATATAGGTCACGAGGTGTGGGTAAATTTTTCAATCAAAAGATCCTACTCTCGTTCAGAAATTCTAATATGCCACATATGTCGCAATGCAAAGCAGAATTTACAATATGCCACATACGTATGTTGCCATACAAAACAAAATTTGCAATATGTCACATATGTTGTCATGCAAAACGTATCCCACATACATTATTTTTAATACAGTAGCCATTATTTGAATCAAGGGCTATATTTCAACTACATAACAGTAATAAGTGATAATACTGAGACAAATCTCACATCCAGTTTTCGGACAGTATATCAGAGCCACAAAATTACTTTAAAAAAAAAACACTTGGCCAAAAGTCAAGGAGCTGACCTAATTCTAACAAAGACTTATATTTTTTTTCATTTTAGCAATCTTTCTTTAATTTATGAGGACACAAATGGTCTCAGACTTAGACCAACCTTAGGTTTGAGCCACTAAATACTGAGACTTTTGCCTAAGCTGACTCAAATCTGTTTCACAAAGTTGACTCAACTGAGAGCGGTCAAATTCAAGAGTCTCTTTAATTACAAACAATCCCATGAATTTGCTTGTTTTAACCAAATGCAGTGTGGTGTATATACATGTACTTTTATGTATACATATTCATGAATGATATTATATAAATTATTTGATTTTATTGTAAGCAAGCTGAAGATTTGTGACTGTATGTAACGATTTTAGTCCACTGTTGAAACTTGTCATATGAGAACACTCCAACAAGAGGAGAGTGCCCGTGAACGGGCACTGTGTCAGCTGACTGAATGTTTTTGATTTGTGATGGTGATAATGAGAGGGAAGCATAATTATCAGGGAAAGGGCTGTACAGAAATACAGTAAATGGTAACTGAACAGCATGTTTGAAAGATATTCCGAAGCTGACAGAAGAAAAGGACAAAAAAGTTGTGCCCTGCAAATGGTATTATGAAATAAAGTAACAAGGTAATTGTTTAAGTGTAAAAAGTAGGTTAAAAATATTTAAAGAAATACTATAAATGCAATATCCTCGTTCGACCATGAAGAAGGGGTCCAAAGGTCAAATCTGATAATGCCAAAAGATTCCCAGCCAAAGAATTTAGGATGGTTTACCATCCCAAACCTCTCGGACCAATAATAAGTGAGTCATAGGCACTTTTTAAGTTTGGCTATCCTTGTTTGACCTTGAAGGAGGGGTCCAAGGTCAAATCCGACCACACAAAAAAATTCCCAGCCCATGATTTCCTGTAGCTTGTTTACCATCCCAAACTTGTAGGACCAATAATAAGCGAGTTCTAAGCAATTGTAAGTTTGGCTATCCTCAATTGACCTTGAAGGAGGGGGTCCCAGGTCAAATCTGACCACACCAAAAGAATCCCAGCCCATGATTTCCTATATGTTGGTTTACCATCCCAAACCTCCAAGACCAATAATACGCGAGTTATAAGCACTTTAAGTTTGGCTATCTTCGTTTGATCTGGAAGGAGGGGTCTAAGGTCAAATCCGACCACACCAAAAGATTCCCAGCCCATGATTTTCTATAGGTTGGTTTTCCATTCGAAACCTCTAGGACCAATAATAAGCGAGTGATAAGCAATTTTAAGTTTGGCTATCCTCATTTGACCTTGAAGGAGGGGTCCAAGGTGAAATCCGACCACACCAAAAAATTCCCAGCTCATGATTTTCTATAGGTTGGTTTTCATTCCAACCTCTAGGACCAATAATAAGCGAGTTATAAGCACTTTTATGTTTGGCTATCCTCATTTGACCTTGAAGGAGGGTTCCAAGGTCAAATCGGACCATATTAACAGATTCCCAGCCCATGATTTCCTACAGGTTGGATACAATGATTTACTCAACAGTGAGAACCTGAAAGAAGCTATTGCTCAGCTATGCCATGACATAGAGGTCTGTAATTTCACTATGTTATAGCTGACCAAAACGTCTGTGAATAACATATTTAACAAAATACTCTAAATGTAATAGTTTTCAAGTTACAACTGATTTACTCAACAGTGAAAACCTCAAAGTAACTATTACTCAGCTATGCAATGAGCTACATGTCTGAATTTTTGCTCTGTTATAGCTGACCTAAAAGTAGGTGAACAACATATTTAAGCAAAATACTGTAAATGCAATAGTTTTCAAGTTACAACTGATTTACTCAATAGTGAGAACCTGAAAATAGCTATTGCTCCGCTATGCCATGAGCTATAGGTCTGTAATTTCACTATGTTATAGCTAACCCAAAAGTAGGTGAACAATATATTTTAACAAAATACTCCAAATGCAATATTTTTCAAGTTATAGCTGATTTACTCAACAGTCAGTGCCTGAGAATAGCTATTGCTCAATTGTGCCATGAGCTACAGGTCTGAAATTTTACTATGTTATAGCTGACCCAAAAGTAGCTGAATAACATATTTATACTAAATTCTCTAAATGCAATAGTTTTCAAATTACAAGTGATTTACTCAACATTGAGAACTTCAAAGTAGCTATTACTCAGCTATGCAATGAGTCACAGGTCTGGAACTTCACTATGTTATAGCTGACCCCAAAATAGGTGAATAACATATTGCAACAAAATACTCTAAATGCAATTATTTCCAAGTTATAAGCGATTTACTCAACAGTGATAACCTAAAAGTAGCTATTACTCAGCTATGCCATGAGCTACAGGTCTGAAATTTTACTATGTTATAGCTGACCCAAAAGTAGGTGAACAACATATTTAAGCAAAATACTGTAAATGCAACAGTTTTCAAGTTACAACTGATTTACTCAATAGTGATGACCTAAAAGTAGCTATTACTCAGCTATGCCATGAGCTACAGGTCTGAAATTTTACTATGTTATAGCTGACCCAAATGTAGCTGAATAACATATTTATACTAAATTCTCTAAATGCAATAGTTTTGCAATTACAACTGATTTACTCAATAGTGAGAACCTCAAAGTAGTTATTACTCAGCTATGTAATGAGCTACAGGTCTGAAATTTTACTATGTTATAGCTGACCCAAAAGTAGGTGAACAACATATTTAACCAAAATACTGTAAATGCAATAGTTTTCAAGTTACAACTGATTTACTCAATAGTGATGACCTAAAAGTAGCTATTACTCAGCTATGCCATGAGCTACAGGTCTGAAATCTTACTATGTTATAGCTGACCCAAAAGTAGCTGAATAACATATTTATACGAAATTTTCTAAATGCAATAGTTTTGAAGTTATAAGCGATTTACTCAACAGTGATAACCTAAAAGTAGCTATTACTCAGCTATGCCATGAGCTACAGGTCTAAAATTTTACTATGTTATAGCTGACCCAAAAGTAGCTGAATAACATATTTATACGAAATTCTCTAAATGCAATAGTTTTTAAGTTACAAGTGATTCTACTCATGATGGAAGTTACTGAAAAGCCCAAAAGTAGCTATTACTCACTTAGCTATTGAGACAGGCACCCAACTTACTCACCATATTGTAGCTATGAAAAAAGTAGCTGAATAACATATTTTAACAAAATGCTCTAAATGCAACACTTTTCAAGTTATAAATGATTTTATGCATGATTTCATGAATTTTAATGCATTAAAAATTATTAAAAAAATTTATTAAAAAAAAGTAAGACAGATCCAGGTCTCATACTCACACAAGAGAATCTACCTCTGGCCTAGTACATATATGCAAGATATGAGAGAAATCCCTGCAATAGTCACTGAGAAAATTGTGATTAAGTGTTGAAATTTTCACACTTTTGGTGGGGGTACCCCCCTTGTAATGTCTCTAGCAAACAGACGAACAGACAGATTTGCATGCCTTGAACAATTTTTCATCCTCGATAGATAAGGTACCTTTTAAAAAAAACAGCACGTCTCTAGGCCTTGTAGTTTTGGAGGAGAAGTTGTTCATGCGGACGCGGACGTGGACGCGTGCGCGTACGCCCATGCCGCAGAGTGAAGACATAATGTCAGCTGACTGACAAGTCAGCTGACATAAAAAGTAGAGCAACTTTATTGATATTTATTTTAATAACAGTGGCCTTTGTGCTCATCATTATGGACTAAAAGTACAAGCTTCTAAAACTATCAGAAATATTAGTTGATATAATTCCCAGTTTAAGTGCCAGAAATACGCCTGGAAACACTGAGTTCAAAACTGGAGACACTTCCTTGATAGGCTGTGCCCATAACTCAGCCAAATATAAGGAAGAGTTTTGTTGTGAAATTCCTTGAATCTGAGTTCATGGACTGAGCAAAACAATGTTGAATATTTGGGACAAAAGTCTCAGATCTAAATCTAACAATCAGGTTAGGTTTGAACTCTGTAATGCAATTGTTCCCAGATATCTGTTATTCCTGATTAAAGTACACACAAATGTTTAGCCTACTCCTCCCTGCCATTATTTGACATAGGTCTTAAATGACCAATGAATTCAAAATCTAGCCAATTAAGATTGCCGAAACAAAAACTCCTTGGAAGCTGTATGTTGACTGGACAATAAGGTATCTGGCTTCAGGTAGCAATGGGATTATTGCCTCGCTAATAATGACATCTATGAATATAAATGATAGATAATAAACTAGAAATCGGCCGCCCTGTTGATAGTAGATGCGAATAGAAACAGGATAGCATAGAAGAACACACATTATCATGTGTAATGTCCACCCATGAACCTTTTGCCCAAATTGTACAGTAGTCTTACAAGACCCTGTTTCATTTGTAAAATATATCAATGATGCTTAAATATTTGTTAGTGTAGATGTAAATTATTTCAGCTTCATGCCTTTTTGCATTGGTTGGGTTGAAAATTTTGACGAAATCACTCTATCTGGCATGGTTAAGAAGATAGAAGCAAATTCCTGTTTTTCTATTTTTGGCAAAAATTTGAAAATTCAAAATGGCCGCCATTTTTGGGAAAAGGAAATTTTCTAGATACCCTATGGGTCGAAAATTTCAACGAAATAACTCTATTTGGCACGGTTAAGGCCAGTTTGTGTTTTTCCATTTTGGGCAAAAATTCGAAAATTCAAAATGGCTGCCATTTTTGGGGAGGGGAAAATTTTTTGAAAATTGCAAAGATTACATTCCTTAGATACCCCGTGGGTTGAAAATTTCGACGAAATCGCTCTATCTCGCATGGTTAAGGAGATAGAAGCAAATTTGTGTTTTGCCATTTTTGACAAAAATTTGAAAATTCAAAATGGCCGCCATTTTAGGGGACGGGAAATTTTTTTTTAAATTGCCAAGAATACAATGCTGAAATACCTGTGGGTCGAAAATTTTGACGAAATCGCTCTATCTCGCACGGTTAAAGAGATAGAAGCAAATTTGTGTTTTGCCATTTTTGGCAAAAATTCGAAAATTCAAAATGGCCGCCATTTTTGGGGAGGGGAAAATTTTTTGGAAAATTGCAAAGATTGCATTCCTTAGATACCCTGTGGGTCGAAAATTTCGACGAAATCGCTCTATCTCGCACGGTTAAGGAGATAGAAGCAAATTTGTGTTTTGCCATTTTTGGGAAAAATTCGAAAATTCAAAATGGCCGCCATTTTTGGGGAGGGGAAAATTTTTGGAAAATTGCAAAGATTGCATTCCTTAGATACCCTGTGGGTCGAAAATTTCGACGAAATCACTCTATCTCGCACGGTTAAGGAGATAGAAGCAAATTAGTGTTTTGCCATTTTTGGCAAAAATTCGAAAATTCAAAATGGCCGCCATTTTTGGGGAGGGGAAAATTTTTTAAAAATTACCAAGAGTACAATGCTCAGATACCCTGTGGGTCGAAAATTTTGACGAAATCACTCTATCTGGCACGGTTAAGGAGATAGAAGGAAATTTGTGTTTTGCCATTTTTGGCAAAAATTCGAAAATTCAAAATGGCCGCCATTTTGGGGGAGGGGAAAATTTTTGGAAAATTGCAAAGATTGCATTCCTTAGATACCCTGTGGGTCGAAAATTTCGACGAAATCGCTCTATCTCGCACGGTTAAGGAGATAGAAGGAAATTTGTGTTTTGCCATTTTTGGCAAAAATTCGAAAATTCAAAATGGCCGCCATTTTTGGGGAGGGGAAAATTTTTGGAAAATTGCAAAGATTACATTCCTTAGATACCCTGTGGGTCGAAAATTTCGACGAAATCGCTCTATCTCGCACGGTTAAGGAGATAGAAGCAAATTAGTGTTTTGCCATTTTTGGCAAAAATTCGAAAATTCAAAATGGCCGCCATTTTTGGGGAGGGGAAAATTTTTGGAAAAATTACCAAGAGCACAATGCTCAGATACCCTGTGGGTCGAAAATTTTGACGAAATCACTCTATCTGGCACGGTTAAGGAGATAGAAGGAAATTTGTGTTTTGCCATTTTTGGCAAAAATTCGAAAATTCAAAATGGCCGCCATTTTGGGGGAGGGGAAAATTTTTGGAAAATTGCAAAGATTGCATTCCTTAGATACCCTGTGGGTCGAAAATTTCGACGAAATCGCTCTATCTCGCACGGTTAAGGAGATAGAAGGAAATTTGTGTTTTGCCATTTTTGGCAAAAATTCGAAAATTCAAAATGGCCGCCATTTTTGGGGAGGGGAAAATTTTTGGAAAATTGCAAAGATTACATTCCTTAGATACCCTGTGGGTCGAAAATTTCGACGAAATCGCTCTATCTCGCACGGTTAAGGAGATAGAAGCAAATTAGTATTTTGCCATTTTTGGCAAAAATTCGAAAATTCAAAATGGCCGCCATTTTTGGGGAGGGGAAAATTTTTGGAAAAATTACCAAGAGCACAATGCTCAGATACCCTGTGGGTCGAAAATTTTGACGAAATCGCTCTATCTGGCACGGTTAAGGAGATAGAAGCAAATTGGTGTTTTGCCATTTTTGGCAAAAATTCGAAAATTCAAAATGGCCGCCATTTTTGGGGAGGGGAAAATTTTTTGAAAATTGCAAAGATTGCATTCCTTAGATACCCTGTGGGTCGAAAATTTCGACGAAATCGCTCTATCTCGCACGGTTAAGGAGATAGAAGCAAATTAGTGTTTTGCCATTTTTGGCAAAAATTCGAAAATTCAAAATGGCCGCCATTTTTGGGGAGGGGAAAATTTTTTAAAAATTACCAAGAGTACAATGCTCAGATACCCAGTGGGTCGAAAATTTTGACGAAATCGCTCTATCTGGCACGGTTAAGGAGATAGAAGCAAATTGGTGTTTTGCCATTTTTGGCAAAAATTCGAAAATTCAAAATGGCCGCCATTTTTGGGGAGGGGAAAATTTTTTGAAAATTACCAAGAGCACAATGCTCAGATACCCTGTGGGTCGAAAATTTTGACGAAATCGGTCTATCTGGCACGGTTAAGGAGATAGAAGCAAATTTGTGTTTTGCCATTTTTGGCAAAAATTCGAAAATTCAAAATGGCCGCCATTTTTGGGGAGGGGAAAATTTTTTGAAAATTGCAAAGATTGCATTCCTTAGATACCCTGTGGGTCGAAAATTTCGACGAAATCACTCTATCTCGCACGGTTAAGGAGATAGAAGCAAATTAGTGTTTTGCCATTTTTGGCAAAAATTCGAAAATTCAAAATGGCCGCCATTTTTGGGGAGGGGAAAATTTTTTAAAAATTACCAAGAGTACAATGCTCAGATACCCTGTGGGTCGAAAATTTTGACGAAATCACTCTATCTGGCACGGTTAAGGAGATAGAAGGAAATTTGTGTTTTGCCATTTTTGGCAAAAATTCGAAAATTCAAAATGGCCGCCATTTTGGGGGAGGGGAAAATTTTTGGAAAATTGCAAAGATTGCATTCCTTAGATACCCTGTGGGTCGAAAATTTCGACGAAATCGCTCTATCTCGCACGGTTAAGGAGATAGAAGGAAATTTGTGTTTTGCCATTTTTGGCAAAAATTCGAAAATTCAAAATGGCCGCCATTTTTGGGGAGGGGAAAATTTTTGGAAGATTACATTCCTTAGATACCCTGTGGGTCGAAAATTTCGACGAAATCGCTCTATCTCGCACGGTTAAGGAGATAGAAGCAAATTAGTGTTTTGCCATTTTTGGCAAAAATTCGAAAATTCAAAATGGCCGCCATTTTTGGGGAGGTGAAAATTTTTGGAAAAATTACCAAGAGCACAATGCTCAGATACCCTGTGGGTCGAAAATTTTGACGAAATCGCTCTATCTGGCACGGTTAAGGAGATAGAAGCAAATTGGTGTTTTGCCATTTTTGGCAAAAATTCGAAAATTCAAAATGGCCGCCATTTTTGGGGAGGGGAAAATTTTTTGAAAATTGCAAAGATTGCATTCCTTAGATACCCTGTGGGTCGAAAATTTCGACGAAATCGCTCTATCTCGCACGGTTAAGGAGATAGAAGCAAATTTGTGTTTTGCCATTTTTGGCAAAAATTCGAAAATTCAAAATGGCCGCCATTTTTGGGGAGGGGAAAATTTTTTGAAAATTGCAAATATTACATTCCTTAGATACCCTGTGGGTCGAAAATTTCGACGAAATCGCTCTATCTCGCACGGTTAAGGAGATAGAAGCAAATTAGTGTTTTGCCATTTTTGGCAAAAATTCGAAAATTCAAAATGGCCGCCATTTTTGGGGAGGGGAAAATTTTTTAAAAATTACCAAATGTACAATGCTCAGATACCCAGTGGGTCGAAAATTTTGACGAAATCGCTCTATCTGGCACGGTTAAGGAGATAGAAGCAAATTTGTGTTTTGCCATTTTTGGCGAAAATTCAAAATGGCCGCCATTTTTGGGGAGGGGAAAATTTTTGGAAAATTGCAAAGATTGCATTCCTTAGATACCCTGTGGGTCGAAAATTTCGACGAAATCACTCTATCTCGCACGGTTAAGGAGATAGAAGCAAATTAGTGTTTTGCCATTTTTGGCAAAAATTCGAAAATTCAAAATGGCCGCCATTTTTGGGGAGGGGAAAATTTTTGGAAAATTGTAGATTGCATTCCTTAAATACCCTGTGGGTCGAAAATTTCGACGAAATCGCTCTATCTCACACGGCTAAGGAGATAGAAGCAAATTTGTGTTTTGCCATTTTTGGCAAAAATTCGAAAATTCAAAATGGCCGCCATTTTTGGGGAGGGGAAAATTTTTTGAAAATTGCAAATATTACATTCCTTAGATACCCTGTGGGTCGAAAATTTCGACGAAATCGCTCTATCTCTTACGGTTTCTGAGATATTAGCAAATTACTCAAAAGTAGTACTGAAAATACACAATGAAGTACCTAAATGGCTATTACTCATGTACTGACAAAGCTATCAGTCCCAAATGCAATACCAAGCGAGCTATGGACATAACAATCTTGTATTCAAAATTGTAGTAAAATATCTTTAATTATTTTGGCTTAAATGCACGGAAACCAATGGGTACTGAAAATAGCTGTACTTAAGTATTACTCAGTAAGCAAAAGAGGTACAACAGCCAAAAGCAATCCCAAGCAAGCTACTGACCCAATAAGCCTGCATACCAAATTTGGTGACAATAGCTCTAATACTTTTCCTTTAAATGAGCGGAAACCATGCGTGACGCCGGACATCGGACGCCGGACGCCGGACATCGGACATCGGACGGCGAAAAAAGCAAAAATAATATATCCACCCCCCAGGGGGGTGGACATAATAATAATAGAAACACATATACATAAAGCTAAATAGGTAAAATTCCTCTCATGTGCTGCAATCCTAAAAAGGAACAGTCCAAAACCAGGCAGAGGTCATGACAAAGTAAGTATCCAGCAAGGGCAAAACTGCTATGGTGGTGGATATGCTAATCTGAACAAGTATGTCTTAAGTTGGCTCCTGAAACTGGAAATGGTCTCTTGGGATCAAACAATTAGTGGAAGCCTGTTCCATTCAGCTGGTGCAGCTGTGGTTAGACCATGCGTATCGCCTTTTTAGGACAGACTGAGGAAACTGATAGCTTATATACATGATTTACACTGATACACTTGATCAAAGATGACAAATAAGGAAGTTGGGAGAAATTTATGGCCTTACAAGTTAGAAGGGTTATATTAAAAAGTATCTGATATGAAATGGAAAGCCAGTTGAGTTTTTCTGGATATGGTGCGCCGTGACTCTTTCTGTTCAGTCTGCAAACGTTGTGGCAGAGAGCATTTGAATTTTCTGAAGTTTAGCAACACTGGCTTTGCTGAACCCATTCAGTAGAGAATTACAGTAGTCTAGTCTACTACTGATCACAGCAATTGCCATTAAACCTGCATTTTCAACACTTAGGAATTTCAGAATGTGTTGCAAATAAAACAATACTGACATTTTTGGTGCAAAATATATTTATCTCGCGTACTCGTGTCAATGTATGATTTGAAAAATAAAAATAGTCATCCTAAGTTATATGTAATAACCTCAAAAAGAAAAAAAAAAGATTTTGTTTTGAAAGCAAGAAGTAGACTTCCCTGTAATCACACATAAATACATGCATATAGCTAGCAGTTCACAAAAGCTTTCATAAAGTGTAATCTGTACTTAATTAAAGATATACATTTGGGACTAATAAGCAACAATTATATTCATTAGCAATCTTTGTTTTGCCAATCTTTTCATTCCATACAAAGGGCGTTATTAATCTAGTGTGTTCAATCATAGCCCTGACTTTCAAAAAATGTGTGTTTATACAGAAAATAGGTCAATAAATTGTCTGCACCTTCCTGTTGTTATTAAGGCAAACATTACCTCATACAATGTATTGTGCAGGTTACTATCACAGCTACAAAAACATCAATACAAGATAGGTTATCATTAATTACATAAATAAGAGACATATCAGTTATTCTATTTTTATAGTGCGCATCAGAGAGGTCATTTTGTGCAAACCAAAACGGTTAACCAAATGACCCCAGGCATAAATTCCATGTAAACTCAAATATTCACTGAAAAATAGCACAAGGGAGTATTTTAGAGGTCAAAATTGAAAAGAGTGCCCTTTTTGGGTGTAATTTTGAGGTTTCTTGTAGGTATTCAATACTGGATATAGTGTAATATAAATACACCTCGGACATATTTTAGAGACCATTTGTGCTAACTATATTGGTGGGGGAAAAGTATAGAATCTACTCGTGTGTACCACAGATCCAGGCCGCTGAAATATTGTATTTTCAGTGTTCTCCCATCTTCTAATTAGTGGGGTCAATCAATGTATTTTCAGGCCAATATTCCATCAAAAGGTGAACTTATAAACTCATTTAAACCATCACCTGCTTCTTCTTCTTTTGTTTTTGGTGCGCCAAAACAAGTATCCAATAATTTGGACATTTAAAAATCATTTTGGTGAAATCTATAAACATGGCTGTTCTTGGTTCGTGTTTCTAGACTCGTTCTTTACATTCACATATATTATAAACTTCAGATGTTCCTGCAGAATGAACCTTGTCAACCCCATTAATCTGTATCAAAATTTACAGAATTTATAACCCACTATGCGTCATATTTGACCTAAAACCAGGAAATAGAAGACTGTGTAATTGGTTTTTATCATTCCCCACCCCC
This sequence comes from Sabellastarte sp. h YS-2021, assembly GCA_964017235.1. Lineage (NCBI taxonomy): Eukaryota > Metazoa > Annelida > Polychaeta > Sabellida > Sabellidae > Sabellastarte > Sabellastarte sp. h YS-2021. The sequence continues at coordinate 86,571,245 of OZ024934.1, forward strand.
CTGATATGCATAGTTAGTATTACAATTTTGTAAAGAAGTGCTGGGTTTTAATTTTTCATGTATATTTTAGTAGCTATGTAAATCACAAATATGTCATATAAATCCAGCAGAAAGACATTTCTACAGAGCTTCTGCTCGTTTTTGGTGCATTAATATTCATGTAGAAATGACAAATTAATGTTAAAATTAAACTTCCTATATTCATTAGTGGTCCTTATTGTGGACTTTTTTTGCATTCTTTAGGAAAACACACAGAGGTATTTTTTCTAATTATTCATGGAAAGGAGTGGATAATAAATGCAAAATAACCCTCGTGAGGTATAAATGTTTTAATTTTATCACCCCAAAAGACACAATCCTACAGTTTCTATATGTTTTCTCTCATGTTAATATTGACAAGTATATGGTCTCTGAGGTAATTTTCCTCTTAGATTGAAAGAAAATTTGTGATCCCAACATTATGTCCAAGTGTGACAAAGAAACTACTGTATAACTGTATTTGAAGTGGAATTTTCCAAGCAAATATTTACACAGAATGGCTGTCATCAGTTAACTGACCTAGTAAATGTATATTAACAGAATAAAAATAACAGAATGAAATTGACTAAAATCTGGGAAAGCAGAAAAGTCATTCTTGACTTAAATACATTTGGACATTAATTCACTAGATTCTGAGTAAGTAGAACCAGTGCAACTCAAATTTATCTGGTACTGGAAGAAACATTGAGGTCTCAACTTTACAAAAAAATGACATCTTTTTACAGATATAAGTGGAGGTGAAGCATAACTAGAGCCATTTTGGTGGGTATTTCAAGTTATTTCACGTCTACTTATAGAGTGGAAGATAACTATCAGAAGAGCTATCTCCTGTGGATAGTGCAGGTTTTAATGAGCACAAACAAGACCTAAATCCTGTGGATAGTGCAAGTTTTAACAATTATAACAACAGCCAAATCCTGTTGATATGTTAGGATTTAGTTTAACAAAGTGCTCTGTATATCGTCACACAAAGGAAGTTTTATTGCCCATTGAATTCACAGTATAAGCTGGGGTTTTTACATCCCATATAATGCTTATTGAATTAGAAAGAAAAACAAAACTTTTCGTAAGATTTGGTTTTTGTTCTTAAAACTTCCCACAGATTTTCTTATTGTATTTGTTTAATAATACCACACTATCTTTATTACCGAAAAACTAAAGTAGAAGATAGAAGCTCTTAAAGTGATATCACCAAGAGAGACAGCCAAAACATGGGGAAAAAGTATGTGTGAATAATTCATAACTACTGGCATGCAATCGGCTTGTGTTACAATTGCAATTAAATTATTCAACCAAAGGTTATTTTTAGACCCCATGTCTCATGAAAATGTGGTAAGAGTACACCACATTGCAGAGTGTGTCACAGTGAATAGAGCTTTTTCTTCTGTTGTTTGCCTTATTTCTGAGAACTAAGTTTTTATCTCCACAGATGTTAAACAGCAAATGGTATCTTATTTCAATTAATGTTTTAGTATTGCTGTTGGTTTTAAGTTTCCAAACCGGTTGTTGACTGGTTTTTTAAAAATAAAATGAAAACCGGTTACAAACTAGTTTTTGAAAATGTATTTCTAGTGCTTTCAAAAGCTATAAAGGAAATAATTTATTCAGTTTTGATGAATCTGTGTAGAGGTGTCTGCTAAAAATGGATTAAAATGGTGCTTTGTTGAATAACAGGCATTCTATAACCTTCGACAACATTTTATTTGATATTTTCACAGAAACTTTGGTAAAAATTTACACTAAATGCTTAATACAAGAATGGATTTTAAAAGTAAACAATTGGTTGTTCAGACTTTATTTTTCTGTACCAAACAATGGCCAGATGAACCAATTTTCTCTTTACAGCCTTAACTATTTTGTTTACTTCTGAGCATTTTTAATTTCATTGGATAATTTCTATGTTAAGAGGTAACTGACAGTGGCTAGATAGTAAAAAAATATGTATTAAATAAACAACAACTTAGATTACAGGACACATTTACATTATAACCTAAATTGTTTGTTAAATTTCATAGAAAAACAATCGCATATACAATACTGCTAAATCCGTATTAAGTAGAGCTCGGTTTAGCAAAAACCAAAGACACCAAAGACTCAGAGTAGTAGGTACACTGCTTATTCATATTGGTGATATTTATTGTTTTGGCATAGGGCAGCCGATATCGATGTTCAAAGACATTTATCAGAGTCACCATTTTAAGTACAACTGTAAACTTTTAACTTACACTGAAAATATTTGAAATAAAGCCTAAAGCTGAAAAAAAATTGTATGTTCTTATCTTGCATTTTTGTTTGATGATGATGAAAACTTCCAAGTTCTGTTTTGGCAAACTTCACTTCAAGTTAGTGTTAGCAGTTGGGGATATGTTAGAACAAAACGTTTTCGTTATCCCGGATTCAAACTATTTAGTTGACAATATTACCTACTCGATATCGGCCAGTATTAAAGTATTTTTACATTCAATACTGCTGTCCACACAGCCAAACGATTTATCAATTTCCCCAGAGGGCTATTTCCAAGGACATTTACCAAATTATCTGGATACACTCATCTGGTTAAGTCTTCCTGGATACCTTGAGAAGCAACTTAACAGGGGTTCAACCATGACTGACAAACATTTGTGAACACAGAAAATAACTTACAAAACACAGCATTAATCTGACATTTCTACGTATGGATTCAGCAGCTAGCTTCAATGATAAATATGACACACTGTGAATCCAAAGAATTATTACAGAACTAAACATATTTTGTTGACCTCACAAAATCCTTCTCAGTGTCAAGATTTGATTTTGACCTCTGAAAAAAAAAAGCAAGCTTGAAGCTACTCCCACCACATGAATATCAATGTTTATGTGGTAACTGTTGTTCTTGCTATTTTTAACTGTGACCAAATGAAAACCAGTTTAACCACAGTTGACTTTTTAGAAATGGCTGAAAATTCATGAAAACAATACAAAACCTCTGAAACAAAATACCAGATTTCTGTAACTTCAATATCATTCACTTCTACATCATGCTAACAAGAAAGATCATGTAAACACATAATTTGACTGGTACTAATGTCTCTCCCGTATTATTTTTTTTGGAAATACACAATATTGTAATAGTTTTCTGAGAACCTCATCTGATAAATTGTACCCAGTTTGACAATATACAATGCCTGTTTTCGATTATCCAGGAAGCCAGTGACAGCCTGAATAAAAATAGTTAAAATAAACAGATGTAAAACTTTTAGTTGGCCTCCGGAACCTACCAGAGGACAAAAATGAAGATAGGTATATTCTGTGGAGTTACACCAATGCAGCCTGATCACTACCACAGTTACCAATGAGAATTGTCAAAATTTGTTCACAGGCTACATTTTCTGCCCCATGCAAAAATATCTGTCAGAATATAAAAATATTTTATTAGGACATCGGGATGCTGGCACAACCAACTCAACACGTATATACTTGTAACATTCAAAGCATTCTATCTAACACAGGCTAATTTAGTAGAACAAAACCTCAGTTATCCAAACCTACAGGGAGAGTGTGAGTATTAATTGGACAATTAAAGTTCTATAAAACATGAGTGTTTTACTGTTCAGTAAGGCTGCAAAATGACATCATTTATCACCAATATAAGAAGTGTCATTCAAAAGTAAATTAAACATATATTTACACCTAATATATTTGAATAGTAATAATCCATCACCGGTTTGACATTATGCAGAATTATAGTTTGACTGGAAGTTAAAAACCCTCAGCCTTCGCCTTCATGGTACTAAACTGCCAACCCAACTGCACTACAATTGTGCAACCCAGCGTAAAAAGACTGAAAACTCTTCATTTCTTTTATTAACCCCAATATGTACTTACAAAGAGCACTAGTAATATATTTTCAACTCAGATCAAAATAATCAATTTCAACAAAATGCAAATTTATTATTTCAAGATAAAGTAAACATTTAAACCATATATTTTTTAGAATTTATACTATCTTAAATAACATGCATGTTAATTGAAGAAAACAAGGCAAAGGGAAATAGCTTCATCATGGATACTTTATCAAGTAGATAATAATAATAACAAGGCCACTGCCGCAGCAGTTATCTCCCGCCTTAGAATCAGTAATAATGGAGAACTAAATGAGATATAAGGTCTTTGTAGTAAGATAACCCCACTTGATATTGAACAAGGAGTCAAAGGTAAAAGTCAGCAATTGGAAAAGAGTCTCAGGCCATGACTTCTTCTAAGTTGTTTTCACATTTGGAACCCCTAGTAGCAACAATAAGGGAGATATAAGGTCGTTTTAATAGGATAATCCGATTTAACATTAAACAAGTTCTATGACGGCCATTTTGTTTTCGAAACTAGCCCAAATTACTATCAGGCTAACTTTCCTAGCCATATATCTTTTGTTCAAATTTAATGAACCTGACTGCAATATTTAAAGTTTTAGAACATCTTGATGATTTTGAAATAATTGGCTTTGGCAACCATTTTGTTTTTCCAAAATAAGGCCAAACTTTTTCTCGGGCAAAACATTTGCAGGCCAGGACTTTTCACGGTCTGTCTTTACATTCTGAAGCCATAACACCAATAATAAGGGAGAAATAAGGATGTTTTAGTGTAATGACCCCATTTAACCTTGAAGCAGGGGTCAAAGGTCAAATTCAACACCTGGAAAAGATTCCCAGGCCATGACTTCCTACAAGTTGTTTTCACATTCCAAACCTCTAGGAGCAATATTAGGGGAGATATATGGCCTTTTTAATTGAATAATCCCATTTGACATTAAACATGTGATATGGTGGCAATTTTGTTTTAGGAACAAGGCCAAAATATACTACCAGGCTAGCTTTTTAGCCATATAGCTTTTGTGCAAATTTGATGAAGCTAGCTGGAATATTTCAAGATTTAGAGCACCTTTATGATTTTCAAATAATTAGCTATAGCAGCCATTTTGTTTTTCAAAATGAAGCCAAAACTTTGCATGGACAGGTTTTCATATCCATAAAACATTCCTTGCAAATTTGGTGATATCTTTGTAAATAAATGAAATATTAAGGTTTATGTAAAAACATGATGAACGGATGGACTCACGGACAGAAGGCGTTTTATAATCTCCTGACCACGGCCTTTGGCCGCAGGCGGGAGATAACAAACAAAATAAGAAATTACACAACTACATGAAATTACATTAAAAGGGAGAAGACGGTGAAGTAAAAATACTTATGTACAGATTGCCTATAAGTCGAATGTCAAAATTTGGTTTGAGTGGTATAAGATTCAACTTATTGGGGAGTGCATGTGGGTGAAGAAGGTGGTTTGTTAGGAAACCGGTAGATTGAAAGGCTCAGCAAGTATGTTTATGAATGATAATGTAATAATCTCCCAGACCCAAAAAATCGCTGTCGCAAATCGGACGTCGCAAATCGGAGTCGGATACATGTAAACAACCAAACAGAAATGAGAAGAAGGGAAAAGATCACTGTCACAAATCGGCCGTCGGATGTCGTAAGCCGCATACATGTGTACGTACACTAATTCTGTTGAATCATTGGATTACTTTTTTTATGATGGACGATAACCAAGTAACCCAGTACAAATCATTTGTTCCATAGTGAGGAATCTAGTCATATTTTCCAGCTCACTTGCAGCCTTACTTTTAAATAGTAGGAAATAACAAAACTTAAGAGAATAAACTGTGTTTGTAAAAATGAATATTTGGATAAAAGAGGTTCTACTACATTTGTAAATGTTTTAACAAAAGCATACAGCAGCAGCGTATAGTGCCACTCTATTATAACCTATGTAAATAGGCTCTATCCTTTACAAAACAATTTCATGTCAGTATAATTTAACAATTTAACAGTTAACAATATATCATACTGTATATATCTCTATAAGCAATAAAACCTACAAAAAATATACCCAATAAATAAGCATGGACTATAATATTAAATTATTAACTTTCCTAATATAAACAATGTAATTACAACCTACATTACATTACACTAGTATCCCATGTAAATTCAAATACATTTTCGTTGAATGCCGATTTAGCTTGATTACAACAAAGCATTACCCTTTTATCTGAAAATTCTGGTCAGGCAGAATAAAATTAATTTTGTGATTCAACTTGCACTGTGTATTAATCATCAATTATAATGTTTAGAGAGAGAGTATTTGTCCTCTGTTGACCCCAAATTGACCTAAAATCTATTTCACTACTTGATTTTGCATATGGGTCTGTTATAGACATGTATTGACTCGAAGGTCAAAGTTCGGGTTTTTACAAAATTCTGTTCAACAGCCTGCAGACTCCAAGAATGACCATTTCTGGACTGATAGCATTGAAAATATTATTTGCCAGTTCTACACCATAAATGGGCTACCTTGTACCATATCTATCATGGTCTTTGTGTGAACTCTTATGTATGTATTACATCAGGTAGTCAAAAAAATACTGAGAAATTACCATATAGATGTATTGCTGCTGGCTACATATGTGCAGACTACTGCATATTGAGACATAACACTAAGTATACAAAAATTACATCTGTAAATGGTAGCCCAATATGTATTGAACCATCACTATATAGATATCTTTCAACAGCATTTGGTAGCTCAATACATATTGAGACATTATTATATGTACGTATTACAACTGCATAAGGTAGTCCAGTACATATTGAGACACAATTGAACACTAAATTACAACTGCATAGGGTGCCTTAGAGGATGTCAATAGATGGAGATTAAGTACTATAAGTACGATAAAAGTACTATTAGAATTAGAATAGGGTGGCCCAATATGTTTTGAACATTACCACACATATATTTGGGATGGAAAACCATTCCCGTTCCAGGGTTCCAAAAAGATGCATTTTAGTACATCTTTGGTTGAATAGGCCTACTATCAGTATGTGAAAATTGTATGGGGTAAATGATCACAATTTCTTTAGATTTAGGGTTTGTTTCTAATATTTTTCTTTATCCCAGAATAAAATGGACTGACAATCTCTCACCAGTTGTTAAGTGTCAACAAGGTAATCCTACTCTGCCAAAACGGTCTTGATACTGAGATACCAGTAACATCAACCCATCCCTAACATAGATATGTTCCAACTGCCTAAGATAGATCAATACATAATGAGCTATTACACATACAGATGTATTACAGCAATATCAGGTGGCCCAGTACATACTGAGACATTAGCATCAAGTTTATTACCATGCGAAGGTACAGAATACCAGGATTTTTTGCTTTAGAAGACACCAGGGATCATCTTGTAGGGAACACGCTTGCAATATTCCTCCCAATACTGTCCATATTTCTTGCGGCACTTTTCATCATCACGAATTGATCTGTCAAGTAGCAAAAGTCCAAGGTCAAAGGTGGATTTCTAATGTAGAAGGCATCATAAACTGATATGTCAAAATGGATTAATATAGGTTAATCAATTGCAATATCAATATTTAAGTGCCAATATCGTTTTCAATGTCTCTCCATGTAGATTTTAAGCATGTCCTTCTATTTCAAATGTATTTCATACATTAATAATTAATATTCAAACATTGAAAAAAATAGTCTTTCATGTAAAATGAACTTTATTAGCATTAACGTCAGTGTGGTCTGACACTAATGAGAATTTTAAAAGCTCAATGTATGTTCAACAGCTGTTTGGTAAAAAAAACATTACAGGTTTTTAATCGGTGCATTTTACGGTAAGAAACAATATTTCAATACTGACTGATATGAAAAGTCAAACTAGAATTTCAGATAGAGATTGAATTTTCATACCTACACTAATTTAGTAATTTTACATCCATTCCAATGGCTAAGTAAAGTATACAAAAGCGTATAAGTATCTTTCATAGTAATGCCAGCTTATTTGTCTCAGAATGAAAAGTCTTTTAAGAAATTGTGCATGTATGATTTTTTTTTCTTAACAATATTTTAGATAAACGGGCAAACATATATTTCCTTGAACACAATACATGTTTTTTTCAGTCTTAGGATATTCCATAAATGCACCTAACGAGGTTTCTACTTTATAGACGTTAAATGATGTGGTCAAGTTGATTATAATTTGTGTATTCATGCCAAACTCGTTGACACGCTATTTCGCAACACCTTTTGCTTTCAATAACTCACCTGTGGATCAGTAAGATGGTCAGGTAGATGACATAGGAGTAAATCATCAGGTTCTCGAAGAGGCCAGGTAAAGACCAGAAGAAAGCCAGGGCAATCTCTGGCACATAGTTGAAGTGGCGTGCCATACTCCAGAAGCCCGAAACCAAGAGGATGCTGTTCTTTGGCTGGCCATCATACCTGCCATCTTCATGCTGCACCCAGTATTTGGCATGGATGACCTCTGGAGTGCGGCCCCAGATAGTACACTTGCCACCTGTACTTCGAACAACCTGGCGCTGGTAGTCTGCCCAGTAGTTTAAACCAATCGACATACTGCCTGCAGTTAAGATTGCTACACTGAGAAAGGGGCCAAGGTGAACAGGATTACTGACCAGATACAAACTGCACAAGGCATACACTCCAGGTATGTAGGTGAGGCATCCCCAGCAGAGCATGTATCCAGCACGATCTACACTAATATCAATGGTTCGGTAGTAACCAGCTTCCCACCAGAAGAACTTGGTGATGTAGAGCATCTGAAGAAAGCAGGAGACCCACATGCTATCCACAAAACCATGAAGCTCGTAGCTCTTGATGGCAAAGATCAACACTAAAAGAGGCCAGACAGTCATGCCAAAACGGCAGTTGGTGAACACTTTAATATCAATGCCAAATACCCGTGGATACAGCTCTGTTCCCCAGTAATAGTCAAACAACAGATTGCCAGAGCTTCCAGAGTCTGTACTAGAGGGCCTGGTTAAACCTTTCAGCAAAAGAAATGTGCAAATGCAATGCCCAGCTATATTTGTAACCATTAAAAATCTCTCAAACTTGTCATAGACCAGAGTTGGACTCAGACCATGAGACTTTAAGTAGTATGTCAGCAGACCAAAACAAAGCAGAGTAACTAGATAGCATCTGAAGCCATTGTCCTTGTAAACTGGTGTGTTGCCCTTTTGAGTTAGAGGCCCTTCAGCTCTCTCTCCAGGTACGATCATCATTAACACTACAGCAAAGAGGCAATAGCCAAGAAATATATACCAAACATCAGCTGAAAGGCTTCTGAAGACCTCTATCCACAACTGAATCAAATTGCCTATGAAATTACCATGTTTGCCAAGGGTTTGCAGCATCAGGAGATAGCTACCACTGCACTTCATCACTGTGTACCATACAACAACCACAAGGTTTGGGATGCATGTCATCAAGGCTAGTGGCACAAATGTAAAGTGAAAGAATGTCTCAAATGGACCTTTCTGACGAGTGTATTTTTCTCCATGAGGGGTACTCCCATTTGTCAACCCATTGGTTTTGTGTCCTGCAATGCCATTGCTGGGGCCATTACTGTGACCATTGGTGTGGATGGAATGGTTGTTCTGTTCCTTGACTTGAGCACGTTGCATGGTTCGTCTAATACACCTGGGAAATTGACAGTAAATGTTTAAAATGTTTTCTCAATGAAAAAGGAAAACACAAAAGTTTACATGTATGGTCATCTGTGCTATTTTCGTGTCAATGGTGTTTTCGTGCATCCCATTTTCTGTGGGTTTGAATGTAAATTATGCTGTAATATTCTGAAACTTTGCTTGCATTAATATTTTTATCATTGGAAATAGTAGTTTCAATAAAAATATCACGGAAAAACAATTTTACAGAGAAGTGCTGCTTGACGCATTGTTTTTCATGTGATTAATGGATGCTTTAACTTAAATAAGAAAATTCTATTTTTGCTGTTGTCACATGACCCCATGCCATTCGGATAGTATATTAATCTATATGAATTACATTTTGATGAGCAATATTTTTGGAAGATACAATCCAGAGCACCTGCAAATTGACTAATTAGCATGTAACACGAAAACTCCACAGTAAATATTTTTATATGTCAATTATTCTCATAATATTTTTGGCTTCAAAATAGGTTTTAAAAGTAAAAATATTTATTTCTATTCTGTAGCTTCGAAATATATACAAATTTATAAGCATTAAATATGTTGTATATTTGAAATTAATTTGTAAGAGCACTAATGGAACTCGGACATTTTTAATAGCATGAAAACCCCATGGATCACCATATATGTATGGGGGATACACAGATAGACATTGCATGCTCATCCTACCTAGTTAGATAATTGTGAGTGTACGATCTTGAACATACTTGATAAAATTTTGCAAAATTTTGAGAAAATGTGGTACATTGGGCCTGATTAAAAGTTGAAAAAGCACTGCAGTCCTTTATCCACTTCCCCAAACTAAGGCAGATTTCATGAGAGGTCTTAGCCCAGTATCAGACTCAAAGTTAAGACTGTTGATTTCACCAATGCTCTGTCTCAGCTTTGGCTGAGAAACCGGCTCAAATGGCCAGGATTGATAGATCTTGGGCACAAATTCTGGAAACAAATTAAGGCTCAAATATGACCACCATAATTATTTCTCCACTTTAAAATTTGACATGGCTAAAAATAACATACACATATATAAAATACACCCTGAATTTATTTATTTATTTAGGGTTTTTATGTCGCTTTCAACAGTGTAAATGTAAATGTTATAGTTTATAGTCTAGGATCAGTATATATATACTATGACTCGACTTTACATTTACACCCTGGCCTGGGTTTCAGAACTTTTTCACACAGGTTATCTGTCTCAGTTCCCTCAGGGAACATACTAGGGTGCTGCCACAATAGGGCGCACACACTAAGAACCCACTAGCAGTGTGGTACCCATTGATCCTGGGTGGAGAGAGGCACAGTCCAGGTTAACATCTTGCCCAAGGATGTTATCCCACATGAAACAGTCGGCGTCACCAGGGATCGAACCCACAAGTTGGCCACAACCCTTGGATTATGAGTCCAACACCCTACTAAATGAGCCACACAAGACCCTAAACAATTGTGTCCCTGAGTGAGGACAGGTAGTTAGAAGGGCAGAGGAAACCAGTACATACAGTTGGTCAAGGTTCTGTACTGTAAACTGCCAACCAACGGCAAGCAACTACCAGCTTTTCCACTTGAGGTAGGGCCAGGAACTGAACCCCGATCTCAGAGGTGGGAGGCGAGTGTTGCCACTCTGCCACAGTGGCCCCTAAAATACACCCTAATGTGGTCTTTGGACATTTCTATGTGGTTACAAGGTATTCCACTGGAAAATAGCATTTTGTCTGAACTAAAATGTGTCAAAGGATTTCAAAAATCTGTCAAAAACACTTGTGTTTGTTTTAAGATATTTTCATAAATTGGTCATAAACAATCCACAGCTACTAAACTGGCCCATTGTCGTGCAAGTCATCAAGGCTACTGTCCCCCTTTCCCCGCTCGTATATGGTTAATATATAATTGGGGTTTACACATAATACCACTAACGTAAATATATAACGTTGCGTCTGTGACGTTAGCCACAGTTAAATATTCTATTTTCGCTCACACAGTACTGCGGGCTATAACTACGAGATTATCCGAATTATGATAATGTTAGAACAAGTACCACAAACACAGTGACGTGTGGACCTAATACAAAACATGCTTTTGAAATGATTTCCCACGAACCCCTTTCTATTCACAATACTACCCCAACCATTCAAAGTTTATCAAGTGAAAGAGGTAAAAAGCCACACACAAATATTTAGTCCACAAGATATTGTCCCAGTTTTCTACTATTCCAACCCAAAACCTTCATGGCTAAGCTATTTTACGAGTTTTTTCAAACAATATGGGTAGCAGTTGATAAAGTCTGTGTTAAGCTGGGTACGTTTAGATTCAAGTGATTAAGATAGGGCAAATATCATATATGGTCAGATATTTTAATTCTGATAAATTTTGATAAATCAAGGACTCCTTTTATCAAACTTTACAGTTATGATAATAACTTTCGAAAATATAATTTAGCTAAACATAACTTTGAACACACAATACTAGTGCATAAGTCACACCCAGGTGGGGCAACTAAAGTGGCGGAGGGAAGTAATACATCCTCCAGTTGATCAATATTCAATCAGGATTTGGTCAATTAAGATACCCTCTGAAAGGACAGGCCTTAAGAGTTAAAACCTTAACCTCAGTGGTTAAAAAACATGAAGTATCGCTATACCACCATATGTCTCTGTATGGGTAGTTCAAGTCTTTCCATTTGCTAAGATTTGAACCTGGAAGGTGTGGTAGGTATGTTATCCTCTGTACCATTTAGTGTGAAGTAAGTTTTCCTGAGCTCACACACAATATACATAGCCTGCTGAAATCATACCCAGTTCATTTACATCCATTCTTTACAGTTACTTAACATATGAAATTAACAATAGTGCAATACTCACAATTTGACTTGTTTAATATAGTCGATATTCCAACAGGCCTACAAAGAAATGCTCTCTCAAATCTGTAATCAGAAAACTGCAAGACCTTCTCTAACAACAGTGCTGCAACTAAAATAGTACTGTAGTCACTCCAGCCAGAGTGATATTGTTGCTGTAGTATTATCCTGCAAGTGTAATGTGTTACACACAAAATAACCTCTCTTTAATATAGTAGAAAATTGGCGACCTATCAGTTTCAAAAATCTTTCAACACGTGACAATAATTAATGCACTTGTTCTGATGCACAGCAACACAGTTTCCACACAGCCACACACATGTGCCAGCTTTACATAATGATTTGTAAGGCAAAACACAAAGATGCAGTTGGCCCAATGCAATATTCACTGTGTGGACTGATGCAGTGCAGCCTTGAACTCCCTGTGAAAACTCAACTGAATGATGATGTGGTTGTATTAAAAAGGCGGCTGCATTCTCCCGCCAGATGTAACACATACTAATGGTGTGTGTGTGTATTGTTGTGCAGTAGTTATAAAATATCAGTAGTGTAGAATACGGAAGTCCGTTTGGGACAAACAAGAAGAAATTCCATTATGTAAATTTGTGACTTTAGGGGTCGAAGGCCACAATGGCTAAGTGGTTAGATAATTTAATTTACATCCTATCATTTACTCTGGTCTCTGTGGCCATGGATTAGTGATGGATTGACAACCCAGACTTTAGAATTGAAGAGGCCACAGTGCAAAAGTACAGTTTATAATAATATTTCAGTTAGGCGATTCTACTCAAATATGTGGTTGTTTTCGATTCCAACTCATGGTGATATCATAATAGGACTTCAGAAATGGGCACTTATTACATATTATAACTCCTGATTTTGAAAGGGATCTGTAACATCATCTTTTCCCCATACCTCTATCTGACTGGGTCAGTCTGCCTATCGCTCAGTCAACTGGCTACAAAAATTCATGTTGTTGATTAAATTAAAATTCTACCTACAAGAGTTTAATAGATTTCTTCTTACTCATTATGTTTTAAAATTTTTTTGTTGATTTTATTCCATTTTCTTTCATTTTGTCATTTAACCAGAAATTGTTCAAAATATCTGCAAAATTCTTGAGTGCAAGGACCATAACAGGTTTGACTTATCAGCTGAGTGAAATACTTTAAAATTCCAAGGGTTAATTACAGATTACATGTGCTATAGTGAACTTCTAATTCTTTGTAGGAAGACTTACACAGAATAAACAATTCTTGTCCAATATGTCTTAATCGGGCTTCCATAGAAAGAACAGCGTGAACAAGGATGTCTAAAAAAACAATGTTTGCACTTACTGAACCCTTTTCTTTTTGTAGAGTGTTTTATTGCCCCTCAGACGACTCTTCATTGAAATAGGAAGTAAGGGCCCACAGAAAACTCAAATGTGACAAAGAAGTGCAAATAATCCTTTGTGACAGTCAAGTGCATGGTTCTGATGTTAATTTTGAAAGTCAACCATATCCTGATCTTATGTTTGAAATACCAGATTTTACATCAATATAAACCTAAAGAAGTGATTAATTCAGTATAAATCTTTTTTTTTTTGTTGAGATTAAAGGGTATATATTGTAAGTCTGAAGCAATAAAATATCTTGGTTTAGATAGGTTTTAAACAGTGTTTTAGATAGGCAGATTGTTTTTAAAAAGAAACACTTATTACACATACTATCTATTTTTGTGTTTTAACTCAAAAAAAAATTGAACATGAAAATAATCAATAGCGTGTAAGCTATCACTTTGAGTTGAAGTTCAAAGAATATCTACAGTTTGGTAAAATAGTGAACACTTTTATCTTATACCAAGATATTCCTGACTTTGATTTATTAGAATTTCATATGGAAATACGTTATTTATTTCTTGAAAGTATTGCACAGAATCACGATATGTATAAAACTTTGTTAAGAAAAAAATATACATTTACATAAAAAAAAATATACATTTACATACTTAATAGTGAAATAATGATTATGTATAAGAAAAAGAAGAGTTCCACATCCCCACGTGATTCACAAGTTTGACATTTGAACACTAAATTGCGGGTTAGCAGGTTTGGAATCTAACCACCGGCTGTCACCTCTGTGTAGATTCGACTTCCACAAGGGACAATGCTGATGACCTGTCCCAATATGACGCTGGCTGTTGAATAGGACATAAAGCCCCAACTTTGACATTGACTAGTTGCTACTGTGTGGGTTCGAACTCAGTTTCATGATAACATGTGTGTGATGTACAGAAAGCTTCTCATGTCCTCGTACCTAGAGCCCACTGTCCCATGCTAGTCTCACGTGGTACATACGAGTGCAGAAAATTAAACTGGTTGGGGTTCATTTAAGGATGTGCCAACGTTTTTCAAAAATGTTCAGAAAACCTGTAATGATCTCTCATGTGCTAAACTAAAATGGAAGAGACAAGATGGCCCTACAGGGTGGCTAATTGTTAAATATGCACTTTATGGAACAAAAATAAGAACAAGAATGTGAGCCAAAATTCAAATACATGTTAATAGAATTGCACCGAACAGTGTGAACGGGGACATAAGCTGTTGAAAGGAATGTAAAACTCCAACAAGGATTTTATGTGCTAAGATAATGTGAGTACGTAGGAGTGGCTATCCAAGATTTCCAGTGACGAAAAACAATTGCAGTCTTGAAAATGATAGTGTAAAATTTTGTATGCATCAATGATGATACAATATGATGCCATACAATGTGTGTGCTCCCAATAGAAGCTATCTTGTCTGAGAACACCAAAAGCAATGACATACAAGCCAATACAAAAATGTTTTTATTTAAAGAATTCCCCAACTTTTTACCAGTTGGTACGTATCATACATCATCATAAAGCCTACATATCCTGTAAAAATTCCCACAACTTTCTTAGTTCTTGTTCGATTTTGAAATAAAAAATATATGTGTAATGCCAACTCAATGGGATGGGTTTGGTGTCTACCATATGTCATAAAGGATGGATAGCTTAAAATATTCTCTCTATCTGACAGGGATAGGCCATGAAAGGCAATAGTTTGAATGCATTTTGACAGAGCTATAAATGTGAGACAATGGCGAGAGCCAGAAATCATTTACCTAACTTGAAATATCACCGCCACCACTAAATTATTTAGAAAAAAATTCTCTGTAAACGCTGAAGTCTGTTTCGAAGTATTTATTCAATCAATAAATTGATACTTAGACACGATACATGAGTACTAGATATGTCAGACAAGTGTATTTTACTTCTGATGTTTAGTTTTGACCTTCAGATTTAACGACGAAATGTGTTGCCATAATGTCAACTAAAATATTAGGGAAGAAAGATGTATGTTCGGAGTCATAATGTACTCATTTAGAAAGCATTGATTGATACTTTCATAACAACCCCCCCCACCCCCACCCCCCCCCCCCCCCCACCCCCTTCTGCGTGGTGTTATCTCCAAGATACAATGTTATCTTTGTGAAGGCTATTTTACGGCACAGTGAGCATTGTCTCACTTCTTTTTAGTTTTGAGTATGTCTTAAACCCGCCTTTCTTTCTCATAGTGCCTAGTGTTTGCTTTTATTTAAAGGCATTTTTCCATCACACCTATTTGTTTTCATTGAAAATAACCCATCACAGAAACTGTAATACCCCTTTCACACTACAGGCGGTATCACCCTTGGTAACCCGCGTGGGGGAAAATGTCCCTGTCCTTGGATCACCGTCTGACGTCCGTGTGCGACCTTGTGTGTCAAGTGGCAACTGTCAAATACCTTGCTTGTCCGACTAAAGTTTTAAAATATTTGAAGTTTCCGCCTCTGATTTCAGTACTATGAGCATGTGCAGACGATTTCACACATGCACGTATGAATTTTATTTTGCGGCAACTGAAGGTGTGGTCCACAGTGTACATAAGGTTGTGATTCGGTTGTCTTTCGGTGTAATACGGCGACATAAAGTGATTTAAGGTATTGGTCATTTCGCTGAAGGTGAGTTAAAGTATACTCAGATAAATGGGTTAATTAAATTAGTACAAATTTCACTCTCTTAACAGCTGTAAATATATATAAAACAGCAGTGGGACAACATAAGGAGAGCTGAGGTGGGGGAAAGCAGTTAAAGGTAGGCTAGCTGTTATTCCTCAGACTGTTTACATAGATCTAACAATATAATTATAGATACCTATATGTATATCAAATTAAATCTAAGTCGGTCATTAAATTGGAAGAGCATGTTAGTCATTAAATGTCCACTTTATGATATTTCCTATATTTTGCAGATATGGACCTATATCCATACATATGCTAGAGTTGGTTGACCTTGCGGATTTCACCGTTTGTTCTCCACTGGACTTCATCACAAAACTAGACCACGGGAAAACCTCTCTATTATGAAGAGAAGTTTTCTCTTAAGAATGCAGTGCATTGAGCTGAGACACATCAAGTGGATAGCTATGTACTGTAATGCTTTACATATGGTATGTTTGGGCGCCATGCAAGGTACCTGCCTGTGTCAATAAAATAACAACTCCCATTGTAGTTACTGTACAGGTGTGTATGTTAAAATGGACGAGTGTTAAGTGCTTGTTTGCAAGTAATTACCAAACTTACCTCTTAGCCAAAGTAATTAAATGTGCCCTGACGTCATTCAGATGAATGGAAGTGATATTGTATGTACAGTTCAATTGTATGCAGAAATGACTGAGAATATTATGCAGAAAAATATGTGCTAATAAATGGTGATCTTAATGTCTTCAATGTGAACTTATTGATATGACTTTTCTGGTACTCTACCCTGAGAAAATGATTGCACAGTAAGATAGCTGACAAAAGAAATATTATATATTAAAACCTTAAGGTTATTCACACTGGCAAATGAGCATTTAAGAGGTGAGATAAAAATATTATGTCATTTTCATTTTGAGGTTGTCATGATCCAACTTTATTTAACTTATCTTAAGTTATTTATGTCCAAGCATAGAGGGCTAATGACTTCTTTACCCATTTTAATATAAGTTAATTGAGTGCAGAGATATCAATGCTATTCTCCCTGTCGACTGTGTATTTGTCAGAGGGATCGACTGGCATTAATCTGATATACCCTGGCAAATGGTTTTGATACACAGTTGATCAGAATGTTAGTTGTGGAAATATAACACACTAACTAAATCTGAGTTTTAATGAAACTTTATTCTTGTTCAGTATTATAGATTATACGTTAAGGATATAAAAGCACAACAAACACTATGTCTTATAAGATGTTGCTCTGTGATGTTATTGTTCTTCTTATGTTCCTAACCAGTGTGAATGGTAAGTGACGAGACTTCTTTCTTATTATTCAAAAGTGAGAAATTGAAACAATAGGAATACATTTAAAACACAACTGGTAAATAAACAAACTTGACGTAGACCTTAGTTCTTCAACTACAGGTGTATCTAAAGGCAAACTATGGTCAAACCAATGTGATTTAAATGTTAAATATGCTTCATTTAATCCAGTGTGTGCAATGTAATAATACCTTTACAGATACCTCATCTTGTATCGTAAATACATTTAATGCTATATGCCATGTATGCTTTATTTTAGTAGAAGCCAATGTTGTAAGATGTTTTTTCTGATATCTTTTCTAAAATTACATACGGATTGATAGGTGTAAGTCTGAAATATGACACTGGTTACAGAGATTACTGTAAGATGTAGTATTATGTATTTTCCACTTGTAGATATGTGGCTTAGATCAATTAAAAGATACACCACATTTTCTTCTTTGTCAAAATAAAGTACTTTGCCCTTAGTTGGAAAATTACAGATGGCCTTACTGCAGAATAATGGATAATGGCCCATAGGTGCTTTCGACTGATCATATTGTAATGTTGCCCTCAGCACATTGTATAGGCCACGTCACAACATGCATTTCAGATGGAGGGAAAGAGTGTATAATAGTTGATAAACATTCAGAATTCACCTGAATGTTGCATACTTTTCGCCCTGAATAAAGCACTTCAGCTGCAGCTTTGCATTTAATTCTACCAACTTTGTGGAATGATCTATCCGAGGACATCCAAACTGCGGTTTCTCTGTCATCTTTCAGGAGCAAATTAAAGACACACCTCTTCGGTAAAACTTACCCTCCATAGCCTTCCCGTCTCCCTGACATCTCTGGTGTCTTTCTGCTATGTATCTGGATTCTGATTTTTGCTTCTACCCCCATGGTTCTAGCACCTAAAAGTCTGTTATGTGGTGGGGAGTACGTGCTATAAAAGTACTCATTGCATTATTGAATAATATTCTGCGCTGAACAGCATCAGTTACTGGTAAGCAGCTACCAATTTTCCCACTTCAGGCCGAGTCTGGAGTTCAGAACAGGACCTGAGAGGTGTATTTTACAGCAAACAGTGAGATACCTGTAACTTACTCAAAATTATTCCCTCTCCATTTCTTCCTTTGAATCCTATTTTTCTTGTCCATTGAGACAAGAGGACCAAGAATACCAAAACACACCCGACCCCCGTTCCCACCAAGAGGGCTTTTGGTCTATGTGTACTTTTCCAGTCAAATTTCCAAAATTCTGTGCTAAAACAAGGAACTATTCGCATAATTCTTAAAACTTTGTAACACTTGGTTTTCTTAAAACCTTGGTTTTCTTTACAATAGAAACCATTATAAGTAACGATTTCTTTGAAACAAGTAATTGTCTTTACCAGAATATCTATTTGTTTAGTTGGTTTCAACCAACTGGATGAATTGGAGCTGTAATTATTACCTTTAGCAGAATGTATCTTATTCTGCTGGTTTCAGTCAGCTAGATAAACCAGAGTAATTATTAGCTTTACTCTATTCTGTTTATTTAAATAATTAGGATCAACAGCAAAGTGGTACTTACTTGCTCCTCCACCCCCTTTGCAATAATTCATTACAATTGAAAGACCAAATCGTTATTCACACTTGTTTTCCATAATACCCCCAGGGACTCCGTGAAAATGAAAATATGGTACGAGCAGATAGATGGTAGGGAAATGCTCACTTCCCTCTCACTCGATAGGTTCACGACCAACACCATTGTGATCACAAATGTCATGAGCCAAATGTCTCACGAAATCATCGCAAATAGTAACATATACTATTTATTTATTTATTTGGGGTTTTACGTCGCTTTCAACACTGTACAGGTCATATCACGACGGGTAGTTGGAAGGGCAGAGGAAACCAGTACATACAGTTCGCTAGGGTTCTGTACTGTAAACTGCCGACCAACGGCAAGCAACTACCAGCTTTCCCACTTACGGCCATGACGGGGATCGAACCCCAGCCGCAGAGGTGGGAGGCGAGAGTGTTACCACTCTGCCACCGTGGCCCCCAGTAACATATACTAACACTGTGTACTAATAAGTTGGCAGTTTAATGCTCTTACAGACACTGAACAGTGAACGTGTACCGGTTTATTGTTAAGGGAGAGCCAATTCCATGTCTAGTATAAAGGACTAAAAGATTGGAATCCATAGAATCTTCCTCAAATGTTCATCCCTATGGCTGAATGGATGTTGAACAAAGTTTCCGTTTTTTTTTTGAACCCTAGAAATTGCTACTACAGAGATTAGGTGCTGTAAAACTACCATTAGATCACATGAAGTGACACATGGGTCAGTAGAACCATATTTAGCAGAACAGTGCTGTTCTGACTCCTCGTAAAATCGGACCAACTTTTCTTTGAATCATACCAATTTCATCCAATGTCAGACCAATACGTTTTATGTAACACTGCTAACAGTCCTACTGAAACACACAGACAGGCAAATCCTGGTGAAAATACCAATGGAGAAGACAATAAGCATGTCATACACTCGTGTAGAAAAAGGAGGCATGGAGCCCAGTCACACATATGTCCCATTAAAAGAGATACGACAGGTAAATAGTAACATTCCACATGTGTTTTCACGACCTTGTCAAATAATTACTACATGAACAGACTCTGGGCAATGTCCCAAATACACCTTACGGGATATTAACCTTTGGATAGAAAACATGAAATCAACTGTACTATGTTTATGTTGTGTTCATGGTTTATTTACTACTAATTACAACGGTTCAATACATCACTTCAAAAGATATCCATGGTCAGCACATACTTTCTGATTGGTTGACACGAGTAGTGCACCCAAGCTGTGACCCATCCCACTACCAACGTAGCCCATTGCCTCAACACTAAAGTGAACAGACAGATATCATCAGGCTACGCCACAATTCATGAAAGTCCATAGACAAAAAGAAAAAAAAAGAAAAAAAACCCTGAAAAAAGTGATCTAGAGAAGTACGAGCATCGCTAGAGCTCTCGTTTAAAAATGGTTGCATTACACTAAGGATTTTAATGCTGAACTGATCTTTGATCTCAAATAATGAGGTAGTTTTCCAAGAATTAGACCCATAAACAGGATCTGAAATGAGATAAAACCCAGCTAACATATAATATGATATGATTGGCCATTTTATTTTTCTTTTGGTATAGCTGATTGAAACTATGCCAAATTCTGACATGAGGGAAAACAGAGGTTTAAACCTAACATTTTGTGAATGAGGACCAAGTATGTCAAATCATGAATTAGAATTTGGCATATTTTACATATAGACTTGTTTTTGGTACTACTCGTAACCTGTAGCCACGTGTGATGGAGACCCCTTTGTGATGGTAGAAGCCAGAACCTGTATCAGTATCTTCACCGGCAACCTCACAGATGGAAGTGATTGTGTGTAAGTGCAAATAGATCGAGCTCGATAAATCTGTCATGAAAAAATAATGTAAGGTAGTTGTCAAACAAAAATTATCACTCTCAGAATGTATCTTGACAAAGTATCGAAAGTAAACACAACCACAATTAAAGTAAATGTAACACATAAATTTCAATCTTCCATGCTTACTTTTTAGTAGTTTTTTTTTTTTATAAACACAAAGAGAGTATTCTTATATTATCGTCATTGATTTATTTCCTTTCGTTAACAAAAAAGTACTTTTAAAAGTAAGCTTTATAAATTTTGTACATATTCTCCAACAAAAATTTAGTCAAATGTCTAATATGAGCCCCTGGAATCTACCTTAGCTACTTACTACTTTGTCATTATCCTGTATGTAAAACATTTAAGTTCAATTCTTAGACAAGACTGTTTGTTAAGACTTACTTTTATATGAACAGCACAGACGAGGAAAGGGAAAGGCGCCAATCCTTGGCCCAAAAGGCAGAGGAATGTCTGGAGGAATTGTTTGCTCTGAAACAGTGTGAGGACCCCTTCACTGCACAGTACCGTGGTTATGTATTGGCTGCCTACTCCCAGGCTAGTACCTACAGATGTGGTAGGTACTAAATCTTATACCAATGTAATGTTTAACATACAAATTCGGATTACAAATATACTTATAACAGCTATACTGGAACAGGGCTTTAGCATTTTAACATATTGTTGCGAGCTGGATTTGAACATAGTAAGCTGACTGCTGAACAGGACGTAAACCCAAACTTTGATATTTAACCTTTGAACCTGATAACATCCAAGTGATCATATGCCAACCACAAAACTCCAGTGCTAGAAAGTTCTTTATTTAAAATTACCAATGTTCACTGTCTTAAAATGACATGCTTATAACTTGCTGTAGCACATAGCAGATTGGCATGTGAGACTAAAGAAATTTTAAAAGTTTTAATTTGACTGCAATGCCAAAATTTTGTTGTAGATAAAGGTTTGAAATATATCTATTAAATACCAAAAGTCTCTGGTGCTGTATTTTATAGCTGGAGACTGCAGAAATGACACAGGGCTGAACCAAAGCCTCATGGACTGCTATGATTCAAGGTTTTCTCAAGATACCGAGATCCTCGATTGTGAGTAAGTGTACGTACAGGTATTAGGTAGTTCTGCAGCCTGCTTTAGAATGTGTACATATATTGGATAGTTTTGCAGAATGTTTTTTTTTCTCGCAATATCGGAGTGTAAGGGAAAACTGTATGAAACTGTTTTCTAAAATGCTACAGGGAGACTCAAATATAAGCAAAAGCAATAATTTCAAATGGTATTCAAGATTAACATCTAAGGCCATTTTGACGTAATATTTATTACATATTGCCATGGCCTGGATTCTCACCCACCATCCTAGATGAGAGAGCCAAAAGATTACCATATAATCTCTAAAACACCAAAGTGTGTTTTTATGTAGCTACCTTAATACATTGGATAAAGAAGCACAATTCTACAATATATCATACTTACAAGTTTTTCATTCCTTTTCAAAGAAAGTTTCACTGGTAAATGGTGTTTTAGAAGAACAGAATAACTCTCAATTATTCTTTTTACCGTGGGATTATATAAGGCCTCATACTTTGAACTTAGATACTTAGGAATAATAATGTTGCAGACTTTTATGATGTTATATGAAAACTCCTGAAAATCTCCCTCTCTCTTGTCCACGCCATAGGCTTAGGTACAACCAGACCTATGACTATGAGCACTGCATCATCTACACACTCTTCCTCAGTGGATGTGCTACTAACTTTACCAAGGAATGGTCAGAAAGCACTAACAGTGTGTGGCAAGGATATTTTGCAATGTGTGGGAAAGGTTAGAAAATTTGTTTAATAATGGTTTATGTTCAATAAGTTAACATAAGTTATAATCACACACAAGAAACTTTACCGAAATGTAATTTACCAGATTTGAAATGTTACATTTGTATCTTTAGCAGGAATAATTTCCTTTGTTCATAATGTGAAGCAAAAGGGTTTCTCTGCATACAAGACAGATGTATAATTATATAAAATAAGTCAGCTAATACAAAGTAACTGGTTACAGAATCACGACTACAACAGTTATTTAACTTTGTAACTTTAATATTGTTTATGTATTAAATGTCCTTGCAAAGTGGAATGTAACTTTTAACCATGCTTTATTAGATGAAGAAACCAGTTGCTTTGACAATGGTGAAGTATTTGCGAAAGCGAGTCAGTGTCGTGAGGCAGTCGATGACATTCAACTTGTTGGATTTGACCTTGAAGAATATTGCAGGTACAGTGGTAGTTTGATGGTCATTACTTAGGTCAAAGGTTTTGTTTGTAGGATAATCCAAAATGTACATTTTATAACTGGTATACGTCAGTTTATATACACCAGTTGGTCACATATTTACGCGAATGGATACAAAATAAAGATTTGCAGCTATATTTTGCTTTACATGATTAAAAAAACCCACAAACACAACAGTTCCCAGGAAGTTGAAAAGAAAGAGGAATATGGGATATAACATTTATTCTTTAAGTTTTAAAACTACTTAGTTTTTTTTAATGAGGACATTGAGAAAAACCTTTGTTATAATTCTTTATTTTATAGTTGAATAACCTAAGCTGGCCAAGCGACCTGTCGACCTAAGGTACCATAAGTAGCATGAATATTAAGGTCAGATCCAAGGTTAACATGCATGCACCCTCAGACATGATAAAAAACACACATAAATACGACTGTTGGATATTTTTTCGTAAATGAATTTTTAGTATAGTATGGTCTAACCTCACATTATGGTTGGTACAACTGTAAAAATATAATATACAACACGTCTAAAATAGTTCAGGGTAATGCTTATAGCTTTATAATTTGATACATGGTTTAAACTAGTACAAACAATAATGGATTATAATGGAATAAACAATCATTTGAAACTTTAACCAATCGGACCGTCAATACAAAAATTAATTATTGTAAGCCTCACATTCTTTGTTTGCTAATCTCAGGGCACCAATCCTTGTAGAAATTACATTATCTACATATTATTCTATATATTATTGCATTAATAATAATAATAATTTTATTCCAGATATAAAATTACACTGTATTTGTCCATCTTAACATAACAAGTGTAAAAACGTACTAATAGTAAAAATTGTGCAAATCAGTGAAAATATTTTCATTTCTAATACCTCTCAAAAAATACTCAAACATTATCAAGCCGACCCAATAAGTCTGTGAAAAAACCCCAGTAAATATTTTCTGAAATGAATTGGAATTATGCAAACTTTGCTGATAAATTCAGTAATTATGTACATCTTCCAATATTTTCAGTTAATATGTATGATTATGTATTTGACCTTTTCACTGTGTTATATACTTTAATTTGAAGAATGGCTAGACCAAATGCAATGTCTGTTAGTACATTTTGCACATTGTGTTTTCAGTACTATTCAAAATTCAGTCTGAATTTAATGGCATAAATGTCACACCCAATAACCGGCCATATCTGCAGGCCTTTCTGTTGCCCGTCCTCAACAATCCGTGTTACTCTATCTCTTTCCGTGTCTCCAGTGAAGTTGAATATATCCTATAACATTACTCTATATCGTCATTAACCTAAAAGTATCTTTACTGAATCTTCTCTGTGTCAACCAGTAGCTATTGCCCTCCATTCCTTGTCTAAACCATTGCTATAGATACCAACAAGGTTTCAAAGGTGGTACAGCATCCCCAAACATGTTTTATCTGTGTCACAAACTACTGGACTTATTGCTTTAAGTGTGACCAGGACATAAAGCTAAGGTGAGCTTTTTCTTTCGTAATTTAAAATATATATTTCGTTGAAATATTCCCACAGGTTATCACTAGGTACTCTGAAGCCTTGTATAGAGAACATTCTGTCCAATCTCACGTGTGAAGAGGACTTCTTTCAATTCATCAGAGAGGTTGCCTACAGTGACCCAGAAGAGTTCTGCTCTGACCAAAGTATGTTTCTGAGTCTCTGAGAGGGAGTCCTGAGCCACTCAAAATCTGGGGAAAAACCAGTGAACTGGTCATTCTTAAATCTGTTGAATTATTGGGTTTTTTTGTCAATAGTATGATAGAAACCTGATATTCATTCAGACTTGTAAAGCCAGTTTTTCGTTGGTTTGTTCATGTAATTGTCCTTATTTGCACAGTTTGTGCAATCTGTGACACAATGGTAAAACACTCACCTCTGAGACCAGAGTTTAAATTTTAAGTTTACATTTGCAGTATAGAACCTTCACCAACTGTATGTACTGGTTTCCTCCACCCTTCCAGCTACCCGTCACAATATAACTGATACAAAGCTACAGGGTGTGACGTAAGACTCTATACCACTATACAAATGAACAAATTAGCGCACTGAAACTAATTGAGAACCAGCAAACATTTACCATCCATTCCACTGCAGGTTGAGCTGGAAAGGAAACCCATCCCCTTGTAGGTCGGTGGGTGAGTCAGTGTGCTCTCCACTATGCTTGTGTGGTGCAGTGGTAATACACTCACATCCCACCCCCTGAGATCAAAGTTTGAATCCCGGCCTGACCTCATGTGGGAAAGTCGGTAGTCGCTTGCTGTTGATTTGCAGTTTACAGTACAGAACCTTGACCAACTGTACTGGTTTCATGTGCCCATGAAACTACCCATCATAATATAACCAATAAGGCCCTGAAGGCATGACTGAAAAACACTTAATAAGTAAATAAATAAAATAAATAAATCTAGCCACTATGATTCTGTTTATGTTACATAACAAATACTGTGCCAAAAATGTTACCTCACACATCACAATTTTGTTATGACAGTTGTTTTTCAATATTTTATTTCATACACATTCACATGTAGTGATCTGTATATTTTTAGGAATATGTGATCATAAAGTCCTGCAATGCCTGAATTCTACTGCCTTCACTTTCTCAGTCGACCCATCTAATTATGACGTCACTTGCAGGTAAATTGGCACTTGTTCTATAGATTTACCATTATTAATTAATTTATTTATTATGGTGGGTGAGTACATAATATAATGTGTTGCAGACAACAAGAGAACAAATGATTCTGTAGGTCTTAGCCTGGTGACCCATTTTAAACATTCATCAAGAGTAAAGACAAAAAAATAACACCCTAGTACATAGGACAATGAAATGATTTCCCCTGGTCTTTTCGAGTGGTAAAACTTCAAAATAGGTTCACAGTGGGCATTTTATATGTATTATACACTACTTTGGATACCAAGTAAAATAATTCCATATTTACATAAAATGCAGTATAAAGCAATTATTGCTTACTATCCATATTAAGGCGCGCCAGTGAACATAAAAACTTCATTCTTTAAATTAGAATTTCTCTGTTATTTGTGCATGCATTTCAATGTAACAAACGTTAGCAAGATGATCTGTAAAATACATTTTAATGATAAACATAGCATAGTATTAGGCTACACAGCTTTAGAAATATTTACGAATTTACCGCACTTGAAAATTGTGGGAGAAAGTATCCACATTTAGGGAAGAAAAGGATAAAGTGATTCACAGTCTTTATTTTGAGGTTATGTCAAACACATTTTTTTGGTGGATAATAAATTCCAGAAATGAAAGTTTATGCTTTCAAGTGATCATGTCATCAACAGATGTACAATAAATATCAGTCCACTGAACATGGTTAAACATGAAGATGTTTTGTGTTGGACCTAGTGCAAGGTACTTTAGTGCATTGTTATTTTGTAAGAATTTCCTCTCCAAAAGAGAGTGAGACTATAAACTCCCAATTATTAAAATGCACTCATTCATTACCTCATAAAAGGTTAAAAGCTTTAAAACCAGTCAGAATTTGTGTTATTTATGTATGTGTAGGAACCTGCATGATGCACTTGAAAATGGCTGGTCCTGTCTGAGGTTAGACTTCAGCTGCACACCAAACTATGACATGCTCCAAGAATTGCAGAAGTCATTAGAATACCATAGAGGCCTCTATCTGCATATGTGTCTCGGTAATACAGATAAAAAATAATATCATGTTAAAATGTACTATGACCTTCAGATGTATCCAACTTTTGAAAGTTTGCCAAAAATTCACCCCTAGGTATAATCTTATTATTAATACAGGATTTCTTTCCCCCGGGTAGTAGTGGCTGGGATCTTTAATTTATTGTTTTAGGGTGACACACCCAGCCCTTACCCACAATATCGACAATGGGATTATAGAATGTACTCTATGTCAAATCATTGTAAAGTAAAGCTATAATGTATTTCAAACTTCTGTTTCAGCTGAAAACAACTGCATATTTGACACTACTGTGATGAAAGAAATGGTATCTTGTTATGATATACCAGTGACAACCGAGAGCTACTGTGGGTGAGTGGGGTTACCCAATTAAAACAGTTTATATAAGCATAGATAATATAATATAAACTTTCTTATGAATGTTCATCTATATAGAGGGACAAGTGACAGTTTGAATTAAATACTTGTGATTTTTAATATTTATGGGATAATACTTATATACTCATACGCAAATGTATTGTAAGAGCCATATTTTAGGGACGAAAATTCAATTAGCATGTTAAGAGTTTAAAAGTTCAAAGCATCAAATAATGGTATTCAAAAACATGGTATTCATAAAGTACTAGTACATATTAGGACATATTAGCTTACCAAACAGACTCCCTGTGCATTGCAGTATATTGATGCAAAAGTGGAATATGCACATAGCACATAACGCAAACTGAAACTCAAGCCTTAAGCAAGACCATTAAAATAGATGCCACATATAATAATATTGTTGTCAGAATACATTGGTAAATTACCTGATGAATACCAATATAACTGTGTAACAAACGTTAATAACAATCAGTTAGATGCAGCATTTTATGCAACTCTTTTGTTTACTCACAGGTCATTTGAAACCTATTTGGATGAGGTGAAGAAGTGTTATACAGATATTCTAGATGAAAAGAGCTGCAGCAGGGAGTCTAAGAACTACTACCATAACATGTACAAGAATGCTATGCATCGGAGGGAATCTCAATGTATGTACAAGTCCTCATTTATTTTAATGTTTTGAAATTATTTTTTAGATTGTTTACACATCATTGTCAATAGCTTCACTATTTAAACAGCATTAGCACCCTGAAAGTGCAAATCCCTGCCAAGGGCCAGCACTTCCAATATTGCTTATGAGTACAACGATAAAAAACTTAATTTTTGGATCCAGAGGGTGAACCGGATCATCAGCGAAATCTGATCATTTGTTCCATTTGCTATTGTTTGATGTTTCCTGAAACGTTTATCAAAACTGCTCCATAATTTTTACCCCACAGCCCTTAATGGCTGTTGGGGTATTGTTTTCACCCATGGTGTCCGGATGGTCGGGCGGGCGGGCGTCCGGGCGGGCGGGCGGGCGGGTGGGTGGGCGGCGGGAAATAGTTTGTCCGGGCTGTATCTCAGAAACCGTAAGGTGTAGGAAGTTGATACTTGGTAGGGACATTGGTTAGGGGGTGTAGCTGTGCAACGTCATGGTCTGACCTTGATTTGACCTTTGACCTTGCCGTAGTGACCTTGACCTATAAAATCTTGTCTGGGCTATATCTCGGAAACCGTAAGGTGTAGGAAGTTGATACTTGGTAGGGATATTGGTTAGGGGGTGTAGGTGTGCAACGTCATGGTCTGACCTTGATTTGACCATTGACCTTGCCGTAGTGACCTTGACCTATAAAATGTTGTCCGGGCTATATCTCGGAAACCGTAAGGTGTAGGAAGTTGATACTTGGTAGGGATATTGATTGGGGGGTGTAGGTGTGCAACGTCATGGTCTGACCTTGATTTGACCTTTGACCTTGCTGTAGTGACCTTGACCTATAAAATGTTGTCCGGGCTTTATCTCGGAAACTGTTAGGTGCAGGAAGTTGATATTTGGTAGGGATATTGATTGGGGGGTGTAGGTGTGCAACGTCATGGTCTGACCTTGATTTGACCTTTGACCTTGCTGTAGTGACCTTGACCTATAAAATGTTGTCCGGGCTTTATCTCGGAAACTGTTAGGTGCAGGAAGTTGATATTTGGTAGAGACATTGGCTAGGGGGTGTAGTTGTGCAGCATCATGGTGTGACCTTGATTTGACCTTTGACCTTGCCATAGTGACCTTGACCTATAAAATCGTCAGGGCTGTATCTCGGAAACCGTAAGGTGTAGGAAGTTGATACTTGGTAGGGACATTGGTTATTGGCTATAGGTGTGTTTTATCATGGTGTGACCTTAATTTGACCTTTTACCTTGCCGTAGTGACCTTGACCTTTAAAATCTTGTTACACCTTTGGGTCTGTCTTTTGATGCAGATTAAGCAAAAGTCATATTAGAATTTATTAAGAATTTTACTTTCATAACTTCCCATTGTAAGAGATAGAATTTCAAGTGAGCCGCAGATTTTACTCCAACACCACACATAAGCATTCATTAAATGTATTACCACTTCTGTATGCATGGTAATATTCAAACCATCTAAACCATAATTCGGAAATGCAGATGTATATAAAGAGTGTTGAATTTTAGTTTACTGATTAATGCTGTCATCTTGTCATTGAATTATCTTGTTTTAATACTTCATCTTTATATGCATTATCTTTCTTTTAAACATTATTTCTCCATTTAAACATTGTTTGGACCTTTATATAACTGACAGTGCTCTGAAAGTATCCTGAAGTTTGTACTGGTACAGTACTTCTATATCTCATGGTGTTGAAAATATTTCCCAAGGCTGTGGGGTACGGGCATCTCTGATGCTATTTTTTAAAGTTATTTTGCAAACAGACAAATGAACACGGCCAATTACATAACCGCCTTGGCAAAGTTAAAAATGATTTAGAACAACGAGGGATGTTGTGTCCAACTGGTCATATAACTTTAACACTTCTTTTGATGATACAGATCTTTATTTTGTCCAGTATTTAAAATTTCTACTGTGATATTGACCTCTTCAAAGTCTTTTGTAATTGTATCCATCAATTGAATTGGACACCAGTTTTTATTTCACTTTGTCTCTGAAACTTAGAGGAGGTTAGAATGACGCAAGAACTGGGGAGAAAATGAGGACAGTCTGGGGCAGATTTGGCCGTTTTTTAATTATTCTTACAATATCGACAAATTACATAGTAAATTATAGAGGATTGGGTTTCAAAAATCATTGCCAGTTCCCCAAACCAACTCAGGCTCTCTTGATCCATGACATAATTTCCTTGTTTTGGATTATCTGTATATCCTTATTACCACTGCTGGACAGGTTATATAATACTATGTTAGTAATGATCTAGCACTTGCCGGGTTCAGATGATACTTGTTGGACAAAACAGAATCTATCAAGGCAGATACCATTTTGTCATTTCAATTGGAGTTGAAATTTGGTGGACCACAGGGGTCTGTTTTGAGAACAATACTTGTTTTTTATTTCTACACCAACACATTAGGTTCTATTATGTAGTCGTATATATAGTAGTATCAACTACTACTGTGACATCCAATTGAACAAAACTGCATCACCAACTGATTTTTCTCAGTCCATGTAAAATCTTAATGATTGGCTTAGATACATTTACAGTTATTTCATGGTATTTAGTAAACTAAAAACCTCAATTCCTACAAGACGAAATTTTCATTTTAATAGAAATCTTCATTATAATATTACTTAATGTTGGTGACGTTAATACTCTTACAGGTAGTGAGTTTGCAGAATTCCTGGCTGCACTTTGACAATAATGTACTGTTTTGTTGTATAGGTAATGCCAGATGTACAAACACAGCAGACACGGTGATTGGTCAGATACACGCATGTCATGAGTCTGTGACGTCAAATGTTGATCAGCTGACCAGTGACCTCACCTACCTCAGCCAAAAGGGAAACTTTTGCAGGTTTGAGAAGTTACAGTAGACATGAGTTACAGTAGGCTTGATGCCGCAACTTGGCATACGCCTCAACTTGCCACAAATCACACAATAATAGGAAACTAATCTACATTTGCTTGCCATCGTGAACACTTGCATTTCCTGTAATAAGTCTTATGCCCAGGTCACACGGTGGTGAAACTTAAAGGCAAATAGACATGGATATCAAATTCTTAAATGTTCTTGGTGGATTCTTCATTATTCTTTGTCTTCAGTCCTCTTCATTATTCGCCACTTCATGCCGACAACAGCCTGATGTTCAAAATTGTGGCTGGTGTTCGCTGATGTTTGTATAACTTTGCCATGACAATTCGCCACGATAGGTAGCATATTCTCTGTGCGGTAGCTCTGCCGTAGGGCAGTCTCCGACGAGTCGTACTACCTTCTTGCTCTCAGTATTTTTCCTTGTTCTCACCTTGTTCTTTCTTTGGTGGTAGCAGAGTCTTCACATATCTCATTGATTCTCATCCTTTTATTGATAATTCGTGGATAATTGTAGAAAATCGCCAGATTTTGTAAGTATTCCCAATATAATCTTGGCTTTGTCAAAGTTTAATCTCAGAAAAGTAGAAAAACATCATAGAACATTGTAGAGCTCTGATAAACGTTTTATCACACTCCCCCCCCCCCCCTTCTTTTTTCCGGATTCCAGGAATTCTGAAATCGCCTGTATTCTCTCCTATATTTGCCGAAATGATTGTAGCACCCTCTCCAGTGTGTGTGATTTGGGCCATTACTCGTGTAGGCCACGTTAGCTGTTGTAACAATGTGGAAATAAATTAATTGGTTGCATCATTTTCTTGCATAGATTTCAAGTTTTTGAGTCAAGTTAGGGCACTGATTACAATTAAAAAGTATAATATTATCACCATAATAAAGCATCGTGAAAGATGAATTGACCTTACTGGTTGTTGGTAAGACTATTTATAGCCTGTGCCTGTGACAATGCATACTTTACAGCCATGTTGATGAAATTTCCAGAAATTTTAGACATTGGCATAAAAATAAAACCAAGATAAAAAGATTTTGGTTGTGATCCCGATCACTATCGGATCTAGGAATGTTTAAAGGATTTCTTATCATTCCACTCACAAGCAGTATTGCTGTGGTTGAGCCTTGGCAGAAGTATGCTTTCTTTGAGTGCTGTAGTCATATATAAAACAAGCACAAATGAGAACAATTTTCTTCAAATGCCAACAGACAGCATGGGCAAAAAAAAGAGAAAAAAACACACACAAAAAAACCCCAAAAAAACACAAACAAACTAATGTTTCATTCTATTTTAAATGTAACTTTCATCACTGGTACTACATGGATGGCATTGGGTCTAAATGGTGTTGAACTGAGCCCTTTCGCTTAAAACTGTATTCAATAGACAAATAAATTGATGAAATGATGTCTTTGGGAGTTAAGCTGGTGTTTCTCATATAACTGTTTTCGGTAAGTCAAGTGATTTGTTATACAATTAACATATGAATAACCAATTATGAAGAGTTTGTATTTTGTATTGTCTTTTGTATACTTAATGAGACTGTAAGTGAAGTAAGTGAGAGTCTATTAATGATATCGGACCAAAGATACATATTTCCTGAAAAAAATAACATATATGTGTGCATTGTGACCTCAACCATATCCTAAACTTTCTTTTTCAAGCTAAGATAACTGCTGATGGTCGTTAAAACCATAAATTTAAACACAATGTTAGATGATTGTGATTTATCTGTTTACTAAAATCAATACCAGCTTTCTGGGCCCTTGAAATCCAGTACCGTGTTTGCTAATCATTGTTTTTGTTAAAACACGGACATGCGTGTACCTGAGTCATAATTTAAAGTTAAAAATACCTTTTGTGGAAAAAATTGAACTTAATTAACTTTGTTTTTGATAACATATGCATTTACAATATGAGATAGATCACCAAACATTTTAAATTTCTTTCTGTTTAAATTTTGGCTAAATATCAGTTACATCAAGAGGTAACATTAGTTTTCAGCAACTGGCTCTACACAATATAAAGTGGACTCAGTGTGTTTATCGCAACCAAGGGAAAATATGAATGATGACATTTCCATACCAACCCAAATAGATAATATAATAAACACTTTACATTGAAAGATACATGACTAAATTTAAAATATAGCCTTAAAATTTTAA
The DNA here is from genome assembly GCA_964017235.1 of Sabellastarte sp. h YS-2021. Lineage (NCBI taxonomy): Eukaryota > Metazoa > Annelida > Polychaeta > Sabellida > Sabellidae > Sabellastarte > Sabellastarte sp. h YS-2021. Next base: position 86,604,606 of record OZ024934.1, read on the forward strand.
ATGCCTGAATAAATTGCTAGATATAAAGTTTTTTAATGCCTGTGCCTGCATGAGTTGCCGAGTGTAAAGTTTTTTTAACTCCCGTGCCTGCTGAGTGTGAAGTTTTTAAATGCCTGTGCATACATAAGTTGCCTGCATAAATTCTTTAGTGTAAAGTTCTATAATGCCTGTGCCTGCATAAGTTGCTAAGTGTATAAGTTGTTTAATGCCTATGCTTGCATAAGTTGCCTGCATAAATTGCCGAGTGTATAGTTATTTAATGCCTATCTCTGCATAAGTCACTGAGTGTAAAGTTTTTAAATTCCTGTGCCTGCATTATTATAAGTCGCTGACTGTAAAATTGTTTAATGCCCATAATTGCTTTAGTTGCTGAGTGTAAAGTTTTTCAATGCCTGTACCTTCGTAAGTTGCCTACATTGGTTGCTGCGTGCAAAGTTATTTAATGCCTATATCTGCACAACCTGCACAGCGTAAGCTTTTCATTGCCTGTGCCTCCATAAGTTGCAAAAACATGAATATTATAGTCACAATACATCAGTATGATGAAAATGAAAATGTTTTTGTGTTTTCTCAGCTCCTTAAAGGAACAAGGAAAGTCTCTGATGTCCTGTGTAAATGGTGTCTTTGAGGTAGAATGGTGTGAAGATTTTTTTGTGGATGAAGAGCGTGCTTCTGCAGCTTTATACACACAAATGGAAGATTTACTTTGCAACACAGATGGGGAAGTGATTGACCTAGGTATTTAATTATTATTTTTAACCTTTGAAGAATCCCCTTAAGAATACCATTTCTTGAAATCTGGTCATTGTGAATATCTGAGGGGGGAAATATTGGCAGTTATTTAAAACCTGGTGAGCCCTATGTCGTGTGCTTTTAATGATGTGATGAGCATCTAACTTTTTGTGACCACTACATCTTTTCATTGGAACAGCATGATAATTGCTTCTTAAGAATCAAGAAGGTGGGGCATGACATAAAAGTAGAAGGCTTGAGATCATCTGGCCTGAGATCATAGAAACAAAAGTGGTGCTCGCGAGAAAATAAGTGGTGCTTTTATCGCCCACCAGAAACGGCAACAGCTCAGAATGGTAAAGACAAAATGAAAGTTCTATTTTTTTCTGAATATTTAGACAATCAGTGTTTAGAAAGGCAATATAACATAAATTGGTATATTTATATAGCACTGCAAAAAAGGTTTAAATACATTTCACCATACACCAGCCACACATTTCAGCCTGTGTTACCATTCCTCTTCTATTTGCTGCAAGACTTTTGATGTTTTTGTTGTGTTTCAGGTTTGCAGTGCACTTCTTTTAAACCAATGTTTGATGCTCTTCTGGACTGTAGTAAACCTATAATGACAAAAAAAGACCTAACAAAGTCAAGTTTTCAGCCCCTGGAGTCTGCTACAGTATGCCAGTGAGTGATATTTTTGTAAACAGTGTCTTGTAACAGTAGACTAGAATTTATAAGCCATAGTATCATAAAGATAAGTAATAGCAGCATAATGATCAGTCATAGCATCATAAAGATAAGTCATAGCATCATAATGATAAGTCGGAATTGACTCACAACCATTAGGGGTGACTAATCAGCAAACAGATACTCAGTTGTAAAGGTTTTTTCAAAAATTATTCAGAAAGTGAACTCATGCATGTTTATGTTTTTATCTCATGTTTCCATTTTGGGTGCATTATGAAAGCTCTCACTCCCAGAGCTCCCACAAAGACTAGCTTTGATAAGCTTTATCTAAAAAAGCCATAAAAAGATCTATGACGGTTGAAAATTTGAAAACCCGTTACCTTGCTCAGTATGGATTATACAATTATGCCAGAAGCCCGTGCTGAAAAAAATCCAAAGAATAGCAGGCAAAATTATTCACAAAGACCAAGTTGGTTACATCAAAGGTAGATTTATAGGAAAACAATGACGATATACGATATCATACATTTGACTGAAGAACAAAATATTGATTGGTATATTACCTTTATTTATTTTGAAAGGTATGTTGCAATTCCTGTTCCAATTTCTGCCCAAATTTGAAAAAATGTTGACATATGTTTCAAAATTTCTTGTAAGTTCCTCTTTCCTACTTTCAGAGACAGGGACACTCTGTATATGGATGCAATGCAATGTCTCAGCAGTAAGCTTTATGCATTGGAATGCCCCATAGAGCTTCCCGTGTCATTGAGTGATGTACTGTACAACCATACCAAAGTCATCCATGATTTTTGTGCAGGTAGAGTGTTATTAACATTTTTAAGCACATTTATTTGCACGTTTGGATATCTGTTATTTTAAATTGTGTAAGAGATTTCAACTAATTGGGTACTTGGCAACCAAGTACACTTATGTTCTAGCCACACTTCAGCTCATGGCCGGACCTCAAGTGGACTGGGAGTTGCTTGCCGTTGGTTGGTACGTTACAGTACTGGACTTTGACGTACTGTGTGACTGGTTTCCTCTGCCCTTCTAACTACCCATTACAATATAACCAATAAGGTACTAGCCATGACTTAAAACACTAAATAAATAAATAAATAAATGAATAAATCTAATTTTCTCTTGTAGTTTAGATCTTTGTAGCTGAACTGTTACAGGCAACAATAGCATTTTACCTCTTTGGTCGGGGGGCTGTAAATTAATTGTAAATATGGGCTGTAAATTGTTATCAAGCCATAAAGTAAGACATTCAACACAGGGCTTTATTTTATATTAATGGAAGGGCCTCAGTGACTGAGGAATTATAACTGTATTTAGTATTTAATCTCTTGGATCTTACCTCTGGTGTACAATGTTCTATTTAACCTCATTCCAATGTGTGGAATTCACTGTGCGCCTGTCCAGAAATGACCTAAAGCTTCTGTCACACCAATGGTGCATGTTATTTTAGGTGCTAAGCTCTAACGAAGCTCACACTTCTAAATATTAGATTTTGTTCTTTCTGTGTCACTGGACTTCCATGAATTGTGGCATAGTGTTGATGAGTACCTGTCTCATCACTGAAGGTAAGCAGTAGTGGGCTATGTCAGTACTTGGATGGCTGACAATCTGAGTTTTAGGCCAGGTTTTGGATGTATCTGACAAGGAATTTGTTTTTGTCTCCAGACTATCATACTCTGATAGCACTACTCATGTCTCTTGTGGCTTTGAGGCTGGTGCATGTAGACTGAAAAACTTTTTGATCTGGTTCCTTTCTTGTGTTCACCCAGGCCAAAAAGAAAGCAAGTGGGTGTGACAGGTGCTTTATTTTGTTGCAAAGGGATACACATTTAGAAAACTTTGACCATTGATTATGCAGTTGACAGTTCTGAGGGATGGAACTCTGCATATGCACAACATAACATCATAACAAACAAATGGTGAAACAGAACTTTGAGAAGAAAGTTTCATTCTTATTAAATTTTAATTTAGAGTTACTATCTACAAGAACCAGCAAACCCACCAGTTCGGGGAGGTCCTGTATATCATTAGTTTCACAGTGAAATCATTATAAAACCAAAATATTCACCACAACATTTTTGCTATTGTCGGCACTGGCTCTGTATACTTTGGTAGTGGGAACATTTGTTTTGCATCATATGTCGGAGTAGAATGACTGATTCTGGTTTTCCATTCACCCATCAACATTTGGCTTTAATACAGGTCACGGGTGTGATCTGAATGCTTTTTGACACACATTTTGTTCTTTTGCATATAACTGGAATACACGACATTGGCTTGTGTTTGGACAGCACACAAAAGTAATTTGAAAAATTGTTTCTATTTTATGCTTTATTTGTCTTATCAGATATCCCAGTTGTAGGAGGTAGCAATTGGGTTTCTGCTTCTATGACATCTTATATTGGAGTGGTGTTCCTATCATGGACAGTCAAGTACTGAGGGATTCAAGATAGGCTCGGAAAGAACAGATTTATATCAACTTAATAATTATCATATTTGTGTGCTCACATGTATGTACATTATTATTTGCATGTTTTATGTTCACAAGAGTGTTAATTACATAATTAACTTGCACAAGTAGACATAAAAAGTCTCACAGTGTCAAAAAATCCAGTTCAGCTATGCTTCTTGAGCTGATATCCAGTAAAATAATCCTGGAACAGATAATTCCACTCTATTTGTATTACATACAGTTCATTTCTAACTTTTTGTCCAATAAAGTTGGTAATTACAATAATTTTTTTTCATGACTGATGAACAAAATGCATTTCATCCCATTTTACCCAGCCTTGTGCAAACCAATGTTTGCAAAGTATTGTCTGAAAATGAATTTTATGCATAGGACTTAAGTTGGACTATCTCCTACCTCAACTATCAGGATTTCACATCTTATTCAGAAAATGAGAATTTTAGTATTAACATATGTTTGAAAACTTAAAATCTACATAGCTATTCCATACAATCTCCAGAAAAAGTAAAACTTAATTCACAAGAAAATTGGAAAGAAAAAATTGCCATAAGTCGCGAAAGACGCGGGAATTTTTACAGTAGGTAAAAGGATATATGGAAAAAGCAAATTAAATTGTTACCTTAAATGAGGTAGAAGCCCTGCTCTATGCTGTCAGAGGATTCTGACACATCCCTCTGGCTGGGTACCCTGCATCGTTTCCCCCTTTTCTTCCTTCAACTTGAGCAGGAGGTATTACCTGCTGTGCTGCAACAAAGGCGCCCAAATGGTAGGAACCGTCTTTATGGTCCTACACTCCTTGTATGAACATATTATACAATGATTTCACAGATGGCCATGAAATACAAATAAACTGAATACCAGTTCAATAAATTCGAAGCAACAGCTTAGTCATATCAGGCTAATGAACATATTGGGTCAAGGCCACAATGGGCATAAAAGGTACTCAAAAGAAAATCTATTAATTAATATACCCCTATCATTGGGAAATACTCAGTTACATTTTCACGGTGTAAACTTTTCAGGAAATTTGGGTGATATTGTTGACTTTAACCATAAACCTGTTTTCAATAAAATAGAAGATCTGTTAAAACTTGGGAACATAGATCTCTAACTTCGATGAAGAAAACAACAATAATTGAAAACTCTGATCTTACCTAACTTAATTCATTTGTTCATGTCACTGCCTAATCCAAGTGATATTTACATTCATCAACTTGATCATATTTTCTATAAATTTTATTTGGAATGTAGATCTTAACTGTGTCAAACATTTAAGGAAGGTGGAATAAAACTGAGAGATCTAAAGCTCCTCTTACATCCCATCATAAGTGTATCGCATGTAAGTGTGCTGCAAATATTGTTGAAAAATATAAACGCATCAATTAAGCTTCTCTTACATCCCATCGTACGTGTATACACATGTATGTGTGCTGCAAAATATTGTTGAAACATATGAACGTAGCCTAGTAGTGGGGTAGCAGAGATTTAACAGTGGGTTAATATGGATGCAAGGTACACGTGAGTGCATTATACAGCACATGCAAACCCTGCAAGTGAATGAGGAGATCTTGCAACTCTTGTAAGTCTCTCGTAAGTTACCCTTGAGAAATGAATCCGTTTATGGTCATACTGTGTGCACACGCAGAAAATGTGCATGTCAATATTCATTGCAGGGTCTGTGCGCCCTTGAAATTCCATTATAAAATTGCAAGGTACACTTAAGGTACACTTGCAATTTTTTAACAAATATCAAGGTCGTACAGTCCCTGCAATGAAAATTTGCATCCACATTTTCTCTACATGCATGTAGGATATTTTTTTTTTTTTTTTTTTAAGTGCACAAATTCTTTTATTCCCCCATTTAAAAATAAGGTTTCAGGAACCTGGTGCAGAGTAAATGGGGTTCTGAAACCACTCACCAGGACCTTTACAAAAAATAGCATCTCGCAGGATGCGCAATAAAGAACACACATTGCCTTTTTTTTTTACAACACTTAAACTTGTGCAACTATATTTTTATTTATTTTGTTTTAAAAACTACAAATGAAGAAAAACAAAAAGTTAAATAAATATTTATACCAAAACTGCCGTTAGAATTTCTCTTTTCATGTCTTTTTTAAACCCAAAAAAACATATTAATATCGTTACCTTTTTTTTTTTTTCAGTTACTAGTCGCCCTGTATTCGAGAAAGGGACTCAATAGTTCCCATCTTTCAACATAACCCTTTATTATACCATATTCGTTTGTCGCTACACATTGCTCTAGGGAGTGATAGTATTGTATTAAACTTATACAACATTTAATGCTAAGTTGCTGTTGTTTACATTTTGTATTATAAATATACTTTTTTACCACTGTGAAAAGATAATTTAAAACGTCCTTGTTTTCATTTTCGGCACCCCCCAGCAACACCTTCGCATCATCTAGGTTAAAGCTGATCTCTCTATTTACAAATATTATATCAAACAAATTGAACCAAAAAGTCTTTACCACTGGGCAGTACCAGAAGAGATGCTCCACTGTTTCGACACATTCCTTACAGTAGAAACATTTATCACTTTCTGTTAATTTACATTTAGATAAGAATCTATTAGTTGGAATTGATCTGGTCAAGATTTGATATTGAAAGTCTCTCAAGGATGTCTCTATTACACTTTGAAAGTTATTTCGATAATATTTTGACCAGTCAGATTCTGATATCTCCCTTCCTAAGATTTCAGCCCATTTTATTTCATGACCTCTATTATATTTATTTAATGTCCTTAGTTTTTGATATACCCATTTACTTGTTTGCTTTTGTTGCAAAAAGGATTGTAGGAAAGTTAGTTTCATTTCACCTTCCTTTTGTTGTGTTTTTCCACTTTTTAACCAATGGCTTGGTAATGAATGGGTCAAACTATAGAAGTCTACAAAGTTTATTTTGATTTGGTATCTTTCTATAAAGTCGTAATAACCAAGACGGTCTCCAGAGTTTGATAATAAGTCATTTACATATGCTATGCCTTTTGAAATCAGTTCTGTTGACCTATTACTTAAGTTTGGATTTGTCATGTAAAAAGTTCCCCACAATGGGTAGGTTCTGAAGTCATTTGTTTTACTGAAGCATTTTTTAAAACCATTCCATATCTGAAGGACATCTTTCCAGAAAGGATTTGGAATTTTTTCAACTAATTCCATAAGTGACTTTCCGTCCAGTTCTAAAACCATCTTTTTAGGTATTCCACAATAATTTTCAAAGATCGCCTGCCAGCTTCCTTCAGTTGTCAGGAGTCTCTTTAACCAAGATAATTTCAGAGACTTATTAAAATCCCTAATATTTGTTAGCTTTAAGCCACCTTCCCCTATTTCCTTTTCCAATTGTTTATTACAAATTCTAACGTTACCATTTTTCCAGAGAAAATCTTTTAACCTTTTTTCAATGGCCTCGAAAATGTTGCCGGGAGGGGTCGGTAGAACTGTTAATAGGTATACTATCTTCGGCAGCATCAGTGTTTTTATTACAGTAACTCTCCCAATTAGAGACAAACTAAACTTACTATACATATTTAATATTCTTTCAATTTCACTTATTCTTTTATCAAAATTTAATTGAAACATTTTTTCTTGAGTAACATGGAAGATTATTCCAAGAAGCTCAAATTGGTTTACCCAGTTTAGCTGATAAGTTTGTGATATCTTTAATCTCTCTTTCTCACTCCCAAGCCAAACAGCTAGGGTTTTTTCCATATTTATTTTGAGACCTGAGTATTTTTGAAAAGACTTTAAAATGCTAAAACTCTCATTCACAGATTGGACTGTGCCATCAAGCAAGAGGAAAGTGTCATCAGCATACTGCCCAATTTTTATCTCTTTATCATTTACCATGATACCTTTCAATTTGTCACTATTCCTTATTGCTGTTGCCAGCGGTTCCACTGCCAATATAAACAAGTAAGGACTTAAAGGGTCTCCTTGTCGACATGACCTTCCAATTTTAAAAAATTCTGTAAAAAAACCGTTATTTATAACACAACTATTGCTATTTTTATAGAGTATAGAGAACCATGTTCTAAAGTCTTCCCCAAAATTATATACCTTTAAAACAGAGTCTAAATAGTCCCACTCGAGGGAATCAAATGCTTTTTCAAAATCTATTAGAAGTGTCATACCCGTAATTTTTTTTTGTCTTATATATTCTAGAGAATCCGCTATTGTCCGAATATTTTCCCCAATATATCGATTTTTTAAAAAACCTTTTTGTTCATTCTGTATTATACTGGGGAGAACTTCCTTCATTCTGGAGGCTAGAGCTCCTGCCAGTAATTTATAGTCAACATTTAGAAGTGTGATTGGCCGCCAATTTTTAATCAGATCTCTAGGTTTGTTACCTTTTGGGAGTAGCGTTATCAGACCTTGTTTTTGTGTAATAGATAGTTCACCAGTATTAAAAGACTCATTCAAACTATCTAGAACAAAGTTCCCTATGTCCTTCCAGAAAAATTTATAAAACTCTGCAGTATAGCCATCTGTACCTGGCGATTTCCCGTTCTTCATGTCTTTCAATACTTTTATAACCTCTCTTTCAGTTATTAAACCTTCGCATTTCACCTGCTCATGCTCACTCAAGGTTTTAATATTTTCTTTAACCAGGAATGGGGATTTACTTTGGTTTTGATTATCTTTGTGTTTACTCTGTAGGAGATTTTTGTAAAAGATTTTTAACTCTTTCAGGATCATTTGCTGATTGGTTATGGTTTCGTTTTTGATCATGATTTTGTTCACCACCTTACTAGTATAGTTCTGTTTTTCTAGGTTGCAAAAGTATTTTGTTGGTTTCTCAAAATCAATGTACTTCTGTGATTTTGCCCTTAACATATTCCCCCTCAAAGTAGTCTCTCTCATAACTTTTAAATCTTCCTTCAGGACCTGTATGTCCTCGATTTTTACTTCTTCTGAATTATTTGCAAGTAATGTTTCTAACCTTTGAATTTCAGTTTCTATTCTTTTTTCTTTTTCATTTAGTTTCTTTTTACGTTTGGCACAGTAAGGAATAGTGACACCCCTTATACTAAGTTTTAGCACTTCAAAGAACATTTGTTTAGAAGTTGTCAGAGTTTGTAAGCCCTGACCCTTCGTAAAGTCGCTTATTACATTATTGATTTCATTTTTCACCAATGTTACATACTCTTGTTCTTTCAGAAGGGCTGAATTAAATTTCCAAAAGCCTTTTCCACGTTCTGAATTTTCAGTATTTAGCTCAATACCCACCAGTGAGTGGTCACTCCTATAACCGAAACTGAGTATATGCTTATTTATGTTTGCATGAATGTCAGGGGTTACGAGAAAGAAGTCTAATCTTGCCATTTTTACTGGCTTTTTTCCACTAACCCATGTGAACTTTTTGGCTGTGTTATTTTCAGATCTCCAAGTGTCTACCAAATTAGCAGCCTCGATCATATTTAAGATTTCTCTTCTTGCTTTTGTATTATTTTCCTTAAGATACCCCCGAGTATCTAATTTATAGTCCATTACGACATTCCAATCTCCACATATTATAATGGGGATATTTTCCTTTTGCAATAGTCTATTTTTGAGGTTTATATAGAAATCTGGAGAGTCGATATTTGGGCCATACAATACACAAAGGTGGAACTTTAAATCCCCAGTATGTAACTGTACAACTAATGCATTTCCACTTTCTATTTCTTCTACCTCTACAATGTCGTAATCAAGGTTTTTTGCAAATAATATCGCTATTCCCCGACTTTCGGAAGAGTTAACTGAGGTTATTACCTCCTCTCCCCAATCCTCTTTGAAACATTTTAAATTTTTTTCACCCACATGAATATCTTGTAAACAATATATTGAGTACCTCTTATTCTTTAGCCAGTTGAAAACATCTTTTCTTTTAACAGTATCCGTTAACCCCCTGACATTCATGCTAGAAATTGTTATTTGACTTTTCATTTCGTTGAGTTATACCAAGAATTACATACAAACGTCTGGATGACCAAACAGATACAGATAACATCCTCATTTTTTTAATCCTGGTTGAGCTTCTAATAGTCATTGGTAACAAGGATAGGATGTAGGATATTTACAAAGGCATCCATGCCTCAAGAGTAACTTACGGGAGACTTGGGCACTTGCATTCTCCTTGCAAGTGTTGTAGGTTCTCCCCAATTACTTACATAGTTTAGACATACTGTAAGATACACTCACGAGTACCTTGTATGTATATAAACCGATTGTACGACTTGTAGCTAGTCGCAATCTGTTCTTTGATCTTCAAGTTGTGACACTGTTGTTGGGAGAATACACCCCGTTTGCACTGCAAATCTCTGCTACCCTACTACCAAGTAAAGCCTCTCTTACATCCCATCGTACGTGCACGTACGACCTGGTTATAGAGAAAAATCGGCTGATTTGCAAGGGACACTTAAGCTACACTTGCGATTTTATAACAAAATATCAAGGTCGCACAGGCCCTGCAATGAAAATTTGCATGCACATTTTCTCTGCTTACACGCAGGATATCTACAAACGCATCCATGCCTCAAGGGTAACTTAAGGGAGACTTAGACAGCACACTTACGTGTCTATACATGTACGACGGGATGGATGCAAGAGAGGCTTAAGATTCACTCTGAGTCAATGTGGCAAAATACTTTATTGGTGAAAGTAAAAATATTCTTGGGTTCAAAATGGGCACATGAACGTGCATATCAGATGAGTCATCCTTTTGGAAAAATGTTTAATAGCCTTGGGAAAATTCTTGGGAAAAAATGTAAGACTAAGCCTCTGTAAAGGTAGATGTACCCACCTGGTACAATGCTAATATATCAAGAAATCTTTTGTTTGAACCTTTACTTTTTCAAATGAATGTCCTGACCCCAATCGACCTACTCACAAGTTAAGGACAACTAATGTCAGCAGAAGATATTATGTTGAATTTTGATACATTCCCAAACTTTCTGAACTAATATAGATTATAGCAAGGACTAAAATGCATATTAGGAAACAGCAATCATAAGAGACAGCACCTTGTACATTCCCCAAGGGCCCCCAAGACTGTGAATAAGTAAAATAGTGCCTGGGCTTTAACATTTATTATTTTTACTACTCCTTTTTGTATAGAATTCACAACAATATAACAATGACATAGACAAATCTTGTAATAGTACATTATGACACAGTTACTTGATCAAATTTACAACAACCTAACCAAGTGCATTACTTTACAGATAATAAATGAAATGTTAAATTTACTAATAATAATTGTCAATTGCTTAAGTCAGAAAATTACAGTAAGTTTAATCTCTTCTTGTGTAACTTTACTGATAGATTACCAAATACTTAGCAATCATTACTACTATAAGATGTGGAAACATTTCGTATAATCCAAAGTACAACTATTCTGTTAACCGAACATTAGGATATAAAGAGTAGAAGAATTTTTTTTAGAATCACTAATATACCCAATGGTGGAATTTATTGATACATTTGAGAAAATAAACTTATATGTTTAGATGTTACTTCAAAAGATTACTGAATTTATATAAGCTAATTTTATCGAAAATACATGAAAAATTAATCTAATGTTAAAAATTTTGGCCAATAGCTGCACTCCTAGCTAATTTCCTACATGGGTGCCGCCTGGGTACAAACAACTAATGTAAAGTCTTCTCTAACACATTTATTTGACTGTCATTGATGGAGGTTGCTGCTGCTTTGCACTGGGTGTGTTGCCTCCATGGCCGCATCCTCTGTGACCACCATGACCATCTCTTGATCACCCTGAGGGTGGGGTCAAACAACTGTTGCACCATATACCCTAAGGAGCTTGTTGATGATGGTGACCACCCTTGCCGTTTTTTTTCTTGTATGGATCCTTCTTGCTATTTGCTTGCCTGTATGGATGGGTCTTCCATGGTACCTGTTTTCACCCCAAGACCAATAAGGTTCTGTTCGTATTCCTGCATCAGTGCCCTATCAAATAGGTATCCCCTGATACTGGAGCTTAACCAAGGTTGAGTAATCTGAAGGTATCCAGATTGGGCTCATGACAGAGGTATGTGGCTGTCCAAATCAAGATTAGGCTGGTCAGCATGGAGTTAAAAATGTCCACAGGATCCGCATAGAACTTGGATATGCTCCTGCTAATGTTCAACATAAATTTGCATTTGGAATGCTTCTTGTGGAATTATGTTAAAAAGTGGTTATATAATATTCTCCCAAGCGCAACCATCCATGGTTGCGTGGAACCGATCAAACTACCACTCCCTCTGGTCTCATGTGAGGTGATGATTGTTCAGACACAACTCGCTAGTCATTCCAAAGGTAGATAGGAAATTCGTGATACTGATGTTTCAACAAAACATGTATTCCAGTTTAACCAGGTCCCTTTCCTGGATTGTGGCTGGAGGTCCACTTTTGTAGCCACGCTTAGCTATATTCAAGAATGGCTTGAGTTTGTGTTCTGCAAGTATTATCCACCACGCTATGTATGAGCTGCCCTTGTGTGGTGAGATGAATAGGAACTTTCCTATATTCAAAGTGCTTAAGGTCTTAGGCTTGACCAATTCATCTTAGGCACTTTGGAGATGTGAGAGATCTGCCACAATAGGAAGTTTCATTGATGGAGCTCTGTCCACTTTCTCTTGTTGTAGTAGGATCACACAAGCCCAGTTTATAGTCCTCTTTAGGTACTGGGTTGGGAATAGATGGGAATTCTTCAACCTTTTGGACTAACTCTCCGAATGGAATATTAGGTGGAATTGCTTGTTTCCATGTCAGTATGTTCTTCTGATATGGCGGTAGCCACAAAGGATATATAAATGTAACAAAAATTATAATCCCATTGCTGGGTTTTGTTGGGGTCGGGGTGGTTGCACATGTGGATAGTTGACATAATTAATTGACCTTAATTTCTATTGGTTGCAGGGCCCTGTTCTTCCCTCCAGTGCTTCACCTCTGCGATTTCGTAATTGAACATGCAACAGTACAAATCTCTAAAGAATTCCCCCACCCACCCCTTTTTGGGGTCCCCTCTGTTGTCAATGTCGTACACACTGTTGATGTGTTTGGTTTCACAGCTGCCTGGTTGCGTGGGTGCTAGGGCTCCTGTGGGCCTCCTGCTGTGGATGGTCGCTGGAAGGTCCTCTTGGTACTGAGACTCTCAAAGTGACCTGTTATTTGACATTTGGGGAACCTGTCATCTTTGGCTGCAATCGGATCTTCAGTGTGGATTATCACGTAGTTTATGTTGTTACTTCATAGCAGGAAGTCATCTTGTCTCCTGGTTTTGAGTAGTTCTAGCTGCTTATTTACTATGGTTTGCTCAGCAAGGGTTTACTGGCATTAGATGTTTGTGTATTTTCTTCACTGCCACATGTCTGGCTGTTGTGGACCTGTTGTGACCCTGCACTTGGTATTTGGAAGCCAGCTTTTGTGGATTGCTGGCAACACCAGTATCACTTGTTGCCTTTGAATCCTAATATTCCTAGCTGGCCGTGGGATGCTATAGCTTTTCAAAGTCTCAGGATATCTTCTATTGGACGACTCCTGGTAGTGGCTCTACGATGTGATATTCATTAGGAACTCTGGTATGATTACCTTATGTATGATCACCTTGTGTACCAAGCATCTTCTACGGTGAACGTTGGGTGTTAACTTCTAAGGATACCCTTTATGTTTCTACTTCATGACCATGGTGATGGTTATTATAGTCATCTGAAACTTACAAGATGCTGTTTTTATCTACTGTTATATTTCTGATGACTGGTTATCTTGTTCAGGACTTAATTGGATGATGGAGAACAATTGGGACCATTGGTTGAATGTTTATTAGGCCTACATAGATGTGGACAGTCGGAACTTTATCCTAAATTAATTGTGATTTATAACAATTAATAATCTTTAATTCGGCTACATCTTCTATAATTGTAGTATTTTTTACCTTTTTCATTTCTTTCACTTTATGGTTTTACATGTTTAACTTAGACTTAAATGCCATATAATTCATAATTACCTTCGCTTTTGCGATGAATTTGATTAGATCCTAAGGGGGTCCTAGTATTTGTCCTGCCTCCAGTATGCTCCATGCTTTATTGTAGTCTCCTGTATAATTATAGATTGTATCGCAGATATACATACACTGTCATTTACTTGCTCACCTTTTATTTTGTGCTTGTTTGTCTTCAGCTTGTCACCTTGACCTTTTAAGGCTGCTGAGTTGTCTTTGTTATGTTTTGCTGCTGTGAATTATATGACCTATAATTTGACCTTGTACTTCCAATTTTCGTGGTTCACTAGGCTATAGCTTGGGCTGGCCTTACTCCTTTATGGAAGTCACTTGGAGTTTTTGCTACCTGGGTGGACCAAGATTTTGACCTGGTAAATTTTAACTTTTAACTTTGACCTTTTAACTTTAAACTGTATTTTAATTTTTTATTAGTGGTTACCAGCCAATGTAATATAATGTTGCACATATGAGTACATTGTGATGTAGGCATATAATGTTTTCAGTAGTCACATTACATTAAAATGTAATAAAAATTATAATCCCATTGCAAATGTATTATTTTGACAACAGTTATCTGACTGGTTAAGTAGTTTTTTTTAATATCAAAAGTTACTTCATCTGTACTACTATCTGTGAAATGCTACTTGGTTTATTGTCTTCTGGTGATGATGGTCTCGAAACTGTTACTTATTTTGATTGGAAAAGGGTTTCTAAACAGGAAAAAAGTAAAAATAAAGATATCTATTTCACTGAATATCTGTGCATAATAAAATCAAAATTTGATATCTTGAACCTTTTATACAAAAAAGTGTACGTTTGAAACTAGTTGCCATTAGATCATCCCTTTATGTCAAGGGTGATATTTACTTGAATGATACTTAGAAAAGGTACTTGCAAGAAAGAACCCAATATGTACTGTTCGATATTCAGTAGGTATTCAGTATAAAAATTATATTTTTTGTGAAACACTGTCAATTGTAGGACTTTGTTTTTAATTTAAGGGGTTCATTACACAAGGAAAGTATAGTGGAGCCTTTATCAATCGAGATTCATGAGCACCAAGCCATTCAGATAACAGTGTTAAGTAGACTCCTTTAACTTAGGAGTCCTTAAAGTTTCCTTAGGTAAATAAAACCCTCAAGAGGCCTTGGTGAATTGCATTTAAACGCCACCTTAACAGAGAGGACATTTTCCCCCTCATGTAAAATGGAAGTTTTGTATGTTTTGAAAGGCACATAGTTGTTTAAAGTACAGACCTACAAACTATCCACTGCTGTGCTACAACAGTAAACCCAAATGAATCAAATCTGTAAATATCAAAATCAATGTCGAAGAATTTCAGTGACTGATGCCTAACCAAGGGTAGTCCACTAGCGGATCGGGGGGGGGGGGTTGAACCCCTCTCCCCCTCTTGAAAAATAATGCAAAGGTGTTTAACCCAAAGTACAAAATTATTTCTTGAGAGTGGTGTTAAATTTACAGGAAATGCACTATATGTTAACTAAAAATTATATTTTTTTCCCGACTGAGCATGCCCCCCATCCCCTTAGTTATCCCCTTAGTTATGGTATGTCTGATGTGAACCCGACCTTACTCTGATGTGAACCCCCACCTTACTTAAAGGCAAAAACATAGTATACAAGTATGAAACACAGCGAATATAATCTCTTAAAGTATTTCAAAAATCAAATAAATTACCAAAAGTGTTTCCCAACGTTTTTTTACACATGCGACATTTACTTTTTGAGAGAACAGGTTTTTTAGATTAGAATCTTACATAACTTCAATATTCGTATTGATTTTACTAGATTAAGTTAAGCTTTGGGGGGTTTTTGAAAGGTCCTAGTGTAAATGCAGAAGTTTGTTGAAACAACATGGCTTCTGATAGAATTGTCATTTACAAAGTGTTTGTAATATTGAACTTGACATTTGTTTACATGTCAAATGTATTTGGAAATGATAACTCCATTAGTTTGGAAAATCTCAAACGGTTGTGCTACCCAGGGGAATACAACAGAAAAGATATGTTGTATATCACTGTAGAGACATCAAAGATTGATGCATACTTAGATGTTTTGGCTTCCAAATCTGTACAGAACCTTCATCTGTCAGTCATTCCTTCTTTGGACAATTGGGTGGTGGATCTGGATAATATTCACCATTTTCACAATTTAACTGAACTGTGGATAGTGAGAGATATATCTAGCCAAGCACTGAAAATGACACTGAAGTATGGGGATACTCTGGAAAAAACTAACATTCAACGGCTGCACCTAAAATTTTTATATGATAGTCTCATAGATTATGGGAGTTTACATCGATTCCTTTCAGGCATGCCATACCTTCAAGTATTGGAATTAAATGGCTTAAGATACAGCGGAGATTCATTATCTATTATGTCAGCACTTCACAACAAAAATTACCTAACAGTGCTGAAACTAAATCAGTTTTTGACAATCATGTCCGACAATACAGCTTTTACCCCGGAAATTTTTTTTAAACCACTATTGAATTCCAGTGTTATGTGTCTAGAAGTTTGTGACAATTACATAGTTGATTTCAAACCAGGTTTGTTTGATGTTCTCCCAGACATCAGAATTCTAAATTTGTCTCAAAATTTAGCCACTGGATTTGATACCAATTATTCTTTGGCTGAGGTTTTGCTAAATCCTACAATTGAAATTTTGAATATGTCAAGTCAAGGGTATAATGGAAATAGATTCAAAAGGTCCAAAAGATATACACCAGCACAAAACAGTGCAAGCAAATCAAATACTACTGAAGATTGCAGAGATTTGATAGTATTTGCTCTAGTAAATCAAAGCAGGTTTGCCTATTGTGAAGTTGTTAAATGTTTGCTATCAGATAGATATTTTCCCTGCAGTGTCATTCCAAAACACCTGGACGTATCTGGTCTCGTAGATTTCAACTGTATTAGTCATGTTAAATGTCCACTTGGTCCAAATTTCAAAGCAATAATTGCTGATGGAATAAATTTTTCTAGAAATCAATATGCATTTTCATCCCTAACATATCCTCTCTGCTTTGCTGAAAATAAGATTGAATATTTCTCTTTTGCAAATAATGCAATGTATCTGAAACAAATTCCGAATATTTTTAATTTCAAGGTAATTGGTCTTAACTCTCTCAACCATCTGAATTTGAGCCACAATGACATTATCATATTTCCTAGCTGTCAACTTTTGAGACATTTGCCGAATCTTCACAGCTTGTACATTCAAGGAAACCGCATTCAATTTGAAAGCAACAGTACTGATTCAATATGCACTTTTCTCCCCAAATTGACCCGTTTGGATATGTCAAGTTCTGGCATAAGCATAATACCTGAAGAATTTTTCAGTGCCTGTGGCCATACTAAAATGTGGCTTAATCTTGAAAAAAATTTAATTACTGGAACAGAATTGTCAGTTTCAATAAAAGCCCTCTTAAGGATAACACATTTAAATCTTGGAAATAATAAAATAAGGATGTTCAACAAACAAAGCAGGTCTTCCCTTCTAAATCACAAGGGTCCTAGGGTAAATATGCATTTAGGTGGAAATCCGTTTATTTGCAACTGCTCTGAAGACTCACTGGAAAGTATAAAACTTTTTCAGTCATCAGCAAACAAAATGATAACCTTTGTTGGACTTGAGACTTATCAGTGTCAACAGTATTACACTGGCACCACATTTCAGAGAATAATGGATGTGGACATGGACAAAGTAGAAGAGCTGTGTCACCCAAAATATGTCTCACCATATTCAATTGCTGTCACTGTCATATGTTTCCTAATGCTGGTGCTTTTGGTCAGCTTTCTGACATATAAATACAGATTTTATTTCCTTACTTGCTTTTACAAATGCAAGATGAAAATATATTGTCACAAGAAAAGGAAGGACACATACTTATATGATATATTCATCGCATATTGCTCCGAAGACAGAAAATGGGTTCATAACTTTCTCATGAAAACTTTGGAAAACAAATACAATTTCAAGTTGTGCATTCACCTCAGGTATGTGTATAAGCTAAATTAAAATTTGTACTCAGACATTGTGCATTGTCACATCTTTTACACTGAAATTAACTTAATTTTATGGTATTATTGTGTTGAACACTTATGGTAGAGGTTCAATTGTAAAAGTATTTATTTAATTCCTTTATGTAGATCTGGTGAAGTCTCTCTTGCCTAGTCATATGACAATGACTTTGAAATGAAGCTATGTTTCTTGTTTTCATTGAAAAGAAAAATCTTCAAGTATTATTTGTTACTTGTTGTTTTCTAATTCTGGTTTATGATTTTAGAGACTTTAAACTTGGTGAAGACATTGATAATGAAATAGTTCATCATATGTCCAAAAGCAGAATGCATATTGTGGTACTCAGTGAAAATTCAGTGAAGAAATTTTGGCCAAACTTTGAGCTCCGAAGAGCATGTATCGAAAAATGGTCAGAAAACAAAAAAGTAGTTATGTTGAAACTTGGAAGTATAACCACTGATGAAATATCTGGACTGACAAAGCAAATACTGGCAGCAGAAGTTTGCCTAGAATGGCATAACCCTGAAGAAGACATGCCTATAGAGGATAGTGCAAAACAACAATTGTTCTGGGCTAAGCTGATGGCAAAGTTATATGGTACAGAGTATCCTTGTTACCTGAGAAACTTTCCATGTTGCTGTAAGCCACAAATCCAAGCAAATAATCTGGACCAAGTTTGGGATGACAGCATGCAGTTACTTCAGACATGAACAAAAGGAAAAGTTTGGTCATCTGTTGGATGATATGACATAATAAATCAAATCTGTTGGAGGATAATTTGAACACATATGGAAGGATATTAGAAAATGCTCTTCTAGCTTTTTTTTCTTTAAAAACTAAAGCTGTTTAGGGCTTTGTGTGCACACTCCTATGTAATTGTGTTATTTATATAATACTATGTATATTTGACAAAAGGCTGCACATTCCTATGTAATTATGTTATTTGTATAATACTATGTATATTTGACAAAAGGCTGCACATTCCTATGTAATTATGTTATTTGTATAATACTATGTATATTTGACAAAAGACTGCACATTCCTATGTAATTATGTTATTTGTATAATACTATGTATATTTGACAAAAGGCTGCACATCTCTATGTAATTATGTTATTTGTATAATACTGTGTATATTTGACAAAAGGCTGCACATTCCTATGTAATTATGTTATTTGTATAATACTATATATATTTGACAAAAGGCTGCACATTCCTATGTAATTATGTTATTTGTATAATACTATGTACATTTGACAAAAGGCTGACATAACTAAAAAATTAATAAGTAATATGATTCAGATGTAAAACAAATTTCATTAGTAAAAAGTAGCATTCTTATGAATGTGATAATTAAATGCGACCAAATTAACTCAGTTTTTAGGGTTCAAAGAAACTGTAGTTTCAAAACAGTTAACAGGGTATGTTATTTATCAATTGGCTATTGAACACTGTTCTTTATTAACGTGCAGTTTCTCTAGAAAAGATATAATTTTATATTAATAGAAACAGAACTTATCTAAGCCAACATAAACATTATTAAAACATCTTCAATGCTTCTATAATTATTGTTCTGTACTAAAAACTTAAATAAATGGGAAATTAGTATTAAAATGGAAAGCCTGTTTAGATTTTGAAGAAAATTTAAAATGTAATACTAATATACCTATTTTTGCTTATTGTTAATGTAAGCCATTTTACTTTCCTCTATTTTAGGTTAAAATAAATGTACATTTGCAATGTGCAAATGTTTTTCCAAAGAGATGTATTGTAAACGTCTGGGTTACATTTTATGTCCCTTTAAACAGTGTCATATTGGAACAGCCTATCATTGTTGCAAATGCTTAAATTATGTACAAAAGAAAACATGTTGAAAAGTTTCTCTATAAGGCAAAGAAGTCTGAACAAGTGTATGAATGTGTTTGGAGGAGCTAATCAACACAAAATTACCGAAGTGAAAAAACATACAAGTTAAATAAATGGTTTTGGATGGAGGAGATGATCTTTGGTTATTTATGGGCCTGTTCCACTTGGGTGATAGATCAACAGTACCGCGGATATCTAGAACCAAGAATAAAAACAAGAGTGTCCTGAGTGTGAATAGACACCAAAATGAACCCTTAATTAAATAAATTGGTTTATGCCAATTGGATGTATTGCCCCAATATTCCACATCCACCATTTCTCTCTCATCTTTCTGTGATCAGTAATGGCTTCGTGGTATTTAAGGGAACACCATTCCAGAAGGGAGAACTGCATATCTTTAACAGAATGACCCTGTTCTGTAAAGTGTTTAGAGACTGGGGTAATTCTGGAATCCTTAGGTTTAGATACAGACAGTCTATGTTCATAAATTCTTTTCCTGAACGGGCGTCCTGTTTCACCAACATAGTATTTGTCACATTTTCTACATGTGATAAGGTATATGATATCACTAATCTCACAAGTTTTGTGAGTAGGGATGTTGGTCAGGGTGTAAGTTCTATGTGTGATTTTACACTTGACCTGGGTGATAGGTATTATAAGAGGACAATATGTACACTTTCCTAGTCGTGTACAGTATTTGGGTCTAATTGTACGTTTTTGTATATTAGATGGGGGGTATGAAATCTGGGCTCTGGTTAACAGATTCCTAAGGTTGGGTAATTTTCTGAAACCCACTAATGGTTTATCTTTGAAAGTATTGACACAGTCATTGCTGTGTTCAATAATGTTCCAATTCGAATGAATGAACTGCTTGATGTCTAGGTTGCTGGGGTTGAAATTGGTGACCATGACAGGTGTTTTTGTCTTAGGTTTTTGTTTCACTGTTAGTAATTCATCCTGTGTGAATTTGGCGGCTTTGAGCATGTGTTTTTTCAGAGCCTGTAATGGGTAACCCCTATCAAGGTAATACTCAATGAGTTTTATCCCATTGGTGATGAAATTGCCATTTTTGGTGCATATTCTCCTAATTCTGAGGAATTGCCCAAAGGGACCTTTTGTGTGGCAGGGTTTGTGGTGTGCAGATGTGTAGTGAAGATACAGGTGTGTATCTGTTGGTTTTTCGTACAGGGTTGTGTACAAATGTCCACTACTGTCTATTTTGACAGTGGTATCTAAAAAATTGATGCTTTCAGTACTAGCCGCATGTGTAAACTTGATCTTATCATGGATGTTGTTAATGTATTTAATAAACCTATCCAGTTCTTCTTGACCATGGTTCCAGATCATAAAAATGTCATCAATGAAACGTAGCCAAAGCAAAGGTTGCTTATCCCAGCCTTTGAGGGCCCTAGTTTCGAACCTATCCATGAATAGATTCGTATAATTAGGTGCTAGGGCTGTTCCCATTGCAGTTCCCCCTGTTTGTAGGAAATGCTGGTCATTAAATGTAAAGTTCATACTATGTAGCACAAATCTTAGCAGCTGTAAGACATAAGGGCTTATTGGGTCCTTTGTCCTATCTTGTCTGAGGTGAGCTGCTACAGCTAGTATTCCCTCATGGTTTGGGATATTGGTGTAGAGTGAGGAGACATCTTAGAGTGACCAGTAAGGCTCCCTCGGGTATTTGACCCAGTTGTTTAAGTCTGCTAATGAAGTGCTGAGTATATCCAGGGATAATCAGGGACTTATATTGCAAATGTTTCTGAATGTTCCCAAAGAAGATGTCTAGAGATATTAATGTGATACAGGGAAGTAATTGGAAGAGCCCTGGACAGAAACAAACTATACAATTATATGTTACATGTGACCTCCATTGTCATTGTAACAGTGAACCAGATTGTCTAAGGTGGAAGTTATTTTAAGTCGACATCCAAATAACCAAGCAAAACAATGTGCATTATTTCTTTCCTGCTCACAGTAAGTGTATTTTTTGTTTACAATTCTAATTTCTGGAGCACTGAAAACTTTTCAAATTGGCATAATACATGGTAAAAACTCCCCAGAGTTAACATGGTTATGATGCAATATTTATTTGGATTCCCAATTGTACACAGTTTGAACAAGAACGAGCTACCTCTTATGTCTATCCTACTCCACCATCACCCCCTCCAGTGTGTCTATTTTCGTATGGATTGTGAAGGCTTTTGAGAGGTACTGCTTGGAGCCATATAATGGCACAAACCTTAAATTGGCACAAAACGGAAGTTGAAATATTAAAGGACTGTTGCACTTTATCGCCCACACTCGTGCATTTCCACTAAACATTTCCACTAAATTTCCGTATGCAAATTGTGCCAATCTGAGGCGCTGATTTCATGTAGAAATTATATTATCGCTCATTAAAAACACGTGTAAAAGGTTTATTCTTTTGATTTTTTGTCAGTAAAATGCTTTTGTAACTTGCGCCTGTGTCAACTCATATTTTAATATAAAGAAATCCACGAAACTACACTCAAAACAATCAAAAAATAAGGTTTTTGTGTCCAAGGTGTGCCAAGTTAAGGCGTGAAACAGTATTTTAAACATTTAGAGAAAGTGGTCCTGAATGCAAACACATTTAGAACTGTGTCGAATACCAGTGAGGATGTCCTAAACAAATACAGATCTTGGACAATGCATCTAACAGGGCTTTTCCATTTCTACGATATATTGTAAAAACCCTGCTTCCGATTGTCAATTTTTAGGATTCAGGAAGTAAATCTTATACATCTTAATATTCTCAAAGCCATCACACACACATCCTGTATCGGCAATATGGAACTTCAGGATGGGCTTATGAATACAACATGCTGACGTCCATTGGGAACAGTTGAAACTGCCTTGAAAATATTGCAAACCTTTCCAGATTATTATCGGATTTATATAATCGTAAACCAATTGTATTGTCATCTTTTTAATGTTACACTGATCTTAATCCTACCTTGCAGTCATACAACAATCGTTTCCATCTTATAGTGATCATAAACCTATCTGTTTCATTTTAAGTCCACCATGAAACCAATCGGATACCAAAATGGAATGGATTAGGAAACTGTCGCAAACCTATTGGAAGATTTTATGCAGCAAAGGCAATGCTAATTGGGAAGCTATCTAAAAATGTCTTGTACATCAGGAACATATCTATCCATCTTAAATCTATGATAAACTATGCACTGAATCATGCATTTTTCATTACTTCAAAGCATAAACCTATCGTTAACAAGACAGGCCTCTTAGTGAAACATGAATGGTACCAAATCATAATTGAGCACAAACTTAAATCATAAGACTCGTTCACTGATAGAATGTAAGTACTGGTACTGAAAAGTGTCGTTTTTAATTAAAAGGTATATATTTAGAATATTATAAAGTTAAGCAGACAAAAAACCTGTCCTTTGTTACTGGAGTCTGAAAAAAGAATCAGCATTAATAAATAATAATTTATATAAATTTTTCAGAATATCAAACTGATCTCTGTTATTATAAATTAAAGATGAATGTCTGTCTGCCCATTTTCTTTGTTAATGTCTGGTTCTTCAAACTCTGTCAATTTTCTGCCTAAATTTGTTGAATATTGAGATCATTTTAGCTTAACAAGTTAAGATAATATGTTTTTTTAATATTTTATCATGAAAGATGACAAATAAATACAACCTGAGTCCATAGGACAAGGATTATAAATATAATGTATTCTAGAATCATAGAATTTATAGATATACTCCACAAGAGTTGTTTTACTTTTATTATCCACTGGTTCCCTTTAATAATAAAAAAGTAAGTAAATGTTTGTCTTATATATAACATATAGTCAGCCATGACACATGACACATGTAGCAAGGGGCACCAGTGAATATAAACACAACTCTTGTTTACACTTAATAGATTTTCATCAGATCATATTATCCACACAGATAATGGAAAAAAGGAGGAAAGGGAATGGAAAATCCCCAAACCTTGCCGAGATGGTGTTTTACCCAATAGAATTCCTTGAAAATATTATCCACATATAGAAGCGGTTAATTTTGCCTTATTTTATTTCCTCCAAATAAAAAGACCCCTAAAAATGAGCATTCATAAATACAACTGATATATATGTCTTTCAGAATACATACAAAGTTGTTGTTGTCTTTTATAACAAAATATCAATATTTTTTCTCCACATTCCCTGACAAACCATGGTTCTAGAAACCCCGATCAATGAAGCAATGTGTCTATTTTTTTGTTAAATTTTGTTGAAAACTTAGATTATAAATACTTGTTTATATCAAATAAAATGTTTTTTTTTGCATATCTAGGGCCCATATATATATCCCATATATGTTTCCACAATTTTACTTGATACTATAACTTGCAGGTTTTTTCAGAAGAAATATTCTTAAATTAATATATATGCTCACTGCACATCCTGGATTTAGAAACTGCTTTAAGATTCCAATGAAATTTGGGAATCATTTCTAAGTCTATCCTAATCATTCATAGATGATCGGCAAGTGTTCCTTGTCATTCATGTTAGTTATTACAGCTTGTAGTGATATTTTAATGAATTGTTACAATCATCGAATTCACTCAGTCACCCCTTGGTTTAATCCAAGTTGTTCTACACTCCGCTTGATCCATGACAGCAACCTCCTCAGCAATTCAAAGTTATGGTGATCCCTCTCTTTTGAAGTGATTTTTGAAGGCGAATATATATGCAAATAGAAAAACAAATTGATGTTCATGGCAACCTTTTATTAATCTATTATCTTCAATCTGCTTTATTTTTCCTTCTCCATTACAACAACCTGCTGTTCAAAATTATTCCGGGTGGTCTTCACCTTTCAAGTTCACCCATGATTTCATGTGATAAGTCCCTTGCTGGGATACTTACCAACAAACTGTATTTGTTTCTCGTTTTCAGTATATTCACTGAATTGCATTCATTATCTCACCCCTTTCTTAGTTTAAGGTATGAGAGTCTCCACTGCTCATATTTGTTCTCACCTTCTTATTGCCAATGTGGTGGATCATGTATTATTTGTGGAAGAGTCGCTAGAAATAATTACAGGTTTGTAGGCTATTTTCATTAAATTGAATTCTGGACTTTTTATCACATAACTCCCGTTTATCACATAACTCCAGTTTATAACATAACTCCCGTTTAGCAACTCTGGCACAATTGATGACAAATTTATTTACCAAGGTTATCGCAGAGGTGGAAAGGAACTCAGTTGTAACTGCAAAGATTGTACACAGGGAATCAAGAGGTAAATGCAGATTGAAATAGGTTTTCATACATAACTGACATTCCCCTAACTGGAAGATAGAGGCTCAAGGATAGCCACTTATCAACGTCCTTGAGGTTCTTTAGCCTGCCACTGGGGATAGGACCCAGTGTCAGAGGACCGCCATTTTAAGTTGTCATCCGAGCCACTACGTAACTGCCTGTACCTGGGTTTGAACCCACGTCCTCTGAGTTCCTAGACAGTGTGTTACCCACTAGGCCATAGTGAACAGATTTGGCATTTGATCATTCAGCAGGTGTATTTTTCTGTTAAACTGTAGTTACTTGGGAGAAAATGTAATATCTAATACTGATAAAATCAAACCAAGCTATCTATGTATTCTATCAGACAAGATAGAATGCATATGACCTGTTACATGATTAAACAAATATAAAAGTATTTACCTCCTAAATATTTGTGTTATTATTCTTTAGATATACCTTGAATGAATGAGAAAAAGGTGCAATACAAAATGAGAATCTCTTTAACTGAGTCTTATTGGGACTGGCTAACAGTGATGTAAACATGAAGAACATGTACAGGAGAGATAATGTTTAAAACATTCTCTGTATAGTAAAGAAACCCAAAACGGTGTTATGATGTTTTTGAGGAAGTAATAATCAAAAGTAAAAATACCCAAGTGGAAATATCACGCAAGTTATCTACCTCAGTGGGCAAATATAATGTGTCTGTGGCATGATTTGATAAGGAAGACAGGTAGAATAATTACCCCTATTCGTCTCTCAAATAAAAACTTGTCTCTGAACACATCTATTATGTACAATGTTGTTTTTTTTACTTTTGTCTGAATTTATTAATGTCTGTTCCCACTTGGCCAGTGGTTCTAAAGTACTCTTAAATGTAGGGGGTATTGGTGACTTTCACCCTTTCGTTCACACTCCGGAGTAAAATGATCTTCAAGTGTAATGAAATAAAAATTATTGTTTATTTTACACACAAAATCTTGCTATGTTACGAGAATTGATGAATCCAAAGTAAATCTAAAAACATGATCTTATGGGACCACCACCACATGTCTGACAAGAAGAAATTAACAAAACAACAACAAGAAAATGCTCCTTAAAATAAATATATATCCTTGTAAATATATAGCTAACATATTTACATAAATTTAGAAATATAAAATAAAAATAAAAACTTGTTTACACTAAATTGAGTTACACTAGCACATATTTATTAATGAAGATATTTCAACAGGGAGTACACGGTGTTATAAAACTTGTAAACAATTACAGAATAAAACACTTCTTTCTTGGCAATACTGTGATTTATGAATCCCAAAGGCAATCGATAATGCTCGAGGGCTAATAGACAAGCGTAGTTCCGGTCACCCCAGCAAAACGAGCAGTGGGGTTATATAATTTATTGTACATGAATAAATGTTACTACTAAAATTGTTGTAAAAAACTATCATATAACAAGCATAAATTAAATTAGGACATAATAAAATACTTTACAAAATTAGCTTTGATAGAAGGAGACATTATGAATTATAGATATTTTATTGACACTCCAAAATCCCATTGACCCCAAATGGTAAATAACCTTAACCCCCAAGGTCAAATTGGCTGGTAACAACCATAATTAGCTAACCTGGAATATCCAAAGGTCAGAAACCTCCAAACTAAGGTCACAATTCCAAGCCCCGAGTGAGAGGCGAAAACAATTACCCCAAAAAGTTCAATGATACTACAGGTCAAAAGGTGGAGTTAACCTACACAGGTCATCAACTTTGACCCCAAGATGAGGTTGGGAGATAAGATCCACAACTCCCAGTTTAAATGAAAAAGGTCATAACAATGAATAGTAAGGTCACAATTTAAGGACCCGTCTAACAGGTAAAAAGGTTTACCTAAAAGATGAGGTCAAAGTTGAGATATAGTAAAGGTCAGAAGGTGGTTGCAAGCTCACAAAGGAGTGGAGGGGTGTAAAGTCAGTTACAAATTATGATAATATCAATATTTACAGGACCCCAAACACCTAGAAGGGGTAAGGAGAGAAGGCCAGGCATAGAGGTGAGATCTAAAAGCATGAGGTACTTGAGAAGTATCAAAGGGGGGCAGTGTGATATACCTCCAAACACAATTGGAGGTCCAGGTTCCTTGAGCCTGGATATCTTGAACAGGGACACCCCTTCTGAAGGCCCAAGAGGCCCCAGTATGCAGATATGCCTAAAAGCTAGGCTAATATCCACTTTGAAAATATGAGGCGAAGGTCCTATCTCATTCAAACTCCATATAAGGGAATCAACCGATGGATAATGCATCTGGAAATCAGTGCCCAAATATGTGTCTTTGAGGACTCCATTATATGTGTTACTGTCACAACCAAAAGTACTTGCCTGGTCATCCCATAAAGCCTCCAGCACTCGGTATCTGTTATTAAATAATATAGACTGACATTTAGCCAGATCCATCCTGCCCTTATCCTCATATATCTCAACCGGATCCGAAGTAGACTTACCTATGACCAGAGAACCAGCAATGTGAATGTTAATCTGACCCAAATCAGACTGAAACACCTTGTGTTTACTGACAGGGCTGTCCTTGACCTTATTGATAGTGAATTCAGTACTGACAACAACATTTTTAGGGGCAGAAATGTCAACCACTGAGGCTTTATATTGACCACGGCCACATTTGTGCACCAGTTTGTGACCACTGTCAGACTTGTCTGATAACACTAAGGCATAAGTTTTATGATCCCTACGCCTAATAAAGGAAAGGGATGAATCAAACATCTGCCTTATTTTTGACTTAAATCAACAAGATAAAGAGAGCAATTTTTTATAATTAAAATTTATGACAGTCATTTCCATGTGGGCATGATTCGAGCCTAAGGTTATGTCCAGGGCTATCAATATAATCGTTTTTTTTTGTACTCTTATGACATTTAGTTTGTGGATGAGCATATATGATGCACAAACACGCTTATACAGTACCCCTTTGGTCTCACCAGTCTGCTTTTGTGAACAAACACCTGTTTATAGTACACACAAACAGTTGTTTTGATAGACGAATTGTTATCTTGAGTTCTCTGAGAGCTACTTTGAGAGGTACTGTGTCTTTGTCCATGGGCTCAGTGTACCCTATCAATTTTCTCAGTTTCCAACCAACTCTTAATTTCTCCCTGCTCCATACGACATAGAAACGCTGCATGCCTGGCCTTTCCGAAGCCCAGGAGAAGTCAGTAGCATCATCCAATAAATCAATAACTATAATCTAACATGTATTCTCTCATTTTACGTCTGACTCCTCCCTGATGGTTCAACAAAAAACAGCCATCCATTGGATTGGGGATATTTGGTTGTAAGTAACCCTGTCCTTATTTCGGCCCACTAGGACAAATTTATTAACAAATACATCCAGTGAACCATCCCTTTGGGACTTAATCTTGTTCATATTTAGTTTGACGTTATCTGCCAGGTGCCTGAACGTATTTTGTACCTTTTCTTGAATCCTGGCCTCCCCACTCAACCGAATCGGTGGGAGAATATTATGAATTGTCTAAACAGGAGGAGAAACGGCCCTCGCCACCCCAGCTCCAGTCTGTGTGACACTTGCTTAGCTTTGACTCTAGATTTTTTTTTATTTCTGTACTGTCAATGGTCTTTTTAGTTGAATTCTTGATGGAACTTTCCATGTTATCCAACCATGCCACCAGGGCACTGAGCTGAGCCAAAATCTGGCTCTTGATATGAGATTGATCAGTCAAACTGTGATTCGAACCCGAGGCCTGTGGGGCTTGACATTGATCAGCATCTTGAACCCAATCCAAGCCTATGGGAAGTAAGGGACAAAGTTTGATCTGAGAGGTCAATCAAGGGGGATATGTCAATATCAGATCTGGAACTATCAGATAAATCAGTATAACCAACTTTCCTGGATTGTGAAGAGTTGGCTTGATCTCCTGATGCCTTCAAAAAATCAGGATCTGACGCCAACTGGAGCTGGATTGGTATGAAGCACTCCCTACCTCAAGTTATATCTGCCCTCATTCATAGTTCAAGTTTATAAAGACTTAAAACAAAAACTTAAACATCTATGCACTAAAATGATAGCAGAAATATTTGTTGTTCACAGGTCACCTTCCAAATTGAAAGTGACCAAGTAGCATGTTATAGGAAGGTCACATCTTACTAGCCAATCACAGAAGTGATAGGAAAACGGACATGGTGACAAGAATCTACAATACAAATAATTTTTCAATTTAAAATTGTGCACCAGGACTGAGCCCTGAGACACCCACATGTCTCCTAGCAATATTACCTGAAAGTACAGCAATCTGAGAAGCTGAAACTCACTTGAGGTATAATAATTCTCAGTAAAGTATGAAAAGTCTGAACGTAGATAATGGCATGGAAATCCCCGGAGATGGTATTTTATTCATTATTTTATGCCAACATGTTTTACATGAAGAAGCCTTTTATGTCAGCTTATTTTATCTATTCGTAAAAACCCACTGATGAATAGCATTCGTAAATGTACGTGACACATCTTTATTATAATATTCAAATTTTGTCTCATATTACAAAAACAAAACTTGATGTCTGTTTCCTAGCCTTCCTCGTTTTGCCCTGGTTCTAAAAATTATGGAGATCATCGTAGGTGTTGAAGTCAAATTGGTCATGTGGTGGATAAGAAATATTTATGATATTTGTCCCACACATGTTATTGTAAGATATCACTGAAAATTATCTCTCTCATAAACAAAGTGTAACTAAGAATACACAAAACCATTAAATACAGGTATAGCCAAAAATCACACACAAAAAAACAGTTTTGGATTCACGCTGCAGATCCAGACCATCTCTGATGACGTCCGAGTCACAGGCAGTTCCACCTTGTGAAAACATGTCCCAAAACTGATGTATAATTTTTGACGATTTACAATTACCAAATAGTAAATAGTCATAGTAATGGAAAAAACTAAGTACTTACATTTCACAGAAAGAAGAAATAGTTGGTTTGCTTAAGATGAACTTTCAAGCTGTTTGTATCTTATACCCTAATTACTCACTTACTCAACCTATTATAAGATCAAGGTGACATAGAACTCACGCCTATAACGACTGATTGTGGCATAAACAGCTGGGAAAATGTTACTGTCCAATTGAATATGTTTTGCATGTCATCACAAATGTAAGTAATTAGAGTGAAGAGGTAATCTTATCTTATCAATCTTATTAAAGGTCTGTAATTGTCGGCAAGTCTGGGTGACCTTGACCTCCTTTTTCAAGTTCAATCTCAGCAGATTTTTTTTACATTCTATGGCCTGATTTCCAGATTCTGTAACTTGAATTCTATTTTAGTTAGATCCTATAACCCTTCAAATATTTCATCACTCCAGTGGACCCAGCGCCAGGTCTATCATTAAATAGGAGGCTGGGGGTGTTAAACTTTTAGATGTTTCTCTGTTGCTTTGGGTTGTCTGTTAAATCCCATTTATTTTCAAGGTTGGGGGGTGGTCGGACATGATCTGCTAGTGGGACTCCTTTTAGCCATGTTGTGACATTTTCAACTTTTATTATGGATGTAAGCAATACAATCCTTACAAATTGATAATAGAGATGGAGGAAACTTTGAAGTATTGATATATCAAGTACACTGTCCTTCAGCAATTTTGTTCAACTGGTCTTTGGCCCCTTTTTCTAGGCCTTGGTTTCTAGGTTTTCTTATTCATGCTATAAAGACCTCATAGCTCCCTTTTATTATTTCTAGGGATTCTCAATGTCAATATTATACCTCTGCTTCAAGGACCTTATTATAGGAGTTTGGAATGTCACAACAACTTACAGAAAATTATTGGCTGTGAACAGACTTACCTGTATACTCTTCTACAGCTTTAAGTGGGGTGAAGTAATTAATCTTTTTAAACCCCCTTTATATTGGTCCAAAGAGTTATGTATGTGAAAAATATACATCTTAACTCCCCATATTCTACCCGAGTATAAAATGAAGGGGGGTATTCTTTCAGAGTTTACACCGGTACCATGCTCACAGACAGTTCTGTATTTAATGCTGAACCATACTTGTCTACACTGTTGTAGAGTTGTGAGATATTAATCCAGTGTACTTGTGTAGAAATAACATGGGATAAGTAATTCAAAACAGACATATCATGTATATGAGTAATTAGGAATAGAGGACAATCGTTCGAAGCTTTTATATCTATTTATTAACAGTAATCTCCTCTTTGTAGATTTTCATACAATAGTATTAGTAGTGAAAGGATAATCTTTTTGTATTAATATATCTTATGTGGGTGTTCCACCACACGACTAAACTTCCCGATTAAGGGTTTTTTGTAGTCAGTTTCAAAAATTTGCTTAGTCCCAGGCATTCTGTATGGATTGGTAGTTGTCGGTTGGGGCCGTGAGAAAAATCAAACAAACCGATTCTTATTTCCCGCCGTCAACAAAATGTCCAGTCTCAGATTTTCTGATGCCTCCTCAGACCCAAATTTACAGTCCTATGTTGTCTCAGGCCTCCTGCGACCCTTAGTCCCAGGCGTCACTAGCTTAGTCCCAGGAAGCCTGTTGTCAGTCCCCGACTCCTAGCAGACTAAACCCATAAGTCCGTCGCAAGCCAGTCCTGCCAAATGTCAGACAGAGACATCCCGAGTCTCCTCCAGCTGAACCGGCCTTGGTATTGCACCCACTTGTCCCTAATTCACCAGCTGGTCAGTGATCTTTTTTGTTTGGCACATTACAATAAGACACTTACATTTTTGTGCGTATCAAATACTTAGACAATATGGTTTATTCAAGTGTGATTGTGAGAATTTTATAATTTGCATGTCATAAAGTGTTATGTCTTCTTATTGACAGAAGAAACGGTCATGTGGCCAAATTATGGCACTCTCCGACCCCCACCAAAAGCGTACACATTGTCGTGAAAAGGGATTGGGGTCTGAGCCCTGTGTGTTAGGTCGGGACTAATGTCCAGCATGTGCCCTGCTAGCCCCTGACCAAGCTCAATAGTTAAGTGTACCAGAACATAAAAATTGAAGGATAATATTGCCTTATTTCGCATTACTTGGCCGACTTATTTTGTACCAACAGTTGACTTAATAGTAATGCGAAATAAGGCAATTTTACTACAAAATAAGTCAGTAATATAAAATAGAGCAAAATTGATACAAAATAGGTCCGGTAATACAAAATAAGTTGTTGATACAAAATAAGTTGTTACAAAGGCACACAAAGAAACTGTAACACAGCAATGAGGGTACCTACCGTTAATTTCTTTACCTAATACTATTTTCTAAAATTTAAAAGGGAAAATTACCTAAAACCATTATATGCTTGCAATTTGATGAATTAATAATAAGTAGAATACACTTTTCGTGAATTTTAACTTGCAACTAAAAACTTTGAAAACTACAGTTTACCCTTTAAACTTTCGACTTTGAAAAAACAGTTAAAGTGTAATTGATAGAAATGCAAAACAGTTGAAATTTTTCAGTGGTACCAATTGTTAATCTGGTGGCTTTAAAATGATTTAATGTGTAGTGAACCAGTCAATCAAGAGACATACAGTTCTCTACTTTAACTATTTATATATAAAGAAACATAAAACAGTAAAGCACCCACTTCCGTTTTACTGTTTTACTGTTTTACTGAGTTCTTCCTATTTACATTTTGACTTGATCTAGCTACGAAAACTGTATAAGTGTAAAGATTCAAAACAGAAAACAGGCTTTTTCCTTTAGAATGTTTATGGTATATTTTAGATTTTTTTCCACAGCCGATCAAATAAAAGTAATTTCCTTGGTAACCACAGTAGTCTTGATTGTGACGTCACAATGCTAAATTTAACAGTATTATTGGATTTTAAAGATTTTATATTAGCATATAATTTTGAAGGAATTGGTTTATATTGGGTAAGTGGATGAAACAAACGATGACAAGCACATCTACTTTATGGTGACCTTAAACTCCAGCCAATAAGTTATAGCAACTTTAAGGTTACCATTTACAGGGCCTAAAATAAACAATGCAGTGAATTTTACTGGTACATGTTCCCTTATTAACAGCAAATGAAATGTGTAGGATTTCATAGATATCTACATTTTGAGACTTTTATTTATTGTTTCATTGATGCATTTTAGTTTCCTTATATTATGTGAGTTATACGCCTAGTTTATTTATTTATTTATTTAATCATTTATTATAGAGACATAGTATAATACATTTTGACAACTTAATAATGAACTACAAAAGAATACCCAGCCCTAATGGGCTTATTAGTTTCTACAAACTATTTTAACAACAGATAGGTGGAAAATAGTTACATAAGATATTATTTCTGTGATTTCGTAGATACTTAACAACAAACAAGTGTAAACTAGTTACATAAAATATTGTTCCTGAGATTCAATAGGTCAGCTAGAAAGCTCATTAATAGTTTTACCCTTTTACAAGTTATTATTTCATAAAACTGAGTTAATATACTATCATTCTGACGAGAACTAGTATTAATTAAAATTTCCAAGTACTCAGTTGGTACAAGAGCACTCTTCTTTAAAAGGTACCAGAATAAATTATTTTATGAAAACATTTATTTCAAAATATTTATTTGCATGCAAAACATTACTTTAAGTAGTAATTTTTTACCTTAAATTAATTAATTTCTACAAAAAAAAATAGTATGGGGGTCTCTCTGGGGCTCTTCATGGCCATGAATGACTCTTGAATTGGATAACCTTAAAGTCATTTATAAGTTGCTATTGTTCAGATTTAAGGCCACCTTACACCACACAGCTTCAAGGTGCAAATATCACCCATATACCAATTATAACTGAAATTCACCAAGCCTTTTTACTATTTTTGGTAACCTTGAAGTTGCTATGACAGACTTATTGCCAGGAGTTTAAGGTCACCATAAAGCAGAAATACTCCCCATTCTTTGTGTGATCCACTTACTAAATGTTAATGCACCAAGCAGCATTAGAACTGTTCATTATGTGGAATATGACGTCACAATCCAGACTACTGTGGCCTTCACTAAAGAGCTCTTGGAAAGTTAAAACTGTCAAACAGTAAAACAGTAAAACGGAAGTAGGTGCTTTACCGTTTTTGTGTTTTTCTGTGTATAAACAGGTAAAGTAGTAAACAGTATGTACCTTGATTATTATCTACCACTACACATTGAATCTGTCTCTTTTAAGCAACAGATTTTTAGATTAACAGTAGGTACCACTGAAAAAGTCAACCATTTTATCTTTTGATCAATTTACACTATAACTGTTTTTCAAAGTTGAAAGATCAAAAGGTTAAACTGTAGTTTTCGTAGTTTTCAGTTACAAGTGAAAATTCGTGAAAATTGTATTCTACTCATTACTAATTCATCAAATTGCAAGCATACAATAGTAATGGGTAGTTTTCCCTTTTAAATTTTAGAAAATGGTATTAGGTAAAGAAATTAACGGTAGGTACCCTGATTATCCAATGATAGCATATCATTAATTGAAGTGTCCGTTGCCATTGGTTTGATTGACAGCTGGTCTCAGCTCTACCCATTTTTGGATTTTGAATGGATTCACAGTAAACTGAATGTTCAACTGTTTTTATTTCCTGTTTTTTTAATTGTATCATGGCATGAATGGTGAAAATTGTTGGAACCTGAAAAGCAAGAGCAAATGAAAAAAAATAGATAACAGTGTTTTGGTGGCAGTGAACTCTGACCCTTATACAGTTTACCTAATTACAATCAGTCTTTAGGTACAGGGTAAGACTACAGTATTTTAAAACCACAGAACAGTAAAACAGTAAAACGGAAGTAGGTGCTTTGCCTTTTTGTGTTTCTGTGTATAGAAATGGGTAAATGAGTGAACGGTATGTACCTTGATTATGCACACATGACATTTCCTTATTTGGAGAGAAACCTTTTATAAGGGAATCCTTCACAATTTGAATTTCTGTGTGAATGTTTTGGTTAATTCAACATCGAGAGCTTTTGGAAAGGACCTAGTGTCAGTGCAGAGGTTTGTGAAATAAATATGGGCTCCGATAGAATTGTCATGCAAAATATATTTGTCATTTTGAACTTAACATTTCTTTGCATGTCAAATGTATTGGGAAGTAATAATCAAATGGGTTTGGAAAATCTCAGACACTTGTGCTACCCAGGGGAATACAATAGAAAAGACATGTTGTACATCAATATAGAGACATCAAAGATGAATGCATATTTAGATGTTTTGTCTTCCAAATCTGTACAGAAACTTCACATATCCATCATTCCTTCCATAGATAATTGGATGGTAGATTTGGATAATATTGGTAAAATTCACCATTTAACTGAACTTTGGATAGTTAGACATATATCTAGCCAAGCACTGCAGATGAAACTAAAGTATGGAGATACCATGGAAAAAACAAACATTGAACGACTGCATCTAAAATTTTTATATGACCAGGTGGAAGCTGATAGTTTACAACGATTTCTTTTGGATATGCCATACCTTCAAGTATTGGAATTAAATGGCTTAAGATACAGTGGGGATTCATTCTCTATAATATCAGCACTTCACAACAAGCCCTACCTTAAAGTGCTCAAACTAAATCAGTTTTTCACAATCATTTCCAACTACACATTTTTTTCCCCAATAACTTTTTTTAAGCCGCTGCATAATTCCAGTATTATGTGCCTTGAATTCTGTGACAATTATATAGTTGATGTCAAGCCTGGTATATTTGATGTTCTACCACGCATCAGAATTTTGAATGTATCTCAGAATTTAGTCACTTCATTTAATTCAAATTATTTTTTGCTTGAGATTTTACTAAACCCTACAATCGAAGTTATCAATGCAGCCAGTCAAGGGTATTATGGAAACAGAAGATACAGAAGGTCCAAAAGATATGAACTCCTACAAAATAATATTGGTGAATCAATTGGTGTTGAAGATTGCAAACATTTGGTATTCTTTGCTCTAGTAAATCACAGTAGGCATGCCATTTGTGAACTTGTGAAGTGTGTAATTCTGGACAAAACTTTTCCCTGCAGTGTCATTCCAAAAGACTTTGACATAGCTAAGTACTTAGATTTTAACTGCAATGGTTATTTGAAACTTCCCATTGGTCAAAATATCAAAGCAATAACTTTTGATGAATGGAATATTCCCAGATCACAATTTTCAGTTTCATCACAGCAGCCTCCTTTATGCTTTGCTAACAATAAGCTTGAATTTTTTTCTTTTGCAAACAATGCCATGTATCTGAGGCAAATTGTTGGCTTTTCTGATTTGAAGGTTACGGGCCTTGGTTCAGTCACCCATCTAAATCTTAGCCAGAATAACTTGAGTATCACATTCCCCAGTTGCCAGATTTTGAACAGTTTTCCAAATCTTCACCACTTGAACTTGCAAGGAAACGGTATTCAATTTCAAAACAGCAGGCTTGATTCAATATGCACTTTTTTCCAAAATTTGACGAGATTGGATATATCAAGTTCTGGCATAAGTGAAATACCTCAAGAATTTTTCAGTACCTGTGGCGATACTGAAATGTGGGTTAATCTTGCGAATAACTTAATTACTGAAACAGAACTGTCATTTTCAATGAAACATCTTTTAAAGATAAGACATATAAATCTTGAAAATAATAAGATAAAAATTTTCAACAAAGAGAGCAGGTCCTTCCTTCAGAATTACACAGGTCCTAAGGTAAATATGCACTTGGGTGGTAATCCATTTATTTGCAACTGTTCTGAAGACTCACTGGAAACTATTAGACTTTTTCAGTCATCAGCAAACAAAATGATAACATTTATTGGAATTAAAACTTACCAATGTCAACAGTATTATACTGGCACTGCATATCAGACCATTATGCAAGTGGATATGGAGAAGGTCCAAGAACTGTGTCATCCAAAGCATGTCTCACCATATTTAATTGCTGCCACTGTGGTGTGTTCACCAACAATGGTGCTTTTTGCCATCTTGCTGACATATAAGTACAGATTTTATATCCTGACATGCTATTACAAAAGCAAGGTGAAAATTCGTTGTCATAAGAAAAAGAACGACACATACTTGTATGATATATTCATTGCATATTGCTCTGAAGACAGAAAATGGGTTCATAACTTTCTCATGAAAACACTGGAAAATAAGTACAATTTCAAATTGTGCATTCACCTAAGGTATGTATATAAGGTGGACAAAATATTAAATGCACACATTTTGGATTGTTACAATTTTATTTTGAAATTAACTTATTTCTGTACACTATTATTGGGATGAACACATGAAAGTTCAACTCTAAAATTTATAAGATTGAGGCCTTTATGTTGATCTAGCAATGTCTCTCTACTTAATCATAGCACAATGGCTTTGAAATTAAGCTCAGGTTTTTACTATATCTTGTTTAAAATGCTCTAATATTATGATTAAGCTTATTTACTGCGTCATCTGATGCCAATTTTATATTTCAGAGATTTTATACTAGGTGAACACATTGATGATGAGATAGTTTACCATATGTCCGAAAGCAGAATGCATATTGTGGTACTCAGTAAAAATTCAGTGAAGAAATTTTGGCCAAACTTTGAGCTCCAAAGAGCATGTATGGATAAATGGTCAGAAAACAAGAAAGTTATCATGTTGAAACTTGGAAAAATAAGCACTGATGAAATATCTGGACTGGCAAAGCAAATACTGGCAGCAGAAGTTTGCCTAGAATGGCATAACCCTGAAGAAGACATGCCTATAGAGGATAATGCAAAACAACAACTGTTCTGGGCTAAGCTCTTAGCAAAGCTATATGGCACAGAGTATCCTTGTTACCTGAAAAACTTTCCATGTTGCTGTAAGTCACAAATCGATGCAAATAATCTGGATCAAGTTTGGGATGATAGCATGCAATTACTTCAAGCATGAAAAGGGAAGTGTGTGATCCAGTGTTAGATGATATTATATAGTAAATCAAATCTGTTTGGGAATAGTTTTAACACATGTGCAAGAAATTTAGAATATTCTGAGTTGTTTCAGTACTTTATGTACTTTGCAGTCCTCTGTAATTATGGCATTTGTCTAATACTGTTTACATTTGAGAAAAACCTGTCATGAATGAAATATTAATAACAACTTAGTTGATTAAGATGTAAAAGTTGTTTCAGTACTTTATGTACTTTGCAGTCCTCTGTAATTATGGCATTTGTCTAATACTGTTTACATTTGAGAAAAACCTGTCATGAATGAAATATTAATAACAACTTAGTTGATTAAGATGTAAAATAAATTTTAATAATAAAAAATTGCAATTTTCATGAATGTGATTATTATACCACAAGACAAATCAGCTATTTATGGTTCAAAGAGACCATATTTGTTGGGTAATTAACAAGTGTGGCATTTTTTCACTAAGCTGTTGAATAATGTATTTTTCTATCAAACCGCCATTTCCTTGAAAGAATGCAATATTTTATATTAATAAAAATAAAGCAAACATAAGATAACCGTATTCAAGCAAACATAAAATTATTGAAAAATTAAGTTTCTATTATTTCCATATTATACAACTTAATTTAATGTGTAAATGGTATTAAGATCAAAAGCCTGTTACGATTTAAGAAACAAAAGTACTGATATACCTATTATTAGCTATTTTTAATAGGAGATATTTTACTTATCTCCATTTTAGGGTATTATGAATGTACATGTGTAATATGTGAACAGTTTTCTGAAAAGAGGTACTGTAAACTCATGGTTACATTTTATGTTCCTTTGAAAATTTTTTAAACAAAAAGGTGTATGTACAAAAAAGCATTTTCAAAGCTTCTTCTGGTTGTATTAATGTTTTAGAGGACGAAGACACCACAAATTACCCAAGTAAAATACATCATACAAATTATATATCTAAATAACAAGTATATCTTTTTTTCTATTCTGTACTTTTATTGTGCTTAATCTCTGCCAGGCAGACTCTTAGGCACCACACCAGAATCCAATTAAAAAATCGTCATTCCATAGTCTTTGAGATGCCAGATAGAGTGTATGCTACATTGGGAAAGCCTTTTTGAGCTAATATGATTTTAACCTTTTTTGAAACAGGCGTGAGTTGGGACAAAATAAACCTCGTCCGGTAAATCATTCCAAACTGTGGGAGCATCAAAAAGCAAAGCTGTTGCTAAAGTGTTTTTTGATTTATGTACAGATGGGCTAGAATTGAAGACTCTTTAAGAACCTTTTATCTGGACAGTTGTATCTTGTACTATATCTTCCACAATGAATAGAAAAAAGAGAACCAAAGTAACTGGGATGATCACTGTGAAGAAACTTGTAAACTGGAGTGGCAGTTTTGAAGATGCAGTGAAACTCAACTGGAAGCCAATGGAGTGGTTTGAGAATAGGAGATGCCAATTTATATTTGTCACAGTTTGTGACAATCCTGGGAAGTGTTTTTGAATACACTGCAGTTTGGCAATGATGAGACTGGACAGACTCCTGAAGAGAGACTTGCAGTAATCAAGGCTACTACTCATCCAGGCATTAGCCACTAGGATAGCCTCATCTGTCAAATACTGTCTAACCCACCTGTGATCATGCGATTGAATGAAGCGTGTCTTTCAAATATTGTGGAGATGATCAGCAAAGGAAAAATTGGCATCAAACCAGACACCAGGGTTTTTTACAACAACTGCTGGATGGATGAAATTACCAAATATCCTGACAGGGAGGTAGGGGTCTAATTTCTTGAGTTGAGCAAGAGATCCAAAGATGATAAACTCTGTGTTGTCAGGGTTTATTTCAGCATATTTGATGGCATACATTATTTAGCATCTAGAAGACATGAATTCAGTTTGTCTAGGGCTGCATTTTTGTGAGACATATGAATAAATTTTTGTCTGTGTAACATGACTTGATCAAGAAGACTAGTAAAATACTTCCCTCGTCCCCACCCTATCCCCTAAATAAACAAAGAAATATAAACTTTTGTCAAAATTTATTTCTGGTTTTGAACAGGGAAGGTGATCTTGGGTAAGAGGTTTTACTTTTGTGAATGGTTCCATTTTATATGTTATGGGGTTTGATGATTTTTTAACAAACTGGGCGATCAATAATAGAATGGGTGATAGAGTGAAGGTCGGGCAGTGAGGATCCCAAAGCACCAGACAGAGACTTCAAAATGTGGCATGTGCAACTGGAGGTAGTGTCTGATGATATTCTGGGCTTAATATTGTTGTATGTGAATAATGTTTGACTCAGTGGTTTGAATCTAGGTAAGGGCTGTGGCTGCCAAACTGTCTTCTTAAGTTTAGTATCCTCTCCTCTCCATTTCTTTGGTTTTTCTTCTGCTTTCTAAATGCATTTTGAAATAAGATTTTTGTTTTAGATAGTTTTAGTAATTTTTTTTTCCACCAAACAGTGGGATAACTCTATCTTACAGTGACATTTTTTTGCAAGGCAGTTACCTTTAATACAGATCATTTATATCTGGATTTCAAATTATACCATGATATATACTGTGACATACTGAAGCTTAAATTCAAAATGCTCAGCAAAACAAGTCATCATGTTTTATAAAAATGATAATGAAACAGTTAAAAACAGTTTATTTTATTTGAAACAATATAAAACTGATATTTTAAACTCCATTTGCAATACAAACACAAGTTTTTTTGTTTTTTTTTTTCATTTGGGGTAAATAACTCGCCAAACATTCACCAGCCAAATGTCCATTGGCAAAACGTCTACCAAATGCACCATTCCAGAGTAATTCTTTTGGCATCACAGACTTTCACCTCTGTGTGGCTTCAACTCCCAGAAATAACAAATGCTGAGGCCCTGCAGAGGCGGATCCAGCTTTTATGTAAGGTGGGGGTTCACATCGAGTAAGGTGGGGGTTCACATTGAGTAAGGTGGGGGTTCACATCAGACATATTATAACTAAGGGGAAAGATCTGACAAATCCGGATTGTACAGGTACAAAAATTAAATCTCTTAGGGGGGGTCCTGTTGAAGTAGTGGTCCCAAATAGGGTCAAATGGCCCCAAGAATTTGTTCTTTCGGGTTTTAAAAAAGAAAGAATACAATATGACCAGTTGACAGTAGTGCAGTGGGTGGCTGGTTATTGTCGCATCCTCAGAGAGGAGCAGAATCCCCAAGTCAAGGAGCATATGATTGACTACTTAATTACTCTTATGGAGGATGCCCATGATTTTTCTTGGGATGCGGCAAGGGCCAGCCACGCAGTGCTTCTCTGCAGAATGGAACTGGGTGAGGTCAAAAATTATACTGAAACAGAAAAGTTAGATAGAATCAGGCGAGCTAATGCTCAAAGACATGTTCCTTCTTCCACCAGTGAGGGGCAAAATTCACAGAAAAAATTTAAAAGCAAAGTCCTCACCTGTTCATATTACAATCAGGGCACATGTGTCCATCAAAAGTCACATGACACTAAAGGTGTCACATATAGGCACATTTGTGCTTTTTGTTTTCAGCAGTCAGGCAAAACTTTCAACCATTCGGAACAGAACTGCAGAAATAAAAATAAGAAATTGTCAAAAAACGAGTAAGGAGTGGTGGGTTTGAATCAGTCCCCACCCAAAAATTTTACTCCAGATGTCTGTACAATTCTTTTGCCTCGGCTGGCAAATCTGAATTTTACACTAGCAAGGAAATAGCAGTCAATTGGTTTAGAAAATTAAAAGCTTTTGATGTAACAGACGAAAATAAATCTTATGCACAAGCATTATTGAGTAATTTGCACCAAAAAATATCAAAATCTGGGGAGAATAGTAGAGTCCCTAGAAAAAGTAGTAGGTTACAGTCAAATGTTTCTGATACTAGCAATGGTAGGTTTCAAGTAAAGCGGCAGCATACTTACCAACAAGAGAAGCCTCAAAATGTATATAAAAGGCAAGTGTCAGTTACAGATTGTAAAAATTACAAAAATTGCCAAAACATTGCAAATGATGACAGTGTGACCGAGGCCACAGAGACTATGAAGCCATTGCACTTAACCAATAGGTTTCAGCCCTTGCTGCAAATACCCATGGATGATGCTTGCTCTTCTCAGCCCATGTTGACTGACCAGGCCAAAAATACTTTGGTGGGAATAAAAAACAAAAATGGGTTTTTGGCATGGGTTTCTAATAACACCAGCAACATCATCCCCACACATAGGCAGCTTGTTAGCAATGGTTGTTCAAAAAATCTTGGAAAAAATAAATGTTCCATGCATGAAACTGTCTTGGTTCACAAGTCAAATAACAAATCATTGGAACCACAAAATGAACCTTTCAACAGGGATTCAATTCAAAAACGTAATACTATTGGTATACCTTTGCATACGGATTCTTACGGCACAAACACGGAGAGTCTCAGCATGCACAAGCTGATTGTTGATCATATTCAAACCAGAAACTTAGAGCCTCAATATCAAGAGATGACTTTAGAGCCATCTACTGATTTAGAAAGTATTGCACTATATGACCACATGTTTGATCAATCAGAGTCGAGACAATCAAAGGACTTTGGTTTTATTCCAAAATCTTCACTAAAGTTATATGCAGGACCCCAAGTCACTTGGGATGAAGTTCTAAATATATTCCAAGCGCATACACTAGTTAAAGCTAGTAACTTACCCAATTATATGGGCTGTCGTATACCTGTGAATTCAGGTCTTAACATCCCCAAATGGAGACATTATCTGGCCGGCTATTGGGATAAGCAGTTATGTGATTTATTAGAATATGGCTTTCCCCTTGATTTTGATAGGAAATGTCCATTGAATTCTGTGGAAGAAAACCATACTTCTGCCAATGAGAATGCAAGCCATATTTCAAAATTTTTAGAAGAAGCACTTCAATATCAGGCCATACTAGGTCCTTTTGACAATAAACCTATTGATATGCATGTTTCTCCTTTACTTGTACGAGATAAACAAAACTCTAGTGCCAAAAGAACCATAATGGATCTTAGTTGGCCCAAGGGTGCATCTGTAAACAATAGGGTGGCCAAAGATGTATATCTGAGTACTCATTATGAACTTAAATTTCCATCAGTTGATCTTATAACGAAATTCCTTGCGAAATCTTGGTTCTTCTGCTCAAATGTGTAAGATTGATATAAGTAGAGCCTTTCGTCACATAAAGGTCGACCCTGGTGACATTGACTTATTAGGCATAAAGTTTAGAAACCAATACTTCTTAGATCGTTCTTTGACGTTCGGATTTCGTCATGGATCCCAAATTTTTCAGCGTTGTACAGATGCCATTCGTTACATCATGGCTGAACATGGTTATCCCCTATTGTTTAATTACATAGATGACCTAATATATACTGGTTTACCGTCACAAATGGATGCTTCTTTCAATTTTCTCAAGAATTTATTAGTAGAATTAGGTTTGGAGATAAGTCCCAAAAAATTGGTTCCTCCATCTACTTCAGTTACTTGTCTGGGCATTTTAATAAATTCCATTCAAAAAACCATATCAATACCTCCAGAAAAGCTTGCAGAAATCAACCAGTTATGTATACAATGGAGTACTAAGATATACTATGGTAAACGAGATCTCCAGTCTTTGCTGGGTTCTCTGTTATATGTATCAAAATGTGTTAAACATTCACGTTTTTTTCCTTAACAGAATGTTAAAATTGTTAAGAGATAATCATGACAAAACTAAATTCCTAATTACACCTGAATTCCAAAAGGATTTAGCATGGTTTAACTCTTTCTTATCTCATTATAATGGAGTAACATACTATGAACAAACAAATTGTCAATTTGAAGTCCATTTAGATGCCTGTCTTACAGGCCTGGGTGGCAGTTATGAGTCCATGGTGTATGCACTCCCCATACCAAGGGACTTTATGAACTACAATATTGCTCACCTCGAGATTCTAAACATAATAGTGGCCCTCAAGGTCTGGGCCCAACATTGGGCCAATAGACGCATAAAAATTCATTGTGACAATATGTCGATGGTGGAGGTATTACGTAATGGTAGGGCCAGAGATAATGTCTGGCTTTAATGGCAAGAAATATATGGCTAATTTGTGCAATGTTTAATATTCACATTGTAGTGTTACACATACCAGGCAAGAATAATGTTTTAGCGGATCTGCTCTCTAGATGGCAGTTTTCGTCTGAGAACCAGCAGGCCTTGCAGCGACTGTTGCCTACACCCATCTGGATTCCTACTCACTTGGATCTTACATTATTAAACTATAGCATATAATATAATTTTCTTTTTGTAGATTTTGTGGGTAACGCAGCCCAGCTGGCCTCCTCTGCTCTTGCAAAGTTACTGTCTGGCTTTCGCCCTTCCACCTTACAGCAATACCATAGGATGTGGGTGGATTTTATCAGTTTCCAGGCGGCAGCTGGGCTGCCTTCTTATCAGGTGAATGTAACACTTCTATTGTCTTTTCTTGAATATCTTCAAGAAAATAA
Source organism: Sabellastarte sp. h YS-2021 (assembly GCA_964017235.1). Lineage (NCBI taxonomy): Eukaryota > Metazoa > Annelida > Polychaeta > Sabellida > Sabellidae > Sabellastarte > Sabellastarte sp. h YS-2021. Next base: position 86,649,161 of record OZ024934.1, read on the forward strand.
CATTAGTTCTGGTCAAATACAAAACTATCTGGCAGCCCTCAGAGCCATGTATATAGCTCATGGTCTTGACACTGCCCCTTTTAAGGATGAGCGGCTGTCTTATTTCTTAAAAGCAACCAGGATTCAAAGACCCTTTCATCCCAAGGTGTTAGCTCACCTAGATCTTTCATTGCTGGAAAAAATTATTAATCTCTGTGATCACATGCAATTTCCACAAGTTTTCAAGCCATTATATTTGCTTATGTTTTTCTCTTTTCTCAGAATGTCCAATGTCTTACCCCATTCAATCAATCAATTTGATTTTACCAGACATTTGGCTAGAGCAGATGTGATTTTGGGGATCACTGGAGCAGTATTGCTTATCAAATGGTCAAAAACCATGCAGAATCGTAGAGATTTTGTAACCATATCACTTCCTGATCTAGCATGTTCGCACTTGTGTCCTGTGTCAGCACTTAAGGCAATGTTCCAGCTTTTTCCAGGGTCAGAGAATTCCCCAGTATTTGTAATCCCCAAAACTAAAGGCTTGGTTCCCCTAACGGATTCAGTAGCTTGCAAGCACTTAAAAGATGTGTCTAAGTTTCTGGGTTTGAACCCAGCACTTACATTTCACAATTTCCGCAGGGGTGGGGCTGCCTGGTCGTTTCAAAATGGGGTGCCTTTAGAGCATATCATGAAACATGGTATATGGAAGTCTGATGCCATTTGGACCTACCTATCCTCTGCTGTCAATGCTGTATCCCCCGTTGCCCTTGCATTTCAACAGGCCCTACGTCACTAACACTACTGGGGTTTGGGTATCTTTCCTTCACCCTGTACATTGCTTACATGTGAGTCATAACAATTTTATTCAAAATATTTACTTTTTAATTGTTAAATGAAGATCCAACAGGTTCCACAATTTAGAATACACTGACTTTACCTACTGGCCTTCTTGCCTCACCCGGCCACGTCTGTCGGCTGGGAATTTGACCTCTGTTTGACCTTCGAGGTCTTGCCTGACCTTGCATAACTTCCTGTGTCTTTGCATAATTGCTGCTCAATTGGCTGGCAGCTTGGGAAGTTTATAGAACCAAAGGACTTTAGATACGTAATTATTTATTACTGTCCAAGCTGCTGGCCTCTCGGTGACCTTGTCGTGTGATATTGACCTTCAAGGGTCGAAGGTCGGGACCTCACCTTTTTGGAGCTGACCTCGGTTAAAGTTCAAACACACGTTTTACTTGCTGGGTGGGTTTTTTGGCCAGCTAAGGAAATACAAGCATAAAATTTTATAATGTTTTAAATGATGTGCCTGGTTAAAAACAGGTAGATATAGAAAACTCAAAATATAAAATTAAAATAAAAATTTTAATCCCATACTGTTTATCATTGCAAATTTCTTAACTTCTTGGGAACTGCATATGGAGTTTCATGAGATCATATTATGAACACGTTTGCTTTGAACAGGTATACATCATACTGTAATCATTTAAATCATTCTGTGTTAACGTGTTACAAGGTTGAAGGATGAAAGTGGCAGGGAATTCCCCTAACTTTCAGAAATGGTATTTTAACCAATAGAATTCCTTGCTACCATTTTCCATAAATAGAAACTATTTCAGCTTATTTACTTTCCTCCACAAAGAAACCAACAAAAAAACGCCTGAAAAATGAGCATTCATAAATGTAACTATTTTGTTTCTTAGCATTCATAATTATAACTAATATGCTTCTTTCTGAATATTCTGAATTTTTAGGTCAAACAGTTTCAGTGGTGGATAATAAATAAATACCAAAAGCTAGTGCCAAGGCCCATTGCATATATATATATATATTCACAGTCCCTGTCCAAGCCCCAACAAAGAAACAATGGGATTATATATTTTATTAATACAATAATAATAAATGTTACTACTAAAATAATTGTAAAGACATGATCATAGAAAGAAACATAAAAGAGTACATAATAATTGTAAATTAGAAAGTAGAAGGTGACATTATGTACAGATTCAAGAACATTTAACGCCCCCCAAAAAATCCCATGACCCCAAACATACATGACCTTGACCTTAAGGTCACTAATGACCTAACCTTGAAGTCAACCAAGTAAAATGTGAATTAAGAATATGGTACCTAAGGAGAGATTGTAAACGCAATTTAAGAAGTGTTAATTCTAGGGTATATTATAAACACAGTTAATTTGAACAGGGAATGCATTGTGTTATAAAACTTGTCAACATATTTGGTGTTAATAAGTATGAAAAGCCTGAAGGAAGAAAGTGGTATGGGAATTCCCAAAAATTTTCAGAGACTGTATTATATTCTAGTGTGATTATTTACCAAAATTTTTCATATGTGCAATCTATTTATTTCAGCTTATTTTATTTGCTCCCAAATATCCCTGAAGAATGAGCATTCATAAATCTAATGAAACGGTCTCTTTCAGAATATTCAAACTGTTAAGTGCTGTTTCAAAGATCAATGTCTGTGTTGTCAACTCCCTCCTTAATGCCTGGTTCTACAAAAAACATCCTCCATTGTCGAGCAATGTGTCTATATTTGTGTATCTTTTAAACCAAGATCATTAAAGGCATTCAGGTCCAATAGAACATGTGTATGAAAATAAATGTCAATAACATAGGTCGCACATTCCCTCTTAAACTGTCATTTCAACTGAAAATTATCTCTCATGAACTCAAGTGGCCAGGACCCACTGTGCATATAATGTATGTATTCACATTTATACTTGATACTCTTACCTTAATGTATTTCACAAATATTCCTTAACAAATATATAACCCAATAAATGTTGTGTCTCCAAAAGTTTGGAGCCACACATAATTTTAGAAGCACTTCCTGAATTGTTATCAGATTCCAAATGACAAATGTCCTCAGCACTCGAGACATTTCTAATTCGAACCTAGTCATTCTTCAATGATCGAGAGTTGTTCCTTGCCATTCATGTCAATCGTCACTGGTGACCAGATCAAACAGGAGCAATGATCAAAGTGAATTCCTCTGGTCAGTGAATTTGTGAAATTCGGGGTGACATCAGATCTGTTTTTGCTTTCTGTCGACCTTCTGTTCAAAATTGTCTTGGGGGTTCTTCCCTTTTGGATGTTTTGCATACTTAAATCAGGCATTTTTAAACAAATATTTACAAATTGAAAATTCTTTGATGTTCAAATCATCATCTTGTTCATCTCCTATTGTCTCCAGTCCTCTTCATGTTTCTTCACTTTGCTATGAGAACCTGCTGCTCAAAACTATTGCGGGCATTCTTTGCCTTTAAAATTTGTTGCAAAAATTTGCAATTATGGATAGCCCATTTTTTCATGTCATAAGGCTTTTGCTGGAAAAAAAAGTAACAGGTTTTTTTTCTTATTGTCCTTAAATTGTCTAGATTGTCTTCCTTATTCTCATCTTAATTCAACTCCTTCTTAGTTTGTGATAGAAGAATCTTCATAGCTCATGTTTCAAAAGTTGACCACTTTAAAATTATCTTTATTGACCAATTTTATAGCAATACCCTATTTAGATGTGACCTGGACATAACCAATTGCCACAGTTTGTCACATATATCTGATACCTAAGTCCCCTGCCAAAGTGGCCACCTATGTGTTTCCTTAGTTTCCTTTCTCAGTTCATTCTTCGTATTCTCTTTGTGTACACTTCATGTTGGGACTTCTTTGTTCCCTGTAGGTTTCACACCCACACACACACCCACCCCCCATAACTTTGTTTCACAAAAGTGGCCGACAATCTCTTACAACAGTATCAAATTCATAAAATATCACCCTATTCATAGGTTTTTTATCCAGTGCCTCTAAATTTCCTCCCCTAGTGAATGTAACTGATGGTTCCTCTTCCCACTTATTCATTTTGGTGTATGTTCTAAAACTAGTCAGATATTAAGGCTAGGTATATTAAAAACAAGGCCAAAACAGTAATTTAAAAACTAAAGTACCTGCATTTAAAAGAAAGAAGGAATAGTTTGCTTGTTAAAGTTGAGTTTTCAGGCCCTTTATTTTTTGGAACAGAAATGTAATGGAATTTATTTCCGTGTTTTATTTACATTTCAATGTTAAGCTCTGTCCTCAATGACAATAAAGTAGTAACCAGGCTAATTATACCTAGCAAGTGGTGCCACCGAAAGCAAAATATTGCTTATATATTATCCAGAATGTGTATCCCAGTATTTAGGTCTAATCCAGTGTGAGGTAGATAAAGTGTATTTGAAACTCGGTGAGAAGCGTGGTTGTAAATTAATAAAAGTCTTGTTAATTAATTGATGGTATTACTATTTTCTTTTTGTTTTGGGTCTATTGTGTAAGATGATAAAAGGTGGACATGGACTATTCTGTAAATGTTATTGAAGACAGTATATATTGGTTTTGAGGTTAATATGTCATTGAAAAGATTACCTTTCATGTGATAACTAAACAGAATATGAGGGGCCACGGTGGCAGAGTGGTAACACTTTCGCCTCCCACCTCTGAAGCCGGGGTTTGGTTCCCAGCACGGCATCAAGTGGGAAAGCTGGTAGTTACTTGCCGTTGGTTGGCAATTTACAGCACAGGGTCCTGACAAACTGTATGTACTGGTTTCATCTGCCCTTCCAACTACCCATCGTGATATGACCTGTACAGTGTTGAAAGCTACGTAAAACCTAAATAAATAAATAAACAGTATATGACCTAGAGCTGTCAAAATTTGTTTGAGGGCATATATGGTCAACAACAAAAAGCCTATTTTTTGATGACCTTAACCTTCAATATCCAAGGCAACTTTGGTCATTTGTTAACACTTGTCCCAATTCTCGTACACTGTTGGCAAAATCATGTCTTTTTCTTTAAAAACTGGGGGATATGAATCTTCCCTAGTAGATATTTTTAAGGTTTGCAAACGTTTGGAAGGAAATTTTGATAAAGGTAAAATGATGATAGGTAAAAAACCCATTTGTAATAGCTTACCAAAAGATTTTATCACTAGCAATTTTTAAACGTTTAATGACAAATTCTAGAAAAACGTTGCTAGAAAAATGAACATTACAATGTCTGAAACATATTTATCTTAATTATGGTTAGAGGTCAAATTCAACATCTTTTTAGTTGCTTAGCCATCAAGATACTGTTTTATGTCTAAAATTGCAAGATAGTGGCTTAAAAATTGTGCCCCATTCATGTCTTACTTGTAGGTATTGCAAGTGGGGTAATTTTAAACAAAGTCCTCAAAACTCCCCCATTATTGCTCCCCTCTGTCATTGTAAATATTTTAAGGTAAAGGTTTGATAAGAATACTGAAAATATGGGTACAAAAAACGTTTGTGATAGAATGTTGATGGAGAACGTTTGAAAAACGTGATTGAATGTTCTAAAATATTTGATAGAAACTGTTTGAAAAATGTTTCAAAATGTTAGGTATAAAAACCCTTTCATTATTAAATATTTGTAAAATTTTGTCAACATATGTTATTTTAATATTTTATGTATATTGTTTATTACAAATTGTATAATAAATGGTGATAAAACATTCCAGCATAACCTTCATTTCGTGAGCTGTTTTATGAATGTTTAAAAAACGTTTCCAATCCAACCTCAGTTTTTTTTTACTCATTTCATAAATGTTTAATAACTGTTTTCAGCAAAAACATTTGTTTAGGGAATGTTTACTGATGTTTTTTAAACATTATAATGTAAACATTTAGTAACCCAAGAGATTTGGTTTTAATAGGGTTTGGAAAACATTTTCGCAAATGCTTGAACCATTTTACAACATTTTTCATGTTTACTGGGATCCTACATAGAAATTTACAAACAATGGACCCAGAATTTCTTCTACGTATCACCCAGGGAGGACAAAGGACCTTTTAAACACTTTAGCTATCTTATAGCAAATTTTACAATGTGGTTATACAAATACACAATCGGAGGCAATTCAAATATGCAATAGTATACCATGAAGTATTGATGTCCAACATATTGACCTAAAACACCTGTACTCATTTCAACTTTAACCCCTGTTTCAAGGTCAAACGGTATCCAAAAGACGTATTATTGGTACTTGGGGTTTGGGATTTAAAACCATGTAAAGAAATCGTGGGCTTTTTATGACACAGATTTGACCTTTGACCCCCTGCTCAAGTTCAAACAGGGTCGTCATACCAAGATGGCCTTGTGTCTCCCTTCAGATTAGTTATAGGAGTTTGGAATGTGAACACAACTCACAGGAAATTGTGGGCTACAATTTTTAAGGTTGTATTTAACCTTTGACCTGTGTCAAGGTCAAATGGAGCGACAGGAACCAGTCTTATACCCTTGTATCTCACTTGGGGAATTCTTTGTGTATTGCACTGAATCGGTTCATTTCTGGGATATGCTGTTCCAAGATGCAATGTTTTAGTTAAACATAGATAACCTTTATCTAAAATATGCACGATCATAGTCAAACCTTACTTCATACCAACAATCTAATGTGGACTTTTATAGCGCTTAATCTCCATCACTGATGGACTCTAAGGCGCATAATGCCAAATACACTTTTATATGCCACTATGAAGAGTTTGTTTCAGTGACACAAACACATATAGACACAAACTATTTCACAATGTGACTTAAATAATGTTTATTAGGATGAAAAAAGTTATATTTTCCAAACAATGCAACGGGTTTATTAACCATACCAGCTTACCTTACACACTGCAAATAAACGAATCATAAATGAAGAGGTATTTCTTTGTTCATATTATCAATGAAAGAAAAGGGGTTTTAAAAGTTAATTTAGGTACCATGCCTGCTGACAGTCACATATTTCATGCTGTACAGCTGTCATAGCCTTGTACATATCTCAGCTTGGCACAAATTATTTTGTTTGTTATTTGGGTTTAAAATCGCTTTCAACACATTGTAGGTCATATCACAACGACGGTTCTAGACCAGGTATGTATTGTATTGTGTATTTATACTCAGCGCAATATCTCCATATACTACAGGACTCAAAGCGCTATTTAACCAATTGACTGCACAAGTACAGCCCAACTCACAAGTAACTGACATTCCCCTTACTGGAAGATAGAGGCTCAAGGATGACCATTTATCAACGTCCTTGAGGTTCTTTAACCTGCCACTGGGGATAGGACCCAATGACAGAGGACTGCCATTTTAAGTGGTCATCCGAGCCACTATGTATCTGCCTGTACCTGGGTTTGAACCCACGTCCTCTGAGTTCCTAGACAAGTGTGTTACCCGCTAGGCCACAGTGGCAGATGTGATGTACCTGACCCAGAATTTGGTTTTGTCACCACACTTCCATACATTCTACTGCACTACTTGTCTCTCTGATATATTTGCAACTTATACGTGGAGACCAAAACACCTTTTGGCCTTGTTTTCTTTGTACACCTCTCCCCTCAGATTGGTGATTGGTAGACATGATGTTATTAAATTTCAGTTTTATGTCGATGACTACCAACTTTATGTACAATTGCTTCACAATAATGCCTCTTCTGCCCTTGAAAAGCTGAACAGTTGAAGGGTGTATGCTAACAAAGAAATTAAAATAAATCTTGATACTGGGAGTGTTCCACTGGAGCTGACCACGTGTTTAGTGTTGGCATTGGTTAGGGATTTCTGACTTCACTTTGGGGGTTGGTGACACTCAAAATCTCTTCATCCTGACCAGCTACAGCTGCACTTATCCTATAAAATTTCACCAGTTTAAGATAAAGCTACACTTATGCAGTACACAACCACTGCCTTAATTTACAGCTACACTTATTCAGTGGAATCTGTTGGCAACATTAAAACTTCAATTATTAAATCGAGGTCCTCAGGTGTCTGGTGGTTAGCTATAGTTTGGCATCTAATCACAGGCTGTCACCTCTGTGTGGGTTTGACTCCTAAAAGTGGGAAAGCTGTGGACCTGTCCAAATATCACCCTGGCTGTTGAACGGGAGGTAAAACCCTAAATTTGAACTTCAAACTTTGTCACTTATTAAATCTAGCAACACAACCTCATGTTTTAACTATACTTTTGCAACGTACTGCCACTGTCTTATGTTACAGCTACGCTTATTACCACTTCCTTTAGTTAGAACTATTTAACACACAACTACTGCCACAAGTTACAGCCTTATGTTAAAACTACACTTATTCACTATGGTACCAGATACAGCTTCAATTATTAAATTCCACTGCTTTAAGCTACTGTTACACCTGTGCAAGAAACTAGCACTGCCTTATGTTACAGCTACACTTTTTCAGTACGGTACCACCACTTTAAAGTACAGCTCCACTTATTCAATACGTTACAACTGCCTTATGATACAGGTCAGCTTATTCAATACCAACACTGTGTTAAGTTAGAGCTACACTTATTCAACACACTACAACTGCTTATCTTGAGCTAAACTTATTGAAATCACAACTGCCTTTGGATACAGCTACACTTACTCAATGAAATCAGCTGCCAACATTTAAAGTTCACTAATTAAATCCAGTAATACCACCTTACCTTGTAACTATACTTTTTGAAATACACTACCACTGCTGAAAGCTACAGCTAAGCTTATTAGTTGCCAAGGGGTACCATGCTGGATCAGTCCCGTTAGTGAAGCCCTTTAGGTTTCTTCCAGTGAAACTGCACCTTAAGGCTTCTGTAGCCTTCATTAGTACTCAAAGGCACATCACTACACCCTCTCACCTGTGTTCTGCAGGCTTAGTTTTATTTTAAAAAGTATGTGGTTGCTTACTGGTGGTCAGCAGTTTACAGTACAGAACCTTGACCACTTATATGTACTGGTTTCCTCTGCCCATAAAACTATCTGTCATGATATGACCTATACAGTGTTGAAAACGATGTTAAAATCCAAATAAATAAATTGTGCTCGAAACCGAGGGGCACATGACTGGAAGAACAGTGAAGTTCTGTGCATGTGGACCTTTGCTGGACTTTTATATAGTATTTCATTTTAGTTAGTTGTATTTCTTGTTGTGTGTCTTGGAAATAACATGGAGTTATTCTCTTAATGAGCCTCCCGTGTCATCAGGTCGCACAAGAACAAATACAGCACTAAAAAGTATACACTCTTCACAAACAGGGAAAAGGTGTCTAAGCTGACACCTCCTCCCCGAATTATCTGCCTCTATTACTAGGATCTGGCAACCCAGAACAATGAGTACTCAGAAAATATTTTTGATATTTCTTAAATATTGTTTCCTTGCAGCTTCAAACCTTGACATTTCGTGCAATTCAGGTAGCTTATAGACAATTTACATTTGGTATCAGTTTAATAGTATCCCTTCATATTAGGTACAGTCCTTCTAATGTTCAGGGGGGCCACAGTGGCAGAGTGGTAACACTCTCGCCTCCCACCTCTGAGGCCGGGGTTCGATCCCCGTCATGGCCTTAAGTGGGAAAGCTGGTAGTTGCTTGCCGTTGGTCAGCAGTTTACAGTACAGAACCCTAGCGAACTGTAAGTACTGGTTTCCTCTGCCCTTCCAACTACCCGTCGTGATATGACCTGTACAGTGTTGAAAGCGACGTAAAAACCCCAAATAAACAAAATCTAATGTTCAGGACTAGTTGTTTTGGGTTTACATTTTAGTCTTGGTTTAATATCTGGGAAAAATAAACCATGAAGCCATTACAAAAACAGCTAGTGGTTCGAGAGTAATTTTTCACATTTTGGGAAGACATCTAGAGAGATTTTTGTGACTTTTGAGAGTATTTGGGTAGTCATTTACATGTAAAATAAATACAAATCACAACTGCAAAGCATGAAATAATTATTTGGATGGAATGACTCCTAAACGTCCTGTACATCTGCTAATTCAGGAAGCGCACCCCAAAATGAATCACTTCCCAAACAGTTAGAAAAAGTTGAAAACGACTTCAACATCAGAGGAGTCTCTCCAAACAGAAAAAAAATAACTTTAAACTTCATATACTGTTTAAGACCTTCATTATAAGAATTTTAAAATTAAGTCCATTTAACCTGGGATGAATAACCTAATCGGCAGCCATTTTTACATTAAACCAGAAATATAAGTAAATTCACACCATGTAAACATATAGAAGCATGGAAAATCCCCAAACTTTGGACAAAGGTCAAAGTTGGGGTTTTACGTCCCGTTCAACAGCCAGGGTCATATTGGGACAGGTCCTCAGCATTGCCACTTGTGGGACTCGAACCCACAGAGGTGACAGCCTATGATTAGATGCCAAACTTGCTAACCACTAGGCCACTGAGGACCCTCCCAAACTTTGGAGGTATTTTGTTTAATCCAATAGAATTCTCTTGCCAACATATGCCACATATAGAAAACATTTATCCCAGCTTATTGAATTTCATCACAAAAAGCCTTGAAGAATGACTAGGCAAAAATGTAACTGAGACGCCTCCTTCAGAATATCTGAATTGTTAGCCGGTTATGATAAAAGATCAATGCCTATTTCTTCATATTCTTTGTTATTGCCTGGTTCCATAAAAAATCCCTCAATGAAGAGCGCTTCTATTTGTCTCACTGAGATCATCATAGCTTAGACTCCAAAAAAGCAAAAAAATATGAGAAAAAAACATGAAAAAATACAATACGAGTCCACAGGATCAGGGTTATACATATGGTCTTCTCGAGCCATACAATTAAGTAATAGACTCCACAAGAGTTGTTTAACTTTTATGAACAATAATTTATCCATTTTGATTGTTAACAATAACCAACATATGTCAATATTTATCTACGAAATGTAAATTGTCTGCCAAGAAACATATCTATGGTAAGGTGCACCAGGAAATAGAAAAATTTTATTTTTTTTCATTTTCGATTTCTGTGCCATTTCTGCAAGAACTTTAATTAAACAAAACAAAGAACAAACATTCCAGAAAAATACTTTCCTGAATATATATCTAACATAATATTTACATACTTTTAATGAAAAATTTAACCCTTGCTTATGCTAACTAGAGTTACAAAAGATGATATTATCCACACAGTTAATTTGAACAGGGTATACATTGTCATAAAACCTAAAGGAAGATAGTGGTATGGAAATTCCATACTGTGCCGAGATTGTAGTTTATATTAGTACAATTATTTGCCATAGAATCCATTTATTTCAGGTTATTTTATTTGTTCCCCAAACCCCCTAAAAATTGAGCATTCATAAATCTAACAGACAGGTCTCTTTCAAAATATTCAAACTGTTGTCTGTTCAAAAGATTAATGTTCGTTTTGTTGCCTTCCTCCTGAATGCCTGGTTCTACAACAATATCCCCATTGTGGAACAATGTGTCAGTACTTGTCTAATTTTTTGACAATCCAGATCATTATAGGCATTTAGGTCTAATAGTGCGTGTGTTAGAAAATAAATTTCAAAAACATGAGTCGCATATACCCTCTTCACTAAGACGTCATTTTAACTGAAAATTTTTATCTCTCACAAAGTACTCGGAGCCCACTGAACATGCAATGTATATATTCAGTTTTACTTGGTACTCTTATGTGGGTGTTCCACCACACGACTAACATGTTTGATATGTCTCACGACCCAAACCAATTCTTATTTCCCGCCGTCAACAAAATGTCCAGTCTCAGGCTTCCTGAGGCCTCCTCAGACCCAAATTTACACAGTCCTATGTTGTCTCAGGCCTCCTGCGACCCTTAGTCCCAGGGATCCCTAGCTTAGTCCCAGGAAGCCTGTTGTCAGTCCCAGACTCATAACAGATCTTTGAAATTTCATGTGTGTGAAAAAGAATCAGTTTCATTAGTCCCAGGAAGCCTCAGACCGTCTCAGGTGTCCTGCCACTAAGAAATCTGGGTCTGGGACTAAGCCCCAACTAAGAGAAACCGATCCAAGCCGGCCTCCTCAGGCCACCTGAGGACACTCCAGGAGGTTTGGAACTAAGTACCGATTAAGTACCAACTCTTTTCCGCGCGCTTGAAACGAAAGAGGCAATGGGGGGGATCTGGGACTATATAAGCGACCGCGCACACGCTTTCTGTGTTTAGACTGGTTGGCTACTGAGAGACATGTGTCACTTACTGCTAGGGGTTTTCAGTTTTTTTACATTTCACATTTTACTTGAGCTTAGGGCAAATTTAACAGTTAGGAGACACATTTCAGTTTTTTTACTTTTTTTGTGTTATTCACTGGAGTTATGAGGAAAAAGAAAGGAGGAAAGAAGAAGATGGAGGAGAGGCAAGAGCAGAGGGAGAAGGAAGGTAGAGAGTTGGAGGAGAGGACTGAGGAAAGGACAGAGGAGACGACAGAGGAGGGTACAGAAGAGAGGATAGAGAGGAAGGATTAGAAGTTACTGAGGAAGCTTGCGAAGAAAATGAGAGGTGTGAGGAAGAATCAGAGTGCCACTCAGCAGCCAAGAGAGCCAGGGTTTGTGCTACATTCACTGACAGCCAAGAAAATGCCATTGTTGAGTTTGTGAAGGAGCACCCAGAGCTGTACGACAAGGAGCATGGATGTTTCCACGACAGAGGAAGGAGGCTCTCTGGGCAGAAATCTCTGCAGATCTGAAGCTCCAGCCCTTTGATGTCAGAAGGTGGTATGAGTCACAGAGAACTCGTTATGGCATGCTCTCCAAGCTACAGTCTGGCCAAGCCCCAAGGGAGATGACCAAGTGACAGTCCTGGGTCTACCGGCAGATGGGTTTCTTTAAGACCCACATCAGACCCACACTTGAGCACTTTGACCAGATGAGGACATTAATCTTGGGGTTTCCTGCAGCAGGACATTGATCTTGGGATTTCCTGCAATAGAAGCCCTTCTTTGACTACATGGCATCAGAGGCTGAAAAGATGACCACTATTACCAGAGAGTCACAGAAGGTCGGGATACTGCCAACAACCACTCAACAGGCGTCTAGTTCCACCCAGGCAGCAGTTCCATCTACTACACACCCAGCCCCATTGGAAACCCTCAATCAGTGCTCACAGTACAGGGCAGCAGACACAACTAAAGTGGAATACTAAGCCAGATACCAGATCCAACAACACAGATCATTGAACAGCCTCAGCAGCAGCTCTACACCATGAACAGTAGCCAGCCAGTCCGGGGCCGCCCAAATCTTCCAGAAACAATTATTAAGCTGCAAGTTGTTCAAATTCCCCTCCCAAAACATAACAGTTCAGTACAAATACTTATCACAAAAAAAAGTGCAACACCCACACCACGAAACAAATAACCCATGGTAATACACATAACAGAAGGCCACCTAGAAAAAAAATAGATAAATAAACTCCCAATATGGCCAATAATCTGCCCATTTGTAGCTTAAAATCCATGGGATTGGTTTAAATCTGTAATAAAAAAGTCTAACACTGACACCATCCCTAGAGTTAAAAGATATTATTTTATCACATAGCCACCAACCAACAAACAGGCAAACCCAATAGCAAACATAACCCCCCAACCAACGAACTGACAAACGAATTTGCAAACATAACTCCCCACAACCTACAGACATATAAACCATACTGTAAAGAGAACCATTTTGGTGGTTATATTTTCTAAGTGGAATAAAAAAAAAATTAATTTTGAGATTTGCAGTAAAGGAAAAAAAATCCAGTTTCAGTTATTTTTCCAGAATAGAAACCAAATGCAAGTGAAATTAGGGTGTAGCTTTCAAAATATATGCAATATTTTTTCCATTTAGCAAGTTATGTTGGGCATTGGGTTTGTTTCTTGGTTGGTGGACTTATGTTTGGCAATGCGTTTGTGTTATTTTTGGGGATTATGTTTGGCATTGGGTTTGTCTGTTTGTTGGTTGGGTGACTTATGTTTGGCATTGGGTTTGTTTGTTGGTTGGGTGATTTATGTTTGGCATTGCGTTTGTCTGTTTGTTGGTTGGGTGACTTATGTTGGGAAATGGTTGTGTTATTTGGAACAAGCACAGCTGATTAATTTGGTTTTGGAATATTTGGTAGTCCTGAAAAGGACTGGTTATTAGTCCTGAAAAGGACTGGTTACTGCAGTAGCAGTTATATTCTGCCATCTTGCCAGGCCACTACTCCATTTTTGAAGTAGTCCTTGAGGTAATATTTTCAGTCTTTTGGCTTCTCTGGCAGGGTTTCTGTCGCGACCACAATCGGCAGCACCACCAATTAAGCGACCATCACCAGGCACACATAACTGTTTCTGGGGGTAGTTCAATAGTGGTCATCATGACTCTAAATTAGTGTTCTCAATAAACCCTTTTCAGTAGGACTGGGTAGGTACCGATTTCAATGGGCGGGTACTATTATTACTGTGGCACTTTGTGGTTCAGACGTGTAGCAAATAGGTTTACTCTGTTGATTGAAGTAGAGTCGATCTGGGGAGAAAATTTGCTTTTACGTTGGGATACCCTGGGATGTGTCATGCTCAAACTGGCTAGTTGTATTTGTGACATCAGCTCATAAGTCTCCATAGGAGGGCACACATCTCCTCTGAGTGGGTCCCTCCAGTTCTATTGACCAACAATTTTCTTGGTTTAATGAGACCTTTATTGATTCTGGTGTTAGGGCTTGGGCACTAGAAACAGGTGACTGTAATAACCAAGCGACTTTTCGTTTTCTATTTTTTCCGCTGCCTACTTTGGCAGTAGAGACTGGATACAAGAGGTAAGAGCTAGTCTTTGTATCCTGATATCATCAGAGACAGTCCGACTAATTTTGGTTTTTGTAACAATGTTAAGTATTTTTTTGGCGTAGTTTTCTCCTGTCCAGCCTCTCCTGTATGCTTTTAAACTGTCGTCTATTTCTGGAAATCCCAATCATTGTTTCTTGGGGTTGCCACGACCCCTGCCTCCTACCCTGTGGTCCTAAGTAAGCCCTATTGCCCCTGCCACTTGAGTTTCCTCTGTCTGAGAAGAAGCACACACTGCCTACTAGATTGTCTTCCATACGGGCGCTGCATGTAGTTGCCTCTACCTCAGCCTCTCTTGGGTCAACAAAAGGGCGATTTTGGTTTTAGACCTCTGAAGTGGCTTTTTGAGTAAAAACTCCTTACCCTCTTGGTCTAGTTGTGAGTGGGACAGATTGGAGGGAGAAAAGCTCCTTACCCTCTTGGTCTAGTTGTGAGTGGGACAGATTGGAGGGAGAAAAGGAGAGTTATTTAACTTCTGGTGTCTGGTTTCACTCAGGTCCTGATGCAGGTTGGTCATCGCTGCATCTCTCCTTATGATCCCTGAATTGCCCATTACATACAGGTCCTGCTGAAGCATCCGAGACACATCCTTGTTTTGACAGCTAAAGCACACTGTTGGATTTGTATATCCTTATCAAAATTAAAAGTTTCAGTGTCTTCTGTATACTGGGAAGGAATGCCACTAATATCGTCTTCCCTTGGGATGATAGGATCAGTGCTTAACTGTCATCTCCAGTGTTTGACACTGGCAGTTACCGGCGGTCCAAATCTGCTATTTCATCTCCGGACTGAAAACATTGTGCACTGCGTCCATCTCGATGTCCAGAAACTTTTAAAATAAGATATATCCACATATATTGCTACGTTTTTTCAACATATTAGGGGATTTTAAAGTGATAGCCATTACTGTAAACATATATTGCCATCACATTTCTTAACACTCTTCTGATTGGCCAACGTTCTCTACCATTGACCAATCAGACGATAGCTTTCAAAATGTTATATATATACGCGGTCAGGAAGATATCTGGAAGATTCACGATAAATATATGATAGATACGTGGCTAATAACACTTTAAAGATGAAAACTACAAGCATATTTCCAGTTCACGGACCTGCCTCATTAATATTTAAGAATTAATATGCGAGGTTACATATAAGACTGTTTGGTATCATTTTTATCAGTTTTTATCAGATCCGTGAACAATTAGTTCACTGGCAATTGATCTTAAACCAGCCAATCTATTTATAAAGTATTGTTAAGAAACCCCCCTCAAAGAAATTCCATGACCTCATATTTACTCATTAATATTAATTAGGCAGGTCCATGAACAACTAATAAACTAGCTTTAGTTCTTAAACCGGTCTTTCTATTCATAAAATATTGCCAGGAAATGTTCCTGCATTGACTGCATATATTCCTACATTGACCACTGCGTATATTCCTGCATTCTTCAAAATCTAGCACTGGAGCCCCCTGGTGCTTTTTAATACATTGCAAGTGTAATTGATTCATAAGCAGAAATAAATGCTTAAAAACTTAGTAGGCTGAAATTTTCATATTTTTAAATGTAAAATACATTTTATGAAGAAAATTAACCAAGAACCCCAGCACTGCTGTCTACACCCTATTAGGTCAGCTCAAAGGAGAGGGCATAAATATGCCACTGTGCTCAGAATAGGAACATGCCAAGAGGCACTAAGAAGCACGGTTCTGAAGATGGAGACGAAGAACAGATTCCCTAAAAGGGAAATGCCACCCCCCTTTTTATGAAACTAAAAGTTTCAGATGGACTTAAATTAAGGAATTTAAGCGGAAATGAGAGAAAAAAGGCTGAGTGGAAAACAAGGTCCACTACACTTAAAAAATCATAAAGATTCTAAGTACAGCATCTCCAAAGGAAAAAGAAGTGAAGAATAAGAATTCCGAGGGGAATCCCCCATGATGTAAAGCAGTGGAATAACACCTAAAAGACCGGGAATTGGCCTGGGAAAAACATCATGGGCCTTCACAAGAAGTGGAACAGAGTTTGAGGGAATAAAGTAAAAATGCTAATGCAAATAGATATTCTCTGAGCAGCAATATCACCCTCTTTGGACTTTGGAAGAAAGACAAAGAAGAAATTCTCCTTAAGATAGTCAAAATCAGCAGACAGAATCTAAGGACTCTGACAGAAAAGGAAGGAAATATCCTCTAAGTCATCCTGACTAAGCCAAAAGTCAAAGCAGGAAGAGCCTTCTGAAGGAAACTGGCTTAAGCCAGGAAAGTAAGATCTGACTTAAGGATGACTTAGGCCACCCCTAGAGAGTGAGAGAAAACCTCTAAATAGAGGAATCAAAATCACTCCTTCTCCTTCCCAAAGAAAGGGAGTAAGAAAGACCGTCTAAAATGTGAAAAACTTGGCTCAGCAAATGAAAAGGGTTCAAAAGGAGCCTTGGTAAGAGCCTGCAGAAACAAGATTTAAGTACCAAACAGGTAGGTGACGACTACCCTCATTCTGGACTTAAAGAAGCTCTAAATGAGACTTCTGAGCTCCTAAAAAGAACCCAACTTCAAGTAGTACATGGAGAGAGCTGACCAGTATCCCTATTGACTGAAAAATAGTTCCCTAAAGGCAACAAACAGCAATCTATGGGACAGTTCAAGCATGGCAGAGTGGCCATGTTTCTCACAAGTTTTTGAAGCAGTTCCACATTGCTTCATAGACAGTTAATAAATATCCTCCAGGACCCCTCCTGTGAAAATCCTTCTGAAAGGAGACTTCAGCCAGAAAGCTTGAAGAAAGGAACTCCATCAAAAATAACGAAACTCTAGATGAGGTTGTTACAGAAGAATAAGAAGAAGAGCCAATGGCTTTCTTAAAGGAGATCTTGAGGCCAAAATTTTGCAATTGCCAAGAAGAATGGTACAGCTCTGAAAGTTGATTAACTTCCTGGCCATAGTGGTCAAAGAGCTGAAGGAGGGAAGGAGTAAAACAAGTACTCCGGAGTAAAACAAGTACTCCGGACGAAAACACTCCAGGGCATCTGTTGCCAGAGCCTAAGGATCTAGCATAGGAGGCACATGTAAGAGCAGCTTGTGATTGAATCACATGGCAAAAGATCTAAATAAGATGAGAAGTCTGAGACTACCATCTGAAGATCCAAGAATTGAGAGACCACTTTATATGAAAAGTGAGAGAAGACCTCCAGAGATGGTGTGCCAAGGATTCATGCCCCTGGAACATGAGTAGGTGGAAGAACAGACTTGCTCTTGTAAAAATAATGGCAAAAAGGTGCCAAAATAGATACAATGTCCCAAGAGTGGAAGTTCTCTTGATATAAAAAGAAAGCACAGACAACAGTGTTGCCCGAGACAATCTGAAGTGTCCTTTGAAGAAAGGACAAGAAAAGAACAAATGTCTTGAGAACAAGACATCTGTGTTGTCTGAGGCTAAAAGGATGATCCTTTGATGAAAGGATAATAAAGGAAGAAATGTCTGAGCAAAAGGGACAGCTATGAGCTCTAGAAATGATGAACATATTGGACTTCTACATCAAAGATGGACCTTAGGTGGTCAAAAGAGCACAAAGAACTCCCAAACCCTGAAGTGAAACATCCATGAAAGTAGATGAAAAACTAGGGAATTAAAAGAGAGATATACAAAGACATAGTTCCCAGGATAGTACCATCTCAAATTAACCTTCATAGAAGGATCAAAGAATGGGAAATCCAGAGCACCTTTGAGAAGGAAAATCAAAGTGTCCTGAGATGACACTGAAGAAGTGTCATGTGCAGGCCACCTTGAAGAAGTGGCTTCCAAGTGGAAGCCAGGAGAATAAAGGTGCCCAGTTGGAGAGGTAATTTAAAGGTGTTCCAAGGCAGAGAAAGTATGGGCTGTTGAATAGACAGAAACTTGTCCCTGTGAGGAACACCTTTAGACAGGTTAAGAACCTGACCCAGGAAGGAGAACTGTTGTAGGAACAGATCTAAATATTTCCTGCTAGAAACCACTCCAAGTTAATAGTCAACTCTAAGAAAGATGTCAAATGAGCCTCTGACAACTATTAGCTCTAATGAGCCAAGTTATAGTCACATGTGCACCGAGATGCCCAACCTCAAAGCCAACTTCTCTTACTTCCTTGACTAAGGAAGTAAATAGTGAAAGGCTAGTGGCTAAGCCCTAAGGCATTGCCACAAAGAGGTACACCCTGCCCAAAAGCAAAACTCTGAGCAAGAGTGAACCAAAGGAGCCAAAGGAGAGAAAGGAGGCATATCAAGGACGAGAAGTGGTCCACTGACCACAAGAAGGGAGAAAATGATCAACTGATAAGTTTCCATCCTGATAGTTTGGAGAACAAGGAAAAGATCCAAATCTAGGAAAAGATATAAAATGGAAGAAATCAGTTGACCTCCCACTGGCAAGTGGAGGGATCTGGAAGTAAGAGTGAAAGCTTGAATAAAACAAAACACTCTTATCTCCTGAAGGACACCATAATAGAGGTTGAGGCTGAGCCTCTGCCTGTTGAAGGCATTCCACCATCAGAATGTTGGAACCTGGAAAGGAACCACATCCCTTAAGCACTAAGTTAGAGAGAAGACTCCCTAGTTGGGAGGAGAAAAGGCTTTATTGGTCTGCCTCAAGAGGCTAAAGCAGAAAAGCTTAAAAGAGGCACCTTTATTAAGGGCAACATGAGAAGCTTCTGCTTATACTGTTATATGTGAGAAAAAGTAGTCTCTCAAAAGAGACACCACAAAAAACAGTATAAGACCAAAATTGGCCCAATTTACCCTACCAAGTGACTAGGCACAAGTGAGGGAAAAGGATAAAGAAATCTCTGAAAACAAAGTGCAAAGAGAACTGATGGCTGGAAAAGGTCATAGATCAACCAGTTAAATGAAGCTGAAACATCCATTGAAGATGTCCAAAGCATGATGGACGAAAAAGACCACTGGGAAGTACTGTCTGGTCAATCCACTTGACTAAGTGATCAACAAAACAGGACTCAAGAAAAAATCCCACAGCACTAAGGACCCTAAGGTCCATCTCAGAACTCTTCTAATGGCAGAGGAGCTCTGCCTACGGAAGAGAAGGTCTTAAGAACCCCACCAGGCTAGATCCCAGATCTAGTAGTCGGATCTTCCAGGTCCCTGAAGAGGGTTTGTACCTGGCGAAAGTAAGTTTTAGATGGTAAATTTGGGTAATTACCCAAAGGTAAATAAAACTTAGAATGACAAGATCCCAAAATGAATGAGTGACAGAAAGTAAGAATCTGGCCTCACGAAGGAACTTCTAAGCCTGGGAATAGAGGTTGACTTGGAGGAAAATAAGACTGATCAAAAGGAAAGAGCAGTCAAAATTATTCCCTGATTCTGTTGGACAGGAAGCCTTGAAAATCTTCTGAGGAGTCCGAAGCATCCACATAGTCCAACAGATTGACACATAAAATGTTGGAATAAGGTCCCTAAAGTCTGCCTGAAGGTTAACTAAAGACAGAGGGACACCAACATACCCAACAGGGAGATGTGCCCATTGGTAGTCAGATCTAAAAAGTGGTGAAAATGCAAAAGATAACTGCTGAATAACAGTAGATTTTCACCAAGCCCCAAACCAAAAATTCTAAATTTAGAAAATGAATGGAGATGTGTTTAGGAAGTAGCAAAATCAGTTGTATTCAACTGATAAACTCTTCTTAAGGGACCCTGAACAAAAAATGGTCTTGAGAAGGTAATCCCAGCACCAAAAAGACAGCCTGATTAGGCTGAGCCTTAGGCACAAAAGAGGCCAAAGGACTGAAAATGGACTGTGAAACCAAACGACCAACTGACAGAAAATTGGAATATAGGAAACCAGTAAAACTGAGATGGATCTCCAAAGGTGGAAGACAAAGTCATCCCCAAGAGCCGTAAACCACCATCCTCCAGAATTGAAGGTGGGGAAAGGCTGAAAATGGAGACCCTGGGCTCAGAATTGAACCCCAAAACACTGAAACCAGGACCTGTATCCCAGAAATGTCAAATGAAAGGGCCTGTACAAATAATGAACCGTGAATGGTAGGTAGTAAATACCGTAATGTTACGCTATGAAATATGCGTTAACAACGGGAATTATTACACATTATGCTCTGACAGAATAATAATCAAAGAATTATGAAAGAGGAATGCATAAACAACGCCTGGAAATGCTGTAATCACTGAAAAAATGAATATTTTCAAACAACAAATCGATTGACCTCCATTTTAAGTATGACCTCATCGTCATGTGACCTGGAGAGATGATTCGTATGAAGCTCAACAAAAAGGGTCAAATACGTGGTGAAATGAAGAATTTCGTGTTAAGAATGATGGAAAATCTAAATTGGCAATTATAACGCCAATAGAAGTGAAGAAAAGAAATAATTCACCGCGAAAATACTTATTTCCAAAGGAAATCCAACATTCTGACACCACGTGACCTGATGAGCGATAATACAGACATTGTAACTATGTGAAAACAATGCACACTCAAGGTGACAATATGGTCAAAATACGTGGTGAAACGAAGAATTTCATGGAAAGAATGAAGGAAACACGTAAATTAAAATTATAATGCCTGTAGAAGTGCATATAACTAATTAATTTACCAAGGAAATGAATATCTCCAAAGGCAATCTGACATTCTAACACCACGTGACCAGATGAGCGATAATACGAATTTTGAAAATACGTAAGAATATTGAACAAGGTATACAATAAATTCACCAGAAAACGAAGTAAAAGGTAAATAAAATGGAGGAAGAGTGAATAAAACAGCTTAAGTGTACTTACAGATCACCAAAAATGTGTAAATGCAGGTCTCAGTGAGATAGTAAATAGTTTTCAACACCATGAGATATAGAAGTAGTGACACAGTACACAGATTGGGATACTTTCAAAGCAGTGTCAGTGTCCAAATAATGTTTAAGTAGAGAAAATAACATCCAAGAGAAAGAAACTGCATGTAAAGATTAAGTATTAAAACAGGACAATTCAGTTAACTAAAAATTATGAAGCTTTAAGACTTCTCATTCTTCATTCATTTGTATGATCGAATTATGGTTTGCAAGTTTTGAATATTACCCATACATACAGATATGGCAACACATGCTTTTGTGTGGAGTTCGGGCAAAACCTGTGGCTCACTTGATGCAATACCATCTGTTACAATGGGAAGTTGCAAAAGTAAAACAGTTAAGGAATTCTAATGACTTTAACAGTGCTTAATCTACATCAAAAGACACCCAAAGGTGCAACAACCAAGATTTAAGTAAAAGATATAAGAGAGATATAAGGGAGATAAAATAGTATTATCCAGTAAACATTACAAACGTTTATAAACCTAACTATGAACGGCTTATTTAAGGTTTAAAATGATGGGCTCCTAAACGTTCGCCTTTTATGTTTATCAACATTAAAGCATAAATGTTTATAAATGTTTATACATAAACGTTTATACGTAAACGTTTATAAATGTTCAAGTATCCAGCATGATTCAAGGGAGAATGTAAACAAACTTCATTTTATGAATAATTTCCCCGTTTGCATTAATTTAACCTTGTACAGTACATTCTATGATATAACATACTTTTATATCTCCACTTATAATTTAATGATGGCTTTAAACAACAGTGATACAGCAAGATATAGTAACAGAAATATTTCTCCAGTTTCTCTCAAAATGGCTGTGCTGATATCATAATCCAAAATAAAAGCGACGTTAAGATATTCTTCACTCTTGGTAAACGTTTAAAAATGTTTATGAACGTTTATAAACCAAACTAATGTTGCTGAAACGTTTATAAACCCATAATATTGAATAATTGTCAATATTTAGGTTTATATTTGGTTTTAAAAACCTTTATTCGTTTACTAAACGTTTATAAATGTTTGCTATGTTTACTGGGTAGATATCCCTGTAGTGATATAAAATAGCATCAGATATGCAAGATCAAATATAACAAATATATATATCACATATAACACTCGACCAATGTCCCTACCAAATATCAACTTCCAACCACCTTATGGTTTCCGAAATATAGCCCAGACAAGGCAATATAGGCCAAGGTCACTACGGCAAGGTCAAATCAAGGTCACACCATGACGTTTTACATCTACACACCCTAGCCAATGTCCCTACCAAGTATTAACTTCCTACACCTTACAGTTTCCGAGATATAGCCCGGACAAGATTTTATAGGTCAAGGTCACTACAGAAAGATCAAATCAAGGTCAGACCATGACGTTGCATACCTACACCCCCTAACCAATGTCCCTACCAAGTATCAACTTCCTACACCTTACGGTTTCCGAGATATAGCCCGGGACAAGATTTTATCGGTTAAGGTCACTACGGCAATGTCAGACCATGACGTTGCACACCTACACCCCCTAACCAATGTCCCTACCAAGTATCAACTTCCTACACCTTATGGTTTCTGAGATACAGGCCGGACAAATTTCTTCCCACTGCCCGCCTGCCCATCCGGACACCATGGGTGAAAACAATACCCCGACAGCCCTTAAGGGCTGTGGGGTAAAAATGCAAAAAGGGCACTTGTAGACAATATCCATGGTAAGGAGGCACCCCTGTATACAAAAAGTATCCCGCTAATTCCAGAATCTGTGTCAGCTGACTGAGTGTTTTTGATTTGTGGTGATAATGAGAGAAAAGCATAATTATCAGGGAAAGCGCTGTACTGAAGTACAGTAAATGGTAATTGAACAGCATGTACGAAAGAAATTCCAAAGCTGACAGAAGAAAAGGACAAAAGTTGTGGCCTGCAAATGGTATTACGAAGGAAAGTAACAAGGTAACTGTAAAGTGTAAAAAGTAGATGAAAACATATTTAAAGAAATACTGCAAATGCAATATCCTCGTTCCACCTTGAAGAAGAGGTCCAAGGTCAAATCCAACCACACAAAAACATTCCCAGCCCATGATTTCCTATAGGTTGGTTTACCATCCCAAACCTCTAGGACCAATAATAAGCAAGTTATAAGTACTTTTAAGTTTGCCTGTCCTCATCTGACCTAGAAGGAGGGGTCCAAAGGTCAAATCCGACCACACCAAAAGATTCCCAGCCCATGATTTTCTATAGGTTGGTTTTCCATTCCAAACCTCTAGGACCAATAATAAGGGAGTTATAAGCACTTTTTAGTTTGGGTATCCTCGTATGACCTTGAAGGCAGGGTCCAAGGTCAAATCCGACCACACCAAAAGATTCCCAGCCCATGATTTTCTATAGGTTGGTTTTCCATTCCAAACCTCTAGGACCAATAATAAGGGAGTTATAAGCACTTTTTAGTTTGGGTATCCTCGTTTGACCTTGAAGGAGGGGTCCAAGGTCAAATCGGACCATATCAACAGATTCCCAGCCCATGATTTCCTATAAGTTTACCATCCCAAACCTCTAGGATCAATAATAAGCGAGTTATAAGCACTTTTAAGTTTAAGTTTGGCTATCCTTGTTTGACCTTGAAGGAGGGGTCAAAGGTCAAATCTGACCACACCAAAAGATTCACAGTCCATGATTTCCTACAGGTTGGTTTACCATCCCAAACCTCTAGGACCAATAATAAGGGAGATATAAGCACTTTTCATGACTGACCGTGGCGGCCATCTGTTTTTCAAAATGAGGCCAAAAATATTCCCAGTCAAGATTTTATAATGAGAATTTGATATCTCTACCTATAATACCCTTTGCTCTAGAGGGCCAACAAAAGTCCTTGTTTAAAGTCGAATAAACGTCCCTGGCGGCCATCTTGTTTTTCAAAATGAGGCCAAAAATATTCCCAGGCAACATTTTATGGTTATTTATATATCCTGCAAACTTGAGAAGGCTAGCTATAATATTTTTTTCGTTAGAGTGGTAATGGTGAAATCTCTCTACACACTGCGGCTATCCAGTGGATACAATGATTTAATCAACAGTGAGAACCTGAAACTAGCTATTGCTCAGCTATGCCATGACATACAGGTCTGCAATTTCACTATGTTATAGCTGACCAAAAATTACGTGAATAACATATTTAAACAAAATACTCTAACTGCAATAGTTTTGAAGTTGCAACTGATTTACTCAACAGTGATAACCTCAAAGTAGCTATTACTCAGCTATGCAATGAGCCACAGGTCTGGAACTTCACTATGTTATAGCTGACCCCAAAATAGGTGAATAACATATTGAAACAAAATACTCTAAATGCAATAGTTTTCAAGTTATAAGTGATTTACTCAACAGTGATAACCTAAAAGTAGCTATTACTCAGCTATGCCATGAGCTACAGGTCTGAAATTTTACTATGTTATAGCTGACCCAAAAGTAGCTGAATAACATATTTATACAAAATTCTCTAAATGCGATAGTTTTCAAGTTAAAAGTGATTTTACTCATGATGGAAGTTATTGAAAAGCCCAAAAGTAGCTATTACTCACTTAGCTATTCAGACAGACACCCAAGTTACTCCCCATGTTGTAGCTCTGAAAAAAGTAGCTCAGTTGAGAGAGACTAAATTGATGTCAGAATTAAAATTATAATATATATAACCAATTTTTAATGTTCACTGCCCTGACATTAGGCCCCACAACAATTTTTCAATGCTGGGAGGTGAATATATACTAGAATTTGGCGGGAATAAAGCCATGTGCCAGACAGCAGTTCACTCAAACTCCTAATATTTTTGACAAAAATAGATTTCCCGCTAAATTCAACAGAATACTCTGTACTTTATTCTTGACCTTAGTTAAAAATCAGGACAGTACAAACAAGGCCAACTACCATTAATTTTTTTATTTTCATCAGTGCATTTAAGGCAAAGCTATCAAATACTTCATTAAAATCTTCAAATACGTTCCTGTCAAATGAAGAGGTGTGCTACTTTACCGCATCACCTACTAGAATACCATATTTTAACAAAATGCTCTAAATGCAACACTTTTCAAGTTATAAGTGATTTAGTGCATGATTTCATGAATTTTAATGCATTAAAAATAAAAATTAAAAATAAAAAAAAATAAGACAGATCCAGGTCTCACACTCATACAAGAGAATCTACCTCCGACCTAGTACATATATGTAAGATACGAGAGAAATCCCTGCAATAGTCACTGAGAAAATTGTGATAAAGTGTTGGAATTTTCACACTTTTGGTAGGGGTACCTCCCTTATAATGTCTCTAGCAAACAGACGAACAGACAGATTTGCATGCCTTGAACAATTTTTCATCCTCGATAGATGAGGTATCTTTTAAAAGAAACAGCATGTCTCTAGGCCTTGTAGCTTTGGAGGAGAAGTTGTTCACGCGGACGCCCACGCCGTGACGACATAATGTCAGCTGACTGACAAGTCAGCGGACATAAAAACATATAAAAATGTATTCACATTTCATTTATTTTATTCCATAATGTAGTCCTATGCTATACAAGCTATCCAGATATTATTGCATAATGTAGTCCTACATCTTCAGTTTTTATTCCATAATGCGATCATTTATAATATATCCTCCCATTTAATTCTCTAGAATGTTGTTGTATATAATATATTCATTGTAAGGTTTTTATTCAAAATTGTAGTTCTATATTATAATGTATTCATATTTCATTTCTATATTTCATTCACTAATGTAGTCGCACACTACACAATTTATTCACATTCTGATATGATGTATAATTATAATGTAGTCATTTAATTCCAAACATCTGGGGCCGATTTCACTAAAGGACTTAAACTAAGTCCCTTTATTGGCTAAGTCAGGGACTTAAATGTAAGACTTTGGTCTTAGCTAGGTCTGGGACTTTAAAATGGATTTCACAAAGGTGACTTAGTTAAGTCCAAGCTTATCAAATAACCACAGTGGTTTTCTGTCATGTGACCTTTTATATCTATTCAAAATATAATATTGGTTCCATATAT
Source organism: Sabellastarte sp. h YS-2021 (assembly GCA_964017235.1). Classification (NCBI taxonomy): domain Eukaryota; kingdom Metazoa; phylum Annelida; class Polychaeta; order Sabellida; family Sabellidae; genus Sabellastarte; species Sabellastarte sp. h YS-2021. Next base: position 86,675,693 of record OZ024934.1, read on the forward strand.
CCTTCATTTGATGTATTTTATCGGAGGATTAGGGCTGTTTTGAAATGGAAAACCTTGTTGCCACATATAAACTTCCCAAAGACCACTTTAGTAAGGTGTTCTGTGTAATTATACTTTATTTACAGCCATTTCAAATTTTGAAGTGGAAAAAAGTTTATGGCGGCCATATTTAAATCCTCTTTACAAAATTTAAGCCCACTACCTCCCAGACTTAAAGTTAAGTCCACTGACTTAGCAATTTCATGGACTTAACATTCTTTTGACAAAATTTAAGACCAAAGTCTTTAAGATCTTAAACGTGCACTGGGCTGCAGCCACCCTCTCTTTGATTGGGACTGTCACCAATGTTTTCCATGCAGAGAGAAAGGTTGTGGTGATGATGTCTGTATAAAGGCGAATAAATATGCTTACAGTTCTCTGAAGATCAAAAACTTGTTCATAGATCTAAGAAGAGGGACAAACCTACACCAAATGTGGTGTCAAAGGAAATAGAGTATGCCGTACTAGGGGTGGAGTGTCACCATAGTTCAGTAACATCCAGTTTACTAGTTTCGACAGAAGATTTTTCAACTGACCCATTGCAGTTAATCTTGAAGAGGTTGGACGACATGCAACGCCAGATAACTTCACTTAAAAACAAAACCAGCGAGGTTCCTGCTTCAATGTCTCCATTAACTCTGAAGAAGGTGAGGCTTCAGAAGAAACAACACTGTCAGACATGATTTACTCAAAGGAACACGAGGGGTCACCCTCTTATAGACAGACATAAGCTGCAGTTCATGCTTTACTTGACCTCAGGATACCTGACGAGTTCTCTGAACAACCCTCACTTATTTTTGGGTCAAAAGTGAAGGAAGAGTTATCTGAACAACCCTCACTTATTTTTTGGTCAAAACTGAAGGACAAGTGCAGGTCCTCTTTGTTACCTATGGTCATGCCCCCAGTGGACGGGGTTTTAGAGAGATGTGATTTCTATGAGAAAAAATCAGCAGGAAAACCTCAACATGATCAACAACATCTCCTGAAGACAAACCCGCACAATTATGGCAATTATTTGTATTTCACCACAGCGCCTCAAATTCAATAAGTCTACATCAGCTGAGTTCTCTTTCCAAGCTCCAAGGTGCCAGGACTCTTTTAGGACATCCTTCCCAGGTCCTATGGCTTCATCTGTTCGAATTTCATTTTGACAGCATACCTTGCTGGAGACTGTTAACAGAGAATGTGTGCAGATTCGGTCTTGCGTGGACTTTTTCCTTAATGCTATAGAAAAGACAGCAGCTAACCCTGAGTCGACAATATTGGGGATAAAACTAGAAATAGGATGCCCAGTTAAGTGTAGCTGCAACATATGAAAAGAAACAGGATAGCATAGAACACACATTATCATGTGTAATGTCCACCCCATGAACGTTTTGCAACAATTGTACAGTAGTCTTACAAGGCCCTGTTTCGTTTGTAAAATATATCAACGATGCTTAAATATTTATTAGTATACATATAAATTCTTTCAGCTTAATGCCTTTTCGCCTTGGTTCAAAATTTGCTCCAAATCACTGTGCCTCTAAAGGTTTTCGAGATAAATGCCTTTTTCAAGTTCCGCCAAAATTCAAGATGGTGGCCAAAATTCGGGAAATTCAACATTTTTCAGAGGTACTACATGTAACTTCTCTAGTACCCACCGGGTTCAAAATTTGCTAGTAGCAGGAAAATGATTTTTTTGGAAAAGTTGCCAGTAGATGAATGTTTTTTTTTTTCATTTTTACACAGAAATTCAAGATCTCAGACCGTTCCCAAGATAAACGCGTTTTGGCATTATACAAGAAATTCAAGATGGCCACCAAAAATGGTGGGAAAGCGATTTTTGTGAAATGTCGCCAGTACACTCTGCAGATACCATGCGGGTTAAAAATTTCATCAAAATCACTCCACCTCCACTGTTTCCAAGATAAATGCATTTTTGTTTGCATTTTACGCAGAAATTCAAGATGGCCACCAAAAATTGCCTGGAAACGTCACCAGCAGACTCTGCATATACCCTGTGGGTCCAAAATTTAATCAAAATCGCTCTATCTCGCACCGTTTCCAAGATAAATGGGCTTTTGCATTTTATGCAAAAATTCAAGATGGCTGCCAAAAATGGCGGGAAAGGAATTTTTTGGAAATGTTGCCAGTACACTCTGCAGATACCTTGGGGTCAAAATTTTCATCGAAATTTCTCTATCTCGCATGGTTTCCAAGATAAATGCATTTTACGCAGAAATTCAAGATGGTCGGAAAAGCGATTTTTGGGAAAAGTTGCCAGTAGACTGCATATACAGTGCGTGTCAAAATTTTGTCGAAATCTATTTATCTCGCACTGTTTTTAAGATAAATGGGCTTTTGCGTTTTACGCAAAAGTTCAAGATGGCCACCTAAAATGGCGGGAAAGTAATTTTTTTGAAAAGTCGCCAAATTTTGTCGTAATCACTCTATCTTGCACTGTTTGAGATAAATGTGCTTTTGCATTTTACGCAGAAATTTAAGATGCCCGCCAAAAATGGCGGCAAAGCAAGTTTTGCGAAAAGTCACCAATATGCTCTGCAGATACCCTGTGAGTCAAAAATTTTGATGAAATCACTATCTCGAACGGTTTCCCAGATAATGTGTTTTAGCATTTAACGCAGAAATTCAAGATGGCAACCAAAAATGGTGTGAAAGTGATTTTTGCGAAATGGGAGTACATTCTGCTGATACCCTGTGGGTCCAAAATTTTGTAGAAAGGGTCTATCTCGCATCGTTTCCAAGATAAATGCATTTTTGTGTTTTACACAGAAATTCAAGATGGCCGGCAAAAGTGAAGGAAAGCGCTTTTTGCGAAAAGTCGCCAGTAGACTCGGTAGATACCTGCCGGTCAAAATCGCTCTAACTCGCACTGTTTCCAAGATAAATGTGTTTTTGCATTGTATGCAGAATTCAAGATGGCCGCCAAAACTGACAGGAAAGCGATTTTTGAGAAAAATCTGCACTAGAGTCTGTGGGTCAAAAATTTTGTCGAAATCGCTCTATCTCGCACGGTTAAGGAGATAGAATCAAATTTGTGTTTTTTTCATTTTTGGCAAAAATTCGACAATTCAAAATGGCCGCTATTTTTGGGGAGAGTAAATGTTTTTTTGAAAATTGGCAAGCATATATTGTTTGGATACCCTGTGGATAAAAAATTTTGACGAAATCGCTCTACCTCGCACGGTCAAGGAAATAGATGGTTTATGGCATTTATGGTGAAAATTCAAAAATGGCCGCCATTTTTGGGAGAGGAAACTTTTTTGAAAAATGCCCAGAGTACATTGCTTAGATACCCTGCGGGCCGAACATTTTGACGAAATCGCTCTATCTCGCACAGTTTAGGATATAGACATATTTATGTTTTTGCTATGTAGCTATTACTCAGGAGGTTAAACCTATTACCATCAACAACAATACCAAAGATATTGCGTCTCGATGCAGTGTATTCCCGGACGGGACATGGTTGAAGCGTGACATACAGAGTATTGCCAAATTATAAGGTGCGACCAATAATAAGAGATCCAAGGTCAAATCAGACCCCACCAAAGGATTCGGGGCACATGATTTACTCTAAGTTGTCTTCACATCCAAAACCTCTATGACCAATAATAAGGGAGATGTAGATCATTAGAAGTATCAAGGACCACATACCACCTTGAAGGAGGGATCTATGGTCAAATCTGACCCCACCAAAAGATTTGGGGCACAGGATTTCCTATAGGTTGTCTTCACATCCAAAACCTCTACAACCAATAACAAGGGAGATATAGGCCATTATAGGTATAAAGAACCACATTTGACATTGAAGGAGGGGTCCAAGGTCAAATCTGAAACCAGCAAAAGATTCGGGGCACATGATTTCCTATTTGGTAAAGATAAGATAAATACTTTTCTTGAACATAGGTGAAATACTTTTCCTTTAAAATGCTTAAAATAAAAAAGCTACTAAAAGTAGCTAAGTAGCTATTACTGAGTGAGTTATATAGTTATTATCACTTAAAGGAATCCCAAGCAAGCTATTGACCTAACTATTGCTCATACCAAATTTGGTAAAGATATACCAAATATTTTTCCTTAAAATGCCAGGAAACAAAAGAAGTACACAAAAGTAACTAAGTAGCTATTACTCAGTGAGCTATAGAGTATCTTCACCAAAAGCAATCCTATGCAAGCTATTAATCCAATAAACGCCCATACCAAATTTGGTAAACATAGGATAAATACTTTTCCTTGAAATGACTGGAAACCAAGCGTGACAGACGGCAGATGCCGGAAAAAGCAAAAATAATGTCCACCCCCCAATGGGGTGGACAAAAAAAGAACTCCTCCAAACTATTCAACAGCTCGGCTAAATTTTGAAAAATCAGAGCTCAAGCCATCACAAAAAATCGACTTTCTGGGTTACCATTTTGATCTGGGACTAGGCAAAGTCTTTCCAACAGAAAAGAAACTAAAAATTCTAGAAAAATCGATCAAGGACATTGAGGTCTCATCACAAACAACAACAAGATTGCTTATGTCCCTGATAGGTGTAATAGTGTCCTTAATAAAAATTTTACCAGTGGGTCAGTTTACATATGCGTCCCCTTCAGTGGCAATATCCCAAATCATTAAATCAGAAGATTCCGGTTTCAAACCTTCTGATAAAGTATCTTCAGTGGTGGAAAGATCCAACAAATGTGAAAATAGGTTGTCCTTTACAGCCAGAAGAGCACAATACCCTTATTTTCACAGATGCATCAAACCAGGGTTGGGGAGCCCATTTAGAAAACATTAGTCAGTGGCATTTGGACAGATAAAAAAAAACATTACTTATCAATGTCCTAGAACTAAAGACAGTGTTTCTAGCCCCAAGAAGTTTTCAAATACCACTATCTTGCCTTACAACTGTTGTACTTAAACTATGAAGCTACTGACCTACAACAACACTAAACATACTAACCACTGCCTTGACTTACAACTGCTCTAAATTCACTACCACTGGCTTGACTTACAACTACTTTCAATACACTAACACTGCCTGACTTACAACTGCACTAAATATATTACCACTGCCTTGACCTACCACTTCAATAAATATATTTCCAATGCCTTGACTTTACCACTTCTATAAATACACTACCACTGCCGTGACTTACAACACAAAATACACTACCACTGTCTCGACTCTCCCTTGACTTACAACTACACTTAATACAGTACCATTGCCTTAACTTGTAACTATTGAAAATACATTAACACTTACTTGACTTGCAACTGCCCTACATATATTACTACTGTGTTGACATCTAACTATTCTAAATACCTTAAAACTTCCTTGACTTGCAACTGCACTACATACATTACTACTGTGTTGACATGCAACTATTCTAAATACCTTAACTCTGCCTTGACTTACAAGTGCACTACATACATTACTACAGTGGTGACTTACCACTACATTAAATACACTACCACTGCCTTTTTTACAGCTACACTAGATACACTACCACTGCCGTGCTTTAGAACTACACTAAATACACTAACACTGCCTTGATTTAAAACTACTCTAAATACACTATCACTGCTTTGACTTACAAATACACTACATACACTCCCACTTTCTTGACTTACAACTATTGTACTTAAACTATCAGGGTATTGACCCACAACAACACTAAACACATTCACTATTACCTGAATTACAACTGCACTAAATACACTACCACTGCTCTGACTTACAAATACACTACATACACTCCCACTTCCTTCACTTACAACTTTTGTACTTAAACTATCAAGCTATTGACCTACAACACTAAACATACTAACCTTGACTTACAACTGCTCTTAATTCATTACCACTGGCTTGACTTACCACTTCCCTAAATACACTAACACTGCCTTGACTTACAACTGTGCTACAGACATTACTGTGTTGACATACAACTGTTCCAAATACCTTAACATTTCCTTGACTTGCAACTGCAATACATTACTACTGTGTTGACATGCAACTATTCTAAATACCATAACACTGCCTTGACTTTCAACTGCACTACATAAATATCTACTGTGTTAAGTAACAACAACACTAAATACACTACTACTACCATGATTTGGAACTACACTAAATACACTAACACTACCTTGACTTAAAACTACTCTAAATACACAAACACTTTCTGACTTACAACTACAATAAATACACTATCACTACCTTGACTTACAGCTACATTAAATATGCTACCACTACCTCGACTTAAACCTACTCTTAATACACAAATACTTATTGACTTAAAAACTGCACTAAATATATTACTGCTGCCTTGACCTACCACTTCTATACTTACTTCTCTACTACACTGAACACACCACTGCGTTGCTTACAAATGCACTATATACTTTACCACTGCCTCATAACTGCACGACAGACATTACCACTGCCTTACAATTGCACTTAATACATTAACACTGCCTTAACTTAAAACTACAGTAAATATATTACCACTGCCTTGTCCTACCACTTCCCTAAATACACTACCACTGCATCGATTTACAATCATTGTACTTAAGCTATCAGGGTATTGACCTGTAACAACACTAAACAAACTAACCATTGCCTTGACTTACAACTGCACTAAATACACTAAGACTGCCTTGAATTACAACTACACTAAATACACTTCCACTGCCTTGACTTACAACTACTTTCAATACACTTACACTTCCTGACTTACAACTGCACTAAATATAGTTCCACTGCCTTGATCTACCACTTCTCTACTAACACTACCACTGTCTTTACTTACAACTATTTTACATACACTATCATTGCATTGACCTACAACTACACTAAACCCACTAACCATGGCGGTGACTTACAAAATACACCACCAGTGGTTTGACTTACACTATCATTGTATCAGTGACTTATACCTACACTACACATGTTACCAATACCTTACAACTGCACTACATACATTACCACTGCTTTACAACTGTACTTAATACACTAAGACTGCCTTAACTTGAAACTACTATAAAAATATTACCACTGTCTTTTCGTACCACTGTCTTTTCGTACCACTTCCTTAAATACACTACCACTGCCTTGCCTTACAACCATTGTCCTAAATTTATTAGGGTATTGACCTACAACAGCACTAAACAAACTAACCATTGGCTTGACTTACAATTGCACTAAATACACTACCATTGCTTTGACATACAACTATACTAAATACACTACCACTGCTTTGACTTACAAGTACACTACACACAATACTAGTGCCTTGACTTACAACTACACTGAATACACAAATGCCTTGACTTTACAACTGCACTACAGACATTACCACTGCCTTACAACTACACTGCTTACATCACCACTGCATTACAACTGTACTTACTACACTAACACTGCCTTAACTTAAAACTACCCTAAATATATCATCACTGCCTTACAACTTCACTACCTACATCACCACTGCTTTACAACTGTACTTAATACAGTAACACTGTCCTAACTGAAAATACCCTAAATATCTTACCACTGGCTAGTCCTACTACTTTCTCTCATACACTACCACTGCCTTGACTTACAACTATTGTACTTAAGCTATCATGGTACTGACCTACAACAATACTACAACTGCACTAAATACACTACCACTGCCTTGACTTACAGCTGCACTAAATACACTACCACTGCCTTGACTTACAGCTGCACTAAATACACTACCACTGCCTTGACTTACAACAAATTTCAATAAACTAACACTTCCTGACTTAAAACTACCCTATTTATATTACCACTGCCTTTTCATACCACTTCCCTTAATACACCACCACTGCCTTGACTTACAACTACACTACATATATCACCACTGCCTTACAACTGCACTACCTACATTTCCACGGCTTTGCAACTGTACTTAATACACTAATACTGCCTTAACTGAAAAATACTGTAAATATATTACCACTGCCTAGTCCTACCACTTTCCTAAATACACTACCACTGCCTTGACTAACAACTATTGTACTTAAGCTATCAGGGTACTGACCTACAATTATAATAAACAAACTAACCATCCCCTTGACTTACCACTGCATTAAATACACTACCACTACCTTAACTTACAGCAGAACTAAATACACTGACTTAAATCACCATTGCCTTGACTTACAACTACTTTCAATAAACTACCACTTCAATAAATAGGCCACCACTGCCTTGACTTACAACTACACTACATATATCACCACTACCTTACATCTGCACTACCTACATTACCACTGATTTACAACTGTACTTAATACACTAACACTCCCTTAACTGAAAAATACCCTAAATATATTACCACTGGCTAGTCCTAAGCCTTTCCTAAATACACTACCACTGACTTGGCTTACAACTATTGTACTTAAGCTATCAGGGTACTGATCCACAATAATTGACCCACAATAATACTAAACAAACTAACCATTGCCTTGACTTACAACTGCACTAAATACACTACCACTGCTTCAACTTACAACTGCACTAAATGCACTACCACTGATTTTACTTACAACTACTTTCAATACACTTAAACTTCCTGAATCAAAAATATCCTAATTATTCGTACCACTTTGATAAATACACTACCACTTCTTTGACTTACAACTACACTACACATATCACCACTGCCTTGACTTACCACTTCTCTAAATACAGGACTACTGCCTTGACTTACAATTAAACAAAATACACTAGTACTACCTTGACTTAAAACTACTCTCAATATAGGAACATTTCTTGACTTAAATACTGCACTAAATATATTTCGACTGCCTTGCTCTACCACTTCTCTACTAACACTACCACAGCCTTTACTTACAGCTATTTTACATAAACTATCATTGCATTGACCTACAACTACACTAAACCCACTAACCATGGCGGTGACTTACAACTGCACTAAATATACCACTACTTTCACTTACAACTACACTACCACTGATTTGACTTACAACTATACTACATACACCCCTACTGCCTTGACTTAAAACTACACTATATATGTTATCAATACCTTACAACTGCACTAAATACATTACCACTGATTTACAACTGTACTTATATGTAGTGTAGTTGTAAGTCAAGGCAGTTTTAGTGTATTATCACCACAGTCTTACAACTGCACTACCTACATTACCACTGATTTACAACTGTACTTAATACACTAACACTGCCTTAACTTAAATCTACCCTAAATATATTACCACTGCCTTGTCCTACCACTTTAATAAATATGCCACCACGGCCTCGACTTACAACTACACTACATATATCACCACTGCCTTACATCTGCACTACCTACATTACCACTGCTTCACAACTGTACTTAATACACTAGCATTGCCTTGACTTACAACTGCACTAAATACACTACCACTGCCTTGACTTACAACTACTTTCAATAAACTAACACTTCCTGACTTAAAACTACCCTAACTAGAGGAATGCTTTTGCTAACAAAAGCGAAGCATCCTTGAAAGTTTAAAATGCTTTGTGGTTTTAATAAGCATGCTGTAAAGCTAAGAATGCACAAAGTTGCGCCGTACGCTTTCCCAATACCTCTTAATACATTCTGAAGCTATAAAAGCAACGATAAAGGAGATATAAGGCAAAACTCCAAAGCAACTATTTTATGATCCCAGATTGACTCATAAGGGGGGGTCGGGGTTAAAACTGACCGGCTATTTAGATTCTCCACATACGCTTTCCCAATACCTCTTAATACGTTCTGAAGGTATAAAAGCAACAATAAAGGAGACATCAGGCAAAAACTTAAAATCAGCTATTTTATGACCCCAGTTTGACCCATAAGGGGGGGCCGGGGGTAAAACTGACTGGCTATTTAGACTCTCCACATATGCTTTCCCAATACCTCTTCATACATTCTGAAGGTATAAAAGCAACAATAAAGGAGATATAAGGCAAAATTCCAAAGCAACTATTTTATGACCCCAGTTTGACCCATAAGGGGGGGGTCGAGGGATAAAACTGACCGGCTATTTAGATTCTCCACATACGCTTTCCCAATACCTCTTTATCGTTGCTTTTATAGCTTCAGAATGTATTAAGGAGATATAAGGCAAAAACTCCAAAGCAGCTATTTATGACCCCAGTTTGGCCCATAAGGGGGGGGGGGGGTCTGGGGGTAAAACTGACTGGCTATTTCGACTCTCCACATATGCTTTCCCAATACCTCTTAATACATTCTGAAGCTATAAAAGCAACAACAAAGGAGATATAAGGCAAAAACTCAAAATCAGCTATTTTATGACCCCAGATTGACCCATAAGGGGAGGCTGTGGGGTAAAACTGACCGGCTATTTAGACTCCCCACATATGGTTTCCTATTACCTCCCAGTACATTTTATGGCGCTCTAAATGCAATACTTAAGAAGATAATAGGGGGGACGACCTAAATTTAAGGCTTTCAGATTGGAAGGTGTCAGAAAATCACTCATAAATGGGGGGAGGGGGGGGGGGTGTACTTCAAAAAAATTGTTTTTGATCATGTGACCTTCATAAAGGTCAAAGATCAAATTTAAGCATGCAGACAAATTTTCCCACGCCTAAGGTATATAACTGCGAAATATGGTTTGAAACCTTCTAATAATAAGGGACGCTTAATTATATTACCACTGCTTCTTTGAACCACTTCCCTAAATACACTACCACTGCCTTGACTTACAACTACACTACATATATCACAACTGCCTTACAACTGCACTACCAACATTACAACTGCTTTACAACTGTACTTAATACACTAACACTGCTCTAACTGAAAAATACCCTAATCACCTACCACTTCAATAAATACACTACCACTGCCTTGACTTACAAATACACTACATATATCACCACTGCCTTAAAACAGTACTACCTACATTACCATTGATTTACAACTTTACTAAATAAACTAATACTGCCTTAACTTAAAACTACCTTAAGTATATTACCACTGCCTTTTCATACCACTTCCCTAAATACACTACCACTAAACTGACTTACAACTATTGTAATTAAGCTATCAGGGTACTGACCTACAATAATACTAAACAAACTAACCATTACCTTGACTTACAACTGCACTTAATACACTACCACTGCCTTGACTTACAACTAATTTCAATAAACTAACACTACCTGACTTAAAACTGCACCAAATATATTACCACTGAATTCATCTACCACTTTAAAAAATACACCACCACTGCCTTGACTTACAACTAATTTCAATAAACTAACACTGCCTTAATGTAAACTCCCTTAAATATATTACCACTGCCTTTTCGTACCACTTCCACAGATACACTACCACTGTCTTGACTAACAACTATTGTATTTAAGTTATCAGGGTAGTTACCTACAATAATACCAAATAAACTAACCACTGCCTTGACTTACAACTGCACTAAATACATTAACACTGCCTTAACTTAAAACTACCCTAATTATATTACCACTGCCTTGTCCTAACACTTTCCTAAATACACTACCTCTGTCTTGACGTACAACTATTATACTTCAGCTATCAGGGGACTGACCTACAATAATACTAAACAAACTACTCATTGCCTTGACTTACAACTGCACTAAATACACTATCACTGCCTTGACTTACAACGGCATTAAATATACAACCACTGTCTTGACTTACAACTAATTTAAATTAACTAACACTACCTGACTTACAACTGCACTAAATAGATTACCACTGCCTTCACCTACCACTTCAATAAATACACCACCACTGCCTTGACTTACAACTACACTACATATATCACCACTGCCTTAAACTGTATTACCTACATTACCACTGATTTACAACTGTACTTAATACACTAACACTGTCTTAACTTAAAACTAACCTAAATATATTACCAGTACCTTGTCCTACCACTTTCCTAAATACACTACCACTGCATCGACTTACAGCTATTTTACTTAAGCTACCAGGGTACTGATCTATAACAATACTAAAAAATTAACCATTGCATTGACTTACAACTGCACTAAACACACTACCACTGCCTATACTTACAACTGCACTAAACACACTAACACTGCCTATACTTACAACTGCACTAAATACACTACCACTGCCTTGACTTACAACTACTTTCAATAAACTAACACTTTCTGAGAACTAAACTAATTATATTACCACTGCCTTTTCATACCACTTCCCTATATACACTACCACTGCCTTGACTTACAACTACACTACATATATCATCACTGCCTGACAACTGCACTACCTACATTACCACTGTTTTACAACTCTACTTAATACACTAACACTGCCTGAACTTCAAACTACCCAAAATATATTACCACTGCCTTGTCCTACCACTTTCCTACATACATTACATCTGCCTTAACTTATAACTATGGTACTTAATACATCAAGGTACTGACCCACAATAATACTAAACAAACTAACCATTGCCTTCACTTCCAACTGCACTTAATACACTATCACTGCCTTGATTTACAACTGCGCGAAATACATTACCACTGCCTTGACTTACAACTAATTTCAGTAAACTAACACTTCCTGACTTACAAGTGCACTAAATATATTACCACTGCCTTGACTACGACTTCAATAAATACACTACCACTGCTTTGACTTACAATACACTACATATATCACCACTGCCTTACAACTGCAACTACCTACATTACCACTGATTTACAACTTTAATACTTGAATACTGCCTTAATTGAAAAATAATCTAAATATATTACCACTGGCTAGTCCTATCACTTTCCCAAATACACTACCACTGCCCTGACTTACAACTATTGTACTTAGGCTATCAGGGTACTGACCTACAACAACTCTAAACAAACTAGCCTTGACTTACAACTGCACTAAGTACACTACTACTGCCTTAACTTACTACTTTCAATAAACTAACACTTCCTGATTTAAAACTGCCCTAATTATATTCCCAATGCCTTGACCTACAACTATTCTACTTAAGCTATCAGGGTACTGACCTACAACAACTCTAAACAAACTAGCCTTGACTTACAACTGCAGTAAGTACACTACTACAGCCTTAATTTGAAAATTTTAATAACTTAAATGTAGCTTTTATAAGCTACAAGCTTACCATGTGGGACTCATTGCTGTTCTCGGATGGCCACAAGGCATCATGGCCAACGTCTAAGAAAAATAGACATTTATAGTTGGCCGTAGCCTCTCATTTTCGTCACGTGATAACTTCTGACCAATCGCCCTACTTTCTCGTTGAAATTTTCTAAAACCTACCCCTCAGCTGTAAACAGCGGGGAGGCAGGGTGGGACTCTTCTGAGTCCCACATGGTAAGCTTGTAGCTTATAATTTAAGTAATTAAAATTTTCAATTTTATTATGCTACAATAGCTTACCATGGGGGACTCCTTGCTGAATCCAACCACCCGGTGGTGGGATTACAGCTGAGACTGGAAGGAATGTCAATTTTTCTTAGATTTGAAGTAATATATATTAGAACAGTGTTAGAAATACCAGTCTGAGTCCCATTTACAGTGCCCCAATCCCGAAGACTGGGCCTGTAAAGAGCCAAAAACCTATATAGAATGGAAGACAGTGCTTAAACTGTCAAGATGTTTTGATTGTAGGACGGAAGTGCAGCAGTGCTCACTTAGAGGTCTAAGGGTCCCTAGGGGCCCTTCGCGAGTGACAGACCAGCCCAATGGTTGGAAAATTTTTGCCACCTGAATATGGGATTAATGACAAGTTTGGACTTAATAAGTCCTTAATACAGATTACTTTGATAAACTAAAAAACAAAATGACCTTACCCGTAACATCTTGAAGGTAAAAGAATACCTAGATCCTGGAATTAGACTCCTGAAGACTTGGTTGTAGCAGATGTGCCCCCCCCCCTTTTTTCTCCGAGGACAACTGGTCTGAGGGGAAGGATCTAGGACTTGTTGTGCCGCCACCACGGGTCCCAGATACATATTGTTGTCATTGTCTGACCAAGTAAGGTCTTGTAGGTAAAAATTTGTAAATGTGTTGTGAGCTTTCCAGTGACAGGCTTGCATGATTTGGTCCACCGATGCCCCACCGTAAAAGGCCTTAGAGGCCGCGAAGGCACGGATGTCATGCGCTTTAACTTGGACCAAGTCCAAGGCTTGTTGGTCTGCTTGTTTATAACAAAGTAGGATGGTTTGTTTCAACCATGAAGAGAGAGTAGCGGGTCTGATGTCTGAGGTATGTCCTTTCTTGAAGGAGATGAAAAGGAGGGACTGAGACCCTCTTAGGTCTTTGGTTCGATCCAAATAGTACCTCAGGGCCCGCACCGGACACAGGGTCCTGTCTTCTTTGAATTGTCTATCTACAATGGTAGTCAAAGTAGGAATAGTCACCAGAGACACACTTTGAGAACCTTCTCTTGCTAGTTGGTTTTTGGCTATGAAATCAGAAGAAGGGAACAAGGCGACCTTTTCCCATTGGCCTACATTAGATACTTTGTTTGCGACCCAGGCATGGATTTCGCTGCGGCGTTTGCAGGAGGCCAAAGCTAGCAAGAAAGCAGTTTTGAGAGTAAGATGTTTGAGGTCTGTGTCTTTCATAGGCTCAAAGGGTGCTTTTGTGAGCTCATTGATAACAGAAAGGTTCCACTTACGAAGATTTCTGGAACTTTTTGGACGATCCCTGTGGAAACTGGAGAGTAACCTATGAAGGTCTGCATTGTGTGCAATATGGTGGCCCGTTGGGCTCAAAGTGTCAACGATTGCAGTCCTGTAACCATCAATGGTCGAGGGGCGCCTGTTTAGGTCTTGGTACAGGTACATGAAAAAATCTGAGATTAGTTTCACAGATGGAGTGGAGAAATCCACCGAATTTTCTCTACACCATTTTTCAAATAGGGCCCACTTTGACTTGTAGATGGTCCTTGTTGATGACCGCTGAGGAGCAGCAATTCTCTCTGCCACCTCCACAGAGAAGCCTTGTTCTTGGAGTTGTCCGCTCCTAGACACCAGGCGTGGAGGTTGAGCTGTTGTGGAACACATACCTGTGGGACTGTTTGAGTAGGGTCGTTGACACTGGGAGTTGTAGTGGGATCTCTGTTGAGAGCTGCACTAGGTCCCAAAACCAGGGCATCCCTGGCCAGCCTGGGGCTATTACAATGATCAGGCAATGGCATTGCTTGATCTTTTGGATCACCTTGTGAAGGAGAGCCATAGGAGGGTAAGCATAGGCAGTGAGACTTGTCCAGTTTATGTTCAGAGCATCTATGTTCCAAGCCTTTGGGTCTGGGATAGGAGATACGTACAGTGGAAGTTTGTGGTTCAGGTGAGTGGCAAATAAGTCTAAATGAGGTGTGAACCACTTCTGGCAGATCTGTTTGAACACCTGCAGATGCAGAGATCATTCTGTTGACTGCACTTGATTGGACCTGGACAGCAGGTTGGCCATCACATTCAGGCACCCTGGAATGTGCCTGGCTTTCAATGTTATGTGATAGTGATGGCAGCAGGTCATAATCTTCCACAGGAGAGCACACATCTCTGCTGAGTGAGTTCCTCCTTGTTTGTTGATGTAGGCTACCACTGTTGAGTTGTCCGTCGCAACTAGAACTGTTTGGTTCTGGCACTGGTCCTTGAAATCTCGAAGGGCCAGCGAAACCGCCTTCAATTCTAGGACATTTATGTGTAGCCTTTTTTCCCGATCTGTCTGCAGACCCTGTGTAGAATTTTTATCTAAGTGAGCGCCCCAACCTTCGTTTGAGGCGTCAGTAAAGAGTTGAATACTGTGGTCCTTGGGATGAAGGTCTGCACCTTTCATCACGTTTGAGGGATTTTGCCACCAGTCTAGGTGGGCTGCAATGGCTTCTGTCCAAGGAAGGAGGCTGTCCAGCGACTGAGGATATCTCCAGTGCTCCTTGAGATGAAACTGAAAGGGTCTCATGTGAAGGCGTCCCTCTGGGACCATTTTCTCCATTGAGGCAAGCAACCCAATTAGTGACATCAAACATCTTGCAGTCAAAACATGTTTTGACTAGAGTCTTAGGATCAAATCCTGAAGTTTGAGCCATCTCTCTTGAGTGGGTTTTACACGGGCTGAATTTAGATGGTATTCGTAGCCCACGAACGAAAACACCTGAGTAGGTTTCAGTTCTGATTTTTCCTGATTTATTATCCAACCCAAGGACTGAGTTAGGTGTACCACCACCTGAGTGTTCACTTGGGCTTCCTCCTGAGACTGGGACCTGATCAGCCAGTCGTCCAGGTATTGGTGAAGTCTGAGTCCTCTGAAGAGGGCCATTAGTTTCACTTCCTTTACAATCATTGTAAAGACCTGGGGGGCTGTGGCTGTCCGAATGGGAGGGAGGTGAACTGGAACACCTGTGACCTGTAGCAAAACCTTAGGTATTTCCTTGAGTTTGGATGGATGGGGATGTGTAGGTAAGCGTCCGACAGATCTATCGACGATACCCACTCCCCTGGAATCAGGGAGGTCCTGATGGACTCTGGAGTTTCCATTTTGAACTTTTCTACGTGTAGAAAAGTGTTGAGCCTGCTTAGGTCTATGACTGGCCTCCACCTTTGGTGAGGCTTGGGTACTAAGAACAGGCGACTGTAAAACCCGAGAGATTTACATTTTCCACCCTTTCGATTGCGTTCTTTGACAGAAGAGACTGGATACAAGAGGCCAGGGCTTGGTCTTTTTGATGGGCCTTGTACTCTGACAGGATCAGAGGGAATCTGACCAAATTTGGCTTTGAAAGGAATGGTAGTACGTAGCCATTGGTGATAATGTTTAACACGTTTGGAGAACATTTGTTTGTTTGCCAGTCTCTCCTGAAAGAACGGAGGCGACCTCCTACTGGTGGACTGAGTGAGGCTTTGGAGGAGTCATTGGCAAGAGGGGTTTCCACGCCCTCTTCCCCTATTATGGGGTCGAAAACGACCCCTGGAGCCTCTGAAGTTCGGTTTCCCCTTCCTGAGGAAAACGATTGGTTACTACTTTGTGAGGAGTTGCTCCCATAGGGGCGTTTCCTGTAGGAGCCTCTTCTCTTGTTGTGGGGACCACGAAAGGGCTTATTCTGATAGGGTGCGAAACCCTGAGAGTCTTTAGAGGTGCCTTTCTTGAGGAGGAAGTCTTCACCTTCCTTCACAAGTTGAGACTGGAACAAGGAAGGGTCCCAAAAGGATGAGTTCCTGAGTTCTTGGCGTCTCGTTTCCCCCAATTGTGGCTATAAGAGGGTCATTTCGGCTTCGCGCCTAAGCAAGCCGGTATTAGCCATACAATATAATTCCCTCTGGAGTATATGGGCTAGGGATTTGCTGAGGCATGTAAGGGCCCTGTGTTGAATAACTGTCTTATTCCAAAAATCCATGTACTCACAGACTTCCTCATATCCACGCTTTGCTGCTTTTTCAGGATTGGCACCTTTTTGGATCTGTGACTTAATCTTCTTGGCAGTTGACTTAATGCTATGTTGACACTTCTCAAGGGAAGCATTGCAAGAAGAAGTTTTAGCAAAGGCAGCAGTGAAATTGAGGGTTGAGATATTTTGCCTAGCCTGATGCTCCAATTCTTTGAGAATTGGTAGGGGGATCTTGCCCATAGGGCCCCAGAGGGTTTAGGAGTAATAGAGATTTTGGCGAAATCTGTATTCAACTCCTGATATTTGTCCTGATAACAGGGCTGTCCCACCGTGTACCACTTAGAAGTGGATGGAGGAGGCTTGACGTATTTACCCTCGGGTAAATTAGCAGCCTTAAAGTCATGTTGAAATTTATCAAAGGCGTCCTTGATAAGTGAGCTAAGTGGAAGAATAGAGGAACGACCTCTAGGTCTGAGCTCTTGATGGCCTTTCTCATCGTCCAGACCCATGACTGAAGTTGAGGACCTAGGCATAGACTCCCTGGGGTCAGGGAGGGAAAGAATGCGCCTAAAAGTGTCGACCTCTTCAGCGTACTGTGAGGGAATGTCAGACAGAGCTACTTCCCTATAATAAGGGGGGTCTGGATCATGTTGAGGGAGGTCTTGATCAGAAACAGCCCCTGAGGGCTGAGCCCCAGAGGGCTTAGAAGACCTGTGTCTGGCTACAGGGGACTGATCCTCCCCTGAGGAAGATGACACATATCTGGACCTTGATTTGTGTTTACTCTTATCAGAGTGCTTTTTAGGTTTGGTAGAAGGGATCCGAGGTTCATCGGAGCCCTCACTAGATTGATCCGAGGCAGACCTGGATTCAATTTCATGCCTACTGCAAGAGTGGCTATGCTTTTTGGGTTTGTCCGAGATCTTTTTCGGAGGTAGTTCAGATGTAGCAACGTACTGATCCGAGGTATCATGCTGGTCAAGTACGAGACAAGGAGGGAGTGCTGGACCGTAGTCCACATCCATATCCTTGGTTTGTAGGTTAGTTCTAGGTCTCGGAGGGGGTAGGTCCAGATTGACAGCAGTACTGGATGTACCAGGTTTGGAAGCAAGAAACGAGGTCTGATCCACCTCTGTTTGCTTTTTAGCAGTCAACTCCTCTCAGAGCGACTGAAAAGCTTCCAACATGGATGCCTGGAAGGAACCCAGTTGTTGCTGTAAATGAATATTTAAAGAATTGCCAGGCAGTACCTGGGGTGAGTGGGACAGATTTGGCTGGTGTTTTAAGTGATAAAGAACTGAAAGGAAGGGGCTGAGGACGGGGGGGGTGAGGTAAAAAGATTGTCAGCAGCACTCTCGAGGTCTGCATTTGAGCCAGTGAAAGAATCCCCGTCGCCTTCGCCCAAGTTCATCATCTTTTGTATTAGTGTCCGCCTTTTGTTTTTTAAGATAGCGTTTCCTGTGCTGAATTTTCTTCATCTGGTCATCTGTAAAAGATGCACTTTGTCTTTATTCGTTTGATGGATGGACATTTTAAACGCAACAAAAGACGTAGAATATAAAGGGCCTGAACCGAGGAAAACTCAAAACACGCGAAAACAAGAAATATACTTATCCTGTCAAAATAAAAATTTTACAGAATGATCTATGTTATATAATAAAAGAAATTGCCAAAAAAGAACCTCCAACAATAAGTAAAAATAGCATCAGAGATGCCCGTACCCCACAGCCTTGGGAAATATTTTCAACACCATGAGATATAGAAGTACTGTACCAGTACAAACTTCAGGATACTTTCAGAGCACTGTCAGTTATATAAAGGTCCAAACAATGTTTAAATGGAGAAATAATGTTTAAAAGAAAGATAATGCATATAAAGATGCAGTATTAAAACAAGATAATTTAATGACAAGATGACAGCATTAATCAGTAAACTAAAATTCAACACTCTTTATATACATCTGCATTTCCGAATTATGGTTTAGATGGTTTGAATATTACCATGCATACAGAAGTGGTAATACATTTAATGAATGCTTATGTGTGGTGTTGGAGTAAAATCTGCGGCTCACTTGATGAAATTCTATCTCTTACAATGGGAAGTTATGAAAGTAAAATTCTTAATAAATTCTAATATGACTTTTGCTTAATCTGCATCAAAAGACAGACCCAAAGGTGCAACAAGATTTTAAAGGTCAAGGTCACTACGGCAAGGTAAAAGGTCAAATTAAGGTCACACCATGATAATACACACCTATAGCCAATAACCAATGTCCCTACCAGGTATCAACTTCCTACACCTTACGGTTTCCGTGATACAGCCCTGACGATTTTATAGGTCAAGGTCACTATGGCAAGGTCAAATCAAGGTCACACCATGATGCTGCACACCTACAGCCCCTAGCCAATGTCTCTACCAAATATCAACTTCCTGCACCTAACAGTTTCCGAGATAAAGCCCGGACAATATTTTATAGGTCAAGGTCACTACAGTAAGGTTAAAGGTCAAATCAAGGTCAAACCATGACGTTGCACACCTACACCCCCTAATCAATATCCCTACCAAGTATCAACTTCCTACACCTTACGGTTTCTGAGATATAGCCCAGACAACATTTTATAGGTCAAGGTCACTACGGCAAGGTCAAAGGTCAAATCAAGGTCACACCATGACGTTGCACACCTACACCCCCTAACCAATGTCCCTACCAAATATCAACTTCCCAAGCCTTACAGTTTAGGAGATATAGCCCAGACAACATTTTATAGGTCAAGGTCACTACGGCAAGGTCAAAGGTCAAATCAAGGTCAGACCATGACGTTGCACACCTACACCCCCTAAAGAATATCCCTACCAAGTATCAACTTCCTACACCTTACGGTTTCCGAGATATAGCCCGGACAAGATTTTATAGGTCAAGGTCACTACGGCAAGGTCAAAGGTCAAATCAAGGTCAGACTATGACGTTGCACAA
Source organism: Sabellastarte sp. h YS-2021 (assembly GCA_964017235.1). NCBI lineage: Eukaryota > Metazoa > Annelida > Polychaeta > Sabellida > Sabellidae > Sabellastarte > Sabellastarte sp. h YS-2021. Next base: position 86,696,108 of record OZ024934.1, read on the forward strand.
CTACACCCCCTAACCAATGTCCCTACCAAGTATCAACTTCCTACACCTTACAGTTTCCGAGATATAGCCCGGACAAGATTTTCAAACTCAAGGTCACTACGGCAAGGTCAAAGGTCAAATCAAGGTCAGACCATGACGTTGCACAGCTACACCCCCTAACCAATGTCCCTACCAAGTATCAACTTCCTACACCTAACGGTTTCTGAGATACAGCCCGGACAAACTATTTCCCGCCGCCCGCCCACCCGCCCGGACGCCCGCCCATCCGGACACCACGGGTGAAAACAATACCCCAACAGCCATTAAGGGCTGTGGGGTACAAACTGAGAAATAAATGAAAATGTCTGTATGTTTACAAACTGCTACCAGTCGACGTGGCCAACGAGAAAGTAGGGCGATTGGTCAGAAGTTATCACGTGACGACAATGAGAGGCTACGGCCAACTATAAATGTCTATTTTTCTTAGACGTTGGCCATGATGCCTTGTGGCCATCCGAGAACAGCAATGAGTCCCACATGGTAAGCTATTGTAGCGTAATAAAATTACTACTTTCAATAATTACTACTTTCAATAAACTAACACTTCCTGATTTAAAACTGCCCTAATTATATTCCCAAAATACACTACCACTGCCTTGACTTACAACTACACCACATATATCACCACTGCCTTACAACTGAACTACGTCATTACAACTGCTTTATAACTGTACTTAATTCACTAACACTGCCTTAACTGTAATATACCCTAAATATATTAGCACTGGCTAGTTCTCCAAGTTTCCTAAATACACTACCACTGCCTTCACTTACAAAGATTGTACTTAAGCTATCAGGGTACTGACCTACAATAATATTAAACAAACTAACCATTGCCTTGACTTGCAACTGCACTAAATACACCACCACTCCCTTGACTTACAACTGCATATTAGCACTGCCTTCACCTATCACTTTCATAAAAACACCACCGCTGCCTTGACTTACAACCACACTAAATATATCACCACTGCCTTACAACTGTACTACCTACATTACCACTGCTTTACAACTGTACTTAATACACTAACACTGCCTTATCGAAAAATACTCTAAAAGTATTACCACTGGCTAGTCCCCCCTCTTTCCTAATTACACTACCACTGCCTTGACATACAACTATTGTACTTAAGCTATCAGGGTACTGACCTACAATAATATGAAAAAATAGCCATTGACTTGACTTACAACTGCACTAAACACACTACCACTGTCTTGACTTACAACTGCATTAAATACACTACCACTGCCTTGACTTTCAACTAATTTACTAACACTACCTGACTGATAACTGCAATAAATATGTTACCACTGCCTTAAGCTACCACTTCCATAAATGCACTAACACTGGCTAGTCCTACCACTTTCCTAAATACACTAGGACTGTCTTGACTTACAACTAATTTCAATAAACTAACACTACCTGACTTACAACTACACTAAATATATTACCACTGCCTTCATCTACCACTTCAATAAATACACCACTGCCTTGACTTACAACTACACTACATATATCACAACTGCCTTATAACTGCACTAGCTACATTACCACTGATTTACAACTGTACTTAATACACTAACACCGACTTAACTTAAAACTACCCGAAATATATTAGCACTGCCTTGTCCTACCACTTGACTACATACATTACATCTGCCTGGACTTACAACTATTGTATTTAAGCTATCAGGGTACTGACCTACAACAATACTAAACAAACTAACCACTGCCTTGACTTACAACTGCACTTAATACACTACCACTGCCTTTACTTACTACTATTGTACTTAAGCTATCAGGTACTGACCTACAACAATACAAAGCAAACTAACCATTGTCTTGACTGACAACTAAACTAACACTGTCTTAACTTAAAACTACCTTAAATATATCACCACTGGCTTTTCGTACTACTTCCCTAAATACACTACCACTATCTTGACTTACAACTATTGTACTCAAGATATCAGGGTACTGACCTACAACAATACCAAACAACTAACCATTGCCTTGACTTACAACTACACTAAATACACTACCACTGTCCTGACTTACAACTGCACTAAATACAGTTCCACTGCCTTGACTTACAACTGCACTACGTTTATTGAAAGTAGTTAATAGTCAAGGCTGTGGTAGTGAATTTAGTGCAGTTTAGTTGTTGTTGTACATCTGCCTGGACTTACAACTATTGTATTTAAGCTATCAGGGTACTGACCTACAATAATACTAAACAAACTAACCACTGCCTTGACTTACAACTTTCACTTTACGAAATACACTACCACTGCCTTTACTTACTCCTATTGTACTTAAGCTATCAGGGTACTGACCTACAATACTAAACAAACTACTCATTGCCTTGACTTACAACTGCACTAAATACACTATCACTGCCTTGACTTACAGCTGCAATAAATACACAACCACTGTCTTGACTTACAACTAATTTCAATAAACTAACAATTCCTAAAATACAACTGCACTAAATATATTACCACTGCTTTGACCTACCACTTCCATAAATACACGATCACTGCCTTGACTTGCCACTTCTCTAAATACACTACTACTACCTCGACTTAAAACTACTCTCAATATTGGAAGACTTCTTGACTTAAATACTGCACTAAATATATTTCCACTGCCTTGATCTACTATTTCTCTACTTAACCTACCACTGCCTTTACTTACAACTATGTTAGATAAACTATCATTGCATTGACCTACAACTACACTAAACCCACTAACCATGGCGGTGACTTACAACTGCACTAAATACACTACCACTGCTTTGACTTACACCTACACTACATATGTTACCAATACCTTACAACTGCACTACATACATTAAAACTGCTTTACAACTGTACTTAATACACTAACACAGCCTTAACAAAAAACTACCATAAATATATTATCACTGTCTTGTCCTATTACTTTCTTTCCTACATACACTACCACTGCCTTGACTTACAACTGCACCAAATACACTACCACTACCTTGACTTACAACTTTTGTACTTAAGCTATTAGGGTACTGACCTAAAACAATACTAAATAAACTAACCACTGCCCCAACTTACCACTGCACCAATTACACTACCACTGCCTTGACTTACAACTTTTTAAATAAACTATCATTACCTTGATTTACAGCTACACTAAATATACTACCACTGCCTTGACTCACTACAGCACTAAATCCCTTACCACTGCCTTAATTGCAAGTACATTAAATACACTACTACTGTTTAACTTACAACTGCATTAAATAAACTACCACTGCTTTAACACACTAACATTAACATACTACCAACACAAACTACAACTATCTGACTTGTAACTACACTGAAACAAGCTGCACCTACCTAATCCCTAACTACAATGCAATCTACAACTACCAATGAACTACATCTACCTGATTTGTAGTTACATTCACAATGATCTACAACAACCTGACAAATACCAAATACAAATACCTGACCTGTAACTACACTGATACAAACTACAACTACCTGATCTGTAACTACACTGACAGAAACTACAACTACCTGACTTGTAACTACACTGACACAAACTACAACTACCTGACCTGTAACTACACTGACACAAACTACAACTACCCGACTTGTAACTACACTGCTACAAACTAAAACTACCTGACCTGTAACTACGCTGACATAAACTACAACAACCTGATGTGTAACTAAACTGATACAAACTACAACTGCCTGACTTGTAACTACACTGAAACAAACTACAACTACGTGATTTGTTACTTCACTGCTACAAACTACAACTACCTGACTTGTAACTACACTGAAACATTTTTCAAATAGGGCCCACTTTGATTTGTAGATGGTCCTTGTTGATGACCACTGAGGTGCAGCAATTCTCTCTGCCACTTCCACAGAGAAGCCTTGTTCTTGGAGTTGTCCACTTCTAGACACCAGGCGTGGAGGTTGAGGTGCTGCGGGTTCCTGTGGAACACGTAATTGTGGGACTGCTTGAGGAGTGTTGTCGACACCGGGAGTTGTACTGGAATCTCTGTTAAGAGCTGCACTAGGTCCCAAAACCAGGGCATCCCTGGCCAGCCTGGGGCTATTAGTATGATCAGACAATAGCATTGTCTGATTTTTTGGATCACCCTGTGAAGGAGAGCCGTTGGAGGGTAAGCATAGGCAGTGAGACCCGTCCAATCTATGTTTAGAGCATCTATGTCCTAGGCCTTTGGGTCTGGGATAGGAGACACGTACAGTGGAAGCTTGTGGTTCAGATGAGTGGCAAATAGGTCCACGTGGGGAGTGAACCACTTTTGGGAGATCTGTTTGAACACCTGTGGATGTAGTGACCATTCGGTCGACTGTACCTGATTTGACCTGGAAAGTAGGTTGGCCATCACATTCAGGCACCCTGGAATGTGCCTGGCTTATGTTATGTGAAAGTGATGGCACCATGTCATGATTCTCCACAGGAGTGCACACATCTCCGCTGAGTGTGTTCCCCCATGTTTGTTTATGTAAACAACCACAGTTGAGTTGTCTGTTGCAACTAGCACTGTTTGGTCCTGACACTGGTCTTTGAAGTGTCTCAGGGCCAGAAAGACAGCTTTCAATTCTAGGACATTTAAGTGAAGGCCTTTTTCCTGGGCAGACCACAGACCTTGGGTAGAACTTTGTTCTAAGTGAACTCCCCAACCTTCGTTTGAGGCGTCTGTAAAGAGTTGGATACTGTGGTCTTTGGGATGAAGGTCTGAGCCTTTCATCACATTTGCAGGGTTCTGCCACCAGTCTAGGTGTGCAGAGATGGCTTCTGTCCAATGCAGGAGGCTGTCCAGTGGTTGAGGAAATTTCCAGTGCTCCTTGAGGTGAAACTGAAAGGGCCTCATGTGAAGTCGTCCCTCCGGGACCATTTTCTCCATTGAAAACACCTGAGTGGGATTCAGTTCTGATTTTTGTTGATTGATGATCCATCCCAAGGACTGGGTCAGATCTACCACTGCCTGAGTGTTCACTAGGGCTTCCTCCCAGGATTGAGACCTGATCAGCCAGTCGTCCAGGTATTGGTGGAGTCTGAGCCCTTTGGAGAGGGCCATGAGCTTCACTTCCTTTACAATCATGGTAAAGACCTGGGGGGGCTGTGGCCAGTCCGAAAGGTAGAGAGGTGAACTGGTATTTCCTTGAGGGAGGATGGATGGGGATGTGAAGGTAAGCGTCCGACAGATCTATCGACGCTACCCATTCCCCTGGAATCAGGGAGGTCCTGATGGATTCTGGAGTTTCCATCTTGAACTTCTCTACGTGTAGAAAAGTGTTGAGCCTGCTTAGGTCTATTACTGGCCTCCACCTTTGGTGAGGTTTGGGTACTAGAAACAGGCGACTGTAAAACCCGTGAGATTTTACATTTTCTACCCTTTCGATAGCGTTCTTTGACAGCAGAGACTGGATGCAATCGGCTAAGGCTTGGTCTTTTGGAAGGGCCTTGTATTCTGATATTATCAGAGGAAATCTGACCAAGTTTGGTTTTGAGAGGAATGGCAGAACGTAGCCATTGGTGATAATGTTTAACACGTTGGATGAACAATTGTTTGCTTGCCAGTCTCTGCTGAAAGAACGGAGGCGACCTCCTACTGATGGACTGAGGGAGGCTTTGAAGGAGTCATTGGGGAGAAGGGTTTCCACGCCCTCTTCCCCTATTGTGGAGTCGAAAACGACCGCTGGAGCCTCTGAAGTTTTGTTTTCCCCTGTTGGAAGAAAACGATTGGTTACTGCTTTGAGAGGAATTGCCCCCATAGGGGCGTTTCCTGTAGGAGCCTCTTTTCTTGTGGGGAGCACGAAAGGGCTTATTCTGGTAGGGTCCGAATCTTTTGAGGTGCCTTTTTTAAGAAGGAAGTCCTCGCCTTCCTTTACCAACTGTGATTTAAACAAGGACGGTGGCCAGAAGGACACATTCCTGAGTTCTTGGCGCCTGGTTTCTCCTAAGTGGGGTTGTAACAGAGTCATTTTGGCTTCGCGCCTAAGCAAGCCAAGATTGCCCATTGAGTACAATTCTCTCTGGAGAATATGGGCCAGTGATTTACTAAGGCAAGTTAAGGCCCTGTGTTGGATTAGGACGGTCTTATTCCACAAATCCAAATACTCACAGGCTTCCTCATATCCACGTTTCGCTGCTTTTTCAGGGTCGGCACCTTTCCTGATCTGAGACTTGACCTTTTTGGAGGTCGCTTTCAAGCTATGCTGACACCTCTCCAGAGTGGCATTACAGGAAGAAGAGGTTTTGGCAAAAGTAGCAGCGAAATTGAGAGTGGAAATATTCTGTCTTGCCTGATGTTCCAATTCTTTAAGAATTGGCATAGGGACCTTGCCCATAGGAGCCCCAGGTGGTTTAGGAGAAATACAAATCTTGGCAAAGTCTGTGTTCAGCTCTTGTATTTTGTCCTCAAAACAAGGCTGGTCTACCTTGTACCACTTGGCAGTGGAGGGAGGAGGTTTGATGTACTTACCCTAAGGTAAATTTGCTGCCTGGAAGTCCTGATCAAATTTATTAAAGGCATCCTTGATGACTGAATTGAGAGGCAACATGGAGGAACGACCTCTTGGCCTAAGTTCTTGCCTGCCTTTCTCATCATCAAGGCCCATGACCGCTGTTGAAGATCTAGGTAAGGATTCCCTAGGATCTGGAAATTTTAGGATGCGTCAGAACGTATCCACCTCCTCGGTATATTGAGATGGGATGTCAGACAAGGCTACTTCCCTGTAATAAGGAGGGTCAGGGTCATGTTGGGGGTGGTCCTGATCAGTGTAAGACTTTCCATAGGGCTTAGGGGACCTATGCCTATGTTCAGGGGACTGATCCTCCTCTGAAGATGATGGTAAAAATCTGGCCCTCGACTTGTGTTTTGATTTATCAGAGTGCTTTTTGGGCCTAGGGGCCGGCTGAGGGTCAACAGAGTAGTCTGAGTAGTGGTCTGAGGCAGAGCTCGGATCCACGATCTGATACCTAGAAGAGTGTGTAGGTTGTTTTTGTTTGGTCGAGGCCACCTTCGAGGGTTCCTCGCCAGAACTACAAACTTGCGCCGAGTCGTCTTCGAGGCGACTGGAATACGAGTCGAGGCGAGGAGGAAGATCTGGACCATACTCTACCTCCATAGACTCGAGTGCACTACTGGACTGCGAGGGTTTGGCTATATCTTTGGAGGGTGCGTTCGTTTTAGAAGCAGAAGAAGAGGTCTGATCTACCTCCCCTTGCTTTTGTAAAGATTTCTGAAAATCTTCACGAAGACTATTGAATGCCTGCAACATACTAGCCTGAAAAGCCCCCATTTTCTGATCCATTTGTATGTCAAGGCGAGAAGACAAAGATTTTTCGAGATTAGCTTGCACTTTTTGTTGTAAAGCCATACCTGGTGTAGGCGGGACAGTACGAGCTGGAGTTCGCAGTGATAACGCCTCGAATGAAAGAGGTTGAGGGCGAGGCGGGGGATGTGAAGAGACGATTTGCAGCCACTTCTACTCTGCATGCGAGCCTCCATAGGATTCTGAAGAATTGTCACCCAATAGCTCAGAATCTATGTCTTCTGCTTTATTTTTATCAGATTTCTTAGAGTAGCGTTTCCTGTGGGTGATTTTTGCTAGTTGTTCATCAATTAAAGACAAGCAAATAGTACAGGGAGACAATAGAGTGACACAAGGATCGTCGCCTTTACCTGCCTCTCTGCAGGAAGGGCAGTAGTTGTGATGATCAAATGGGTGGCAGAAATGGTTACATTTGGCTGCATGAGGTTTGTCTTTGTTAGACTGGTGAGAAGACATATTTTTAATGCAATAAAAAGAACGCGAGTAAATCCTCGACTAAAATACTCGCAGAAAAAAGCCAGTCGAGGCGAGCTCACAAAACTCAAAATAAGGACAAATTACAAAAGCGGAAGTGCTGAAAATTGGCCAGAATGTGCTTTATACAATGATAAATGAAATACATAAAAAGGGAGGTATAACAATAAAACGGCAGTAAATACTTCCCAAAGACTGCAAAATGGCGGCGACCAATGAGAAAAGTGCTTACAAAGGGGCAGATCACGTGACGACAACCTGAGGCTACGGCCAAGAATAAATGTCTTTTTTTCTTAGACGTTGGTCGTAGTTCCTTGCGGCAACCAGTAAAGCATTCAGTCCCACATGGTAAGCTATTGTAGTGCAATAAAATTGTTCCTACATTAAGTAGCTTCAACTGTTTTAATTTACACCTAGACTACCTTCATTGCCCACAGCTAATTTAACTTACAATACTTTACTTTTAAGAGTAAAACCTCTATCATCTGACTTTGTATGAGAGACTTTGTTAAACAGAAGAACTTTTGCCATGAACTGAATAATAGTAAATCTTCAAGTGAAAAGGTGAAATGTTTTCCCAACCTTAATATTCATAGCACAGAAGAAGTTCAGATAATAGAGGCTTTCGTTTATTGAAAAAATATTTTCAATAAATCTTTCATAGAACAGAGAAATGATTCCCTGGTTTGTGAAGTTTGCCACTGAGGAAGCCCAGTCATACATATTACGGAACATTCATGTTAAATCTTTGATTTTTGTCACAATTTAAAAATCAGTTCCCTCTGATCTCTTACAGAATTACTGTGAAATTTTGTTTATTGGTGTTTAATTATAAGGCTCTAGTAACAACCTTCACATTTCCTAATACTCTTATCAGACAGCAACCAAAATAAACTAAAACCAGTCTTAAATACTTATGCTAATCTAATCTAATCTAATGTGGACTTTTATAGCGCTTAATCTCCATCACTGAAGGACTCATGCCTGATTCATACTGTCCCAAATCCAAAATATATGGATTTCTTATTGGTGGAAACCAACATGTGGGTTCATTTTGCACTAAATTGAAATTACCGGTAGATGAAGAAATTTTGAAAAAGTGGCTGATAAAGTGGCTGATAATCTGGTTTAAGAACAGATCAAGGGAAACTGCAGAAGTGTAATAGAACAAAAATACCTGAGACCAGAATTACTCGATATTTATGGGCTTTCTATTCATGCCTAATTATATATGGATTCGTTGAATATGAATAATACATAGGACAACTACTCAATGTGAAGCACCCATACACACCAATGACGAGACAATACCTTTACAAAGTTTGAACTTGTATAAGATTCCTAGTCTAAATGCACTGAAAATGAAACAAGCCAAAATGAAATGATTTCCATTTTGATGAACTGTAACCTGGCAGGCAGATTTTGTTGGCAAAAACAATAAAATCTTTTAAACAACTGCAATTTCCTTGTCCCTGGTCTGAAATTTATTTTCACTACATGTATATAATTCTTCAGCTTGAAGAGGGTGTGTATCCGTGCTTATCGTATCAGCTAGGTGTGTACAGGCATGAACACTTAACACTATGATAATCACTTAAGTCTAACAACTTAACACTGACACTAAATACTAGGGTAGGGTCAGTAGCAGGTTTTTTTTCATTTTGTTTTACCACCAGTGCAAAACCATACCAATTCCAGGATACCAAAAGAATTTGTGTTTTAGCAGATCTCCAATCGAATAGACCCACTAATATGGAAATGAAGTTCACGAAAATACAACATATTGCAGTTCTTCCAAAAGAAAATCCCTACAGAGGTGAAGTATACAAAATTGAAAAATTTTATTGTAATTTTAATTTTTATTAGATAAATACTTACCATTTCCTGACCATTGCTATATGTTGGTGCCATCCAACTCACTGGCCAACGTTGAGAAACATTTTAAGATACCTTAAGAGGCCAGTGAGTGAGTGTGAACTAGCATGTCCCCCTAGTGGTCATGTGACCACGCTAGTAAACAACCTTCATTATTTTTGTTGCAGAAAATACTCCCCTAGTACTGAATCTGCGGGGAGGTAGGGGGGGGGGGGGGACTATCCTGGTCAGAAAATGGTAAGTATTTATCTAATAAAAATTAAAATTACAACAAAATTTTTCAATTTTATTGCGAAAAATACACTTACCATTTCCTGACCATTGCTGAATGCAGCCTTCATGGAAGGAGGGCAGTACTAGAATTTAAAGACCCAGTACACCACTATGCACAGCTATCATACACAGCACAAACCTATAGGCATTCAGATCCAAACTCACCTCCCAGATGAGGCAGTGGAACTGTTGAGCACTACAAAACAACACAGCCTTGTTGTTGTTGTTGTTGCTGTTGTAGGAAGGAAGTAATCATTACAGAGACTCACTACCTAGCCTACAACTAAAACATTATGAGAAGTTTACCTTGAAATTTACATGCATACAACAACATATAAACTTCCAACAGACACCACATGCTATACAGATCCCCTAAATCATAATATGTAGTTGAAGTTCTCACAAACTGACAGTTATTGTCACAGTTGAATGCTGTATCTAGACAAACATCCAACACCCACACAGGTGACACAAATATTGGAAGTGTCATCAGCATATTGTGTAATTCCAAGCCTGAATGAAGTCAACAATTCTGCCTAATATAAATACAGATAGTATGACAGACATACAGATGCAAAAGCATACTAAAGTATCAAAATAAGTATCACACATATACTTATAACATAACAAACTGTAGGACACAATATCAAAGTCTGACCACAAGCAAACCAAACAGGTGAGACTGAAAATTGGTAAAAAAGTTATGGTTTCCAGTAACAGGCATCTGAAAATTCATATACAGAAACACTATCCTAAAACCTAAAGATTCTTGCTTTGACTCGCTGCTGTTGAGACTCAGAATTTGACTTCTCCTCAGTCAAAATGATAGTCTGCCTACAGCAAGATAAGATAGTTGACCTGAAAATATCTGCTGTAAAGCCTTCCTAACTAGGCACAGACAAGACATAATAATTCCTCATTGAATCCTTTGTCCCAAGTAAAAGTATTTTAAAACCTCACAAGACAAAGAGATCTATCTTGAGTAAAACTGCTGTCCCAGTGATTGAGAGCTGGCATATCGACCGGCTTAACTGAAGTAGGCCCATCCGAAGCTAACTGATTCTTGGTAATAAATGGCCAGAGCCATTTGTGAGCAATACTCCTTTTAAGTAAGGGAAGACAATGCTAACAAAAATTACCCTTCTTCCTTTGCCTGATGCCAAAGTCAAAAGAAAGACCGTTGTGAAAGTTAATAACCACGAAGAAATCTTCTTCAAAAGGCTCAAAAGGCTGTCTGGTGAGACCAAACAAGACCAGAGACAAAAGGTAAAGAAGGCTTAACCTATTGGCTATTGGATTGTCTCTATAGAAACATGTCAACAATCTATACAACTGCAGAGTTCTGGAGACTTATTACCCTTCAAGTAAAGCAATCTACAATTGTTATTCTGTAACCAGCAATAGTAGATAGCTTTAGATTCTTTTCCTTAAAGAAATAGTTAAGGAAATTTGCTACATCTAGAAAAGTATTATCTGAGATGTTCACCACAAAGAAGCCTCAGATGGAGGTTTGTGGATAGATCTACCAGGTCCCACAACCAAGAACATCCACCATGACCATCATGATTCAATCATGATGAATCTGCACCTGAAGGTGGTCATCTTCTAAATCACCTGAAGAATCCTTGGCTATCCTGGTGCAATCATGATGATTCTGCACCTGTAGGTGATCATCTTGAATCACCTGAGGAATGAGAGCCACTGGAACAAACACAAAGCTGTCCAGATCCTCCCAAGAAATGTGTAATGCATCTGTTCCCCAAGCCCCACAGTCTAAGGCAAGGAAACACATACACTGGAAGCTTAAGATTCAGGTTGTTGGATACCAATGGCACAATGATTGAACTCACCTACAAGGGAAGCCTTAAAAGGAACCTTTGTGGAACAGATCCACCAGATCCCAAAAATAAGACATCCCTAGCCACTCTGATGCAATCAAGATGATTCTGCACCAAAATCTTGAAGTAGCCCTTCTTAATAGCTACAAAAAGAATTTCTTGCCTTTCCTGAGATCTTTTGTCTTATCAAGATAACCTCTCAAGGCTCTCACTGGACAAAGAAACCTATCTTGCACCAAAGCATGATCTAAAGAAGGTTTCAAAGCAGGAATGACTACAGGTTGAAAACCCCAAGGACCCTCAGAAACCAAATGATTCACCTGCATCACCTGAAGAATCAAGGTCACAGGACCAAACAAACTGTCCAGTCCATCCCAAGAAAAGTTGAAAAAGACCAGCTTGTGGTTCAAACTAGTTGTAAACCAAACCCATCATTGGTGAATGTAATCAAAGACAGATTTGATTGAACACCTGAATCAGAACAGAAGATTCAAACTCATTCAATTTGAATTATCCTGACTCATGAACAAAGAATTTGTTAGAACATTTGGACCCACTGGGAAGTGATATGCCTGAATTTGAACCCCTGGCATTCGTCCAAGGAATGATTCTTCAGATAAGAGAACACATTCCTGAAAGTGGGTACCTACCTACTTGTTCAGATAGGAAAGCACTGAAGAACTGTCTGTGGAAATCAACAGATTTAGAATCCGAATCAGACTTCCAAATGATTCTAATGGTAGTAGCCCTGTTAATGATACAACAGACCACTGGCTGTTTGATGCCATAATTGCGCATCCTAACCCTTAAAGAAAGCTAATAACGGAAGGAGATTGTGCTCCTTCTGATGAAGTAGTGGGACCTCCTTCAAACTTGCAAAGTCAGTCCACATCTGAAGATGATCCCTGAGAACAGAAAACTGGGATATCACAAGACTGAAGATATCCTTTGTACATTATCAGAAAGCCTTGGGGTCACCTGACAAACTGTCTTCTCCTATGAAGCCATGCTGCCAACCCAAGACATGGCTTCCTTAGAAACCATTAACTCAAGAAATTGCTTTGCTTTGCATGAAAGATCCACCATAGGGTCGAATCTGCAATCCAAATTAAAAACCCTGGAGCTGGAACTTAATCTGATGTAATAAATCATGATCCAACTCTGCTTTAGTGAAGAAGCTTTTTTTTTTTTTTCTTTTTTTTTTTATGTTCCAAATGGTGACACCCAATGCCTTCTACTGCAGCCATCAGGTTCACTATCTTTTGATACCATAGCAGAGTCGAAAATAAACCGTTTCAAAGAGCAAGGCAATGAAATGGTCTATATGCTGGTGAATGGTGATGTGTTCTTTAAAACCACAAGTCGCACCATCTACTAACCTAGTAAACAGGCAGTGAACTGGTATGATCTGTCATCAACACTGAAGTGAAAATAAAGTCGCCTAACCCCTCTAAGTCTTACAGAGGAGGAGAGTTTTGTAACAGAGTTGGAGGATTAATTATCATAATGGGAACAAAAAACTGCCCTGGGGCACTAATCCCCTTTCTGGCCATGTGTAGGAGTTTGCTCCTTCCCAGACAGAAGAAACACTATACACCCGAGATCACAAAATGAAGTTTTCCTGGACATCTGACCAAAAGTTCAGCAGGAGAAAACCTCATTAAGAGTGAAAAATGCACTTTTATTCTACCAAAATCATCTAAGAGATAAGATAGAGAAAAGTAAGACTTGTAACACTCCTGATGAGTAACAAGTTGAAGAACTGATCCCAGCACTGCCCAACAAAAAATTCCTGGTCACTGAGGACTGTAATTGCAAAAACTCTGCACACAGCCCAAGGCATAAAAGAAACTCTGTGAGATCCTGTTAATCCTTAGCTCCTTGAAGACGTCCTGCCAGAGGTCCTGCTAGACCACTTCAAAAAATTATCCAGGCCTTAACATGCTCTCTGCAGCAGAAAACCAGAGAACCTGTACTCCTGAATAATAAATTGACAATGGTTACTAGTTCATATGTACTGGTGCCGGTCTGAGACCAGCTGAAAAACTGGTAAAAAACCACAGAAACAAATGCCAATTACTGAGATGAATCACAGCTCCGGGAATCTGACAAACCGATTTCTGACCTTTTGGGAGGTATGGAAACTCAATTGTCTTCGGATGACGTCATGCAGGTATTTTCCTCCGTGAAAAGTTCCGACTGATCCTCACCGGAGGAAATAAACGGTGTAAAAGATCAACTCTGCAACCGGAACTTGCCCACGATGTAGCATCCAAGAAAATCAATGATGTCTGCCACCATAGGGGATTCCAACCGGTGACCTATTCGGCAGAGCATGATGTGGTGAGATCTTTGCTACCAAACGCCTGGCTATACGAACCCGACGTGTGATAAGCTTTGTGACAATCGAATTGTCTCCATCGTTTCCTTTGTCGCCTAGCAACATGTAAACTGTCCCTGCCGGAGCTAGTATGACTGCCGACAGTTTCAGTGTTAAAAAATGAAGTAAATCTTCAAGAAAGAGGTAATTGCATAAAAAAAGAACTTCTCCCATATGATGTAATACGAGATTTATGAAGAAAAACATGCATTCTGAGCAGCAGAAGATCTTCATCCAACGACAAACATCCCTGTCGCCATTTTACAAAAAGTGGTAATCAATCCGTGAAGAAATGTCCACAAAAGCACTTTTCCTCTGTGCTTTTCCTCTTAATTTTGTCCTGAGAAGACATTGTCAACACAGACGTCTTATAACAGAACTCAAATCCACAAAAAGTCCAAAATACTTAATAAAAATCCGAAAAGAAAATAAACATCCACATTCTAGGATGGCCAACAAAAATAACTAGAGGATCGCTCGCAAAAAAAAAAGATAATGTTTTTGCATAGCAAAAACAAAGCGTCCCGAAAAGGATATAAAGGTGAGTGCTAAAGTATTAAGAAAATGCTTCGTTTCTAGCCTTATACTGTTGTGGCAACCAAAGTCAGCGCAGTCTGCTCTATCTAGCACGGTTTTCAAGATATAAGCATTTTTGTGTTTTGCAAAAAATAAAAAAATTAAAAATGTCCGCTATATTTGGCGAGACAAAAATATTTTGAAAATTGGCATGGCTACTCTGCAGAGATACCCAGCAGGTCTAAAATTTTGTTGAGTTCGATCCATATAGCACGGTTCTCGAGATATAAGCATTTTTGTGTTTTGCAAAAACTTTGAAAATTCAAAATGGCCACCAATTTTGGGGAGACAAAAATTTTTGTCAAAACCACTGCCGCGGTATGTATCTCCCGCCGAGCATTAAAGCAAAAGAAATAGCTTTTCAGAGATATTCACAATTTTTCATTTTCGTGTGTGAAAGCTCTGCCAAAAGTAGGTGAATGAGTTATTTGAGAAAAATTGGCTATCTGCAATACTATTAAGAGATAATTCACATTTACTCATTTTGAGGTGAATAATTAGCTATGGGTCTGAAACTTCACCAAGTGAAAGCTCTCCCAAAAGTAGGTGAATGAGTTATTTGAGAAAAATTGGGTATCTGCAATACTTTTAGAGATAATTCGCATTTACTCATTTTGAGTAGGTGAGTAATTAGCTATGGGTCTGAAACTTCACCAAGTGAAAGCTCTCCCAAAAGTAGGTGAATGAGTTATTTGAGAAAAATTGGCTATCTGCAATACTTTTAGAGATAATTCGCATTTACTCATTTTCAGTAGGTGAGTAATTAGCTATGGGTCTGAAACTTCACCAAGTGAAAGCTCTCCCAAAAGTAGGTAAATGATTAATTTGAGAAAAATTGGCTATCTGCAATACTTTTAGAGATAATTCGCATTTACTCATTTTGAGCAGGTGAGTAATTAGCTATGGGTCTGAAACTTCACCAAGTGAAAGCTCTCCCAAAAGTAGGTGAATGAGTTATTTGAGAAAAATTGGCTATCTGCAATACTTTTAGAGATAATTCGCATTTACTCATTTTGAGTAGGTGAGTAATTAGCTATGGGTCTGAAACTTCACCAAGTGAAAGCTCTCCCAAAAGTAGATGAATGAGTTATTTGAGAAAAATTGGCTATCTGCAATACTTTTAGAGATAATTCACATTTACTCATTTTGAGTAGGTGAGTAATTAGCTATGGGTCTGAAACTTCACAGAGTGAAAGCTCTCCCAAAAGTAGGTGAATGAGTTATTTGAGAAAAATTGGCTATCTGCAATACTTTTAGAGATAATTCGCATTTACTCATTTTGAGTAGGTGAGTAATTAGCTATGGGTCTGAAACTTCACCAAGTGAAAGCTCTCCCAAAAGTAGGTGAATGATTAATTTGAGAAAAATTGGCTATCTGCAATACTTTTAGAGATAATTCGCATTTACTCATTTTGAGTAGGTGAGTAATTAGCTATGGGTCTGAAACTTCACAGAGTGAAAGCTCTCCCAAAAGTAGGTGAATGAGTTATTTGAGAAAAATTGGCTATCTGCAATACTTTTAGAGATAATTCGCATTTACTCATTTTGAGTAGGTGAGTAATTAGCTATGGGTCTGAAACTTCACCAAGTGAAAGCTCTCCCAAAAGTAGGTGAATGATTAATTTGAGAAAAATTGGCTATCTGCAATACTTTTAGAGATAATTCGCATTTACTCATTTTGAGTAGGTGAGTAATTAGCTATGGGTCTGAAACTTCACCAAGTGAAAGCTCTCCCAAAAGTAGGTGAATGAGTTATTTGAGAAAAATTGGCTATCTGCAATACTTTTAGAGATAATTCGCATTTACTCATTTTCAGTAGGTGAGTAATTAGCTATGGGTCTGAAACTTCACCAAGTGAAAGCTCTCCCAAAAGTAGGTGAATGATTAATTTGACAAAAATTGGCTATCTGCAATACTTTTAGAGATAATTCGCATTTACTCATTTTGAGTAGGTGAGTAATTAGCTATGGGTCTGAAACTTCACAGAGTGAAAGCTCTCCCAAAAGTAGGTGAATGAGTTATTTGAGAAAAATTGGCTATCTGCAATACTTTTAGAGATAATTCGCATTTACTCATTTTGAGTAGGTGAGTAATTAGCTATGGGTCTGAAACTTCACAGAGTGAAAGCTCTCCCAAAAGTAGGTGAATGATTAATTTGAGAAAAATTGGCTATCTGCAATACTTTTAGAGATAATTCGCATTTACTCATTTTCAGTAGGTGAGTAATTAGCTATGGGTCTGAAACTTCACCAAGTGAAAGCTCTCCCAAAAGTAGGTGAATGAGTTATTTGAGAAAAATTGGCTATCTGCAATACTTTTAGAGATAATTCGCATTTACTCATTTTCAGTAGGTGAGTAATTAGCTATGGGTCTGAAACTTCACCAAGTGAAAGCTCTCCCAAAAGTAGGTGAATGATTAATTTGACAAAAATTGGCTATCTGCAATACTTTTAGAGATAATTCGCATTTACTCATTTTGAGTAGGTGAGTAATTAGCTATGGGTCTGAAACTTCACAGAGTGAAAGCTCTCCCAAAAGTAGGTGAATGAGTTATTTGAGAAAAATTGGCTATCTGCAATACTTTTAGAGATAATTCGCATTTACTCATTTTCAGTAGGTGAGTAATTAGCTATGGGTCTGAAACTTCACCAAGTGAAAGCTCTGCCAAAAGTAGGTGAATGAGTTATTTGAGAAAAATTGGCTATCTGCAATACTTTTAGAGATAATTCGCATTTACTCATTTTGAGTAGGTGAGTAATTAGCTATGGGTCTGAAACTTCACAGAGTGAAAGCTCTCCCAAAAGTAGGTGAATGAGTTATTTGAGAAAAATTGGCTATCTGCAATACTTTTAGAGATAATTCGCATTTACTCATTTTGAGTAGGTGAGTAATTAGCTATGGGTCTGAAACTTCACCAAGTGAAAGCTCTTTGGGATAGCTGCTCTGCAGAGATACCCTGAAGATAAAAAATTTCGTGGAAATCGCTCTATGTAGCATGGTTTTCGAAATATTAGCATTTTTGTGTTTTGCAATTTTTGCGCAAAAATTCGAAAATTCAAAATGGCCGCCATTTTTGGCGAGACAAAATTTTTTTGAAAATTGGCATGGCTACTCTGCAGAGATACCCTGTGGGTCAAAAATTTCGTCGAAATCGCTCTATCTAGCATGGTTTTCGAGATATAAGCATTTTTATGTTTTGCAATTTTTGCGAAAAATTCGAAAATTCAAAATGGCCGCCATTTTTGGCGAGACAAAATTTTTTTCAAAATTGGGATAACTACTCTGCAGAGATACCCTTTGGGTCAAAAATTTCGTCGAAATCGCTCTATCTAGCAGGGTTTTCGAGATATAAGCATTTTTGTGTTTTGCAATTTTTGCGAAAATTTCGAAAATTCAAAATGGCCGCCATTTTTGGCGAGACCAAAATTTTTTGAAAATTGGGAAAAGTACTCCGCAGAGATATCCTGCGCTCAAAAATTTTGTCGAAATTGCTCTATCTAGCACGGTTTTTGAGATATAAGCATTTTTGTCTTTTGCAATTTTTGCGAAAATTTCGAAAATTCAAAATGGCCGCCATTTTGGGCGAGACAAAAATTTTTTGAAAATTGGGAAAACTACTCCGCAGAGATACCCTGTGGGTCAAAAATTTCGCCGAAATCGCTCTATCTAGCACGGTTTTCGAGATATAAACATTTTTGTGTTTTCCTTATTTGGAAAATTCGTAATGATTAATTAATCATTAATTACTCGGCCATTTCTTGACCAATCAATGCCAAAATCTAATGATTTCCAGATTTTAATAGAATGAATGTATTTGCCAAGTTTCAGGTGAATTGATAAAATTCCTTTCAAGTTATCATCCGGACAAGCTTCCCCACCGAAAAAAGACATTTTTGGTCATGTGACCTCTCTGATTGGTTGAAATGTCACTGCAGCATATTCAAAAAAATTCCCCAAGGCTACTGCCTAAACCTGCCAAATTTGAAAAGAATCCGCCTAACGGTTACAGAGTTATAAGGAAAACAAAATGCGGAGCCGGCGGAGCCGGCGGAGCCGGCGGAGCCGCCGGAGCCGGCGGAGCCGGCGGAGCCTGAAGCTCTCCCATACACAAACAAGCGTCCCTTGCGGGACGCTTAATGAAGGTTGTTTACTAGCGTGGTCACATGACCACTAGGGGGACATGCTAGTTCACTCTCACTCACTGGCCTGTTAAGGTATCTTAAAACATTTCTCAACGTTGGCCAGTGAGTTGGATGGGACCAACATATAGCAATGGTCAGGAAATGGTAAGTGTATTTTTCGCAATAAAAATACAAGATTATAGTTCATACTTTCTTCAAATTTGGTGTTTATCTCTAATATTTTATGATTTCCCATGATTAAATATGTCCACATTAGAGATGCCAATTATAAATTGCCGTCACAGCATTCAAGTAAAAAGGATTTTGATACTGAGATACCAGGGTTACTGACCCTGCCCTACTTAACAGTGTAACACTACAACAACTACTTAAAACTAACACTTAACACTACAACAGTTATCATATATAACATGACAACCTCTAACACCTTACACTACCACAGTCATAGACTTTCACTAAGTCCTTTTGTCTTTTGTGTAATACATGGGTACTGTATGACTTTTGGAGAAACATCCACCCCTGACAAATTGTTTTTTTTTTTTCAAGAGACTATCCCCCTTACTCCTGAATGCTTGCGGTATAATGAAGTCCTGTAAGTTTCCAAATTAAATTTAACTGTTTCGGTTACTAAATACGAGGAGTTGGAGCAAGTCTACCACAGCCACTTAACTCTATGAAGTCTACCTAATACTAAGATGACTAGAACTAAGAACAAGTACCTTTATGAAGTATTTATGGCAACATAATGTCTGGAACCAGTATCTAACAAAGTACAGTTATCGTTCCTATGGAAACATACTCTTATTATTATTATTAAATAATCTTTACATTTATAATGTAGGTTATCAGGTTATTTTAACTTGCATCACTTTGACTCACTTCCATTCACTAAAGTTATTTTCAATCAATTGAATTTGAAAAATTTTGTTGTAATTTTAATTTTTATTAGATAAATACTTACCATTTCCTGACCATTTCCTGACCATTGCTATATGTTGGTGCCATCCAACTCACTGGCCAACGTTGAGAAACGTTTTAAGAAACCTTAAGAGGCCAGTGAGTGAGTGTGAACTAGCATGTCCCCCTAGTGGTCATGTGACCACGCTAGTAAACAACCTTCATTATTTTTGTTGCAGAAAATACTCCCCTAGTACTGAATCTGCGGGGAGGCAGGGAGGGACTATCCTGGTCAGGAAATGGTAAGTATTTATCTAATAAAAATTAAAATTACAACAAAATTTTTCAATTTTATTGCGAAAAATACACTTACCATTTCCTGACCATTGCTGAATGCAGCCTTCATGGAAGGAGGGCAGTACTAGAATTTAAAGACCCAGTACACCACTCTGCACAGCTATCATACACAGCACAAACCTATAGGCATTCAGATCCAAACTAACCTCCCAGATGAGGCAGTGGAACTGTTGAGCACTACAAAACAACACAGCCTTGTTGTTGTTGTTGTTGCTGTTGTAGGAAGGAAGTAATCATAACAGAGACTCACTACCTAGCCTACAACTAAAACATTATGAGAAGTTACATTGAAATTTACATGCATACCACAACATATAAACTTCCAACAGTCACCACATACCATACAGATCCCCTAAATCATAGTATGTAGTTGAAGTTCTCACAAATTGCCAGTTATTGCCACAGTTGAATGCTGTATGTAGACAAACATCCAACACCCACACAGGTGACACAAATATTGGAAGTGTCATCAGCATATTGTGTAACTCCAAGTCTGAATGAAGTCAACAATTCTGCCTAATAAAAATACAGATAGTATGACAGACATACAGCTGCAAAAGCATACTAAAGTATCAATATAAGTATCACGCATATACTTATAAGATAACAAACTATAGGACACAATATCAAAGTCTGACCACAAGCAAAATTGGTAAAAAAGTTATGGTTTCCAGTAACATGCATCTAAAAATTCATATACAGAAACACTATCCTAAAACCTAAAGATTCTTGCCTTGACTCGCTGCTGTTGAGAGTCAGAATTTGACTTCTCCTCAGTCAAACTGATAGTCTGCCCACAGCAAGATAAGATAGTTGACCTGAAAATATCTGCTGTAAAGCCTCCTAACTAGGCACAGACAAGACATAATAATTCCTCATTGAATCCTTTGTCCCAAGTAAAAGTATTTCAAAACATCACAAGACAAAGAGATCTATCTTGAGTAAAACTGCTGTCCCAGTGATTGAGAGCTGGCATATCGACCGGCTTAACTGAAGTAGGCCCATCCGAAGCCAACTGATTCTTGGCTAATAAATGGCCAGAGGCACTTGTGAGCAATACTCATTTAAAGTAAGGGAAGACAATGCTAACGAGAATTACCCTTCTTCCTTTGCCTAATGCCAAAGTCAAAAGAAAGACCGTCTTGAAAGTTAATAACCTCCAAGAAATCTTCCCCAAAGGCTCAAAAGACTGTCTGGTGAGACCAAACAAGACCAGAGACAAAAGGTAAAGAAGGCTTAACCTATTGGCTACTGGATTGTCTCTATAGAAATATGTCAACAATCTATACAGCTGAAGAGTTCTAGAGACTTATTCCCCTTCAAGGAAAGCAATCTACCATTGTTATTCTGTAACCAGCAATAGTAGATGGCTTAAGATTCTTTTCCTTAAAGAAATAATTAAGGAAATTTGCTACATCTACAAAAGTAGTATCTGAGAAGTTCACCACAAGAAGCCTCAGATGGAGGTTTGTGCATAGATCTACCAGGTCCCACAACCAAGAACATCCACCATGACCATCATGATTCAATCATGATGAATCTGCACCTGAAGGTGGGCATCTTCTAAATTACCTGAAGAATCCTTGGCTATCCTGGTGCAACCATGATGATTCTGCACCTGTAGGTGATCATCTTGAATCACCTGAGGAATGAGAGCCACTGGAACAAACACAAAGCTGTCCAGATCCTCCCAAGAAATGAGTAATGCATCTGTTCCCCAAGCCCCACAGTCTAAGAAAGGAAACACATACACTGGAAGCTTAAGATTCAGGTTGTTGGATACCAATGGCAGAATGATTGAACTCACCTACAAGGGAAGCCATGAAAAGGAACCTTTGTGGAACAGATCCACCAGATCCCAAAAATAAGATATCCCTAGCCACTCTGATGCCATCCAGATGATTCTGCACCTAAATCTTGGAGTAGCCCTTCTTAATAGCTACAAAAAGAATTTCTTGCCTTTCCTGAGATCTTTGACTTATCAAGATAACCTCTCAAGGATCTCACTGAACAAAGAAACTTATCTGGCACCAAAGCATAATCTAAAGAAGGTTTCAAGTAGGAATGACTACAGGTTGAAAATCAAAGGAACCTTAAAAGCCAAATGATTCACCTGCATCATCTGAAGAATCAAGGTCACAGGACCAAACAAACTGTCCAGTCCATCCCAAGAAAAGTTGAAAAAGACAAGCTTGTGGTTCAAACTAGTTGCAAAAACAAATCCATCATTGGTGATTGTAATCAAAGACAGATTTGATTGAACACCTGAATCAGAATAGAAGATTCAAAAGTCATCCAAAACACATTCAATTTGAATCATCTTGAATCTCATGAACAAAGAATTTGTTGGAATATTTGTATACCCTGGGAAGTGATATGCCTGAATCTGAACCCATGGCATTCGTCCAAGGAATGATTCTTCAGATAAGGAAACACATTCCTGAAAGTGGGTACCTCCCTACCTGTTCAGATAGGAAACCACTGAAGAAATATCTGGGGAAATCAACAGATTCAGAATCCAAATCAGACCTCCAAATGATTCTAAAGGTAGTAGCCCTGTTAATGTGGAGTCTTGACCCCTCATGATACAACAGACCACTGGCTGTTTGATGCCATAATTGTGCATCCCAATCCTTAAAGAAAGCATCTAATAACAAAAGGAGATTGTGCTCCTTCTGATGAAGTAATGGAAGCTCCTGCAAATTGAAAAGTCGTTCCACCACTGAAGATGGAACCTGAGAACAGAAAAAGTGGTACATTATCTGTGTATTATGTGTGGTATTTGTGGTACATTAGCAGATAGCCTTGGGGTTACCTGATAAACAAATAACCCAATGGCACTGTTTTCTCCTATGAAGCCATACCGCCACCAAAGAAATGGCTTCCTTAGAAACCATTAGCCGGAGAAGATGCTTTGAGTAAAGATGTACCCTAAGGTGTAATCTGCAATCCAAACTAAAAATCCTGGTATTCGCCAAGAAGTTTTTTTTTTTTTTTTTTTTTTAATAAGCTGGAGAAACCCAATGCCTTCTACTGCAGCCATCAGGTTCAGTATCCGTTGATGCCATAATAAAGTCGAAAATAAACCATTTTCAAGCGCAAGCAATGAAATGGTTTGTACTGGTAAAGAATGATGCGTTCTTATAGATCCCACATTCTCACCATGGACTAACATAGCAACAGGCAGTGAACCGGTGTGAATTGTCATCAACAGGGAAGTGAAGATAAGAATTGCGTGAATCCGGCTATGAAAGAATGCAACTGTAAGAAAACGAGTTAACACACTCATCCAGTTACTAGTAACCAATTGCGAAAATCCCAACAATGTGAAATTAAGGTACATGTAAAGACTTGTTTAACTGACCTCAACTATTAGTGGTAGCCATGTCTTTCCAGCTTATCACAACCGATAAACTGCAAAATTGCAGCGATATCACCATCTCACTGGTGTTATCGCCCTTTTGTCGATCAATTCATAAACAGCTTTTATAAAAACTGTTGTCTCTCGCATTTTATTTAATTATTAATTATTCAAAAAAGAAACATGGCAAAGTACTCATTCCTGTTACTGTAACCTTTGTGAAAAGTAATGTATGGTTGCAAATAATAATCCTCTTACTATCTTAAGATGTAAGGTGTAGAATATCTGTCAATACTGAACAAACATTCCTCCTAACAGATTACTCCCAATTCCTCTAAATCGTACTGAGGAGGAGATTTTTGTAACAGTAAAAAAGTATTAAATGTCAGACTTGGGACAAAATAACTGTCCTGAGACACTTTATCCCATTTCTAGCAATGTGTAGGAGTTTGCTCCTTCCCAGACAGAAGAAACACTATACACCCGAGATCACAAAATGAAGTTTCCCTGGACATCTGACCAAATGCACTTTTAATTCTACCAAAATCATCTAAGAGATAAAATAGAGAAAAGTAAGACTTGTAACACTCCTGATGAGTAACAAGTTGAAGAACTGGTCAACGCACTGCCCAAAAAACACCCAGGATCATTGAAGACTACAATTACTATACATAGTCCAAGGTAGTACTGGATATTCTATGAGATTCCTGTTAATCCTTAAATCCTTGAAGACCTCCTGACAGAGGTACTGACTCCAAATTATTAAATTCCAAGATTTGATTATGCTGCAAGAAACACAGAGAACCGGTATTCTTGAACAAAATCTGACAATGGGTACATATAGGTCTAATGTACCGGTGCCGGTTCCAGCAGAAAAACCGGTAAAAATCCACAGAATGAATGAAAAGCCAATTGTTGAGATGAAACACAACTCCGGTCATCTGACAACCCGATTCCAGACCTATGGGATGAATCACAGCTCCGGGAATCTGACAAACCGATTTCTGACCTTTGGGAGGTATGGAAACTCTATTGTCTTCGGATGACGTCATGCAGGTATTTTCCTCTGTTGAATGTTCCGACTGAACTTCACCGGATAAGTTTATCGCAGTGAAAAGCCCAGACGTGAACTCGGAACTTCTCCACGACGATGCATACAATGGGAAAAAAGATGTCTGCCTCCATGGGGAAATCCTTTTGACATGCTGTTCGATTAGAAAGTACGTGGTGAAAAAAGAGCCTCCAAAAACGCCTGGCTATTAGAACCCGACGTATGAACAGCTTTATAACAATCGAATAGTCGTTGCTCTTCACAGTGCCTTCCTTCATTGCATAGCAACATGTAAACTGTCCCTGTCGGAGCTAGTATAACTGCCCACAGTTTCAGTTAAAATGTACCCAATCTTCTCAGATTTGTATAAAAAAGTATTGTATAGTATTGCCTTGGTTCTAAATTCTAACCTCCTGGTATTTAAGGAAAACTGAAATGAAGACTCCTCTTCCTCCATCAACGCCAAACTGAGCCGCCATGTTGAAGAAAGGTCATTTCAAACGTCAAAATATCATTTTCCCACTGTAGATCCTTAATTTAGTCCTGAGAAGACATTGTCCAAACATATGTCTCACCACAGAACTCAAGAAAAAAGGTTCCAAAAACTCCAAAAATTAATAAAATCCGAAATAAAAATACACATCCACACTCTAGGATGGCCAACAAAAATAATGAAGGTTGTTTACTAGCGTGGTCACATGACCACTAGGGGGACATGCTAGTTCACACTCACTCACTGGCCTCTTAAGGTTTCTTAAAACGTTTCTCAACGTTGGCCAGTGAGTTGGATGGCACCAACATATAGCAATGGTCAGGAAATGGTCAGGAAATGGTAAGTGTATTTTTCGCAATAAAAATTCATATGCAGGGAGCATGTATGATAGCAGATCCACTGTACTTTGTGAAAGTTGATGCTGAGAAACAGAACAAGATATGGTTCTGTGTGAAAAGCATAAACAAAAAATAATGATTCCTATTTTTGCTATAATAATAATAATAATAATACAAGAGTTGATACAAGAGTTTCTGTTCTATCTTCCTGGCTGTATACACAGATTCCGCACTGTTGTCTGATGCTGGAGATCTTGGGACTTTTTCTTCATTGGTGCCGTGCTTCAATCTGTTTTAGTAAACCATCTGACATTCTTCTTTGCTGTCTAATATGTCATCTTTTATTCCGTGAGGCTGAACTTGACCCAAGATGTCGATCCTTGGTGAACAAAATACTGTCTCCCATTGAGTCTCAAGAGTATATGAAATAAAAAGGATCCGTTTATCAGTTACAGTTTTAAAACGAAATAGTAAGAGACAAATTAAAGACATAGTAACCGACTTGCTCTATATATAAGACATAATCGCTTTATTTACATCTTGGCTGGGAAAATACATACTTTAGTGAAAATTAGAAAAATAATGAAAGCAGGGCCAGGAAGAAAAAGATATGTTGTAAATTGCAAGCTATGTTCCAATTTATATCTTTAAAACAGTGTACAGTGAAAAAATACCAATTACATTAAACAATAGGTTATGAAATTGACAAATATTTATAACTTACAGTCATGTAATGTGAGCTAACCAATAACAAACCATGTCACTAACATTCTCTCAACCCTAAAACTGACCTTAATTCATTTAATATTGTAGTGGGCTCACTAAACATTATCATCTCACACAAAGTTGGGTCAAAGTTGGGGTTTTACGTCCCGTTCAACAGCCAATCATCTCACACAAGCAACTGATCTTATTCTGAAGTGGATTTAATATATATGAGCCTTAGTCCTACCTTATCTTGCAGTGGATTTAATAAACATGAGCCTTATCTCTCCAAGCTTATCTTGCAGTGGATTTTATACAAATTAGCCTTATCTCTCCAAGCTTATCTTGCAGTGGATTTTATACATATGGTCCTTATCCCTCGAACCTCATCTTGCAGTGGATTTCTATGGTTAATCTTTGGCTACTCCATTACATGATACTAAATATTTTTAAGAACGGACTGATGTAAGGGATCATTTATATATAAAACAATAACGTTTCAATGGGAGACAACCAGAGTAAAGATACTTCCCTTTGTATATTTCTCTTGTAAACAATCAATGTATCATGTTCTCTACCTCTTGGTGTTGCCTGCAATAAATATACATTAGTGACAGAATAAGAGAATTTTCAAAGCAACAAAATCTTATGATTAAAAATTCCATTAATTTGAAAATTTTAATTACTTAAATGTGGCTTTTATAAGCTATGAGCTTACCATATGGAACATAGTAATACTGGCATATAATACTGGCCCGATGCCTTATACACTGAGACAAGGTAACCAGGAAAGTGAAATACCGCGAGACTTCCTTCTTTGAGTTGGAAATTTTGCCCCTACCACCTCAGTTGTAATACAGCAGGGCGGCAGGGTGGGACTATCTTCAGATTGAAATCTTTGGATGAACTGGGGTGGTAAGGGAGGGCCAGCAAACTCTTGTCTCCATAGGTACATCGAGGGCTTTGCAACAAGGCTAGCGACTGCTGTAATTACATTTAGAAACAAGGAAAGAAATGTTGAATAGGCAAGTCAGATTGTTGATTGTACCAGGTTTTGGATCCGAGGCAGTGATCTGATCCACCACCACCTCGTAAGTGAGTTTTGCTACAGATTTTATTTTGTCCCTTAATGATTGTTGTTGATCTGCCAGTTCATCAAGGGTCTCTAGAATAGAGGAGTGAAAAACACCTACTTGTTGTTGAGACTCTAGGTGTAACTGTGAACCTAATGACTTTTCAATGTTTTTCTGGAGGGCTTGACCCCGAGTTGGTGGTGGGGTGTTTTAATAGACAATGCCTCAACACCTAAGTGTTGGGTCCGAGGGGGAGATCATAGTATAACTGCTGAGCAGTTTGTTCAAGATCTTTATGTCATCCTGAGAATACCTCCTCCCCGATATCTGGATCACCTAGCAAATCTAATTCCTCTTTTGATGAGTCTGACTTATGTTTCCTGGAATAATGTTTCCTATTTCTTATTTTACAAAGTTGTTCCTCCGAGAAGGAACTGCACAACTGACATGGTTTTTCACCAGTGGGAAACAAAAATGTCTGCATTTTAATGTACAGGGTTTGTTGGTGTCAGCTCTTTGGGACGACATGCTGTCCAAGGAAAGCTTGAGTCGACAAATACATTAAATGAAAATGAGAAAATACTTATCCTCTCTATGAATATTAGTTAAAAAATGGCTAATTTTAAGCATCCAACAATATGTGTATCCAGAGTATGTAAAAAAATATGTATAAGCGATAATCAGACGGCTCAAAACAATGTGGCAACCAATGAGAAGAAGGAAGTCACACGGTATTTCACTATAGGGTTAACCTTCAGTAATGAAGGCATTGGGCCAGTTTTATACTGTAGAACCTCTATTCTTCAATCCTCTTGGGAGATTAACAAATTATTTTACTTCTGCAAAAATTCATGATGACAGCCAAAATTTGGAAAATTGTCCTATTCCCAAAGGGTCAAAAATATATTCGAAATCGCCCATTTTTGATTTCTGCCAAAATTTTGCTCAGAACTGCTCCAACAGTTTCTTAGATATGTGCAAATTCCTCATGCTGATTACTAATTTAACTAGAAATAGCTACTACTCACATACCCACAGTGACAGATTTGTAGAACAGTAAATTTGTAAAACAGTTAATGCATTGTAGCTTGGGAGAAAGTGACTGAGACTATGACTTTCAATAACAATAACTTAAATGGTTGAAAAGCAATGAGCTGAAAAATATTAAAATAGCTACTACTCACATACCCACAGTGACAGATTTGTAGAACAGTAAATTTGTAAAACAGTTAATGCATTGTAGCTTGGGAGAAAGTGACTGAGACTATGACTTTCAATAACAATAACTTAAATGGTTGAAAAGCAATGAGCTGAAAAATATTAAAATATTTAATCAAAATAGCCAATTAGCTAGTAATAATATAGCTGTAGAGCTATCACACCCTAAAAGTACTACCAAGGAGGCTACAGACCATATAACCCTCCAAACTGTTCTGTTGCTTATGCAGAAAAATAAGTATTACTCAAAATAGCTAATTAAGAAGTTATGTGGCTATTATTCACTTAGATTTACAGCTATGACTCCCAAAAGCAATACCAAGTCAAGCTATTAATCCAATAATCTTTCATACCAAATTTAGTTCGAATGTCTTGGAATCATTTTCCTTTAAATGCATGTAAACAAAATTGCTACTCAAAATAGCTAATTACCTATTACTGCAATATACAGCTGTAACAACCAAAAACAAGCCACCAAGCAAGCTATTGAGCCAATAATCCTACATAGCAACATTGGGTAAGGTAGCTAAAAATATTTGTCCTTAAAATAGCAGAAACCAAGTGTAACACACCAGTGCTCAATTTTTACTCAAACAGCTAATTAGTTTTAGATAACAAAACTGTTTTAGTATGCTACCGCCAAAGTTATACTAAGCAATCTATGGACCCTATAATCTTCCATACCAAAATTAGTAAAGAAATCTCCTGCATTTTTTATCTTAGTGAGCAGAAAACTAGGAATAACTCAAAATAGCTGATTAAGCAATTAAGTGGCTACTAATAACTCAGCTATACTGCTATGACTCCCAAAAGCAATACCAAACAAGCTACTAACCTGATAATCTACCATACTAAATTAGGTTTAGCTATTTCTTCGGTTAGCTTTATAGCTACAATAACTACAAGTACAAGCAAGCTACTAACCCAATCATCTGGCAAATTTGGTAAAGATAGCTAAAATACTTTTCTTTAAAATCAATAGAAAGGAAGTTTGACGGCAGATAACGGAAGAAAGCAATTATATAATAACAAGTCCACCCCACAACAGGATGGACATAATAACATAAGGTTGGAAAATAGAGGTTCTATTTCAGTTGTTAGCTGATGCTAGATGTTTGACAAATGTACAGTACAATTTTTTTCAGACTAAGGGTAAGCTTTTCTTAAATTCATGTGTAGACAATGGTGTTTTTGAAATGCTGTCATGGTATTTCAGTAAAATGCTTTTGATACGAAGATACTGGCAACAGCAATCCTAACCTATCCATAGTCCACAGCAACTAAAACCTGAATCAATCTTAAATGAAACTTAGATTTAAAAAGATTGGTGTGGCAGCCAAAGACACAGAAGCTAGAAAAACAATCACAGAAACCACACCTTTGCATACTTACTTTGTGTTTGGTCCTCAACTCAGTGTCATTGTCATTCTCATTTGAAACCCTCATTCTGGCCCAGTGTTGTGACACTAAATATCTTGGACCTGGAAAAACATGCATACCCCATGTGGTTATTACTAAAAATATCTTTCAAAGATACACTAAATAACTTTATCAATTAACTTTTGCTGTTCAATTCTCATTACTACTTATTAAGGTAGATTGTTTCATGGATACCTTCCTGAAACTTTTGAGCCACTGATTCATGAAATATTGCTGGAACCAAAAATAGTGCCATGTAATTCAAGTTTACCAACAAAACTGCATCCTTAAGCTACCCAGTGGCCTTAATGTTATTATAATAACCTTCACTTGGCAGTGGATTTTCTAAACAACCTTATCTAGCAGTGTTTTTTTTTCCTCATATCCTTAATGCTACATAAAGTTTCTATGGATATCTCAAATTACTTGGCACTTCCTGTTTTTGGCTTCTAAATGCATATTGTATTTCACAAACTACTATTACTGGCAAAATGCTATGTTGTTATTAATAAAACAAATATTTTCACAATTAATAATTTGAAGATTTAGCATGCAATGAAAGTTACTTTTCTTAAAAATATAAAATAGCACAGATACTTCCCCTTTTCAAATAATCCATGAAATTTTTGTCTGTTTAACACTTCTGCAGTTCCAAGAGATATCCTCTCAAATTACTCGATTTCACGAAAACTGTTAATAAAAAACTAATGACAGAGGACTGTAAAATTGAAAATTTTAAATTACTTAAATGTAGCTTGTATAAGCTGTATGCTTGTCATGTAGAACTATATTCTATCTCGGACCGCCGCAGGCAGTCACGGCCAACAAAAGAAAAATGAGCATAATACTGGCATGATGCCTTCATGTTGAGTTGACCTAGATAGTGAAGTACATACTTCCTTCTTCAAGTTGGAAATTTTGCCCTGTAATACAGCGGGAAGGCAGGGTGGGACATTCCTTAGTTCCACATGGCAATTGTATTGCACTACAAACTACTATTATAAAAGGAACTCTTCTCTGGTTTAAAGATGGGTCATTTCCACCTCTCGCCAGACAAGAACAGAATTACCTATAATATAGAGTTTCCCTCTGGAGCATATGGGATAGGGTTCAGAGTTAAATTGGCTTTGGGATCATCTAAGTCCTTTGTTTGAAGTCCCTTACAGTCATGGTTGAAGAGCCTCTTGAACTCCCCCTTGTTCTCACAGGTTCCTCACCTGTGGAGTACTTTCTCGAATCTGGTTCCTCTTGATTTGGAAGTTGTGATCCAATTCAAATTCCGAGTCAGCACCAGAATCAATCGGATCAGATTTGTGAATTCACACATGAAGTGACCAAATAAGTTTAACTTCCAATGCCTCACTCACTCAGATTTGGACCTGAGGGTGCAGTGACCATTCTGTTGATTAAACTTGGTTGGACCTGGATAGGCCATCACATTCACCCTGGAATGTTAATGTTATAGGAATAAAAGACATATTTGAGTGCTTTATGATGGTTTTAAACTATCGAGCGGCTGTATTAAAGCCACGAAGCCTGAAGGGCTGAGTGCTTTAATGCAGCAGATCGATAGTTTAAAACCATCATAAAGCACGAGAATTTGTCTTTTATTCCTATTCTAAAATGGTTACACTAATATTTTGGTCAAAATAAACAGTAAATCTTACGCAAAACTCAAAACAAATCCAACGCCATGTTGGCTGTTCTATCAGTGAAACATACATAGCGATATCTATGGTAAAAAAGTAAGTATTTTTGTCACTCTATTTTCATAGAATTTGTTATGAAATATTGAGAGATTGTCACTGTAGATGCTTTCAATTCGTTGTAAGCTTTAAAACGATATGCTATTTATTAAAATGAAGCAAGAAATGACAATTTTATGGACATTTTAACCACTTATTTTACCGCGAGTCGTTTGTTTACATTTGTCTGTGAAGGGACGATATACACAGAATTCAACAGCGTTGCTTTATTTACTGTTCTATATTCGCGATTCTAGCATTGCGCAAAAGACGTGTCCAAGGTCACTGCGCAGCCTACCATTTTAGAATATGTGATAATGATGGCACCATGTCATGATCTTCCACAGGAGCGCACATCTCCACTAAGTGGGTTCCTCCTTGTTTGTTGATGTAGGCTACCACTGTTGAGTTGTCTGTTGCAACTAGCACAGTTTGGTTCTGACACTGGTCCTTGAAGCTTCGAAGGGCCAGTGAGACTGCCTTCAACTCTAGGACATTTATGTGTAGCCTTTTTTCCCCGTCTGACCACAGACCCTTGGTAGAACTTTGATCTAAGTGAGCGCCCCAACCTACATTTGAGGCGTCTGTAAAGAGTTGGATGCTGTGGTCTTTGGGATGAAGGTCTGCGCCTATCATCATGTTTGAGGGGTTCTGCCACCAGTCTAGGTGAGCGGAAATCATATCTGTCCAAGGAAGGAGGCTGTCCAGCAACTAAGGATATTTCCAGTGCTCCTTGAGGTGAAACTGAAAGGGTCTCATGTGAAGGCGTCCCTCCGGGACCATTTTCTCCATTGAGGCAAGCAACCCAATTAGCGACATCAAACATCTTGCAGTCAAAACATGTTTTGACTAGAGTCGTAGGATCAAATCCTGAAGTTTGAGCCATCTCTCTTGAGTTGGTTTTACAAGGGCTGAATCTAGATGGTATTCGTAGCCCACGAACAAAAACACCTGAGTAGGTTTCAGTTCTGATTTTTCCTGATTTATTATCCACCCGAAGGACTGGGTTAGGTCTACCACTGGGACCTGATCAGCCAGTCGTCCAGGTATTGGTGAAGTCTGAGTCCTCTGGAGAGGGCCATTAGCTTCACATCCTTTACGATCATTGTAAAGACCTGGGGGGCTGTGGCTAGTCCAAAAGGGAGGTGAATTGAAACACCTGAGACCTGTGAAAAAACAGGTATTTCCTTGAACTTGCCATGGGTGGATGGGGATGTGAAGGTAAGTGTCCGATAGGTCTATCAACGATACCCATTCCCCTGGAATCAGGGAGGTCCTGATGGATTCTGGAGTTTCCATTTTGAACTTTTCTACATGTAGAAAAGTATGGAGCCTGCTTAAGTCTATGACTGGCCTCCACCTTTGGTGAGGCTTGGGGACTAGAAACAGGCGACTGTAAAACCCAAGAGATTTTACATTTTCCACCCTTTCAATTGCGTTGTTTGACAGAAGAGACTGGATACAATCGGCCAGAGCTTGGTCTTTATGAAGGGCCTTCAATCTGAAAATCTGACCAAGTTTGGTTTTGAGAAGAATGGCAGTACGTAGCCATTGGTGATAATGTTTAACATGTTGGATGAACATTTGTTTGCTTGCCAGTCTCTTCTGAAAGAACGGAGGCGACCTCCTACTGGTGGACTGAGGGAGGCTTTTAAGGAGTCATTGGGGGGAGGGGTTTCCACGCCATCGTCCCCTATTGTTGGGTCGAGAAGGACCCCTGGAGCCTCTGAAATTTGGTTTTCCTCTGTTGGAGGAAAACGATTGGTTACTGCTTTGAGAGGAGTTGCCCCCATAGGGGCGTTTCCTGTAGGAGCCTCTTTTCTTGTGGGAACCATGAAAGGGCTTGTTTTGATAGGGTCCAAAACCCTGAGAGTCTTTTGAGGTGCCTTTCTTGAGGAGGAAGTCTTCAACCTCCTTGACTAATTGAGACTTGAACAAGGAAGACGGCCAAAAGGAATTCCTGAGTTCCTGGCATCTCGTTTCCCCTAGGTATGGTTGTAATAGGGTCATTTTGGCTTTGCGCCTAAGCAAGCCAGTGTTGCCCATGGAGTATAACTCCCTCTGGAGAAAATGAGCTACGGATTTGCTAAGGCATGTCAAGGCCCTGTGTTGAATTAGAACAGTCTTGTTCCAAAGATCCAAGTATTCACAGGCTTCTTCGTATCCACGCTTTGCTGCTTTCTCAGGATCGGCACCTTTACGAATTTGAGACTTAACCTTCTTAAAGGTTGACTTCAGGCTATATTGGCACTTCTCAAGAGTGGCATTGCAAGAAGAAGTCTTGGCAAAGGTAGTAGCAAAATTCAGCGTGGAGATGTTTTGCCTCGCCTGGTGTTCCAATTCCTTGAGAATTGGTAGTGGAACCTTGCCCA
The DNA here is from genome assembly GCA_964017235.1 of Sabellastarte sp. h YS-2021. Taxonomy (NCBI): domain Eukaryota; kingdom Metazoa; phylum Annelida; class Polychaeta; order Sabellida; family Sabellidae; genus Sabellastarte; species Sabellastarte sp. h YS-2021. The sequence goes on from OZ024934.1 coordinate 86,730,096, forward strand.
TAGGGGCCCCAGAGGGCTTAGGAGTAATACAGATCTTTGCAAAGTCTGTATTCAACTCCTGTATTTTGTCTTCATAACAAGGCTGCCCCACCTTGTACCACTTGGCAGTGGAGGGAGTAGCTTTTATGTATTTACCCTCAGGTAAATTTGCTGCTTGAAAGTCATGATCAAATTTATCAAAGGCGCCTTTGATAATAGAGTTAAGGGGCAGCATAGAGGAAGGACCTCTTGGCCTGAGCTCCTGTCTACCTTTCTCGTCATCTAGACCCATTACTGCAGTGGAGGACCTAGACAAAGATTCCCTGGGGTCAGGGAATTTCGGGATACGCCTGAAAGTATCTACCTCCTCTGTGTATTGAGAGGGAATGTCAGACGGTGCTACTTCCCTGTAGTAAGGTGGGTCTGGGTCATGTTGAGGTTGGTCTTGATCAGAAAAGGTCTTTCTAGAAAGTTTTGGAGACCTATGTCTGGGTACAGAGGACTGATCCTCCTCTGAGAAAGATGGTAACTATCTGGATTTACCGTATTTTTTGTAATAAACGCCCCCTCCCTATTAATCGCCCCCCCCCCTCTTCTCTACCTTTGCAAAATTCATATTTCGGGGTTTTACATCCCTCTCAACAGCCAACACTTTTGCGATTCCGGGATTCCGAAAAATGGTGCATTTTAGTACTTCCCAAGCGAATATCGCTTACGAGAAATAAAGAAAATAAAAACAAAACATGGCAGTTTTGGTCACAGACGCATTGAAATCTGCAATAATAGGAGATAAAACTACACAATTTCTTCAGATTTAAGGTTTGTTTTAAATATTTTAAGCTGTCTCGCCATTATACATGCCAGCAAGCGAGATCAAGGCAGCAAGTGTCCATTATCGCCCATTGCCACTGGACTCGAGATATGATTTTATTTATCTGTAATAGTCGCCCCCCCTTTGGAAAAATGCATCGCCCCGGGGCGTTTATTACAATAAATACGGTATGTTTAGTCTTGTCAGCATGTTTCTTAGGTCTACTAGAGACAGGCCGAGGGTCATCGGTCTGAGTAGTGGTCTGAGGCAGAGCTCGGGACAATATCACGCCGTTTGTGAGAATAAGAGTGTTTTTTAACCCTAGTCGAAGGCAACCTCGAGGGATCCTCAACTATATTAGAGGGTTGATCTGAAGCATCCTCAATGCATCTACCTGGATCAGTCCCAAGATCAGTCCTACTCCACTTCCATCGACTCGACAGAATGAGTGGTAGGTCGAGGTCTCGGGGGTGAAGGGTCCAGATGAACAGTGTTAGATGGGCCAGGTTTAGAGGCCGAAGCGGAGATTTGATCCACCTCCACTTGAGAAGAACTCTTCTGGATCGACTTTTGAAAGTCTTCCCGAAGGGACTTCATTGCCTCAAGCATATTGGCCTAAAAATACCCATTTTCTGTTCTAATTGGATGTCTAGCCGAGCCCAGAGGTTGTTCAAGCTTAGATGCAATCTTCTGCTATAAGGCAGTACCTAGGGTGGGTGGGGCAGATTTTGCTGGAGTTTTTAATGACAAGGCCTCGAAGGCAAGTGGCTGAGGATGTGGAGGAGAAGTAAAAAGATGATCTGCAGCACTCTCATGGTCTGCATGAGAACCCTCCTGATCACCCAATAAATGTAGCTCGTCATCATTTTCTAGTAAGTCAGATTTTTGTTTCTTTACGTATCTCTTTCTACGAGTGATTTTGATCATTTGTTCTTCTGTAAAAGAAGCACAAATATTGCAGGGTCAGATGAAGGTGACACAGGGATTATCTCCCTTGCCAGCCTCCCTGCATGTTGGACAGAAGTTATGCATATCAAAGGAATGGCAGAAATGATGACATATGAGAGCTCGGGTTTATCTTTATTGCTTTGGTGAGAAGACATATTGAAAACACAATAAAAAAGCGTAACCCAAAGACAACAAACTCAAACACAGAAAAAAGTAAGATATACTTATCCAACTGAAGTGAAACTTAAGCAAAACTAAGAATGACAATTAAAAAACAAAATGGCTAAATAACGACATCCAACAATAAGTATAAACTGAGATATAGTAGAATAAACGGCTTTTTTACAAGAGATTCCAATATGGTGGTGGCCTATGACAAAGGGAGAAGACAAATGGAGTAGACCACGTGACGACAACCTGAGGCTACGGCCAACAATAAATGTCTGTTTTTCTTAGACGTTGGCCGGGCCTGGTGGCCATCCGAGAACAGCAATCAGTCCCAAATGGTAAGCTATTGTAGCGCAATAAAATTTGATGTACACATCTAAATATTAACTTGCCATCATTATGCTTTAATACGGTGTCATATGTTGTACAACAACCGTGACACAGTTCTCTACATTTTAACTGCATTGTTTAAGGGGGATGACCTGTTCTGAATAGCCAAAACAATGCATCATTAATAGCCACCATATATCGGGAAATCTTGATCGTGATTTCAGTTAGTTGGTTTTGGATTCAAAATAGTTTTGCCATATATTATGGAACATACAATATTTTGAGATGGCAATAATCTTTACAAGCAAATGCATGTTTTGGGGCGATAATAGAAGGTATACAACACTTAAACTGATGCACATTTTTTATTTATGACAAATGTTGTTTAATTATTATGCGATATCATTATATACAGTCCAAGAGCTAGCCTAAGGTAAGATTTATTTTTGTACAAAGCACCAAAAGGTCTGAGGGTTGTGTTTATGTAAACCATAAAACATACCATACCTACCATATGAAAACCCTTGGGTTAAGAACGGCCAGGTGTTCATTGACTGCCACATGCACCATACATAGAATTAAAATACAAGGGGAGACCCTATTTAAAGCTATGTACTTGCTACCCTATTTCACTCTGCCATAAGCAAGTATACAGAAATAGTTCATTCTTTTTGTGAATAAACATAAATGCTGGAAAAAAGGTACTTTTAAAACTGCGGGTCTGGCAGGAGGCTGATTAGCTGTTTTCATATGGTAGGTATATACATTTGTCTTCATAAAAAAGAGGCCAAGACCTGCTGCTTACTGGCAGTAAGCAGCAATTATGTGGCCACCCAGTTGATATCAAATGACTTAATTGCACAGCTTTCAAGATACAAGCATTTTAATTTGTGTTTTGCATCTTTTGCAAAAAAATTCAAAAATTAAAAATGGCCACCATTTTTGGCGAGACAAATTTTTTTTGAAAATTGGGTTTACTACTCTGCAGAGATACCCTATGGCTAAAAAATTTCGTCGAAATTACTCTATCTCACACGGTTTTCAAGATACAAGCATTTTTGTATTTCAAATTTTTGCAAAAATTCGAAAATTCTAAATGGCCGCCAATTTTGGGGAGACAAAATTTTTTTTGAAAATTGAGATTACTATTCTGCATAGAGGGTTAACTACTCTGCAGGGATATCCTACGGGTATAAATATTGTTGAAATCGCTCTGTCTCACACAGTTTTCAAGATACAGGCATTTTTGTGTTTTGCAATTTTTGCGAAAAATTCGAAAATTCAAAATGGCCGCCATCTTTGGCAAGACAAACATTTTGGTAAACTACTCTGCAGAGATACCCTGTGATTCAAAAATTTCGTCCCTCCATTTCCGAGATAAATGCATTTTTGTGTTTTACCCAGAAATTCAAGATGGCCGCCAAAAGTGGCAGGAAAACGATTTTTGGGGCAAGTCGCCAGTAGAGTTTGCATATACCCTGTGGGTCAAAAATTTTGTTGAAATCACTCTATCTCACTCCGTTTCTGAGATAAATGCGTTTTTGCGTTTTACGCAGAAATTCAAGATGGCCGTCAAAAGTGGCTTGAAAACGATTTTTCGGAAAAGTCGCCAGTAGAGTCTGACTATACCTTGTGGGTCAAAAATTTTGTTGAAATCATTATCTCGCTTCGTTTCCGAGATAAACTGGCTTTTGCATTTAATGCAGAAATTCAAGATGGCCGCCAAAAGTGACGGGAAAATGTTTTTTTTGCGAAAAGTCGCCAATACCGTCAACTATAAATGTCTGTTTTTCTTAGATGTTGGCCGGGCCTTGCAGCCATCCGAGAACAGCAATCAGTCCCACATGGTAAGCTTGTAGCTTATAAAAGCTACATTTAAGCAATTAAGATTTTCAATTTTGAAAAGTTTCACCACATAGTACTTTTCCGTCCGGTCACACCCACAACCCTAGATTACTGACCTAGATCATCCCTTGACTATCCATTTGAACAATAGTTTTGCCAACCAAGTGCACTGATCATGACTTCCCCAATTGCAAGGAAGATATTGTGCCTGTGGTGGGCACAAACTAATGATCCGCGCCATCTCGAGATTGTAATTGCACAATCTCGCTATCAAAAGATCATGCACCCATCTCGAGATTGCTTAAACAATTTTGAGATGGAGCTGCTCCAACTAAGGATGATTTTTAATTATTGATTTCGAAAAGGTCTTTGATTTGGTATAGCCATGAATGATATCAGAAGCTCAAAGGTACTTCGCGCCCAACACCTACAAAGCAGTAGCAGATTACACCTTGCACTAGGTTTATGAGGAGGGGTTTGAGTCTTTTTCCCACCATAAAAGTCTATTTATTTATTTATTTGGGGTTTTACGTCACTTTCAACACTGTAGAGGTCATATCACGATGGGTAGTTGGAAGGGCAGAGGAAACCAGTACATACAGTTCGTTAGGGTTCTGTACTGGAAACTGCCGACCAACGGCAAGCAACTACCAGCTTTCCCACTTCAGGCCGTGCTGGGGATCGAACCCCGGCCTCAGAGGTGGGAGGCGAGAGTGTTACCACTCTGCCACCGTGGCCCCCTCATAAAAGTCTAGGAAATGGAATTATAGAACAGAATATAATTGTTTCAAAATGCAATGATTGGTAAAACTTTGATGCACAGGACAGACTCAAGAATCAAGATACCAATGACAATGGAAAATACTGTGTCTTTTTGTAAATTATCTACATGATAACAAAAGAAAAATCTTTTTATATCAAAGTAAAATTTTGGAATACGTAATACGTCTATAAACAGATCATGACAACATGCAGGAAATACTGCTGGTCTGATCCATGTAACCCAAGCTCTTCCCAATGGATATAAATGATGCAGGCCCTAACTTTAAATTCAAACTCACAATGGGGGTTGATGGTATGGTAGGTAACACCTGTGGTTTCAGTGCAGAATCTATGAGTCCAGTGAGTTGGCACTCATCCATCGACTTACCTACCAATCATGTTAGAACGTATACAGTGTGTAAAAGTGATGTACAGCCCAAATCCACCAATCAAAATGCAATGTCTCATGAGAGAGAAAAAAAATGCAGGATTCAGTGAAGGTATGGCTTTACGTGAGCTTGCCCACTAAAAGGGACATGATACCCTAAATATGACTAATTCTGACTTTGGGCAGAGGCCTGCCACAGTGTTCACAAGCAATACTTAGATAAGGTGACCTTAGGTCTAAATAATGTAAATGCTTTTCTCTTAAGTGTTTCTTGGAATCCATATTCCTGATATTACACTTAGATGAAGTCATAGATTTAAGTGAGGAAAAAACCTCTCCTGACTTGCAAGATATATATTAGTCTCCCATAGGCTAAAGGCATCCATTTGTCACGTTTTATATAAAGCTTTATACCTTGGCCATTTATGCAGATATCTACCAAAGTTGCATGGAAATGTTTATTACTCTGTGAAAACATGTCTGTAAATATTTTGACCTCATTTTGAAAAACAAAATGGCCAGCATAGCCAATTGCTTGAAAATCATTAATATATGCTAAAAGTTTAATACTGAAGCTAGCTTCACCAAATTTACACTTAATGTTTATGATTGGGAAAGCTTGCCTCTGATCAATTTTGACCTACTCAAAATTGTAAAAACAACCAATTGACCTGCATTCTTTTGCAAGTGTCAAATTTGACCTTTGACCTCTCCTTCAAAGTCACGTAGGGTCATCATACTTAAAAGGCCTTACCCTGTGATTCATTCTCAAGTTTTGAAATGTGAAAATAATCTATAGGAAATCATGATCTGTGAATATTTTATAAATGTGGGAGTATGTGGTCTGGTTGTACATAAAATTGCAAATCTTGTTGTTTGTGGTGGTGGTGGTTAGAACATCTGAAATGGTCCAAGTGTTGTTCATGGATAGCGTCTCTGGTTTGTGAATCGTTGAGACAATCCAGCTCACAACAAAAAGTGGGACACACTTCATGAGTAATATATTCAGTTCCTTAATATCTAATCTAATCTAATGTGGACTTTTATAGCACTTAATCTCCATCACTGATGGACTCTAAGGAGCAACTGAACATAAAGCAAGGCAGTTAACAATAATATGACCAAATTATCTTGCTGAAGGGATATAGTCAAGCTCTATCCCAACATTGACCCAAATGTATGTGACTTGCACAGGAGATAGCTAGAAAAGAGAGTTTACACAACCAGCAAACTAAAGGAGCTCAAGATGCAGCAGACATTGCTGTTAAAACAAACAAAACTGGTGATTCAAATGGTTTGGGTCACACATCTGTCTATATTTAATCAAAATATCACTTTTTAGTGAAACTAAAAGGAAATTTAGACAGACAAATGGATCAATTAGTTGTGTGTCAATAGTGAAAGTACAGTAAGCGATGTATTGTTTGGTTAATATATATGGCGTGTTCTTCTTACATTATCTCCTGAAATATATGTAATTACAGAAAAAATATCAAAGTGACACAATCTTTTTCATCAAGGAAACCCAAACAAGAGGAGAGTGCCCGTGAACGGGCACTGTGTCAGCTGACTGAGTGTTTTTGATTTGTGAAGGTGATTAGAGGACAGAATAATTATCAGGAAAAGGGCTGTACAGAAATACAGTAAATGGTAACTGAACAGCAAGTTCGAAAGAAATTCCGAAGCTGACAGAAGAAAAGGATAAAAAAGTTGTGCCCTGTAAATGGTATTATGAAGGAAAATAACAAGGTAATTGTTTAAGTGTAAAAAATAGGTTAAAACATATTTAAAGAAATACTACAAATGCAATATCCTCGTTCGACCTTGAAGAAGGGGTCCAAGGTCAAATCTAACCACACAAATACATTCCCAGCCCATGATTTCCTATGGTTTACCATTCCAAACCTCTAGGACCAATTATAAATGAGTTATAAGCACTTTTAAGCTTGGCTGTCCTCATTTGACCTTGAAGGAGGGATCCAAAGGTCAAATCTGACCATAACAAAAGATTCCGAGCCAATGATTTCCTATGGGATGGTTTACCATCCCAAATCTCTGTCACCAATAATAAGCGAGTTGTAGACACTTTCAATTTTCGCTATCCTCATTTGACCTTGAAGGAGGGTTCCAAGGTCAAATCGGACCATATCAACAGATTCACAGCCCATGATTTCCTGTCTGTTTACCATCCCAAACCTCTGGGACCAATAATAAGCGAGTTATAAGCACTTTTAAGTTTGGCTATCCTTGTTTGACCTTGAAGGAGGGGTCATTGAAGGTCAAATCTGACCACACCAAAAGATTCCCACCCCATGATTTCCTACAGGTTGGTTTATCATCCCAAACCTCTAGGATCAATAATAAGGGAGACATAAGCACTTTTCATGACTGACAAAAAACACCTGTGGCGGCCATCTTGTTTCTCAAAATGAGGCCAAAAATATTCCCAGACAACATTTTATGGTTATTAATATATACTGCAAACTTAAGAAAGCTAGCTATAATATTTTTTTTCATCAGAGCAGTAATGGTGAAATCTCTCTCTACACACTGCGGCTATCCAGTGGATACAATGATTTACTCAACAGTGAGAACCTGAAAGTAGCTATTGCTCAGCTATGCCATGACATAGAGGTCTGCAATTTCACTATGTTATAGCTGACCAAAAATTCTGTGAATAACATATTTAACAATTACTCTAAATGTAATAGTTTTCAAGTTACAACTAATTTACTCAACAGTGAGAACCTCAAAGGAACTATTACTCAGCTATGGAATGAGCTACATGTCTGAAATTTTACTATGTTATAGCTAACCCAAAAGTAGGTGAACAACATATTTAAGCAAACTACTGTAAATGCAATAGTTTTCAAGCTACAACTGATTTACTCAATATTGAGAACCTGAAAATAGCTATTGCTCCGCTATGCCATGAGCTATAGGTCTGTAATCTCGCTATGTTATAGCTGACCCAAAAGTAGGTGAACAATATATTTTAACAAAATACTCCAAATGCAATATTTTTCAAGTTATAGCTGATTTACTCAACAGTCAGTGCCTGAGAATAGCTATTGCTCAGTTGTGCCATGAGCTATAGGTCTATAATTTCACTATGTTATAGCTGACCCAAAAGTAGCTGAATAACATATTTGCACAAATTTCTGTAAATGCAATAGTTTTCCAATTATAACTGATTTACTCAACAGTGAGAACTTCAAAGTAGCTATTACTCAGCTATGAAATGAGCCACAGGTCTGAAACTTCACTATGTTATAGCTGACCCCAAAATAGGTGAATAACATATTGAAACAAAATACTCTAAATGCAATAGTTTTCAAGTTATAAGTGATTTACTCAACAGTGATAACCTAAAAGTAGCTATTACTCAGCTATGCCATGAGCTACAGGTCTGAAATTTTACTATGTTATAGCTGGCCCAAAAGTAGCTGAATAACATATTTATACGAAATTCTCTAAATGCAATAGTTTTTAAGTTACAAGTGATTTTACTCATGATGGAAGTTACTGAAAAGCCCAAAAGTAGCTATTACTCACTTAGCTATTGAGACAGACACCCAACTTACTCACCATATTGTAGCTATGAAAAAAGTAGCTGAATAACATATTTTAACAAAATGCTCTAAATGCAACACTTTTCAAGTTATCAGTGATTTACTCAACAGTGATAACCTAAAAGTAGCTATTACTCAGCTATGCCATGAGCTACAGGTCTGAAATTTTACTATGTTATAGCTGACCCAAAAGTAGCTGAATAACATATATACAAAAATCTCTAAATGCAATAGTTTTCAAGTTATAAGCGATTTACTCAACAGTGATAACCTAAAAGTAGCTATTACTCAGCTATGCCATGAGCTACAGGTCTGAAATTTCACTATGTTATAACTGGCCCAAAAGTAGCTGAATAACATATTTATACGAAATTCTCTAAATGCAATAGTTTTTAAGTTACAAGTGATTTTACTCATATTGGAAGTTACTGAAAAGCCCAAAAGTAGCTATTACTCACTTAGCTATTGAGACAGACACCCAACTTACTCACCATATTGTAGCTATGAAAAAAGTAGCTGAACAACATATTTTCACAAAATGCTGTAAATGCAACACTTTTGAAGTTATAAGTGATTTAGTGCATGATTTCATGAATTTTAATGCATTAACAATTATTAAAAAAATCTATTAAAAAAAAAGTAAGACAGATCCAGGTCTCATACTCACACAAGAGAATCTACCTCTGGCCTAGTACATATATGCAAGATATGAGAGAAATCCCTGCAATAGTCACTGAGAAAATTGTGATAAAAAGTTGAAATTTTCACACTTTTGGTGGGGGTACCTCCCTTGTAATGTCTCTAGCAAACAGACGAACAGACAGATTTGCATGCCTTGAACAATTTTTCATCCTCGATAGATAAGGTATCTTTTAAAAAAACAGCATGTCTCTAGGCCTTGTAGTTTTGGAGAAGAAGTTGTTCACGCGGACGCGTATGCGGACGCGTACGCCCACGCCGCAGAGTGATGACATAATGTCAGCTGACTGACAAGTCAGCTGACATAAATTAAACCACCTATAGTTATGATCTATTAATTTTCTTTTGAAAAATATTTTTAATTAATATGTTCACACCCCTAGAGAAAAGTTTTGTTTATGATTATTGTAGTCGTTAACCTGTTTTCTGACTAACGTCATTTGTAGAAGTGACAAATTTTAAGTTACAACAGTGTTAATATTCAAACCATATATACCATAAATCAACACTCACGCCATAGTATAAGAATCTTGAAATAATCTCTGAAAGTCACCTTACCTAGTGGAACAAAATGCTATGAGTTTTTACTCAATAAACAATTGTTTTGATGGCGCGAAAACACTGTTTTGTGTTAAAATGCGCTATAATTAAAAATGTTAAAAGGTCTCAGAGAGAGCAGATCTGTGCTAATATGGCCAAAAATTTGAAAATACAAAATGGCCACCATTTTTGGGGAGGGGAAATTTTTTTGAAAATTGCCAACAATACCAAGGTTGTTGGTGGTAATAGCTTTAACCTCCTGAGTAATACCTACATAGCAAAAAACATAAATATTTCTATGTCCTAAACCGTGCGAGATAGAGCGATTTCGTCGAAATTTTCGACCAACCGGGTATCTAAGCAATGTACTCTTGGCAATTTAAAAAAAATTTTACTCTCCCCAAAAATGGTGGCCATTTTGAATTTTCGAATTTTTGCCAAAAATGGAAAAGCACAAATTTGCTTCTATCTCCTTAACCGTGTGAGATAGAGCGATTTCGTCGAAATTTTCGACCCACCATGTATCTGAGAAATGTACTCTTGGCAATTGACGCTATAAACCTTCACACCAAATTTTAAAAAGATGAGTTACATATATTTCCTTTAAAAGAGTGAAAACAGAAATGCAATTCAGAGTAGGCTCAAAGTAGCAAAGCAGCTATTACTCAGATAGCTACAAAGCTATCATTGACGAAAAGCTATCCTGGCCAAACTATTGACACAATTATCCTTCACATAAATTTTTGTGAAGATAGAAAACGTTGTTTTATTAAAATTTCCAGGAAAAGTCAACTCAAAATAGCATAATAGCTATATAGCACAGTAGTTATTACTAGGGATGGGTCGGTATGAAAAATATGTACATCGGGATGTCGCCAATGTAAAACCGTACCGAATTCGGGACTCCGCGTTTTAGTTCTCCCCAAACAAACATGGACGTTTAGGATAACAACATCGCAATAAAAGCTCCCAAATGCACGAAATATGCAATAAGAAGGTATAATATCTTCATATTTCTGGTTTCTGTCCACCATTTTAAGTTTTCCTTCATTTATATGAGTTGACAAGCAAAATTGAGGTTATAAAGTGTCGTAACCAAAACATGGCAGTTCTGCTCAACGTATCGCTATAAAAGTCTGTAAATGGACAAAAATATGGGATAAAAGCTTATAATTTCTTCAGATTTTGGGTATGTTTCTAATATTTTAACTTTTCCTTCCATTATATGTGCAGAAAAGCGAAGTGGCGGTTGTAAAATCTCATCACGGTATTTCAGTAAAATGGTCTCGACACCGAGATACCGGAACTACCGACCCATCCCTAGTTACTACTCAGTAAATTAGCTATAAAGGTATGATCACCAAAAGCAATCCCAAGCAAGCTACTGATCCAATAATCCTCAATCCCAAATTTTGTGAATATAGGTCACTCAGCCCTGGCGAAATGATGTTCGGCACATTATGAACTGTCCTGAACTGATCATGAAAGTTCAGGACAATGTGGCAGAAGTTCGGCATTAGTTCAGTAGTAGGGTGCATGAACTGTCGTTCAGCAGTTTTCGGCAATGCAGTTCACCAAAAATTTGGTGAACATTTACTGAACTGTATGGAACAGCTATATTTTTAAACACCTTTTGGAATCCTTTTTTTCAAACAGTAACAATTAATACTACAAATCCATAAATTTGTAAATTTTAATTACTTAAATGTAGCTTTTATAAGCTACAAGCTTACCATGTGGGACTTAATGCTGTTCTCGGGTTGCCACACCCGGGGCCAACGTCTTAGAAAAAAAGATCGTTCTTGTTAGCCACCGGATATACTGGTAGTTGTCGTCACGTGATAACTTCTGACCAATCGCCCTACTTTCTCGTTGAAATTTTATTAAACCTACCCCTCAGCTGTAAACAGCGGGGAGGCAGGGTGGGACTCTTCTAAGTCCCACATGGTAAGCTTGTAGCTTATAAAAGCTACATTTAGGTAATTAAAATTTACAATTTTATTACGCTACAATAGCTTACCATGTGGGACTTAATGCTGAATTCAACCGCCCGGTGGCGGGATTACAGCTGAGACTGGAAGATATGTAATTTTTTTCTACGATTTGAATTAATATATATACAGAATAGTGCCAGAAATGTCAGTCTGAGTCCCTTTTACAGAGCCCCGATCCCGAAGATCGGGCCTGTAACGAGCCAAAAACCTGAGTAAAAAGGGACAGTGCTAAAACTGTCCAGATGTTTGGTAGTAGGACGGAAGTGCAGCAGTGCTCACTTCGAGGTCTAAGGGTCCCTATTAGACCTTCACGTGTGACTGACCAACCCCGTGGTCGGGCATCTCATGAAATTTTTAACCTGAAATATGAGATTAATGACAACTAAATAAGTCCTTAATAGAAATTACCTGATAATTGAAAAAATAAAATGACCTTACCCGTAACATCTTGAAGGTAAAGGAATACCTAGATCCTGGGAGAGACTCCTGAAGACTTGGTTGTAGCGGATGTGCCCCCCCCCCCCCCTTTTTTCTTTCCGAGGACAACTGGTCTGAGGGGAAGGATCTAGGACTTGTTGTGCCGCCACTACGGGTCCCAGATACATATTGTTGTCGGTGTCCGACCAAGTAAGGTCTTTTAGGTAAAAATTTGTGAATGTGTTGTGAGCTTTCCAGTGACAGGCTTGCATGATTTGGTCCACCGATACGCCACCGTAAAAGGCCTTACAGGCCACGAAGGCCCGGATGTCATGCGCTTTGACTTGGACCAAGTCCAAGGCTTGTTGATCTGCTTGTTTATAACAAAGTAGAATGGTTTGTTTCAACCATGAGGAGAGTGTAGCGGGTCTGATGTCTGAGGTATGTCCTTTCTTAAAGGAGATGAAAAGGAGAGAACGAGACCCTCTCAGGTCTTTAGTTCGGTCCAAATAGAACCTCAGGGCCTGCACGGGACACAGGGTCCTGTCTTCTTTAAACTGTCTATCTACAATGGTAGTCAAAGCAGGAATAGTCACTGGTGACACACTTTGAGAACCTTCTCTTGCTAGTTGGTTTTTGGCTATGAAATCGGAAGAAGGGAACAAGGCTACCTTTTCCCATTGGCCTAAATTAGCTACTTTGTTAGCGACCCAGGCATGGATTTCGCTGCGGCGCTTGCCGGAGGCCAAGGCTAGCAAGAAAGCAGTTTTGAGAGTAAGATGTTTGAGGTCTGAGTCTTTCATGGGCTCAAATGGTGCTTTGGTGAACTCGTTAAGGACAACAGAAAGGTTCCACTTGGGTAAATTTCTGGAACTTTTAGGACGATCCCTGTGAAAACTGGAGAGTAACCTATGAAGGTCTGCATTGTGCGCAATGTGTTGGGCCGTTGGGCCCAAAGTGTCAACGATAGCAGTCCTGTAACCATCAATGGTTGAGGGGCGCCTGTTTAGGTCTTGGTACAGGTACATGAAAAATCTGAGATTTGTTTCACAGATGGAGTGGAGAAATCCACCGAATTTTCTCTGCACCATTTTTCAAATAGGGCCCACTTTGACCGGTAGATGGTCCTTGTTGATGACCGCTGAGGGGCAGCAATTCTCTCTGCCACCTCCACAGAGAAGCCTTGTTCTTGGAGTTGTCCGCTCCTAGACACCAGGCGTGGAGGTTCAGCTGTTGTGGATTGTTGTGGAACACATAGTTGTGGGACTGTTTGAGTAGGGTCGTTGACACTGGGAGTTGTAGTGGGATCTCTGTTGAGAGCTGCACTAGGTCCCAAAACCAGGGCATCCCTGGCCAGCCTGGGGCTATCAAGATGATCAGGCAATGGCATTGCTTGATCTTTTGGATCACCTTGTGAAGGAGAGCCGTAGGAGGGTAGGCGTAAGCCGTGAGGTTGGTCCAGTTTATGTTCAGAGCATCTATGTTCCAGGCCCTTGGGTCTGGGATAGGAGACACATATAGAGGGAGTTTGTGATTCAGGTGAGTAGCGAATAAGTCTACATGAGGGGTGAACCACTTTCGGCAGATTTGCTTGAAGACCCGAGGGTGCAGGGACCATTCTGTTGACTGCACTTGGTTGGACCTGGATAGGAGGTCGGCCATCACATTCAGACACCCTGGAATGTGCCTGGCTTTCAATGTTATATGGTAGTGATGGCACCAGGTCATGATTTTCCACAGGAGAGCGCACATCGCTGCTGAGTGAGTTCCCCCTTGCTTGTTGATGTGGCTACCACTGTTGAGTTGTCCGTCGCAACTAACACTGTTTGACTCTGGCACTGGTCCTTGAAGTCTCGAAGGGCCAGGGAGACCACCTTCAATTCCAGGACATTTATGTGTAGCCTTTTTTCCCGCTCTGACCACAGCCCTTTTGTAGAATTTTGATCTAAGTCAGCGCCCCAACCTTCGTTTGAGGCGTCGGTAAAGAGTTGGATACTGTGGTCCTTGGGATGAAGGTCTGCGCCTTTCATCACATTTGAGGGATTTTGCCACCAATCTAGGTGGGCTACAATGGCTTCTGTCCAAGGAAGGAGGTTGTCCAGCGACTGAGGATATCTCCAGTGCTCCTTGAGATGAAACTGAAAGGGCCTCATGTGAAGGCGTCCCTCCGGGACCATTTTCTCCGTTGGGGCTAGCAACCCAATTAGAGACATCAAACATCTTGCAGTCAAAACACGTTTTGACTTGAGTCGTAGGATCAAATCCTGAAGTTTGAGCCATCTCTCGTGAGTGGGTCTTACAAGGGCTGAATCTAGGTGGTATTCGTAGCCCATGAACGAAAACACCTGAGTAAGTTTCAGTTCTGATTTTTCCTGGTTGATTATCCAACCCAAGGATTGGGTTAGGTCTACCACTGCCTGTGTGTCCCTTTGAGATTCCTCCTGAGACTGGGACCTGATCAGCCAGTCGTCCAGGTATTGGTGAATTCTGAGTCCTCTTGAGAGGGCCATTAGTTTCACTTCCTTTACGATCATCGTAAAGACCTGGGGGGCTGTGGCCAGTCCGAAAGGTAGGGAGGTGAACTGGAACACCTGGGCCTTGTAGCAAAACCTTAGGTACTTCCTTGAGTTGGGATGGATGGGGATGTGAAGGTATGCATCCGACAGGTCTATCGACGATACCCACTCCCCTGGGACCAGGGAAGTCCGGATGGACTCCGAGGTTTCCATTTTGAACTTTTCTACATGGAGAAAAGTGTTGAGCCTGCTTAAGTCTATGACTGGCCTCCACCTTTGGTGAGGCTTGGGTACTAGGAACAGGCGACTGTTAAACCCGACAGATTTTACATTTTCCACCCTTTCGATGGCGTTCTTTGACAAGAGAGACTGGATACAAGTGGCCAAGGCTTGGTCTTTTTGTTGGGCCTTGTACTCTGATAGAATCAGAGGGAATCTGATCAAGTTTGGCTGCTTTAAACAGAATGGCAGAACGTAGCCATTGGTGATAATGTTTAACACGTTTTGAGAACATTTGTTTGTTTGCCAGTCTCTCTTGAAAGAACGGAAGCGACTTCCTACTGGTGGACTGAATGAGGCTTTGGAGGAGTCATTGCGAAGGGGGGTTTCCACGCCCCCTTCCTCTATTGTGGGGTCGAAAACGACCCCTGGAGCCTCTGAAGTTGGATTTTCCTCTTCCCGAGGGAAAGGATTGGTTACTGCTTTGAGAGGTATTGCCCCCCATAGGGGCGTTTCCTGTAGGAGCCTCTTTTCTTGTGGGGGCCACGAAAGGGCTTATTCTGGTAGGGTGAAAAACCCTGAGAATCCTTTGAGGTGACTTTTTTGAGAAGGAAGTCCTCACCTTCCTTTACAAGTTGAGACTCGAACAAGGAGGAGTCCCAGAAGGACGAGTTTCTAAGTTCTTGGCGTCTCGTTTCCCCTAGCTGGGGATGCAATAAAGTCATTTCGGCTTCGCGTCTAAGCAAGCCGGTATTAGCCATGGAATATAATTCCCTCTGGAGAATATGGGCTAGCGATTTGCTGAGACAGGTAAGAGCTCTATGTTGAACATGAACCGTCTTGTTCCAAAAATCCAAGTACTCAGCAAATTCCTCATATCCGCGCTTTGCTGCTTTCTCAGGATTGGCACCTTTCTGGATCTGAGATTTAATCTTCTTGACAGTTGACTTGATGCTATGTTGACACTTCTCCAAGGAAGCATTGCAAGAAGAAGAGGTTTTGGCAAAGGCAGCGGTGAAATTGAGGGTTGAGATATTTTGTCTAGCCTGATGTTCCAGCTCCTTAAGGACTGGCATAGGGACTTTGGCTACTGGTGCCCCAGGAGGTCTAGGAGTAATACAGATCTTGGCAAAGTCCGTATTCAACTCCTGGATTTTGTCTTGAAAAGTGGGCTGTCCGACCTTGTACCACTTAGAAGTGGAAGGAGGAGGCTTGACATATTTTCCCTCAGATAAATTGGCAGCTTTGAAATCATGTTGAAATTTATCAAAGGCGTCCTTGATGACTGAGCTAAGTGGTAGGATAGAGGAAGGACCTCTAGGTCTGAGCTCTTGACGGCCTTTTTCGTCATCCAGACCCAACACTGAAGTTGAAGACCTAGGCATAGAGTCCCTGGGGTC
This sequence comes from Sabellastarte sp. h YS-2021, assembly GCA_964017235.1. Lineage (NCBI taxonomy): Eukaryota > Metazoa > Annelida > Polychaeta > Sabellida > Sabellidae > Sabellastarte > Sabellastarte sp. h YS-2021. Next base: position 86,746,684 of record OZ024934.1, read on the forward strand.
AGGGAGAGAAAGAATGCGCCTGAAGGTGTCTACTTCTTCAAAGTATTGGGAGGGAATGTCAGACAGGGCTACTTCCCTATAATAAGGGGGGTCTGGATCATGTTGTGGGAGGTCTTGATCAGAAGCTGCGCCTGAGGGCTGAGCCCTAGAGGGCTTAGAAGACCTGTGTCTAGCCACAGGGGAGTGATCTTCCTCTGAAGATGACACATATCTTGACCTAGATTTATGCTTGCTCTTGTCAGAGTGTTTCTTAGGTCTAGGATGGATCCGAGATTCGTCGGAATCCTCATCCAGATGATCCGAGGCAGAGCTCGGTGTTACTGTTTGTCTGTGGCTTTGTTTTTTATGTGAGTACGAGGAATCTTTCGGTATTGCTTCAGAAGGGGCAACGTACTGATCCGAGGAAGTTTGATTTAGTACTAGACGAGGAGGGAGTGCTGGACCAACGTCCACATCCATTGCCTCGGACTGTGCATTAGTACTTGACCTCGGAGGGGGTAGGTCCAGATGAGCAGCAGAGTTGCTGGATGGACCAGCTTTTGAAGCATGAGGCGAGGGATCAACCTCGGCAGATTTTTTAACTGCTAACTCCTCTCGGAGTGATTGAAATGCTTCTAACATGGATGCCTGGAAGGAACCCATTTGCTGCTGGATATGTATATTTAAGGAATCACCCAGGGATTTCTCTAAATTTCTTTGAATTTTGTTTTGTAAAACAGTACCTGGGGTGGGAGGAACAGCCTTGGCTGGGGTCTTTAGTGATAAAGAACTGAAGGCGAGAGGTTGAGGACGGGGGGGTGAGGTAAAGAGGTTATCGGCAGCCCTCTCAAGAACCATTAAAAGCGTCCCCATCGCCTTCACCCAAGAGATCTAGTTCATCTTTGGAACTAGTTTCCGCTTTTTGCTTTTTTAAGTACCGCTTCCTGTTTTGAATCTTTTGTAATTGTTCATCAGAGAGAGACGTACAAATATGGCAGGGCGCTTCAAAGGTGACACAGGGGTCATCTCCCTTGCCAGCCTCCCTACAGGTAGGGCAGTAATTATGAGTATCAAAACTGAAGCAAAAATGGCGGCATTTCTGAGCTCTCGGTTTGTCTTTGTTTGCTTGATGAAGGGACATTTTAACGCAATAAAAAAACGTACAATTAAGATTGCCTGAACCGAGAAAACTCAAAACACGCGGATTGTAAGGAAAATACTTAAGTTGTGAAATTAAAAATTTTACAGGATAATCTATGACATATATTTAAAGAAATATCCAAATATTAGCCTCCAACAATACGTGAATACTGAGAAATAAATGAAAATGTCTGTATATTTACAAACTGCTACCAGTCATCGTGGCCAACGAGAAAGTAGGGTGATTGGTCAGAAGTTATCACGTGACGACAACTACCAGTATATCCGGTGGCTAACAAGAACGATCTTTTTTTCTAAGACGTTGGCCCCGGGTGTGGCAACCCGAGAACAGCATTAAGTCCCACATGGTAAGCTATTGTAGCGTAATAAAATTTCACTTTTTATACTTAAGCTTTAATTAACTAAGACAAGATACAAGCACGGTTGAAGTTCAGTAACTAAACTGAACTTACAGGAACATTGAACTCAAGTTTTTAGTATAAGGAAAATCTAAAACAGAAAAACTCAAATAAGTAAACACTGTTTGTTCTGAAGTTTGTGTTTGTGTGAGATTACCAAAAACAAATTAAAATACAGCCTTTTAAGCTTCCTTTTAATGATATTAGAATCATTTCTATAGAAAAGTTGAGATTATATAATAAATTTTGAAAAGATAGCTTTGTTTGCCCTGGTGAAATAATGAGCGAAGTGAAATTTCACAGTATCATACATACATTTACATAAGTATTTAGCAAGCACAATGTGAAACAGAAAACGTCACAATCTAACAATGTATGAAACTAATAAAAACCTTGTGCATTTTCCAATGAACAATATTAAAATACATTATTTTATTAATTGTCCCTTTAATATTGTATCATTAAAAAAGCTTCATGTAAATATGTTCAGACTATATATATGTTTGAACGTCTGATGGGATATGCACACTCCTGACCCTGTATGTAAATGTTTTATCCTTGGTCCTGTGGTCATTAACTAAGCTTGGAGAAAAGCATGGATACTAGCCTACCATTAACTCTTTTTGATTTTTTGTAATTTGGAAAACCGAAATATTTGGACCTGGGAAATGAGGAAAGTATGAATATATAATAACTTATAGCTGTTTTAACACTACAAGTTATTCAGATTTCATACACTGAGACTAGCCTTTGATTTACAGACACATTTTTTTACATTGAAAAAATTATAATAACACAAGAAATTGGTATAAATCCACTGGAAAATAAACTATTAATTTACTTTCGGTGTTGTTAAATAATGTATTTACCAAGTTTAACATGTAAACAAAATACTTATATATTTGTCTAAAATGTTTGATATTAAAAGTGAAATGGATCATATAATTATTCCAATAAAACTAACCCAGAACTTGTGACAGGCTATATGTTTTTGCAGTGGTATCTGAGCATGGTATGCTTTGTGTACTGTTGAAATAACTGACCCTGATTTAGTCTTCTGTTCTATGTTTTACTTGAAAACTTAAAGTAGGTTATTTACCTTTTCTGATTTGGTTTTGGTGAAATTAATAATTCATTTGTTTGTTAATATGTTTTTTTCATTATTCCATGTTTTTTAAGTTAAAGGTTACATATTTTGCCCACAACATTATAAATATTCTGAATTTGTAAAGTGTAAAATATAATATACTAAAAACTTAAGGTAGCAGCAAGGATTCAGGATATCCAGAGAACTTGGTCACATGGGTCACATGACTAAAACAAAATGGTTTGAATCTTTGTAAGAGGGAAGATTTTCAGCAAAAAAAAGGGTTTGAATTAATAAGATTTGTTGTAAAATGTGCTGGATAGTTGAATGGATATTAGAGAGTCTTTTTGTCAAAATATTTGGGCCAAAACTGCCAGGCCATGAAAGGAAATACAGGATTACAAAAACTGGTAAAATATGGAGGCAAAGTTTAAAGGAAAACCCAATCAAGCCAGGATAATACAGATTTCAGGTACATGTTTAGGTTTCCTTTTGTTCTTGTCTTAAACCATTTTTAAAACATCACAGTGAGTGAAAGGTGAGGGTGATGTTACTGACTAATTCGAAAATTTACAGTAAATTACTCTGCTAGAAACTAGGTAATATCACAGAATATTAAATGGGAACAGTTCTGGATTTTTCAGGAACTTTGACACAAGCTGTGATTTGATGGCACAATACGTTTTCCAATAATAATATTTAGCAGTTCCCAACAGTTAAAGATAGTCTCAGAATTGATTCCAAGCTTGAACAGTTCTGGATGGTTCGGGAACTTCAATGCAATAATTAATTTCAATTGAATTCAGCAGTTCACAAAAGTTAAAGATATTCCTGGAACTATCACAAAATTATAAAGCTTGAACAATTCTGGATTGTTCGGGAACTTGATAAATGCCGAACTTTTGATGCCATCATAAAGTGGCCATTTCATGTTCATGCCATTTCCAGAACTATCCTGAACTTTATCCTGAACTTTTGCCGTCAGTTCGTGATCTTGGTTCCGGAACTAGGTCATGCCAGATACAGAACTTTCAGGAACTGTTCAGCATCATTTCGCAGGGGTGAAACACTTTTCCTTCAAAATGCTTAAAATAAACAAGAGGAGAGTGCCCGTGAACGGGCACTGTGTCAGCTGACTGAGTGTTTTTGATTTGTGAAGGTGATTAGAGGACAGAATAATTATCAGGAAAAGGGCTGTACAGAAATACAGTAAATGGTAACTGAACAGCAAGTTCGAAAGAAATTCCGAAGCTGACAGAAGAAAAGGATAAAAAAGTTGTGCCCTGTAAATGGTATTATGAAGGAAAATAACAAGGTAATTGTTTAAGTGTAAAAAATAGGTTAAAACATATTTAAAGAAATACTACAAATGCAATATCCTCGTTTGACCTTGAAGAAGGGGTCCAAGGTCAAATCTAACCACACAAATACATTCCCAGCCCATGATTTCCTATGGTTTACCATTCCAAACCTCTAGGACCAATTATAAATGAGTTATAAGCACTTTTAAGCTTGGCTGTCCTCATTTGACCTTGAAGGAGGGGTCCAAAGGTCAAATCTGACCATCCCAAATCTCTGTCACCAATAATAAGCGAGTTGTAGGCACTTTCAATTTTCACTATCCTCATTTGACCTTGAAGGAGGGTTCCAAGATCAAATCGGACCATATCAACAGATTCACAGCCCATGATTTCCTGTCTGTTTACCATCCCAAACCTCTGGGACCAATAATAAGTGAGTTATAAGCACTTTTAAGTTTGGCTATCCTTGTTTGACCTTGAAGGAGGGGTCATTGAAGGTCAAATCTGACCACACCAAAAGATTCCCACCCCATGATTTCCTACAGGTTGGTTTTATCATCCCAAACCTCTAGGATCAATAATAAGGGAGATATAAGCACTTTTCATGACTGACAAAAAACACCTGTGGCGGCCATCTTGTTTCTCAAAATGAGGCCAAAAATATTCCCAGACAACATTTTATGGTTATTAATATATACTGCAAACTTAAGAAAGCTAGCTATAATATTTTTTTTCATCAGAGCAGTAATGGTGAAATCTCTCTCTACACACTGCGGCTATCCAGTGGATACAATGATTTACTCAACAGTGAGAACCTGAAAGTAGCTATTGCTCAGCTATGCCATGACATAGAGGTCTGCAATTTCACTATGTTATAGCTGACCAAAAATTCTGTGAATAACATATTTAACAAATTACTCTAAATGTAATAGTTTTCAAGTTACAACTGATTTACTCAACAGTGAGAACCTCAAAGGAACTATTACTCAGCTATGCAATGAGCTACATGTCTGAAATTTTACTATGTTATAGCTAACCCAAAAGTAGGTGAACAACATATTTAAGCAAACTACTGTAAATGCAATAGTTTTCAAGCTACAACTGATTTACTCAATAGTGAGAACCTGAAAATAGCTATTGCTCCGCTATGCCATGAGCTATAGGTCTGTAATTTCACTATGTTATAGCTGACCCAAAAGTAGGTGAACAATATATTTTAACAAAATACTCCAAATGCAATATTTTTCAAGTTATAGCTGATTTACTCAACAGTCAGTACCTGAGAATAGCTATTGCTCAGTTGTGCCATGAGCTATAGGTCTATAATGTCACTATGTTATAGCTGACCCAAAAGTAGCTGAATAACATATTTGCACAAATTTCTGTAAATGCAATAGTTTTCCAATTATAACTGATTTACTCAACAGTGAGAACTTCAAAGTAGCTATTACTCAGCTATGAAATGAGCCACAGGTCTGAAACTTCACTATGTTATAGCTGACCCCAAAATAGGTGAATAACATATTGAAACAAAATACTCTAAATGCAATAGTTTTCAAGTTATAAGTGATTTACTCAACAGTGATAACCTAAAAGTAGCTATTACTCAGCTATGCCATGAGCTACAGGTCTGAAATTTTACTATGTTATAGCTGGCCCAAAAGTAGCTGAATAACATATTTATACGAAATTCTCTAAATGCAATAGTTTTTAAGTTACAAGTGATTTTACTCATGATGGAAGTTACTGAAAAGCCCAAAAGTAGCTATTACTCACTTAGCTATTGAGACAGACACCCAACTTACTCACCATATTGTAGCTATGAAAAAAGTAGCTGAATAACATATTTTAACAAAATGCTCTAAATGCAACACTTTTCAAGTTATAAGTGATTTACTAAACAGTGATAACCTAAAAGTAGCTATTACTCAGCTATGCCATGAGCTATAGGTCTGAAATTTTACTGTGTTATAGCTGACCCAAAAGTAGCTGAATAACATATTTATACGAAATTCTCTAAATGCAATAGTTTTCAAGTTATAAGCGATTTACTCAACAGTGATAACCTAAAAGTAGCTATTACTCAGCTATGCCATGAGCTACAAGTCTGAAATTTCACTATGTTATAGCTGGCCCAAAAGTAGCTGAATAACATATTTATACGAAATTCTCTAAATGCAATAGTTTTTAAGTTACAAGTGATTTTACTCATAATGGAAGTTACTGAAAAGCCCAAAAGTAGCTATTACTCACTTAGCTATTGAGACAGACACCCAACTTACTCACCATATTGTAGCTATGAAAAAAGTAGCTGAACAACATATTTTCACAAAATGCTGTAAATGCAACACTTTTGAAGTTATAAGTGATTTAGTGCATGATTTCATGAATTTTAATGCATTAAAAATTATTAAAAAAATTTATTAAAAAAAAAAGTAAGACAGATCCAGGTCTCATACTCACACAAGAGAATCTACCTCTGGCCTAGTACATATATGCAAGATATGAGAGAAATCCCTGCAATAGTCACTGAGAAAATTGTGATAAAAAGTTGAAATTATTACACTTTTGGTGGGGGTACCCCCCTTGTAATGTCTCTAGCAAACAGACGAACAGACAGATTTGCATGCCTTGAACAATTTTTCATCCTCGATAGATAAGGTATCTTTTAAAAAAAACAGCATGTCTCTAGGCCTTGTAGTTTTGGAGAAGAAGTTGTTCACGCGGACGCGGACGCCCACGCCACAGAGTGATGACATAATGTCAGCTGACTGACAAGTCAGCTGACATAAAAAGCTATTCAAAGCAGCTAAGTAGCTATTACTCAGTCAGTTATATAGCTATTATCCTCATTGTGGGAAAGATATTGCACTTGCAAGGCAGTAGATTAGATTAGATTATTACTAAAAGCAATCCCAAGCAAGCTATTGACCTAACTATTGCTCGATCCAAATTTGGTATAGATAGGTCAAAATATTTTTCCTTAAAATGCCCGGAAACGAAAGAAGTTTACAAAAGTAGCTAAGTAGCTATTACTCAGTTAGCTATAGCTACAAAGCTACCATCGACCAAAAGCTATCCTGGCCAAACTATTGACACAATTATCCTTCATATAAATTTTTGTGAAGATAGAAAACATTGTTTCATTAAAATGTCTAGAAAAAAGTCAACTCAAAATAGCATAATAGCTATATAGCACAGTAGTTATTACTCAGTTAGCTATAAAGGTATTATCACGAAAAGCAATCCCAAGCAAGCTACTGATCCAATAATCCTCCATTCCAAATTTTGTGAACATAGGTGAAACAATTTCCCTTCAAAATGCTTAAAATAAAAAAGCTACTCAAAATAGCTAAGTAGCTATTACTCAGTTAGCTATAGAGCTTAGTATCTTAACCAAAAGCAATCCCATGCAAGCTTTTAACCCAATAAACACGCATAATAAATTTGGTAAAGATAGGACAAATACTTTTCCTGAACATAGGTGAAATACTTTTCCTTTAAAATGCTTAAAATAAAAAAGCTACTAAAAGTAGCTAAGTAGCTATTACTGAGCGAGTTATATAGCTATTATCACTAAAAGCAATCTCAAGCAAGCTATTGACCTAACTATTGCTCATACCAAATTTGGTAAAGATATGTCAAATAGTTTTCCTTAAAATGCCCGGAAACAAAAGAAGTACACAAAAGTAGCTAAGTAGCTATTACTCAGTTAGCTATAGAGCTATCTTCACCACAAGCAATCCCATGCAAGCTATTAACCCAATAAACACCCACACCAAATTTGGTAAACATATGATAAATACTTTTCCTTGAAATGACCGGAAACCAAGCGTGACGGACGGCGGATGCTGGAAAAAGCAAAAATAATATGTCCACCCCCAGTGGGGTGGACATAATACCAGCAATACAGTCAACATAAAAAACAAACAGTGAATGTAATTACCATTTTCAGAAGCGGCATATCAATTTTGTCATTTGTATGGTTACCCAGCATTTGCAGGTCATATCAGGAAGAATAATATGTTCCCTATGTTACACTGAAAAAGAGGGAAAAGTATCGACTAAGAGATATATTGACTTAAGATATATTAATTTACTATGGTCCTTCCAAACTGCTGAAATTAATGAAGTTTGAAATTACTGAATGTGGAGTTTCCTATTCTAAATGTAGAGCTGAATACTTATTTATAGAATATCACTACAACCTCAAACTGTGACATTTCAGTGAATCTCCCCACAGTAACAACACTCATCCTTAAACTATCTAATAGTACATCTGTATGTACCTTACAATATATTATATTTACCTTAAACTAGCAGTGGATTTGCTAAGGAACCTTATCTGGCAGTGGATTTTTTTAAGAACCTTATTTACTGGTGGCTTTTCGTTATATCCTCATTCTAGAGTGGAGTTACTGTAGGAAATTCAAATGACATGGCACAACATTTTTTACCTACATTCATTATATTTTTACAAATTACATTGTCTTTTGTTACTTTTACCAAAATTTCATTCAATTGATACATATAATAATAACTAGAAATCGGCCGCCCTGTTGATAGTAGATGCGAATAGAAACAGGATAGCATAGAAGAACACACATTATCATGTGTAATGTCCACCCATGAACCTTTTGCCCAAATTGTACAGTAGTCTTACAAGACCCTGTTTCATTTGTAAAATATATCAATGATGCTTAAATATTTGTTAGTGTAGATGTAAATTATTTCAGCTTCATGCCTTTTTGCATTGGTTGGGTTGAAAATTTTGACGAAATCACTCTATCTGGCACGGTTAAGAAGATAGAAGCAAATTCCTGTTTTTCTATTTTTGGCAAAAATTTGAAAATTCAAAATGGCCGCCATTTTTGGGAAAAGGAAATTTTTTTGAAAATTGCCAAGAGTACATTTTTTAGATACCCTATGGGTCGAAAATTTCAACGAAATAACTCTATTTTGCACGGTTAAGGCCAGTTTGTGTTTTTCCATTTTGGGCAAAAATTCGAAAATTCAAAATGGCTGCCATTTTTGGGGAGGGGAAAATTTTTTGAAAATTGCAAAGATTACATTCCTTAGATACCCTGTGGGTTGAAAATTTCGACGAAATCGCTCTATCTCGCATGGTTAAGGAGATAGAAGCAAATTTGTGTTTTGCCATTTTTGACAAAAATTTGAAAATTCAAAATGGCCGCCATTTTAGGGGACGGGAAATTTTTTTTTAAATTGCCAAGAATACAATGCTGAAATACCTGTGGGTCGAAAATTTTGATGAAATCGATCTATCTCGCACGGTTAAGGAGATAGAAGCAAATTTGTGTTTTGCCATTTTTGGCAAAAATTCGAAAATTCAAAATGGCCGCCATTTTTGGGGAGGGGAAAATTTGTTGGAAAATTGCAAAGATTGCATTCCTTAGATACCCTGTGGGTCGAAAATTTCGACGAAATCGCTCTATCTCGCACGGTTAAGGAGATAGAAGCAAATTTGTGTTTTACCATTTTTGGCAAAAATTCGAAAATTCAAAATGGCCGCCATTTTTGGGGAGGGGAAAATTTTTTGAAAATTGCAAAGATTGCATTCCTTAGATACCCTGTGGGTCGAAAATTTCGACGAAATCACTCTATCTCGCACGGTTAAGGAGATAGAAGCAAATTAGTGTTTTGCCATTTTTGGCAACAATTCGAAAATTCAAATGGCCGCCATTTTTGGGGAGGGGAAAATTTTTGGAAAATTGCAAAGATTGCATTCCTTAGATACCCTGTGGGTCGAAAATTTCGACGAAATCACTCTATCTCGCACGGTTAAGGAGATAGAAGCAAATTAGTGTTTTGCCATTTTTGGCAAAAATTCGAAAATTCAAAATGGCCGCCATATTTGGGGAGGGGAAATTTTTTAAAAAATTGCCAAGAGTACAATGCTCAGATACCCTGTGGGTCGAAAATTTTGACGAAATCGCTCTATCTGGCACGGTTAAGGAGATAGAAGGAAATTTGTGTTTTGCCATTTTTGGCAAAAATTCGAAAATTCAAAATGGCCGCCATTTTTGGGGAGGGGAAAATTTTTTTTAAATTACCAAGAGTACAATGGTTAGATACCCTGTGAGTCGAAAATTTTGACGAAATCGCTCTATCTGGCACGGTTAAGGAGATAGAAGCAAATTTGTGTTTTGCCATTTTTGGCAAAAATTCGAAAATTCAAAATGGCCGCCATTTTTGGGGAGGGGAAAATTTTTGGAAAATTGCAAAGATTGCATTCCTTAGATACCCTGTGGGTCGAAAATTTCGACGAAATCGCTCTATCTCGCACGGTTAAGGAGATAGAAGCAAATTAGTGTTTTGCCATTTTTGGCAAAAATTTGAAAATTCAAAATGGCCGCCATTTTTGGGGAGGGGAAAATTTTTGGAAAATTACCAAGAGCACAATGCTCAGATACCCTGTGGGTCGAAAATTTCGACGAAATCGCTCTATCTCGCACGGTTAAGGAGATAGAAGCAAATTAGTGTTTTGTCATTTTTGGCAAAAATTCGAAAATTCAAAATGGCCGCCATTTTTGGGGAGGGGAAAATTTTGTAAAAATTACCAAGAGCACAATGCTCAGATACCCTGTGGGTCGAAAATTTTGACGAAATCGCTCTATCTGGCACGGTTAAGGAGATAGGAGGAAATTTGTGTTTTGCCATTTTTGGCAAAAATTCGAAAATTCAAAATGGCCGCCATTTTTGGGGAGGGGAAAATTTTTTAAAAATTACCAAGAGTACAATGCTCAGATGCCCTGTGGGTCGAAAATTTTGACGAAATCGCTCTATCTCGCACGGTTAAGGAGATAGAAGCAGATTGGTGTTTTGCCATTTTTGGCAAAAATTCGAAAATTCAAAATGGCCGCCATTTTTGGGGAGGGGAAAATTTTTTGAAAATTGCAAAGATTGCATTCCTTAGATACCCTGTGGGTCGAAAATTTCGACGAAATCGCTCTATCTCGCACGGTTAAGGAGATAGAAGGAAATTTGTGTTTTGCCATTTTTGGCAAAAATTCGAAAATTCAAAATGGCCGCCATTTTTGGGGAGGGGAAAATTTTTGGAAAATTGCAAAGATTGCATTCCTTAGATACCCTGTGGGTCGAAAATTTCGACGAAATCACTCTATCTCGCACGGTTAAGGAGATAGAAGCAAATTAGTGTTTTGCCATTTTTGGCAAAAATTCGAAAATTCAAAATGGCCGCCATATTTGGGGAGGGGAAATTTTTTAAAAAATTGCCAAGAGTACAATGCTCAGATACCCTGTGGGTCGAAAATTTTGACGAAATCGCTCTATCTGGCACGGTTAAGGAGATAGAAGGAAATTTGTGTTTTGCCATTTTTGGCAAAAATTCGAAAATTCAAAATGGCCGCCATTTTTGGGGAGGGGAAAATTTTTGGAAAATTGCAAAGATTGCATTCCTTAGATACCCTGTGGGTCGAAAATTTCGACGAAATCACTCTATCTCGCACGGTTAAGGAGATAGAAGCAAATTAGTGTTTTGCCATTTTTGGCAAAAATTCGAAAATTCAAAATGGCCGCCATATTTGGGGAGGGGAAATTTTTTAAAAAATTGCCAAGAGTACAATGCTCAGATACCCTGTGGGTCGAAAATTTTGACGAAATCGCTCTATCTGGCACGGTTAAGGAGATAGAAGGAAATTTGTGTTTTGCCATTTTTGGCAAAAATTCGAAAATTCAAAATGGCCGCCATTTTTTGGGGAGGGGAAAATTTTTGGAAAATTGCAAAGATTGCATTCCTTAGATACCCTGTGGGTCGAAAATTTTGACGAAATCGCTCTATCTGGCACGGTTAAGGAGATAGAAGCAAATTTGTGTTTTGCCATTTTTGGCAAAAATTCTAAAATTCAAAATGGCCGCCATTTTTGGGGAGGGGAAAATTTTTTTTAAATTACCAAGAGTACAATGCTCAGATACCCTGTGGGTCGAAAATTTTGACGAAATCGCTCTATCTGGCACGGTTAAGGAGATAGAAGGAAATTTGTGTTTTGCCATTTTTGGCAAAAATTCGAAAATTCAAAATGGCCGCCATTTTTGGGGAGGGGAAAATTTTTGGAAAATTGCAAAGATTGCATTCCTTAGATACCCTGTGGGTCGAAAATTTCGACGAAATCGCTCTATCTCGCACGGTTAAGGAGATAGAAGCAAATTAGTGTTTTGCCATTTTTGGCAAAAATTCGAAAATTCAAAATGGCCGCCATTTTTGGGGAGGGGAAAATTTTTGGAAAATTACCAAGAGCACAATGCTCAGATACCCTGTGGGTCGAAAATTTCGACGAAATCGCTCTATCTCGCACGGTTAAGGAGATAGAAGCAAATTAGTGTTTTGTCATTTTTGGCAAAAATTCGAAAATTCAAAATGGCCGCCATTTTTGGGGAGGGGAAAATTTTGTAAAAATTACCAAGAGCACAATGCTCAGATACCCTGTGGGTCGAAAATTTTGACAAAATCGCTCTATCTGGCACGGTTAAGGAGATAGAAGCAAATTTGTGTTTTGCCATTTTTGGCAAAAATTCGAAAATTCAAAATGGCCGCCATTTTTGGGGAGGGGAAAATTTTTTAAAAATTACCAAGAGTACAATGCTCAGATGCCCTGTGGGTCGAAAATTTTGACGAAATCGCTCTATCTCGCACGGTTAAGGAGATAGAAGCAGATTGGTGTTTTGCCATTTTTGGCAAAAATTCGAAAATTCAAAATGGCCGCCATTTTTGGGGAGGGGAAAATTTTTTGAAAATTGCAAAGATTGCATTCCTTAGATACCCTGTGGGTCGAAAATTTCGACGAAATCGCTCTATCTCGCACGGTTAAGGAGATAGAAGCAGATTGGTGTTTTTCCATTTTGGGCAAAAATTCGAAAATTCAAAATGGCCGCCATTTTTGGGGAGGGGAAAAATTTTTAAAAATTACCAAGAGTACAATGCTCAGATACCCTGTGGGTCGAAAATTTTGACGAAATCGCTCTATCTGGCACGGTTAAGGAGATAGGAGGAAATTTGTGTTTTGCCATTTTTGGCAAAAATTCGAAAATTCAAAATGGCCGCCATTTTTGGGGAGGGGAAAATTTTTGGAAAATTGCAAAGATTGCATTCCTTAGATACCCTGTGGGTCGAAAATTTCGACGAAATCGCTCTATCTCGCACGGTTAAGGAGATAGAAGCAAATTAGTGTTTTGCCATTTTTGGCAAAAATTCGAAAATTCAAAATGGCCGCCATTTTTGGGGAGGGGAAAATTTTTGGAAAATTACCAAGAGCACAATGCTCAGATACCCTGTGGGTCGAAAATTTCGACGAAATCGCTCTATCTCGCACGGTTAAGGAGATAGAAGCAAATTAGTGTTTTGTCATTTTTGGCAAAAATTCGAAAATTCAAAATGGCCGCCATTTTTGGGGAGGGGAAAATTTTGTAAAAATTACCAAGAGCACAATGCTCAGATACCCTGTGGGTCGAAAATTTTGACAAAATCGCTCTATCTGGCACGGTTAAGGAGATAGAAGCAAATTTGTGTTTTGCCATTTTTGGCAAAAATTCGAAAATTCAAAATGGCCGCCATTTTTGGGGAGGGGAAAATTTTTTAAAAATTACCAAGAGTACAATGCTCAGATGCCCTGTGGGTCGAAAATTTTGACGAAATCGCTCTATCTCGCACGGTTAAGGAGATAGAAGCAGATTGGTGTTTTGCCATTTTTGGCAAAAATTCGAAAATTCAAAATGGCCGCCATTTTTGGGGAGGGGAAAATTTTTTGAAAATTGCAAAGATTGCATTCCTTAGATACCCTGTGGGTCGAAAATTTCGACGAAATCGCTCTATCTCGCACGGTTAAGGAGATAGAAGCAAATTTGTGTTTTGCCATTTTTGGCAAAAATTCGAAAATTCAAAATGGCCGCCATTTTTGGGGAGGGGAAAATTTTTGGAAAATTGCAAAAATTGCATTCCTTAGATACCCTGTGGGTCGAAAATTTCGACGAAATCACTCTATCTCGCACGGTTAAGGAGATAGAAGCAAATTAGTGTTTTGCCATTTTTGGCAAAAATTCGAAAATTCAAAATGGCCGCCATTTTTGGGGAGGGGAAAATTTTTGTAAAAATTACCAAGAGCACAATGCTCAGATACCCTGTGGGTCAAAAATTTTGACGAAATCGCTCTATCTGGCACGGTTAAGGAGATAGAAGCAAATTTGTGTTTTGCCATTTTTGGCAAAAATTCGAAAATTCAAAATGGCCGCCATTTTTGGGGAGGGGAAAATTTTTTTAAAATTACCAAGAGTACAATGCTCAGATACCCTGTGGGTCGAAAATTTTGACGAAATCGCTCTATCTCGCACGGTTAAGGAGATAGAAGCAGATTGGTGTTTTGCCATTTTTGGCAAAAATTCGAAAATTCAAAATGGCCGCCATTTTTGGGGAGGGGAAAATTTTTTTGAAAATTGCAAAGATTGCATTCCTTAGATACCCTGTGGGTCGAAAATTTCGACGAAATCGCTCTATCTCGCACGGTTAAGGAGATAGAAGCAAATTTGTGTTTTGCCATTTTTGGCAAAAATTCGAAAATTCAAAATGGCCGCCATTTTTGGGGAGGGGAAAATTTTTTGAAAATTGCAAATATTACATTCCTTAAATACCCTGTGGGTCGAAAATTTCGACGAAATCGCTCTATCTCACACGGTTTCTGAGATATTAGCAAATTACTCAAAAGTAGTACTGAAAATACACAATGAAGTACCTAAATGGCTATTACTCATGTACTGACAAAGCTATCAGTCCCAAATGCAATACCAAGCGAGCTATGGACATAACAATCTTGTATTCAAAATTGTAGTAAAATATCTTTAATTATTTTGGCTTAAATGCACGGAAACCAATGGGTACTGAAAATAGCTGTACTTAAGTATTACTCAGTAAGCAAAAGAGGTACAACAGCCAAAAGCAATCCCAAGCAAGCTACTGACCCAATAAGCCTGCATACCAAATTTGGTGACAATAGCTCTAATACTTTTCCTTTAAATGAGCGGAAACCATGCGTGACGCCGGACATCGGACGCCGGACGCCGGACGCCGGACATCGGACATCGGACGGCGAAAAAAGCAAAAATAATATATCCACCCCCCAGGGGGGTGGACATAATAATACAAATAATTACTAAAAAACAAGTATTCGAAAATATGAAATGCAATTTATTTAATAAAACACATTTGTATTTAATTTAACCCTTTCGCTACCATCTATGACGACTAGCAGTTGACACTAATGTGTATTACGAGGTACCGAGTCTGTCGACACAGGGTCGACGGCAATAATATTGATTTCTTCTTTCCCTTCAGTATACTGCAATACGTTTTCTTTGATTCATCAGTATTAAAACGATTCCTTAAGTAAAATATATGTAAGTTATGCCATATTTTTAAAAAAATTCACCATTTTTACCTATTTTAAGTGGTTTCTGTAAATATTGCCATATTTACAGCATATAGCTGCATATTGTTTTCTTGTGGTTATATTAATTTGGGGGATTTCCTAGAGTTTCTTCATTCGACATTTCATCAATTCTTAATGAAATATGCCGAAAAATACCACAAATAAAGTGTATAAGGTAGGGAGTTAATATTTTACTTTATTGGCGTTTCTGACGTGATTCCTACTTATTTTCAGTAGGATGGATACTTTTGGTGCAAATTCCTTTTTGTCTTTTCAGTTTATTAGAAAGCTTACGATGTTGTATTTTTGCTGTCAAACTAAATATAGCAACATTTGGTCTATGAAACATATGGTTATGAATGCCAATTATATAAAGTGTACACTTACATTTTCTCTATGATTTCAACAGGAAGCGCTTCAACACAGTCATTTTTATTCTTAAACTGAACCTGAAAGCAAACAATAAACAAATATTTTTGAGTATTTAAGTAGAACCATTTAAACATATTATTATCAAACCATCATGGTTATTATCTTGATTACTAAGCACTCAGTAATTTACCCTTACTTTCTTATTATTATCAAACCAGTTGCTCTTGGAATATACATATCTTGAATATCTGGGAGAAAATCTGTGCAAACGCCAGGGATTTAGATTGTAGAGTTTTCCTCATAGCTGCCAGTGACTCCACTCCCAGAATGGCTCAAGCAGACAATTTAAAAGCAATGGAATGTAAGATGGCATCAAAACCAGCTCATTAAAACAGTTGCCTAATGTGAACTGGTTTTGAACTTTTATGAGAACTTCATCTTCTTGTTTTTAGCTATTTAATAGCAGGTAACCTTATGTCACATAAACCAGTTGTGGACTTTCACATGAACTTCATCTCCTCGTCTTTTGGCTATTTAACTGCAGGTTTATTGCTTTGCACATAGAAAGAAAACGAGTTGTATACATTTTCAGAGACATTCTTTTTCAAATAAAAGGGAAACAAAATAATGAAGGCAACTTACATTACAACACTAAAAAGAATAAAGATACATCTGCAGTTCCAGAGGAATAACCATTGACATCAGCAAAGGGTACTCTTTGTACTACCTGCAATCAAGAATAGACAATTCTCATGTAAATTTGTATTTTTAAGAGTAACTCTGTAGCAACTATGTTCAATTTTTATATTGTTTTACAAAAAAAATAAATTAGATCACCATATAATATTTTTTAGTGTTAAGATGAGTGTCCAGAGTTCCATTTTAGTATTTTTTAACAAATAATGTCATACTGGTTGATGATTTTAGTATTTTGTTCATTTTTACCTGAATTTGATTCGAAGCCAAGGTTATATTGTTATTGTATTAATACTTACAAAAACTGAAGAATTAGAAGAATTTGCTTATTTACCCAGGGAAGTGAAGCACATTTTCAAATTGGTTGATGGTACGTGATCAGTCACCTAATATTGTAGTAAAGGCACTTATTAAGGTTAGTTCATGGTCTTCGAACATCAAGTGAAATATTGCCTATAAAAATAAAGGTAATGGTTACATATCTCAAATGGTAAAGTTAACCACAAAATGAGCACTTGATTGTATGCAATCAGTGCAAGAATACAATACCCTAAATAACGAAAGACCTCAGAAAAAAGACAGATAGGAATTAATTGTACACAGTATCAATAGAACATTACCTTGCAAATGAGTGTGGTTTTATGAGGCATCTGCCAAGCTGATTCATTTAGATAAAAACCTTAATTTGTATTATCCAACAGCCATGTAAGACTAACTTTTTATGTAGTAACTCTTCCTGTTGCAATTTTGCTTCTATATCCTGAATTATTACTAATTTACATATTTATGTTGGTAATTATACCTGTACATAGCATTTGCAAACCCAGGATCAGAATGGTAGTACAAAGTCTTTTGTCATAACCATCAGTTGTTTATGATGCAACCATCTTGGATTTGTGGGTGAACTACTCAGTCTTTCTGGATGGAAAAGTCTCCTCAATCTTCCAATCAATCAATCAGTTGTCCAAGTGCTTAATCTCCGTATCTACGGATACTAAGGCACACCATCCAGTTCGTAAGGCATAAATCATCAAGACATTAGACATGTTCCAAGTCGTACCCAGGGAGGCGATCCAGTCTTGTCAATTCAACTAGCTATCTTAAAGATTGGTGTGTAATATCAAATTTTCTTGAGTAAAAACATTTCAAGCATTTTCAGTTGTTTCCAACCAGCAATCCTTGATCTGTGTGTGTGACATCTGGTTTTTTTTATTGTCACTACCATCTGTGATTCCCTATACATACACCATCAATAGAGTATTGAGTAACTTTGTGCGATTCTTCAATCTCCCTTTGTACTGAAGACAGTCACTGAATGAACCTGGAAAAAGAAATGCAAGGTTAAGAGAAACGAAAGTAACTGATAAATAACTGATGAAAGACCAAGTTCCCACTGTTTTCTGATAAATAACTGATGCAAGGCCAAGTCTGTATTGGTGTCTGGTAATTACTGCTATGAGGCCAAGTCTGTACTGCTCCATGATAAATAACGGACATGGGGTCTAGTGTATAATGGTCTCTGATGAATAACTAACTTGAGGTCTGAACAGAAAGGGCCTGTTAAAAATACCAAAATGGAACAACAAAACAGGGAGATCAAGTTTTTCAGTTGCAGGATCAAACTCCCACTTTACATAAAACAAAAAGATACACTAAAAGATTTTAAAAAGGAACTTAAAACTTATCTATTCAGAAACTCCTGTCAATACTGTTATGCCTCGTTAAACAATGTTGAATTCCTGTGTATATCTATTTATCTATGTATATATATACACACGAGTATATTCACAAGTTTGGAGACTGTCTTAAGTTAATGTTTTCTAATTTCATATTAACCTTTAACCAAAGACTTAAATTTTCATGGTGTTGAGCTATAGAAATATTCCAACATACATACATAACCTGTAGTGGTCTCTGATAAATAATGGACATCAGGCCCAGTTTGTTATGGTTTCTGTAAAACAACTGATAGTTGGTCCATCTATACTAGTCTCCAATAAACAATCAGACTGAAGTTCAGTCTGTGCTGGTCTCTCTTAGTTTTACAAAAAATAGTTATAAAACCCAGGTGATAATGTGATTTCATTGACATATGACACCCACTCTTGACTTGTTTCTAATAAATAAGTGATCTGAAGCCCACAATATACCTGTGCAGTGCTTGTGTTCAATTTGTCAAGACACACTACTTTGAAGCTACGTCTCTGGAAGATAACTCCACGACTATTCTTACCGTTTGTCATACAGCTGAAATACAAAAGACATGCACTGTGTCATTTTTAACACTAATTTTTATCAAAATTCTTACTGTATCACAAACTATTCTGGCCAAATGGCTTCATAAGGGTAATATTAGAGAACTCTATGTATCGCAGTTACATCAAACACAACGTAGTGACATGTAATTATAGTTTGTTACATCTGCCTTAAATTCCTTAACATATCTAAGCAACCTTAGACTAAAGCTGTGCACTGATCTCAATAACCTTATCTGGCAGTGGATTTCTTATTAAGTTCCTTATCTTGCAGTGGCTTTCTAAACATCCTTATATGGCAGCGGATTTTCGTTACGATGTAATCAACTAAAATTACATGCCATAAACTTTGTGGAGCATTTAAAATGTAATGAAGTAAATTACATATTATCTCGTCAGTAATGGGGATATAGAACTAAATAAAGAATACTTCCCGTGAAAACAACAGCTGCAATGTAAACGAAAACCATTGCACACCACTGCAACCATTTGCACAGTTTTCCTGGGCTCCAGAAAGTAACTGAAATAATCCAATATAAAATGACTCTAGCAATTCAGTAGCTATAAACTGTTTCAAAGCTTTCTTAAGCTGAACGGTATGCTCAGTTTAAATATGCTCAGTTTGACTACAATTTAGTTAAAGTTGGGATTTTTAAGACTTTTTCAACAGTTTAAGATCAAATCAGGGCAGGACACAATGAATGCCACATTATTAATTATCACAAACTGGACTATAACCCATAACCACAGAGATTACAGGCAAGTTATAAAATGCAAAATGGTTTAAAAAGTTTTCATTTTAGACTGTAACAGAGGTAAAATTTATCTTTTCTCTGTGTTTATTATGAGATACTTTTTGGTATCCCAGTGAACACTACAATGGACTCTTATATACGTATGTTCAAATAGTTAGTGTTGTTTAGTAATGGGTATATGAACAACCAAAAAGGTAACAACAGACAAGTACTACTTTGTGAACATCTTTCATTGGTAAAAAGTAAACTTGAGAGTGTTAGAATGTCATTGATAATTTACAGAAACTTTAAGACCAGTCAGTCAAACCTCTCAACAACACAATTTTATCAAGTTCCAGGCTGCCTGGGAAATCCACCAAGTGGTGAATGGTTAGAAAATGACCGAAATAGTTTGTTGCTGTGCCTCTTTTCTGTTTGACTGCAATCTTGGATAGACATGCTTTAAAATACTCAGTTGCAAGGGTGGAAAAGTCTTTCAAACTGGTGGTTCAAGACAGTATACGGTTATCCATCTGCATCAGAAAGCAATTTTTTCCTTTGACTAGGATTAAACCAAGAAAATCTAAGATGGAATTTTATGGAGTTTTACCATTACACAGCTGTCCTGTGACCAAATACTACACATATGTTGCTGCAAACTGGTACTGGATACTTAGCAATGATTACCTAAGACTGAGATGTCTCTTGCCAATGTAAGTAATAAACGGGTGGAATTCAGTAAAATCTCAACAAATGTGAGAAAACATGCGACTTACAAATTATCAGTAGACTGTATTTGCTTTACTGGTAGATTTTGGTAAGACCTCCTGGTGACCTGACTCACGAAGCATGTACTGTGTCCAATACCTCTGAAACACAAAAAACATAGTCATCCATGGACCTACTTCACTAAATAACAGTACAAATTACTGAATTTATTAATTTTATTACAGCTGTTAAAATTGACTTTTTATTGTAGTATATTTCACAAGTCTAAAACTGTTTAACAAATTTTACAAATTGTAAATTTGGAGTCTTGTGACAATTGACACAGAACACCATCACAAACAACATAGTAACATGTAATGACAGTTAACCATAAGTGGTCCAAAATATCTTCTCTACATGCCTTAACTAATCTAAAGCCTTAACCTTAAGCTTCTGCAGTGGATTTTCTAAATGCCCTTATCTAGCTATCTAAATATCCTCATCTGGCAGTGGCTTAACCTTAACCTAAGTATTTAGCAGTGGATTTTCTGGCCAACATGGTTAACTGAAATCACATGGGACTAAATCTTGTGATCTTTAAGAATCACACGTCAAATGTTTAAGATATGTAATTAGACAGGACAGAAAAATACTTCCCGTGGAAAGTCATTAAAATCCAAGCAAAGCTCTTCCAAGATACTGAACCCATGATTACATATGGACTTGTTTCTGGACGCTCTGAACTGAAAAAGTAAACAACCATAGTTTATGTAATGTCATGCAATTAGCTTTTTGTTATGGTTAACAGAATAATGTATTATTACATCAATGTGTGACTGATATATCGACATTCATTTTTGGTTTATTGTGGACAAATTGCTGTTCATCTTTCTTTATAAATACTTAGAAAAAAAAGTTATTGTTAACTCTGCTAAAGAATGTTAAGTGTTATAGTTACCTTTTCTGAGAACTCCACTGAACATTTGACACCGAATAAAGCATGGATATAAGGAACTTTCTGTTGGTCACATCCCATGATGCAGCACTCATTAAAACAGAACAAAACTACATCATGAAAAAAGAACAAAGCTACATCTCATCAACCTTAAACATAAATTAACATAATTTGCAATGAATCTGTTACAGCTTAAAGCATAAAAATGAGACTTTAAATGTAAGAAATTCAGGATTTTTTTTGTTTTAACGTAACAAGTTTAAAATCTCATTTTTAACAAATAATTCTTAACTTCACCTTAAATGAAAAAAAAATGCTTTTTAATCAATAACTATCAATTTTCAACACGCTGTAGGTCAGTCATCATAGAAAACTGAGTTTGCTGAAAAACTGCTAGATAAATAAATGGATAACTGAAATAAACACATTACAACATAAATATACATGGCTGGTGTTGGATACAGACAGAGCTTAATTTAGATAATGAGATTTCCAAAAACAGTTTGCACACTAAGTTAAAAACAAGAGGGTCAAAGATGCCCCAAAAGGCGGGTTGCTCAGGCAGCAATAAGGTTAGCGACTGCTGTAATTAAATTAAGAAACAAGGAAAGAAATGTTAGATCACCCAGTTAAGGTAAATGTGTTAGACGTGCTAAGAAATGTAAAACTTGTAATCTAGGTTACATTATTGAATCTATGCTATAAATGGACAAACGAACAGATGGAATTACACCAATTTTGAAAACAACTTAGCTATGATGGTGATCTATCTCCCTGTCAAGTTTGAATTTGATTGGACAAAGCGTTTTCGAGTTACAGTCCGGAAACGGAAATGTTGATGGACAAAAACCGAACAGACAGAATTACACCAATTTCGAAAGGAACCTAGCTATGAGGGTGATCTATCTCTCTGTCAAGTTTAAATTCAATTAGACAAACTGTTTTCGAGTTAGAGTCCGGAAACAAAAATGTGGACGGACGTCGGACACATCAATCTCATAGGCGGGTTAATTACACGCAACCCGCCTAATTATAGTTTTAAAAGATCATTATTTAATTTATTTTGCCTTTTGAATACACTTCTAGAGAAAAGTGTGGAATCCAATGCCATTTGAATCAAAGACCAGCGGTGTATGGTTTACAAAAATAAATAAACTTTGCTATACTTTCCACTGCCTTCTGGAATGAATTTGCTTATTAGCTAGCACATGTAACTTGGACTGATATAAAACACAATTTCTCAAAACAAAACAAAAATGAGAACAAATTATTCAGAAAAATATTTTAACTAATTTTTTACTCTGGAATCTGGCCAATGGGAAATTTTGAACATTTGAAATGAAACGGTGGAATATACTAAAAAAAATTTTAAAAAGTTGTTGAAAAACAAAACAACTAAGAATAATGGCAAACTATCTAGATGAATTCTAAAGAAACCCCCAGAGTACATCAGGAGGGCGAGGTGTTCACACAAACTACTAGTATTTCCCCTATAATCCCCAGCGTGAGAGAGACTGCTCTTTTCGCATTCACCCCCAACCCCAGGCTGGATAGTACACCCCTAACACACCCTGCTGTAGGGGCAAATACCCATGTGGTAAGGCAATGGAATAAAACCAAGGAAGAGTCTGTGAAAGGCTACTGAACATCATGTACGATGACAATGTTTAAGTCGAAACAAATATTTTGAAAAAAAACAAGGACAAAAGGGGTTTCGGTCTACTAGCGTGAGTCGCAAAGCCATCAGACAAAACTAGTACATCGAAGTGGTCCCCCATCCCAGTACTGACGTAGCTCATTGAACTTCAGTGAACAGACTGATACTCATCACACTGCACCACAATTCATGAAAGTCCAGAGACAAAAAAAAAGAAAAAAAATGTGATTCCTAGAAGTGTGAGTCTTGTAGAGCTCGCGCTTAAAAATCAGAACAAAATTACAATCAACACTACTTGAAAGCCATTTGAAGTAAACAATCTTAACTCGATGTCAAAGTTCAGATTTTATCTGCCTTCATTCACCAAAGGTCAGAGGACATACTCTCGTTATAACCCACATGCTGTCACGAGATGGGTTCGAACCAGTGACCACTGAAGTGAGACCTAAGTGATCATATGACACACTTGTTAACCACTCTATAATTCAGAGACTTCAATTTGTACGTCAAGTAATGGTTATTCATCACAACTGGAAAGTACCAATCTAGAAAATCAATGGTGATTATGGATTAGACAGAATTTACTGGTACATTCATTTTGTATGATTCGGTTAAACAAGAGAGATACTGGTATTTAATAAAGGAATTTTTTAAATATACCCTGACAACTGTCTCCATGGGGATTTGCTGATAAAAGAGGTGTAAGTCAATCCTACAATCATGCAAATACTATATTTATGCTAAAATTGTGTCACAAAGCTTTGTATATGTTTTTTACAGGCAATAACTTGAACATCTTGTATAACAAAATAAACTGATTTCAATATATATTCTCTTGCAAGTTTTTTCTAAAGAGAAAAGTTGTCATTAATGTATTTGCTGTTTATGTGAATTACGTAATTTATGTAAGGATGGTTATTGTGTATTTTTAAGCATAATCTGAATATGTTGTATTTAAATTTTTCTTTCATAAACAGTATGTTGAAATAAAACAGATATCATGAATAGACCTTAAGGTCTATAAAAACAATTCTGTGTTATAAATAACAACAAAGTTATATATAACCAGTAAATTGTTATAGTTTAAAAAAAAATACTTTAATTTACAAATTTTACTGCCTTTGCATATCTTCAAGTTACTGCTGTGTATCATTTATCACATTGTCTTTTGACATTTCATAATTAGATGTATGTTAAATTGTAAGCTTGCCACTTAATTTAGCTGTTTCAAATTTTTGTTTTAAAAATTGTATTTCAATATGAAAAAACATTTATTTTTTCTTTTATTGATTACAAGCTGAAAGGCCATTATTTCCCCCTAAAATTTTAATTTACTGCAAAAGGTTTCACAAAAGATACAGAAAATACTTAACAAATTGGTAAAATACAGTACAATATGTGTTGTGTAATAGGTGACTTTGAAAATGCTCAAATGATAAGAGGCGAATACTTCAACTTCTGACAGGATAACTGCTTTGTCCAGGCATTTTTAAGAGTAAAAATTATGAAATTATTACTCTACTTTCTTATCATTTGTGTTAACTATAGCTACTTTACTTTTAATACCAGCCTGTCAATTCTTAAAGCCTCATATTTCTAAAATGCACAAAAATTATGGTCATTTTATAAGAAGCTATAAATATAAAAGTTAATTTTAGAATTTAGAGAAGTATAAAAATATGTAAGATAATTGAGTAGAATTATTAATAAGTTATATATGCTTTAATAAACTTATGTTATTAAATTAATTAAGTTAATACTCAAACTAAGTTAACTTTAAATATTTTTTTGAAGATATTAAAATCAATATAAAGTATTAACAATACACCAACTTCCAAAAGGCGCACAATTTAGGTTAAATTTAAATTTATGTCAATCTTTGTATTATTGTTTGATTCAATAGGTCTATGGTTTAAAATAATTTGTCACAAAGAGAAATGTCTAACAGCAACCCTGTGTGTTACTACACAGATTGAAATATTACTTTCCAATGACATGGTGTGACATACACTTACTGAAAAATTTAAACTTATATAACATTAAATACAGTGTAAACTGCAATGTTTACATCAAACTGACTTGAGCTTGCTATAAGTTATCCTGACGCACAATACCCTGGTAAAATGTCATGTCTACAAAGGTGTAAACATATTTCTATCATGCCCATACAAGATATAACTAACTTACTCTGGTCAAATGTCATGGTTACAAAGGTTTTTAATTTACGTACCAATATAGTTTTTCATAATCACACAAGATATTACTTATTCTGGACATGTTTTTATTTGGCCAAACATCATGGCTATGAAGGTTTAGAAATGTTAAGTATCCAACATATTTCTCGATACTTGATTGTCCTTTGTTTGTAATAATACTGAATATACTTACTATCAAATTATTCAATGAGAATGAGAAAATGCAAATGAGTAATAACATACATGACTTAGAAAGCATTTGTAGAGCACAGACCTCCACCAGGTGGGTCCAAAATTCAGGAATTTTGATGTGTTCAGAATATAATCTGGATCTTTTCCAAAATATGCCTTCTTCTTTGTGCAACACCCTTCCCACATAAAAAAGTAAAATGATTACTTTTGAAATGATGTCAACCAGAAAGCCAGTAACTGAAAATGGGACCTTTGAAAATTCAAGACTTTTTGTGTCCACAATGCTATCCAGACCTGAAAATCTAATCACTTCTTTCTTTGGCCAGGCCTTAATTCCTTCAGGAGGATTCATTCATTACTTTCTCAACATTAATTGCAAACTGACAAACTCTACCAATAAATACAAAACAGATCTGATATCATCTGGTATGCTCTGATGCAAATCCATCAACTGAACAATCTTATGAAATCACTGTGACAGTCATAATCAGACCAGAAATAAGTCCTTGTCATTTTAGCTGAAGCATTATGTATTGCTATGCCGACAATACCCATCGAGCCAATAAAACTTACTAATATAGCAAATATTCTTCAAAATAAAAAAACGGTCCTGTATCTACTTGTATTGCTTTGTCACATATGCGAACAGACTAATTACATCAAAGCAGTTCCAAGTTTACTGAAGGCTGGAATCGGATCAATTTATTGCACAAGGTTATTAAGTACTGTTCTGACCACTAAGGCAAAGAACTGGATTTCACGTACATTACTAATGTTATTAATACACCGATTGCACTTAGCAATAGGTAAGCAATATAATATTTTTGAAATTAACAAACTTAATATATTGATATTGCAAGAAATTGATCATTTAAATGTTTCTGTAAATTGTGGTACATGGCTACTGAAAAGTAGAGATTAAACACACTAAAGAGAAAATCATAAGCATTTAGTGGTATGTAGTCAATGACTTCATACTTTTGCAGCACCTAACCTCTCTATGAGCAGATTCAAAGGTGTTATTGACACTTAATTCAGCCATGTGCACTGAACTTTTATCTATGGATAAAACAAGATTTCAAAAATCATCGCGCCATAGATTTCACTTGACTTTTATCTGTAGATGTCTTAGGAGGGTAACCCAAGAAATTTACCCCTTCAAAGCCTGTTTTGTTGCTACTTTTGTTAAAATGTTCATTCTTTAGAACACAGATCACAAAGTTTTAAATAAAATAGGGGTTACCTTAACAATAACGAGTAAATGTATTCCAGGCTCATTTTTAAATCACAGAAAATCCTTATTTCAATGCATTTTCCTACAATAAGATAGATACTAAAGCAACACACCCATGTCACATATTGAGTTCACACTAGTTGTGTATTTTTGCTTTCTTTTACAAGGTGGAGCCATAGTGGGACACATCTTGATGTTTTCCATGTGATTTTATGAGTTGGGTTTGAACCCAAAATAACAGAGGGCAGAGTCAAGTGCTCTGAATAACCACAGCAGGTACTTAAAATACTGGAATGACAGGATGGGTATTGGACAGTTTACAAACTACAGTGGAAAACTTGCCAGGTCCACAGGACCTGCAACTCATATGATTTTATTAGCTGGGTTTGAACCGAAAATAACAGAGGGCAGAGTCAAGTGCTCTGAATAACCACAGCAGGTACTAAATACTGGAATGACAGGATCGGTAGTGGACATTTGACAAACTTTAGTGGAAAACTTCCCAGGTCCACAGGACCTGCAACTCAAAAATGTTACAGGTCTGTAACACAGGATGGCAGTCAGTATTGCATTGTAGGTTAAATCCATTTTGAGTTTAAAAAGCTGACCAAGTGGCAAGTGCCAAAGAATAAATGGTTTGTTATTTTTCTAAATTGGCCAGAATGTCACTTCTGATCATCCTAGTTCTGAAACAATTTAAGCAATAAAGCTGAAAAAAAATATGTACGAAGAGTTTGCCTACAGGACATCCCACCCTCTAACTCTAGAAAGATACAGGTCCATTAGAATAGTTACCAGTGGCAGATAGGGTAAGTATTAATTTCATACACTGGAAACAACTGAGATTCTTGTTGATCTTTGTGCTGACAAAATAAGATCGATTAAATATTTTGGCTTAGTGCTTAGAATCACCGATTAATGATCTGAAAATTTGGTTGCCCTTCCCAAGACTAATTAGTCACCACACACTTGTTTCTTCTTGGGTAATTTTGGATATTGCCAGATATTAGCATATTCTTGAGATACGGTAATTCAATCCAATCAATGGTTTAGTTCTAAAGACCATATCAAGCTCTTCAGTGTTATGAATGATGTGCCAATTGAGTGTCTCTGATCAGGGACTTCGGTGTCTGTGACTGATCTGTTATAATGACACTGTCATCGGATGTTTTGCAAACTGTCTGCAAAAGCTATTTTGCCTGAATGTACCAGTTCCGTCATGATGGTTTACAAACTGAATTACAATCTGTGCTACAATTTCAGATCTCTTTATCCTGTACTGCTTACAGCAGCTGTAATGTGGCAAACACCTCATATTGGCACAAGTAAACAGTACATTCTGTAATTAATCAGTATCAATGGTACACAAGTAAAGCTATACATTGATTGGCCAAATACCAACTTTTGGTGATAGTTTCAAGCGGAAACTGTATATCATTCTAATTCAAATAGTACTTTTACAGCACTTAATCTTCATCGAAAGAAGCACTAGGAACATGATATCGGAAAAGCAGAAATCCATAATCATACAACCAGACATAACAGCAGTCAGGGCTACAAAGGAAGACAGGGAAAAAGCCAGAAACTAGGGTGGGTATGCTTTTGTAAGCAGATAGGTTTTTTCAATTTCTTTTTGATAACAGAGAGCAGTAGCTGAATGTACATCAACTGGTAAATCATTACAAATCTTTACAGCAATCATATGCAAAGCTAAGGCTGAAATGCTTCGTATCATCCCCCCAAAAAACATGCTAAGGGTTCTAAAGGATATTTTTATCCTGTACTGCTTTCAGTTGTAATGTGGTACACACCTCAAATTGGCAAAAAGTATGTGAAATGTAAATTCAATCTGTAATTAATCTGTAGAAATAGTACACATGTAAAACTGAAGGTTGATTGGCCTCATGCTAATTTAGGATGATACTTTCAAGTAGAAATTGAGTATCATATCCTTAAAAAACCATACCACAGGTTCATTATTTGAGTGTATTTTTGAGTAATGTCACGGTATAAGCAATAATTTTGCCAATGTATTTTTAATTAAAAGAAATTCATGTTGACTTACATAAAACAAGTGTAATTAATGAGTTTTTGTGTTTCTGTTGTGCTACATCACGACTGGGAGTGATGGACAGATCTAGATGATTTGTCATTTGTTTGTCAATGACATTTTTGAAAACCTGTTTGGGTATAAACTTTGACATGGACAATTATTTGCATGTCACACAATTCTAAACATATGACAGATTTTACCATCACAATTTAAACTTTCATGAGAAATATTATTTTTCTTAAAATAGCCATTTGTTGGAGCCATTCAAATTACGGATGCAGACAAGTCATGCACATTTAAGGTTTTATG
The DNA here is from genome assembly GCA_964017235.1 of Sabellastarte sp. h YS-2021. Classification (NCBI taxonomy): domain Eukaryota; kingdom Metazoa; phylum Annelida; class Polychaeta; order Sabellida; family Sabellidae; genus Sabellastarte; species Sabellastarte sp. h YS-2021. The sequence goes on from OZ024934.1 coordinate 86,775,426, forward strand.
TCAAGTTGAACTTGGCTAATGAATTACTGTGGTCATCCTTCCATAAGTAACGTGTGACCATGTTTATTTACTTCATTATCCTTTTAGGCTATCAACAATGAAGGCCGTCTTTTCTGCCTTATTTCAAAGACTATCATAATGATGTACTATAGTTATCTTAAGTGGCTTCAGAATAATGTGCAGATGAAAGATTCTGTAATATAAATCACAAGTCATGGCCAATTAACTACCAATTTTCCATCATGTGTGACATTAGAACCGACAAACCTAAAGAAGTCCAAGATCAGCATCTTAACACTACTGGACTCTGGATCCTGTTAAACTAAACAAAAATGTCCCCTTTCATTCACAAAACTATGTAGAATGCATAAACGCCATTAGAATCCACAAACCTAAAGAGGTCAAAGATCAGTATCTTAACACTACTGGACTATACCCTGGCAAACTATACAACAAATGTCCTCGTTCATTCACAAAACTATGTATACTGTATGGTTGCAACGATTCTTCAGTTACTCGGAAACGAAACAATTCAGTCCAATACTCAAGTCAAGAATAGTAAACCGGGTCTTCAAAAACATCTAAAAATAGATGTAAAATCTACTACAAAATTCGATTTTATTTCATAAGATACCATTTTAATATAACATATTTCAAAGGTGCCCCAATCAAATCTCGGAATATTAAAATGGTTAAACATTCCTGTTTTTTGCATTATAAATGCGTATTTATTCCAAAATTCAATGAATTATCAACATTCTTTCCTGTTGTGTGCATTTTAATCATGTTATACGGTGTAATATGGTAATAAGGTGATAATCAAGCGATTAACCGAGTCCAAATCGGTTCTTTCAAAACGAGGAATCGAGGCATATTTTTGGGCTCGCTTGCAGCCCTAGTATAATGCATAAACAGCACAGTGAGCACAGAGGTGACTGCTGTATACCAACAAACTCCAGAACATATCACAGCATAAACTACCTTGACTGCATGTCACACGATGCTAAGCACCACAGAAGAGCAGGGAGAAAATTGTAGAAAAAATATCAATATTTTAGCTGTGTTTTGTTAAAATTTTACACACATGTTGAGTGATATGGACACTGTAATATATTGATGGTATCTGACAGCACTATAGCATACATGATAAAATGTAAACCAAGATCTTGGGCCATAATCTAGATTCTGATGCATTTTGAAAACAAAAAAAAAACTACTGTCATGCCAACCAAAATGTGGGTATTTTGGTCTAGAAAGGAAGTGTATTTGGAGTTAGTTAAGTAGGAACACAGGTGTATTTGATCCCGCACTGACAGCTAATTATTTGCTCCTATGGTTATTACATCTTTCGCACACAAATATCTCGTACTCCAAACAAGTCAACCCCAATTCTCAATTTGAATCAAGTAGGGTACCTTCCAATTAATAAATAAACACACAAAGAATAAACAACTTGAGAAATATCGTAGGATAGTAAATTTAAAGCTGATGACAAAAACTGGCCACAGTCAAAATGTAAAATTATGAATCGAAATTTAACCAATCTTGTGAAAAAAACCTAAAACTTTTGAAAAACAGCTGAAAACATTCACTGGATCAAATCTGACTTGGGTCCTGCAGCAAAAAAGTTGTGATATACGCAGGTCTACATTTTGGATTATGTAGATTTTAAAAAATTGGGATAATGCCTTGAATGTAACAAAAATTAGATATCAAGAAATGGCAAAAAGTAAATGCCATGATTTTCAACATAGATCAGATAAACCAGTCCTTATTTTTTGGATAAAGGCTGAAAATGTAATGACAGCAAAATTGGTCTCAAAGACATAAACATGACAAATTCAAAATCGACAATCAGAGGGAAAAACCTGGGCAAATAAACAATTCAAACTGTCAGTTTTTGCAATGACACTTTTGATATTTTCACTAAAATGAATCGGGTTTTGCAGATGGTATTCAAGTTTACTAAGTAACTTTTTATTGAAATATTTAGGAATTGAGTCTTTACTCATTCATATCTGATGCTAAAAATAATAAACATAACACACTACAGAATATCCGCGAATAGTTTCAGTTATCATCCATTCCTTTCACAAACTTGATATACAAAGTCATACATAACTGTTACAAAATGTATCTCTTAACACAAGGTACTTTAACACTAATACTTGTCCAATTTCTTTCATTTTTTTTATTTTTCAATTATCTTTTAACTTTTATTTTTTTTGCACAGTTTTTTTATATTTATTTCTTTTTTCGTTGTTTTTTTTAACATTTTTTTCACTTTTTTAATTTTATATTTTTACTTTTTTTTTGTTTTTACTTTTTTCACTGTCTTTTTTTTACTTTTTTTTTTTTTTTTTTTTGCTTTTTATTTCTTTTTTTTTTCTCTTTTTCTTTTTTTTTCTCTTTTTAATCTTTTTTATTTTTTATTTACAGCAACTTCATGGAAACATATGGAAAATATAGATTACATGTAAACTTACCTGAAACACATTTACATGTCAAACCTTGTCCAACACTCAACCAAAGGTCACCAAAATAAGTTACATGTGCTACTGAAGGTCAAATTAAAAGATGGATTGAAAAAAAAAGCATTATTTCAAAGTCAAATCTGATAGTCACATTTGAATGCCCATTTCAAAGTCAACTTTGAAGTACAAATTTCAAGCTCAAAGGTCAAAGTAAAAGATAGATTAAAAAAGCATTATTTCAAAGTCAAATCTGATGGTCATAATTGGAAGTTCATTTCAAAGTCAGCTTTGAAGTCAAATTTCAAGATCAAAGATAATAGCATTCATTTTGATTTTTTTATATTTTAGACTTTTTTGAAAATTCTCAATGATTCAGACAATCAAAGTTAGATGACATGGTTCACTACACACCCAAGACATTTAGTAATCTTTACATTGCCCTTGTTTGAGTTAATATTTTACTGTAGATGGGCAGATGAACAACTTTTCACAAGACTAACACAAATTTAGTGAAGCTATTCTTAGAAGGGTACATCAATCAATAATTATAAAACTCATACAAAGAATCAAACATCTTATTACAAAAACACCACACACAATAACAAATAACCAACAGCTTTTTAATAAACTTTCATATTTTTAAATGTAAAATACATTTTTATGAAGAAAAATGTATATACTTACTATATGAAAACACTTGGCTAAGCGTGGCTTGGCGTTCGGTGACCGCCACATACACCATACATAGAATTTAAAATATGAGGGGAGACCCTCTTTAAACCTATATACTTGCTACCTTTGACCCCTGGTGACCTAATTCACTCTGCCATGTGCAGTAACACAGAAATAGTTCATTCTTTTTGTGAATAAACATAAATGCTGGAAAAAGGTCTTTTAAAAGCGAGGCAGGCGGGAGGGTGATTTGCTGTTTTCATATGGTAAGTATATACATTTTTCTTCATAAAAATGTATTTTACATTTTAAAAATATGCAATTTTATTTCATAAAAATGTAATCTACTCTACCATATGAAAACACTTGGGTTGAATGCCCACATGGAAGGATAGTGGGAAAAAGACAGACTGAGGAAAACCACCTTAAGGTTAAATTGCATAAAGAGGATACTTCCTGGTGCAATTGAACCCAAAACCTCTGTGCTGAAGAAATAATTCTACTGAGTTAAGTGAGTAGAATTAACCACTTCAAGAACTTCAGCACTGCTGTCTACACCCTATTAGGTCAGCTCAAAGGAGAGGGCATAAATATGCCACTGTGCTCAGAATAGGAACATGCCAAAAGGCACTAAGAAGCACGGTTCTGAAAATGGAGATGAAGAACAGAATCCATAAAAGGGAAATGCCACCCCCGTTTTTCTGAGACTCAAAAGTCTCAGAATGACTTAAATTGAGGAATTTAAGTAGAAGAGAGAGAATGGGCTGAGTCGAAACAAAAGTCCACTACACTTATGAAATCATAGAGATTCTTAAGAACAACATCTCTGAAGGAAAATAAGTGAAGTGCAAGAATTCCGAGAGGAATCCCCCATGATGTGAAGCAGTGGGAAACCACCGAAGAGACCAGAATGAAACCTGGGCAAAAACATCATGGGCCTTAACATGTGGAACAGAGTTAGAGGGAATAAAGGATAAAATGTTATCCAAAAAGATATTGTCTGAGCAGCAATATCACCCTCTTTGAACTTCAGAAGAAAAACCAAGAAGAAATCCTCCTAAGAAAGTCAGAATAGCTAGATAGATAGTATCTTACGAATCTGACTGTAGGCAAGGAGAGGTCCTCTGAGTCATCCTGACCAAAGACAAAGAGTCAAAGCAGGAAGAGCCTTCTAAAGATAACTGGCTTGAGCCAAGAAAGTAAGATCTGACTTAAGGATGACTTAGGCCATCCCTAGAGAGTGAGAGAAAACCTTTAAATAAAAGAATCAAAATCACTTCTTCTCCTTCCCAAAGAAAGGGAGTAAGAAAGACTGTCTAATATGTGAAAAACTTGGCTCAGCAAGTAAACAGGGTTCAAGAGGAGCCTTGGTAAGAGCCTGCAGAACAAAGGTTTAAGTACCAAAAGGTAGGTGACGACTACCCTTATTGTGGACTTAAAGAAGCTCTAAAAGGGACTTCCAAGCTCCCTATAAGAACCCAACTCCAAGTAGTACCTGGAGAGAGCTGACCTGTATCCCTATAGTCTGACAAATAATTCCTTAAAAGGAACAAATAGCAATGAAAGGGACAGTTAAGGCATGGCAGAGTGGCCATGTTTCTCACAAGTTTTTGAGGCAGTTCCACATTGCATCATAGACAGTAATGGAGGATAAAAATCCTCCAAGACCCCTCCTTCTTAAAGGAGACTTCAGCCAGAAAGCATGAAGAAAGGAACTCCATAAAAATTAATAACACAACTCTAGATGAGATTGTTATAGAAGAATAAGAGGAAGAGCCAATGACTTTCTTAAAGGAGATCTTGAGGCCAAAAACTTGGCACTTGCCAAGGAAGGCTACAAGAAGAATGGTACAGCTCTGAAAGTTGATTAACTTCCTGGCCATGGAGGACAAAGAGCTGAAGGAGGGAAGGAGTAAAACAAGTACTCCGTACCAAAGCACTCCAGGGCATCTGTTTCCAGAGCCTAAGGATCTAGCACAGGAGGCACGTGCAAGAGCAGCTTGTGATTGAATCACATGGCAAAAGAGATCTAAATCAGATGAGAAGTCTGAGACTACCATCTGAAGATCCGAGAATAGAGAGACCACTTTATATGAAAGGTGAGATAAGACCTCCAGAGATGGTCTGCCAAGGATTCATGCCCCTGGAACATGAGAAGGTGGAAGAACAGACTTGTTCTTGTAAAAATAATGGTAAAAGGTGCCAAAATAGATACACATGTCCCAAGAGTGGAAGCTCTCTTGATATAAAAAAGAAAGCACAGACAACAGTGTTACCTGAAACTATCTGAAGTGTCCCTTACAGAAAGGACAAGTGAGGAACAAATGTCTTGAGAACATCTGTGTTGTTTGAGGCTGAAAAGATGATCCTTTGATGAAAGGATAATACAGGAACAAATGTCTGAGCAAAAAGGACAGCTATGAGCTCTAGAACTGATAAACAGATTGGACTGCTACATCAAAGATGGACCTTAGGTGGTCAAAAGAGCACAAAGAACTCCCAAACCCTGAAGTGAAACATCCATGAAAGTAGATGTAAAAACTAGGGAATTAAAGGGAGGTATAGACATAGTTCCCAGGATAGTACCATCTTAAATGAACCTTCATAGAAGGATCACAGAATGGACAATCCAGAGCACCTTTGAGAAGGAAAATCAAAGTGTCCTGAGATGACACTAAAGAAGTGTCATGTGCAGGCAACCTTGAAGATGTGGCTTCCAAGTAGAAGCCAAGAGAAATAAAGGTGCCCAGTTGGAGAGGTAATTTAAAGGTGTTCCAAGGCAGAGAAAGGATGAGCTGCTGAATAGACAGAACCTTGTCCCTGAGAGGAACACCTTCAGACAGGCTAAGAACCTGACCCAGGAAGGAGACCTGTTGTAGGAACAGATCTAAATACTTCCTGCTAAAAACCACTCCAAGTTGAATGTCAACTCTAAGAGAGTTGCCAAATGAGCCTCTGACAACTATTGGCTCTAATGAGCCTAAATGTAGTCACATGTGCACTGAGATGCCCAACCTCAAAGCCAACTTGCCTTACTTCCTTGACTAAGGAAGTAAATACTGAAAGTCTAATGGCTAGGCCATAAGACACTGCCACAAAATGGTACACCCTGCCCAAAAGCAAACCTCTGAACAAGAGTGAACCAAAGGAGAGAAAGGAGGCAAATTGTGGAAGAGAAGTGGTCCACTGGCCAATTAGAAGTGAGAAAATGATCAACTGAAAAGTTTCCATCCTGATAGTTTGGAGAACCAGGAAAAGATCCAAATCTAGGAAAAGATCTAAATCCAATGCTGGTTTCCAGTCTTCTATCTCTTTGTCAAGGAAAAAGGGGCCCTGAGAAAATCAGATAAAAAAAAGAGACCAGGCACTTGCACTGCTCCTACGAACAGCAAGTGTGAGGCTGAATGACAAAGAGCAGCATACTTCTGAGGAGAAGCAAAAAGGCTGAAGAAGATTAAATCAGGAAAGTGGAATCTGAGAGACCACTGGAAGGTGAAAACCAAGTTCCACGTTTCTGGAAAAAGAAAGGCTGACACCCAAACATTTCAAGTGAAATGGAAGAAATCAGTTGACCTCCCACTGGCAAGTGGAGGGATCTGGAAGTAAGAGTGAAAGTTTGAATAAAACAAAACACTCCTATCTCCAGAAGGACACCATGACAGAGGTTGAGGCTGAGCCTCTGCCTGTGGAAGACATTCCACCATCAGAATGTTGGAACCTGGAAAGGAACCACATCCCTAAAGCACTAAGTTAGAGAGAAGACTCCCTAGTTGGGAGGAGAAAGGTCTTTATTGGTCTGCCTCAAGAGGCTAAAGCAGAAAGCTTAAAAGAGGCACCTTTAGTAAGGGCAACAGGCAAAGCTTCTTCTTATACTATTATATGCGAGAAAAAGGAGTTTCCCAAGAGAGACACCACAAAAAACAGTATAAGACCAAAATTGGCCCAAATTACCCTACCAAGTGACTAGGCACAAGTGAGGGAAATGGATAAAGAAATCTCTCCAGATCTCCCCTAATAGCAGAGGACCTCTGCCTAGGGAAGAGAAGGTCTTAAGAACCCCACCACGCTAGATCCCAGGTCCGGAAACCTGAGCAAGTCAACCCAACCAACGTAATGTTACGTCATAAGAAATGCGTTAACAATGAAAATAATTACACATTATGCTCTGAAAGAAAAATACTGAAAGAATTATGAAAAGGGAATGCATGCACACACCTTGGAATGCTGTAATCACTGACAAAATGAATATTTTCTGACAACCGATCGGTTGACCTCCATTTTGGATGTGACGTCATCGTCACATGACCTGGTGAATGATTTGTAAAAAGCTCAACCTTACGGTCAATATACATGGTGAAACGAAGAATTCCGTGGAAAGAATGAACAAAAACCCATAAATTAAAATTATAATGCCTGTAGAAGTACATGAAACGAATTAATTTACCAAGGAAATGAATATTTCCAAAGGCAATCCCACATTCTGACACCCCGTGACCCGATGAGCTATAATACGAACTTCGCAACTACGTGAAAACAATGCACACTCAAATACGGTCAAAATACATGGTGAAACGAAGAATTTTGTGGAAAGAATGAAGGAAAAACCGTAAATTAAAATTATAATGCCTGTAGAAGTGCATAAAACGAATTAATTTACAAAGGAAATGAATATTTCCAAAGGCAATCCGACATTCTAACACCACGTGACCAGATGAGCGATAATACAAATTGTGAAAAATACGTAAAAATATTGCACAAAATATACAATAAATTCACCAGAAATCGAAGTAAATGGTGAATAAAATGGAGGAAGAGTGAATAAAACAGCTTAAGTGTACTTACAGAGCACCAAAAACGTGTAAATGCAGGTCTTAGTGAGATAGCAAAAACGTCTGTTGACACTTCAACCGCCACAAAAAGAACGAACGCCAAGCCACGCTTACCCAAGTGTTTTCATATGGTAGAGTATATTACATTTTTATGAAATAAAAAGGATTGTTTTTGACGTTTTCAAATTTTTACAATATATCTTTCCCCAGTCTGTTTTATTTATTTTCATTTTTTAAAACAGTCTGTTCAACACTGGATTTTAACCGTACCAGTGCCAATTGTTGTGAGTTTGTGGGATGTGGCAAATGTTATGAAACTGCCTCAAATATGGGCAAGTCTTAGAAAAGAGTTGCAGAGTAATATCCAATGCTGTTCAACTATGTTTATTAATGGTAATACCTTGTTGTTTCCAGGGGCACTATTTTACCATACAAAATATGCTGTAAAGAGTATACAAACAAATGACAAGCAATAATTTAATCATACTGTACCTCTGAAACATAATGCGCCTTTGAAAATATTAGCAAATACACTGATTACAGAAAACAACTTGTCCCTGGAAACAAAAGGTGAAATATGTACAAAATCTAACACATTTCACTGTAACTGATTTGCATAGTAACCGACATAGTTTACATAACACAGGTCACAATATGTTACATGAATGCTGTTCTAATGTGAAACAAAGGATACTGTGGTGAATTTCTCTTACAAAAGCACCATCCACATCTTGTGAGTTTTTGTTTTTCTGGGGATTTTTTCTATTTTCTTTTGCAGCTTCTGATCTCTTTTACTATAACATGAAACTGAAAAAAATAAGAACAAACAAAAGTTAATGCGATATTAATGTATAGAAACCAATCAGCTTGTTTAATCAAAGTTCAATCAAACCAAAATGGCTCCTTCTATTGAGACTGCATGCTGGCCATTTAGAAAATACCAAGATATGGCACTTTGAAAAGTTAACACTTGAGAGTATGTACATGGCAAATAAATTATCTTTTCTTCTGGTGTTAAATGAATGATAAATGATGTACAATGATGATAAAAATATATTTTGACATATTCGTTCCATAAGTAACAATGGCATCTTATGTACCCAACCCATACATGTGACAATGGTTCTTACTAGTGGTGCCATCTTGCATATCTGTTCAAAGCACTTCCTTAATTCTGGTCTGATTTAGAAATTTTTAAACATTTTTCACTGTTTCCTTACAGCAGGCTAATGCATGAGCATACCATCCGTCATTTATGGAAAACATGATACCAATCTGTGCAGTAGCTTTTCCATCATACTGCAAAAAAAAAACAGACCCCAACGGTCACAGAAGCTGCTTTGTGGGGAAAATAGTGTTTGATAAAAATTACATACCAATTTGAGAATACACCACATCAGTTGTAGCTGTACCATGACACAAGATCTCTGGTTGATGACACAATGAGCAGTAAGCTGAGTATAGAGGAGTGAATACCAGGGCATTTGCCATAGTGACACTTGTGGCAGATAACTGTCCATATGACCAAGTGATGCTTGTTTACATGTAGCCTACAATACACAAGAATAGTTCATATTCACCAAAGTCAAAGTTTGTTTTTCACTAGGGGTGTGACTTGGTGGATTTATTTATTTAGTGTTTCACATCATGCCTAGTAACTTATTGGTTATATTGTGACAAATTGTTGGAAGGGTACAAGAAACCAGCACATACAGTTGGTCAAGGTTCTGTACCGTAAACTGTCGACCAATGGCAAGCAACTACATGTACCAGCTTTCCCACAGGAGGTTAGGCCGGGATTCAAACTCGGATCTCAGAGATGTGAGGCAAGTGTGTTACCACTGAGCCACTGTGGCCCTTGTGACTTGGCAGAGGAAATGGATCCAAGTATCCCTATTGTGATAACCCTCCCGCATCTGGGTACCTGTTTTAGTTGTTTTGTTTATTTTATTAGTTTTACTATAGTGGCATGTATTAAACTGCCAAGGATTATGCAAAAAAATGTATGAAAGTAATACCCAGCCCTTATTCAAATTTATTCAATATAAAAGGTCAACGATTTGTGAAAATAATGTATAAATGAAGATTTGTCAAGACAAATGTGACTGGTAATTTGGCTTCACTTATATTATTTGAGGAAATACAGAATATTTTAATAGTTTTACAAGTACCCTCACACACCAAAGTTATGGATGATTTTTAAGCATTTTATAACATACGCCTTTGATTGTAACTTGGAATATAGATTGAAGGCTATAGTACTCACATTCAAAAATCAGTAAGATCACATTAAATTCAATACTGATTACAACAACTGTTGTTAAATGGTACGATATACATGTACAAATGTTAATAAAAGAAACACTGTGTGTTGCATAACACTTTCCTGACACAGTATTCAGGCCTTTTACTTTCTCAAAAAAACATCAGATTGCTCAGATCTTTCAAAAAGACAAACTAAGATTTGTCTATATATCTCACCAGGGGCTCTCTGGCACTGAGCTCCATTCTACGATGACACTCTGGATTTTGACGTTTATCTTTTTATTTCAGGCACTGCTGTACATCTAAAAATATTAAAGACATATTAACATAAGTCAAACCAAAATTTCATCAATAAAATGCATTTTCACTTTCTAATGTAGCATACAGTTGCCTGGATGATGTATAACTAGTAAATTAAAAATTACAGTACACTGATCATATTAGATTTATGACAATGAGTTATAAAAGGACAGTACTTCTGATACATTACTTCAAATTAAAGTGAAGTTTTGGTATTGCTTTAATCCCACTATACTATTTTGGCATGCACTCGGAAGACTCCTTACCAACAAGATAGCAGTAGCCAGTATTGTGGTTCCCAAAGGTCCCAGTGACAGGACTTTGGACATGTCTTGGAAACCACATATGAACCCAATTCTGAAAACATAAAGACATATATTATTATACATTTCATAGGCCAAATATAGATATTGGGGAACATAAACATTTTGCAGTAAAATATCCATTATAATAGCAATAATAATAATAACAATAATAATAATGTTGTATGTCGTCATCACCTGGATTCAAACCCATGATCACATAGGCGAGAGGTAAGTACATAAAAATCATTAACTTGCTAACCACTTGGCCACTGACATTTTACAAAACTTGTTGAGGGGTCTTATAAATGACATTGCCTCACTTTAGAGCACTGTTACTCATCATTCACGAATCTAAAATGGTCAATAATTGTGGAACTAACCTTATTCTGCCACAGTCAGGCACAAATTCCCAGCAAGGATATCTGCCATTTCTTCAGGATGTCAGTGGTAGCGTAACACTAATGAACTGTGTCAATGAGCATCGTGAAGATGAGAGAAATTGAGTCCAGATCCAGTAAACATGGCAACAGCTACAGTAGTCCAGTGTAAGAGATTTGTTACCATGCTGTGGAGTCTAGTGAACACGATAAGTCATTACACTGATGTCATAGTATTGCTTGCACTAGTTTCCATTGTCTATAGCCTAGTCCATTCTTGCAGTCAGTGCAATACCATATGCTGGTGTATCCACAGAGCTTCTAGGATGACATCTCTTCTAGCCATGATGCAGTTTTGTTATGTGGCAAACATACAAATGCCTTTATCCAGATCAGTCTGTCTTTGGCATACTAGTGTTCAGTGAAGTTTTCAAAGTCAGATTTTTCTGTCTCATTGAACAGCCAGGGTCATATTGGTATAGGCCCTCAGCACAATGAGGCATGCAAGTTGAAGATGACGAACAATGCTTTTGCAAGATAAATATATCCTTTTGTGTGTCTTTAAAACGGTACGAATTAAACACCACAGTTTGTAATAGTGAATGTGACCATGAAGGTAATTAAGATCCACAGAATTTATCATTTAAAACAGAGAAATGGACCCCTAACACTCAGCATAGCAGTCAAATGCAACTGTTTATGTTTTGAGAGACAGCAAATCATTATCACACACAGCCTTAAGGAATTCAAAATGACTACCTTTCAGAACCTCTGTCATCTGAGCATAAAGAATTGGCAAGAAACAAAGATTGTAGAGTAAGAAATCTAAAATTCGCCACATATCTGAAATTCGCCACAGGTGAAAATACTAATAAAATAAATGAATTGTGGTGAGATTTGTTGACTGTATAGTAAATTAAGGCTTTTTGAACTGAAAAATACCAATTTTTAAACAAAAACATCATTTTCTTCATAAAATTAACTAAGGTTCTAGAGGTGGCAAATTTTAGATTCCTGGCCAATTTTAGATTTCTTACTCTATCACAAAAATGTTTTAAAAACTAAGATAATTAACATTTTTGAACTGTTTTAGGACAGGACCTCGGGCCATCCCACTAGTTGCCATGGGCAGGGTTTGATTACCCATGTCAACACGGGAGACAACAAAGTGATGAAACCTGTTAGCTGCTTGGTATCTGAGGCCTCTGTTATAGTATAGACTAAGTTCAGATGACAGGTTTTAAAGGTCTTCTCTAAGTACTTGACTACGTAACTATGTTTCTTGCTTGACTATTCTCCTCCAGTTAGAACTTTGACCTGGTCATGTGCAAAGTTTATGCAGTGTCACCTCTGTTGTCTATTCTTTTTGTATTAAATGAATACTGAATTTTATGAACTCAATTTACACTTTAACAAATTCATACTTCAGCCAATGATTTATTCTAAAATGGATCTTCTATTTTTATTCACATTCCATTATCTGAATACAATCTAACCTGCCAGCATATATATTAAGAAAATATAAGAGGTGAATAATCAAGATGACACTACAAGCACATACATGTGTATTTCTTGACAATTACAAATAGAAAGTACACAGTATGATTCACAACAACACATCATAAAACATGTTCAAGAATGGATGAAACAATTGAAACACTTTGTTGAAACTTAATTTTTTTCGCTATAAAACTGAAAATATCTGTATATCATAAAGTGTAAACCATTTTCATTTCTTAAGTTAGAAATCCACCTACAAAAAAATTAACTTTTTTGATTTGAAGAATTATTTGTCAAAGTTGGTGCTGTATGCTGATCTTTAATGAATAAAATACTAATATTTGTATCAATTTGTGACTTTATTGATACTGTCATAAAAAAATGGATGGTCATTAATGTTATCCAAATTGTAGTCAAATTTCAAAATGAATAAACAAATGTTATTGTACCTTGTTCAAAGTTGAAATCGCTATCACAGAATAATAGAATGAATTTTCAGATAAGAAAATCCCTATAATAGAATAAAACAAAGAGGTTACAGATAAGAAGAATATTATCAGTAAATTTCTTTGACTTTCAAAATGTTTTGTACTGGTTTCATAAACCAGCTCAATGTCGAGATATTTATTTGACAAGAGTTTCTGTAAAGAAAGAAAACAAATATGACAAACTCAATCACTAAACTGACTGTTACAAGTTGATTTGGAGCACATACAAGTCAAAAATGTAACAAGATTAAAGATCAAAGTTAGGATTTTAAATCCATTTCAACAGCTAAAAAATACGTAAAAAGATGATCTTGTGAAATGTTCCATATATTTTTATGTATAGATCAAAACTGACTCATTTAAAAATATCAATACTTAGATTTTTATCATGAAACTTAACTTTGGCATGTGACAATGTGCTTGAAATGAGAATCCATGAAAAATATTCAAAATTACAGTACAACAATGACTGCACTGTAAGTTTGCTAATGATATGTATTAAGTCCGACTCTACAAAAGAACCTTTTTTTAAATCAAAGTCAAAGATGCGGTTTTGCATCCCGTTCAACAGACAGGGTCATATTGGGACAGGCCCACACCATTTGCCACTTACAGAAGCATTTCTTTGGCAATTAATATACTTTTCTATTTAGCAGGTGTGTGACATATTTCAAGAGTTGTTTGTACAGCAGTCACTTCCACAGCAAATGGTTTTCTTTTTTTTGGTTTTTCAATGCATTTAACCATTCTACTTAACTTATGAATATATTTTTCCTTTCAGATACATGCTTAACACCTTAATATCAGTGATATTCCTATTCTATCAAATTAAAATTGTTGCGTTTTTTCTTCAAATTTACAGATTAACACTGGGTAGCCAACACAGTGACTGGCCGCTAATTGGGCATTACATGCTTGTATACACGAGGAGGCAGTTCCCCCATGTACACTGCCTTACTGGTCGTACCGCATTTGGTTTTTAAATGGCTTCACACTTGTTTATAAGTCACCTGGATGGAACCAAGTATATACTAAGTAGATTTATCACAATAAAATAAGTGTGTTGTAGAAGTGATCATATGCATACTGCTCTACCTAATCTATGCTCAAGTTAAACTACGTATTATTGAATCAAAAATAGCAACTCCAAAGAATATAAAAGTCCTTTAGATAAGACAGAAAAGTCTGGCCAAAATGTATTTTAAGTGTACAATGAATTTCCAAAATTCTCTAAAAGAACACAGTGAGATTGATGTACAACTGTCATTATAATGTAGCAACACACACCCAATGGTGTGAATAAAATTACAGAAATAAGGTTTTTTTTTTGTTTCTAGATGAATTTGCATCTGTTAATAAAGGTTATGCAGGTGTTCCACTGGAGCCGACCCTACAACTCTAGGGTCAGCTACAAAAGTCGGGGGGTCGGGGACAAAAATTCACAAAAAAGGGCAGGGAAATACTGGGTTGGTTGCACCTCCCCGACAGGACGGTAGACTTACATAAAGAACGTGGTGACTACCCCGACAAGACATAGGGTTGGGGACGTTTATTGCACGGCCAGTCGTAGAAGTACTACCGACAAGCCCTAAACCCCTAACAGACAAGCCGTAGTAGGTCCTGACAAGCTGTACCAACAAACAGATGGGACTGGAGAAATAGACAGAATCACCCCAACCAGACATGCAGTAGGTACTACAAGTACAGTTTTTGATGAATTTTTAGGAAAAAAAGAGGATCAAGTGTCGACTAATAAACAATTCTTAAACTAGGTCACTAGTAAATATTTGGATCCCATCACATGACCAAAATGTCCAAAGTTATTTTTTTTTTTTTTGTTATTTTAATTATAGTTTCCACCTTTTTGCTTTAATATTATATAAGAAAAAAATCAATGTATGTCTGCTGCAGATTATGAACGAAAAAGCCACTTAAAATATGAAATTTTCATTTAAAATGTAATATCCTGTGCAAACAAGCAGAGAGAGATGTGCTTCTAACAATATCTCACGTGACAATGAAACTCTTTTGCCTGTTGCTGCCTTTTACACTTTCGAGCTTCTGGGAAAGACCCTATTCTCGTGAAGGCAATAAACTTGCTGTAGTTCTGGTCACATGATGGGATCCAAATATTTACTGGTGACCTACTTTTAGATTTGCTGACACTTGATCCTCCGTTTCCCCAAAAATTGCTAATGGGTTTTCACAGCGAGAAGAAATATCTTGTGAATGAATCCAAATAGTTTAAGATTTTTTAAAATTGTTCTGGTGAAATAGGCTGAGAATTTGATTATTATGTCACCAAATAAAACACCTGTTCAGGTTTCTCAATTATTTACAGCATACATGTAAACCTTTTCTATCTGTTAACTTCAAAATTAAAAAAAGACACTTAAAATATGAAAGTTTCATTGTTATATCCTGTTTATTATAAGCAGAAGGTGTGCTTCTGACAATATCTCATGTGACAATGAAACCTTCTGCTTGTTGCTGCCTTTTATACTCCAATTTCGAGCTTCTGGGAAGGACCCCTTCAAAATTCGGTCCCTCTGAGCAATTTTTCTACACATTTATACCAAGTAATTTCGAGCCTCTGAGAAAGCACCTTTTTCTTCCAAGCTTGGAAGGGTTACAGACAAGCTTTGAAGTCATAAGACAAGACATGAAGTGCCTAGGACAAGCCAGTTACCAGGGGGTGGTGCATAGGTCGGGAACAAGAGTCGAAGAGACAAACTATGATATTAAGTCACATTACATTTGGCTGTTGGTAGTTAATTGCATTGCCTTCTGTTTCATATTAAAGAATCATTCAACTCAGGTGCTAGTTTTTATTCTGGTGCCAATTCATGTTCGTGTAGTGTAAACATATAATTATGCATCATTTATGACAGTCTGCGAAAAAAAGGCAGAAAAGACACCATCACTATGCATGGCCTAAAAATTAATGACGTAAATAAGTATGGTCACACATTATTTATGGAAAAATGAACCAGTGTAATTCATTAAGCTAGTTAAACTTGCAAAATCTTAAAGTTGCTTGTCTGCTCTGATCACTGAGTTGGATGGCTCCACGAAATGGCTATTTTAAGGGAAATAATATTTCTTGTAAAAGTTTAAATTAAATTAAAATTATGTTTCTAAAATCTGTCATATATTTAGAATTGTGTGACATGCAATGTAATTGTCCATGTCAAAGTTTTGATTTCAACACACAACAGTGTCACAGTTTTTCAAAAGTGTCACCCAAATAAATTATGTAGATCTTTCCATCATAACCCCCCAGTCGTGATGTAACACAAGAACACAAAAACTTATTATTTACACTGGTTTTGTGTAAGTCAACATAGATTTCTTTTAATTAAAATATACATTGACAAAATTATGGCTAATAAGTTCACTTTCCATAAAAAAAAACCACTCAAATAATGAAATTTAGCATTTTTTTTCGGATATGACACACAATTTCTACTTGAAACTATCACCCTAAATTTGCATGTGGCCAATTCAACCTTCAGTATTGTATGTATACCACTGATACATATTTTAATTACAGATTGAATTTACTTTTCACTTTTTGCCAATTTGAGGTGTGTGCCACATTACAACTGCAAGCAGTACAGGACAAAAAGATCCATTAGAACCTTTAGCATGTTTTCGGGGGACTATACGAAGCATATCAGCCTCAGCTTTGCGTATGATGACGAAAGATTTGGAATGATTTGCCTGATTATGTATGTTAAACCACTTCTCTTTACTCATTCAGAAAGAATTTAAAAACCTATCTCTTTGCAGTAGCATATCCACCCTTTTTTCCAGCTTTTTCCCAGTCTTTCTCTGTTGCGCTGGGCCCTGTTATGTCTCTGGTTATATGATTATGGATTTTTGTTTTTCTGTATCATGGGCCTAGAGTCTGTCTTTAGATGCAGATTAAGTGGTATATAAGTACTATTAGAATTAGAATGTTACACAGTTTCTACTTGAAACTATCATAAAATTAGCATTTGGCCAATGAAGCTATTGCTTTACATGTGTAGCACTGATACCAAGTGATGACGTATTCAATTTACTGTTTATTTTGTGCCAATTTGCGGTTTGTGCCATATTACAACTGAAAGCAGTACAGGATAAAAAGACCTGGGATTGTAACACAGATTGTAAAGCCATTTGTAAACCATCGTGACAAAACTGATACATACAGGCAAAATGAGCTTTTGCAGACTGTAATATCACACTTTCCTAAGAAATGTGGCTGTCCTAAAAATAGATTCCACAATGGAGCTATGTTACTCCTGTTCATCTCTAAGCAGGCAGAGCCTGCATTTTTGTCAAAAATCACTATTGGACAATCTCAGCAGCCAATCAAAGGAAAGGTGTTCCACAGAAGCTCAGAGCTCTGGAGCTGGGCACACTGACACTTTACTCTTGGCCTTCCATCCATTGAGACGTCAAAATTCTATATTCAGTGGAACTTGGGGGCAGATATTGGACTTGTTGCTTTTGTTATTGAGCACAGGGAATAAAGATAAATAACCTAACATTCTGCCTGTCATTCTACCAAGTTACACCCTTTAGCCCTTTGGGGTAAAGCAAGACGGTTCTCAACAAATCCAATGACAGCATCATTGTAACAGATCACTCATGGTCACCGAAGTCCATGATCAGAGACATTCAATCTGGCACATCACTGAAGAACACTGAAGAGCTTGATAAAATCTTCAGAACTAAACCTTTGACTAGATATAAAAGATTACCTGGTCAAGATTATGCCAACATCTAGCTGGCTGCTGTGGTATTGCATATAATCTGCATGACAGTGAAATCCTCTCTTAACCTTTATATTCATAGTGTTACAACTTTGAAATGTTCATTAATTATCTGGCACTTGCAATGTTTACAGAATTTGACTGGAGACTGAATGATTTTAAATGCTCTTTGACCTCTTGACTTTGGGCTTTAAGAAAAATGTTTATATATTTTTTAATTACCAACATTATTTCAGCACTAGGGCCATCACAATGGAAATTCCTGCCATTACAGAAAATAATATTAAACCATTTTCCAGCACTTGTTACTTGGTGATTTATGAAACTCGATACTGATTTTAACCCACAGAGAAATATGGACTGGCAACTTTTGCTGCAGACCTGTAACAGTTTTGAGTTGCAGGTCCAGTCGGACTTGAAAAGTTTTCTTGTTATCTTTATATAATGGTTGTTTCCAAAGTTTTTTTTCTCATTTATTGTCTCCAATAAATACCTATTTTAGTCCATATCCTTTAAATATAGCAGCAAGCGTAAACAAAAAATTATTCAGTTTATCGCATAAACATGATTCAAAAACAATTAGAATGCCTCAATATTTGGTTTTTAATAGGAAAATAATGTTTTAGTTGTACAAACTCCTTAATAGGTTAAATAACATGATAAAGCTCCACTTTGTGTACTTAAAAATTGGAAACAGAAATGTTAGCTTGTTTGATTAACTGATTTTCTCAAATGCTGAAAATATTTGGCTTTATGTGTGAATAATGGCATTATGAAAGTCCATCGTCTGCCATCTGTGCTGCTACTCGTGGATATTTGTTCTACTATAAAAATAACTGTAATCTAATCTGATATAATCCACTGCTTTGCACAATATCTTCCCCACAATGGGGAACTTAGTGCATTAAGTTAAAAATAGTAATCATTAAGATAGTCGAGGGGCAGTCAAAATCCGGCAGTTTGGATTTATGGGTGTAACCATAGGAAAGGAAACTAAGTGGGGAAACTACAATTAAAGAGATGAGTTTTCAAATGTTTCCTTGAAGTGAGGGGCTATTTCTCATTTGGAATAGGGAAAGAGTTCCAAAGAGCAGGTGCATAATGGCAGAAGGAAGTGGAAACATGTTTGTGTAATTTGTGTACTCTGCGGTCAAAGGTTAGGATGTGAGGAACTTAAGTTTAGGGTTGCTGCATCTAGTATTTTTAGAAGAGGTGTAGGGGTTTATTAATGCACTTAAACATGCTGGTTGGCCGTGTGTTTTAGAATTTTATGTGTGATAAGGCCAATTTTAATTAATTATTGTACCCTATACCTTTTCACTGGCAGCCAATGAAGTTTTTTTTTCAATTGGGGGTGATATGGAAAAACTTCAGAGGAGTGAGTGACAACCCTAAGGGCCGAGTCTTTGACAAGTAATAATATTTTGTGCTTTTCAGACAAAGTTGAACTTAAAAATTTTGCTAATTACTTGATTAATTGATTTTGGTTTAGCCTCACTTTCCTGTCACTAGAAATCACATGACTGAGTAGATGAGAGGATGGAGGAAAGCATAGCAATTACTGGCTGGTGAAGATTGTATCAGTTAACCAATCATTTATTGTATGTTTCAGCTGACTCTTTAGAGTAAGGAATCTAAAATTCGCCACATATTTGAAATTCGCCACATGTGGAATTACTAATAAATTAAATGAATTGAGGTGAGATTTGTTGATTGTAAGTAAGTTGAGGCTTTTTGAACCTAAAAATACCGAGTTTAAGACAAAACATCATTTTCTTCATAGAATTAACAAAGGTTTTTAGAGGTGGCGAATTTCACAATCCTGGCGAATTTTAGATTCCTTACTCTATAACTGGAACCTTCATTATCCATTGGAGTTTGTTCTAGTTCTGAGCTAACATAAAAAAAATTAGGTTGTTTTATAAAATCATCTTGATTTAGACAAATTAAAAGGGTGACATTTACTTATATTTCAAAAATTAGCTAACATAATACCTTAATTTAAGACAAAAAAAATAAGTCAGGATATAACTGACTACAACAATAATGCCGGATAGCCACCATTGTCATTACTGATAAATGTTTTATATTATCTCAATGCTCTACTGCTTAGCCCGTACATTTTGTTCTTGCATTTTATGACAGTATTAAAACCTGGTGATGAAATTTACTGGCTTAGCAGTAAATAGTTCTTGTGTGCAGTTTCTTGTGTGCAGTTGGTATATTTCATTTTAGCTCTTTGAAGACCATATGCATTTCATTGCTAGCTATGTATTTTTATACCATAGCTGTATAATTGATATATGAATATCTTGCATGTATTGTATGGTCAGTAAAACACCCTACTATAAATTACTATTAACCATTGTATTTACCATGTCATAGTAATACATAAGCCACCTAACTGGGTTGGGCTATGTCTGATAACGATACAATCTAAATGGACAATAGACTTGGGACTGCTGTGACTAATCACGTCTATATGCATCAATAACGCTATGATGTATTAACAATACTAAATATAATTTTTGTTTTGAAGAATTTTTAAACATTTTATTGGATCAATAAGTAACATCAGCAACAAACATCCAGTTATTATGACAATAACCTCCTTTTTGGTCCAATTTTAAACATTTTTAATCAACTAGTTCTAGTAAAAACTAGAAAAAGGTTTTTGCTGACAAAAACGAAACGGCCCTGATGAAAAAGTGTGAAGTAATCCGTAAAAGATGTTATCATACACAATATCCTGGTAATGCTTATAATTGTATGAATGGTAAATTAATTCTAAAGAAACCTTCCTGTGAGTAAGCCTGATCAATGTGTCAATTTTAACTGATGTTAGTTGAACAGTAAGTCAGCTGGGGGCTGAAAACCCATTTTTTACTGTAAGATGGGCATATGTGGACTTCAAGGTGGACAGAAAATAAGAATGTCCCTTTTGGCATCCTTTATAAGTGACACTGTGCAAATTTAACCGAAGTCAGTTGATCAATAAGTTAGTTGGAGGCTGGACACCCCCTTCTGTTACTGTCAGGTGACCATAACTTCATTCATATTGGGGCATTAAGTTGACCATAAAATAACAGTGTCCCTTTTGCCATCCTTTATAGGTGTGCAAAGTTTAACCGAGGTCAGTTGAACAATAAGATAGTTGGAGGCTGAAAACCCCCTTGTTTCACTTTAAGGTGGCTACCACTCCCTTCATATTGAGAGTTTAAGGTGACCATAAGTATAATTGTTATCTATTTTAATACCAGTGATAATTTAGATGTAAAAAAATGGAAAAAGAAAGGAGGCAGAGGATTTTATTCCAATTTGATGACTTTAAGCAGACCATAAGTCCATTAACATTTAGAGTTTAAGGTCACCATAAAGTCAGGATATTGCTTTGGCAAATCTTAATATATGTGCCAAGTTTGGTTGAAAAAAGTGAAAAACTAAGTGAACTGGAAGGCTAAAACCCCCCTTTTTGACATTAAGGTTACCTTAAGATTGCAGATACAGGGCTAAAACTTCGGCATGTGAAAGATTATCAAAAAGTAGCTGAATAAGTTATTCCAACAAAACACCGAAATCCTGACCGTTTTTGAGATACAGAGCAAATACCCATTTTTTAAAAATTTATGAAAATAAAATGCCTCCCATTCAGGCATCTATGGTGCAATTGATCAAAAAATCCTTTCCGACCTTCGAAATTTGGTCCAGAATGTACCTGATCAATTTTATAGCACAGGTGTGTGTGTTTTTTTCCGAAATGCGATGATGGGGTGTTTTTGAAAAATGCTTAAGGTTACCTTAAGTAAAGCTTAAGGTCTACGCAAAGTATCCCAAAAATTTTTCCCGCCCTTATAGTTTTAAAGAAACATAAGAAGGAAAGAAAAATTTGAAAGCCCATGAAGTTATTCAAGGGAGACCATAATCCTGCGGCAGCAGCGGTGGCGCTCAGTCAAACTTTGGTGAAAACAAATAAGCATCCCTGATGGGCCTTAATTATCTAGTATCTGAGATTGTTGTACTGGACAATGTCAGATCGCATTTGGCCAACTGAGAAAACTTCATCCAAGAATTACAGCTGTTAGAACATTTCTACTGAAAGTTCATTACATACTGAGAACTTCATATATAGATTTCTATACAAAAAGGGAATTTTCTGTGTAAGCAATATCTATTTAAAGTGGGTTGTCTAATGTGGCTGTTAGATTTTAGATACTTTTTATCTTTATTTTCTCTAGTTTGAATACTTTAGTGTCAGTTTAAACATTTACTCATTTTATTCAAAGAAATTTGTTATTTATTGTAACAGATGAATAAATTTAAATTTTCAAAATAATTCAATCAACTGTTAAATTTTGATAGTTTCTAAACAATGAAATGTTCAACTTTAGGTTGAAAATACAAACCACTGATATTTCAGGGTAACGTTATTAATCTGAGATTGAATATTTTAGTAACTTGAATATTTAAGAAAATCATGTGTCAAATTGTTTCACTTCAAACTTAACTACGTTTACATTCATAAATCAGATTATTTTAAAGGAGTCCCTGATCGATGGATTATGTCTCAATTTTAAATATTATTTTTTTAAAAAGCTATTTTTGTTGGAAATGACAGTCCATTTTGGTATATTCTAAAAGATACAAAGAATTTCTTTACCACAATGAGAAACATAAGTGTGTTGAACCGAGGGTGGTCTTTGAATAACCATAACACAGGACAGTAATGTAACAATATTATTAAAATGTCCACTCATAACCATGACTTGCTATCGTGTTAAACCTTATTAAAAACATTTTCCAGTCATAAAGATATTGTCACATGTACTATATATTGTTATGGTTTTAAATTGCACATTTTCCTTCATGTTTTATTTTATAGCGTATACATGATATACATATACTGGGTATTCTTTAGGTTATATTTAAGTGGGCCAGTTAACTGTCCTGTATCTGAGATTTGTGGTTATTTGCGGGCTCCTCACAAATTGCAGGTCCCTGTAGTTTGCGGGCTATTTGCAAACCCCCACAGTTTTGTGGGCTATTGCGGGCACCCGTAGTTTGCGGGCTTTATGTTATGTCACAGTTTTGCGGGCTAATGATTGATGGGATGTGGGCTTTGGTGCAGAAAACAGTGTAAAAGGAGAGGTACACAGCCAGTTGAGTTATGTCGTGTTAGGTAGTAACATCTTGAGTTGTGTTAGAGAGACTCTAGGGTTAGAGTCTTGAGTGAAGTGAGAGGCTTCAGTGTACATACTATTAGTTGTTTTTATTGTGAAAAATTGTATATAATCTGTATATAAAGACAATATAAGTGTATTAGTATAAAGTTGGTGTTTTTTCATTGAAAATTTGGCCACACACCACATAAGAGGACAAAAACAGAAAAATAGAAACCCAACAAATGGTGGCAGTGGTGGGATGTGGACTTGTACACGTTACTGGAGAAAATAACTGTTTGTAAACTGTATCAACATGTTATAGGAGAGGTTAATTGTGTCAAAAACTGTAAGTACATTGTGTCTAGAATAAACTGTGAAATAGAACTTTGAAAAGTGAACTGAACCATTGAGAAAATGCCACCAAAGAAGGACACCTCCAAGTCAAACACAACAGAACCCTCAGAAGATGAGGCAAGCTATAGAGAACAGCTGGAGGCACTACAGCTTCATCTTGAAGAGGTCAGAGCACTTGCCAGGGAGGCTCAGGAAAGAGTTTTATCTGCCGAAGCGATCATGAGCAGATCCTCGAAAGAGTAAGAATGTGTGAGACATCTGCAGAAGAGGTGAAAAGGTGCAGCAGTTGCGGTGAAAACTCTCCCAGAACTTCGAGCACCTGGAGAGATGTACTCAAGATAATGCCAGGCTGTCTGACGAGCTAGTAGAGAAGTCAAAGGAGGCAGATGCAGCCAGACAGGCCCTAATA
This sequence comes from Sabellastarte sp. h YS-2021, assembly GCA_964017235.1. NCBI lineage: Eukaryota > Metazoa > Annelida > Polychaeta > Sabellida > Sabellidae > Sabellastarte > Sabellastarte sp. h YS-2021. Next base: position 86,799,321 of record OZ024934.1, read on the forward strand.
ATGTCGCAGGGCCAGACACCAAATATCAGGGGTCACATACATCAGCAAGGCATCTCCCCACCTGTGTCTCCACTTATGCAGGGTACTCTGTCTGTCCAGCCAGTGCCAAGGGGATCCCCACAATTTTCAAGAGGGGAATCATCTCGGGTATCCAGTGATGTCCCACTACCACGTCAGATGTTATTCGATGGAAGGTCATCCTGGGATGGCTTCATAAAGTCTTGTGGGTGGAGCCAAGAGGAAAAGTTGTTTCAGCTAACAAATAGCCTCCATGATGATGGTTTTCTCCCAAATGAGTCACTCCAGTCGTTTGATGTGCTGGTGGCTGTACTGGAGCTGCGTTTTAAGGACAGGAGTCCTGTGACGTCTTATTTGGCACAGCTAGAAGTGAGGAAACTTTAGCCTCGGGAAAAGGTGTCAGAGTTCTTGGCTGACATCAGGAGGTTAGTGCTGAGGAGCTACCCAACAGCTGATGACAGGACCAGGGAGACCATCGGGATGCGACAGTTTCTGAAGGGATTACCTGATCAGAACACACCTGTGGCAGTGGGAATGAAGGACCCCCAGACCCAAGAGGAGGCCCATACTGCCTGGGAAACTTACAGTAGTCTGAGGGAAGATCTTGGAAGACCACCAAGAGCAAGAGTGGCAACTACCGTCGATAATCCAGAGGCCCAGTAAGTGACACAATAGCAGTTGAAGCAGTTTGGGGAGGAGATCCTTATTGGTGTCGACAAGCGAATCACCAAGCTCGAGTCAATGCTGAAGAGCCTGGAGAAGAAAAACCATCCTAGATCCAGGAACAAAGCAGACGCAGAGTGCTACAGTTGCCATGAGAAAGAACATTATGCCCGCGAATGTCCATTGAAGAATCCTGAAGGCTCGGGAAACTAAAGGTGACCGGATCTGATGGCCAAGGTTCGGTCAAGCCTGACTTGTACATAGTGAGAGTAGGTAGACACCCACCTGTAGCTGGTGTATCTGTGTATTTGCCATTATGTATTTGTGAGACTTTTTGAGAGAATCCCTGAAGAAGTTAGGCCAAAGATTGTAGACACTGGATGTAAAATGAAACTAGAAGTAGCAGATAAAGGTCTAGTTGATGTGATTGGGGCTGCTGATATCAAATTTGAGGTACATAGGGCATGTGTTAATAGCTCCCATTGAGGAGGACCGTTTGATAGTGATGGACTTTTTATTTGCACAGAACTTTGAACTTTCCACCTGGGGACTGAAATTGAATGGCCAGCCAGTTGCTACTGATATAGAGGGCATCAGTTTGGACAATGTTAAGGTATCTGTGAGAGAAGACACTGTCATTCCGCCAAAGTCAGCTTTTAGTCAGTGCTAAGCTGAAATGTCACAAGTTTGAAACACACAACAGCACTTACTGAGCCCATTCAGATTTGGACGTGAATTTCGGTCGTCAGTGCATCCATTACGACGCTATTTTTATGTAGAAAATATTTCTGCTTTAGAAGCGAATTTCGGTTGGTAGGAAGTGTAGATACACACGCAATATGTATAACACTGAAGATAAGCTGTATATTTTAAAATTAAATGGTTTCGAGCGATTTCCTGGCAAGTTGTTTACGTCCACCATTGTTAAAAGCGAGATTTCATGCATGACGAGAGATCCTTCCAAAACAGCCAGTGAGTGCTGGTGTTGTACACTAGCAAATCTACTCAAAACGTTATATATTGAAAGAAAGCCTGATCTCTGCACAGAAACAATCGAAACAACAAGCCAGGACAATGAACTTTCGTGGGAAACAAACAAATTATACTAAATCTCGGAAACTCTTGACATTTAACCCTGGAAAGTCCATCGGAAAATAAAAACTGCAACAAATATTCAATAGGGAATGCAACAAAAGAACTATATTTCTGAAACTACCCACTGAATTTTTATCAAACAAAAAGCAACAGATTTGTAGCTTCAATAAAATAATCATACAATAATATTTCATTCCAATTGCACTAAAATGAAGTTTGTTGACTGGAGTTCAGCTTTTTAAAATATTTGTAGCTTCAATAAAATAATCATACAATAATATTTCATTCCAATTGCACTAAAATGAAGTTTGTTGACTGGAGTTCAGCTTTTTAAAATATTTTTTAAATTAATCTATCAACAGATACATATTATTTATCAGTAGAAAGGAAAATAACCAGTGCTTCTATATTTTTAAATATAACCAGAAATAAGGGAGAAAAAATATTATTTGCACCCCATTTTCACACAATGGTACCCCATTTTTGATGTGCCATAAGGTACAAGGTACCCACCATTTCATAACCCTAACGCAAACACTGGACTCAGAAAAAAATGATTGTGACTCCATTTTTGGAGGTCATTAAGTCCGTTGGACTCCATATTTTAGAGGTACTTTGCGAACACTGATAAGGGTGGCCCGTCTTGGAGATGGACCTGACCCTGTCATTGGGGAGTGGCCTGCACCTCTACAGTACATTTACCACAAGAACATTGAAGATTTGTCTTTTGAGGAAAGCAAGCAGTTGGCAAAGCTTATTGGACACAACAAACATGCATTTGCCATGTCTCATACCGATTCGGGGCAGACATCAGTGGTAGAACACAATATAAGTACAGGATCTGCCAAGCCCATTAAACAACAACCAAGGCGGACCACAAAAGCCCTTGAAGAAGAAGAGGAGAAAATACTGAAAGAGCAACTTGAAACTGGTATCATTCAAGAGTCAACCTCGCCATGGGCATCACCAATTGTGTATGTCAGAAAGAAAGATGGCACACTAAGGCCGTGTGTTGACTATCGCCGAGTCAATGAAGTGACTGAAAAAGATGCGTATCCTCTGCCTGTAACATCTGACTGTCTTGACTACGTTAATGGTTCCAGATATATGTCCAGCTTAGATCTTCAGTCGGGGTATTGGCAAATTAAAATGGATGAAAAAGACAGAGCAAAAACTGCTTTCACCTCAAGACATGGGTTATATGAATATCCGGTGATGCCCTTTGGTCTGACCAATGCTCCAGGTACTTTTCAGATATGTATGGAAATAGTGTTCAGAGGACTGCAGTGGAAATCAGTAGTTATATTTTTGGATGACTTGATTTTGTTCAATAATTCCTTTGACAGCCATCTTGAAAATTTAAATGAAGCTCTTGGAAGACTGACCAAAGCAGGATTGAAACTGAAGCCCAGCAAGTGTAATCTACTCCAGAAAGAAGTTGTGTTTTTGGGACATGTTGTATCAGCATCTGGTATAAAACCTGATCCATCAAAAATTGAAGTTGTTGCAAATTGGCCTGTTCCACAAACTGTCAATGATATTCGTGTTTTGTTGGTTTCTGTTCATATTACAGATGTTTCGTTAGGGGATTCTCAACTATTGTCAGCCCACTTACACATTTACTGAAGGCCAATGTAGTGTCTGAGTGGACTGATGAGTGCATGGGTGCATTTCAAAAGCTTAAAGATGTCATGACCAGTGACATAGTGATGGCATATCCAAAAGATTCTGGTGTCTTAGTATTAGACACAGATGCGCCTGGAACTGGAATTGGGGCTAGCCTTTCTAAAATCCAGTACTGTGAGAAGAGTGGAAAGGAAGAAGAAAGACCTATTGCACATGCTAGCAAAAGCTTGACTAAAAGCTCAAAGACAGTATTGTGTGACAAGAAAAGAACTTCTTGCTGTTGTGTATTTTGTACAGTATTTTAGACATTTTCTATTAGGTAGAGATTTTGTAATTAAAATGGACTAGTGAGATCATGTCATTTAAGGATCCGAGGGATCAGATGGCAGTACCAGTTCAAGATTATCCATCGTGATGGCAAGAAGCATTCAAATGCAGATGCGCTGTCAAGGGTTCCCTGTGACCCTGCAGAATGTTCCTGTTATGACGGCCAATCTGTGTTGTCTGATCTACCATGTGGAGGATGTGATGTGTGCAAGAAGAAACATGAACAGTGGTCATCATTCCAGGAATTGGATGATGTACCTCTAATGGCAAGGAGGGTAAAACCCAAGGATTTGTCGTGTCCTGCCCTTCAGTCATCCAGATGTTGAATCACTGGTTCATTCTTCATGTTCATAGTTTTGTGGATTACGACATTGTGGAGATGGTCCAGAGCTTTTGTTGGTTCTCCAGTGGTGCCAGTCAGCTGGATGGGGCACAAGCTTGGTGGGGAATCTGGTCATAAAGCAGTGCATTGGGTACATTCATCACATGCAGATGTGGCTGAAAACATAGACCCACCTCTCGGTGACCATTTAAGTGATGTAAAAGAACTGACTGAGTTAAGCAGTGGAAAAGACTCAGCAATGAGTCATCAGTAAATGTTCCTTAGTTTAAAGCAGTATTCGTCAAGAGACTTACATAAATTACAGACTGAAGATCCAGATATTGCTCCACTAATAAACTGGTTAGAGTTGAAAAGATGGTAAACCAACAAGGGACCAAGTGGCTAGTGAAAGTTCAGCAATAAGAAATCTTTGGCTACAGTGGGACCAGCTTGTGCTTAGTAAAGGGGTCTTGTACAGGAAGTGGCACAGCCCCAAGAAGAAGATAGCACCAAGTCTTCAGTTAATGGTGCCTGGGTCACTTCAAGATACTGTGTTAAAGTCAATGCACTGTGGAGTGACTGCCAGTCACTTAGGGGTAAAGAAGACAATTAGCAAAGTAAAGAAGGGCTTTTACTGGTACAGAATGAAGGAGTGAATTAGGTCCAGGATCACAGGGCAAGATGTTACGAAAAATTGTCTGGCAGCGCACCAGGCTGCCTACAGTTGGTGTTAGAGAGCCCGGTGGCTAAAGGAAGAGCCCGAAATATTTTATGATGAACTGTTCTCATCAATGTCATTAAAATTGCTAATTCTAGTCAAACTTGACTAAAACATAAAATCATGTAAAGCACTGTAGGCCCCATGAAAAAAACTCGAATGAATCCACGGCTGAAAATAATTATTTTCAAATGAATTCGTAGCTGAAAATACTTATCTTCGAATGAATTCATGGCTGAAAATAAAAAGTGTCATGGCAGACGTAAACAATGTTGAAATTAGAACTATTTCAACCATTGTTTTGTAAAATAAAGCTACAATATATCGAAATATGTACACATTTATGTATTTATTTGCTAGTAGCCCTTCGGTCAGCCTATCAGTGTACAATGGCAGCCTAGTCGAATTTTCGGCAGACTCGGGCTGCCGCACCACTGGAAACATCGAGCCCTGGATCAGAAACTGTACTGTTTGTGGGGCAAGGAAATCGCCCAATAAGAAACAGAAGTATACCCCACAGAACTTAATGGGCGACTATTTTACAAGATCGATAGAGGCATATGCTATACCGGAGTTCTCTGCAAAGACTGTAGCTGAAAAGTTAGTGTATGAATTTTTCTCAAGGTTTGGTACACCATTTGACTTACATTCTGATCAGGGTCAAAATTATGAAGCTTCACTGTTTAAGGAAGTGTGCAGATTATTGGAGATCAATAAAACCAGATCTTCACCTTATCACCCACAATCTAATGGAATGATTGAGAGGTTTAACAGAACTCTGTTGGACATGATTGCAGTGTATACTCAGACCAGAATCAGACTGATTGGGACAAGTATTTGCCTATGTTGACCTCAGCATACAGAAGTTGTGCAAATGAAAAGACAGGGTATACCCCCAATCTACTCATGCTTGGGAGAGAAGTTAATTTACCAATTGAACTAGCCCTGGGTGCTGTTGCTGGACCACCAGACAAATATGGAAGAGAGCCAGTATGTTTCAGAACTAAGAGATAAACTGGACAGTATATACCAGCTTGTTAGAGAATCATTCAAGATGAAGTTACCTAAGAAAGACAGTGATCCAAGGCTCAGTTCAAAAGCATATAAAGTAGGTGATCTAGTTTACTACCGGGATAGCACCAGAACAGTGGGGAAAAGCCCAAAATTAAAATCTGTTTAGAAAGGACCAAGTGTTGTAACCAGGAAATTTAGTGACCTTCTTTTTGAAGTTAAATCACATTGAGTTGGCAAATCTAAGATTCTTCATTTTGACAGGCTGAAACCCTACACCAGTGATTCTGTCCCAGAAATGGTTGAAAAGTTGAGAAACAACATTTTTCCCAGGGATGATCAGAAGAAAGTCAACCCATCCATGAGAAGACAGAACAGTTAGAAGTAAATGTTCAAAACAGTATGTTAAGCAGAAACATCAGCATTCCAATGGCAGTGAACCATCATATTTAGGTGATAAAGAGAACCCAGGAGAAGTGCAAGACAGAGAAAGGCTCCAGAGAGGTTGGAAAGAAATAGCCATATGACATGTAATTTTTGGTACCCACTTTTTGGTCCAGATTGTACCTGTTTATATGTAGGACAGATTGCGGGGTTTGGGCATTCTTTTGCCGGCTGCGGGCACTTACATACTATATAAGCTTTATAAAAGCTTTGACACTATACCTAAATTGTTGAACTGTTTGTATTCCAGAACTGTCACAAATAATTCATATAAACGAGAAAGGCATACTTTGAAACACTTACCATGGTTTTTTGCAAGTAATTTGTGTGTTGTGTGTGAAAGACAGTATACTTCTACCCCGAAATTACTAGAACATTGTGAATCAGACAAGCACATTGAGGCAGTGAAATTGAACAAAAATAACCTGGATATTAATCGAGAAAAGATTTTATTACAGAGAAGGTAGAGAAAAAGGGAGAAGAATTTGGCAAGTTTTTTGAGCCCTTTATTGTAAAGTAGTTCCTCACCAATTACGATTGACCGGACGAAATACTGGATCACATTGACCTCTTCCCAAATTCCCCAGTGAATGTCATGAACACCCCGGAGATGGACAGCAACGTGCCGGACACCTCAGCATTTAATGGGACACTGCCCTTGGAGTTCCCAAGGATGCCATGTCAACCATCTCAAGTGAGTTCAGTGGACAGTGGATGTAGCACACAAGGTAGTGTTGACAGTGGCTCTGCTTCTGCAGTTGAAGACCCGTGCGCCTCGGTAGCCAGTACTCCAAGGAGGAAAAGGGGAAGCTCTGAATTCCTAGCACTGGAAGATCTGCCAGAGCCACCAGCCAAAATAACCAAACGGGCAAGATGTCCATCGCTACCAGCTGAAGACAAGCTTTCTCTGGTCTTGGCAAGACTGCAGACCCTCGAGTCTAAAGTGGAGGGGCTGGGTAAGAAGGTGGTGGACACTGCAGAGAGTCAGGCAGCAGAGATGAAGGAAAAGCTGGCAAGGTTAGGAGAGCTGATTGAGGGCAACACCACCTCAATCCAAGACTACTCCAAAAGCCTGGCTGTGGTGTTGCAGAAAGACCTTGCAAAGCTGTTTGATATGATTCAGCTAATGAGGGACAGTCCCAGTGCTCACCCTATGTCCCAGGCCATGATGTCGGCGTTACTTACTATTTCTCAAGAGGCAGTGAAAGTATAGGAAACACCCTATCAGCCACAGAACTGATCATTTAGTGTGAGTAAAGTAAAATGATTATATAACAGTAAATGGAAAGTTCTTTTGTTTTTCTTTTTCTAGTGTAAAGAAAGACAGTTATAGACGGTATTTTTCCAGTGATTTAGTTTAAAGACATTATAACATTTTTTGATTCGTTTGATATACAGACAGTTCTTTACAGACTTTTTGTTTGGGCATTTTGTTTAACTGATAATTAAAAGACTGATTAAGATCAAAGGTGTCCAAAAAGGTAGATATTTGCTTAACTTAAATCAAGTCGGTATTTTTCCAGTGGTTTAGTTTAAAGACATTATAACATTTTTGATTCGTTTGATATACAGACAGTTCTTTACAGACTTTTTGTTTGGGCATTTTGTTTAACTGATAATTAAAAGACTGATTAAGATCAAAGGTGTCCAAAAAGGTAGATATTTGCTTAACTTAAATCAAGTGATCCTTAAACATTGCATTTTAAAGAGCTTTCAGTAATTTGTTTTGATACATTTATTATTATTATTATTATTGGAGTAAATTCATTTTTTCAGTAATGTTGGTAAAGAAACTTGTTTAGTGTGTTTGATGAGTCATGTTTAAACCAAATTTGAGACAGTTAAAGTGCAAGGAAGTAGTAGTGAGAACAAGGCCACTTGCCAGATTCACACTGCATGACATTCCATTCTAAGAAATCATTTTACCATGCTTACAGGAGTAAGCATACTGGTGGGGAATATTGTTATGGTTTTAAATTGCACATTTTCCTTCATGTTTTATTTTGTAGCATATAAATGATATACATGTACTGGGTATCCTTTAGGTTATGTTTAAGTGGGTCAGTTAACTGTCCTGTATCTGAGATTTGTGGGTATTTGCGGGCTCCTCAGAAATTTGTGGGCCCCCCCAGTTTGCGGGCTATTTGCGACCCCATGCAGTTTTGTGGGCTATTGCGGGCACCCATAGTTTGCGGGCACCCGCAGTTTGTGGGCTTTATGTTATGTCACAGTTTTGCGGGCTAATGATTGATGGGATGTGGGCTTTGGTGCAGAAAACAGTGTAAAAGGAGAGGCACACAGCCAGTTGAGTTATGTCGTGTTAGGTAGTAACATCTTGAGTTGTGTTAGAGAGACTCTAGGGTTAGAGTCTTGAGTAAAGTAAGAGGCTTCAGTGTACATAGTTGTTTTTATTGTGAAAAATGTATATAATCTGTATATAAAGACAATATAAGTGTATTAGTATAAAGTTGGTGTTTTTTTCATTGAAAATTGTTCCTTGAAACACAAATTTGGCCACACACCACATAAAAGGACAAAAACAGAAAAATAGAAACCCAACAATATCACCAACAATACCAGCTACTTTACAGTCACAACAAAGTTTTACTGTTTGATTTTAACCTGTGATAAATTGTTGCTGTGTACAATTAAGAATACTTCAAAAGTATAACTATAGTGTGTTTACATCAATTTATAATGTGTTTTTACATCTAAATATATAATATTATAAAATACAGAGATTTTATGGAATTATTTTCATACATATAGTTACTGTGTGGGGATAATTAAATTACTAATAAACGATCTCATTTTTCAAACTTTTTGGGCAATTAATTATATATTAATGTACATTATTATTATTTATATTTATTATATTTATTATTTTTGTTTATATAAACGTGTCAATATTATTGGCTGAATATTTACTTGATAATATAGTAATAATTATTCAAGATTACTAATAATATTATAAAATAACGCGTATAACAAAAATTATTTTCTTATGTATAAGTATTGTGTTTGACTTATTTATTTATTTATTTATTTGGGGTTTTATGTCGCTTTCAACACTGTACAGGTCATATTATGACGGGTAGTTGGAAGGGCAGAGGAAACCAGTACATACAGTTCATTAGGGTTCTGTACTGTAAACTGCCAACCAACGGCAAGCAACTACCAGCTTTCCCACTTGAGGCCGTGCTGGGAATCGAACCCCGGCCTCAGAGGTGGGAGGCAAGAGTGTTACCACTCTGCCACCGTGGCCCCCAAGTATTGTGTTTGAATTATTAATATAATTATATTTATTTTTGGAACTATTTTTTTTATTTAGCAATTATTATATAGCTTATAAATGAAATATTGTAAACACATTATTCATTATTATAAACTGACAGAATATATAAACATTAAGGGTTGTATATTTACAATGTGCATGACTGATACATTAATGAATGTATTATTATTATTATTATTGTTATTTTTACAATTAATAATTTAAAGAATGTATTGATATTATTAGCTTAATAGCTGCATAAGAATACAGTAAAATAATTATTCAATATTGATTATAATATTATAAAATTACATGTGTAATAGAAATTATTTTCACATGTACATAAACTTTTCTTTTTTAATTATTAATATAATTTTAATTATTTTTAGAACTTATTTAACAATTATTATATAATTTATGAAATATTTTAAACGTATTATTTATTACTAAAACTTACAGAATAGATAAGCATTAAGAGTTGTATATTTACAATGTGCAGGACTGATCCATGAGTGTATTATTATTATTTTTTAATTATTAATTCAAGGAATGTATCAATATTATTTGCTGAATATTTACAGAAGAAACAGAAATACAATTATTCAATATTAATTATATTATAAAATAACACATGTAACAAAAATTATTTTCACATCTATGTATAATTATTGTGTTTGAATTATCAAGATGATTATGATTATTTTTGGAACTTATTTAGCAATTATTATATGATTTATAAATGAATTTTTTTTAAATACATTATTATTAATAATCACCATAAATTTACAGAATATACAAGCATTATGGGTTGCATATTTACAATGTGGATGACTGATGCATTTATGGATACATGATAGTTATTATTATTAATCTACAGAATACATCAATATTATTGGCTCAATATTTACATAACAATAATAAAGTAATTTAATTATTGAAATTTAATTATAATATCACAAAGTAACACATTTAACAGAAATTATTTTCACATGTGTAACTATTGTGTCAGATTATGGATAAAATTACACTAATTTTTTTTAACTTATTTAGCAAATAATTTTATAATTTATGAAGAAAATATTTTCAAATAAATCATCATTATTATTATTAAAACTTCTAAAAACTTACAGAATATGCAAGCATTATGGGTTGCACAATTACAATGTGCATAACTGATACACAAACTGACTATGATATGAAACAGAAATTTAATCTTTAAATACATTATTATACATTACTATTAATTTACACAATTTATTAGCATTATGGGTTAATATTTCCAATGTGTATAGTGGTAATATGCACAAAATTCAAGTCATGAACAGTCAAAAGTTTCAAATAATTTAAACATGTTGTAGAGTGCTATCATGTTAATAGAAGTAACATTCATAATGATTTTAGGATTATATTTCTTAATGATAGCTATCCAAAAGATTTTAAGATTATATTTCTTAATGATAGCTATCCAAAAGGGCTTCTGTTGGTTTCATAGAAACTATTTTTCTTTAGACATTGGGAAGTTACAAGTAACTTTGTTTCAGGATCTAAGTTAATCATGTTTTTCAATGAAATCAGATACTCGTGTATATCCTACTTTGTAACCTTTGAAAGTGGCCATTTTCAATTTAAATCTTTGAAACATATTACCCCAAAATTACATCCAATACCATAAAGTTTAGTCCTAAGATGTCTTATGTTGTGAAAACATGTTATGTAAGACACAAATTTTTTATTCTGATTCAGATATATTAGGTCGATATATCAAATAAAATTAATTTAAAATGAAATATAAAATTCATTTAAAACATACACCCAACATCACAGTTTCCAAATGTTGTTGACGTGTATATAATCTATGAATGTATTTTTCATTTTTTTAGTACATGGTGCTAAAAACAACACATGTTTATTCTAATTAAGATCACCTAAGACACTGAAAAAAGTTTCATCATTTATGCAACATAATAACTGACTCACTTAATCCAAGTAACAATATCCGGGATTGACCAGATATTCAGCAAAATTAGCTTTAAAATCTCATATTTGCTTAAACACAATAACCCAGGTTTTCTTTGCATTTTGTTTATAGTTCCAGATTTTATGTGATTTTTGCAACTCAAACAATTTGTGTAATTTTAGTTTGTATAATATGTTCCATTGTTCTGTTCAGATTTGCAAAATAAACAGATTAAGTAATTTACATGGATAATTAATTATAACAAGGACACTTTATGCAATAGTCCTATTTAATTTGCATGTTTTTCATCAACAATATTTTATCGAAGCAGTTAGGCAAAATAAAAAAAGATTATGATAGGCCTTCTTCACAGGAAGAATTATTTACAAAATATGATCAGATGAAAATGCTGAACTTGTGGAGTAAATAAGTCTGCATTGTAAAAGAAAATGAGAATTATTTTCTGCTGAAAGGTCACAAGCCGAGTTTTGTTTAACATGTAAACTGATGATGTTATTTAAGAGGGCTACAGTTCATTCGCATTTTGGAGTGTATCACATTCCAATATCTAATGCTGATTCAAAAAATTTTTTCCTAAACATTTAATTGCTTTAGATTACCCAAATATTTTCTTTTGTGCTATAAGTCTTTGAAGGAAGTTAGTGAATTCTCATTTTTTTATAAAATTATAAATTTCATTTCACAATTTTATTCCAACTGGAAAGAAGGAAATTTGATGCAATTTTATTCTAAACGTTGGTGGTTATATATATTATCACGTCAGTTTCGCAACTGATATTTTGTTGTGCAGCCAACTAGTGGGGAAATTAAAGACTTCAAATACTCTGGGGTATGGTTATTTAAGATATTATACATCATTATGTGTGCTGATGGCACCTCTTATGTAAATTCTGCCAGCCTTGTTCGTCATACAAAAACTGAATATTAGATCTATAAGGAGCACTGCTAACAAGTCTCATGGCTGAAATTTTAATGGTATCTAATTTGCATAAATCAAAGTGAGAATTTACATTTTATAGATTCTGGTAAAGCCTTTGACAGACTGTTCCTTGGTTCTTCCCCATTGTCTCAACACAAAGATATTTACCCCCACCTAACGTTGTGTTAGAAATGTACAACCCGTCCCAGGGAGGGGGTTTTATTCAGCATAGAGCAGCCACCCGCACCCCAGTGATTGTAGGAAACTTACTGATAGTTCCTATGAACTCCACGTCAACCAGAAGTAGGGTGAAGGCCCCATTAGAGCCAGAGCTAGACAGCTGGCCAATATTCACACAAAATTTAGACAATATACAAGAATAATATAACAGGGATGGATTGGACAGACACCAGGGTTCAAAATTAATCAATATTTTGTGAATTTTGCTTACACAGTCTAAATTACACACCATATAACACTGAAATACTGGTCACTGTGGCAAGGATCTTTTCAGGCAAATGATAACAAAACTTGTATTAAAGACAAATTAATGGACGACTGAAACAATGCAGGTGCAAGTATGAAAGTTTATAGGTTTGGAAGAATCTGCCACAGTAACCAATATCATTGGAGTAATGAGCAAGGTAACGTTGAACCCTTTTAAGTTCAGTAACTTTGTGACAAGCAAGATGGTTCCCATTATTGAAAACATTTATATTTTAGGCAGTTATAAATTGGCCGACAATCCATCGAAAGAATAAAACGACTATAAACTTGGCAATATATTTCATATTTTGACTTTACATGACGAGAAAATGTAGTTCATAAACTTTGAAATATCAGACAAAGGCATTTCCATTATTACAACTCATCATGCTTGCACAATATCAATGACAGAAATATAAAGTATAGGATATTAGTTCACTTTAAGGACCCAAAAAATTGGAAAAATTGGAAAAAGACTGTATATATACAGGATCTTCACACAACTGAGTTCAACTCAAAAGGGTTCAACAAGTGCAACTGATTTACTGGTGTTGTAGTGCAATAAATTTATAGATACAGTAATGTTTACATTTGCGCAAAAAGCCAAATATGGCAAAGAAACCTTTGAGAATATCGAAAGTGCCATAACACAAAAACTGAAAATGGCAACATAGTAACTGGCAATAAATTAGAAGGAAACGATACAAGAACTTGACCATGTATGCTCTGACAACACCAGTGACAATCACAATATGTTCATATTTTTATTAAGGATAGCGGACTACAGTAGACTCTGCAGAATTAGAACTCCCAATATCCACAGATTCTGATTTTATGGCTAAGGTCCATTATTTATAGTAGACTCTGTGTAATGAGAAGCTCTCCAATCTCCAAAGGATTTGCTTCTGGTAATGACAAACTTTCACTGATACCAAGAAATACTATACTGTCACATTTTTTTTTATTTTGGGACCCTAGAACTTGTTGCAGTTTTAAACTATTTCAACTTAATGTAAGTTCTAGTTGTACAGAGTCTACTGAGAACACCTCTCATATGCAAGGTTTTGTTGTTGACACTTTCTGTTGGGGAAAAGAATCTGGCAGATATATATTTACATGTCAAGTCCTTTACTGCCACAAGTTCCAATGAAGTTACCTCCAAACACACCATCAAAAAACAAATGACATTTAGAATGCATGAATAATAACAAAACAACAACAGAGTTATAATATACTCTACATCACCTTTAGAGAAGACAACCATTTGCAGTAGTGGTAACATGTGGTCTTCATCCTGGTTTCATCCGGTATGCTGTTCTGGCTTAATCTGGATATGATGAGCATCAACATCTATTACTCCACAGTTAAAAGTGCTGGCCCTTGTTCCTTATTCACGTTTTCTCCTGAAAGAACAAAATGAAAGGTAAGAAATCAAGTAAATTAAACCTGCTGAATGAGCACATATATTGTGACTGAGTTAATCACTCACCACTGGTGGCTTTTATACTCAACATAATCTCATGGGAATTCGCTGATAGTGTAACCCACTGCAGGCCTGTAGCTTGGTTTATATATTTTATTTTTTGTTTTACATCGCGTTCAACAGCCAGGGTCATATTGTGACGGGTAGTTTATGGAAGGAACCAGAGCATACTAGTTGGTCAAGATACTGCGCCATGAACTACCGGGCACCAGCAAGTAACTACCAACTTACCAACATAAAGTTCCCGGGCCGAGATTCGAACCGCGGACCTCAGAGGTTGAAGGCAAGCACTCTAACCGCTACTCAACCAAGCCCTTGGCCTGTAGTTTGAGACAGTTGTAGTATTTAAATGTGTCTATTCAGATTTCATAAGTGCTCTAATTTTACTTTCCCTGCATTAATAGCTCGATATAATACCCACATAAGCAAACAGTTTGGGGAAAAAGTAGCCTGTGAAAATATAAAAAAACAGGGGCCGATTTCACAAAGGGTCTTACACTTAGCCAAGTTTTTGGCTAAGTCAGGGACTTAAATCCAAGACTTTGATCTTAACTAGGTCTGGGACTTAAATGGATTTCACAAAGGGTGACTTAGCTAAGTCCAAGCTTATCATATAACCACAGTGGCTTTCTGTGTCATGTGACCTTTTATTTCTGTTCAAAATATACTATTGGTCATTCATTTGATGCATTTTATCTAAGGATAAGTGCTGCTTTGAAATGGAAAACCTTGTTAAAACCTATAAACTTCCCAAAAATTACTTTTTTGAGGTGTTTTGTATAATTGTACTTTATTTACAGCCATTTCAAATTTTGAAGTGAAGAAAAATTTATGGGGGCCATATTTAAGTCCTCTTTACAAAATTTAAGCCCAATACCTACCAGGCTTAAAGTTAAGTCCACTGACTTAGCTGCTTTGTGAAATCCGCTAAGTCTAAGACCACAGACTTACATTCTGTTGACAAAATTTAAGACCAAAGTCTTAAATTTAAGTCTAAGTCTGGGCTTAAGTCACTTTGTGAAATCGGCCCCAGATGTTTTATGAATAGCTTTGGTTTGCTAGACTTATAAACATATGTCCACAATGACCTTTCTTAGATTTTTTATGTATTTTGTGAAAGTGGGAGGTTGCAAAATGTCATACAATATGACAGTGGAACAACTAAAACAAAATGCATGTGTGGTCTGACTTAGTTGAAAAATCATTATCTGTACAAATGGTAAGTTTTGGGGAAGTAAAAATATTGTGAATATGTTGTTGATGCACATTACTATCAGTCTGCGTGAACTTTGACTTTTGACCAAAAAAAATTCTGAATATACACACCTTAAGTAAACCTTGATTGTAAAAAGGTCCCACAACCCTGAATTATTTACCTCCGATTTACTTGGAAGATTATTGGTGGTGGTGAACCTATTCATGCCTGTATTTCTGTATTCACACCCATCCTCAGTTTTCTTAAAGATTTATACTTTTTTTGTGTGTTATATCATTATGAAATTGATCACAGACATTGGTTATTTATTGTGTAACTGTGATTCTCTTTGTGTGTGGGTGTGAATAGGTATGTGGGCATGAACTGGCCCACCACCACAACTCATTTTACTGAATCATTTACTTTCTATGTTAAAATTGTTTTATCACCCCTCAAAAGTAAATAACACATTTGAAAGCAATCGTTGATAAAGTTAAATCTGAAAACCACAGTAAAGTTTACTGTAGAATTCATATTTGAAAGCAACAGCTAGTACTTTATGCATTTCAAAGCAATGATAAAGCTTGCAGTTCATTTGAAAGAAATACTACTTTTAGGCATCACCTAACCGCGGACATAACTTAGCCACCAACATCATATTTTGAAATTTCTATAAATCTAAAAGCCTGTACTGTACTAGTATCATTCTTGAATGGTCTATTATAATAAGATTTATGATGAGTACCAATTTAAAACCCTGTGCAACCACACATTTGTCTGTTTGAAGCATTCAAATGAGTGGCGACCAAGTTATGCCTACTGTACTGTAGAAGCAGTAGTGCATTTTTTAAACATCTTAAAGCAACAGTACATTTAGTTCTAGAAAACATTGGAAAGCAACAGTAAATATAATGAATATTGGTTGAATAAAGTGAATATCATTATATATCCCATAGAATATGCTTTGTAATCGCACCTGTTTAGAAACTACACTGTATCCAGACTATTCCACATATATTTGCCTTTTTGCCCCAATATTCATTCTGATATCCCATCACTTTTTCACTTTGGTTGAAGGATAAAAGTTCAACAATTTGCCCCAACAACCTTTTTCAGCAAACTTTGTCTGGCGCGTGTCAACTTCTGATTCATGTGTCACTCTACAATCACCTACAAAGTGTTATCCAAACATCGAGTTTCAACGTTGGTCTACTTAATTTAACATATATTCAGAACGCATTGGATTATGATATTGACGCAATATGGTAGAAAATTAACTTTTACTTTCTTTAATAATTAATTTAAGATGTTTGTATTTATGGTTAAAGTTAACAGGATTTTCTGTATCCCTAAAATAATCATGTTTAAAATCTCCCCGTAAGTCACCACCTTAAAGTGGGAAGACAATGCGACATTGTCAAATATGGAAATCTCTGGGGAGGGAGCTGTGAACATCTCCAAATTTTACGGCCACGACCCAATTAGTTTTGAATAACTACAGATTCATATTAAACACATTAACCACATTCAGTAGGACGACTGAGATCATACCAGATAATCTAGTTTCAATGTCTCCTGTTATTTGAAGGCCAGTAGTGTTGGACTAATTTACGCCCATCTACCTGTTCACGCTCCCTTGAATTTTCTTATAAATTTATACCTTTTGATTAAATATGTTAACCACGTCATAGATAATTATAAAATTGATCGTATTTATTGGTAATTTATCGTATATCTAGGATGGACTTCAATTAATTTAGGGTGGGCATGAATAGGTCCATGGGCATGAATTTGTCCACCACCACTACATATAGTTTAGGGGTCACGGTGGCAAAGTTGTAACAATCGCTCCCACCTCTGAGGTTGGTGGTTCAAACCCAGGGCCTGTATTCACGAAAGGTCTTAGACTTAGCCAGGTCTTAATAGGCTTAAATCCAGGCTTAAAGTTAAGACTTTTGTCTCAGCTAAGTTTTGTCTTTAAACCGTATTCACAAAGGGTGACTTAGCTAAGTCCAAGATTATCAAATAACTACAGTGGTTTTGAAATGGAAAACCTTATTACCGCATATAAACTTCCCAAAGACTGCTTTAGTAATGAGGGGACCTACCGTTAATTTACTTTCCTATTACCTATATTCTTAGAATTTGCTAGAAGAGTATGATCTACCTATTCAATACTTATGACTTAATTCATTAGTTAAAAGTTAGGAAAGTGTCATTTACTGTTTTTCTGGCCAAACTTTTATTACTACAAACATACAGATTTTTATAGTTAATGTGACAATTGGTAAATTAACAAACAGTTGCGCTAAATCATGGGGTGAGGGGACCAACTGTTAATTTAATAATCACATCATCTCTCAGTAAACAGTATAAAGAAAAACAGCCATTTAGTGTGTTTCAGACTGCCCTGCAGAATACGTTAATCTTGAGTTATTTATATCAGTGTAATGGCAAACCCCCTATAGGGTTGCATTTCAGTCGTAATGAACTGGTCTACGCATTTTGAACTTACCCTGATGTCTGTAGCCAATCATAGTCCTCCTTCTAAACCCGGCCAATCAGAAGCCTTCTATGGTTGTGGAGTGGCTGAAGAGCTTGTATCTCATCATTTGTGTTCTGATACCTGAACAAGTAACATGTTTTAAATGAAAGCTTTTAAATTGACATTATATACTGGATTATGGCTGCTAATACTTCTACGGATACGTTACCTAAACCCGCACTTGGATTCTGTAAGAAATGCAATAGCGACCATGAGAAACCCATTGGAAATAAGTGCGAGAAACTTAAGAATGTGAAAGAAGAGAAACATGATCTCAGTCGCGAGACTGTAAAGAAAACATCACGGGGAAAGCCAGCTGACTCTCACGAGAAGATGATGGATATGATGTTACATACTATGAACTCCGTTACTGAGAAACTGGCTAGTATGGATGAAAGAATATCGGGGTTGACAGCACGTATTGATACTCCGGCTGTAAAACCTTCTACAAGGAAATCTCGTTCCCGAGAACAAGTCAAACGACGGGGAACTCCTGATAAAGAAGAAGCACTGTTTAGTTCACCAGTGGCTGCTCACGCAGTTATACAGGAGGGAGGCACAGCTTACTCTCAAGTATTCGCGGACACGGCAGTGGCCATTAAACCTACACCAGTACGTCCAAAGAAACATAAGGCAACCATAGACTTGGGCTGTACACCTCTCATGCAGACGGCCACTGCACGCGTGACTTCAACTGTTACATCTCAGACAGTTTCCCAATCTTTAGCTGAGACTGTTGCACAACCACAGGTGACTTCAACTGTTACATCTCAGACAGTTTCCCAACCTTTAGCTGAGACTGTTGCACAACCACAGGATCCACCTTCGCAGATCTGGACTACACCACAAGATATCGTGCAGCAACCACCTGATAGTGGACCTCAGACAAAGCAACCTGTTATCCAGGACTGTAATCAAAACATTCTGTTTGGACAGGTGGACCAGTTTGGCAATCCTGTGAGAGTGCAAGGTCCAGCTGAGGCAATTCCCGAAGTACGTGATACATTTGTTCCAGTCACGGAGCATCCCATAACTGTTGATGCCAGACCTGTATCGAATATAAATATGCTGAGATCGAACCCACTGATTCAGCAAATGGTGGAGGAGCGGATGGCGCTGTTAGAAGCGAAGATGAAACTTGAATTACAAGGGGGTATGTCGCGACGCAGAAAAAGTGGCAGATACAACATTTCGGACACCCCACATTCAACACCACACTTAAGATGGCCAAATGAATCTTGTGTCATCGGCACAGCTAGGAAACGGACGACCTTTGATGAACTCACGTTGGGGCAATTTGTCATAGGATTGGTAACTAATGCACTTGATACGCAGCACATACCCACTATGAAGAATATGCTGAATGAGTTAGTTGAGACGGTTAAGTTGGCGGAAAACATTTCTTGGCCCATTGCCAGGGGTGCCTTTGCTGCTTCGATGCTCAAAATTGAAGACGAAGGAATTACATGGGCTGATTCTAGAACTCTCGCGGACCATCGTCTTACTTACTCTCAATCCGCCGTATTCTCAGGATCAACAACAATGTCGCCCCGCATCCAACAGACAACCCCTGGCAATTGATCGATTAAGAAAATTGCATGCAAGTGGTTTAACGAGGGCACGTGTCCTCATTCAGCAGATCACCTGGATACAACGGGTACGACGTTATTTCGACATGTCTGCCTTTATTGTTTTAAGACTCTGAAACGCAATAATGTTCACGTGGAAGCTGATTGCTTCAACAAGAAGAAAACTGGTATGGACTAGGGAAACATTGGCTGTAACTTTGACTGCTTGTCACATATGTATAATTCTGTTAATTGTAACTTTACTCAGTATGCTTATTGTCATAAAAGTGGTGTTGGGTGTAATTTTAAGGGGTTCTCCCCGTGTGTTGAATCTGTGGAGTGTCTGGATGATGTATCTGCCAACTTTGTACATATTAATTACATGCATAGTAAAGGTCCTTATGGTAACTTGCGAGATCGTTCAGTGGCTAACTTTATTGGTAGCCCATTACTAGCTTACTGTAATTGTCACAAGCTGGAAGAACATTTGTTCGGAGACAAGGCCAACGAGAGTTTAAATCTCAGATCTCGGATAAAGAGATGTGCACCTGAAAATGTTGTTCCAACAAACTTTAGTGAATCAGTGATATCAGTAAGGACTGAATCATGCGGTGGTCAGTTATCAGTTAATGAAGATCCTGTTATTGAGTTACAAAGACATTGTGGTTCTGTAAATAAAGTTGAGCAATTTAACTATGATCTTGGTTTTGTTACACAACCATCTAAGCAAAATATTGCCTTCAATAGCACACCTATTAATATGAAAGATCATAAAGCTTACCTGGCATTGGTGTCAGATGTATTGGCATCTGGTCTGCCCAATTATCGTTCCGTTCGCGTTCCACTGCCTTCTGTTTTCAACTGGAGCTACCTACAACAGCACATAGGTTCATATCATGATGGTAGGTTGCTGGATTATCTAAAGTTTGGTTTCCCACTTAACATCGCTTCAAGGGACCAAATTACAAATAATGCACAGGACAACCATGCATCTGCAAATGAATATGGAGAGGAGATTGATGCCTTCTTTAAGAAGGAATTGGAAGAAGGTGCGTTATTTGGCCCATTTGAGGAGGAACCTCACCCTGCGTTTACGTGGGCACCATTGATGACCAGACCTAAAGGAACAGGAAGACGAGTAATATTGGATCTGATTTATGGCGACCATTCTGTTAATAACCATACAGATAGGACCTGTTTTGATGGTATGTCGTTTAACTTGACCTTACCTACGTTAGACGCTTTAATACCCACACTCCAGTCTTTGGGAAGTGAAGCTCGAGTTTTTAAAATTGATATAGCTCGTGCTTTTAGGCATGTCCCTATTGACCCAGGGGACGCAATTCACTTGGGAATGAAGTGGAGAAACAAGTATTATATTGACAAGTTCCTAGCCTTTGGGGCAGTACATGGAACAGCAATATTTCAGAGAATAACGGACTTCATACGGTTTATCTTGGCAAAACAAGGAATTCACGTTTTCAATTACATAGATGATATCTATGCATGTTGTCATGTTGACACAGCTGAACATGCTTTTCAAAGTCTCATCTCGGTCATTACAGAAGTTGGCCTGCTCATGAATCCTCAGAAGGTATTCTCGCCTACCACTTCATTAACCATTATGGGAATTGTAGTTGATGTAAACACAGCCTCCTTCAGTATTGATAAAGCAAAATTGGACGAGATTAGAGCAATTTGTGCACAGACTTTTCTGCGAGATGTGGTTTCAAAACGAGATTTTCAGTCGTTATTGGGAAAGTTGTTATACATATCTCGTTGCGTGAAATCATCGAGAATTTTTCTCAATCGACTATTGATAACTCTTAGGAATCACACGGATAAAGCTAGGGTCACACTAGATCAGGGAACATACGAGAGTTTGGCATGGTTCCTTACCTTCATGCATTCGTTTAATGGAGTGGTTTACTTTAAGAAACCTCCCATCCAACATCACATTTATGTAGATGCAAGTCTGAAGTATCTCGGGGGCACCTGGGGTTCACGAGTTTATTCGACTGTCGTCCCAGTTGAGATAATTGGTGAGAGATCTATTACTCAATATGAATTATATAATGTCCTCTTAGCTATTCGTCTTTGGGCTTCAGAGCTAGCAAACAAAACTGTATGTGTACATTGTGACAATCAGAGCGCGGTTACAGTCATTAACTCAGGAAAAACGAAGGACGCTTTCTTAGATATGTGTATTCGACAGTTAGCAATGTTGTGTGCACTACATAACATAGATCTTAGGTTACAGCATGTCAGAGGAATAGATAATGCTATGGCTGATTCACTGTCTAGAGGCAAATATAACAATCTTGGGGAGGTACAATGGGATATTGTCCCTCATCATTTGCTTGCTGTTTTTTAGATATCCCCAATGCCTTGGGCAGGTGGTTTATCAAGCCATGGGAAAAGTTCAGAAAGGACTTCGTCCACATACCAGAGCTCAGTACATCAAGCAGTTTAAACTATTTGTAGCATTTATGTTACAATATAAATGTAAAAAATGGGACTCTGTCTCATCAGTATTATGTTTCTTGGAGTTCCTTGCAGCCAATGCATTAACATTTAGGGTGATTAATAATTATATTTCAGCATTGAAGCACCATTTTGCCAGATATTCTTGGGGAATTTATGTTTTTGAGTCACCATTAGTTAGGAAATTCCTGCGTGGGCTTCAGTATACAGTACCCCCTAATCCCCGACCAAAAGGTTTGTTCTCGCTAAACCAAATCCATGAGATCTCGCAATTGTGTGAATCCTTTGAGAGCTCTTTGACATACCGAGCTGCATATTTATTGGCATTCTATGGCCTTTTCCGCATTTCTAATTTGGCACCAGTTTCTTCTACTCAATTTGATAAGAAACGTCATCTTCTTCGGTCTGACATTACATTTGCCCCTCCGGGTGTACATATAAAGATCAAATGGGCCAAAAATATACAGGCCCCTGAAAAGATACACTTTGTTAAACTCCCAACTATCCGCGTACCAAATATGTGCCCTGTCAAGACGTTAGCAGCACTGTTGAAGAAATTTCGTTTGCAGCCAGACGATCCTCTTCTGGTTTTAGACGATTATCACTTGTTAACACAATCTAACTTGAGGTCTCGCCTGGCCACATTCCTTCACACTATGGGAGTTCCGTTACAAACTCATGGATTTCACACATTCCGTCGCTCTGCAGCTACAATAGCATATGATGCTAATGCTTCATTGTCTGCAATCAAATCTCATGGCTTATGGAGTAGTGATGCGGTTTGGTGTTACATTTCTGACAACACCTCACAAGCTTTACAAGTTCCCCTTACTTTCCAACACCTGGTTAACACTACTTTTTCATAAATGCTCCGTTTGGGTTTGGGCTTATTGTGTGTGTAATTCTGAGTCTCGTCAATGAGATTAGAAGTATTATGAAGTTGAAATCTCATATTGTGAGATCTCGTGATTATGTATGTAGAACTAACCAATATAGACATTAATAAATGGTAGTGCCCAAATCTCGGAGTGTTTGTTAAATCTCGCTTGAGGTTATAGTCGTCTTATGCATGTGTGATTTAGACTGTAACGGCAAACCCCCTATAGGGTTGCATTTCAGTCATAATGAACTGGTCTACGCATTTTGAACTTACCCTGATGTCTGTAGCCAATCATAGTCCTCCTTCTAAACCCGGCCAATCAGAAGCCTTCTATGGTTGTGGAGTGGCTGAAGAGCTTGTATCTCATCATTTGTGTTCTGATACCTGAACAAGTAACATGTTTTAAATGAAAGCTTTTAACCCACCCAATTCCCTCCCTTTCTTTTAATTTTAATTTATGTTTTACGTGTTTTTAGTTGTCATATTTTGTGCCTTTGTATGGGCTTATTGTGTGTGTATTCTGAGTCTCGTCAATGAGATTAGAAGTATTATGAAGTTGAAATCTCGTATTGTGAGATCTCGTGATTATGTATGTAGCACTAACCAATATAGACATTAATAAATGGTAGTGCCCAAATCTCGGAGTGTTTGTTAAATCTCGCTTGAGGTTATAGTCGTCTTATGCGTGTGTGATTTAGACTGTGATAGAATAATACCTCAACAAAGGATAAACAGAAAACAAAATTATTTCTCTTTTCCTGTTACCCATTACCTATTTTGTGTGTGTGTGGTACATGGTCTAGGTCCCTGAGAAAGTTTTGGAATTGGGTTGAGTTTGAGGGGGGGGTGTGTTTTTGCGAGATATAGTACTTGTTGTGGCACTTCAAAGGTCTGTGACGTCATGTTAGTGATGTCACAATGCAAGATTGGCATTGTGCTTTGGGATTTATAATTTTGTATTGTCAAAACAGTAAATAATTTAAAAACTGCCATATAGGTTCAGATCATAATTGGTAGTCAAATATCTGAAGGCCTTAGGAGAATATATTTTTATGGTGACCTTAAAGTCCTAACAATAATTCTATTATGCCAGCTTTAAGGTTACCACTTAAAGACCAATAAGAAAAAATACTTTGTGAACTTCAGCTACAATTGGAAAATGGGTGTTACTTAGAAAGTTGCATTCTGCAAGGTGGCCTTAAACACTAAATACTGGCATTATAATGACTTTAAGGTTACTAATTTAAAGGCTCACAAATAGATAGTACATATAGTTTCTAAAGTTACACTAGTTTAAGGTTACAAATAACTAACAGTAAATTGATTTTAGTGACTTTAAGGTGACTAAGTATTACATCAACTTATGTTCCACATATGGCTCACATCTATTTGAAATTAAATGTTTTCATAAATAACTATGTATATTGTAAGGTCCACTACATTGTGACATCATCAATATGTGTGACATCACAGGCATTTGAGTCCCCCCAAAAAAACAAAAAAAAAAAAAAACCTATGACATCAAAGAAAAAAAAGGGAAATAGGTAACAGGAAGCTGAAGCATGATTTATTTTCAAAGTTGGATCAATATTAAGTAACACTCTGCTCTACCTATTACCTATTTTCATTTTGGAAGTTGAAAAAGGATAACACAAAGTAAACTTATCTTTCCATTTCATTTTGACTTTGTTTAGTAAGGAGTATAATTCACAGTTGATCCCCTCAGACAAGTTCAACTGTTAATTATGTTATCAGCCACTGTTTTCTCTTTTTCTATGCATAACATTAAAAAAGGTAGTAAGTACATTTTTTATTTTGGAAAAGGGAAGCAAAATGGAACAACAGCAACAGGGAATGATGCCTGTTTACCCACTTTTCTAAAAGCAAGGCAGGCTATTAACTAGGAATATAGTGTTTTTCCAGACAAAAATATAATATAGGTAATAAGAAGATAAATTAACGGTAGGTCCCCTCATTTTTAGTGAGGTGTTCTGTATTATTATACTTTATTTACAGCCATTTCAAATTTTGAAGTGGAGAAAAGTTTATGGCGGCCATATTTAAGTCCTCTTTACAAAATTTAAGCCCACTACTAACCTGTCTTAAAGTTGAGCCCTTGGCTAAGCCTAAGACCAGTCTTAAATTCTTTGTGAATACCACTAAGACTAAGACAAAAGTCTTAGCAATTTTTCTGCGAAAGTTAAGACAAAAGTCTCAACTTTAAGCCTGAGCCCTGGCTAAGACCTTTCATGAATACAGGTCCTGGGCCCGTATTCCTGAAAGGTCTTAGACTTAGCCAGGTCTTAGGCTCAAATGTGGTCTTAAAGTTGAGACTTTTGTCTCAGCTAAGTTTTGTCTTAAATCCATATTCACAAAGGGTGACTTAGCTAAGTCCAAGATTTTCAAATAACCACAGTGGTTTTCTGTGTCATGTGACCTTTCTTTTCTATTCACACTATACTATTGGTGACATATATCCTTCGTTTAATGCATTTTATCTAAGGAAAAGTGCTGTTTTGAAATGGAAAACCTTGTTACCACATATAAACTTCCAAAGACTGCTTTAGCGAGATGTTCTGTATAATTATACTTTATTTACAGCCATTTCAAATTTTGAAGTGGAGGAAATTTATGGCGGCCATATTTAAGTATTCTTTACAAAATTTAAGCCCACTACTAACCTGTCTTAAAGTTGAGCCCTTGGCTAAGCCTAAGACCAGTCTTAAATTCTTTGTGAATACCACTAAGCCTAAGACAAAAGTCTTAGCAGATTTTGGGCAGAAACTTGAGACAAAAGTCTCAACTTTAAGCCTAATCACTGACAATCCTTTTAGTGAACAAGAATTTAAGGATGTTGTTTTTGACTTAAAACTAAATAAATCCCCTGGTTTAGATGGTCTGACACCAGAATTTTACAAAGCTTTCTGGAATTACATAAAGTCACCTTACATAGATATGATAGCCGAGTCATTCTCCCAAGGTATCTTACCAGAATCCACAAGAAAATCTGTAGTAACTTTGATCTACAAAAAGGCTGACAGAGAGTTGTTAAAAACTATAGACCAATTTGCTTAAGTAATTATGACTACAAATTATTATCATTTGTTTTGGCCAAAAGACTTCAAAAAGTAATTCACCATTAAATAAGCACAGATCAAACTAATTATATTAAAAATAGAAATATAGCAACAAATATAAGATTGATTTCTGATGTAATTGAAAAATGTGAATTTGAAAACTTACCTGGTTCGGTAATTGGGCTTGATTTTGAAAAGGCTTTTGATAGCCTCAGTTGGGAATTTATGCAAAAAACAGTCGAGATGTTTGGCTTTGGGGATTTTTTTTGCAAATGAATTAATATCATATATACTGATCCATCCCTTATCATAAAAAATAGCGGATGGTTAACCAATAAGATAGCTATGGAAAAGGGGATTAGACAAGGATGCCCTTTGTCAGCACTTTTATTTATTCTATCTGTCGAATGCCTGTCCACAAAACTATGTATGTCAAAAAGCATTGACGGTATTAAAATAGGAGATACAGAAATACGAGTCCTGCAATATGCAGATGACACAACATTGACCGTGTCAAATAATTCCTCCATAGTCCATGCACTTCAAATAATACATGATTTCACTGTTTTTTCTGGACTAAAATTAAATATGGAAAAATGTGAAGGACTATGGCTAGGAACATTGAGAAACTATCCAAAAAAATTGTCATCAAGTCAAATTCAACACTGAAACAATTAAAATTCTTGGGGTTTATGTAGGAACGGACAGTCAAAAGTGCATATCAAAAAACTGGGATCCAAAACTCAAACTATTTCAGAACTTATTGCTTAAGTGGAAATCAAGAAAAATCACAGTTCTGGGAAAGGCAGTAATAATAAATTCACTGGCCATACCCCTGATAAATTTCCACCTATCTGTCCTAACTGTACCTGAAAGTATACTGAAGCAATTTGAAAACATGATATTTTTTTTATGGGGAAAAATCCATAAGGTTAAAATGAGAACAGTTATTGGAAGCCCAAGGTGTGGTGGCCTTGGTATCACAGATATCTTCTCCAAAGGAAGGGCATTGAAAGCTTCCTGGATCCCAAGGTTAATTGATGAATCAAAAACAGCAAAAATCTTTCAAATGCACCTCCAAAAATGTGAGCTACCATTGCATATATTGTTAAAAATGAACTTCAGAAATATAAATAAAATCGATTGCTTACAAAAACTCCCCCTTTTTTACAAAGATGTAATGAGTGCATATCACTCATGTAAATATATACAGCCAATTGTTATCACCATCATAGCATACTCAATATACAGCTGTTGGAATCTATGTAAGTTTAAAAAACAAAGCTATAAAGATGCAATATAAATGTGACGATAAAGAAGAACTTACAGTTTTACAAAGCCGTCTTTGTGTATTTGCTTGACAAAAAAGGTTATAACTATTTACAATTTTGTGTAGATAAAATTTTACATATTTTGTAATATTTCAAGAGTAAAGCTACTAATTGATGAGTACTTAAACAAAATTAATTTTTGACTACTATTAACTTTGAGCTAAAGTATTTCTTCATTGTACTATTAGTAGTGGTGGTATGTTAATGAAATATGTCTGTCAAGTTTACACTCATACTGTGTATGAAACGCTCATGGACAAGAATCTGATGGTGGGTTGGCTACCCTTGCCCTGCCAGATTTCTGGGCACAATTGTTAAAAAGGAGTAAATAAAATAGTTATTGGAAAAAAAAACTTTAAGCCTAAGCCCTGGCTAAGACCTTTCATGAATACGGGCCCTGGACTTGATGTGGGAAAGTTGGTAGTTGCTTAACAGTGGTCAGCAGTGTACATTAACCGAACCTTCAGTCTCTGAAGTGGTGGTCTTGGAGAGAAATTGAAAGGGGAAAGACGGACAGCGACGATACGATGTGTATAGGTAAAATATAGGTTTACTGTGGCCTGGTGGTAACACTGTCCTAGGGACACAGAGAACATGGGTTCCAACCCAGGTACAGGTATTTACATTGTGGCTCGGATGACTGTTTAAAAATGGTGGTTCTCTATCATTGGGTTCATTCCCCAGTGGCAGGCTAAAGAACCTCAGAGACGTTGATAAATGATCATCCCTGAGACACTAGGTTTCGGTTTGGGGAAAGTCAGTCACTAGAGAGTTTGGGCTGCACTTGTGCAGTTGGAATTGGTCAAATAGTGTTTTGAGTCCTTAGCACTAAGAAATAAGACACACAGTATAAATATACAAGACAATACAATAATTTTATTCACATAAATGGAAACGTATACTTTTTTGTATTTTAATAAAAGTTTGCAACCTTTAACAGTGACTACTATTCTTTGACAACACATTCAAATGCCTTAATATTAAAATCAATCCATTTAATATGGCATATGTAAAACGCCCTTTTAATAGAACATAGGTAAAACAGTTACCTCAGAAAATACAAATATGCTCAAATTAAATTCAGACAAAACAGAGTTTATCATCTTTGGATCTCAAAGATTCCCACCTCCCTGTCAGGATATTTGGTAATTTCATGCATCCAGCAGTTGTTGTAAAGAACCTTGGTTGTCTGGTTTGATGCTTATTTCTCTTTCGCTTATTATGTGCACCGGCTATCCTGGTGGCTTATGCCTTGGTGAGTAGTGTAGTCAGCTAGGATTGTCACAAAATTGTAACACATGGGCATCTCCTATTCTCAAATGACTTCATAGGCTCCTAGTTAAATTTTGCTGTATCTTCAAAACTGCCTAGTTTACAAGTTTCTTCACAGTGGTCATCCCAGTTATTTTGTTTCTCTTTTGTCTACTCGTTATGGCAGATAATGTACAAGATACAACCGTCCAGATAAAAGGTTCTTGGAGGTTCCTCAATTCCATCTGTGTATAAAACCATAAAACACTTTGGCCACAGCTTTGCTTTTGATGCTTCCACAGTTTGAAATAATTTACCTGATGAGGTTCATTCTGCTCCAACTCCCCCCCCCCCCCCCCCCCCCCCCCGCCTGTTTCAGACAAAAGCTAAAATCTTTTCAAAAAGGCTTTCTCACCTTGGCATATAATCTACCAGGAGCAGACCAAACCTTGAGGAAAAATGTGACCTTGATCTATTGTATATTTTTTTAGATTTGCGCACTTACATACAGACAAATAAACAAACAGACTCGGTTACAAAACTGTCCCCACGTCGCGGGGCGAAGGGAACAAATAAGTGCAGGTACTTTGTAAACACCATGCGATTCAGCGACAACTTTAACATTGAGTGAGTACTTAAATGCAGTAACATAAAATATATTATTTCACAAAATATGAAGGGGCTAATATTACCAACAGGGGCCACGGTGGCAGAGTGGTAACACTCTCGCCTCCCACCTCTGAGGCCGGGGTTCGATCCCCGTCACGGCCTGAAGTACAAGTGGGAAAGCTGGTAGTTGCTTGCCGTTGGTCGGCAGTTTACAGTACAGAACCCTAACGAACTGTATGTACTGGTTTCCTCTGCCCTTCCAACTACCCGTTGTGATATGACCTGTACAGTATTGAAAGCGATGTAAAACCCCAAATAAATAAATAATATTACCAACATAATAAATAAAACTTTATTTCTCAGTACAGACACAAATTACAGTGCAATACATGTGATATTCACAAAAGGGCTGAGTCAGGCTTCAGGCTTTTCATTTATGTGTAAAAACTATAGCACAGTTAAGCATGAGAGCTGGCCGAGACCTTTGATGAGTATGACCCCAGGTCCCAATGAACTCGCACCCTCTGGTTTCAAATCTATTTTATCTACATCAATTGAATTGTTTCAGTTTATTTTATGGAGCTGTAAGTCAATGAAGTGGAAGTTTATTTGTATGGTCACAAGTCTAGAAAGTGGTTGTTTATTGGCATAATGTAGCTGTAAGTCAAGATAACTTTGCTTGTGTATTGCTACAAGTCAAAGCATTTACTGGCCTAGTATAGCTGTATGTCAGCTCATTGTAATTGTAAATTGCAATAGATAGTATATACTAAACCAAGTCACTTTAGTAATTTACTGTTCATGCTAGAGCAATGTCCTTCTCACATGTAATAATGGCCAAAGGAATATTTTAGCTAAAATTCACTTTGTAGTGTGTTTTATTTGGGTCTTTTTGTGTAATGAGCCATACAGTTTCATCAATATTAGAATTAATATTCTAAAAGCCCATGCAGCCATTTCCTGCATGACTCCGTCTGTCTGTCTGTCCGTCCATCCATTCGTCACGTTTTTACATAAACCTTAATATCTCATTCATTTATAATATCTTCGACAAATTTGCAGGGAATGTTTTTGGCTATAAAAATAGGTCTGTGCAAAATTTGGGCCTCATTTTGAAAACAAAATGGCCGTCATAGGCAATTGTTTGAAAGTCATTAAGATGCTCTATATCATTAAATATTACAGCTAGCTTCATCAAATTTGTACAAAAGCTATATGGCTAGAAAAGCTAGTCTGATGGTAATTTTGGCCTATTTGCAAAACAAAATGGCCGCCATATCACATGTTTAATTTCAAATGGGGTTATCCTATTAAAAGGCCTTATATCTTCCTTACAATTGCTCCTAGGGATTAGGCATGTGAAAACAATTTGTAGGAAGTCAAGGCCTGGGAATCTTTCCTAGCTGTTGAATTTAACCTTTGACCCCTGCTTCAAGGTTAAATGGGGTTATCATACTAAAACATCCTTATATCTCCCTTATTATTGGTGCTAGGGCTTCAGAATGTACAATCAGCCCATGGGAAGTACCAGTCTGCAAATGTTTTGCCTGATAACAATTTTGGCCTCATTTTGAAAAAAAAATAGGCCGCAATAGCCAATTATTGGAAAATCATTAGATGCTGTAAAACTTGAAACATGGCAGCTAGGTTCATCAGATTTTCACAAAAGATAAACAGCTAGGAAAGATAGCTTGATGGTAATTTTGGCCTAGTTTCGAAAAAAATGTTTAATGTCAAATGGGATTATCCTGTTAAAAAGGAATTATATCTCCCTTATCATTGCTACTAGGGGTTTGGAATATGAAAACAACGTGTAGGAAGTCAAGGCCTGGGAATCTTTTCCAGTTGCTGACTTTGACCTTTGACCCCTTCTTTAATGTCAAATTGGGTCATCTTATTACATAAGGCCTTGTGTCTCCAGTAGTTCTCATATATTACTGATCATAAGGCAGTGCTGACCACTGCGGCAGTGGCCTTGTTTTACATAAACCTTTATATCTTTTTGTATATCTTTCTGTATATTTATGAAGGTATCTACACTAAATTGACACCAGGTCTGGCAATGATTTGTAAATGCTGTATATATGTATATATAAGAATTTAACTGCTTACTTGGATATAACTTGTCATAAGTTGTAAATAGCAGTTAAAATTAAAGTAATAATAATAATACTAATAATAATAATAATAAATTACACAAAATTTCAGGGAATATTTATGACTATGAAATCATGTCTGTGCATAAGTTTGGCTTCGTTTTAAAGCACATAATGGCCGCCATAGCCGATTGTTTGAAAATCATTAAGATGCTCTAAATTTTGAAATATTGCAGCTAGCATCATCAAATCTTCACAACAGATACATGGCTAGGAAAGCTAGCCTGAATATTAATTAGTCTAGTTTCAAACACAAAATGGCCGCCATATCACATGTTTAGTATCAAATGGGGTTTTAGGGGATTTGAAAAGGGGAATTTGAAAACAACTCATACGAAGTCATGACCAAGACTCTTTTTCAATGCCAAGTGGGATCACCTTGCTACATAGGCCTTATATCTCCCTTAGATTTCCGTTATTACTGCTCTTAAAGCAGAAGATAACCACTGTGACAGCCGTTTTCTTTTTTAAGAATTCTCCACCTTTCGTTGGATTGGTAGGTATCATCAGCATATAGCAAACTTCCACATAAAAAGAACTTCCTTATTTATGGTCTAATTTTAAAAATTTTCACCAGGGGCGTAGCTTATGTACAAGCCAGTATGCCCAGGCATACTATTTTGTTAGAAGAGTCACAAATGAGATATACAATTCTCAATCCCCTATAATACATTGCATATAACCACAAGTTTCTGAAAAATCTGGGCCTACCAAATTAAAAATTCTATCTTCTCTCATGTTAATCATATTCTCCAGCTTAAAGTTGGCTACTACCTGAATGGATCGGATCAGACTGGTGTGCAAAAATACCTTAAATCTCGGTGGAAGAGCACTTTATGGAGTGTTAAACATATGCTGTGAAGTTTCTAATGTGTTCTACTTATACAGTTCCCACCTTGTCTGATCTAAATAACCCTGACTATAACTGGAATATACTAATATTTGTGTTTTTATGACAATGGTTTTGTGCATTGTCCAACACTGATTTTCTTTTGCAGGTATTGATTAACCCTTTAAACTCAGTATCTTTGGTTATAATGGGTCAGAACTGCTAAATATTTCACTCTGACAAGAAGTGAAGGCACAGAAAAGAAATAAGAATTATTTATACAATATAGCTTTTATTTAATAGGTGAGACACGTTTATAACTACGTACATTTCACTCCTGTTAAGTCGAATCTAAACTATTCTAAACAGCCAGTGCCTGAGGGAGCAGAAATCCCTGACCAATACATAGTTTTTCAGTTGTGCGCACAGACAGACAAATGGATATGATTACAATAACCAGGGCCTGTATTCACCACAGGTCTTAGCCAAGTCTTAGGCTTTAGTATCTTTATTTATGTATACAATAGTTACGCCTAGGACTTGATATTTGTTGAATACGGCCCTTGGCCCTTCCTCTTTAGGTGCATGGTAATAAATATTTCTACTTAAACAGGGTTTCCACATAACAGTGTAAGTTTCAAGGAAAATACCCTATAAGAACTTGAAATTTACCTTAAATTATCAGAATTCTAGCTCAGTGGTGTTCCACTTTCTGTGTGAAATATACATACAATAGAAGATACACACATCCAACTGTGTGTTTATGATACAGCATATTCACTGAATATGAGTTGTGTGTGTTTAGGTTGTAATATAATGTAAACACAAATGCATTCTTCATTTGTTTTTCATCATCATTCTATAATTCACATATCTTTTATGGATTATGATATTAGAACCCTTACAATATATAATGTATATATATTACACTATTCAACAAATTTAAGTATCTAAAAGATATTCTTACATTTAGCTTGTCATTGTCTTATTGACAAATGTAACTGGCTGTATGTATTGCCATTCCCAGATTCTGTTGAGTCTGTGAAGTCAAAGTTTCTAACACCAACTTGTACATTACTATCGTTTTTATGTATCCAGACACTGCTATTAAATTGTAAGTCATAGTTTATCAAATCAACTGGTTATGTGTTTCATATTGCGAGGAGATATTGACAGAAAGCACGTGGTAACATCTTATTACATGAATGTATCCACCACTAAAGTTTTTCATATACCACATGTAGTGTTACTGTAACATATGTCATACTTCATCATATAATTATGTTCAGTGGTGAAGTCTTTTACAAAATGTTAGTATAACACAGGCCAAACTTTATAACATCAATTTGTGCATCTCTAAAGTCTTTCATGTACACAGTGTTAGTGTAAAAAATATTTATAAAATCTATTTGTCATTTTTATGTATGCAGACAATGTCACTAAACATAGGTTCACTCTTTGCTACACTAACTTATCCACCACTAAAATTTCTGACATCCCTTAGATCTATGCATTGGAGAACCGATGCAAATTTGTATCCACCGGAAAGACAACTCACCAAAGCCAGTGAGCCATCGTTTGACCTTGAAGGAGGGACCAAAGGTCAAATCTGACAACATCAGAAGATCCTAGCCCATGATACCCTACAAGTTGGTTTCATGTTACAAACCTCTAGGATCAATAATAAGAGAATTATAAGTACTTTTAAGTTTGACTGTCCTTGTTTGACCTTGAAGGAGAGGATCAAGGTCTAATCTGACCACATTAGAAGATACTCAGCCCATGATTTCCTATAAGTTGGTTTCACATTGCAAGCCTCTAAGATCAATAATAAGTGAGTTATAAACAGTTTTAAGTTTGGCTATCCTTGTTTGACCTTGAAGGAGGGGCTCAAGGTCAAACCTGACCAAATCAGAAGATTCCTAGCCCATTTATCACATTGCAAACCTCTAGGACCAATAATAAGGGAGATACGGTACGAATAATAAGATTTGGTACTCTTTGGATGACCTTGAATTAAGAGCTTCAAGGTTAAATGTTTGCTAGGTTGTACAGGACATGTATATCTGTTATACATATCACCTATGAAGAGATTCAATCTTCTGCCTATGAGA
Organism: Sabellastarte sp. h YS-2021; assembly: GCA_964017235.1. Taxonomy (NCBI): domain Eukaryota; kingdom Metazoa; phylum Annelida; class Polychaeta; order Sabellida; family Sabellidae; genus Sabellastarte; species Sabellastarte sp. h YS-2021. The sequence goes on from OZ024934.1 coordinate 86,833,724, forward strand.
ACCAGCCAGTAGAAAAAGGTAGATAATTTTCAAAGAAATGCCCACGGCGGTCATCTTGTTTTTCAGAATGAAGCTAATTTCAGTCACAGAGAAGCTTACGTCCCAATGAAGATATCCTGCAAATGTGGTGAACCTAGGTGGTGTAGTTTACCTCTGAGAGCGCTAATGCCGAAAATCTCTCTACGCGCGCAGGTCCCACGGCGGCGGTGGCGTAGGGAACACTAAACCAAAGTATCCACCAGATGCCTCTGGTGAATACAATTATAGCAGAAAAAAATTGATGTTTTTAATTCTTTGAAGTGCATCCACTTCTTGGACAGTAAAAATCTATCTTTAACAAAGTGTTTTAGATTTTAAGAATATTTTCATTAGTTATTTTCACAACTTTATTCCTTCAATTGCACCACATTTTACACAGTTTAGTGCTGCATATTCTACATCTCTTCAGTAGCTTGTTTAGTAATCATGACAATAATAATGATAGATAATCCCTTGGTCACACCTTTCCATGTTGGTATTATAAGATATAACCATATGGGCTTGTCTACCTTAGGTTGTGGTTCCACCATGTTCAGCCTGGGTGTATTTGGGTAGGACACATTTCGGGCAATGCGACACAACTCAGAAAGGGATTTGAATTTTGGACCATTTTTTAATGTTTAAAATAACCTCCTGCGACCTCTCATGAACTGTTTTAAACTCTACACATTGCATCGGTAAAGGGGTGGAGTTGGGGGTGTGTGATGTAAATAAGGATGGCTTGTTCTGCAACATGTGCTGCTGTCGAGATACAAGGTTTTTTATTAGAACCATAAGGATAAGGTTATTATGCAGAAATCAAATACATACAGATGTGACGATATGGAAAAGTGTGACCTAGGCATAAGTGCTAAAACACTAGAATTACTTGAAACAATTCTTAGTAACTATTCTTAGTGAAGGCACTCGTAGTTACTTTATATCCATCATTGTAAGTAGCAACACTATGTATTTTGCAAACATTCAAAAGGCAAACAGTCCTATGGTTTTTCCATCAAAGGTATCTCCGTTGAATTCTTTTCCATGTCAGTCAAGGGGTATTTCTTCTTGTTAGAAGCTGCAGCATTGCTGTGGTACTGGAATTACAATGGCAGTTAAACTGAAGGGACTTTTAATTTTAAATACCCTTCATAAAATATAAATACAATGTATGAATAATACACAATAGACAATGCTCAGAGGTATAGTGGGTAACACACTCGCCTCTCATCATCGAGGGTGGTGATTCGAACCCCTGACCTTACTCCATGTGTTTAAGTTGGTTGTTGCTTTCTGATGCCTGCCAGTTTACAGTGCAGAATCCTGACCAACTGGTATGTACTGGTTTCCTCTGACCTTAAAAATACCCATCATGATATAAGCTATAAGTATTATATAACAATGTGTTAAAAGTGACGAGTAAAAAAACAAATAAATAATACATAATAAAAAGACTTCTTGAAATTGTTAGTTTAATGTTTCAGTTAATACCTCCTCAACTTCAGTTTCCACACCAATTTTTGCCATTTTCACAGATTTTTGGATGAACTGTTTCATTACAATCCAGTGAGTATACTTGATCAGATGGTAAAGGCTGATGCAATCGGATACAAGTGGATACGATCTGATACAATATGCTCAAATATGAATCCTCTTTAAACTGAAGACAATGGTGAAAAACTTTTTACAATCAGACCACAAGTAAACAAAATTTCTTGTCAGTGGAAGAATTCTTCAAAATAAAAATAGCATCAGAGATGTCCGTACCCCACAACCTGGGAAATACTTTTCAACACCATGAGATACAGAAGTAGTGAAACAGTACAAAGATCGCAATACTTTCAGAGCAGTGTCAGTTATATAAAGCTCCAAATAATGTTTAAATAGAGAAAATAACATCTAAGAGAAAGAAAATGTATGTAAAGATAAAGTATTAAAACAAGACAATTCAAAAGCAAAATGACAGCATTAATCAGTAAACTAAAAATTATGAAGCTGTAAAATTTATTAATTGGAGAATAGCTGTCGATGGAAATAGCACAATTATGTAAAAGTGCATATAATAATCAGTTACACTAATCCATATATCTTTGTCATGAGAGAAAGATGTCTTAAATATGGCAGGTGAACACACTTTGGCTGATCCAAAGTTAAAGGTCACACCATGATGCACACCTACACCCCCTAAACCAATGTCTCTACCAAGTGTCAAATTTCTACACCGTATGGAATCCAAGAAATACCCCAGACAAGATTTTAAAACTCATGGTCCCTATGACAGGGTCAAAGGTCAAATCAAGGTCACACTATGACGTTGCACACCTACAACACTTCACCAATGTCCCTACCAAGTATCAACTTCCTACACCTTACGGTTTCTGAAATATATCCCAGACAAACTCTTCCCCACCACCCAGATACACGCCTACCTGAACGCCCGCCCATCCAGACACCATGGGTGAAAGCAATACCCTGACCTCCCCCAAGGACTGTGGGCGTAAAAACCAGTTTGTAACAGCTCATACAGTGTCATTGTTAGTGTCCATAGGTGAAATATATCACATGAGTTCTAATTATGTCAGTGGATCAGAATGTACCTTCTCATAATGTGTATGTTCCACTCAACTCATTTTCCTCACACTCCTGTGAGTCCCTTTCTGTCCTAAGCATTTTGTATGAAAGTTAGCAGTTCTTTGATAATTAACATTATTATTGTCTCAGTGCCAACCAATGAGTGGTGACACTGATTTTAAAAAGTTTTTATTCATTTCAAAAATGTTTTCTAATAACCGGGCAGTTAGAGTGTTACAGCTACTGTTTCACAGTGTTATGTATCACTCTCCTCTTGCACCTTTGTGACATTGAATCTGGCGTTGACCTTTTGTGGGAGGTTGGCAATTGCTTACATATCCACGAAGATACTTACAGAACACAAAAGTGGCAACAGAAACAGTCTAAACTTGACAGACACATTTCCAAACATGGATACACCAGGGTGTATTTATGGTAAAATTATGAACGTGGTATTGGCCATTAATCAAGTCAATGATGGGAGGAAACAAAGAATTTTCAGAGTAAGAATTCTTACCGTAAACTCATCTGACTTGTCATCATCTTTAGACAAACACAGAGGAAATATGTCACTGAGAGATATTAGTGATCTTCTATCCAACTGATCCTGATCATCGCCACCTATAGAAAGAATAGATAATATGATATAGTAGTTAGATCAAAGTATATCACTACTAGTAGATTAAACAAATAAAATAAAATTGCAGTTAGATCAAAGTGTCTCACCAGCTGTAGAGTGAATACAAAACATAAAATAGTAGTTAGGTCACACCATGTCATCTCCTGTAGAATGACTACACAACATGAAATAGTAGTCAGATAATATCATGTTATCACCAGTTAACTTGAATACATAACTTGAAATAGTAGTTAGACCACACCCGTTACCACTAGTAGGATGAATACATGACTTGAAATAGTAGTAAGACCACACCATGTCACTACCTGTAGACTGAATACATGACATGAAATAGTAGTACTCACACCATGTCACCACTAGTAGAATGAATACATGACATGGAACAGCGGTTAGAACTCACCATGCCACCACTGGTAGCATGAATACATGACATGGAATAGTGGTTAGAACTCACCATATCACCACTAGTAGCATGAATACATGACATGAAATAGTGGTTAGAACTCACCATATCACCACTAGTAGCATGAATACATGACATGGAATAGTGGTTAGAACTCACCATATCACCACTAGTAGCATGAATACATAACATGACATAGCGATCGGAGGACTGAATATCATCACTAGTAGATTTAACAAAGAAAATAACACAAGTGGTGCATATTTTAATATTTATCACGAAGGGAGACAAATCAATACAATCTGAAAATTTTCAAGTTTTGACTTAAAATTTCTTTGCCTTTCCACAAAGATTTTAATGCAACAGACGTGAGTGGAATACACCTTTATAGCCATGTATATAAGATATTTGTTGCTTACATATGTGGATTTGTAACAGTAATCATCCATGATAAGGGACACAGGGTCCCTAAAAATATTTACTGGCCTATATGCCCAGTCTTTGGATCAAATACATTGTGTGGTGGATAATAAAACAAGAAATAGCAGCAAAAGTGTGGAATTGACTCTACTTGTAAAAATTACTTTTTTTGGCCACTGGTTCTGTGCACTAGTGCAAATACATCCATTCTAACGGTTAAGTGTGAATGCACCCACATCATTGGTGTTGTAGTTGTCAGTGTTAACTCCTTTATATTATGGAAATATAACTAGAAAGTTATTTTCTGTTGTCTTCAGTTATACCTGTAATACCTTATACCTGTGTACACCTGTCTTACCTGTAATGAGACTGAGAGGAAGGGCAATGATGATCACCATTGCAGGGGCTATGAGACCATACCACAGGTAGGATATCCGGTACAGATCATAGAACATTGGCCTACAAAGATAAAAATAAATAAAATAGTTAAAGTTTAGGTTATTAACTCTGAATATTTGGAAATGGATATTTTCTAAGTAACAAAAATGAAAGATAACAATCAAGTGCAAGTATATAATAGTTTATTAAGATATCTATATTTGTATATATGTTTATAATATAAAATTATGTGCAACATTCTGGCTATCGATAATTATCTGTAAATAGTGAAATTTTCTGAAAACGAAAACTTTTTGACATCCAAATGTGAAAACAATATACTTGCTTTGTGGGTCTGTTAAAGTCAACCAATTTTGAATCCAAATTTGGCATTAGATAAAGGAAGAAGTTGGTGTAGATATCATTAAAAATCACGGAACCTTTAAGCTATTATGTGTTGGATGATAATATGTGGCCTTCAATTTTGTCACATTATTGGCAACAAAATATATATCTACCGTTCAAAGAAGAATTGCAAAAAAAAAAAATACAACAAAAGAATGCATCAAAACTGTTTCAGAGGAAAAAAATTCATTACAGTTTCACTCAAACCATATTGTTTTAACAAACAATTGTAAAGTGAAATAATTGTTTTAAAAAAAATAATTTACAGCTAAAAAATGTCAGAAAAAAAAAATATTTATAACTGAATAACTATGGCTGAAGCAACACCAAATGTTCTGCAGATTGTTATATGCATTGTTGTATAATCTAACATATATGTTTTTGAGGGGCCACAGTCGCAGAGTGGTAACACTCTCGCATCCCACCTCTAAGTTCGAATCCCGGCCCGATCTCAAGTGGCAAAGCTGGTAGTTACTTTTTTTTTTGTCAATGGTCGGCAGTTACAGTACAGAACCTTGACTAAATGTATGTACTGGTTTTCTCCGCCCACAAAACTACACGTTGTGATATGACCTGTACAATGTGTTGAAAGCGACGTTAAAACCCAAATAAACAAACATAAATGTTTTGAAATGAACAAAAAATATGGTCATAATATTTAAGCATGTTACTACCCATGCCATGGTTAGCCTATTCTGTTTTGTGTCATTTGGATATTTAGTTCGTTAGCAAATCCTGTTCTAAAATAAAAGATAAAAGCACTTGCAGTGATTCACTTTCTGCATCCATAGCTACAGTAGCATTGTCATATAACCACATGGCTGAGGTGGAATTTGGTGTTGATCCATTTAACCACATGATGTCACTGGTATTACAGCCAGCTACTGAGGTGGGAGGTGTGGGTACTGGAGGCTTAACTACCACAGCACCTATACCCATCCAGAACTGAAAGATCAGGGCGACCACCCAGCCAACTACACCTCCCTAAAACAAGAAAAATATTGTCAATGAAAAACAAGCACACCTCGGAAGACATGAATCCCAGTCCGCAGGACAGCAGGTATACTTTGAACAGCATATACTGGACAGCTGGTAATGTGCCATCAATTTTCATGGACAGGGCCTGTATTAACAAAGATTCTTAGAATTCTTCTTAGGATTACACGTAAGTTTAAGAAAAATTCTAAGCTAAGAATTTACTTATTCTTAGAATAAAAACTTATTCACAAAACAATTCTTAGATAAGAATAATTCTAAGAACAGAAGTAAAAAAGAAAAGTGTGCAAAGGTTAGAATTTTTTCCTTATCTTTGTATATGTGAAGTGAAGCTGAGCAATTTTTAAAAGAATATAAAGAGGATGCATTTCACTTAAGTAAACACAATGGTAAACTTAATATGTAACACTCTGTTCTAGATGATAAAAAAAATTTTTCTTAGAAAATTCTAAGAATAACTTTCATTCTGAGAATAAGAATCTTTGTGAATAGGACAATTTTTATTCTTAGAAAAAAATTCTATGAAAAATCTTGAGAATAAGACTTAGTCTAATTCTAAGAATAAGAATGTTTGTGAATACAGGCCAAGGTCAGACATTTACTGACAGCCCTATCTGTATGTATTTGATATTTATTTGACATCCTTAGGGCTCTGAAAAGAAACCTCATATCTAGCTGTTGTATATTGAAAGACGAGCCACCCAGTATATCCATCCCCGAGACACCAGCCTCAAACCTTCATCCCTCTGGCATTATATATTTTAATGCAGTTCATGGGAGCACATAACAGCTGCTTAAAATAATGTTAAACAGCAGTCTCGAGTTATGTCAAATCACCCCAAAAAACACACCCTACCCAAATGCGAATCCCACAGTATCATGTGGAAAATGTCCTGCACACATACAAAGCAGACTGAGCCACAGCTGAAGGTAGACACGCCTGTTCAGTTGAAGCTTGTGACCCCAGCATGGAAAGCTGTGACCTAGGTATAACATAAGTGGGGACGTATAAAAATGAAAAATGGGCAAGAACTATAAGGAATCGGCGATGGTTTGGTCTGTTTAGCGCTCAATAAGTTATAATGTAAAAGACATAAGTAAGAGTCATCCCAACTCTACCCCTTCTGTCCGCTGATGCCATCAGGATGAGTATAACCACAGCCTTTTGTGAGCTATGGTTAAAAGTAATTATGTTGTTATTTCACCAAGAATTTTGTTTACCCAGAAAAGGTTTTGTTTTATATGACTCTTTCAACAGATGAGGTCACGTCTTATCGGAACCTCAGTCAATACAACATCTTGTCATCAGTGGGATTCAACCCAAAACCAAAGATACAATTACTTGTCAGATATGTTGAGAAATCTACAGTTGGAGTTTTAATTTCCATGTCAGCCGTCAAGATTATATTAGGACAGGCCATCAATGACCGAGTCATTGCACTGAGCTGGACAAGAACCCATGACTATAAAGATGAAATCCAAGTGAGTAAATGCCAAATGCATCAACCACTCGGACTACTTAAAAGACAGTGGTTTTGCACAAAGAAAATTAAAATGTTTTGGCTGTTTTTTTTTTATTTGGGACAATATTTGAAAAGTTTACACTACTACTCTACTATCCTATGCTCTTCTGTGGTCCATGGTCTAAATAAGAATAATATGTTAATAAGTATTGAAATAATGAGAAGTGTTTGTGAGAGAGAGAGCACATGTTCTCATCATTTTATTTTGATTTTTTATTGTTATCATTAAAACAAAACAATTGAAAATATTTTATGTTTAGGCCCACACCATATGTTTAATTTATCCATTATCACAGGATGTCTTATACTTACTTAATAAATAACAAGCAAAACTACAATATTTCATTTGTAATTATACTTAGTTTGGTTAGGTAAAACCTGTCTGTTACATGATAAAATATATAAACTGTCATGCATAGGCAAAAACACGTCTTTGTTTCAGGGCATTTACGTCATTATTTCATATATATATTTGTGGCTATTGAATAAAATACTATCTCCTGATCTTTTTAACTGGAAATAGGAAAGATTCTCAGTTTTCAGACAAATTTGGTCCCCAATCTGAAACCAATATGACAAAATGAAAGAAACAGCATAAAAACCCCTCACAGTCTTACATTTAAGCAAAAAAAAACTTCAATCTTCATCTGGGATTTTGTCTTAGTAAATTCTAATAATTGAGAAGTTTCTACAGGCCTGTTCAATTTTATTTCACGACCATGTCATAACTCTGAAAAGAGACTCCATATCTTGGTAGTGTATTTCAAAAACAAGCCGTCCTATATAAGCCATTCTGGACCTCCAAACCTCTGGAATGTACATTTTAATTCACCAGATGACAGCTCATGGCAGGATTTTGTAAACATTTACAAAAATTCTGCTACAACTTTAATTAACCATCTATGTTAAAATCGTAGGCGTCCTGCCCAAATCCGAATCCTGACTTATTTACACATGTAGAACCAAACAGATAATACTGATGCATGAAGCGCATTGAGGCACAGAGTCAAATATTTTTAGCTTGTATGTAGCTCATGATGCCAGAAATACTTTTACCAAGGTCTGTCAAATGAATGTAAATCATACTTAATTCTGTTATTTCTAATGCACTGTCCATGCAAGAATTATATACATGTACTGACTGACCTTCCAGTTGGCCTGCGGGAAGACCATCCCCAGTGTGAAGAGACCAAGCAGTGGTCCTGACAGCATACCAAACAGTGATAAGGCAGCCTAGGGGATAAAAAAAAATAAAATATACAGAATGTATTGTTTTGTGCTTGAGTAGTGACTCAGGGAGCACAAACCTTTGCCGGGGGATATGGAATCAGATATTTGAGAAAAACAGCTAAACAATTTGGTGCGGATCCAGATCGTGTTTGAGGACCCCACCTTGTGTGAAAATAAAACCCATATGTTTTTACTTATAGATCAGATAATCCTTAAACTTCCTAAAAGAAATTTAAGAGGTTTGATCCAGATCGGGAGCATCTTTGTGATGAAGAAGAGCCACAAGTAGATTCCAGCTTGTATGGGAATATGACACTGGTCCGATGTAATTTTGAGGTTTGTCCCAGACAGACAACCAGTGACCATTACAATTCTCTCACCTCTACCAATTTGGGGGTAAGTGTAACAAAACACAAAGTGCTACCTTTTCTCCGAACTTCCACTGGATTCTAAATTTTATCATTTCAAAATCCCTGTTTCCTACTTTTTCCATTTCACTTAATATTTAAATAAAGCAACATAGTGAGTCAAAATTCAGCCAAACACATACCAGGCATGTTGTGTTTTGTGAAACCTTGGGACACTTTCACAAAGGACTTAACTCAGTATAAATATATGGAACAACCCCTTAATACCTCGAATAAAATATGTCAAACAAAGGATACATGTCAGCAGTAGTATATTTTAGTAGAAATTAAAGGTAACATGTGCATAAAGGATTTGAGCATTCAGGGGTTTCATAGAGACTTCCAAACTTTCCCATTTATTAACATAGATATATAGAGATTACACATTTTCTCTGTAACATGTACATACGGATATCCTGCTGCTAAGACATTAGAACTTGTCTGGGCTGTCAGCATTTCTTTGTCCTTTTTTTAAGTTTTTGAGAGAAGTTGGGGTTTTACATCCCATTCTCCTTATGATAAACGATTTCTATTAACCAGCCCACTGAGTTCCCCTTTATGGGAAAGATATTGCACATGCAAAGCAGTAGATTAGATTAGATTCAACAATGAAGGTCATAATTGGGAAAGCCCTGAGCATTACCACTTGTGGGATTTGAGTGACAGCCTGTGCTTAGATAGCAAACTAGAGAACACCTTGCTTACTGCTGACCTCTGGAACAGTAAGGCAATGCAGTAAAATACAAAAGATCTCACATATTTACCTGTAGAACTGCTCCTAGTTGTGAGGCCAATACTGAGAGTAACATCATCACCACACCATACACCAGAGCTGTCAACAAAGGACATTCCATCTAAATACACTATACATATACAAATTTATCACTGCACAGACAATTACTGCCTAAGAACATGGACACACTTTAGGTTTTGCATACCATTCTACAGCCAAGTTAATAACAAAACAAAGCCTCAGTGTATTCCACATGTTACCATAACCTATATTAAAACCCATAACCACAGAATTTAGAGCCAAGTAAAACACTAGGAACTTTTAAATACCCCTCATAACTGACAAATATAGCCTGTGTTGACCTACCAAGTATTTTAGCAATCCTTGTCGCTGTCCTTTCATTCATCTGAGGAAAGCAGCGGCCTTTGACAAAGTCCTGCATAGTCACAGCTGCCAGAGAGTTAAGGCCGGAAGATATGGTACTGTAGAATAACAAGGTCAAGTTAGTATAACCATATTTATACTTTTCAGGTAAGACACCTCAATATACTATATAAAGTAACCTTTTTCACATATTTTTCGCACACCGACTTCTTCTGTCCCATTAAACAGTCTCAGATTTACATCTGGTATAACAGAGCAGTAAATTATGAACAGGTACTAAAGACATGCATGATAGTGTATGACCCTGCACAAAAATACAGAGATCATGTTCCAAGGCTAGCATGCCTTCCACAAATAAGAGATAAATACGAGTACTATTTATAGGCAGCAAATTCATTAAGTGAAAGTACATGTGCTGTGTTTTAATAGACTCTTTATTAATATCATCATAAATTTAGCAATTATATAGTAACGTTCACCTGAGAGATCCACTGAAGACACAAGCCACAAAGAGGCCTGGGATTCCAGGAAAGTCCAAGGACTCCATGACATAAAGAGGTAAGATCTAAAACATTTGTACAATTTATTGTGTTTGGGATACGATGTCATATACAAATAGCGGTATATGTATACAATTGATTGATTCATTCATTAACTGATTGATTGAGTGAGTGATGATTGAGTCACTGATTGATTGATTAATTGATTGATTTGGGTTTAGCATCCCTTTCTACAAACTGTAAGGGTTATAGAAATTTTAGTGCATGAAGGAAACCAGTACTAGCTGGTCAAGATTTTTTTATGAAAACTGTTGGGTATTGACAAACAACTACCCACTAAACTACTTCATATAAGGCCAGGCATCAAACCCAGGATCATAGAGGTAGGGGGTAAGTTTGGTACACACTCTGTCATCGCCTCCTCCTTATCATATCTGAGGTATGCCATTAAAATTTACACAATGTAAATTTTTACACTACATGTACATGTACCAGTGACAAAACCAGCATTGTTTAATTTTGCATATTAACTAGTGGATGTGTAATTACATACACAATGTTAAAATACTTCTTTGTGGCAATCTTGACCTACTGTCAATTGCAAAAACAAACAACACATTCAAGAAGTAGTATTTACAAAATAATATATTTTCACCATCATATTATTTCTGACCTGAGACGTATATCTGTAAAGACAAAGGTTCTGCCCACCTACCTGATCACTTGCAATAATTCTTCCAGACGTCAGAGGGTCACAGTGTCTGTAGTGAGCATACACCACCAGACCAGCAAAACTGGTAAGGATGAGCAGGATCAGCAGGCCTGGGATATTGAGTAGCACAGCACTGGAAAAATTGCCAAAAAATAGTTGTCAAATTAGGTGTCTCTAGAAATATATGGTGATTTCTTGCCCACTGTTTAAAAACAAAGACAGTTTTAAAGTATTGTGTTGAAACTGTCAAAACCCACTAAAATATGTCAAGATTTGGTGTATTAACAGTATCTGCAATAGTTTCATTCCACTGTGGGTAGATTATACTTTTTGACGAGTCTGACATTATGCTATAAATTTATATAAACATACTAACAGCTGTGCCTTCCTGAGTGTTGCATTATTACTTCCTTTGCAGTTTTACAGCAACACTTACAGCTATCTTAGGTCCTCAGTGGCCTAGTGGTTAGCAAGTTTGGCATCTAATCATAGGCTGTCACCTCTGTGGGTTCGAGTCCAACAAGTGGCAATTCTGAGGACCTGTCCCAATATGACCCTGGCTGTTGAACGGGACGTAAAACCCCAACTTTGACCTTTACAGCTATCTCTTCCTGAGTGTGACATTACACTTACAGTTTTACAGCAACACTTACAGCTCTCTACTTCTGAGTGTGACATTACACTTACAGCTTTACAGCAACACTTACAGCTCTCTCTTCCTGAGTGTGACATTACACTTGCAGTTTTACAGCAACACTTACAGCTCTCTCTTCCTGAGTGTGACATTGCACTTACAGTTTTACAGCAACACTTACAGGCCTCTCTTCCTTCTCTCATACACCTCATTCTCTTCCTGAGTTTGACATTACACTTGCAGTTTTACAGCAACACTTACAGCTCTCTTCTTCTCAGTGTGACATTACACTTACAGTTTTACGGCATCACTTACAGCTCTCTCCTCCTGAGTTTCACATTACACTTGCAGCTTTACAGCATCACTTACACCTTTCTCTCTTCCTGAGTTTGACATTGCACTTGCAGCTTTACAGCAACACTTAGATGTCACTCTTCCTGAGTGTGCACTTACACTTGAAATTTTTAGTGGTACTTACACCTGTCCTTTCCTTAGTATCATTACAGCCTTATGTACAGATGTCTCATTCTGAATGTGTTATTACACTTACAATTTTACAGCAACACTTACAGCTTTCTCTTTCTTAGTTATTTCTTATACTCGCAGTTTTACAGCAAAACTTACATCTGCCCCTTCTTGAGTGTGGGTGCAGTGAGTGCTCTCTGTACCTGGGACTGGTTGATACCATAGATCACGAGCCACTGGAAGATGCCGCCAATAGTCAGACTCCACAGAGTGTGTCTGGCACGTGGGTCTGGGTCAAGGCTGTGGATATAAATATACCTGGTTTACAAACTTAACCTGAAGAACACTGAAGGTGTGAGATTGGGCTCATAAAAACAGAATGAAATACATGTCAAAAATAGAATTATCATGATAGCAATTATAAAGAGAAACACCAAATCTGCAATCTTCTTCAGCACTTTAGTTGGTTAAACCCAAAAACAGAAACTGGGGAAGTTCAGAAATGGGTGTTGTGGTAATCTTACAAAATAAATGATTGCGAGATAACATTCACCAAAAAACTCTTTTGCAAAGTTTTAAATCTGCCCTTACATTGAAAGCCCCAGAAAAAACTCATCTTCTTAACAAAATATAACGTGAACCACGTCTAAATAGTCCAAGACTTTCTTTATGTTTAATTTCTCCTTTTATCCAGGTTTTGATACATAGGAAGGTGATATCTGAAAATGAAAATTTTGATGTTTTATTAAATTAATGATTGTGTAGATGTTGTTTTGATTTTGACTTTCATCTAGTAACTGGGTTACCACACTTACTATACTACATTATATGAGCTGCCCTGAATGTCTACCCTGGTCACTCCTCTTCACATACCAGTGTGTATATTTCTGAAAAGCTTGTGAATACTTGTTGGAGGTTTTTCAAACGTTTAAAAAGCTGATGCCAAATGTTTTCCACATTGTGTCAAATGCCGATGAAGATATCGAACAATTTACAACTAGATGAATGCTTTTGCTAACAAAAGCGAAGCGTCCCTGAGACTTTAAAATGCCTTGTGGTTTTAATAAGCATGCTGTAAAGCTAAGAATGCACAAAGCTGTACCGTACTGTTACATAAACCAACCCCCTTAGTGATATCATGACAGGGAAAATCCTACAAAGGTCTTCTTTAATTAACATAAACAAGTGTTGTAGATATAGACAAGCTGGAGAAAGTGTTGTACATTGGATGTACAACATTGGATGTAACTTTAGTAAATTTTGTGTAAATGCTACAAAGCATTTCAGTAACGAGTACTGATAACTTCATATATAATCATGTGTGCAAGTATGTATTGCTATTTAGATTGTCCACAGGGTTTTGCAATAGGTTTTAATACATTGTGAAAGCATAAAAGCAACAATAAAGGCAAAAGCTATTTTGTACTTAAAAAAAATTGTTTTTGATCAGGTGACCTTCATAAAGGTCAAAGGTCAAATTTAAGCATGCAGAAAATTTTTCCCACGCCTAAGGTATATAAGTGCCAAATATGGTTTGAAACCTTCTAATAATAAGGGAGATATTCAAGGGAGACCATAATGCGGCGGTGGCGGCGGCGAGGAAACTGAGGCGAAAACAAATAAGCGCCCTTTCAGGGACGCTTAATTACCAAGGAAGAAGTCCTACCCAGATGTGAGGCGGATTAAGCAAGAATCTTAAAATAAAGAAGCCTGTTTAGTTCTTACTCCAGTGAGGAAAGGTACAAGCTATATATAACTTCCATCTATATAATTTTATTGATTTGACTTTCAGCATATTGTAGGCAATTTATACGTAGAGGTCAAGATTCTATTCTGAGAATGATCAACAAGCAACTACCAACTTTCTCATTTTATATTCGTTGCCAGAATTTGTAACAATAACCTAAACTGCAGGAGACCAAATTTCTATCTACAGCACATACTTGAAGAACTCCACCCTATCTCCTTGTCTGGCAATCTCCCACACATTGTGGAAACCTCCCTGGTCAATGGAGCCTTTGATGACCACAGCAATAAGACCGGCTATCATCATCACCACTTGAAAGACATCGGTCCACATCACAGCCTTCATACCACCCTGCAAAGGTCAAAAGTCAAACTTAAGGCTTTAGGCTTTGTTCAACTGTCAGTATCATATTGGGACAGGCCAGCGGCATATCCACGTATATGAGTCGACTTCACAAAGTGGCATACCAGTCGGCAATTACACACAATTAGACAGAAGATATATAACACAGTAGTCTAAATTGATGGTGTAAAACTACCTACATTACAGGAAATTTAAGTTGTTGTTTTTTTCATTGTATCCTTGATGCCAGAAAAGCAGTTGATTCAAAACACAATTGCTAGGGTTGTCACAAATCATAACAAATACACACGGGCATCTCTTATTCTCAAACGACATCATTGGTTCCCAGTTGAATTGCGTTGCATCTTATAAACTGCCACTGTATTTTAGAACTGTCCAGATAAAAGGTTCTTGGAGGTTCCTCAATTCTATCCTTCTGTACATAAATCCAAAAACACACAGCTTTGCTTTTGGTGCTCCTATGGTTTGGGATGATTTACCTGATGTATATTATGCCCCCAACTCTTGCTTGTTTCAGAAAAAGGTTAAAATCATATCCCTTGAAAAAAGGCTTTCCCAACTTAGCATATACTCTCTCCTGTGTCTCTATAGTGTTGGACTTGGCAATGGAATGAGGATTTTTTTAATTGGATTCTGGTGTTGTGCCTTAGAGTCTGCCTGGCAGAGATTAAAAGTACAGGATAGAATAGAATAGAACTATTTTGTGAATGGTAAGTGGCTCAGAAATCTGCTGCTTTGTTGTAACAAGAGTCAGTCTTGATAAAGGCAATCATTTAGAATCTAACCACGACATCGTGGGATGCACTGTTATTCTGTGTCTTAATGTAAGATTAGTTTTGTGCGTACAAATATTTATAATATCTTCTAGTTTAGTCGTCATTTCTAATTATCAACATAATCGTATTGAGAGACAACAGAAAACAGAGTTTACTACACCTGAACTGAATATGATGTCAAAATATTTCTGTAAATAATAATAGATTTTTTTCTTTCCTTTCGTTTTATGTGTACAACTACGGAAGCCTATAAGGGTCATGTTGAAAAAAAAATTAAGTCGTAATTATGACTTATGAATTTTTTTTAAAACAAAAAACAACAATATTATCTCGTAATTGCATGTAAGTCGTAATTACGAGATAGTAAGTCGTAATTACGACTTAGGAGTTATTGTTTTTGGTTTTAAAAAAAATTCATAAGTCGTAATTACGAGATACTAAGTCGTAATTACGACTTAGAAGTTCTTGTTTTTGGTTTTAAAAAAATTCCATAAGTCGTAATTATGACTTAGTATCTCGTAATTACGACTTTTATAAGTCGTAATTACGACTTAATTTTTTTTTTCAACATGACCCTTATAGGCTTCCGTATACAACTGATTACACTCCAAGTTATTTTTTGAACATTGTTAAAATAACCCAATAAAGATATTATAATGGATGTTTTTTATATTTTTACAGTTAATGTTTATTTCTTTCTTACAGATTTCCTTTCCTGACAATATGTATTCAACGCTGAAAGAAGCATCGAATCCATTGAAACTGAAAGACTGATGACAGGTGGTTAATAGGTTTAGTATTCAATCATCCTTGGTGACTTGGGTTTGAACCCAACTCATGACAACATGTGAGGTCCATTGAGTGCATTTCCTGATAACCAATAAAAGGAAAACATAAAACATGAGCACCATTTGAATCAATCACAAAGGGGCCAAATAAAGTGTTGTAATGATGTGATACATCTGAACTGATGATTTCTTCTTCGGCAACAAATCATGTCTTTATCTAGGAAATACAATTCATTAATGCTGGTTCACCTATCAAAGATCTTGTAATAGCGCCAATGTACACACTGGTTGTGGGAGTATTGACAAAACGTAGGATAATTTATAACATCTCCCTTTTCAGTGCTTTTATCGTATCACGTAATATGCATGAGGATTTTGTCTAACCTTAGCCTTTCCAATAGCTCAGTCATGTTGAAAACTAATAACATGCACATTTTTCATATCCTTGCACCTCTTGTTAATGTTTACACATGTGAAATGGCTGGATGTATTTTGAACAATGATTCCATATTAGTACAGTAAGTACTATAAGTCTAAATAACCAATAATCCAATGATTAGATTGGATCATCTTTAAGTTTCCGCAAAAGACAGTTGTGTAGCTCCGAGCCATAACTTAAAACAAGCTGAACACGAATCGGGAAGGGGGAAGAATAATATGGATTTTGTGTGTGTAACTAGTACACTTGGGTCATAATTTAACATAAGGTGATGTCTACCTGTGGCTCAGTCTTCCTTAAAGATGGTCCGGACCCTTATGGGATTCAAATATTTTTAAAGATCTTTCACCAATATTTGGGTTCAAATCCCTGGTGGAGGGTTTGTACTCCTTTATACAACTGGTTGTTTGTGATTGTTTTAAGGGTGACAAATTGAATTGTTTTTATTGAAAGAATGGGTATATGAGTGTAAAGTCATAAATATATTTTATTGCCGCCAATTTATACGAAATATTAACTTTTTGAAAAATTTTAATGGTGCTTTTAATGGCTTTAGGGCAAAATTGCTTCTTGTAACATCAATATCTGAAATAGGCATAAACCTTAGAATTTACGCTTGAAAATTCACGACATCATTTAATTTTAGTTTTATCTTCACATTGGCTGCGTGCGAGTGTTATTCAATATCCATATCTGCCTATGTGTTGTTTAACCAGTTCCCATATGATCATTCAAGTTAAGCAGCACTGGACCTGATTAGAACTTGGATGGGTGACCATCTGAGTTCTGGGGCAGATATGGGCAAATGCATACTAACATCAGATGATCGTTTAAGAGGCAGCACCATAATAATTTAACTGAAACAAGGTGCTATGCCCAACGTTACATCAGTCAATCAATCAGTCAATGACAACCTGCTGTTTAGTTTGCCATATTCTGCTTTGTGCCAAGTTAAAGTGTGTGCCATGTCATGTAGGCCAGCAGTATAGTCTAATTGTCACGAAAAGTGGCCATTTCATGCTCATTGATCCACTTTATATCTTCTCAGTTAATACAAATAATTACAATAATTACAAATCTAATCATTATTCGTATTGGATAAATTATATACTGTACAATATACTGCTGTTATATTTTCAACAGACATTCATGTACGCACTATGAAAGACAATTTGTACAAATATTTATTGGGCCCTAATTTATATGCGAAAAGGAAGTACAAGTTCCAACCTATGCCTTATATGGTATTTCACTGCTAAGTGGTGTAAGGATTTTTATAGTCGGGCAGGAATTGGTTCCCAAAAGTGGACTAGTCACAACCACTTTCCCACAACCTTACACTGCTATTACCCAATAAAAATGATAAAATCATCTATTACACCAAGTGTCCTCACTGACATGGGATATATATCACCGACAATGCATTAACAATACATTTTGCATTAATAATACCTACTGTAGTTACCCTACCACCACCGAACATAGCATTTTAATATTTTGACTGCAGGGAAATCCGATAAAATAATGATAGTGAAAATAAATAGGTATATAATCAAATTTATGTGTAAGAATTTACTTTCATCAAAATATTAATCTCGCCAAGGTCCTGGCCAATTTTGACACCTATAGAAATGTGTTACTTGTCATAACACTGAACCCTTGGATACTATTTATAGACAAAGGTGGGGAAGGTGGAGTGGGGGTAGGGGCAGAATGGTTAGTGGTGGTGGACCAGTTCACGCCCGTATACCTATTCACGCCCACCCCTAAATTTGTCCAAAACAATCATAGTGGTACAATAAATTACCAATGTATATGGTCAATTTGATAATTATCTATGATGTGGTAAACATCTTTTCTATAAAACATTATAAATGTTTAAGAAAAATGAGGGTGGGCGTGAATAGGCACACGGGCGTGACTTTAGAAACATTTGAACTATCTGATAAATAGATATGTCTACAGCCACAGGAAAGGCTAGACAGGAATTTGTTTCAAAAGTCTCAATTTATCACCTCTGGCGAAACTTTATTTGATTTTTTGTACGCAGTAGGTCACACAAGTACATTGAGATGCTCTGACAATGTATCTTGAATTCATTATCTGGGCCAAAGTGGTTATTTTTTATGATTGCCTATTTTCTCATTATCTCTTAACTTTTATGAATGCAATGACTTGTAAAGTTTTTCTTTTCTTTCTTTTTTTTTGGCTTTGAAAACAAACTTTGATGAACAAGTTTGAACTTAATCTCTTGGCTCTCATCTCTGCAGTCGTGGGTTCGAAAATAGATCAGGACAACACCTGAGCTCACTGCAATCTAGAGCCTGTATTTACAGAGATTCTGGGAAATTTGCTATGAATTACACTTAAGTCTAAGAAAAAGTCTAACCTAAGAAATATTCTTATTCTTAGAAAAACATGTATTCACAGAATAATTCTGAGAATGAATGGTGTTCGTAGTAGAGAAAAGCATATAGAGTCATGGAGCAGGTTAGAATTTTTCTTAGAGTTAATCCTAAGGGAAATTCGAAGAGTCTTCGTCAGAGTATGTGTTAACAGAAAGGGGGGGGAATTTGTAAAAAAAAATAACATAAAGGAATTGCATTTCACTACAGTACCATGAGTACACACAAGTGGCAACTATGTATGTAACACTCTGTTCTAGATGTCCATTAGCAATCAGTTGCTACACTTTATCCACCAAGCAGTCTGATCTTTAAAACACGGCCTTTGAATATTCTAAAAATCACAGTCTACTACCCACTAGATGAGGACCCCTATAGAGTGATAGAGAAAAGTCTACAGCCAGATTATTCCTGAAACCATTGTTAGGTTTAATCCCAGCACTACAGCATCAAAAGGCAAGTTTCTTATCACTGAACCACTATTGTTTAGATGTGTACCCACTAAAACCACCTGAAGGCCAAACTGAAGTGATGAAAGGGAATTCAGAATGACTCATTCTTCTGATGTGGTGCTCGAGTAAACAACGTTAAATAAACTTGATAAGTATCGTATAATTAATATGATCCTGAAGTAAACATCTCAATATGTACATGGCTTTTGTCATATTTAAAAAGCATGTTCCTGGCCGTTACACAACCACGGCCGTTTTGACACGACCAAATTATTTACTTGGACATTTCAAAACCTTATTTGGATTGCACAGCTTTTTAAAACTGGTAATACAATTGCATTAAAAGAGATTTTTAAAAGTATACTAGCAATTAAATATAAGCGCCACTACAAATTTACAACAAAGCCAGAGTTGTTGTTTTACATCCCATTCAACAGGGTCATATTGGGACAGGTCCTCAGCATTGTTACTTGTGGGGTTCAAACTCACACAGAGGTGACTGCCTGTGATTATATGCAAAACTGGCTAACCACTAGGCCACTAGAGACCCCTTATACATAACAATTGAAGTTATTTACTCTTAAATCAGTAATGGAAACACTGGCTTGTTAAAACCAGTGAGAGTGTTTTGAAACGGCCAAGCCATTTCAAAACCTATCTGATTTATTTGACCGTTTTAAAAACGACCAGTGATTTCAAAACGGCAAGTAACGTGCAGATTGCTGCGTGTTTTGTGGTTTATGGAGACTTTCACTGTTACACATGTGATATACAATGCCCAGGAGCTAGCCAGAAGGCTTAGATAGCAATTTAGTGCCGCCCGAAACCAATATATTATGGTTTGTGTCCCACATTGAAAGTTTTTAGCTTTAAACAAATCAGTATAGTGAGATTCCTCTCATTTCTCAATATGGACGACCAATAACGTTAACGTATGTAGTGTTCCCCATCAAGTGTTCAAAGGAAAGTATTAATCCCAGAAATTATAGTAACTACAGGAAAGCCAACTATGTCAAGTTTCGTTTTGATACATTTGGCATTGTCATTCCTGATTGGTAGATAAAGCTTAATTGCACAAATTAAACTGCAGTCCAGCCTGTTCCCAGAATAGATTAGTCAAATAAAATGACATGATATGTTTAATGTATCAATGCTCATCATCCTGTTTGATTGCAGTCAAATATGTTCAATCGTACTCATATCCTGCATATGGGATACTTAATGCATCAGTACTCGTCATCCTGGTTGGTTGTTCTAAAGACATGCATGAAATGCATGCAATGTCACATTCATAGATATCAGATCGCAATTAATATTTATGAGACAACTGAATGGGTTTTTACACCAACTTATTTCCGCTTGTGTATTCAGACAAGCTTGGGACCACCAATAGTTATCAAATGAGTGGTTAAATTTACCATATATGGCAATTCCTATTACGGAGGAAGACACGAGTATACCCCTTTAGAAAAATCTGTATGATTTTATAATAATGAATAAATAGATATATTTGTAAATGAGATGCATTGGCTTGATATATGAAGGCCTATAAATGTCCCTATGATTGGCGTGAATATTCAAACTATGATTGACATCCAAATTATGAGGTGGTGGCAAACATTTTACCACGAGTGTGTGTCTTGAACAATGAATAGGAGGTGAAACATCAGTTTGTTGATTTTAACAAAGAGTGTGACAGAGTGCAAGTGAATCAATTCCTGTGTTAGTGTATACAGAACGGATATCAAGACATCCTTTTCCGAGTCAGTTTACAAAAGTTTTCTGGGGAAACCTCATTTCGATGAGATAATTTGCATGCATAAATAATTATATCACGCAGTTTTCTTGAGTGTATAAAATGGGGATATTTGGGGTGTTTTGAGACAGAATGATGGTGAACAGTGACAAGTTACAGCTCTGAATAAAGAAAACTTGCGACCTTTTACCAAAAGGCTTGAGACATTAAAGAAAAGAAAACTTAAAATATAATTAAATTGACAAAAACACTTTAATCAAAGTTTAACAGAATAAACAAACGCTAATATGGGTGTGCTAGGAACTATTTGTTTTCTAATAAGCATTACTTCAGTGACCAGAAGTTTACCAACTAGATTTTCAGGCTCTACCATTACTTCTGATAGCATGACTACAGACACTCCAGCTGAACTGCAAACATTATTGGATGAACAAGCACCAATTGGTGAAAGATTTTCCAGCTTATCCCCAGAGTCTCTTAATGATTTTGAGGCCATGGAATACCTGCAGAAATACAAATACATGAAAAGTAACAGCCAAGTTTCAGAAGTTGATGGTCTGGTAGATTATCAAGCATATCAAGAAGCCTTGCTGTCTTTCCAGAGAATTTATGGTTTGGAGGAGACCGGAATACTTGATCAACAGACAGCAGAATTGATATCAGCACCACGTTGTGGGGTGTCTGATTTTGATGCAGAAGAGGTTACAGATTTACACAATGGAAGGAAGAAACGTTATACACTTCATGGTAGCACGTGGTCAGACACCTCACTCACATACAAGATCATCCGGTATACACCTGATCTGACTGAAGCAGAAGTAGATAGAGAAATCAGGAGGGCATTTGATGTTTGGGAAGCAGTAACACCACTGAGATTTTCCCAGGTAGATGCTGGTGAATCTGCAGATATTGTCATTCTGTTTCAAGCCAAGGATCATGGTGATGGCTATCCTTTTGATGGAAGAAGGGGTACTTTGGCTCATGCATTTTATCCAAGATATGGTGGAGATGCCCATTTCGATGAAGATGAGACCTGGACCATCAATACTTTTCGTGGTACAAACCTTTTCCAAGTAGCTGCTCATGAATTTGGACATTCTCTTGGACTTGCTCATTCCCGGATCACCTCTGCACTTATGGCCCCTTTTTACCGAGGCTATGTAAGAGATTTTATGCTGCATCAAGATGACATCAGTGGCATTCAAGCTTTATACGGAGGACCAGTCAGTACAACTCAGTCATCTACCACATTATCTTCCACTGTTGGTGAGTCTACCACAACATCTAAGAGAATGTCAGAAGCCACACAAAAGATTACCACAGAAGCAGAATCTACCACAAGACGATCTGTACCATCCGAACCAGACCTTGCAGATGTGTGTGCAGAAGGAATATTTGACGCAGTCACACAGCATCAAGACTCTGATGGAAAAGTCAGAACATATGCCTTCAGGAAGGACTACTACATGGAGTTGGATGATGGGAAGATTGTTGATGGCTATCCAAAGAAGATAAGTGCAGGATGGAAAGGTCTTCCTGCTAACATAGATGCTGCTCTGTATTGGGAACCATCCTACAAAACCTTTAAGGTCTTAAAGGACAAAAAGTGGCAAAAGGTGACCAAGGAAGTATCTCCATCAAGAACGTACTTCTTCAAAGGGAATCTATACTGGAGGTTTAGGGAAGGAGCCATGGATCATGGCTATCCCAAAGAAATTACCAGTACCTGGAACTTGCCCGATGACCTGGATGCAGCCATGATGTTAGGGGATGACAATCAGTCCTACTTTTTCAAAGGTAGCAGTTATTATGTGTTCAACAGGAAACACAACAGAATTGAAAATGGCTATCCACGTGATATCACCTCTCTGTCCAAGGATTTCATTACAGATGTCGACACTGGATTCCATTTAGAGAAGAAGACCTACTTCACAAAAGGAACTCAGTTGTATCAGCTTGATAATGGCAGTTTTAGGGTTGCACGTGGATATCCTAAAGACACCAGGACTGATTTATTGGGCTGTCATAGACTGGGAGGTATTGTTTCTGAGTTAACTGACAATGCAGCATGTATTACAAAAAGCTCATTAACTTTTATATCAATAATTACTTCCTTGGTATTTGTTTTATTTATGATTTAACAAATGTTTCTTGGTAAAGTTCATCTTATAATTTAGGCTAATTATTTATTAAATTCTACAGTACATAGCCAGTTTGCTTATATTTATTGTTTTCTGTGATGTTGCATGCCTGGTATCTTATAGTGTGATATTATTATTATTATATATGACTTATAAATAATATGTAAGATTTTGTCTATTCACAGGTGTGTGTTTTTGCACGTGTGTGTAACTTATTATTCAAGACTATATTTCACTGTATTTACTGGAAGATTTACGCTTTTGTATTGGCATTTTTATTTTATTTAAACCCAAAGGGAATAATGAAGTTGATGGCTCACTTATTCTTTTGTAACAGCTATTTAATTGTTTTATTGCAAGATATTCTTCACTTTTTTAGTGTTGAGTGTGATAGTTTGATGTGTGTTGATGCAACAGATATGTTGATACTGATATATTTTTTCATTGAAAAATAGTTATTCAATACTACACACGAGTGATTAATGTACACCCTCTTTTGTATGTTTTATTTGTGTATACATATTTATGAGTGTCAGGTACATGGCACCAAAGGTTATAGAATTTTTAATAAATAAATTATATGCCAAAGGTTGGTTCTTGATTTATAAAGGTCCGTACACACTGTTGAAAGTATCATATAACCTGACACAAGACAAACTTTGCAAGGAAGATTTCTCCAGTTTTGACTTGCAGGTACCATTAGCATATGACCTCCAACTTGAAAAACCATTACTTTCTATTTCTGGAATAATTTTGTGTTTTTATCATTTTATTTAACTTATAAGAGGTTTCATGTCAGAGCATATCGTATCAGATTGACTAAGTGAGCATGTGCCTTAAGAGTAGTCAATACGATATTGTCCATAACCCCCATAGTTATGATTTGGATTTAGCTAGGCAGTATACATAATATGACATGACTTAATTGGGACTGTTTGTCACAGACTTTGTTGGTAAAAAGGTATTTAATGCTATGATATTGCCCTTAGGGCCCCCAAAAGGGACCTTATACATATTGTATATGGCTGGTAAATGTTGAAGAAAGACCATCCCAGGAGTATATCTATCCCAACCATCCTACCCTCCAATGTGGATATTTTAGTACTACTTTTGAGAGTATGTAATGGCTATTTAAAGCATTTTTTAAACAGCGGCCCGCAAATGCAACTCACATACCGCGTTGTGTTGAATGTACTTTACAAAATTGTGAATCCCATCGAATCATATCAAAGACATCCTACCTAAACACAAAGCAGACTCTACCACCTATTCACTTGTAAGTTGTGACCCCAGCACGGAGAATTGTGAACTAGGTTTAAGACCTAATTCTTTACTATGCTCTGAGACCTGGACCTAGCATTGCTGAAGGCGCAAATTTCTTTGTAGTTGGGGAAGATTTTCAGTTCAGATAATGGAGTTTCAGCATAACATGTTCGAGTTATTTATGAATACCGGATATCTGTGTGCATGTTTGAGAAAGATATCATGTAAACTTGAGCCTTAAGCAAGACTAACGTGGGCCAAAACAGATAAAGTTGCATTAAAAAAGATATATGGCATTGCATTACTCACCAGGGTGGTGTAGAAGGTGCAGACTAAACCCACAGAAAAACACGATGCCCACAGGTTGATTCCAGTCACTGAAAAGTTACACAGATGTCACAACTAATCATGTACATAAAAATTCTCTCACAAGGTATCATGAGATATTTTCCAACAAAAACTGTAACTCTCAAAATTTATAGTGTTTGTGGCCTATTGTGTACCAACACATTACTAACGCAATAAAGTTTGTTTGATATATAAAAAATATATATTATTTATATTGTATTAATTAACATAAGGATATGAACAATACATATATATTAATATAGCAAACGTAATTCTTGGTAAATTACTAGAATTCCTTGCAATTTCTGTGAGGGTTTGTTTTCAATGACCATCCAGGGAAAACTAATATTAGAAGGTTTAGAGTATCTTAAGTATCAAACAATCGGCTATGGCGGCCATTTTATTTTTCAAAATGAGGTCAAAATTTTTTATAGGCAAATATTTGCAGGCCAGGACTTCCCATGGGCTGTTTTCACATTCTGAAGCGCTAGGTCAATAATAAGAGAGATTTAAGGATGTTTTAGTATGATGACCCAATTTGACCTTGAAGCAGGGGTCAAAGGTCAAACTTAACCCTTGGAAAAGATTCTCAGGCCATGGCCTCCTGTAACTTGTTTTCACATTGTGAACCTCTAGAAGCAATGGTAAGGGAGATATACGGCTTTTAATGTGATAATGCCATTTGATATTAAACATTAAACCAGGTCAAAATTAATGCCGAAAATCTCTCTACGCGCGGCAGTGGCACAGCGAACACTAAACCAAAGTATCCACCAGATGCATCCAGTGGATACAAGTAGTATCATGCTAGTTTTAATAGCCATATATCTCTTGTGCAAATTTACTGAAACTAGCTGCAGTATTTCAAGCTTTACAGCATCTTAATGATTTTCAATCAAACGGCTATGGTGGCCATTTTGTTTTTCAAAACGAGGCTAAAATGTTGCACAGACATGTTTTCATAGCCATAAACATTTCCTGCAATTTGGTGAAGATATCTTTATATATAAATGAAATATAAAGGTATATGTAAAAAGGTGGCCAATGGATGGACGAACGCATGAGCAGACTCACAAACGGAAGGTATTTTATAATCTCCCAACCATGGCCTTCAGCTGATGGCGGGAGATAATTAGTGATTTATTTTTCTCTGTTCACTTTATAATTGATGAATCTCTTCCCCTTCATATCTTTCTGCTATGTCATGTTTATATATATGTTATGTACAAGTTGACATTACAAACTGCTTGTACAAGTTGCAACTTGTACAGGTTGACTTGTACAAGTTGCAAAATGTACAGATTTTGGACCTGTACAAGTTGCAACCTGTACAAACTCCCTATTTTATTAGATAAACAATGTATTTCAATGAATTAAACTTCAAAAGTCCTAAAATCAACATATTTATACCACTTAGATGAGAGACCTGTATTTTTTATTAATTTAGTTGCAAATTCACTACAGTTTTAATCTTCATAAATGTTGGAGTCAAAGTGACTTCACACTTTGGTGCTGTTGGTAACCTTATAA
Source organism: Sabellastarte sp. h YS-2021 (assembly GCA_964017235.1). Classification (NCBI taxonomy): domain Eukaryota; kingdom Metazoa; phylum Annelida; class Polychaeta; order Sabellida; family Sabellidae; genus Sabellastarte; species Sabellastarte sp. h YS-2021. The sequence goes on from OZ024934.1 coordinate 86,860,151, forward strand.
TTTCTAATAATGTTTTCTGACAAGAATTATTGCAAATTTATTTATTCTACGACAAAGGGATAAGTTGCAACTTGTACAAAATATCAACTTGTACATGACATATATATCATTAATGTCAATGTGAAATCTTTCACCCTAGTTTCTATTTATAACCCAATCTACCCTTATCTACAAATTAAGAAACGAGATGAATCCTTTGTCTGGAATAATTTTTGGCTAGGTACCAATTTTACCAGTATCTGAATAATACAACCATTTCAAAGTGTTTTCAAGCTTTTTTAACTTTTTACTTTAAGTTTAATTAATTTTTCTCCTACATATTTTTGTTGATTACTTACATAAAATATAGTGTTAACATTTTATAGTTCATTACTTATTATCAAAGATATAAATCAGAGGAATCAGGTAACACAGGTTACAAAATTGGAAGAATTAAACCATGTCTTAGAAATAGGCCATGTCTTACTTTGGGATGACAATTTAACTGATGATAACGCATCATTATGTAACCTTAGGGATGTCTACTTTTTGAGTTAAAACGTATATATGTATTACACATTCTTATTGACTACACATACGTATGCCCCACAAACAATATTGTTGGTACATGCATAAAACTTCATGAGTCAATGCCAGTCAGAAGAATAGAAGGTTGGATGATAGGACCCCCTCTGTTCGGGGTTTGAATCATAAAAACCTCAGTTTCTTTGACATGAAAAGTCTGGAAGCCTTCCTTGGAAAAATTGCTATCCTGTTTCATCAAATCTCTTATAAATTAGACTTATGCCGCTCGCTTTATTGCGAGCCAGCAGTGTTTCCCAGAACATAGCAAACATGTAGAAGCAATAATGAAAGACATAGAGGATCAGGATTCCTGAAGTTATAAACATTTTTTAAGTTTCTCTGTCGTTTGACCTTGAAGGCTAACCCAATGTCAAATCTGACCACATCAGAAGATTCTCAGCCCATGATTTCCTATAAGTTGGTTTCACATTTCAAACCTCTAGGACCAATATAAGCACTTTTAAGTTTGGCTATCCTCATTTGACCTTGAAGGAGGGGCCCAAGGTCAAATTGAACCACATCAGAAGATTCCTAGTCCATGATTTCCCATATGTTGGTTTATATTGCAAACCTCTAGGACCAATACTAGGTGAGTTATAAGCACTTTTGCAATAGTTTTCAAGTTAAACTGATTTACTCAACAGTCAGAATGTCAAAGTAGCTATTACTCTGCTATGCGATGAGCAATTTTACTATGTTATAGCTAACCCAAGTAAGCTGAATAACATATTTAAACAAAATTCTCTAAATGCAATAGTTTTCAAGTCTTTTTTTAGGTTTTTGACTCCCCAGAGCATAGTTTTGACTCCTAGCCTTAAAATAGCTATTACTCGTTTGATTTTGACCCCAGACCTACAACAAAGATAGGGTGGTGAGACGTCATACCCACCAATTCATGCACTAAATATAAAATAAATCTGAAAGAAACTGTGCCCTTTAGCTTGACAAGCAATAGTAAAAATTATTCAAAATATTTTACGTTTTTGACTCCCCAGAGCATAATTTTGACTCCTGGGCTACCAAAATAATCGGGTGGCCATATCTCTGCCATAGCAAGCCAAAGTTTAAAAGAAATCCCAAAAGAAATGTGGCTTGTAGGCTGAACACAACAAAATCTCTGCGGATACGGACGATGACCATGCGTGATCCATAGTATCCCCGCTTTTCGGTGATGCAATAAGAATACTATTGCCTGCTGTAAAATAAAATAATCTTCCCCAGCTTGTCAGATCTCAAGACATTGTGATTAGCTCAAATGTTAGTTCTCTTCACAAGGGAATACACATGTCTTGCATATGCCCCATTCATGCCACAAGCGGTACGTCCTTTGGGTAGGGTTGTACTCTGTGGTGGAACTGTCTCCAAAGATGCCACATACCTTCTTAGATTTAGTGCACCATTCACACTGCAGGTGGTATAACCCACGGTTATAGGCGTTGGGCAAAATGCCTCTGTCATTCAACTACCGTCCGACGTTTGTATTTGACATTGTGGCACAGTTGAAAAACAATCATTTACCTCCACTCGCCTTATGACGCTGTGTTACACTGAAAAAATAACCGAGTCACAAACCTTATATACACCGTGGACTACATCTTCAGTTACCATAGCAAGAAATTCATCTACATATGCTTGTATTTGTCTGCACATGCCCATGGTGCCAAATGCAGAGGTGGAAATTTTTAAACATATGTGGGACGCGTAAGGTAATGGACATTCCACCACTGTCACAAGGTTGGTAGTTGAAGGACAGGGACATTTCACCCAATGCCTATAACCATGGGATGTACGGCCTGTAGTGTAGATGGGGTATTACAAACCTGCATTGAGGGCCAGGCAAGGAGCATACAATACAATGGCCATGTAGAGAACCTAAAACATATGAAAAACATTTTTAAATGTACAAACTTAGTGTTTTGACTAGATATAAAAGTAAAGTACCAATAATGTAAAATAATTTGACCTATAATGTAGTAAAGGCAATCTGTCACTAATTCAGCAACACTTTCAGCAATATTTATTTTATTTTTGGGGTGCTTTAATTTCACTTTCAACACTGTATAGGTCATATCACGACGGGTAGTTTTTTATGGGCAGAGTACATACAGTAGATACAGATGGTCAAGGCTCTGTACTGTAAACTGCTTACTATCGGTAATTTCTACCAACTTCCCCACATATGTACCAGGGTTTCAAGCGCAGGCCCCAGAAGTGGGGAAGGAGAGGTGAGTGTGTTACCACTGCGCCACCATGGCCCCCGCACTTTCAGCAATAATCTATCAGTGAGATTAATGGAAGGAACTGCAAATGTCATTGTGATATAAAATAGGAGTTAGGTATCAACTGATATCTATTGCTGATATCTAACTAGTGGTTAGCAAGTTTGGCATCTAATCAAAGGCTGTCGCCTCTCTGTGGGTTTGACTAACACAAGTGACAAACTGAGGACCTGTCCCAATATGATCCGGGCTATGGTATGAGAAGTAAAACACCAACTTCGACACAAGTGCGAGTAATAGATGTCCTTTACTGATATCAAATAAAATCAATAAGCATTTTAGAATCTCTTTTAAGAGGCGATAATAAAATTTATACCAGAAATCACCGCCCCAACTTTGCACAATTTGCATACGGAAATTGTTGAAGATATTTAAGTCATTTTACTTCATCACTTTGATTTTCATGTTTGTTATGCAAAAGTACATGAGGTTTCACCAGTGACACCCAGTTAAATGTTCAAAACAAGTTTATTACATGAAAATAAATGCAAATACAATTACATGAAATCTAATGCATGGGTAAAACAACAACGCTGATTTTATGCGCATATCCATTCACTTTTCAAATATTTTACTCATCTGGATGGAAATACATGTTTTGAGTTGCAACATTAACACTCCAGATACAATTTTGAAAGAACAATGCTGAAAGGAGTTTTAGTCTTCTAGCGCTAGCAGCAAAGCCATCAGAGACTTGAATAGTGCACTGAAGCGGTTACCCATTCTAGTACTAATGTGGCCCATTGCTGCTTAACTTCAGTGATGAGACTGCTACTCTCTAGAAGCACAAGTCTTGCTAGAGCTCGCGCTTAACAATTTGGCAACAATTAACCCTTTCACAGACGTTTCATTGAAAGTAATGCCTGATATATCCTTCTCTGGACCTTTATTATTTTGGATCGAAGGAAATATTGTAAAACTTAATCTACCTCCATGTGTACAATTGGACCAATAAAATATTATTATTTAAACAGCCATTTTGTTCTGTTTAATTTGGTATATGTCTGCTACTGTAACCTAGTTGGTAACATACTTGCCTAGGAACAAAGAGAAAGTGGGTTCAAACCAATTAAATGTTAATAACTAAACCTACTACGCATCGGAGAACCGATCCAAATTTTGTATCCCCTTGACAGACAATTCACCAAAGCCAGTGAACCATCGCTTGACCTTCAAGGAGGGGCCAAAGGTAAAATGGGACAACACCAGAAGATTCCCAGGCCATGATATCCAAAAAGTTGGTTTCACAATGCAAACCTCTAGGACTAACTAGACCTACACATCGGAAAACCGATGCAAATTTGTATCCACCGGAAAGACAACTCACCAAAGTCAGTGAACCATCGCTTGATCTTGAAGGAGGGGCCAAAGGTCAAATCTGACATCAGAAGATTCCCAGCCCATGATATCCTGCAAGTTGGTTTCACATTGCAAACCTCTAGGAGTTTGGCTGTCCTCATTTGACCTTGAAGGAGGGGTCCAAGGTCAAATCTGACCACGTCAAAAGATTCCCAGCCCATGATTTCCTATAAGTTGGTTCATATTACAAACCTCTAGGACCAATAATAAGCGAGTTATAAGCACTTTTAAGTTTAGCTGTCCTCGTTTGACCTTGAAGGAAGGGTCCAAGGCCAAGTGTGATCACATCAAAAGATTCCCAGTCCATGATTTCCTATAAGTTGGTTTCACATTGCAAACCTCTGGGACCAATAATAAGCAATATATACATATCACCTATGAAGAGATTCAACCTTCTACCAGTCAGTAGAAAAAGGTAGATAATTTTCAAAAAAAATGCCCACAGCAGACATCTTGTTTTTCTGAATGAAGTTAATTAAGTCCCAGAGAAGCTTACCTCCCAATGAAGATATCCTGCAAATTTGGTGAACCTAGGTGGTGTAGTTTACCTCTGAGAGTGCTAACGCCAAAAATCTCTTTACGCACGGCAGCAGTGGTCTCCGGTGGATACTAATATGCTGTCTTGCGGTTTGCACAAGAATCAGGTGTGTTGTAAAGTTACGGTGTGGGGCAGTAGTTCATCCAGTCAAAGATGGAAATAAGCTTTAGTGCCTCCAACATTTTGAACATAAGCTGTATTGAAACTAACAGTGACAGAGGAAGGAAAAAAGTGAACAGATTCCAAACTGAACAACCAGTTGGCTACTGAGGTCTCTCGATTGTCATCAGAATTTAGTTGAGTGGTATACATTTTTAAATTTGATCACGAGTAAAGACCCAAAAATATTAGAATCTACACGACTGTTTGAATAATAAGTAAAAGAAGTCCACATTAACCTAATAAATGTATCTTTCACTTTATAAAAAAATCAGCTGTGATCATATCCTGGGACGTGACACCTCTCCCCATTCACAATAAAGGGACTGGTATTGCCTACGGTGACCTTCACATGTATAATGTACTATGCTTGACACAGGGGATGACCGTTTTGAGATTTTTACAGGCTGTGGACTCCAGTCGTGAATAAGCAAAATAATGCAGCATTAAGGTGTTGTGTATCGGGAAGCCTTTATCATAATATATATTAATCATTTAATTGTTTATATTGTATGCATTGAAACTATTTTTACCAAATATTATGATACTTATAACATGAAATATTACCAATTGTAACATATAAATATTTGAGATAAAAATATTATTTTAAATCAAAAATATATTTTGGGTGATCAGACTTTCAGCACTTAAACTGATGCACATTTTTATTCATTACAATTTTATTTAATTATTATGTAATATCATTAAATAGTAAAATGGGATATAATGTCCAAGTGCTTGACTCTATATTGTGGAGTAAAGTGGTCAGTCAATAAGACAATCATATTCTCAGCAAAGGGCACCACTGAATCTTAAAACATCAAAAGTAAAAACCAAAGTAGGGTTGACTACATCTTTATATTTACAATTTGACAGAGTAATATTCAGGTTGTGAGGATGCTCCTTAAGATGACCATGAGTGTAAAGGTAAATAATTACATTTATACACCTTTCACACTTGTCCAATTGTCCACAGTAGGCCACATTTGGTAAAGCGCCCCTGCCCTTAGACCACCGTCTGACGTCCATTTGTAACCTTGCAAGTCAGTGGTGAACCGTCCATTACCTTGCGGGTCCTACTGAAGTTTTAAGCTATTTAAACTTTCTGCCTCTGATTTCGATACCGTGAGCATGCACAGACAATATTGCTATGGTAACCGAAGGTGTGGTCCATGGTGCACATAAGGCTGTGATGCAGTCGTCTTTCGGTGTAATACGGCGACATAAGGTGAGTTAAGGCATCGGTTGTTTTGCCATGTGTTTGCCCGACGGCTACCAAAGGTGAGTTGAGGTTGCTTCTCGGTGACCAATGTTTGTAGTACTGCCATTCTACTGTTATTGGCGGTTAAAAAACTGAGTCCAATCGGTGAATGTGTGCCTGTAGTGTGAACAACTCGGATGAAATGGGGTGACTTGAGGGCAGTTCTGCCACCGAGAAAAAAACTTGTAACCACAGGATGTACCGACTCTAGTGTGAAAGGGGAATTAAGAGAAAATGTATAAGTGGAAATGCTCGAGTGTTGTAGCCATTTTGGATGTTGAATACACTGGTAATGGAATGAATAACACACAAAAACTGATGACATGGAGCATTTGGGGAAAACTACTGCTGGCGCCAAAAAAGCCCTGCTACAACTTGGCTCATGCAAAGTATGAATTACATGTAATTTGTTGTTTGAAGGTTTCTTATAACACCATGAAAATGACGCATGCTACTTTTTATTGTCTTCTGAACTGAAAACTGCATCAAAGTCAATACAGCAGGTTATGAAGAAAACACGACTTCATATGTGTACATCCATTTCAAACTTTGGAGGCCAGTTTGTACTTATGAAACGTTTGTAGGTCACTGATTATTATTACTTTTTGTCCTTATTCATTTATTACTTACTGATAAAGTACACTTGATCTTTTTTCTTCAATTGCTCTAAATATCATATGATACAGCCATATCTATCGCTTGATGATTATATTTTTGTTCACTCAGAGGAGCTTAAATGTGCTGGTATGTAAGCAATATATTGTGTACAATGGTATTTGTTCAAAGTAGTAAAGGTACTTGTTTACCCAGTGAAAAAAGTGTTTTCCCCACATATAATTACTTTTTTTGTTAGCCTTTCTCATGCTCAAGTTTGTCTTCTTCAATCATGGAAATAAATGTTTGGTATTCATAAAGCACTAATGCAAGTTAGGAAATATAAGACCACCTCTACCTTAGCAGCATGCTAATGTAAAAGCTATTACATATTTATAAGGGTACATAATACAAACTGAAACATTATTATGTAAACTTGAAGTTTTCCCTAATTACAGAGAAACTTGAGTTTTTAACAAGGCTACTCTTACATAGTTCAGACTTCATAAATTTATGCTACCACATTATTTGAAATTCACCGAATCCAACCCAACAGCAAATTGAACTGCTGTGTAAATATTTACCACTTGCATCTTTTGTGGTGATTAACATAAACCGTATTCACACTCTGCCGATGATACATATCGATATACCCCAGTCTGTGTTTTACAGTCTGTGTTTTACATGTGGACTCTCTGTTCCACTCTCGCGATATTTACTCCCAACTGCCATGAAAATATAGTCTTGGTCATAATCTTATTGGTTGTAGACTTATTTTTTCTCTCAAAAAGGTCGGGATAATCACATTGATTATAGACGCTTGTCTGTCAAAATATTGAACATGCTAGCCTTGCTGAAGGGCCAAGTTTCAGTTTAGATAAAGTTTCAGTTTTTATAATGTACTCTTGCATATGCTTTTACATCGGCATAGTGCAAGACACTATCTGATTAGCTTATATCTCCTAACATGTACGAGTGCTTTGTGAATACCCAATATATGTGTACATGTTTGCAAAAGAAATGTTACAAACATGATCCTTACACAGGACTAAATATGCTTACAAGCACTGCAAATGAGATTTTTTCCTGAGTACTGACAGCCATTTTTTCAGTTGTACCGCTGTTATACAGTCGATTGTATCAGTATCAGGAAGGGGTTGTAAGGCTGGTCTGATTGGTTACTCGACTTCTTTTCTCAACTCAGGACAAATCATGTAATTTGTCAGTTTTCCTCCCCTTTCTTGACAAGATCATTGATAGCATATTGATAGCAAGTATCACAAAATCTTTTAAGTTGATATTATGAACAAAATGCTTGTTATTATTATTAATACTTATCCTTATGGTTGTAGTTCAAAATCCTATTTTATTTTTAGGGCAGTTGATTGAAATATTGAACTTTTACAAACTTTGTTGCAGCACTGGTTAGAGGTGTATCAATCTTTATTTTCATTGTGGCAAAAGTATAAATATAATTGACACATTCCTCCAAGATAGTGATGTTTTAGCATATTTTCACTCCTCTATCTTGTGTGGCCCACAAAACCTTGTCAGACTGACCCCAGCTAAGACACTCTGGAGAAGTATGGATCATACTTAAACAACAAAAGTTCGTATCTATATCATAGACGATTCTATATACATGGCTGTCAAATAACTTTTACATAAAGATTATTAGATGTCTAAAAATACTACATTTTATCTTTTAATTATCAACAATATGTGTATGTTCTGATAACAACACTTTAATGCCAGAAACAAAGGCTTTAAATGGAGGATAGCAACATGAAGATGTTAATTATAATCATGCTTATCTTTGATTTTAAACGAAATATAGCAGGTACTTGAGACATAATGATTAGACTTAGCCTCTTTAGATCCTCTTAATAACCCTTGATAGGACAGGTTTCAAAATCCGATTGTATTCTGTTTGATGTTTCACTGTACAGCAAACCCGCATCACCTTACCCTTAATAATAAATTTGCATTTTCAAATTTTTACTTGCTTTGTTGATTTGATAAATGCATGATGGTCTTACAGATTCCCAAGAAAATAAGTCTATCATAAAAGTTCATCCTTTGTTATTTTTGTCAAGTTTCGAGCAGACATAATCCACATATTTGCGCTAATTACAAACTACCTGGTAATCAAAACATACCAAAGGGATTTGTTTCACAGAAGCTCAGAGCCTCAGACCTATCTGAGCATAATCTGGCTTCACTTTAATTTTGACTCCAGAATGGCTGATATATTAAAATTCTAAATTCAGTGGATGTGAATACAACTTATCTTTGTCATTTAAAAATACTGGATGATGAACTTCTCAACTAGTAAATGAAGAGGTTGTGAAAAGTGTCTCTCACAAAATGCAGCTCTCTACATAGACCAAAACGCAACATATATAAACAAGAGCACTTAGAGAATGTCCAACTCTACCAAGGCCCAACAATTCCAATATTGCTAATTCCCCAGTCACGTAAGTGGTACGTCCTGTGGTAGTAGGCATTGGTCAAAATACCCCAGTTCTCAAACTACCATCTCATGTCTGTATGCGAGCTTGTGTCATAGTGGCAAAATATCTAACTCCTCCACTCACCTTATGTCGCCGTATTACACCAAAGCACGACTGAGTCACAAACCTTACATACACCGTGGACCACATTATGAAACTTCCGTCAAATTGGATGTTTGGCCATTTGTGTCAAAAGCTTGCATACTTAAGTCAGACAGTAGTTGAAGGACTGGGGCATTTTGACCAAAACATACCACCACGGGGGAAGCACCTGTAATGTGACTGGGGCATTTTGACCAAAACATACCACCACGGGAGAAGCACCTGTAATGTGACTGGGGTATTATGACCAAAACATACCACCACGGGGGAAGCACCTGCAATGTGACTGGGGTATTATGACCAAAATATACCACCACGGGAGAAGCACCTGTAATGTGACTGGGGTATTATGAGTGCAGTGATAAAAAAATGGTTTGAAAAATTCCTGTTTCCAGATTGCCACCAAAATCGAATCATCTGTTTCTTGCGCTATTGTCATTTCCAGAAAATTTCATCACAATTTATCTTTAGCTGTTTCAGTTATTGTGCAAACAAACAGACGAGTGCAAAAACATAACTTTGTAGAATCCTTATTTGGTTCCTTGGTTTATGACCCTTTGTTTTACGGTATTGATAGTACTTTTGGTCTAATTTACCCATAGGATTTAGTTCAGGACAAATTCGATTTGGGGTGTTACGTCCCATTCAACAGCCAGGATCATATTGAGAAAGACCCTCAGCAATTTGCAGGAGCCAAACCCACACAGATGTGACAGTCTGCAAAAGGGGCCACATGACCCAGTGGTACACATTTCCCTCACATCTCTAAAATTGGACTTAGAATCCCAGCACGACCTCAGGTGAATGACTTGCCAAGCAATTTACAGTACAAAACTGTCTTCTTCAAATTATCACAGAATGTATCTTAACTGAATTATCGCAAGATAAGCATGTATATTATGACATAGAAATGAATAATATAAAATATAGTTCTGAATCTTTTTTATTCCTAAACATGAATACACAGTACACATATATAATCTAGCTGTAGTTCTTAGACGAGGAGAAGGAAATGTTGTCCAGTCAAGAGCTAGTTTCCTTCTGAAGACAAAGGGAGTACCTTTCCATTTCTCAGTGAGAAGTAAACAATGAAATAAGTTGCTCTATTAGATAAGGACAACATAAATAACAGAGATAAGAAGAATGAAAGTGAGAGTCAAACATGAGTTGGTAGTATGCATGAGTGAGCTGCCAGAGATAATTAGTACAGCATCTGTGTTGCATTCCAGGGAAGATGTTAGATCCAGATGTTAGATGTCATCTTAGATGAAATTCCTTATCAGCCTACAAGAAAGTTCTGCTGAGGCTTGTCAATAGCTATTTCCTTAATTCCTTGATTTAAAGTAGTAGGTCTGACAAATTTCCATAAAAATATGGGATTGATAGTTATCAGATTAACTCAAAACTGAACACTGTTACCAAACCTTGACCAACTGTATATACTGGTTTGGCCCTTCTTACTGCACGTTACAGTATAACCGACACAAAAATACTAGGTTGTGATGTGTAAAACACCAACCAAATAAATAAATATTAGACGGGAGGAGGCAATTTTCATGTTTGTGACAGTTATGAAAAAAACAAAGGTTATTAAGTAAACTGAAGAGGTTTGTTTGAGCTTCATCAATTGCATGTCAAAAGAAACACAGCTAAATATATAAATATGTATAAGTCCAAGGATATTGCACTTAGTTGACAGTTATAGTGTGGAAAATGTGTGCAGTATCATAAGAACACTTACCATCATGGTAATAAAGGTGAGCGACCCAATGTACTTTAGGGCAGGCTTCCTGTATCTTATCTCCAAGTACTAAAATATACATTAACAAAATGACAGCTGACACCACTTGTATTTTAAGTGCCATATAGTTTGTTTGTGTATACTATCAGTATATTAAATCAATATCTGAATGAAGGGTTTTTAACTTAAGTCACTTACTAAAGTGGTATAAACAAATGAAATGAGGTTTTCCTATCACATTACACAGACATGGTGAAAATATGAACACCCACGTACATGGGCCATGATTTAAATGTGTTCAGGAGATATTTCTAAAGTGAATAAACCCTTCAATGTTTATCGTTATATTGAGGAAAAGCATGAGAGATGCAATTGAAAACCCTAAAAAGTTGAGGCTTTGTACTGCCATATTTCTAAGACATTCACTGTGAAAACCCTTTGACAATATCTTCAGAATTGTACTCACTTCATACGCTGAGGTCAGTTTGAGCCGGTAATAAACAGGTATATAGACATAGGCTACAATAGGCATGAGAATAATGTAGGCTACACCTATCATCATAAACTGAGTCCCATGGATGTAGTTCTCTGCCGGTACCCCTACAACATAAACACACAGTGTTTGTATTGCACAAAGCTTTTTTGCATCCGTATTTTAGGATGGACCAAGCAGACGTTTTTCCACGTAGAAACAAATTTGGAAATAAACTTGTCCAAACTCAGTTGTGAAATAATTACCAAATGAGGAAAATTATGACTCTGTGACATAGTGGGTAACACACCCGTCTAGGAACACAGAGGACCTGAGTTTGATCCCAGGTATAGGCAGATACTTAGTGGCCTCGGATGGCTGTTTAAACATACTAGTATTCTGTCATTGGGTCCTCTCCCCAGTGGCTGGCTAAAGAACCTGAAGGACATTGACAAATGGTCAGCCCTGACACTCTTTTTTCAGATAGGGGAATGTCAGTTACTAGAGAGCTTGGGCTGTATGTGTACTGGTCTCGGGATGTGTCACAGAGTGCTTTGATTGTGGTAGTAAAGGAGCTATTGTGTTGAGTATAAATATACAACAGTTATGTCAAAAACGAAAATTAGCAAGACAAATTGGAATGGATGTCAGTCCATGAATGTTATTTACCCATATTAATAATTTGAAATGTTTCATCATGAATAGGTTGTCTAGGTTTGACTCAGTTTCTAAAAAAAACCATCTGACTACTTTTAGATCACCTATATATTACTAGGGATATGCCTTTAAAAGCTTTGCCCAAAATATGACTCTAGTTCAATCACGTGATGGGACTAGACTTACAGGTCAAGGTAGGTTGACAACACCGGTTGAGGTAAACTTTGCTGTACAATAGTGAACAAAACTGAGTATGAAGCTTGGTTAGTGATTTATTTCATTTTGTACATCACTTTATTGGATATGCAGAGGTCTTAGGTGATTTTACAGTTCCTATTCAATTTCGTTCATCATCATGTGAGTCAGACTTCGTTTCCTGCTACTCAATGTCAACAAACAGACTAGACAATGCAAACTTAATGTTGAGCATATTACCAAATGAAAAGGGCTACTGCTCATCTGAATTTTTAAACATGTAATATAAGTCTCTATTGACTGAGAAATTGTTTTAGCAAATATCTTTTTGTTTTAATAGATTATTATCATTTTGAGGTCAATAAATGACTGATAAAATGGTTTGGACAACACATCCTTTATGCCAAGAGTGTGGATACCATTCTGAGGTTAAATAGGTAAAGAGTGGAAGAGAGACAACTTTAACTACTTCAAATGTAGTTGAGCCAAACTTTTATTTCTTTTGGAGCTGACCCTTCGGCAGGAGAGGACCCATACATTCAGACTTTAATCATAGTTGTTATGTTAATTTGCATTGGAAAATTAGAAAGTATAATGATCCATAAATGTGAGTTTAAATGAATAGATAAATAATATTATATATCTCTATCAATAGGAAAGTTACGGAAGCGCAGAATTGCAACAATTTGGGTAATATTAGGTCGAATATTTGACTTACTAAGTCGTATTTATGACTCAGACTCTACCAAAATATATATCTGATGTTATGTTATATCTGATGGGTTTATGTCTGAGTGGGGTTATGTCCAGTGGGGCATTTTTCGTTTACCGCTAAATACACAGCTCCTTAAGTTCTATATATGAGATACTTTGTTGTTTATATAAGTTAGTGAGTCGAATATACGACTTATCAACAAGCATTTTAACTTAATACATGTATCTCTTAAATATAGAAATAGACAACGACGAGCGAGGGGTTGTAGGAGATTGGTGATATTAGGATCACGAAGGTGGAGCTGAGAGATTCTAATGCGCTAATCGTTGTAAAATCTCCTATAACCCCGAGCTTAGAGTTGTCTATTTCTATTTTAATATGACATTTTAAAAGATCATATAAAAATTAGTTTTGAAGCTATTTTGTACAAAAATATATGAATATTCTATAAAGATTTTTTAGCAAAGGGTGCAGTTGAATTATTGGAAGAGCCACAAAATAAGATAATCCTTTTCTTTGTTAAACGTTGATAAACCTTGGCACATTCATATCAGTACATTCTATGTTCAAATGTAAGAATTCCTGAATATCGTATTTACCATTATTTGTCTATTTAATGAAAAAAATCCAGGCTGTTACTTCAAGTTTTCTTTTTGTTGAGCAGCATTGTAAGTGATAAAATGGAACTCATAAGGTTATGCAGGGTTTTACAAAGCAATTTTTTATTTATTAGCCAATTAGAATAGCGGACACAGCCGTGTCGTGTTAGAATATGAATTAATAGTTTGTAAATTCTACCTAAAAATACATTTTGGTAGCTCAGAGCTTCCATGGGAAGTATTGACCCTAACTTGGACATAAACTATTCTCCAGTCACAGTACCCCCACCACCAGTATTTCAAAATAGTCATATTTAAACATTGGAAAGGGTCCGAATGAAGAAAATGCTGGGCTTCATTAAGAGACAAATTTATAACCTCAATCTGAACTGTAACTTGCAGGAAGTTCGCTTACCTAATATGGTGACTGCACTCATAAAGCTGGCTACAAGAGACAGGGTTATGGGAATGACTGACATTTGTCTGTCAGCCATCAGAAACTCCTGAGTTGTCTTACTGCCTCCCCTGAAACATCCATAGAAAACCCCAATGCCTGCTGAGATCAGGAGCACAATAGCAAACACCACATAATCCAAAACTGAAAACCCTCCAGCAGACGCCATGTTGGTCTCTGTGACGTCACTTTGATGTAATCAGTACCTCCAAGCTTTTCGGTACAGTCTTTGAAGAATTGAAATTACTGAGGCGTTTGAACAAGTAAATTTATTGTTTTACACATCCAGTAACTGTACAAAAGAAATGTAACATTTGTGGTCGCATTTTAAGCATACCTTATTATAAAATGTCATGTAATAATATTAAATCAGCGTAAAAGTGAAGAGGCAATTGAAAATGATACTAGAGTAAACTAATTCAAGGACACGCCCTTGGTATTTATTAAGTTAGCATTCTCTGTACAGTCAGACAGCCAAAGGTCTACCCCTTCCAGTGAGTTTGTGTTACAACACATATAAAATTTGAAACTTCATTAATATTCACCATATTTTCTTCCACACTTCACTTTTCTGTTTTTGGTGCACAGGCAAGAATATTCATTATTTATCCAACATGCACTTACTCTGTTCAGTACTTGACAAGTATTCAATTCAACTCAGATGTGCTAGTTTTATTGTAGTTATAAGCATTTTATCTAGCATTCTCAGCTTTTATCTATTTCTGTTCACATTTCATTCAAGATGTGGTTTTTTTTTCTTCAATGCTTATTCTTGTTTACTTTTATATATTTATAAATACAGTTTTAGCTCTCACCAAAATATAAATATTATTTGTATTTTCTAGTATTATTTGTCACATCCAATAAAAATGAAATGTTACCCATGCAGAATCTACAATAGCGATATTTATTCTAGCTTCAAAAAACAAATAAACACAGATAATATTTTGAAAATATATCCCAACTGTCTCATTGCTAAACTGTCCTAGTTTGAGTAAACACTACATAAACACACTGGCTATCTTTTTATTTTGTGCTACCTTGCTGTATGCTGAAACATGTGTGTTATTTGTATTGTTAGCCTTGCTTAGGCTCTAGATTTCTCTTCTTTTGCAATATAGAAATACACTATATGAAAGTTAGGCTTTTAGATCCCGTTCACCAGCCAGGGTCGTTCTTGGACATATCCTGGGCTTTGACAGCCTCTGGTTTGATGTCAAACTTTTAGCCACAAGGTCACCAAGTACTAACATGCTGTATCAGTTCAATGTATTTGTGTATGCGGCGTAAAATTAGGATTTTTGTCACTCGACTTTCCCTTTTGCCTCAAGTGCAGTAGAGGATGTTGCGTCAGTTTTGTGCTATATAAATGTTTCTGTGCTATGCTATGCTATGTATATTATTATTATTTTATTGTTTGATCATACATTTAATTAAGTAGCCCAACACACTGGCTTAGTGTATGCAGCTTAGGACATCTGACAGCCGATTTGCGATGGCAAATTTTTTCCTGAACTTCTCAATATTTTGTAAACATACATCTAAAATCACTTCTTCTCAGAGCCGAAAAATCGCTGTCACATATCAGGCGTCGGATATCTCAAATCGGAGTGGGATACATGTAAACAACCAAACATAAATGAGAAGAAGGGAAAAATCGGTGTCACAAATCGGTCGTTGGATGTCGTAAGCCGCATACATGTGTATGTATATTTAGTGCTGATGCACTTAAGCGCTATATATCTACAGCCGTAAATCCAAGTTGGCGTTTTCGTGCCCCATTCAACAGCCAGGATCATATTGGGACAGGTCCTCATGCTAACCCACAGAGGTGACAACGTGTGATTAGATGCCAGACTTGCTAACCACTAGGCCACCCAGCACCTCTACAGCCATTAACACAATGTACTCTAACATCCACAGGCTTATATTACCTGTGTCTCTTGACTATGAATTCTTTGGACTTGTTTCTTGGTTTTTGCGCCTTAGAATCTGTCTTTTGATGGAGATTCAGCGCTATAAAATGGATATTTGAATTAGAATTGGAATTTTACGACAAGATACTAACAGACTTGGCCAAGCTAGAGTGTGCTAACATATAAGAGTGCTTTCCGATAACATACATGTTCTTTTGAAAAGGTATTACAACCATCATTGAAGGGGACTCGGTGGTGTTATGGTTAACATACTCGCCTCCCATCTATTAGGTCAGTGGTTTGAATCCCGGACCCAACACTGTGTGGTAAAGTAGGTAGTTGCTTTCTAATGTCCAGCAGTTTACGGTGCAAAATCTTGACCAACTATATTAGTATGGTTTGCTTTGCCCTTAAATCTACCTGTTGTAACCTATATACAATTGCAGTGAAAGCGACGTTAAACCCAAATTAAATCATATACAGTAACTGAGTCTATGATAAGGCTACTGTCTCATCTACCGTGTGTCTGTTGGTGTTTGTGTTTGCTTTCTTTGAACTTTTCTATTTATACAAACAGTAACTACACATTGCTCTGTGTACAGTACAAAGTATGCGTTCACAAAATGCAGATACGCACTTACATGCGTACATGGTTTCAGAATAATGATCACAAATTTACAAAGTATCCATCTTCAAATGATATTATGGAAGATGGTATGTTTGGTACGAAAAACAACCCTGGTGGAAAACGAATCCCTCGTCAATAACCCAGAAGACAGAATGGAGTCATTTTCGCCCATGTATTTTTTTCAGGGTTTTTGTTCCGAACGTTTCGATAAAGTATATTTTAATTAAATATTAAAACTTCAAATTTTATATTTTTGTGTGTAAAAAGTACCCACAAATAATCAGTACAATGTAAGATTCCATAATGGTATGGTATGGAAATCCAAATTTGAAGACATATAGAAGAGGCTCAACAAACTTTTCAGTGGTGTCAGGGATGTAAAAAATTATAATTATAAGTGTCAGTTTTTTATGTAAAGTCAATTTAAATGTTTATGTGAGAACATATTACGGCAGACTGCAGTGCTGTTAATTTTATGAAACCATGAAGAATTTCCATCAGGTACTATGCCCATCAGAACAATGCCCATCAGGAACTTTGTCAATCACCAATTTTTCAGGGTTAGAATTTTGCCCATCATTTTTTTACCCAACATGTTTTTTTACTTAAATTTATGTTAAACCTTATTTAAGTCAAGAGTGCCTACTGTGTGGCCTTAGTTGCATTATCAATAGCTTCATTTCATCCATAAATGCTCCCTTTGATAAATTGATTTCATTAAGAGCTTATAGACTTAACTCAAAATTAAAATGGGTACACGGGTAAAAGACATCCCCCCCCCCCCCCCCCCCCCCCGAGTTTTTGATTATCCAGTCAGATATACTGAGATTTTTGAAGGTGGGGTTTCTTATCTTATACCTTTTAAAAGCAAATCATATACAATTGAGGAGAGTTTATGGCATTACCAAATAGTAGGGCTTGTCTCACAGTTTATGTATTAAAGGTTGACACAGGATATTTACACCACGGTGGTGTACCCAAGGTAGAAGTCAGTGCTTGTGTATGCCACGGTGGTGTACCCAAGGTAGAATTTAATGCTTGCGTACACTACGGTGGTGTACCCCAGGTAGAGTTCTCTGCTTGCGTACATCCATCTTTGCATTCATAGGCAGTTGATTTGTATGTTTTTTCTAAAAATTGAACTGGTTCCCAGTCGTGGTGTACCCAAGAGTATTTTCCTGTGTTGCGTGCACCGCCGTGGTGTAAATAACCACTTCATTTAGACCCCAGTTACACATGGCCAGATGTACTGCTGGATCACGGCAGGTTACCAAATATGGAAAATTGTGAATGATTTACGGATAATATTTTTCATCCGTGAACATGTCCGTACCTTCTATAATATCCTTGTGACGTCTGCCACAGATGTGATGTGTCCGTGGGGACGCCAGGGTAAAATCAAACTGCTTGAATTTTCCGTAAAAGGTTTGAGGATCCTAGGTGTAATTAATATCTGTATCACATAAGTATGTAATCCGCAAAGTGTCCGTAACATCCTTACAGAATCTGTACATGTCCTCGAGTCATCTGTGCCAATTAAGACTTGGGGAAAATGCATATGGATATCCAGGGAGGGTGTTCGGAGGCTGAAAGGACACTACCGGAAGTTTACGGACATTACCGGAAACCACAAGGATCAATAGGGATGGTCCTTGGAGAAGGTCACAGATATTAAATTTGTCTGCGGATATTCCCGGATATTCCCGGAGGTGTATACAAACAATAGGGATGGTAAGGACATCTCAAGGACAATAAGGACTGGGTTTACATATATATTTGTAGTTTCACACAGCACTTGAGAACTTATGGAAAGACGCTTTGTCATGAGCAAAACCCTATATAAGGGGCCACTGGGCTTGGCTTTTGCTAATTATATACACTTTTGGCAATTTGATATGCAAACATCAATTTTTGGAAACTTTTACAGTTGATACTGTATATGTTTGAGGATATATTTTGCTGGCATACTTATTACCCAAAAATATTTCAGACTTTATTTTTTTTTTCAAAATAGGGAGTTTGGTGAATATTTCTGTAAAATGCCACCAAAGAAAGGGATCAAGAGGAGAGGTAGTCAGGAGATGGAGAGGATGTCCACACAGGTCCAGGCAAAGAGTCCAGAGATGGATGAGTTGACTTGTATTCCAGAGACTCAGCTGAGCCAGCAGGCAGCTGGGGTGGAGGAGGTGGTGGTGGGGGTTGAGGATCCTCTGCAGATATCGGATACAGAATAGGGTAACATTGCGCTTGAGACAAGGCAGGAATCGGTGTGTACTGTAGGACATTGCTGACACACAGGACACACATGCCGCTGCGGGGACACAGAAGGGTAAGGGCAAAAAGGCTGACAAAAGGGGCAAGAAAACCGCTGTTGTGTTTAGTGATGAGAATGAGAAGAAATTAGTGGACTTTTTGCATGACAATGAAATTCTCTACAAGCGTTTAAAGAACTACAAGGATAGGTCCAAGAGGGAGGCTGTATGGGACAAGTTTTGTGATGAGCACAACTTGGACAAAGATGCCTGCCACAAGTGGTTCCAGAGCCAGTGCACACTCTTCAGGAAGGTTGCTCACATGAAGTCAGTCCTGGGGGGACCACAGCTGACAGAGTGGCAGAAATGGACCAGAGGGAATTTCCACTTCCTGAGGGGCCATATCGTGTGCCATCTTAAAGGAAAAAGTGAATTCGGTGTGTCAAAGGGGTCAGCTTCCCAAGCCAGTGCAGCAGTGGGCTCAGCATCCAGAAGGGAGACAGTGCACATGCAACTGTTCCAGGATATTTCTTGTCCAGAATCCACAGACATGTCTCACCTGGACACACATACGTCTACTCCTAGATCGCGTGGCGTCGGCGTCACTTTGAGCTTTGCAGATTCAGACTTCCAATCAGCTCTCGTGGAATCACGGAAGGGGATAACCGAGTTGAAAGACATTGTGGCCAAGAAATTGACTGATGACAAGGCTGATAACCCATGACTGGGCTTCTGTGACTTTCTAAAGGTGGAGGTGGTACAACTAACCAGTTTCAACAAGAGACGTTTAACTTGTTGATGAGACTTAAATGGAGTTACAAGCAGCAAAGGTACCACCACAGAATGGGCATGAGTACCACCGCTTCTAGGTCTTCACTGCTCCTCGTTGTAGACCCCATATCCTTCTCAGTCTGTCTATCATAGCTGTAATGATGACTAACTGCCTCTCCATTTGTAATATTAAGAGTTGAATTTGCAAAAGATCTGTGTTCCGTCTGTCCATTCTGGATTCTTAATTCTATGTGGCTAGTGGCCTTACCCTTAAACGGTTGTCTCAGTAGGTCTCTGGGGAAAACTGTACGGGTAAACAAAATACTTCAGTTCTGTAAAAAGTGGTTATAAAGAAATAAAGTTACATGAAACACTGTCTCACAAATAGGCAACAAATATGGCTTGACTGTGTGTCTTTAATACCGTCTACTGACTCCAAACAGCATGTGCAAAAAGTTGACATTCCCCAGGGAAACACCAAGTGCAATTAAAGACAAGCAATTGGGATTAATATATTTATTACTACTAGATTTCTTTTAAAACATGTATAGTGTATTATTCTACAGTTTACTGTTACTTTACTCCAAGGCTAGAAATATTGCCACTACTATTTAAATATATTAATTACCATATAATATAGTATGTGCATCTATATGAAATTAGGTGAGCCAAATTGCAATTGCCAAATTATATAAAATACCCACTAGGAAACCAAAAGCATCTAGGCTTATAAATTTACACTGCCATTGCAATACTCGATTGCAATTGCAAAAAGATGGCAATAAGCCAAGGAAAGAACCTAGCAGTAGTTCAGACAAATACACAAATTGCAATTGCAAAGTGCTCCTTGATCATCAAATCGAATTAACGAAGATTGAGTTGGACCTAATGATGCAATTTGACATTATTGTATTGGATAGCAAAACTTCAGATGCAAATATGAGATTTGTATGTGTGAACCTTGCTTCCGATTGTGAAAATTTGGGAATTGGGAAGTAAATCTTTTTCATCTTTGTCATCATAAACCTGAATCAGGACCCTCGGGAGCATTGTTAACCTATCATATAAAATCCGTAATGTTCCCTATCATTTCAAACGGTCATAAATTCTTGTAAACTATTTCCAGTTCTTATCTGATTCTACACTTGTATATACCTTGTAAACCTATCGTACACCTATCATGGCCATTGTAAGTTCATTTTTTTGGCGTACAGCAATCTTTGTGGTCATAAACCTATTGGGAACCTTGAAATCGTATTCCAATCATGAACCTTTAATCTCCCTTGGCCACATTTGAAATGATTTGAATCAAAGGATTGACTCCTGATGGGGTGTAAGGTGACAATGATTTAGATAGGATTAAAACGATGGGTGTATGATGGGTTTACGATGCTTCCCCATGGAGATGGGATTAAAAAGGTGAAATCCAAAGTACGAGATTTTCTATTCTGCAGGGGCGTAGAAAGCAATTTTTGGTTGGGGGGGGGGGGGGGGGGGGGGGCGAGAACTAGATTGCACCGACTCGACACCAACAATATTTTTAAGTTCCTTTAGCAAAGGAAATCTTTGTGATGACAGTGTGACTGACATTAATCCTAAGTTTAACCGACCTTGTCCGGGTATAGAAATACATATAGTCACCTCTGCATTTAAAAGGTATTTCAAATGTCTTGACTACATGTTTCCAGAACCTGTGATATTTCCTTCAGGTGCCGAGCTGATAAAATATCTATTTTTAGCAAGGTTAATCTCCAAATTGAGGGCCATGTATAGTCATTGGACTGGACAGGTCCAATAAACACACAGTGGAGAAAGAAAGAGTTTTCTGAGAAAATCTTTTCAGCTGACAAATTGCTTTGCTAAACCATTGCTCTGTGTGAATTTGAAACTATGTGTCCAAGCTCTAAATAATTAGCAACATGGTAAATTAAATATAGAAGATTACTATATGTATGATTTTGGTCTGCATAAGTGAAACGTTTTACAGAATTTTACAAATTCCATGGCAGGTTAACTGAAAATATTCCTTTTACAAATCATAAAAATAAATATTTTTGTAATTCAAATGGTAGCTTACACAATGGTACATGTGAGCAGTGAACAGGGTAAAAGTGTAATTTGACCTCATATTATTGAGTTACCTGAAAAAGAAAGAGAACTTCAAAATTGGAGTTTAGTTGTATTGCAAAAAGTGGGGGGGGCGGCCGCCCCCGCTGCCCCCCCAGTTCCTACGCCTATGATTCTCTCCTCCATTCAAGCCTCAGCATTCATTACATGGCTAGATATTGAGGAGTATGTGTGATCAAATTGGACATATTTTCATTGGATGTAATACTCGGCAACAGGTAATCTCAAAATGCCACCAAAGAAGATGCAAGAAAGAATGCCTGCTGTAACAGACAGACAAGGTCTAGAAGCCCAGAGAGTTTGGCTGGGGGTTTGGCTGTGACTCAGAAGGCTACCGTGGGTGAGGTTACAGGGGGATACTATGGACTCTACTATGGAGGCTACGTATGAAGCTACTTTTGAGGCTACACAGGAGAATACTACTATGAGGACTACACAGGAGGCTACAAAGGAGAGTAAAGGGACAACTGTTGTATTTAAAGAAGATGAGATGAAGTTTGTTGAATTGCTGAAGGATAATGAACTGCTGTATAACAAGACACTCATGGACTTTTAAGATCCAAATAAGGGGGAGGCCCTATGGGATAAATTTGGTGCTGAGAACAAGATAGACAAGGCTGCATATAAGAGGTAGTTCCAGAGCCAGAGGACAATATGTAGCAAGATCACATGGAGTTGATTTCAGTTAGCAGCGGACGTGGATCGACTGAAGAACCACTATGACTATCTGGCATCTCCCCCACGTTTTCCAGAAACCCCCAGCACCCAACAATGTGCAACCCCCACAATATGAGTCAGAATTCCAGATGATGAAGGCCCAGTAAAGGAGAAAGAAATTAAAAGCACTTGAAGACAAGCTGGAATTAGCCCACAGCTGCGCATTGTGAGTAGCTGGGATCAGAATTGAAGAATCCTTTTAATATTTTCAAGTCAAGACTTTTGCATTTTTAGGTCCCTGAAACACGAGGACAAAGATCAACAACAGCAACAACATTTTACTCCACCAAGCTATCTGCAACACATTTGGGCCCACAGCCACTTTTACACAGCCAATACTGACATAGCAGTCTGTTAAAGTGCAGCAGCAGCATTGTCCACGGCAAACATTTCAATCCCAGCCCATGCAACCTGTACATCACATCCAGCAGCAGATGCCACCGCCAATGCAACAGATGCAGCAAATGCAGTTCCACAGCAAATTCAGCAGTCTGTTCAACAGCAGATGCACCAGCACATTCTACAGCAAATTCAGCAGCCCATTCAACAGCAAATACAGTCACATCAACAACGACAGTGTGACAACTGCAGAGCCCAATAACAAACCACCAATCAACACCAGACAACTGTAATCACTTTCACAGCTTCATGCAATCAACGCCTATGGACCCACTCTCAGTAGCTTCAGTAGACAAATCCTTTGGGTCACTGATCTGTGCCTTGCCTCACACCTCAATAGATGGCAGCTACAGCCAGCTTAACAGCCTCCATCCTCTCCTGCCAGACACCAGCCGAGATGACCGCAGACAAGATGAACAGTAGCCATAAGCAAGCATTCAACTTTTAGCTGAAAAAACTTAGCCCCTTTCAAGGTTGCCCAATGTTATAAAACAATTATTTAACTATGTGTTCATATAAAATGAAACAAATTCCCAAAAAGCCACAGAAAAACTCTAAAAAAAATCTCAAAAAAACCAAAACCCAAGCCCTAACCATACCACTGAAGAGAAAGAGACAATAGTCCCTAGTTCAGAACTTTCCCCATTATAGTCACACAAAATGTTACACCACAGCGCTTAACACTTTATTTCCCCCACAAGAAAATTAATTTAATTCAGGGTTCGAACCCTTCCACATTACATTTACACAAAGTGTTATAATATAGGGCCTAACACTTCATCCGCCCCCCCACCCCACACACACAAAAAAAATAAATTTAGTTCAGGGTTCAAAACCTTTCCCATTATTCTTAGCCAAATGTGTTGTGCCACAGGTCCCCCCCCCCCCCAAAAAAAAAAAAAAAAAAAAAAAAAAAAAAAAAAAAAAAAGGTTGTAAACATTTCATGGTTTAAACCATGCCACCATGTCTCTCATCCAAAGTCCACACAAGTTTGTGTTATAATGAGGGAGAGTTCAAACCCTCACACCTCTCTGTCACCCAAACAATTGTAAAGTTTAATGGTGCGGGAATAAAAGTTCATGCAATTAATTCAACTTTATTTGAAATCACATATTATTCATTGATATAGTACAACAACACCTTCATACAATATCCATGACCAAATGTAATAACAAATACATCTTATTGAAAACAAAACTTGTAACTTTTCCATAGGTAGATATGGCATTTTTTATCACAAAAACTGTACTTGAAAAAATAATAAAAGTACATTTATACCTGAGTTCAGACAAGTAACACATATTTGAAATTACTATGAATTAAGACATAGCTGAAACACTTCAAACATGCAACATATTTTATATAAAAAGCTTTAAAAATAACGATTTTGTTCATGTGTAAATTGTCCAGATGTTATATCCTGTCCATCTGCCAAGACACAGCTCCTTCATTTCTGAAGGTTCTTGCTGTATGGTGAATCGCAGACCCGAAATCTATAATCCACAAGTCATTCTCCACAACCCTTCTGAGTCAGTAATTGGTGACCAGCTCCTTGAGGTTCAGGCTTCTGTGGGTTTCATCAGCCAGGTTTGGAATTGGGTATGTGTCTTCAACCATGAATAAGTACTCCACTTTGGGTCCATGGTCCACAAATGACTCTGCTGGAGTTAATCCAATGGTATTATTCTCTGCTGTTTGCCTTATTTCACTGTACAGGAAAATTTAGCTGTCAGAACTGGATCAACAGGCGGCAGTGTCAAACCATATAACGTTATAGTCAGTGTCCACCAGCGCTAGCAGGACAAGGGAGTGGAATCCCTTTATGGCGCCAAAGGTATGGGGTAGATTCTTCCTCTCCCTGAATCTCTGCACTGTCTCCAACCAGTCCTCAGGGTAGGTAGGACCTGTGGCCGGATGTCTCAATGTAATAGCTAATTTCAGGCTGAGTGGCTCTTTGAGAAATTTTGTCTAACTCTGGAGGTCTGGGGCCGGTTTCACGAAGCCTCCTTAAGATAAAGGTCACCTTAAATTCTAGGATTTCCTTGATTTTCTCCCTCCTTTAAAAAATGTCAGTTTCACAAAGCCTCCTTCCTTTATGGAGACCTTGAAAACTCCCTTGAATTTCAAGGAAGCTAAGGACCTACCTTAGATTTAAGGAAGTATCCTTCAAGGAATGTTTATTAACTTTAATGAACATTTTAAGGTGAATCCACCTAAATATATAGAATTTGAAACATTATTATCAAACCTACATCCACAATGTTTTGCTGTTTATTTCATACAATTTGGTTGTTTAATTCTTGAAAAATTGATGTTCAAACTTTTGAAGTGAGAAACATGTTCATGGAGTTTCCTTGAACATAAAGGGCCCCTCCCTTACTTTGGGTAAAAAATTGTCATGTGACTTACTGTATTAATTTGGAAAATATAATCACAACCAATCTGGATTATACAAAATTTTTTAAATATAGTAAAATATAGATTTACTGACTTTACTGATCTTTAACAATGTTACAATAAGGACATTGCCTCCATTAGGTAATTTAGGTCCAAAATAAGTGCACAAGTACACATGTACTTACAGTGAAAGAAAAAGCATTGGTGTGGTTATAGGTTTTGGAAACAACTCCCAAAAGAAATAAAAATGCAAATAATGTATCTGAAAATTAAAATGTACCTAATGTACCAAGTTTAAAATAGTTAAAATGCTAAAATGCAATTTACTCTCTTAATATTTAAAATCAATTGTGTGAAGGTTATATAAGTAATGGAGGGGAAATTCCAAGCAGTGTGGTTATACAGGGAATCGCCCTTCCTTTGTTTTAAGGAAAATCTTTGGTAAGGTTGTTGGACCACAAAACGTAAAGTGCTGCAAAACGTAAAGTTGCAAAATGTAAAGTGCTGCAAAATGTAAAGTAAAGTTGCAAAATGTAAAGTAAAGTTGCAAAACGTAAAGTGCTGCAAAATGTAAAGTATGATGCAGGTTGTCACAATTCGAATTGAAGACACTAAAAGAATAAAATTTCCTCTTTACCTTCCTCATATGGCGGTTTTAATAATGGAGAGAACCACAGTTGCCACAGTTGGTCATAATCTGAATCGCTTTGTATATCTCTTACCTAGGCTTGAACCCAGATTATAAATTTGTCAGGCAAGTGTGTTATCAACTTGACCACCGCACTAAGGGTTATCATCATTATTAGGAGATCCATCGCAATATAAAGTTCTTATAAATATATTTTTCACCATTTCATAAAACAGGTACCAAAAAGGTGGTATAAATTTAATAGCTGGAATATCTATCACTTTGGTTCAGTTTCCATGTCAAGCTTCTACACATACTAGATCAAAATAATGAAATCATGAATAGAGACAACTTAAACCTGTCATCAGATACAAGTTGACTCAAATATCTTATAATTGAATATTTAGTGTTATTCACAAAGAATGAAAGTACATAAACGATTTTAAAATAGATCATCTGTGCCAAATTGTGATTGATAACAAACTAATTCCTATGTACTCTCTTACATCTACCAAACATATGTAATGAGCTAATAAGATTCAAGCCAATATATTTTTAAAACCATGAGCTGAATTTGAAAAAAAAATAACTGAAAGGACATATATTAATGCTTCCATATATCACTTGAAACATAGTATCTCAATTTTAGAGCTTGATGAAATTTTTACTTTTAGTGTCTTCAATTTGAATTGTGACAACCTGCATCATACTTTACATTTTGCAGCACTTTACGTTTTGCAACTTTACTTTACATTTTGCAACTTTACTTTACATTTTGCAGCACTTTACATTTTGCAACTTTACGTTTTGCAGCTCTACTTTACGTTTTGCAGCACTTTACGTTTGTGGTCCAACATTGTGGAATAAAGGAAGCTTTGTGAAACAGGATTTAAGGGAAGCCTTTCCAACGGTTAGAAATCCCCCTTCCTTTACTCTAAGGAAGGAAAAAACAAAGGAGGCTTCGTGAAACCGGCCCCTGGTGTTAATTGGTGCTCAGTTTCAGTAAATATCTCATGAGACATCCACATAAAACTGGTGAAAGTGGGCTGATCTTTGTAGACCTCTTCAGTGAGATTGAGGTATTGACTCGTCCTCATATTATTTTCGCCACTCCTAACTCAAGTGACTGGGGCCCTCCTCCTTCTCCTCTGTTGAACAACTCTTCCTGTGAACCTTATAATCATGTCATCTAAATCCAACATCTCCCTGAACAGTTGCAAAAATATAGCCCTGATATGTAGCACTTCAGTTTTATGGCAACCTCCCAAACCGCTGAGCCTCCATTTGCCAAAAAATGGGGGCAAGGTTTTCGATATATCACAGCCCTATTAAGGACTACATGAGTGTCAGGGCAGAACTGACAGTTGGAGGTGTCTGTGGCTATTATATTAATACGTATTAAGAGATCTTCTTCGCAAATAAGATAATAGGACAGAACTTTTTTCCATTTATACAAAAATTTGGGGATGGTGTCCCCAGCACAGATTTTTATGCACAGAAAATGAACTCTTAGCAAACCAATCCCAAGTTTTGTGCAAAGTGGTTATTAAGTTTTAACTATATAATAAATACACTGTCTCACAACTAGGCAGTAGTTTTGGCTGTGAGTCTAGCCTTGGTAAAGGCTCAAATTTGTACAATATCATTTTCAAGCATGTGCAAATGTATTTGGTATTCATAATGCACTTGTACATGTTGGGAGACATAAGTTCTTCATACAGTCTCTGTCTTAGGAATATGCTGATGCAATAGCACGCATATGTAAGGTTACATTTTATAAACGGAAACTTTATCACAAAAACTGAACGTTTCCCTGATTACAAGGAAACTTTAGCCTTTAGCAAGGCGACTGTGAGTCTTATAAACAGCCAAATGTTCTTTTTTCACATGCTGTATTGGTGTTTATTTTTGCGTGGAATCTATTTTCGATATATTCCCGAATGTATGTCAATATCAAGTTATACATATTAAACGAGATATTAAAGGGACATTAATTACTAATAGTTTATTTATTTATTTTTACAGTATTCACTTTTCAATCAGAATTTAAAAGTTCATTAGAAATTTGTTATCTAACACCTTTACATATATTTATAGACAACAAAAACAAAAAAAACGTGAAATCCAATGGGAAAATTTATATTTTTGAAAAAAAAAATTATGAAATATTATGTTCTGATTTATGTGCGACTTGCATATTAAGTAAAGGTTAAAACCACACACTCTTTATTATAAATGTTATAGAGTTTATATTAGCCTTGCTTAAGGCTTTAACTTTGAAAAAATCGTTTGGAACATATACATAAAGGTTTGATATTTATAAAGTACTCGTAAATATCTGGGCTGGTATTCACGAAAGGTCTTAGACTTAGCCAGGACTTAGGCTTAAATCCAGTCTTAAAGTTAAGACTTTTGTCTCAGCTAAGTTTTGTCTTAAAACCGTATTCACAAAGGGTGACTTAGCTAATTCCAAGATTATCAAATACCCACAGTGGTTTTCTGTGTCATGTGACCTTTCTTTTCTATTCAAACTATACTATTGGTGACATATATCCTTCATTTAATGCATTTTATCTAAGGAAAAGTGCTGTTTTGAAATGGAAAGCCCTGTTACCACATATAAACTCCCAAATACTGCTTTAGTGGGATGTTCTGTATAATTATACTTTATTTACAGCCATTTCAATTTTTGAAGTGGAGGAAAGTTTATGGTGGCCATATTTAAGTCCTCTTTAAAAAATTTAAGCCCACTACTAACCAGTCTTAAAGCTGAGCCCTTCAACTTTAAGCCTAAGCCCTGGCTAAGACCTTTCATGAATACGGGCCCAGGACACACAAGCACACCAGATAGAGATGTATAACCAGGGATGTACAAGCAGTACATAAATATGTTAGAATACATTATGTGAGCTGAAACTTTACGATGCAGACCAAAAGCCTTTTATGTAATGAAAAGGCAAGAGTCTTAAGCAAGGCTTAGTATAAATATATTATGCACCTTACCTAATAAAAGGGGAAGGTGATTCAGTCACTGGCCTGTGTCCCTTATTTTACTCTAGTGTGAACCAGGCACTATTTTATGCCTATTATTACGCCATTTCTTATATAATCACATTCCCACCTTCCTTTGTTCATTCAGTGGAAAATTTCTGGAAAAACAAGTGCAATTTTTCATCAACAATCGCCATTTTGATTTGGCTTCTGAATTTGTGTTGATATTTTAAACACTATATAATTGGATTTTATGATACTTTTAGTCAGACTGGTAGCTTTTAATTTGTGTTTGTGCTTTTATGTTACATATCCATTGATGAGCTATGGCTGCAAAAGACTGCAGTGGTTGTGGATCGACTCATGAGCCACCACTACACAGGAGGTGCCCCCTCAGGCCAGGAGCGTCAGAAGACTTGGAGGAAGGAGTCAATGTTACTCAGGCTAGTAATTTTAGTAATCCTGACACTCTCAGCTCAGAGCAGGCCCTGGCGGCTAGTAGTCAGGTAAGTGACAGTGGCACCGTTAATAAAGTTAATCAAGATAGAGGAAAAACTGTTACTAGTAGTACAGAGACGTTATTGCTTAGAGAACTGAAAAACATTAGCAAAAGATTCAACACTCTGGAGGAACAGGCAGCCAAGGACAGGTTGGTGATAGCTGATATGGCCAATAGATTTAAAAACCAGGACAATAGAGCTGGCTTCATTAATCTTAATACGTTGAATTCCCCACCAGTGCCACAGGTGGGACAATCTGTCACACATAATATTTTAAACAATGTGTCAAGTGTCAACAAGTCTAATCAAGTGCTAATTAATGGTTCACAACACAATGTGATTTCTCAGATGCCTACACAGGTTCCTGCCCCAGGGGTCGTCAAGCTGAGGGCAGTACAAGCTCACAAGATGCACCAGATACCGGCTGTGCATCACATGCCAGTGATGCAATCCCCATTTAGCACTGGTACTATTTCTTCGGCACAAAATCATTTATCTACAAATTTTTCTACAGTTTGGCCACAGGTCAGGCAGTATGGCGATGACTAGACTAACTTCTTTCTTTCAATATATCATGAGAAAACAAGGCTATTGCATGCTGCCCTATGTGGACGATATGATTGGATGTGCCCTGGTGGGAGAGGCAGACAAACAATGTGACTTCCTCCTTCGGCTTCTTGAAAATTTAGGCTTCCCGATAAGTTCGGCTAAATTAGTAAGACCTACTCATGTCTGCAATTGTCTAGGCATCATGATTGACACTAAGGCTAAAACATTATTTATCTCGAAAGAAAAACAACTTGAGATAATCAGCAAATGTAGGCATATACAGAGACAGAAATACATTACAAAAAGACAACTTCAGTCCCTTATCGGCAGTATAATGTTTGTACACAAATGTGTCAGGTCCTCTCGATTCTTTACAAATCGCTTATTGAATGCCCTAAGAGAAGCTACTAGCAATAGAATACGGATTACAGAAGATATAACCAGAGATATAGCCTGGTTTCAGGCGTTCATGCCCACATTCAATGGCTTAACAACTTACAATCATGAGAATCCCCCTTTCCATGAACAAATTGAAATAGATGCTTGTCTTGAAGGCATGGGAGGGGTTTGGGGCAACAAAGTATATACATCCAGTATCCCAGATTGTCTGAAAAATTCAGGTGAATTTAGTATTACACAGTATGAGATGCTAAACATGCTATTAGCTCTGAGAGTGTGGGGTCATATGTGGCAACATAAAAAAATTATGTTTAAGATTGATAATTTGGCAGTTGTCACAGTATGTAATACAGGGTACACTAGGTGCAAGCATCTAGCTGCAATAATTCGAAATATCTGGCTAGTTACAGCCACCTGGGATATAGAGATCAAAGTCACACATATTCCAGGGAAGTTGAATAACATAGCAGATTTATTATCTCGATGGGACAACAAAACTAACAAATGGAGTCAGTTGACTAGTCAAATAGCAAATCCTAACTGGTATGAGGTAAATAGTAGCTTATTTTATATCAATTATAATATTTAAAGAATTATTTTTTCAATATTCCAGATACTTCTCCCCTGGTTTCTGCTCTACACAACAGAGTCTCACAAAGACTCTCTCAAGCCTACAGACCTAAAACCTGGCTTTCTTACAAAAGTATGTTTCTCACTTTTATGATGTTCTGCGAATTTGTGGGTAAAGACATTCTCACTATAGATGTCAATACTTCTCTCATGTTTATAGAGTTTTTGGCCTATAATGGCCTGAAACATGTGTCTATTTTGAAATATATTTCCGCCATAAAGTCACAGCTTAAATGGCTAGAGATTCCAAGTACTGTGTTTGATCACACAAAAGTAAAACTGATGCTCAAGGCGGTGGCAGTCTCCATTAGGAATCCTCCTAAATTTAAAGGAATTTTTGATATTTCTACACTTTTCCAAATTATTCTCTCTTGTTCTGCACTTCCCCATCCCTTAGTTTTTAAATCCCTTTATCTGTTGGCTTTCTTCGGTTTTCTAAGGATTTCTAATCTTCTGCCACCTTCTCGTCTTTCATTTGATCTTAAGAAACAGCTTTGTAGAGGTGACGTCATAACAGAAGTAAATTATGCTATAATTCTAGTCAAATGGAGTAAAACACTTCAGGCTTCGAACCAGGGGTCTTTCATTATGATACCACAACTGGGCAAATCCCCCCTCTGCCCTATCAAATGCCTTTTGGAAATGCAGAAAGCTTATCCAGGTAATGACAATGACCCGTTGTTTTGCATCCAAGGTAGTCCAGTCACTCAGGTTCAAGCTCGAACCCATTTGAAAAAGATTCTCAACATGTTACATTTAGATTTAAATTTTCATAATTTCCACACTTTTAGGAGGTCAGGGGCGACCTTGGCCTTTAATCAAAACATTGAGATTCAGAAAATCAAAAACCATGGAACATGGTCCTCTGATTGTGTTTATACATATATCATTGCAGATCCACTCCATGCTAATGGTGTGGCTCAGACTTTCCGTCGATTATTAGCCACCTAGAGTGTGAAGTTGTGTTGTACTTGTGTTTGTTTTACTCTTGTCTATCCTACATACATTACCCCTACTGGTATTTGGGTGTTTGGTGGGTTTTGACTGAGTAGAAATGTTCTCACCAAGTAAATGTATGTTCTTGTCACAAGTAATGGTATGTTATTTTAAAGTATTGTACCTCTTGGTCAGGGGTTAGTCAACAACCAGTATTAAAATATTATAGTTCAGCAGTAGCATGAGCAGCTTCAATAACATTTGTAAGGAGGACACTATACCTCCAGTAACATGACACCTGGAAGTGTACATTATGTGGTTATTGGTTAATTTACTGGATTTTATGTGAAATGCATATCTTTTCATTTCTTTTAGTAGCATTATAAAAGTAACTCTGTAAATAGTTTATTAACGATAATAACTTGTAGAAATGATTTCTCTTGTTTAACAAAGTACAAATTTTACTTATCTTATTATGTATATACTTGATACTATCTTAATGATATTACATGTGTCTTTGTAAACAGATACTTTAACAGTCTTGCAAAAATACAAAACATTGATTGATACAGTAATAATAAGACGTTGTTTCATGTGTAGTCAAGGTGACCTACAGTTAAGGTCACCTTAAACATTACACTTTGTTATGTAGGTATAGAATTGTAACTAACAATACTAATTTTATATAATAAAATTATTTTATCCGCATTGCGGGTTATTACTTATCCACCTTGGGTCTACCATCTGTCATCTTCATCTTCCTCCTCTCTCAGGACTTGGGACTGTATGCACCTTACCTAATAAAAGGGGAAGGTGATTCAGTCACTGGCCTGTGTCCCTTATTTTACTCTAGTGTGAACCAGGCACTATTTTATGCCTATTATTACGCCATTTCTTATATAATCACATTCCCACCTTCCTTTGTTCATTCAGTGGAAAATTTCTGGAAAAACAAGTGCAATTTTCCCCTTCCCTCCCTCCCATGTACTTTATCACAGATGGAAGATTTCAACTGGGTGGGTTTTGACTGAGTAGAAATGTTCTCACCAAGTAAATGTATGTTCTTGTCACAAGTAATGGTATGTTATTTTAAAGTATTGTACCTCTTGGTCAGGGGTTAGTCAACAACCAGTATTAAAATATTATAGTTCAGCAGTAGCATGAGCAGCTTCAATAACATTTGTAAGGAGGACATTATACCTCCAGTAACATGACACCTGGAAGTGTACATTATGTGGTTATTGGTTAATTTACTGGATTTTATGTGAAATGCATATCTTTTCATTTCTTTTAGTAGCATTATAAAAGTAACTCTGTAAATAGTTTATTAACGATAATAACTTGTAGAAATGATTTCTCTTGTTTAACAAAGTACAAATTTTACTTATCTTATTATGTATATACTTGATACTATCTTAATGATATTACATGTGTCTTTGTAAACAGATACTTTAACAGTCTTGCAAAAATACAAAACATTGATTGATACAGTAATAATAAGATGTTGTTTCATGTGTAGTCAAGGTGACCTACAGTTAAGGTCACCTTAAACATTACACTTTGTTATGTAGGTATAGAATTGTAACTAACAATACTAATTTTATATAATAAAATTATTTTATCCGCATTGCGGGTTATTACTTATCCACCTTGGGTCTACCATCTGTCATCTTCATCTTCCTCCTCTCTCAGGACTTGAGACTGACATATATTTATATGAGATATATAAAAGACGACAAGAAGCATTAAAAATCAACTACCATCTAGTGTAAGACCCTCTTGAGCAGAAATGATGGGTTGAACACCTGTAAAAGGGGGTTTTCACACTTGTCCAGATGAATGGGTGTGTTCTCAGGACTCCCCCTGGTGGAATGCGGTGTTCCAAACATTGTATTAAAATGGAAAATAAAAAAACATGTATTTTTGTCTATTTAAAGTGGTGATGTCACAATTAAAGATAGTTCTATATGATAGGAAAATAACCCGATTGATGTACACTTTAAACTTTATATTTTGTGAAGACAGACAAAGCTCATCCAAGTGCCTTGGTTAATTATGTCACTTTTGTATTTCCATGTGATAAAATTAAATATAATTTATTACGATCCATATTTACTTGAAATGTATTTTGATTGAATCTGTTTGTAAAGTGATCAGTTGTGAACATGGCTTTTACAAGGCGCACCGGTTAATATAACTTCTAGTTTACAATCTTCAAGAGATTTATGGTTGACCACCTGAGTTCTAGGATAGGTATGGAATGTATCTGCACTCGTGATTTGTTTTTGTCAATAGACTTTTATAAATTCTATTGCTCTACTCCTTTCTCTGATGGCGTTGCAGCTCACGCATGTAGACCAAAACGCTTGTCGGCCCTGTTTTCAAGCTGGAAATTGGCTCAAAATGAAGTGACACATGCTGCTTTCAAAACTGATCCAAATGGTTAATATCCACATCTTGGGTGAGATATTCAGAGCTGTAAATCACATATCCATCTTGTGCCTTTCTGCATTTGTCCACAAGATAAGATGTATTAACGCAACAGAAGTTTAAATAAGTAAAATAATTTTTATAACTTAATACCTTACCTAGTTGAAAAAGGGATTGGGTCATGGTTAACACATTCACCTCCGATCCCTCAGTCCTTGGTTCGATCCTCGGCCCGATCTAAAGTGGGAAGGTTGGTAGCCACTCTCTGGTGCCAGGTGATATTCAATGGAGAATTTTAACCAAATAGTATGCACTGGTTCCCTCCACCCCTATTTGCACTACCCATCACGACATGATCTACACAATGTGTTGAAAGCGATGTTGCACCCAATCAATTCAGCGAAATCCTAATACCTCTGTTCAACAGGTATGGGTTTGTGTCCTGACCACCAGGATAACAATAATATCGAGTGTAATCTTTTTGATCGTATGACTACAATGTTTTCATTGATAAATGTAGGAGTGCAACTGTAGACACTAGTAGAAAATATTAAACCTATTTTACTGCTGACATGTATCCTTTGTTAAGTTCATTTTATCTTGTCCAAAGACTAATTTAAGGAGGTGTCCCATATATATTTTTCTCTATTTTAAGACATTTCAAATTTTGATGTGAAAAAAATTTAATTTAAGGCGGCTCATTTTAACTCTTTGTTTACAAAAGATAGACTTAGCCAAAACGTAGAGTTACCAGCTTAGTGAAACCCTCTAAGATCACAGACTTAGTCTGTGTTTAAGACAAAGCCTTATCTTTAATTCTAAGTCTGGACTAAGATCTTTTGTGACACCAGCTCTAGGACTTCGGGATGGGAGGATAGGCAAACGAAACAGTGAGAAAGGGCTCTCTGCTGAAGTGTTTATTAGTTAGGTCTACATCACAGTATTTTTCACGTGTTACTGCTGGTCTGTAATAACTGGTGTAATGCAAACGATCAAGTAAAAACTATATTGGGATACAAAACGCTATATGCATATGTCTTCTTTGCTAAATATTTTATCCCCATCCAAAATTATGCACCCATGGGGACAAAGAAATAATGTTTTCCCTGACTATATTGCTTGTAATACCCCTTTCACACTTCAGGCAGTATCACCAAGGGTAACGTGTGTTTGTTGAAATGTCCCTGTCCTTGGTTCACCGTCTGACGTCCGTGTGCGACCTTGCGAGTCAGAGGCCAACTGTTCATTACCTTGCACATCCTATGGAAGTGTTTCCGGGCAGTGTTCAAGGCATTGGCCCAGTCAGTCCTCCTCCAACTGATTTGAGTTTAGGGTACCAGTCTTATTACCAAAATGTACATTCTAGGTCACTAAGGAGTTTACTATGGTAAAACAGGGAGACTTTTTCCCACCAAATTCTGGGAACAGATTCGTTACTGAGAAGTGGAATCTGAAGACTCTTGAAGGACTTTTTGCTCCCACTCACACTTGCCCCTTCTTAACCTGGAGTGTTTTTTGAAGGGTGGTCTGGTTCTCTAGCTTGACACCCCCTTTGCACAGGGGGGTTTGGTTCAGCAGCGTGCGTCGAGGCTGGTTTTCAATGGTGTTCATGTTCTTGCACTCATTACGCTCTAGGTTGCTCTCCACTGGCCTCCAGGTTATACTAAACAATCTTACTACAATTTTATGGTAATTATTACACACTTGGTGCAAATATTGTATCATCTTTGGCCTGCTAAGGGTTGTAGAATAAAATGGGGCCATTATATATATGCTAAATCATATCAGAGCTACATTTTCTTTTTACAACAACTTTAATTCTAACCTGCCTATTAGGAAGAATCAACTTCTTACATTAATAGGTGACCTTTTAAGGTCAAGTAGTAATATGACCTCTCAAGGTCAAGACAAAATCATACTTAAGCTTCATTTGACATCAAGGTCACTTGCATGACCTCTTGTCAAAGGTAAATACACGGGTTTAGCTGCAATGGTCTGACCTTCAGGGGTCAAGCAATGACCTGCCAGGTCACTACCCAGTAGGCATTTAAATATTCTAGTCAGTAACTTTCTGTGTTAATGTAACGATATTTTAATAATTTTTATGTCTTATATACATTGTTTTATATTATATGTAACTTGTATATATTTATTAGATAGATTATGTATATCATATACAGAATTAATGAATTTATATAATAAAAAATTTCATTGTGATAATTTTATTCTATGACAGTGAGTTTAGTTTTTAAAACAATAAATATGAATTTAGAATGCACATAACATTTAAAAAGGAATTAAATACATGTAACCATGCAATATTTTAATAATATTTTTGAAAATGTGTGATTGCACATGTGGGTGTGCAAACTCTCATTCCTGCCTCCCACCTTAAATCGTATTGATCTCAGATGTTTTAACTTTCTGTAGGTGACATAATTGTTGACCTTTAATTTCATTGGTTGCAGGTTCCTGTCCTTCCCTCCAGTGATTCACCTCTGCCATTTTGTCATTGAACATGCAACAGAACAGACCTTTGGAAGAAAAATTTATTTTCTTTTATTTAATTTTATTTTAGTTGTTTTTAGTTCTTGACTATTTGTTGATATGGAACACAAACAATATAATCTGAGGTCAAAGAAGAAAGAATGCAGCATTCCTATACAGCTCCAGCTTGCTAGTGATGAGGACTTCATGGCAACGCTTAGACCTTCAACTTCTGGGCAAGTTTTTGAATCTGATCATACTGATTCGAGTGATTCAGACATTGATGTTTCTGATTTAATTAATCATTCAGATCAAAATTTATCGGATCCGGTTAGTAGGGACACAGAGGCTTTCCCTGGGGGTGGACAGGGCCCCGCAAATCAAGAGGTTTCAAATGATTTTATTTCCCAAAATGATATCAACAGGCAAATTTTGCAACAACTCAGTAATCTGGGGGATCGTTTGGCTGTTATTGAAGGTACTAGAGGACACAAACCTTATAAAAAGACTACTGATGCGAAACAAATCAAAACATCAAATAAGGTCAAGCGTTCTAAAGGGGCTGTCGCACAGTCTAGTCCAAGTCATCAGCAAGGGGAGATGGGTGTAGGTTTGGCAAGCAATAGAATCCCAACCCCCGATAAGCTTAGACAAGAAGCATATATACAAAAGGAAGTGCAGGCAAGACTACTACATCTGGCGGATAGGGCGAAAGCAGGTACAGTCAAAATTAAGTCTCAAAGAGGTGGTTCTGTGGATGTGTTCGTTTCAAAAAGAGTGAAATGGCCTCATGAGTATGTGTTGGCAGGCCAGACCAAAGACCGGATTTGATACAATCAACTGTCTCCCATTCAATGGATGTTTGGCTTTTGCAGAAGTATCAAGGAGGAATCTGATAGCAAGATTAGAGAAAATATGTTAGATTATTGCATTAATTTATTAGAAGATGCTACAGATTTCTCATGGTCCTCTGCAAAGGCCAGCGATGCTGTCTTGCTATGCCATATGGAACAGGGTAAAATTTCCAGTTGGTCGGATACGGAAAAAATTGACAGGGTCAGAAGGGCCCATGCACAGAGACATGTAGGTAATCACAATGCCTCAGCCAGGTCAGATAAAAGTCAAAGTACTGGTAAAAGTACCCCCTGTGTGTTTATTACAACAAAGGTACTTGCGTACAAAAGGCTACTCATGAAACCAAAGAAGTTTTATATAAGCATATATGTGCTTCTTGTTGGTCAAAAGATGGAAAGCACTTTGCACACCCACAATCTGAGTGTAGGAAATGCCAAAGCCAATCAAACAACGAGTAAAGATGGGTATGCCAAGGTCGAGACATGCCCATCATTCTCGACTTTTTGTTAACACAAATTGGAATCCTAATTTGGACCATGGTCCTTTTTCTTCACCAGGTAATATGAAATCAGTTTTTCAAAGGGCCATGGCCTTTTGCAACAAACAAGACGGCAGATCGTATGCACAGGCATTGTCCTCTAAATGTGACAGCCCCCTTCACAAGAGTGATAAATGGTCAGCCAGTACTGGCAATAGTTACTGTACAAACAGTACTTTTGCCTTTGGTGGTCAGTATTCTAGTAGGAAACACGAGTTTGATGGTAGCAAACATAAAGTGTCACATAAAAACAGTAAGCAGGTTTCTTTCGCCCACAGTGAATCGGATCTGGGTGGTAAGGTATGTACTAAAATAAAATACAATGATTGTATTTCGGATAATGTGAATGCACAAACTCTGGCTACTTCAAGTGAACAACTTCGAAGTTCGGATATCAGGAAGCTTCTTAAGAGTCCTGTAACTTCAAACAATAAAACAGTGACTACATATATCAATGAATTGCCCCTTTCTAACAAGTTTGAAGTATTGGCAGAAAATTCCGTTGATGAAAATTCCGTTGTTGTTCAAGATGCCCCAATTTCAGTTTCTAATCAGTTACCTTTCAGTCATGACCTTCAGAGGTCTGAATGTTCGGATGACAGAAGTTTTACAATTAAGAAACCAAATACTGCTAGGAATATACTTGTGCAGGAACATTGTCATGGCCAGAACTCAGTTAATGCTAATATGGCTATTGAAATACACAAAAATCTCAACAGTGGCAATACAATGAGGCGTGCTGATGATGTGAATTCGTTGGGTAGTTCGGATAATACGGATCCGGTTTCACAAGCAAGTCACATAGACACTATGGCTTTCTTACCTGTTTGGTGTACGGAATTTGAAAAATGCAAACAACAGATAGGTCTCAGGTTTGGCTGTATACCTCTTAGTCCGATAACCACTTATTCGGGTCCGGATATTCAATGGCTAAAGGTTCCAAGCATCATCGAAGCCCATACTTTGGTGAAAGCTAGTGGCAAACCCAATTTTCTGGGTACGAGGATTCCAGTTCAGAATAGTTTGAAGGCAGATAAGTGGAGGCAGTATCTGGTGAACTACTTTGATCAGCAGCTTCCGGATTTAATTGAATTTGGGTTTCCCCTTTCTTTTGATAGGAGACTGGATCTTACTAGTACTTTGCATAACCATCCTTCTGCCATTCAATTTATAGATCATGTGGATAAATATATTCAGGAGGAGTTATCTCATCAAGCTATTATTGGGCCTTTTAATGAGATGCCATTTAAAATGCATGTATCCCCTTTCATGACTAGGGACAAAGCAGGCTCTAATACTAGGCGTACTATTATAGACTTAAGCTGGCCTAAAGGTGATTCAGTGAATGATGGAGTCTTAAAGGATTCTTATCTAGGAACAGATTTTCGAATGCATTATCCATCTGTGGATACTATTATTCAACAGGTTATTGAAACTGGACCTGCAGCCAGGATTTTTAAAGTCGATATTAGTCGAGCTTTTAGACATATTCGTATAGATCCTGGAGATATTGACCTTTTGGGACTCACATATAGGGATCAGCTGTATCTGGATCTGAGTCTGCCATTTGGATTTCGCTTGGGAGCTTTTTTCTTTATGAAAATAAGCGATGCCATTCATTATATTATGCAACAAAAAGGTTATCCTTATCTCCAGAATTATTTAGATGATTTAATCTATATTGGTTTGCCCTCTTCTGTAGATAAAGCATATCAATCTTTATTGAGCTTGCTCGAGGAATTAGGACTAGAAAGCAGTAGGAAGAAACTCCACCCCCCCCCCACCCCCCACCCCCCCCCCCCACCCCCCACCCCCCACCCCCCGACACTAAAGCCGTTTGCTTGGGGATACTAATTGATACTATCCATAGAACTATGTCCATTCCTACTGATAAACTTGCACAGATTATGCAAGTATGTGCAGAATGGTCGGATAAACGAATCTGTACTAAGAATCAACTCCAATCTCTTTTAGGTCTGCTTTTATATGTAAGTAAATGTGTTAAGCCATCCAGATATTTTTTGAATCGTATGCTCCAACTTCTCAGAGATAACTTTGATAAAAATAGAATAAAGGTTACCTCTGAATTTGCTAAGGATCTTACTTGGTTTAAAACCTTCCTTGCTTCTTATAACAGAGTTACTTTTTATGATATTAGACCCCTTCAGGATCAGATCCATTTAGAAGCCTGTTTGACAAACGGGTGTGGCGTTTAATAATATGGTTTATTCCATCCCTATTCCAAAAGGCTATATGGATTACAATATTGCCCATCTGGAAATGGTTAATGTTGTGGTGGCCCTCAAAATTTGGGGCCAATGTTGGGCCAACAAACGAATCAAAATTCATTGTGATAATAAAGCTGTGGTGGATATTCTTACATATGGCAGAGCTAGAGATGCCATTATGGCTACATGTGCTCGTAATATCTGGCTGTTAACAGCATTGTATAATATTTCATTGAGTGTGGTTCATATAGAAGGTGAGAATAATTCCATAGCTGACCTTCTGTCAAGATGGAATTATTCTGAAGATAATATTAAAACTTTGCATACTTTTATACCTCAAGCCATTTGGATGAATACTCACATTGATTTAATGTTGTTAAATCATAATTTGTAGTACTCTTATTTTATGTTTTAGATCCTGGGGTGGCGACAGCTTCCTTGGCCAACAGGGCAGTGAATAGACTTTGGCAGGGCTTTCGACCAGCTACTTTGGTGGCATATAAGCAGATGTTTGCACTCTTTTTAGGCTTCTTGGTGGCCATGGGCCTGTCATTATCCCAGGTCTCTACCATGGATGTCTTGGCATTCATGGAGTATTTACTGGAATCTGGTATGTCAGCTGCAAATATTACAAATCATCTTACTGCTATTAGATCAATGTTAATAATTTATAATTGTGATGCCTCGGCTTTCAGGGATCATAGGATCTCCTTGTTTATTAAATCTATAAAAATTAACAGATGTCTGAAGCCTGTTTTTAACACTGTCATAGATGAGAACATTCTATTATCTATGATTTCGGCACGTGATCACTTTTCACATCCAATAATATTTAAAGCATTAATATTATGACCTTGGGTTTTAAGTGAACTTTTACTTATATATATTTTCACCTGGTCTGGTTGGCTTGTTGTGTAATTATTTTGATAGTACTGGGCCTCGTGATTTACTTTATCTTTTAGTATAACTGTCTTATTATTAATGGTTACTTAAATATTTTATGTTGACAAATACTGTACATTAGTACATTATGATGTAGCCATACAAACATTTTAGTAGTAACATGTTATTGAATGTAATAAAAATATAATCCCATTGTTGTTTTTGGTGGGGGGTTGGGAATGTGTGATTGCACATGTGGGTGTGCAAGCTCTCATTCCTGCCTCCCACCTTAAATCGTATTTATCTCAGATGTTTTAACTTTCTGTAGGTGACATAATTGTTGACCTTTAATTTCATTGGTTGCAGGGTCCTGTCCTTCCCTCCAGTGATTCACCTCTGCCATTTTGTCATTGAACATGCAACAGAACAGACCTTTGGAAGAAAAAAATTATTTTTCCACCCTTCCCCCCCTGCTTAGGGGCTTTCCTCTGTTATCAATGTCGTACTCGTTGTTGGTATGTTTGGTTTCAGAGCTGCTTGGTGGTGGAGGGATGGTGCTCTCTGTACCCTCTCCTAGGGTGATGCCTCGCTGTTGATGTGCAGTCTTCAATGAAGAGTCTCCATGCCTGGGCCTTGTCTATTGGACTAGTCGCTAATTGTTGTTGCCCTGCTCTACTGGGGGCTGAACGGCTTGGGCCACTATCGACTGCTTGGATGTCATTGCCCCGCTCTACTGGGGGCTGATAGTGTAGACTGGCCCCACTATCGAACTTTTGCATGTTCCTGCTAACCACTGGTAGTGCATTCATTCAGGATTACATCTGAACTTCAGCAAGTGGTCATATAATTACTGAGATGCTACATGTTTCACGTGTCATGGCTAACTGTCTACATGGACTTCCTCTTCTATGTCTGGGAACTGTCTACCTGTTTAGAACCTGCCTCTTCTATGATCGAAGTCAGCTTCTGTGGATGCCCTGCCTTTGCAGCATGACTACCACCTGCTGCTGATGCTTGTAATTCCTAGCTGGCCGTGGACACAATAATTCTATGAAATTTGTTAATAATAATTCTGGGACCCCCAGTCATGGAATTGGTGGATGTTTGTGTGCCTTAAGTGCTTCAACTTAGGAACCTTGTTACTAACAGTTTGACTACCTTATTGATAGGAAGTTAATGAACTTTTAGGAACTAAGTCATCAGTATTGCTCCTCTAAGATGTTGCTCATCTTTATGTGCTTAACATATCTGACCTGTGTAATGCCTATGATTCTAGACTTTCTTATGGACATTTCAATGGATGCCTACAGGATGATGAACTGTCGTTGTTGGGATGCGCTATGGACTGTTGAATTAATATTTTGCTTGTGATGAACTTTTGGGACTGCTCATTAAACACTCGGGACTTTAAGTAAATGATTAATTTGATTCTTTGTTCAATTTGTTATTACTTTATGGCTACATCTGTGTTGAATTCTTCTTGGTAATTCATTCAGTTGTTTAGTATTTGTCATGAACTTTAACTTAAACTCATGCTTTCGACTTAGCCACCTGGCCACTCTCATTAATTTTTCTTTTAATTCTTGTTACTAACTTAAAGTGTATTTTTATTCTTTCTAATTACACATCTGTAATTTATTATGTTATATCTTCTTATGTAACTTCTGTAATGTGATGAGAATTCTGGTTTACTAATGAAATGGGGAGTGCCTTTCTCCTCTTACCGGTATCAACCATTAGTTTGTTACATTTACAAGCTATTCTATTATATATACTATGGTACACTTCTTCATATCGGGGGTTGGGGACATATGTACATATATATTCATAGATATATTGTTATAGTTCTTATTGCTTGCTGGGCCATTTACTTCCCCTTACAGTGCACACAGGTTGTCCTTTGTCACTTGATCTCATTAGTTTTACGGGCTCCCGGTTATTGGTGTGACCTTGGAGCCTCATATTTGACCTTTGGGTTTATATTGTCTTGGTTCACTCAGATGCAGCTGGTTGGCCTTTGGCCATTGGTGGGATAGGCTTGTGATTTTGCTGCACCTAGTGAACTAAGTTGTTCTTTGGACCTTTGGTGTCCCTTAGCATTAATATTATGACCTTGGGTTTTATAGTGAACTTTTACTTATATATATTTTCACCTGGTCTGGTTGGCTTGTTGTGTAATTATTTTGATAGTACTGGGCCTCGTGATTTACTT
The DNA here is from genome assembly GCA_964017235.1 of Sabellastarte sp. h YS-2021. Taxonomy (NCBI): domain Eukaryota; kingdom Metazoa; phylum Annelida; class Polychaeta; order Sabellida; family Sabellidae; genus Sabellastarte; species Sabellastarte sp. h YS-2021. The sequence continues at coordinate 86,903,826 of OZ024934.1, forward strand.
TATCTTTTAGTATAACTGTCTTATTATTAATGGTTACTTAAATATTTTATGTTGACCAATACTGTATATTAGTACATTTTGATGTAGCCATACAAACATTTTAGTAGTAACATGTTATTGAATGTAATAAAAATATAATCCCATTGTTGTTTTTGGTGGGGGGTTGGGAATGACAATAGAGTCTATTACAAAAGTCTGAGTTTAGGTTTGAAAATCCTGACTATAAATTCAGGAAGCATGTGAGAATTTCAAAGTTATTTATTTGATTGAAAAAGTTTAATGTTTAATACCCTTCATAACAGTTCTCTGGCACAAAAATATTCATAATGCAGGGGAACAATGAACAAAGGTTTTGAAATAAAAAAAACAAAGGGTGTGATGAAAAACAACTCTAAAACAAATACACAGATTGACTGAAATCTATTCAGTCAATCTGTGTAAACATGAACCATATATTTCAGTCATTACGTAAAATGATTGAACATTTTAGTCATTAGGCATAATGCAAATCTCTACTACGCCACTACCAGGCTACCCTCATATTTTTCAACAAGGTTTATTTTTTCAACAAGAGTGTTATTACTTGAATATCAAAGACCAGTCTGATACTGGCCATAGGCTGTACAGTGGGTGTATACACATGCAAGGTACATGTGAGTGTATCTTACAGCACATGCAAACCCAGGTCTCTCGTAAATTCCCTTTGAGATATAGATGAATTTGTAGCTATGCTGCCAGCGCGCAGAGAACATTTTCATTGTGGGATCTCTGCAACCTGAAAATTCTGTTATAAAATTGCATGTGTAACTTAACTGTGCCTAGCAAATTAGCAGATTTTTCTCTTCTCTGTAACCAGGACGTATGAGCATGTACGGTGTTGAAACTTTACAACAATAAGTCTTAAGCCTCTCTTACATCCCATCATACATGCACATAAATCCTGGTAACAGAGAAAAATCAGCTAATTTGCAAGCGACACTTAAGCTATACTTGCGGTTTTATAACAGAATATCAAGGTCACACTGACCCCCCAATGAAAATGTACATTTTCTCTGCGTGCACACAGTATGGCTACAAACGCATTCATATCTCAAGGGAAACTTACAAGAGACTTGCTAGTGTTGCAAGATCTCACCTTTCACTTGCAGGGTTTGCACGTGCCGTATATTACACTCACGTTTACCTTGCATCCATATTAATCCACTGTGGGGCCACATTTTCTCTGCGTGCACACAGTATGGCTACAAACACATCCATATCTCAAACACATCCATATCTCAAGGGTAACTTACAAGAGACTTGCTAGTGTTGCAAGATCTCACCATTCACTTGCAGGGTTAGCACATTCCGTATATTACACCCACGTTTACCTTGCATCCATATTAATCCACTGTGGGGCCTGTAGCTAGTCGCAGACTCTTCTTTGAACTTAAAGTTGTGACACTCTTGTTGGGAGAATACACCTTGTTTACACGTGCTAATCTCTGCTACCCCATAGCCAGGCCACACTCATATTTTTCAACAATATCTGGGGCGGATTTCACGAAAGGTCTTAACCCGGTCTCAGACTCAAACTTGAGACTTTTGTCTCAAATTATTGGAATATTTTACTTGAGCCCATGGACTCAGCCTTAATTGATTTCACAAAAGGACTCAGTCTCAGCTTTGGCTGAGCCACTGGCTCAAGTGTTGAGACTGGTAGAAAGTGGGCTTAAGTTTTGTAAACAAAGGCTCAAATATGGCCGCCATAATTCTTTCTTCGCTTCAAAATTTGAAATGGCTGAAAATAGGGTACAAGTACATAAAACAACCCCCTGAAGTAGTCTTTGGGTGTTTTTACATGTTTACAAGGTTTCCCATTGCAAAATGGTATTTACCCAGAGATACTATGTGTCAAACAAGGAACATATATGTCATCAGTAGAATATTTTGACTACAAAAAATGGTCACATGACACAGAAAACCACTGTAGTTATTTGATAAGCTTGGTCTCAACTGAGACCCCTTCTGTGAAAACCATTTGAGACAAAGACTTAGCTGAGCCAAAAGGCTCAAATTTGAGCCAGTGGCTCAGCCTGAGACTGGGCTAAGTCTGAGACCTTTCATGAAATCCGCCCCTGCAGCACACTTATGTGTGTATACATGTATGATGGGATGTAAGAGAAGCTCTTGTTTTGGGTGTTTGAGTTGTGATGCAAAGCAGTTCATTGATATGTTTTCTGCTTTCTCTTTATCACCGAGATCTTCACCAATCAATAATATTATAGAACAGCAATTTTTCCCCATAGCACAGGCCTTCTGTTGTAGACTATCTTCCTGTATGTCAGTAACTATTTATATCTCCCTCCTGCGGCCGAAGGCCGTGGTCGGGAGATTATAAAAAGCCTTCCTTACGTGTGCGTCCATCTGTCCATCTGTTTGTCACATTTTTACATAAACCTTAATATATCATTCATTTATAAAATGATCTTCACCAAATTTGAAAAACAAAATGGCCGCCATAGCCAATTGTTTGAAAATCATAAAGGGGCTATAAAATCTTGAAATATTCCAGTTAGTTTCATCAAATTTGCACAAAAGCTATATGGCTAGAAAAGCTAGCCTGATAGTAATTTTGGCCTAGTTCAAAAACAAAATGGCCGCCATATCAAATGTTTAATATCAAATGGGGTTATCCTATTAAAAAGGCCTTGTATCTCCCCTAATGTTGCTCCTAGAGGTTCGAAATGTGAAAACAACTTGTAGGAAGTAATGGCCTGGAAATCGTTTCCAGGTGTTGAGTTTGATCTTTGACCCCTGCCACAAAGTTGAATGGAGTCGTCACACTAAAACATTCTTGTTTCTCCCTTGTTATTGGTGCTGTGGTTTCAGAATGTAAAGACAGACCACAAAAAGTGAATGCTGTGGTCGGGAGATTTAAAAACACCTTCCATATATGCATCCGTTTTTGCATCCGTCCATGTGCCCATTGGTGATGTTTTACATAAACCATAACATCTCATGCATTTATAAAGATAAGTTCACCAAATTTTCAGGGAATGCTTATGGCTATAAAAACCTGTCTGCAAAATTTTGGCCTCATTTTTGAAAAACAAAATGGCCGCCATAGCCAATTGTTTGAAAATCACAAGGTGCTCTATATCTCGAAATATTCCAGCTAGCTTCTTTAAATTTGCACAAAAGATATATGTCTAGAAAAGCTAGCCTGATAGTAATTTTGGCCTAGTTCTAAAAACAAAATGGCCGTCATATCACATGTTTAATGTCAAACTGGGTCATCCTATTAAATAGGTCTTGTATCTCCCCTAATATTGCTCCTTGAGGTTCGGAATGTGAAAACAACTCATAGGAAGTCATGGCCTGAGAATCTTTTTCCAGGTGTTGAATTTGACCTTTGACCCCTGCTTCAAGGTTAAATGGGGTCATCACACTACAACGTCCTTATTTCTCCCTTATTATTTTCTAAATGTGTAACTCTTCCCTCCAGAATTCTCTTTTTATTCTGTGAGGCTTGTCATTTGGGCTTCAACTGACCTACTCTTTGGTCTTTGGCTTTAACCACCTTGCCACATCACTCAACCTTCTCAATATTACCGTTGCCTTTTGACCCTGAGATTATGAGGTAGTTATAAGTTGCATTTTTTCTCCTTGAAATTTACAAATTCTTTTGTAAAGCATGTCATTCACTCTGTAATTGCAGTTACTGTATCGTCCCATGCCTTTTTGCATGTATTCAGAATTTTCTTTGACCTACTTAATTTTCCTGACATTACTGTATCACTCTGTTGAGGTAGAAGTCTTGGTAGGGATATTGGTTGGGGTTGTAGGTGTGCTACATGATGATGACCTTATTGTAGTGACCTTGACTTGTTCAAGCTAAACTTCAGAAAATGTAAGGTAGAAATCGATACTTGTTAGGGACATTGGTTGTAGGGGTGCAACTTCATGGTATGACCTTGGTGTAACTTTTGACCTTGGGTCTGCCAAAAATGTTCTACTGCCATGCTTGAGACATATTTCTCCTGTCACAAAGATATATAGATTGCAGCAACTGATTATTGTATGTTCTTTCACGTTATTGTTCTTTTACCTCATGTCCATCGGTAGCTATATTTCAGTTAATAAATTTTACAGGTTGATATATTCAATATAATTATTAATGCTGTCATTTTCTCCAGAACTGTTTTGTTTTGATAGTTTGTCCTTGCACACATTTTGCCTCTGTCAAGTGTTGTTGCTCTTGTACCTTTGCATAACTTAATTTGTAAGTTCTACATGTAATGGTGTCTTCATGCTATTTCCTTATGCTGTGGGGTACAGGCATCCCTTATGCTCTTTTCACCTCTTCTATATCTCGTGTCCAATGCTAATTCCGTAGACTGTGTGGTACAACTTTACTTTGTTGATGAAATGAGTCACAGTTGATACATTTAATTTAATTTTATGCTGTCATTTTCTGTGATATGATTGCAGGTAACACTTAATTCAAATCTACTCTCTCTACTCAAAATTTCAAAATCGTTTTACTGTTTGAGGAAAACTAAACATTGAATTATGGATGCAAGACAACACGAGATTATGACTGTAGAAATATTTATTCCAAATGGTAACAATAAACAATTATTTACATGCAAAAATTATCTCAAATGATAGAAATAAGTTTGTATTAACGCTGTCACTTTTTAAAAGACATCGTCAAACACTGTTGTTTACTAAATTTCTATAATTTTACCAGGTTAAGCTGACCCCTTCTAGATAAGATCACATCTAATTAACTTGTTTTTAAGTGTTACTTACGCTGTATCTGTATGACCAAGTCAATTTACAAAGTACATGGGAAGAGTATATTTAAACCTGTCACAATGGTACTTTGTGACCAAAAAAATTAACAGTAGGCAAACCTTATTAAAACTCCCTGCAAAGTCAAATACTTGGGCACATAATACGTGAAACATTTTGACACTGACTGTGGTGGAAATTAAAGTTAGCATCTTATGTCCTGTTCAATATCCTGGGTCACATTGGGACAGATCCTCAGCACTGTTTCTCGTCAGACTTGAACACACACAGAGCTTTAATAGTGGTGCAATTACAAGAACTAGTTCAATGAGAAAATAAGATATAACAGGATGCATATTGCAGCCTTATTTCACATTATACGTCAATGTGAATAAAAATCCAAGGTCATAGGTTGTTTCTCAAGTTAATGGTTTGTAAATACATTCTTATATAATATAATTTAGGTTGCAATTCAATGCTTCTACCAAACATAGTTAATATATCCAGCAATTTTGGCTGCTGTTTAAATACTAATAACTACAAATATAGAGGATTAGATGTAGCTATGTTAATACTGACTGTTAATACCACAGATGTACAGAGACATAAATCAGACGAGTTTGCAAATTTAAAACACTCACTCCTGAAAAAGAAAACATTTAAAGGAAGTAAATAATTATTAATAAAACTGTACACATTTGCAAACAAATACACAATTATGTATACTAACCAAATATATACATATATCAAGAGTATAACATTAGTGTCACAATTCACACTTTCTATTTAAAACCCCCAAGCACAATTGTAAACTTTTCAGAAGTTTCCCATTTCAAATGGTTTGTACCATGTATGAGGTCTGAAGATTATTCGCTTAGGAGCTGTTTTCTTCACTACTATATCATCTGGCATCTTCTTTTCTGGAAGTTTCTTGAATCCCCTGTAAAATAGAACACCAGCATATATATAAGCTTACATTCTTTTCCTTATTTTCCTTATCTCTCAAATTTTACCAAGAATAGTTTAATTCCTGAATACATTTTAAAATTTTACAGTAATGTATTTCAAGCTAGATGTAATAGCTATGCAGAGAAACAGGCAGTATAAATATTTTAGTTGTTGAGTTAGAATATCCAAAGGGTATTTAATTCCTGAAAATCTTTTAAATAGAATATTACAGAAATTAACTGTAAAGGGAACACAACAGCTGTGCTGAACACAGGCAGCATTTATATTTTAGTGGGTGATCAGCATCAATTTTTTTTGTGAAAAACTACATAGAATATACACTTTTATTGCAGTTTTCAAAATTTTATTCTTAAAAATGTGTCCTTTCTTCCTCAATTGTTTCTCTGCACAAACCTTTAACTTACAGGTAAAAGAAAATTATTTCTCGTTTTTGTTGTTGTGGACTAACATGAAGGTATTGTTTGTAATTTTTAAAAATAAATTTCTTTGGCAAATCTAAAAAATAATTTGAAATTAATAGGAGGATAAGAATTATGGGAAAATGCATATTAAATTCTGCATCATTTGTTTTCTGTTAACTCTTAATGAATTCAAGCCAAATTTTATTGTCTACATGTGTTATACATTTCACCTGGTTAGCGTATTATCAAACCAGTACTTACCTTGGTCTAATGCACAAAAGAAATGAAAATAAGAGACCAATGAAAAACACAGGAACGCCAATTCCAAGAATAATGATTGCATTTCTCGTAGGCGAGGGATCTGAAATGCAAGAGGTACAGGAGATTAAGATTTGTGTGTATGCAGTGTAGGGATTACTCCATATTAATATCTCCTGACTCAGCTTTGTATATTGATCAGTTTTGAAACATCATTACTACAATAAAATACACCATATGTCAGTTACAGGAGGTCTTGTTGTAGTTATATAAAACACATGTACAGTTAAATGTTTTCAACTAGAACTCAAGGAGAATTTCCGATTTCCTGGAATCCCAAGCCTAAACCGTCGTATACACCAATGAAGTTGATCTAATCTGATCAGATAACAAAGCTGGAATTGTCATGACATATCATGTCTTTATGTACTGGAAAACAATACTTTGTAGTTCTTGTATATCTATACTCAGTGCAATATCTCCCTTGCAATCTGACTTAAAGCACTATTAGATGTATCCCAATTGCCTAAGTACAGCCCAACCTCTGGTAACTAACACTAATGCTAAATGAGTCTAGCGGATGACCGTTTGTCATTGTCCCTGGGGTTCTCTAGCCTGCCACTGGGGATAGTACCCAATGACAGAGGCCTGAAGTTTCTAGTGGTCATCCGAGTCACTATGCATCTGCATGTACCAGGTATTGAATGCAGATGCACTCCTAGGAGAGTGTGTTAAAGACTAGGCCACAGTGGCAGATACAATACAAGAAAGTACATACATAATAAATTTTATTTGAAAGAATTCTCCAACTTTTATTGACAGCTAGCTTTAGGATATAGTAAAGCCCACAAGTCAAAATGAACAGAAGTTCCTTATTTCTGCTCTGAATTTAAAATGTTTCAATATTTCCTTCAGTTTGAAAAGTTCTTCTATCAGCGCACATTGCAACAGAACAGGGGCCATATTCAAGAACAATACTTAGGGACCATTCCTAACATAGAGTTTCAGTATTATCTGACCAAGCAGATAACCAGATGAACGATAACAAATCTTTGTTTACAAAAAATAATCTGAGGAATGTTTCATGAATACCGATTAACAGGAAAACCTTCCGTTACTCATATCTAAGGTCACCTTTTCTAAGTACTGTTGATGAATACGGCCTCAGATTAGTGGACCCAGACCTTAAGAAGACATCTTGTTCTTTGTCCTCAATATTTTACTTCACAGGGTTTAATATTAATGGCCATGAAAAAGCACTGGACAGATTAAGCTGAGAATTTAGTCATTAAAGATGTTACCTTGATCTTTGCAGACAACTGACTCCACTCCACAGGTGGCTTCCTTCTCAGTAACTTTACCAGGAGGACATGGCCAGCAAAGTTCTCTTAACCCTGTTAATAAATTGTATCATATTAATCAATATTCAATTCTTCAATGCACATTGTATTGATGAACAAATTATTTTTTATAAGACTTCATGGAATTGGCCATTTCTGGTATGGCTTTTTCAGTTGCTAAAACAAAGGCAACAGTATATTTTATTGGAATTGTGTCAACAAAATTGTCTAACCATACCAAGCAAAATGCTACTCTAAGAGAATAAAATTTCAAATCAATTTCAATTGCTAGGTAACAAATAAGATTAATTATGCTAAAAATCATTTTCAGTAGAATGAAGGGTTTATCAATCATCAAAGCACCCCAAAGTAAATTGAAATCCTGCAGTCTGCACCTTGTATTTTTTGTTCATCAGTTGAAATACCTGGAGAACAAGACCCTGTCACACCAACAGAATATGGACCAAGCAATATACTGTGTAAGAGGATCAAATTTAAACTGAATTACTGCTTTCTAAAGATAAAAATATGATGAAGTACACTTAAAATTTGCTTTCAATAGAATGAGGGATTTATTAATCAACAAAGTATCCCAATGTAAATTAAATTTTCGCTCCACTGTTGTCCTATACGAAACATTTTGAGTCATGTTTAGCTTTCATGTCTAAGGTGCTTATATATTTCCTGCTGAGTATAAAAGAAATGGAACCATACAGACTTTATTATCCTTGAACCCCCCCCCCCCCCCCCCCCCAAAGGGGAGGAGCAAGGGTATTGTAAGTGGGTCTGTTACTCTGTTTGTGTGTATAAATAAAAACTGTACATCACATTGGGATCCACATTTTCAAACAAAGTGGGACCTACCTATGGTTCAGTACTTCTCAAATTTGACCAGGGTATTTATGTGGGTCGAATCTCCAGAATTTATTTTGCATATTTTTTTTAATACTACACTTGGGTGAGGTTTAGTGCATTATCAGGCACCACTCATTTGTAATTAAAAGCTTACATTTTGACTTATATAAAAAAAATTACCTCATGTCTAGCTTATATTTTGTAATTTATAAAACCAAATATGCAAATAAGACATTGTCAGGGACACCTGATGCCTTATATATACCAGTATTTCCTTTATTCCCCAGTGTACACATGTTTTTTTTTATTTTCACAGTTTTAGATGTAACCTAAACACAAGGCTAAAGGATTTTATGGTGGTATTGAACAATTGTTACTGATTTACTAAAACATATTATTACTTTAGTATCACAAATCTTGACTGACCAGCAAGACTCCTTTATATGCATAAAAAAGTATTCCTTTGGGCATTTAATTTAATCTTATCAAACTTTTATTACAAATAATACCTTTACTAGCATAATCTAAGGAATTTAAGTAGCTTTTTAGTAGCAAAATAGTCAAGGAATCGGGACAAAATATCGAATAATGGTGTGAAAAATTAGCCGAATATTGAATTACTGAAGAGAGTATATAAACAGTGTTTAAGGTACAGTGCATAAACAGACTTTCAAGTGGGGAGGATGAATAATGAAATAATTTTGTGGTGCAGGACACCGTCAAATATTTTATTTTTGTATTAATATTATGGCAGACATATCATCATGCATACAGGGCTAGTCACAATGGGGTTATATAAGTAGATTAACAAAAATCAAGGTTTTTTTCTAATCGTTTGTGATATAATCTTACACAAACTATTGCATATTATAAGTTACCTACACAAAATCAACCAACTAGCAGCTTTATACATAAATTTATATTATTTGTCTGTATATACTGGACATGTAATATAAATAATAACATATTCAAACTCACCTTCTGGTTGATAAGTATGCTTTGGGCACGGAACACAGCTTCTGTTGTTTATGTTCAGAAAATAACCAGGGATACAGTTATATTCTGAAATGTAAGTACAGGTATATATAACTTGCTGTTTAATAAAAATCTTCATAAAATATCAGCATTGGGTATATATAATGGCCATATTTTGTGCAATTACAGAGCACTTAACACCCATATATATATATATTAGGTTTAGAGTGAAGCACAATACTTTGTTAACCACAACTAATTTTCTTGTGATCAACAGATCATCTTATCATAATATCATTCGATGTTCACCAAATGATGTGATCATCACATCATCCAGTTATAATGATGAAATAAGTTGTGTTAATGAGATTTGCTGATCAAAAGACAATAAGTTGCTCTCATAAGATATTGTCAAGTTCACAAGAACTTCCCGTTATCCAAACTTGGTGATTGCTAAAATACAATTTATAATGTCCTTATTGGGACTCCATAAAGAGTTAAGTCAGTTGTTGATGCATGTATATTTTGGTACACTAGTATTGCTTCTATTATTCTTTGCTTTTATCAAGAGGGGTACATTTTTAACAGCTTCTATTGATTTGTTTGTCTGTTAAAAGAAATACTTGACATAATACTTTAAACTAAATCAGCATACAGTACAATCTATACAACTGGAACCTGAACTATCCATAGTAATTAGTGGTTTTTAAGCCAAACTTATACTTTTTCCTGAAAGAAAGACTCTGTTTTCTGACATTGGAACCTTAAACTTGATTCCACTTATAGAGTCTACTGTATTGAGATCAGCACTTATAAAGCATTAAGACAGCAGTAAGACTATGAAATATTTTAAGCACTCATCAGACAAAATGCGAGGGCAATCATCTAATGAACTTCAGTATACACACTTTTTATGTACTTATTCTTTGCATACTAAAAACATGGTACTAAAATTACAATCATAATTCAAAAACATATACCAGGAAAAGATGAGGGTTGTTACTAAATTGGAGAACTGACAGATCAGGGTGATGTGCTGGAAAAGAAAAGTCAAATAGGTAAGTTTTGAGGTGTGTAAAAAATAAGATGAGTGAAGAAGCACATCTAACGTGTTCACCTAAGGAATTTAAAAGTTTAGGACCAGAACAGCAGAAAATATTGTTAAAGTGAGTAGTAGAACTGAACTTTAAGCGGTCAATGTAGGGGTGTGAAAAAGTGTCTTGTTAAAAGTGGCACTTACGATAATCCCATGCTGTATTTGTATTGGTAATTGAAGTGTCTATTCTTGTTCCATTGTTGTATATGGCAGTGAAAGTTTCATTTGAAATAGCCTCCATGACTCCATTTAGGGCCACAAGAGTGTCATTATAGGTCTCCACATTATCCAGAAGTATACTGACTATGAAAGACAGAGGACTGTTACATCTGAAATGCACAAATACATCAAGCATTTATCATAAAAATTAATTTTGGGTTAATAGTAGCATAGAGCATATATTTTTTTGCCCTTACCCAAGGACCTTATTAGATATAGTGATTAAACTATTAAAATTACTGGGTTCTCACCTTAATGGTCCTGTGTTCAAACCCAGCTCATGACAATATCTTAGATTCACTCTGTAAACTGTACTTATATAGACCTTAGCTGCTGAACAGGATTGAGAAGGTCCTCAGGTGCCTAGTGGATTACCTGGTTGGGCATCTAATAACAGGCTGTCAGATATGTGTGGGTTAAAGTCCCAAGAGTTAAAATGCTAGGGACCTGTCCCAATATGACCCTTTGCTGTTGAACAGGATGTAAAACACCAACTTTGACCTTTGAATGGGATTGAAACCTCCAGTATTGTTGTTATATGGTAGTCCAGCTTAAGAAATGATTTAAAAACCTTTAGCATTATCAACTTGTGCTGTCTTGTAATTTATGTGGAGTTTGAAATGTTATCTGTGTTATGCTGGTGTTCCACTGGAGCCGACCCTGTATCCGACTCTACAACTCTAGGGTCGGTTGTGAAAGTCTTGGGATCATAGAAAGAAAGACATGAAAATGCTGAGTTGGTTAAGAAATCCCAAACAGGACAGTACACTTACAGACAGGATGTGATGACTACCCCAACAAGACGTAGGGTCGGGGACGTTTATTGCACGACCAGTCATAGAAGCACTATGACAAGCCCTAAACCCCTAACAGACAAGCCGAGACCACCTTCCCGACCCTTGCCGACAGGACTGATTGTTTTTGTGGGTCGGTATCAATAGTTGGGATCCAGAATTGGGATCCATATCACACTATATAAACCCCTGTCACTAGGGATGCCACACTCATTTCACACTTCAAAGATGACAGCAACACATCAAGCCACAGAATCCATGGGTTATGCCCTGGATGCTGCAGAGTGAGGAGAGAGGTTGCTACAGAACATTCTTGGATGAACTAATCACAAGTGACATACCAGGCTACAGAAACTTCACCAGGATGGAACAAGCATTTTCTGTATTTAATGGAAGAAAGAATTTCCCCTCATCTGAGGAAGTCAAACTACAGCTTCAGTAAGCCACTGGAAGTCGGATTGAAACTGGAAGTTACATTGAGGCACTTATCCACAGGAGAAACATACACTTCACTGCAATACCAATGGAGGGTTGGAAGAACGACCATCTGCAAATTTGTTCCCCAGGTCTGCAAAGCCATTTTACAGGAATTTCAACACGAATATTTGACTTGTCCAACTGATTCAGAAGACTGGAAGAAAATTGAACAGAGATTTAGAAACAGATGGAATGTCCCCCATGCAGTCAGTGCATTAGATGGCAAACACATTGCTATAAAGAAGCCCAAGAAGTCCGGCAGTGAATATTTCAAATACACAGGGTACTTCTCCCTGGTACTTTTGGCTTTAGTAGATGTGGAGTACAAGTTCCTGTGACTCAACGTGGGGGCCAGTGGGTCATCATCTGATGCTCACATATTCAACTGCAGCAAACTGAAGAGAAGAAGTGAGAATGGAACTTTGGGACTACTGCCACCTGAACCACTTGGACCTGGGGGGCCAAATCTACACTACTTCCTGTTGGGGGACGATGCCTTTGCCCATATGCCTTGACTGGTCAAGCCATACAGCAGATGACAACTGACAAGAGAGGAGAGAATAGCTAACTACAGGATATCCAGGGGGAGGAGGGTGGTCGAGAACTCATTTGGTATAATAGTAAGAAGATTCAGGGTGCTGCTGACCACCATGGAGCAGAGGCCTAAAGTTGTCAGAGACATTGTGTTAACATGTGTGGTGCTATATAACATGCTGAGAAGCCATCAGGTGGGAGCAGACATACCACCCACTCCAGCAAACAACATACAACCACCACAGAATAACCAGGGCGAACAGGCACAGCATGAAAATGTCAGAAATCCATCAAGGGAGGCCAAACATCAATGAAACCTACTGAAAGACTACTTCAACAACCTTGGGGCACTGGCTGGGCAGGGGGACAGAATTTAAGAAGACTGAGGGGAGACCAAGCTGTCATCAATCAGTCCTTTAAGTATTACCCAAATAATCCAAGAACTTTTATTGAGAAAGTGTTACACAAACATTAAACCCAGTGGAAACTACAACCAACCCTAACAGACATTGTAAACATTGGTCCCGACTCTCAAAAATTACATAGTTACCAACCGGTCGGCTCCAGTGGAACATCAGAATAACATAGCTATCCAATGGAACCTTAAATTTAACCTTTGTCTTAAAGAACAGGACATTCCTCAAATTATCCATGATGTAATTCTAAGTATTAATTTTTCACCCCAGGAACAAAGTCAAACAGAGTTTTACATCTTCTACAGAGCCTACAGTCATATTGGGACAGGCTGTCAGCTTTGCTATTTGTGAGATTCCAACACCCTAACCTGCAAACTGTATCCCAATCTGTTGCACGTTTACCTTCCCAACTAATGCTGGTTCCCAGAGTCTGGCTAAACACTGACACATACATATAAAGTATCTTCTCTGTGGATCTATTCCATGTACGAAGACTGAACCCTAGAACTTCAGCCACAAAGTTCAACACCCAAACCATTTGGGTCATTGGGATCACAGTGTGTTATAGGATACCTGATCAACCTTACAACAAAATAACCAACCTGATGCCAATCACAATGACTGTTATGTTTTCCCTATAACTCTCTTCCATCTCATTCAGCAGTTTAATGAAAAGGTCTTTCACTTCACTTTCACTTTCAGCCAGGAGATTTTCCAAAGCCAGTGCACCATCAAAGTCATTGCAGTCCAGGGTAGTTGTGAGACCAGTGAGAAAGGTATGCTGAGTCAGCACTACACAGACAAAAAGTAAACAAAGGAATCCTTAAACATTGATGAATTCATGGTGCACAGCCCCTCCCCCTATCATCAGTTTCAGAGGGCAACTAGATTGCACTGACTCAGTGCCCACATATCCCCAGACTGGCCATCTCTCATGCCACAGGCATTCACTAGGTATTTGTTGTAGTACTCATTTTTATGATTCACAATGATTAGAAATGTTTTTTGTCTTTTTTTTGTCAAACCACTTTTTTCATTTTTTGGGTAAATTTTAAAAGAAGTACTCGGCATAGATTGTTCATAGGCCTCATATAAAGGTTAAATGTCTACTTAAAGCCTTGATATTTAGCACATGAAAAAAAGAACATACTAATGTATTCCCAGATGAGATTAAAGCAGTATCAGTCACATAGTATGACAGTTATAGGGTTTAAAATGGCAAAAAGTCAATAAATTGGGTGTCTGTTGGCATTTTAGAGACCTTAAGGAGACCTTAAAATTAAAGTTACAGACTTACAATTGTTCACAGTCATAGATTACATGTAGAAGTTACATGTACCACAGTTAGAGACTTGTCAGACTTACCATTTCCAGGTTACAGGACCAAATATGTGGAAAATGTTGATAAAAGGTCGTTGGATGGGTGTTTATGGCCTCATATATAGGTTAAACATCTATTTAAAGCCTTGATTTTTAGCACATGTAAACACAACATACTAATATATTTCCAGATGAGATCTCAGCTGTATCACTCACATTGTTTGACAGCTATAGGGCTAAAAAAGGCAAAAAGTCCATAAATCGGGTCTCTTTGGCATTTTAGAGACTTTAAGGTGACCTTAAAATTAAAGTTACAGACTTAAAATTGTACAGACAAAGATTATATGTAGAAGTTACATCTATTACAGTTAGAGACTTGTAAGATTTACCATTTTACGTTATATGGCAGAATCTGTGAAAAATGTCAAGAAAATGTCTAAGTATGGTCTTTTACTTTAACCTTAACATAAGGTCTTGAATTTTGGCAAATGTAAGGAGAATATAATAATGTGTTCCCAGGTAAAATTTGACCCAGATGAGCCACATAGTTTGTAACCTAGAGGGCATTAAGTGGATAAAAGTCAAATTTCACACCTTAAGGTCACCAGACAATAATTTCTTTATTATTGGGAATTTAAGGTCACCTTAAAGTAGGGTTCCTTTCCTGACCCAAATACATGTGTGTGCTAAGTTTGAATGAAATCTGTGAAAGCATTTTTGTGACGGATGTGAAACCAATACATCCCTGACTTTTGTCTGGGGACAAAATAAACATTTGTATGATTCAATACTGATTAGTAGGTTAATCTATAAGATTTTGTCATCAGCTGTAGTTAAAATATGACTAATTTAGCTTGATTAAAATGATGACATTAGAGACTCCGTAACATCTAATGTACTCATACCTTGGCATTCACTTAGGGATGACCAATTGCCATAGACAGTACAGGTTATTTCCTTTGAAGTTTCACCATCAATTATATAACCTTTGTTACAAGTAATTGTTGCTGTGTTGGGTGCAGTTGTACCCTGTGGGGCCCCAAAAGATCCATTGTCAATGTTAATATCCCCACAGTCAATTACTGCAAAAATACAAAAACATTGTTTTGGCAATGTGTTTGTTTTACATGAAAAAAAATTTCTCAAAAGATTAATAATATTGCTTTCTGTTATTTGGAAGCGTTTCTCCACAATACTTTACTTTTTACTTCAAATAGATATTTTAGAATACTTTTCAATTTTTAAACTAAGAAATCATGTCTGATTTCCTACATAAATTGTGAAATCTATCCATCAAAAATCTGTAACATAACCGAAAAATTATGATATAAGCACAACATATGAGAACAGACTGAGACAAGTTTTTGGCTTTTTGCAAAACAAATGTTCCATCTTTACATATCGAACCTTATCGTTTCACTTGCTAGTGCTGTTGCTACATATGCTCATAATTATACACATAAACATACCTTCACAGCCAGTATTATCATCCTTTAATTTTTTAAATTCCTCGCAAGCTTTACACTCATTGTATGCAGAGCAGGTGGTACATCCTGGCATTGCTTCTGAGCAGCCTGGAAAAAAAAATAAACCTTTCAATATTAATATGTATGAACAATATGCATATAACAATCAGGAACACTAATTATTTCTCACAATGCAATTGTTTCTGTATCAGTGTTTTCTATGTTAACCCAGTTTAATAGTCTGTTTGCTGAGATTGTCAAAATATGCTGAACCAAGGAATAGGGATTATCATTAAACTATACAGTTATTTCAGAACTGATTCCTTGGACTTAACTTGTATTAAATTGAAATTCCTTGATAAAACTACAAATATCTGTACAGTAGTGTTTCATACTTTAATTTTGATACTGCAATATAAGTATGTTACCAATAGTAATAACTGGTAATATGAGAACATTCTAATGTAAAATAAAACAATTGGAGATATTTCAGTCTCTACTCTCTGTTTTATAATAAACCAGCATCAAATGCCATAAATCTTAGCGACTAGCAAGAAGAGAAAATCAAGGACAATTCAGTGCACAAAAAAGGCAGTAGCCTCTGAAAGGTAGGAGACTGCAAGCATAGAAACCTTTATTATTTCATAGATTTGGGGCAATTTTTTATTTTTACCATCAATAACACATCCAGATGTTCAGGTTGTGGACTGTGCCTTTTTGGATTCCAGTACTTTAGAGGATTTTTATTAATTTATGCTGTATAAATGTTTTTATTATACTGTATTATTTTATATTTATATCCAGTATTTGTTTTGATATTTGGTATGCAGTATTTATTATATTTTGAATATAAATGTGTCAAATAATAGGTGTGATTCCCATTACGAATGAATCAGATTTATTGCCAAAATTGCTTTGGTCATATCATAAACATTCCTTTTCTAAACTGATAAATGCTTCTGTGAGATTTGTGTGGTTATACCTTACCTATGCATGTGTCACCTGTGGCACTGACAACAAAGTATTGAACACATTCTGTGCATAAATTATATGCTGAACATTCCACACATCTCGGCATGGCTTCCTCACATTCTGCAACATTAACAAGGATATTTAGACGTTGCTAAGTAGTTAAAACCATGTAATCTCATTATGATACAGTTGAATTGAAATGTAAGAAAAAATACATTAGTTCAATAAGAGAGGTGTTAACAGAGTCAGTCAGACTTTTTAGGTGCTTGAAAGTATTTTTGTATTGAAATATTTTATTTTTACTGAAGCAAGTAAACTTACTCAAGCAACAAAAACTGAAATGCTGGCATGGTTAACCAAGCTTTAAAAAGACAATGTGACAAAGTTTTAATTCAGAGGGGAAAAAAACACATGTTAACTTGCACATGTGCATGTCTAAGAAAATCCTTTGTGCTTGTCCCAAGGGGTACGTTTAAATGCCAGCACAGACAAAATATAATGTTCATTTCTTCACATCTTTCATACTTCACACACTAACTAACACCCCATGGTACAAGTATCGGGCTTTAATTAATTGTCTGTTAGATTTATCTTATTTCTACATTTGTCACCAATTTTAATGCCACATAAATTACCCAAGTTTCTCTAACTTTTTATAAACAATTGTGTATGCTTGTGATATATCTCACCTGTGCATCCATCACCTGTACCATTGACAACAAAATCTCCATTACAAAGTGTGCAATGATTGAAGGCTGAACACTCCAAACAGTTAAGCATTGCATCTTGACATTCTAAAATATCAATCAGGTTATATCATTTTGCAATAATACAATTTTTAATCAGACTTACACAACTTCAAAAAATGGAAAAGGAAAGTAAAGTTCTGGTCTAATTTAGTGAAATATGAACCATTAATATCTTGTAGCAATGGAGAAAGCGAAAGCGTTTATGTCGATTATAGTAAACACTCCTTTATATTTTTGAAGATATTTCTTACCTGTGCATCCATCACCTGTAACATTGACTACCAGGTCGCCATCACATGCAGTGCAGTGGTTAAATGCTGAACATTCTATACAGTTACGCATCACATCCCCACATTCTAAAATATCAATAATTGTCTTGTCAATTATTTCAACACAGCATGCATAACAGGAACATAGACATGAGTGCTGTAGCATTCAATGCATAATAGATAAGCATCTGAAGGTAAAATCACGGAGTCACAGAGTGCAAAAAAAACCACAAAATAGAGTACTTGCATGGATTCAACTTGTAAAAAATAATGTAGCAATAATCAATATTATCTGATTGCAGCATATCTTGACATTTGATTATGATTAGTAAACAATAATTTGTGTTTTGTGGTAATGTATCTTACCTATGCATCCATCACCTGTCTCATTGACTACAAAGTCCCCATCACATGCTGTGCAAATATTATATGCTGAACATTCTATACAATTAGACATCACCTCCCCACATTCTGAAATAATAACAAGGTGGTTCCATTTTATAATAGTGCAATAATACCAATGAGACCTATACAAAAAGGAAAACAGAGCTGACCAAAGTGATCACTTTAATGCAAACTGAATCAGCATTATGATACCACAACTGCTAAAAAGTTAGTGTTCTCAAGTACAGTTCAGTTACAGATGCAAAAGCAATCAGATACCAATGTTTTTTACCTCATGCTAGATATAATTTAACCATTTCCTCTGGATTTGATTAACAATTGTACATGTTTCCAATTAAAGATCTTACCTGTACATCCATCACCTGCTGTATTGACCACAAGGTCGCCATCACATACTGTACAATGGTCAAATGCCAAACATTCCAGACAGTTAGGCATTGCATCCGGACATTCTGAAATAACAATGAAGTAATTTTAAGCAAACATAATACAATCACATACATAATAATTTTTAACTTCCTTACAACACATTTATATTTTTCAGACATTAAGAGGAAGGCAAATCACAATTATACTTAATTTTTGATGGAAAACTATTTATATATGCTTATCAAAAGTGCAAATAACCAAGCCAAAATGTGCAAAGCAAACCAAGAGTCATCATTTGCCCTTATTATGCCAACCCTAAAATGATCAGGCCTCAATTAATATAAGTCAACATTCTCTTGGGGACTTATGGTGAAAAAGAGAAAGCTTAAATATTCCAAGCAATGAATCTTCAGGTGACTTCTAGACTTGATAGAATACAAATTTGCAAAGTGGTTTAGTTTGATATCTAAAACAGGAGGCTGTATTTAAAAGTATGCATTGTTCAGGGGTAGTTAGGTTTGAAGATAAAGTGAAACACGACATAACCAATCTAGCTGTTTTACTTTAATGAAAATATCTATAAGCTGATCAATTTGCTGTACTACTTCTTTCTTGTTTCCCTAAAAATTAATTCTACTTTGCACTAGCCTTAGACACTGATCTGTTGTTTCTAAAATTATTTTGTCAAAGATGGACTCTTTATAAGAGTCATGGGCAGTATTGATGTAGGACTGAAAACTTACTTCCTGAAGAGTGAGATTAACCAGGTTTGCAATGGGTTTAATAAGAATGTCCATACATTCTAAATCAGGGATATTGGAATTGAATCCAAATATTGGAACTATTTAGTGAGTATATAATAAATTAAGGCCCTCATCATTTGACATGAAGAAGACGGTAAAGAGGAAAGTATATTGAAACTATTATTGTGGGGTGACAGATGAATATAAATTTTACCAAAGTTTGGTAATTGTGTCAAAGAAAATGATGGGCCGAATGTGTTTATTGAATCTTTTATGGAACATTTTTTTTAGCTATTTCCACATATCATTTAATTCATAGTGTTGTTTTCACACTGTTGATGTAGTAGCTGCCTTTTGATAAATCTAGCAAGTGGTTGTAGCCATTCACCACTGCATGGTATTTGTTGTGGTCGATGGTCATATCTAGATGACATCTGTGTATCTTGACATTTAATGTACTCAGACTACCACCCTCACAATTAATCCTATACTATATATTGTCTAACTAAACCTTACAGTAAAGCATTGTTGTGATAATAGATCTTACCTGTGCATCCATCACCTGTACCATTAACCACAAAGTCACCATCACACGCTGTGCAGATATTATATGCTGAGCATTGTGAACAATTTGGCATTGCTACCTGACATTCTGAAATGTTAATGAGTTATTTATTTATTTATGTACCTATTATTTATTTACAATAAAACTACATAAATAAAACAACAATTACAGGATGATGAGAAAGGAAAACACAACCAAATTTTTAAATTTTGAAAAAAACTTGCATTTAAGGTAATTATCGAAAATTGAAACTCAAAAATTGTCAAGTATCATGATGACAATATGGCAGTAAAAGAACATAAAGGAATAAAAAGCTAATTACAATGTTTATTCAAGGATTAGGAAATCACACATCAACCAATCTCTTTAATTCATTTCCTGTTGTTTGGTTAAATAATTCTACATGTTTGTGGCAATCCTACCTGTACACCCATCTGTAGTAGCATTAACCACAAGGTCACCATCACATGCTATGCAAAGGTTATATGATGAACATTCTGTACAGTTAAGCATTGCATCCCTACATTCTGAAACAACAAAAACGTGATGTTATTGGTTTCTTTATGAAAAAAAAGAAACCTGTATTAAAATTTTGCTGAAAATTTGTACTCTGTGTATCTTCTGTGGTGTAAAACTGTTGAGTATCAAAATCAAAATAAAGAAGAAAAAGTACAAACAACTTTGATTTGCACTCTTCATTGAAGGTAAAGACAATCAGAAATTATCTGAGCTCTCTATTAGTCACGGGTCGAAGTAACTACATAATTTTAATTTTCTGTCATTTTGTTAAATAACCTTGCATGTCTGATATTCAATCTAATCTAATTTGATACTGTTCACTTGAAATATGATTCCCACATGGGGCAACTCTTTATGCTTAACTAACACAAGAATTGACAAAGACAATCATAGTCTTTGGACTTCTGAGGTCAATTGTGGATGTTAAACAAATGGAAAATATTATGTAGGGAAGCTTGAGTTGAAGAGGCAGGTCTTAAGATGTAACCCAGATGATATAACTGAGAGACTGGCCCTTATATGTAAAGACTTCTTACCTGTACATCCATTACGTGTAGCATTAACCACAAGGTCACCATCACATGCTGTGCAATGGTTATATGCTGAACATTCTGTACAGTTGAGCATTGCATCTGAACACTCTGAAATAGCAAAATGTTTGATGTTATATCTGTACAACACACATTTATCAATAAGACATCCATTAAATATACACAAAGACCAAAAAACACAACACAAACAAACCACAACACAAAATTTTGGTGCAAACTTGCACTTAGACTATTTCTCTCCTAACATACCATTGAACCCAATTCCTGTGATTTTGACAAACACTTTCAATGTTTATGGCTGAGCATATTACCTGTGCATCCATCACCCGCAGCATTAACCACAAGGTCATCGTCACACGTTGTACAAAGATTATATGCTGAACATTGCACACAGTTAGCCATTGCAACCTCACATTCTACAAAAAAACATTAATATCAGATAATTCATGCACTGAAGTATCAAGACTTACTGATAATTTAACTGAATAGAGCTGCAGTAGTTGCTTTTTGATAGTTAAAGTATGTGGTACATTGTAGTGATTCACTGTAGCAAGGTATCTGATGCACTTTATGTTGAACATGGTGAGGACCGGACACCAAATGTAGTAAATCTTAGCATTCAATGCGCTTGAAGTAATAGATTCACAAAGTGTCATGTAGTTTAATTTGTCTGATTTTGGTTAATATCTCTTTGATTTTACACTAAAGCATCTTACCTGTGCATCCATCACCTGCCGCATTGACTACAAAGTCCCCATCACATGCTGTGCAAATATCATATGCTGAACATTCTACACAATTAGGCATTGCTTCCTGACATTCTGAAATATTAAAAACTTTAACACAATCAGGAAACAACCATTTTTATTGTCTTAAAAAGACTGTTACTCAGAATGACATTATGGTTCAAACCTGTTGGTATCAAATTCCAAGATGTGATGAAAAATTAAACAAAATAAAACTGTAATGTGTATTCAAGGTTAAAAGAACTGTACATTAACCAAGCTTTATATTTGACCACATATATTGATACATATATAAACACATTGTAAAACTCATTTCCCATCATTTTGTTAAATACTTTTGAATGTTTACAGGAATCTTACCTGTGCATCCATTACTTGTAGCATTAACCACAAGGTCCCCATCACATGCTGTGCAAAGGTTATACGCTGAACATTCTGTGCAGTTAAGCATAGCATCCCCACATTCTGAAAGAACAAAGGACTTTGCGTTATTTCTTTCTAATAAATACAATCACATTGAAATTTGATGCAAACTTCTACTCAGCCTGTTTCTGTCATATAGTATCATTAAACCAATTTTGTTTGATTCGGGCAAACAACTTCAAGTTTGTAGGTTTTCATATTACCTGTGCATCCATCACCCACAGCATTAACCACAAGGTTTCCATCACATGTTGTACAAAGATTATGTGCTGAACATTCCATGCAGTTAGGCATTGCATCCTCACATTCTAAAACAACAACAGAAACATTAAGTCAGAACCTTACACGACTTACAACTAATATATAACTTTAGTATTTCCACTATTAACCCATACAACTTGTTTGTGTAATAGTTCTACATAAAGCTCCCATGATGCAAGGAATTTTCAACTATAGGTGAAAAACGGATTTAAATTAATAAATAAAAGTGATGAAGTTGAAAAAGGAGCCAAAAATGTGAGATAAATGAAAGGAAATAGTATGAGGATATCAGCTAAATAATATCACCAACACGAAATGAATTTACAGAGCTTCAATTCTAACTGGAAGATAGAACATCAAAACTCAAAGATTTACAATACAATTGTCATCTCTCTCCTTCTCTGAAATGTTATACACAGCAATAGCAGATGACGAAAGAAACATTTCAAAGGAAATTCTTCGACATTCTCATTAATTTTTAATTTAGGGTTTTACATCCTGTTCTCAACAGCCAGAGTCATATTGGGACAGACCCTCAGTATTGCCACTTGTGGGAGTCAAACCCACACAGAGGTGACATCTGATTAGATGTCCAACCTCTAACCCACAAGGCTATTGAGGATCACACTTGCTTACCACCAGGCATCTAATCACAGGCTGTCACCTCTGTGTGGTTTGAATCCCACAAGTGGCAATGCTGAGAACCTGTCCCAATATGACCCTGGGTGTTGAACGGGACATAAAACCCCAACTTTGACCTTTGCTTACCACCATTGAGAACCTGCATGCTTCATAAGAGGCAAAGGCTTATTACCCTAGAAAATGCTGACACTACAAAATGGCAAACGTATTTCTTGAACCTGGGACCATTCTGACTATTTTTTAACATTACCACACACCCTGCAGTTTTTTATGTTTTCACTGGCAATATTGGCTCAGTAGCTGCATTTTCTGGGTTCAGTAATACAGCTGGAATGAGTTCAAATTAAGTCTGCTAATCTGCTATAGTTGATGTTGCTAATGTTTACATGAAAGCTGCATGCTTATGTTTAAATGTATTGTACCCAGGACAACTCCTGTGCAAAGAATCATTGAATCATTTTTATCTGACTTATATTTTCAGCAGAGGATTTTACCTGTACATCCATCACCTGTAGCATTAACCACAAGGTCCCCACTACATGCAGTGCAAAGATCATATGCTGAACACTCCAAACAATTAACCATTGCTTCCTGGCATTCTGAAGTATATATGAGTTTATGTTATCTATTTACAACAAACATTTTATCCATAAAGCCTAAACTAGGCTTACACAACTGTGGAAAATACAATCACATGAACATTTTGGATAAACCCTGTACTTTGGGTATAACCTTTGGTATAAACCTTTCAAAATAAAAAAAAAATAATCAAGCAATGAAAACACTGAAGTGGCATTTTACTTCGAGGGTTAAAGCAACAATACATCAATCAAGCTTTTTATTTGTAGGTATATTGTGACATTCAAAATACCTACATCAGTTAACTCATTTCCTGTAATTTTATTAAATAAATGATGATGTTTGTGGCAATCTTACCTGTACATCCATCTCTTGTAGCATTAACCACCAGGTCACCATCACATGCTGTGCAAAGGTTATACGCTGAACATTCTGTACAGTTGAGCATTGCATCTCCGCACTCTGAAACAGCAAAATGTGTGGGGTTCTTCTGTACAATACACTATTGTCAATAAAACATCCGATAAACCTACACAAGTGAGGAAAAAAACATAGCCAGATAAAACTTTTGGGGCTAGCTCACATTCAGACAATCTCCCTCAGAAGTATCATTCAACCCATTTCCTGTTGTTTTGTTAAACACTTCTGATATTTTAGCTATGCATATTAATAATATTGTAAACATGGCAAGGTCTCAAATCTTACTCCCCTGCAAAAAAAAAATTAGCTATGCATATTACCTGAGCATTAATCCATTAACTATTTTCTTTCATATATCTACACAGTTAGGCAATGCATCCTGACATTCTAAAGACTGTGTTACTCTTTTATATTGCAGTCACATAACTTAGAGCTGAAGGATATATTTTGTACTCTACTTATATGAGCACACATCTGCACACTTATTTCTATCAAAAGAATTTGTTACATTGCCTGACCCTGCAAAATGTATAAAACCTTTCTACAAAGTTTAACCTCCATAGTTCAAGAAAAATTTACAATTAGAAATGATAAAACCAGAGATGTGTTGCTTAAAAGAAGTGACGAAATTTAAAAATGTCACTTGCAAGAAACACTGGCCTTACTGCAAATAAGTAAGATACATCAGAAGGATTAAATAATACACAATGCAAATGATGTACATGTTACCCTGTGGTACACAACCACACTGGCAGATTGAAAATGGCATCTCATAGGAAATGGTTCCGCAGGTTATTTAAGATCTGCCATTCTATTACTATCAAAAATAACTCAGAAATGAAAATATATAAAATATTAACACCAATGACACTCGGAAAATGCTAATAGATAATACACATTCTGGTGGGGAGAGACAAACCCAACATCTCCACAGTGGCCCTGATATGGGTACCAAAACTGGAAGACTGAGATGCACCAGCAGATGGACAAACAATGAGAGAGAGTAGAAAGTTTAAGATACAAGTGCCCTTGACAATATATGTGTGGTAAACTAAACACATAACATCATCTTTCTCTCTTTGTCAATGTTTAGAACTTTAAACTACAAGTATAGACCGTGAAAAAGTTATTTTAGACCTTGCTAGAAAATGTGTATTTCATCTTGAAGTTTCGGAGTTAAAACTCTGAAATATTATAAACCATGCATCGCGTTCATATGTAGGTTTTTTTCTCTCCATAAATACCATTTGGTTTCTTTGATCACATAGTACTTGTATCCTCAACAGAAAATGCAAACATAAAAAAGCAGACAGGTACTTGTTTTGTTTGCAGTGTAAATATTTACCATAACGGGAATCTTAAACTCTCTAGTAGTTCAGATAATCTTGTTGGAAAAGGTATGAAGCATCAACAAAGAAGAGACTTGGATATATAAGTTCTGTGCAAACTTGTACATCTGATCAAACGGGATAAGTATGTAGCTCCACAAAACTTCATTCTGTGGCAATACATCTGCCGCACCAGCAAATTTTTCATGTGAAAATTATCTAGGAATGTGACTAAAATTTGAGCAATTTAGCAATTTCAACTGATCGGAAAAATAGTACCTGGCTTCAGATCTCTACAGGCAAGGATTGGACATTGTACATTTTGCAACAGACTAATTTGCAAATTAAATAAAAAAAATTATATTTTTATAAGTTGAAACCCTTTCCAATAGACAATTGGTAATCCAGTCAGTACAGACCAGCCCGCCAAATAACAGAAAAAGCTGTCCTGCATTTCCACAGGCAGGGTGGGTCTAGTTGCATGTGGCACATGGTACTTCCTTCCTCTCTAGACAGAATGAGGTCACAGCATCTTTTTTGGCATGTGTACTGTGCAGACAGATTTTTAGAACTTCTCAGAAGTTGAAGTTCTTGTGGTTTTATTGCAAATTTGAACTTTAATTTCTTATTGGCTTGATATTGGGAGTTTGTGCAACAACATGGAATCACCTGGACAGAAGTGAGGGGCCTGTGGCCAATTAATGGCAGGCTTTGATGTGCATACACATTGTGCATGTTGTTGTGATAAGAGCAAAGGGAGAGATCCTTGTGTGGCTAAACAGGACTGTCCAACTGTAACATGTTGACCACTGACCAGCAAGCCCAGCTTTTCTGTTGCTTGGAAGGCCGGTCTGTGCTGACTGGATTAGCAATTGTCCATTGGGTAGGATGTATTAGCACAATAAGAATGGCTGTTTACAGGGTTCTAAGGAGATTTTGATCAACTTCTCTGGACGAGTACCTTTGTCACTTTACTTTCCAGTGTGGTATCGTCACAATATTTTGATTAGATTATTAAACATGACACTTATACTGATATTTTTGTGTATTTTTACTGTTGTAAATGTTCAGAATTTACCTTGATCTATGCAAACGACTGATTCATTGCCATAAGTAGCTTCTCCTTCAGTAACTTTACCAAGAGGGCATGGATAGCATAGTTCTCTTAACCCTGCAATCAAAACACAGGAGTATCACATTGAAATGTAATTCTTCATACATAAAGGTGAATATAATAATACATAAATGTAGCTTTAATATCTGGATATTGCTCAATGGAACCCTTATCATAAATGAACTTCTACAAATATGTCAGTATCATATTCAACAAACTGAATCAAGTGATATTTAAGAACAATCCATTCCCTGTCAAAACAATTATTATTTGTTTATTCAGCAGGTAAAAGAAGTAATAACTATAGTACTGAATGTGAAGAATCAAACTCACGTTATCAGGAGTAATGCTTTTTATAGTTTATCTTTTCTCTTTGATATTGAATAATATTACTTGATGGCAGGCTATAAGTAAACCGTCAGGTCAGAGCCATACATGTATCTTAATGCATAGAGGTACTTGAATTTAAAAAAATGATGGCAACAAAAAAAGAAATGATGACAGGAAAGGTTTAACTCACCTTCTGGTTGATAAGTATTCTTTCGGCAAGCTGTACAACTTTTGTTTTTTATGTCAACAAAATATCCAGGGGTGCATTCATATACTGAAATGTTCATACAGATATGCATATAAACTGTTATGACCATAATGTATTCCATATCACCTGTAATATAATATAATCTCTGTTCATATCTTTGCACCTTAGAGTCCCCTTTGAATAGGGGAGATGAAGAACTATAAAAGTCAAATTAGAATTGTAAATTACTCATAAACTTTTAGCCTTCTTTTTAACTTGTATAATGTGACACACATAGGTAGATATACAAAATTATCTAAGACATTATGGTTGATTTCTGAACACAATTTCAAGTGAAAAAAAAACAATCAGGATGTGCTCATGTTTTCCTGTTTCTGTAGTATAAACTATGCTGTTGATGATACAAAGTGGAGTTCTTCCTAATGTTTTTTTTGTAAAAAAAAAAAAAAAAAAATGGAAGAATTTTTTAAATTTGGTTATAACTGTGCTAATTTAAACCCGCCAATAGAATTTCAAAGTAAATAAACTGACATGGACTAAAGAGAACAGGCTCTCTCTCTCTCTACATATATATAGAAAATAGAACCTTTATGTCAGCACCTTTTGTGGTGGATGGTTTATGTAACATGCAAAAATGGGAGGTCCCAAATGTCATGCAATATGAGCAAAATCTTGATAAATTCTTGCGAAGTAAATATATTGTGAATATGTTATTTATACTATCATTCTGAGTGAACTCTGAGATTTGACCAAACATTTTGAATATACATTGTGTATATATTACACAATTGTTGCCTCTAAATATATTCTAACCTCTGTGGTTGCTTTGGATTTAAGATTCTTATGGTTTGAAATAGCTTTGAAAACTTTGTAGACCCCTATGCTATGGTCATAAATTTCAAAGATAAAAAACAGTGCAATTGACTCAACACTCCATTCTGATAATAGGATGGGGGAGTGTGTTTTCCAATATGTCTTGGAGCCATGCTCACTGGTGAGATTGTTAATTAAACTCTATACCAATGAGGTATTGCCACCATACTAGATAAATAGCAGATAAGAAGTCACATTCTTTGTTCCTGTATCAAATTTTACTGTCCATTGTGATTTTATGGGTGTGTGGGGATGACAAACCTGATACAATTCTCACAACAGCAGTGTCATTCAACAAAACAGTGACCTCACAAACTTGATTTTTAGTGATGGGCAGATATTGGTTTATTCGTTTTCATGTACTTATTTTTACAGGTTCAGTCAAAATAGCATAAATTGGATGTCAAAATATATTGAAAATTCCATTATGCATACACTACATTGTATCCAGGGTGTGTTTTGGAAGATTTGCATAAATTGTCATTGGATGTTTCACAAAAGTAACCTAGAGAATCTTCACTTTATAATATCATATATAATGGAATGTACACTGGACGAAAAGGTAAAGTAACAGCACTGAGAAGTGTCTCTTTGGGACTAAATAAGAATATGGAGTGTATAGAATAAATGTAATGAAACATGGAAATATATTTCAAAAATATTTTGACCACATCAGTACCTCTTAGTGCAGGTTGAGGAATATACTGTCAAAAATTTCTTATTGAAGTTTCACATTATTGTTTAACAATACACATTAATCAAATGTCTGAATATTGAGGTATAGATACTTACAATAATCCCCTGCTGTATTTGTAGTAGTAACTGCAACATTTATTGTTTTATTGTCATATGTAGCAGTGAAGGTTTCATTGGAAAGAGCTTCAATTAGTTTATTCAGTGCAATCAGGGTGTCATTGTAGCTTTCCAGATTATCTAGCTCTATGCTGATTATGAAAGACAGGGGACTGTTACATCTAAAAGAACAAATATATCATGCACTAATGTAGTTAATTGTAGATATACAACACATAAATCTTCTCCATTTATCTCACATGTATGAAACTTAGTCTGAGTTATAACTTTTTACTTGAAATCAAATTATACACTATCAGGTTCTTAATTGATGAACATTTAATTTGTGATAAATTGAATAATATTTTCTATTAACAGAGGAAATGCAACAATAGTTTTGAAAACTGAGTTTTTACTTCAATAATGTTGATAATTAATCTTTCTGGTCATGTATTTATTCATGATGATAGTAACTATAAATTGCAAATTAAATATAAGGTAAAAATTCAGGATGTCTTTACATCACACAGATAGTCATTTTAGTAGGATTTCTTCAACATTTGACATTTAGTTAAAAATATTTGATTGGATAACCACACCTGATGCCAATAACAGTGATGGTAACATTTTCCCTGTAACTTTCTGCCAACTCATTCAAAAATCTCATGAAAAGCTCTTTCACTTCGCTGGAGCTTCCAGCCAGCAGCTCCTCCAAAGCCAGCGACCCATCAAAGTCATCACAGTCCAGTGTGGTTGTGAATCCAGTGACAAATGTATGCTGATTCAGAGCTAAATAGAAAGATAACTTTAAGATAGTTATACGCAAGTGAGATAAAATTTTAGCTTGTAAAATTCTACATGATATATTAAGAGATAATTACTTTCACAAAAATGTAAATTACATAGCAAAGCAAGTCATGACCTCCATCAGGAGATAATGCTTTCGTGTGTGCTTGTTTGTCTCTCTGTTTGTCAATCTATGTTTGAAAATCACTCCAAAAGTAACAAGCATATCTTTTTGAAAATTTTTATATGGGTAAAACCTAACTGAAAGAAAGTACTGGTTATATTTTGGAATAGGATCCCAAATTTTCAAAGGTCTCATTTTCAATATCTTTTCAATGTCACTTTGACTTTCTGCATGACAATCTTTTTATGCAGGGCCTGGCAAAGGTGAAACAAGTTATCAGTGCCTGTGAACCAGCTTTGTGTCAGCTGACTGTGTGTTTTGAGTTTCAGAGTAGAAGTGACAAGGTGAAGCACAAAAGTTGTGCCCTGCAAATGGTATTCAGAAGGAAAGCAACAAGGTAACTGTTTAGGTGTAGAAGGTTAAAAACATATTTAAAGAAAATAAAATACTCTGAATGCAACAGTTGTAAAGTTAGAACTGATTTACTCAACAGAGAAAAACCTCAAAGTAGCTATTCTTCAGCTATGCAATGAGGTACAGGTCTGCAATTTCACTATGTTATAGCTGACCCAAAAGTAGGTGAATAACATATTTTAAAAAAATTCTCTAAATGCAATACTTTTCAAAATACAACTGATTTACTCAAAAGTGATAACCTGAATGTAGCTATTACTCAGCTATGCAATGACATACAGGTCTACAATTTCACTATGTTACAGCTGACCCAAAAGTAGATGAATAACATATCTAAAGAAAATACTGTAAATGCAATAGTTTTCAAGTTACAACTGATTTACTAAACAGTGAAAACCTGAAAGTACCTATTACTCAGCTATACCATGACCTACAGGTGCAATGAGCTACGGGTCTGAAATTTTACGATGTTATAGCTGACCCAAAAGTAGCTGAATAACATATTTTAACAAAATGCTCTAAATGCAATATTTTTCAAGTTATAGGTGATTAAGTGCATGATTTTATGAATTCTAATTCATTAAAAATTATTTTAAAAATTCATAAAAAAATAATTTAAAAAGATTTAGGCCTGATACTTACACAAGGCAATCATACTAGTGGCCTAGCACATATAAGCAAGATAAGAGAGAAATCCCTGCAATAGTCAATGAGAAAATAATTGATTTAGTGCATGACTTCATGATATTTTTGCAATATTTTTCAAGTTATAGGTGATTAAGTGCATGATTTTATGAATTCATTAAAAATTATTATAAAAATTCATAAAAAAGATTAAGACAGATCCAGATCTGATACTCACATAAGGGAATCTACTTTTGGCCTAGTACATATATGCAAGATATGAGAGAAATCCCTGCAATAGTCACTGAGAAATTGTGATAAAGTGTTGAAATTTTCAAACTTTTGGTGGGAGTACCTCCCTTGTAATGTCTCTTGCAAACAGACAAACAGACAGATTTGCATGCCTTGAACAATTTTTCATCCTCGATAGATAAAGTATCTTTTAAAAAAGCAGCATGTTTCTAGGCCTTGTAGATTTGGAGGAGAAGTTGTTCATGTGGACACAGACGCGGACGCATATGCGGATGCCGTAGAGTGACGAAATAATGTCAGCTTACTCACTAATCAGCTGACATAAAAAGTGATGACATTTTCAGAAAGATTTCAATCACATTCAATATACAAAGAAGTCCTGACTGTTTAGAAATATCCCCTAGTAATAGAATGTGCTCTACAAGTGACTCCTACTTGATATATCAATCTTAGGTAGATATTGTTAAATTACCATCTAATATTGCAGATTTTAGTTACAATAATCATTCCTTTTGGCCACAATTGTCAATGGACTGAAAACAATTCTAAACAGAAGCATCCGTGAAACATTTCCAGCTGTATGACATAGCACCTCACACAGTGTCTTGTGATCTGTGAATGGAAACGTTTTCTCTGTAATTTCACAGACTTTGTACTTATTAATAATGATGAACAGTCTATTGTTTACAAAGATTGATTATGGCCTCCTCCTCAAATATGTACCATTTATTTTTGCAACAAAAAGTTTTCATTTATTCAGATGATGTTAATAATATGATTTGACATTATACTTTTGATTGTCAACCACTAAAAACATCAGAGTTGGCGGTTATAGTCTGTTGAACAGTCGGGTTCATATTTGGACAGCATTGTCACTTGTGGGAGTTGAATCCCCACAGAAGAAAACTCATAATTAAATGCCAAACAAGTGAAACCCCAGGCATCAAGGATAAGAGTGGCACCTGAGAAGATATTTTTTTACTTTAAGTAGCCTTGATGTCAATATTACATCAACTAGGTTTCAATTCAAAATTTTATATTGGTATAATTTAGCATGAATTTGCTATTTTGTCTTGCAAATGTTTTTGTGACAGCTTTATAAAGAGTTAATTTATTCTCATGGTCTCTCAAGAAAAAACATTGTTTGATCTATTTCTAGCTTAGATATAAAAATGTCACACTTCAACATGGGTTTTCTCCCATCTTTGCAAAATCCTATACTATATCTCACATGGAAGAGACATTCTCCAAAATAATGGTACTCTTACCTGTGCAATGAACTGTGGATGACCAATTTCCTGAAACGGTACAATTTATCTCCTTTGAAGTTTCTCCATCTATTATGTACCCTGCATTGCATCTAACTGTTGCTGTGTTGGGTGCTGTTGTACCCTGTGGGGCACTAAATGTTCCATTGATGACATTAATAATGCCGCAATCAATGTCTACAATTGAAATTTAAAAAGAAGACATATTTCTGATTGATGACATTGATAAAATAGTACTCAGCAATTATTAGCTCATAAAATTTACAAAAAAATATTTGTGATTGAGTAAAGCAACAGCAAGGCAAGATGTCAATTTTATGTCCAAGTTAAAATACCCGATGATGCATTATCAATTATTTTTGGTAATGGGATGTCATTCTTTCAAATATTCAAATACATTCTTAAACCTCAATTATTTTTGGCAATGGGATGTTATTCTTCCATATAATCAAATACATTCTTAAACATCAAGCAGATAACCGCGAATATATTATCAGTCATTATATGAATCTATCAATTCCAGTTATTTTCATAAGTTATAAAATAACAAATCATACATATAATCACTTGCAGCAGCCAATAGTTATCTTAAGATATTATGCTAACAGATGGTTCTAAGATTGATCATCTTGTCTTTAACATGGCATTTCTCATATTCATCATCAAAATTCATGTATACCTTCACAGCCAGTGTTATCCTCCTTCAGGTTTTTGAATTCCTCGCATACTTTACACTCATTGTATGCAGAACAGTTGGTACATCCTGGCATTGCTTCTGAGCAACCTGAATAAATATAAATTATGTAACACTCCCCATCAATCATTCTCTCCCATTGTACATTTTGACATTTAATTCATACACTTATAAATTTACTGAATCTTCATGTAACTTGTTTCTCCTGAAATCTGTAAACAATCTCATATGTTTGTGGTAATACACCCATGCATCCATCAATTATAATTCTAAATAAACTTATATAATGCCTAATCTCTGCAAGCTGCAGATTTTAAGATGCAACATATGCATTAGCCAAAGTTAAAAAAATTGAAGATCAGGGGTTATACCATGGCGACACCAGAAATGGAAAACTATGGTGCAAAAGCTTTGAAGAACGGGTAAGATTTTAATTTTGATCTGAAGGATGTAATTGAGGTAGAAAATTGGATGTCACCAGGCAACTCATTCCATGGGTATGCGTATATTATAGGTAAAGTTATGGTTATAATGTTTCTCTTATCAGTGGAGGGATGAACAAACTGTTGCAACCCATTTTAACAATCTGTCAGGTCCTCTGGAGAACATGATGCATATCATTTACCAAAAAGTACCCAAAACCTGCAATATTATAGACTGAACATTGTAAACTATTAAGCATTCCTTCTTGACATTCTAAAAAAGCAATGACGTGGCTGACTGTAAATTCCTTAAAATACAGTTTTGTGTATGAACATATTGAAAAAAACAACACAACCAGATCAATGCCAGTAAGTGTTGACATATTTTGATGTTAACTTAGTCTTAGTAACACTCAGAATAAGTCCCTTACTGCACATGATTTAGTTTAATTCCTCTAAATTATAGTAAAATAATTTTGTAACATTGTGGTAAGGACCGTTACCTGTGCATCCATCACCTGTACCATTCACCACAAAGCCCCCATCACATACTGTGCAAACATTGTATGCTGAACAATTCACACAGTTAGGCATTGCATCCCCACATTCTGAAATATAAATGAGATTATTTTTTAAGTTTAATTATATTGCTCTTTGAGTTGCACCTTTGTCATAAGTACTCTATTTTTCCTCAAAACCAATAATGTGATATCTAATCTTGATAAAACTTTATCATCCAAAAATAAATCGGCTGCCAGAATACATTTTATCAAGTATTTTTCTTTAATTATCAGTTGCTGCTTCTAAAATTTCACTTATAGATTTTTTTCAGAAAATGACAGCAGGGACTGAAGGGACATCGTTGATTGTGCATTAAAATTTTTTAACTAATTGTTTGTGATATGACTTTCACAATATACTGAAGCCAAATTAAAACTTTGATTTTGATTGCTGTATTGTATGCTTTAATTTCTTTCAATAATTTATTTATTTATTTATTAATAACATATTTCATGTACAATGATGCAAAGAAAGTACAGCATAATATATGTAGTACTGTAAGTTTTGTATATCCCAGTACTTTTTCTGAATGTTTAGTTTAACTTATCAATATATTTAGCCGCAATTTTGAAAACTATTACCGTATCCTTGTAGGGCTCACTGCTGATGTTTTATGTAAAATATACACACAAATTAAGCTTTGAATTGACTACAAAATATAGACAGTCACCTTGATCTATGCACACAATTGATTCATTACCACAAGTAGCTTCTCCTTCAGTAACTTTGCCCGGAGGACATGGCCAGCAAAGTTCTCTCAACCCTGTCATCAAAATACATTTGTTTGTAAATGCACTAATGTTTACAGTATTCTTAACAAAAACAAATCAAAGTAAGACTTCATTTAGTGTTGGTTTATATCATAATATTTCTTATATGTCTGTGCACAGTGCACCAAAGACATGGTTATTTTTATAACATTCTACGATATCTCCCACATGTAATAAAATAAATTGCCCTTAAATTACCTGCTTACTGAACAAGATTTTTTTATAAAACTGAAACAAGAAATATGTTTGATTTGTAATAAATAATATTTCAATAGATCTGGAAAAATGTAGTCTTTATCAGAATGAGAGTTTAACATTGCAGATGAGAGCCTGTGTTCTAGTGTTGTATATTTCTTAGAAGAACTGAAAAAAACTACATGACTTGTATACAGAATTTGTAAAAGAAAAGAAAAAATAGAGGTATAACATGATACAAGAAACACACCAGAAATCAGTTATCTTAACTCAATAAATTCATTTTCCTGCAAGTATAATGCGTGTAAATACAAAATGTAATACAAACTAGTGAATGAAAGGTTAAACTCACCTTCAGGTTGAAAAGTATTCACTGGGCAAGGTACACAGCTTTTGTTGTTTATGTTTACAAAATAACCTGGTTCACACTGATACACTGAAATGCCAAATAAAAAATTGTTTTTAAAACTTAGTTATATTAGCAACACTAATAGAATACCTAAACATTAATGACCATATGTTACAGAGTTTTAGAACTGGCTTTTTGATATGTAGTAAACAAAATTGTGATGCAAATACATGTGTACCGTAGTTTAAACTGGTGCTAGGCCACGCATCTGGTTAAATTTTGGGATAGTTTCCATTCCAAAAAATAGTTCCAATAGTAGTACAATATAGTACAACATA
This sequence comes from Sabellastarte sp. h YS-2021, assembly GCA_964017235.1. Taxonomy (NCBI): domain Eukaryota; kingdom Metazoa; phylum Annelida; class Polychaeta; order Sabellida; family Sabellidae; genus Sabellastarte; species Sabellastarte sp. h YS-2021. The sequence goes on from OZ024934.1 coordinate 86,939,380, forward strand.
ACATACTAGTATTACATTTATGTGTAAAAGTGTTATAATATTCTCATTAGATTAGATTTTTCTCTTTCATTGACTTCAAGTAAAAAAGAATTGATGGACACTTACAATAGTCTCCAGCTGTATTTGCAGTTGAAACTGCAACATCTAATGTTCTATTGTCATACTGGGCAGTGAAGGTTTCATTGGATATAGCTTCAACTGCCTTATTGACTGCCATTAGTGTGTTATTATAGCTTTCCATATTATCAAGTTCTATACTGACTATGAAGGACAAGGGGCTGTTACATCTGGAAGAAAGAAAAATACAAAAAAGTGCTAGTGCAATATATATAAAGAAAATTCATCATTACGGTAAAACAGATAAATAAAATTAATGTATTTGTTACTAGCCTGCACTGTGTCACAATTATAATATTGTCTAGTTGTCAAAGAATTTGTAATTGTTTTTTTTTTTTTTTTTTTTTTTTTTTTTTTTGTTGAAAATATAGCTGGTAAAGTGGTAATCACAAAAAGTCTCCAAAATTAATCTCAAATATACTATTTATAGCTTAGGGTTTAAAACTAAATTTGAATTAAACTCAAACTCAGATATAATACATATTGTCAAGAAGGCATACAGTTAAACTCAGGGTCAAAACTACTTTAGCTCAACATATTTAGGGACTACATTTAAGTTTTCATGTAAGGAGACTATAATTTTTGATATTATGGCAGCATTAATTTGATTGACCTTGTTTTTAATTTGATTTAAAGCACAAGCTACTTTGGAAGGATTTCATTGGAGAATATTAAGTATGGTTATGTAGGACTGAGTTTGAATTTGAAACTGTAAGTGAGTTTGAGATTTTTGAGGAATATCGGCCCTAGTCAAATAGTTTTTTTACAACAGTTATAGTTGAAATCTCAAATCAGTAAAAGCCCTGATTATTTCACTAATTTGACAAAGTATCACCATACAATAACTACTGAGTGACAAAGTTTGTTATGCTAAGGATTTACAACATTACCAACAGCTAGAGTGACACCGGCATAGAAACTCAAAGTATCCAATATCTTGTCATAAGATGAACTTGAAAGAACAACAACAATGGTCAGAACCAAGCAATTACAATGATAAACTTTCTAAGTGCTTGGTCACTGAGGCATTTAGTAATACTTAGTAATGGTGAATGTGGACCAGGTAGATTAAACATGTGACACTTTAACAAGTCTTAATCAAATTGACCAACACTCAATTAAACCTGACTATTCTTCTGTCTATTTATTATGTTTACCCCAAATTATGCTGATATCAGACATGAGAAAATGTAGATCATTTGAATAACAAACAAAATATGTGTAGTCCCTTTTTAAATTTTAATTGAGGTTGTTATTGGACAACTAACCTGATGCCGATAACGGTGACTGTTATGTTCTGTCTAAAAGACGCTTCTAATTCATTCAGCAATTTCAAGAAAAGGTCTTTCACTTCACTTTCGCTTTCAGCCAGGAGATTCTCCAAAGCCAGTGCACCATCAAAGTCATTGCAGTCCAGTGTAGTTGTGAGACCAGTGAGAAAGGTATGCTGAGTCAGAGCTAAATAGAAAATAACTGATCAGAAATCAAAATATATTTGATTTTCTGAATCGATTTTAATCCATTAAAGGAAAAGTACTTTGGAGAAAACATCAACAGAAAAAAGAGGACAACTATTGAGCTGGACATATCAGTTTAGTATATACTACTATCTAATGTTATTTTTAATCTGTTTATCTGTTATAAGTTGTTATAGTAATCTGGTTAGGCTATAAAATAAGCATATGTCTGTAATCAATTGTAAACATCAAGATTTAGATTTCAAATTTCACATTATCCCAGAAAATATTTTTGAGTTTTGCAAACATTTAAAAGGAAATGTTTGGCGAAGGTTAAAAAATTATGGGTACAAAAACCATTTATAAAATAATGTTTTCAAAATGTTTTATGTACATCGTTTATTAAATGTTTAATGACAAATGTTTGAAAAAAGTTAAAAATGAACATAATAATGTCTCAAAAATATTACCTTAATTGGAGTCAGAGGTCAATTTCAATATCTTTTTAGGTTGCTCACTAATGAAATATTATTTGATGTCTAAAATTGTGAAATAGTGGCTTATAAATTGTGCCCCCATTCAATTCATAATTTGGATTGAATCTGGGGCAAGTTTTGACAAAGTCCTCTAAAATCCCCTATTATTGCTCACTGCCATCTTTGTTTGGAAATGTTTGAAGGTAAACCTTTAACAAGCATTCTGATATATGGGGATAAAAAAATGTTTGTGATAGAATGTTTTTAAAAAAATTTAATAGAAAACATTTCAAAAAGATTTTAAAATGATGGGCATGAAAACCAGTTGCTATTAAACATTTGTAAAACATTTTCAGAGCAAACATTAACAAAATATTGTGAAAGAAATGTTTTTTAAATGTTCAATGTATGCTGATTATCAAACATTTCATGATGAACATTTGAAAAATATTTCCAGCATAACCTTCAAGTCTTTAGCTATTTAATAAATGTTTTTAAAATATTTCCAGTCACACCTGGTTTCTTGAGTTATTTTATCAATGTAAGTTTTCATCAAAAACGTTTGTATAGAGAATGTTTATAAAATGTTTTTAAGCATTACAATGTAATATTTATTTATTAATATTTATTAACCCAAAACATAGGGTTTAAATAGGTTTTAAAAACGTTTTGTAAACATTTAAACCATTTTAATATGTTTTTAATGTTTACTGGATTATAATCAGGAATTTATTCAATATCAATCAAACATAGTCTTGACCTGTAAATTCCTAACTGATATATGTCACAATAAAACATGCCCAATCCTACTTGATTAAAAAGTGCCTTCAAATTGGAAAAAAATAAAATGATAATTACACGCTTTGTATAAATGTTTATTAATATACAGCAAATATCATAGATATTTGGATGACACACATATTTCTGTATTAATAATAATGAAGCTTTTGCTCTTATTTTCACTCTGAATGAATAGATTAATTGGTTGATTTCCTAGACATTATGTGATAATGCATACTAACTATAATATATACATGTATGTTATACCCAATCCATGAAATTGCCCATTTCATGAAATAGGCAACTGTTTACTCACTTCTGTACATCATTTCACTATTCATTTTCACATACTTATGGTTGTTATACTTTTTGAAAATGAATTACTCTGTGACATCAAAAAACTAACATCGTGATTTAAAAACATGATTATAATATATTTATAGTTAGGTTGCCCTTACCTGTGCAATAATCTGTGGATGACCAATTTCCTGAAATAGTACAATTTATCTCCTTTGAAGTTTTTCCATCTATTATGTAGCCTTCATTGCATCTAATTGTTGCTGTGTTGGGTGCTGTTGTACCCTGTGGGGCACTAAATGTTCCATTGATGACGCTAATAATGCCACAATCAATGTCTACAATTGAAATTAAAAAAGAAAACATTATACTTTCTGATTGATGACACTGATTAAACAATCCTTTGCAATTAATGGCTAATAAAATTTACAATCAATCAATGTCTACAAGAATAAACTCCACATATTATCAGTGATAGCAGCTGCACATTTCATTTCAGTTCTGTGTTACTCACTTTTTCGAATGACAACATAAAAAAATACATCAAAAGCATCGAAAAACTCTGTATTTGGCACTATTTGCATGGAGGAATGAAGAAGTTTCTCCACAAATTTGATAACACAGATTTATATCTTAGTATTTTTTTACACATCGTACCTTCACAGCCAGTATTGTCCTCCTTTAGTTTACTAAATGTAGCACAAGCTTCACAGTTGTTGAATGCAGAACAGCTGATACAGTCTGGCATTGCATCTGAGCATCCTAAGTAAACAAATATGAAGTAACTTGAAGTAACATATCTTAAGAAATGTAACAATTGCCAGCAATCAATAATTGCAGTTACATTTTTCTAAATATGATTTATAAGAGTAATGCTTATCCACTGACTTTCATTTAACACGTTTCCCCAGATTTTAGCTATTCTCATATATTGACGAGGCCTATGTGTGTATATAGTAATTACATTTGATAACAAACAACTGAAGGATATCATTGCAAACACATCACCTTTGTTTTATGTTTTATACATATGAAACATCAAATTTGAAGAAAGCAAGCTCTTATGCACATTCAACCTGTACATGCCAAATCTATCATACAGTACATGGAGCTCTCATAAAGTCAAGTTGAATGTTGTACAGCTGCATTCACTTGGTCCATATTTAGGAATTTGAAAAGTAGATTTGTAGGAGACAAAGTATATCCACAACAGAGCATTCAAACTGCACAGTTTGAATGAAAAAAGTTCAATGTCTGTAACTTTCAAGAAAGTTTGATACTTACTGTCATCAGAATTAGCCCATTACTAATAATAGTAAACTTATTCATTAATCTGAGGTTAACAACTCTGCATTTCTATTGCAAAAAATCTTATCTGCACAACCATCCCCTTTAGCATTTACCACAAGGTCTCCATCACAGGCTGAGCAAATATTATATGCAGAACATTGTGAGCAATTAACCATTGCATCTGCACATTCTGAAAAGATTGTGAAGTTATATTATTTTCAAAACAATGTAATTACATTATTTAGAGCACAAAAGTGCCATATAATAGTTCATCTTACCTGTACATCCATCACCTGTACCATTCACGACAAGGTCCCCATCACATGCTGTGCAAAGGTTATATGCTGAACATTGGGAACAATTGTGCATTGCATTCACACATTCTGAAAAAAATGAGTATAACAGTGCAATCACAATAAACATATTTACTAAACTGAGAAATGGATCTCAGTTTAGTAAATATGTTATAATTTGCATGTAACATAAAAATGTGGAAAACATGGAGTTAAAACAACAGAAACCCTCATGTACATTCAAGCTGCAAAGAATACAACAGATATCTAAATGTCTAGAAATTATTTATACTGTGAGAACAACTGAACTCAGAATAACCAACTTACAAAATAAAATGATCGTGTTGATATTATTTAAACGTAGTTTAACATATATTCTAATTTATTTCATAACCCATTGCTGTCATACAGGAATCCGACTCTTTGTTCTTATGTTGTATATCTTTATATCAAACTCTACATTACATATTTATCGGCCTCATTTAAAGTACATGGAGGATATATTTTAGACAAATTCAGATGAATGATTAAAATCTTTAATAAGAACATGGTGCATACTAACTTATTGTAATGCAATGTATGAGTATATTTTAAATCAGAATGTCACACAAAGTATCACTTCAACATAAATTACTTGACGTGCAGTTAACAATTTTGTATTTTTGTGGTGATATATCTTACCTGTACATCCATCATCTGTAGCATTAACCACAAGGTCCCCATCACATGCTGTACAAATATTATATGCTGAACACTGCGAACAATTAAGCATTGCATCAGAACATTCTGAAATAACGATAAGATCATTTAGTTTTCTTTAACCATTTATCTGTAGAAGACCAAAAATCAAATCACAACAAAATATTTTGGATTCAAATTCAAATACGACAATGTGTAGACGACAAAAGCTCCAAGTAATTACAGCTTTCATGTGGATTGAAACTGTAAACAATAAAGAAATTTGATCAAATGTCTGCAATTGCTGATATATCAGTACATTATTGATATCAGTTACCTCAGTTAATATAAGTTATACTTAGCAATACTGCATTTTGTGGTAATATATCTTACCTGTACATCCATCACCTGTACCATTAACCACAAGGTCCCCATCACATGCTGTGCAAACATTATATGCTGAACATTGTGAACAATTGAACATTGCATCTGCACATTCTAAAATAACAATGAAACAATGCCATTTATGCTACATTATTTGAAAAATGATTGATATCATTGCCTTGGGCATTTTGCAATGCAATTACACCATTTGAATTTAGTAAATTGAAAACTGACACACAGCATAGCATTTGTTGCACATTGTATGAGAGCTCTCGTGTGCATTCAAGTTCCGAAGAATAAAATAGGCATTAATGTAATTTTTAAGTGTAGTAAGCAAGTCTGCATTTTGATCTATGGCATCTTACCTGTACATCCATCACCTGTAGCATTAACCACACGGTCCCCATCACATGCTGTGCAAACATTATATGCTGAACATTGTGAACAATTAAGCATTGCTGCCTGACATTCTGAAATGACAATGAGGCTATGTTATTTTACCTATAATATAATTACACCATTCATTTGTATGGAACTGAAAACAGAAGAATAACATTTTGCAGGTACATAAGATATAATAATTCATGCCTTAACACATCAAAACAACTAAAGCTCTTATGTGTAATGAAGTTGAAAACATTGAAACAATTACACGAACATGGCTGTAACGGCTTATTTATGACTAGATGTACCCAGGGTAAGTCCATGATAGAGTATCATTTAACCCAGTTCATCTGAATTGTATTAAATAATTATGTATCCTTACTATTATAATTCATCTTACCTATGCAACCATCACCTGTAGCATTAACCACAAGGTCCCGATCACATGCTGTGCAAATATTGTATGCTGAACATTGTGAACAATTCAGCATTGCATCTGCACATCCTAAAATAGTCATATAGTAATGTTACTTCCTAAAAACCTAAATGAAAGATGAACCTACTACACAAAGCACAAGCTGATAAATTTCTGCACAAACTAACTGTAGCAATTAAAGCCAACTAAAGGCAAACAGCAATAAATAAAAATATAACACAAGGTTGCGATTCTTGAATGATTAATGCCACCAGCCAACCAGTTCTGTGCTTATTTATTTTAACCATCATATCATGTTTCATTTGTGAATATTTCATTCAGCAAAAGGACTTAATATAATTGTACCTTTACAATTGTTTTCCAATTGCGAATAAACATGTTGAAATATAAAAAAGATTGCTACAAATGTGCATTTGATTTAGATTCAATAAGCAATCACACATCATTGTCTGTAATTAACATATACTTAGGAACTGCACTCAAATCATATCTTTACTGAGCACCATTAACCCAATTCTGCTGAATTGTGGTAAATAATTCCATGTTGTTGTGGTTCTACATCTCACCTGTACATCCATCACCTGTAGTATTTACCACAAGGTCCCCATCACATACTGTGCAAACATTATATGCTGAACATTGGGAACAATTGAGCATTGCATCTCCACATTCTGAAATGACAATGATATTATGCTGTGTTTTACCCACAATGAATCACAAAATTCAGATGTACAAACTAAACACACATGCACAGCATCGGGTCCTTTTAAATGCATACAAATGTTAACATCAATATCAATTGCCACTTCTATGCAGATGACACCCAGTTGTTTATTCATGTCTCAAAAAATGCAGCCCTGGCTTTTGACAAACTGAATTCATGCATCATAGACTTTCAAGCATGGATGTTGTCAAGTAGGCTCAAATTAAACCCTGATAAAACAGAGTTTATCATCTCTGGATCTCATGCTCTGCTCAAGAAATTAGATTCCCACCTCCCTGTCAGGATATTTGGTAATTTCATGCATCCAGCAGTTGTGATAAAGGACCTTGGTGTCTGGTTTGATGCTAATTTCTCTTTCACTGATTGTGTCCGCAATATTTGTAAGACATATTCATTCAAATGCTTGATCTCAGGCGGATTTGACAGTATCTGACAGATGAGGCTGCTATTCTGGCAGCCAATGCCTTGGTGAGTATTCGCCTTAATTACTGCAACTCTCTCTTCAGGAGTCTGTCCAGTGTCAACATGCACAAAATGCAGTGTATTCAAAACACACTTGCTAGGATTCTCACAAACTGTAATAAATACACACGGCCATCTCCTGTTCTCAAACGACTCTATTGGCTACCAGTTGAATTTTGCCGTACCTTTAAAACTGATACTCTAGTTTACAAGTTTCTTCACAGTGGACATCTCAATTGCATTTAAGTTACAAGAATGAACCAATCAAGCTTCACTAACTCTGATTCTTCATATATTTTGACATTTATTCACTGAGATTAAATTCATTACAATTTTTTAGTCCAGTCCCTGTAAATTGTAGGAAATGATTCAGCAATATAATGGTAATGTATCTTACCTGTACATCCATCACCTGTACCATTCACCACTAGGTTCCCATCACATGTTGTGCAAACATTATATGCTGAACAATCTGAACAACCAAGCATTGCATTAGCACATTCTGAAATAACAATGACCTTACTTTATTTTCAATACAAAGTTGAGGCTTTACTCCCGTTCAGAAGACATCATACTGGGAAAGGTCCCTGGCATTGTTGGAATTGAACATATACAGATGTGACGGCAAGTGATTACATGGCAAATCTGCTAAACACTAGGCCAGTGAGGACCTATTTTGCTTAAAATGTAATTAGATCATTCAGATGTACAGGGTGGTACACAGAAGCACCACTTAACATTTGATGCATTTTGTATGAATATAAAAGGTAAGAATGTAGGATTTCTTGTGTGAATTCAAGTTGCAAAGTATAAAGTAATCAAAAAGTAATGGCTGAAACTGTTGAGATTTGTTTGACCATCTGAATTGAAAATAACCAGAAGAATTGAATTTGAGCAAAGCTATCCATTAAGATCAATGTAAGGTTTCAAAACAATGATGACCTCTTTCCAGAAATAATTGTTGCAGGACATAGCCAAAACAAATGCTCAAGAGTTTCATTTCATTTCATCATTTATTTTACAAATGTTTAAAAGACTCGTTGGTTGTCAAAACATGTTGCAGTATTTTGTCCTGGACGCTCCTATATTTGCTCTTAACAGTGCGCTGGAAATTGATAGAGTAATATTCTGACATAACCTCTTCAGAAATGAGGCTTTTGTATATTTTCTGACCATTTGGATCTGTGATTTGGTTTTACATTGTTTCAATATTTTTCCAATATATCCCATAGCAATAATTCTTCAATTGGAGGAAATCTGTTATAACTGGCTGACTAATATAACTACCTCTTAATTCAGCTGGATCTCTTAGAATATCCCCATTCTATGACTTTGGAAGACAATGTGTAAGGAAATAAAAATCTACAAAGTTTATATTTAAGCCATATGTTGACTCAAAGTCCTCAAAGCCACCAGTCCACCAGATTGATGCAGTAAATCATTCAACATATTAATAGTTTTACCTTGGAATTCTGTTTTCTTGATAGTTATGTTTGTATTTAACAAAAGTGATGTGTCGCATAATGGATATGTTCTAACATTTATATTATTTTCAAAGTAAATCTCATATGACATCCATGCTTTTAACACATTGCCCCAAAAGGACTTATTAACTCTAGACAGAAATTTTTGTAGGGAACAAGTATCTTGAAACCATACAGATGGATTGTAATTAACAGTACTCTCAACTATATATCAATATATTGTTTCTGTTTATTATCTCTGGGATCTTTTGAGAGCTTTATTTAAAAAGCTTGTGTTCATTAATCTTAGTCCTCCATTAAAAATATCTTGCTCTAGTTGTGAAAATATAATTCTTGGTTTATTTTCCTTCTAAAAAATCATTTAAAGAGTTTAAGAGTTCATTAAGTTTATTCCTTACTTTGTGATGGGAGAACTTTCATTGCATTAACTAATTTTGGAATAACAAGTGTTTTTTTTTTTACTTTGATTTCTCCAATAACTGACAGTCTATGTTTTCTATAACTTTGAAAATAAATTTTCAATTGATATAACCTTTGCATTATAATTTAATTCTGTCATTGTCTCAAGGTCTGTGTGAAAAGAGATTCCCAATAATATAAATAAATTGTCCAAGAAAGATTAACTTCAGGGCAAATAATGTTTTTAGCCTTTTATTGACCCAAGCCAAACTGCTGAGGTTTTATCAAAATCTAAGTTTAGGCCCCAACTCTGATAAAAGCCACTCAATATGTTTAAATTAGAACTCAGTGATTTAATACTTCATTTTATGTTATTCCTCTAACCTTTGCATCTACTAAAGCTTTCAGGTGCATTCAAGGTGCAAACAATAGGCACCTGACTTAAACATTTGTAGGTATTGTAAGTATTGATAAATTTTGGGGCTAACTGCATTCAAAATAAGCACCTACTGAGTCTAATCTACCCAGATTCTCTAAACTATAGTGAACAATTTTGTATTTAGTGGTAATACATCTTACCTGTACATCCATCACCTGTAGCATTAACCACAAGGTCACCATCACATGCTGTGCAGATATTATATGCTGAGCATTGTGAACAATTTGACATTGCTACCTGACATTCTGAAATGTTATTGAGTTTGTTATTTATTTATTTATAATAAAGCTACATAAATAAAACAACAATCACATGATGGCGACAAAGGAAAACACAATCAAATTTTTAAATTTTGATGAAAACTTGCATTCAAAATAATCAACTTGATGCAAATTTGTTAAGTATCATAAAGAAAATATGGAAGCAAAACAACATAATGGAATAAAAAGCTAATTTCAACGTTTATTCAAAGATTAAGAAATCACACATCGACCAATCTCTTTAATTCATATGTCCTACTGTTTTGTTCAATAATTCTACAAGTTTGTGATAATCCTACCTGTACATCCATCACTTGTAGCATTAACCACAAGATCCCCATCACAGGCTGTACACACATTATATGCTGAGCATTGTGAACAATTAGGCATTGCAGCTGCACATTCTAAAAGATAAGGATATACCATAATTTTACACCAGGGTAATAACTACATTTGGTTATACAAAACTAAAGTAAAAACATAATATTTTGTATTATTTTATATGAAATTTAAGAAGCTTTTATGTGTGTGCAAGTTGCCAAAAACAATCAAAAACGATCAAAAACATCAGTACCTGTAATTGATTTATTGAAATAACTGCATAGAGTATAATCTATATCACTTAACCCAGTTCCTCTTAGCTGTGATAAACAATTGTGTATTTTGACAATAATACGTCTTACCTGTGCATCCATCACCTGCACTGTTAATCACAAGATCCCCATCACATGCTGTACAATTATTAAATGCTGAACATTCTAAGCAATTGGGCATTGCATTTGTACATTCTGAAATAAAAATTAGGTTATGCTATTTCCTCTGCATTGATTGACTGGAGTTTAACGTGACTTTCAACACATTATGGTAATAATTAACAATATTCACACTTACTCAACTGTAAAATCTATGAATAATATAAGCGTTGTTACAATTTTCATGCATCAAAATCAAAAGGTAGAAAACATGGAATTAAATCAACAGAAACCCTCATGTACTTGCCAGTTAACCTTACTAAACAATATTTTACCCCATATGACTCTGAAAAGTCATAAATGATTCTTCATTTTTGTGGTAATTCACCTTACCTGTACATCCATCACCTGTACCATTAACTACAAGATCCCCATCACATACTGCACAAATATTATATGCTGAACATTGTGAACAATTAGGCATTGCAGCTGCACATTCTGAAATAACAATAATGCCATATGATTTTTGTTTCAGTGCAATCAAACAATGTATGTGTATAGAACCGAAAATCAAAACACAACATAACATTTAGAACATTTGGTATTGATATACAATTTTCAAATATGGACAATGATAAAAAATAATTACAGCTTTCATGTGAATTAAAACTGTAAACACTCAAACAATTTGAATCAAATGTCTGTATTTTTTAATAAATTTACTCTACTTAGAATTAGCTCATTACTGAGTATGAATTATCCCAGATAATTTTTTGTGATATTATATTATAGGGTTTTAGAGTGTGCCAACCGGAAGATAAATAATGCTTGTCATAACCTTTTGATCTTCTGTATATCTGTATCCATATAATATCTGGGTCCAATCCGGACATCAAACTACTACATAATCTAAATTATACCAAGCAATGCCACATTTTGTGGTAATATATTTTACCTGTACAACCATCTCCTGCACCATTAACCACAAGGTCCCCATCACATGCTGTGCAAACATTATATGCTGAACATTGTGAACAATTCAGCATTGCATCTGCACATTCTGAAAAAAAGAATGAAATAATGCAATTTATTCTACATCAATTGGTCAGTAGTCATCTGGATTTTTTGTAGATCTCTGGTTCATAGCTTGTTATCTGAAAATATCACCAGGCTGCGATATATCCAAAATTGTTTGCCATGCTATAACCAGTGCTTCAAGAGTGACTCACATTACTCCAATCCATAAATCTCGTGACTGGCTTCCTGTGAAACAACAAATCATTTTCCAAACCTTGGTATTTGTATACAAGTACCTAACCACTGGAAACCCAAAATATATTGCCCATATTTGACTCTATACATCTGCTGTTAAGACAAGACATAGCAATCCAGAGAAGATGATCCTTAAGGTTCATCATTACAGTTCCTCAATTCATAAATCAAAAGTTCATTTCAACAAATGTTTCTCATAGGATGCTCAAAAACTTTGGAATAATTCAGCACTGGAAATTTGAACTGCTCCTATTCTTTCGTGTTTCCAAAGACAACTTAAACCCTATCTATTTCAGATGTATTTCCCTCTGTAGGTGGTTGTGGTGGTACCAGCAGCAGTGGTGGTGATTGTACCATTTTGACATCACTTATAACATGTTGTAATACAAATACACCATTTAGATTTATCAAGTTGCAAACTGAAGCACAACCATAGCATTTTTGTTACACTTTGTATGCTAGCTCTCATGTGAATTCAAATTCTGAATCTAAGTAATTTTTTAAACATTTTGCCAGTAATTGCACAAAATAGTAAATAAGTATCACTTAATGTGATTTCTCTACAATATTATGAACTACATCTTACCTATGCATCCATCACCTGTAGCATTAACCACAAGGTCCCCATCACATACTGTGCAAACATTATATGCTGAACATTGTGAACAATTAAGCATTGCATCTCCACATTCTGAAATGACAATGTGACTTTGTTATTGTGACTACAATTACAAGTTTATCTGTATGGAACTCAAAACAACAGAATAGCATTCTGTAGGTACATAAGATACAAGGATTTGTGCCTTAATATATCAAAGCAACTAAATCTCTGATATATATTGAATTTGAAAACATTTAAACAATTAAACAAACATGGCTGTAACTGTTGATTTATGTTGAGGCTAAATGCACCCAGGCTAAGTCCATTACTGAGTATCATTTAACACCCAGTTCATCTAATTGTATTAAATAATTCTGTATTCTTGTCTTTCTTGTAATTTATCTTACCCATGCAACCATAACCTGTAACATTAACCACTAGGTCACTTGTGAACAATTGCATGCAGTAATACCAATTCCTCAAATTCCCTGATTTAAAGATGAACCTATTGAAAAAAGCACAGAATCTGGCACATTTTTTGTGCAAACTAAATTGCTCAACTAATATAAGTTTGTTATAACAGTGCATTGAATTTTAATGAATAAGCCAATCACAGATCAGTGTCTCTAATTGTTATACTGGTATATTTGGGAACAAACTGCACTCCAATTATACCCTAAATTGTGGTTATTAATTCTATATTGATGTTGTAATGCCTCTTACCTGTACATCCATCACCTGTAACATTAACCACAAGGTCCCCGTCACACACTGTGCAGATATTATATGCTGAACACTCTGAGCAATTGACCATTGCATCTGCACATTCTGAAAATAACAATGAAGTTTTATTTTTTTTCTCTATGACGTAATTATCTCAATTAGCTGTACAGCACTGAAAAGAAGACTTCAACATAACATTTAGTGCATTTTGTGGCCATTTAAAAAGTAAGAAAACAGAAGACGAAAGAGTTAAATCAACTTGAACAGTACTATTATTTGTCTTGAGATTGTAAAATTAAACAACCCTAACATAAATCTCTGTAATAGTTAATGCATTTTGAGACTGTTCTTCAGTAATCAATTTTGTTTGAAATAATTTAACTACAAGTGCAATTCCTTATTTCTAATAGTATTTCATTTTACCTATGCATCCATCACCTGTACCATTCACCACAAGGTCCCAATCACATGCTGTGCAAAGGTTGTATGCTGAACATTGTGAACAATTAAGCATTGCATCTGCACATTCTGAAATGACAATGATATTTCGGTATTTTAATACAATGCAATTATATCTTTCAGACTGACTGAACTTTGTACAATCACTGGTGAATTTTGCATACAAATAAAATTTAAGCATCAAGAAACAAACAGTTCAATAAACTGCACTTAAAATTAGCCTCTTTCTGGATATAAATCAAACTAGTTCCTTCGAATTGCAGGAAACATTTCTGCATTGTTCTGTATTGCATCTTACCTGTACATCCATCATTTGTACTATTAACCACTAGGTCTCCATCACATGCTGTGCAAATATTATATGCTGAACATTCCGAGCAATTAAGAATTACATCTGCACATTCTAAAATCACAATAAACATTGACATGCAATTACATTATTTATACATATATTGAATTTAAAACAAAGCTACAAGTTGATATATGTTTCATTTTGTTTAATGTATAATGTAGGAATTTTGAGACAAGGGATAAAAATAGCATCAGAGATGCCCATACCCCACAGCCTGGGGAAAGAGTTTTCAACACCAGGACATAGAAGTAGTAAAACAGTACAAAGACCAGAATACTTTTAACTCAGTGTCACTTATATAAAGGTCTAAATAATGTTTAAGTAGAGAAAATAACATCTAAGAGAAAGAAAATGTATGTAAAGATAAAGTACTAAAACAAGACAATTCAATAGCAAGATGACAGCATTAATCAGTAAACTAAAAAATATGAAGCTGTAAAATTTATTAATTGGAGAATAGCTGTCAATGGAAATAGCATAATTATGTAAAAGTGCATATAATAATTAGTTGCAGCAATCCATATATCCTTGTCATAAGAGAAAGATGTCTCAAATACGGCAGATGAACACACTTTAGCAGATCAAAAAGGTCACACCGTGATGCACACATACATTTACATACACCCCCTAACCAATGTCCCTACCAAGTGTCAACCTTCTACACATTATGGAATCCAAGAAATAGCCCAGACAAGATTTTTTATGTCAAGATCACTACGGCAAGGTCAAAGGTCAAATCAAGGTCACATCATGACGAGGCACACCTACACCTCCTAACCTGTGTTCCTACCAAGTATCAACTTCCCACACCTTATGGTTTCCGAGATATAGCCCGGACAAGATTTTATAGGTCAAGGTCACTACAGCAAGGTCAAAGGTCAAATTAAGGTCAGACCATGATGTTGCACACCTACACCCCCTAACCAATGTCCCTACCAAATATCAACTTCCTACACCTTACGATTTCTGAGATATAGGCCGGAAAAGATTTTATAGGTCAAGGTCACTACGCCCAGGTCAAAGGTCAAATCAAGGTCACACCATGATGAGGCACACCTACATCCCCTAACCAATGTCCCTACAAAGTATTAACTTCCTTCACCTTACGGTTTCTAAGATACAGCCCGGACAAACTTCTTCCCGACACCCGCCCACCCGACTGCCCACCCACCCATCCAGACACCATGGGTGAAAGCAATAACCCAACAGCCCTTAAGGGTTACAAGTGATTTACTCAAAGCCGAATCATCAAAGTAGCTATACCTCAGTTAGTTATAGAGCTAAAGCTCTGAAGATTTACCATAAAGAGAAAAAATCAAAATGTTGCTGAACAACTTATTCAACAAAACCATTGTGAGTATAACAGAAAAAAGCCATTTACTCATTTCCCGCTCTTTTAAACACAGCAAATAGCTATTACTCATTTAGCTATTAAGAAAGTGAAACATTAAATTACTTTCTATGAGTATGGAAGCTACAAATATGTTTTAAACATTATAAGAAAGCTACTGTACCCCTTAATATTTATACATTTCTAAGCTGATTTTTTTATTATTTTGGTCAGTATAGACTACTGGCATTAATTAATAAGTAATCCTTGTGTATGAACTTAGTTTAGATATCTTTGTTTTCTCTTGTGATAAAATTTTAAAATGTTTATCACTCATGCAATTTTCCTATAGAATATTTTGAACTTAATTCTACTTTTTGGGGTAATTTATTTTACCTGTGCATCCATCACCTGTAGCATTAACTACAAGACCACCATCACATGCAGTGCAAATATTATATGTTGAACATTGTGAGCAATTGGCCATTGCATCTGCACATTCTAAAATAGCAATCATGTTACTTTCCCTAAAATGCAATTATGCCATTGAGACATACAGAACTGAAAACAGAAGCACAAAATTTAGTATTTGCTGCCTTATGTATGCATATATAAATTGAAAAATTAGAAAATAAAGTTAAAATAACTGGAGCTCTCATGTATGTTTGAGTTGTAAGCAATAAAACAATAAGACGTAAATGTCTGCAACTGTAGGTATATAGGAAGATCCCCTGCATTCAGAATAAGTCTTTACTAAGTATTATTTAACCCACTTTCTTTGCATTTTTTAATTATGTTTTTGTTGTAATAAATCATACCTATGCATCCATCACCTGCACCATTAACCACAAGGTCCCCATTACATGCAGAGCAATTATTATATGCTGAACACTGTGAGCAATTAAGCATTGCATCTGCACATTCTGAAATGATAATAAGGTAAACACATTAAAACTACTTTCAAACAACACATATGATACCCATCAGAGATAAATGTGTTACTGCTCTCAGAACAATCCTCTTACTAAGCTTGATTAGACACAGGTTTCCCAAAGTGTAGTAAGTAAGTCTGAACTTCTTTGCAATGTATCTTAAATGCGCATCCACCACCTGTACTATTAACAACAAAGTTGCCATCACATGCTGTACAAATGTTACAAAGGTCAAATCAAACACCTACACCCCCTAACCAATGTCCCTACCAAGTATCAACTTTATACACATTACGGTTTCTGAGATATAGCCCAGACAAGATTTTCAAACTCAAGGTCACTACGGCAAGGTCAAAGGTCAAATCAAGGTCAGACCATGACGTTGCATCCCTACACCCCCAACCAATGTCCCTACCAAGTATCAACTTCCTTCACCCTACGATTTCTGAGATACAGCCTGGACAAACTTCTTCCTGCCACCCGCCCACCTGACCGCGTGCCTGCCCATCTGGACACCATGGGTGAAAACAATTCCCGACAGCTCTTTAGGTCTGTCGGGTAAAAACTACTAGAGCTATCAGCTGCATTGAGGTTCAAAACAACAAAACAAACAAACATGTTGATATTTTGGAACTTAATACACTCAAAATATGGTCACAACTTAGTAATATTCGATGCACTTAAAATGCAGTAAACAGATTTTAAGCTTTGTAACAATTTATGTTACCTGTACATCCATCACCTGTAGCATTAACTACAAGACCACCATCACATGCTGTGCAAATGTTATATGCTGAACATTGTGAGCAATTAAACATTGCATCTCCACATTCTGAAAGAACAATAGCTTAAGGTTATATTGGTGCTTGCAAATTTGGTTGTAAAGAAATTTTCTTTGACTTCACTCTAAAGCTCAAATTTCTGTAGTCATTGGTGAAATTCTAGAACAGTATCAACAAGCTAAATGCAAGATTACCAAAAAAATAGTTGTCCATTGTGATTTAATGAAGCCAAATTACCAGGAAACCTAAATTAATGAAACAAAAGTTAAACTTTTGTCTGGTGTAGTGATAAAAGAGCTCAGATTTGTGGCCAGATGAATAATGTATCCACCAGAAAAGGACAGCTAACATTGTTTTGATGATAAATGGAATTTTTAATGAGTAAGAATTGATTAAGAACTTTTTAAGAGATCTTAGAGAATAGTCCTCAGTACCCTGAGGTTGCAAAACCTGCCCGAAATTGCTCTATCTCTTGCAGTTTTTGAGATGAATAACATTTTCCATTTCCAAAATTCAAGCAGATGTCCGAAATGCAGAAAGGTCTTAATTTTGCAGAAGTCCTAGAGAAGAAGCCATTAGTACCCTAGGAAACCCTAACAAACCTCTAAATTGAATAATTTTGAAAATAAAAGTGACTTACTCATTGGCAAAATGTCAAAGTAGCTATTAGTCTGTTAGCATTATAGCCACAGCTCTAAAAATTTGTCATGACACAGAACATCAAAAAGTAGATAAACAACATATTTGATAAAAACCTCTAAATTGAATACTTTTGAAGTTACAAGTGACTTACTTATTAAATAACAAGCAGCTATTTCTCAGTTAGAGCTATAGCTCTAATAATTTGCAATGACACAGAGTTACAAGCAAACTTACTTTCTGTCAAAATGTCATATAGGTATTACTGAAAATATGTCAGTACAAAGATTGTGAAAAAGTAGGTGAAAAACATATTTCACAAAAATGCTCTACATTCAATAGTTTTGTAGTTACAAGTGATTTACTCAAAGCCGAATCATCAAAGTAGCTATACCTCAGTTAGTTATAGAGCTAAAGCTCTGAAGATTTACCATAAAGGGAAAAAATCAAAATGTTGCTGAACAACTTATTCAACAAAACCATTGTGAGTATAACAGAAAAAAGCCATTTACTCATTTCCCGCTCTTTTAAACACAGCAAATAGCTATTACTCATTTAGCTATTAAGAAAGTGAAACATTAAATTACTTTCAATGAGTATGCAAGCTACAAATATGTTTTAAACATTATAAGAAAGGTACTGTACCCTTTAATATTTATACATTTCTAAGCTGATTTTTTATTATTTTGGTCAGTATAGACTACTGGCATTAATTAATAAAAACACATGTAATCCTTGTGTATGAACTTAGTTTAGATATCTTTGTTTTCTCTTGTGATAAAATTTTAAAATGTTTGTCACTCATGCAATTTTTCTATTGAATATTTTGAACTTAATTCTACATTTTTGTGGTAATTTATTTTACCTGTGCATCCATCACCTGTAGCATTAACTACAAGACCACCATCACATGCAGTGCAAGTATTATATGTTGAACATTGTGAGCAATTGGCCATTGCATCTGCACATTCTAAAATAGCAATTATGTTACTTTCCCTAAAATGCAATTATGCCATTGAGACATACAGAACTGAAAACAGAAGCACAAAATTTAGTATTTGCTGCCTTATGTATGCACATATAAACTGAAAAATTAGAAAATAAAGTTAAAATAACTGGAGCTCTCATGTATGTTTGAGTTGTAAGCAATAAAACAATAAGACATAAATGTCTGCAACTGTAGGTATATAGGAAGATCCCCTGCATTCAGAATAAGTCTTTACTAAGTATTATTTAACCCACTTTCTTTGCATTTTTAATTATGTTTTTGTTGTAATAAATCATACCTATGCATCCATCACCTGCACCAGTAACCACAAGGTCCCCATTACATGCAGAGCAATTATTATATGCTGAACACTGTGAGCAATTAAGTATTGCATCTGCACATTCTGAAATGATAATAAGGTAAACACATTAAAACTACTTTCAAAAATCTTCTTACTAAGCTGGATTAGCACAGGTTTCACAAAGTGTAGTAAGTAAGTCTGAACTTCTTTGCAATGTATCTTAAATGTGTATCCACCACCTGTACTATTAACAACAAAGTTGCCATCACATGCTGTACAAATGTTATAAGGTGAACATTGTGAACAATTAGGCATTGTATCTGCACATTGCAGAAACAAACCGTTAAGCAACAATTTGAGGTTTTAGTTGTGAAGTCTCTGAGATAAATGTCTGCAGTGTAGATTATGTTAGGGCTCGAATAATTCAGAATAAACCCCTTATTAAAGATCATTTATCCCAGTTCTCTGAACTATAATAATGCTTAACTTTGTTGTAATGTATCTTACCTGTGCATCCATCCCCTACTTCATTAACAACAAGGTCCCCGTCACATTCTGTACAAATATTGTATGCCAGACATTGTGAGCAGTTAAGCATTGCATCTGCACAACCTGAAGAAACAATGAAATTGAGCAACATGACATCAGTAAAATTTGTGTGAACATAAAAATAAGACGTGGATCAAAGATTAAAGTCTGAGATTGAATGCAACATATATTTTGTACTTTTTATAGCGCTTAATCTCTGTCAAAGCAAACGCTAAGGCACAACATCAGAAACCAATTCAGTAATCATTATTCCATAGACATAGTCAAGTTGATACCACTGAGACACTAGATAATTTATGTGCTAAGCAGGGAATGCTCTTTTGAAGAGATAAACTTTTTTGCGCTTTCCTGAAGCAGGCAAGACTTGTGGCAGAGCGAATATCATTAGGTAAATGATTCCAAACTGTGGGTTTGCATCAAATGCAAAGCTATGGCCGAATAGTTTTGTGGATTTATGTACTAATCGGTAGAATTGATAAACCTCCAGGAACCTTTCATCTGGACAGTTGTATCTTGTCTTATATCTTCCACAATGAATAGACAGAACAAAGGTTATGTCCAAGCGATTAAATGACAAAGTTGTTAGCTACTAGGCCATTCACCTTCTGATATATAGACAAAGACATAATGACAGCTATTATATTTATTTATTCATTTGGATTTTAATGTCGCTTTCAACACATTGTATAGGTCATATCACAACAGGCAGTTTTATGGGCAGAGGAAACCAGTACATATAGTTGATCAAGGCTCTGTACTGTAAACTGCCAACCAACGGCTTCCCACTTGAGGTTGGGCCGGGAAGCGAACCCCGATCTCAGAGGTGGGAGGCGAGATTGTTACCACCCTGCCACCATGGTCCTCTACAGCTATTATGTACATTTAGACATCTTCCTATAAATTATAGTGAACAACTGCAAATTATTGCGGTAAGACATCTTACCTGTGCATCCATCACCTGTACCATTAATTACAAGATCCCCATTACATGCAGAGCAATTATTATATGCTGAACATTCTGAACAATTAAGCATTGCATCTGCACATTCTGAAATAACAATGAGGTTATGTTATTTTCTATGTATTTAGACATACAGAGCAATTAAGCATTGTGTCTTCACATTCTGTAACAAGAAAAAGCTATATTTTTCTTTATAATAAAATTACATCCTTACGAGGATAGAAGAGGATAGAACTGACTACAACAAATAATGACATAAAATTTGGTACACTTTGTATGTAACATTTAAGACTTTTAAAATTGTTATTTGTCTTTTTAAGGCCAAGCTATAAAACAACCAGATCTGCCATGTATATTGGATTTGCAAACCAAAAGGAAGGCAAATATTAATGTCTATAATTGTTGATATATATTTAACCCATAAAATGAATTATCCCTTTACAATGACAATATAATCTCTATTTAAAATCATTACCCAACTTTGCAGAAATTTTGAATCTGCATATGGAAATCCCCGAAAAATGTTAATAAGTCTGATGGTATTTTACTTGCCATTGTCTTCACCTTATTTGGTAAAATTCGATCACAGAAATGTATGATTGTTGCAAATGTCCACCAACTATTGATAATGTCTTGAAACTGGGAATTTCAATAGCTCTAATAAACACAGGGATCACATTTGGCAGTTCCATTGTTCTTTTGTGTACACTTTATTAATTAGTTTTCAGTCTGATTATTTATTGCAGCATAATGTCAAATTTCAAACTTCAAAAATCAAAGACATTTCAAGACATTGAAAGAAGTGGAGCTGTGTGTGGCAATCTGTGATTCTTGAAAGGTCATGTTTACTTGGAGTGCAAAGAATAGGTATGGTTTGGAGAGTGTACCCAAAGAATCATGAATCAATGATAACTCTACTTGCCAATGGGATTGAAATCGGAGAACAGAGAGTGGGTGTTTTCAGCAACAACCCAGTGAGAGCCAAATTGGTCCCTGGATAAACTGAAGAAAATGTAATGAAATTACCATAAAAGACTTGCCTATTTCAAAAGGAAACAAGGGTTTTGAAAAGTTCTTAATGACACAAGGGATAAAATTAAGGTCACCAGTTGAATATGCAAAGGCTAGAATGAATTAACCAAATGGTTAAATGATGATCGAACAGTTTCTGTGGACAGCTTTAGTGATCCATTGCCAAAAGTTACCTGGATTGGGGACTGTAAAGTACGCATCTTTCACAGAGGGCAACCAAAAAGAGTGATCAAGTGCATACATTGCTTACAGGAAGAACACTTCAGATCACAGTGCACAAATGAGCAAGTTTGTGTTGTGTACAAGATGGATAGCCATAGGCCAGGAGACTCTAAATGTTTTGGTACTGCCAAGCAACCACACAGGACAGTTACTGTATTTTCAGGCAAAGAAAACCCTCTAAGCAACTTCTTTCCCTGTGAGCTTAGAGTTTTGGGGGATAATCCATAAATCAGCTAGACATGCTTATCAGTATGCAAAAGCACAGCAAGCAGGAAAGAATAAAATAGCTGAATTCTACAAGCAAACTCCACTTCAGGCAGATAGAAGCCAAATCCCTGCCATACAACCCAAACTGGACAAACAGGAAAGAGAGTGTGATGTTAGAAATTCTGTCAGAAAAGATGAAGAGCTCATGAATGTAGACAATGTTCTAGCTGAAGGTGTGCCAGGAGATATGTACTGGTCAACAGGACTTACAAAAGAACAATCATTACTGGTAAAAAAGAGCAGCTGGCCAGGAAAGCTACTGACTGAAATAAGAGAAAGTCACAAGAAAAAGTTGAAACAGAATAAACATTCAAACCTGACACAGCAAAGTGAGGAAAGTGACTCAGAATGAAAAGTATTTTGCCTGCTATGATAGAGTGAATTTTAGAATGCCTTATTATTTTGTACTAGTATTTAATTCTATTACTGTTTTTGTAAAACTGTGTAAATATGACAATGTCTCAAGAATTTAAAATACTGTCATACAACTGCCATGGGTTAAATGATTATGCTAAGAGAAGAAAGTTGTTTTCTTGGTTTGAAAGTCAAACATTAGATATTATAATGTTACAAGAAACATTCTGTACTGACAAACTAGAGCCATATATGAGAGCAAGCTGGAAAGGTAAAGTTAAACTATCTTTGACTGATTCCTCTCATAGTAGAGGGGTGGCTATACTGTTTCATAAAAAATTTGCCGGAATTATACTTGATTCTTATTCTTTGAAAGATGGACTTATCATTGCAAATGTTGAGCTTGCTGGAGAAATGTTATCTCTGGTATCTTTGTATGCTCCTAATAATGAATCTGACAAAATAATCTTCTTCTAAAGTTAGTGATAAAATTGATAAAAACAGACTGTAATAATTTATTTAATTTGTCATACAATGGATGGATTCCGACAGACTTAAAATGAATAGCTCAAAACTGAATTTATCCTTTTTGGTCATCCAAAGCAATTGAAAAACTGGTCTTCAAACTATTTAAAGGTGTCTGGTAAAGATCTAAGTTTAAGTGTTGATATAAGATATCTGTGAGTCTACTTAGACAGTCAACTTAGCTTTAAACAACACATTACCCACAAGTGCAAAGTAGTTTGCTAAACATTCACAGATTCAGGAACATCAGATCTGCTCTCACAAAAGAAGCCACTCATACCCTTGTTTTAGGTTTGGTTACAACACATCTGGATTTTTGCAACAGTGTACTGTTTGGCCTACCAAAAAATTTAAATCAAGAAATTGCAAAGAGTTCA
Organism: Sabellastarte sp. h YS-2021; assembly: GCA_964017235.1. Taxonomy (NCBI): domain Eukaryota; kingdom Metazoa; phylum Annelida; class Polychaeta; order Sabellida; family Sabellidae; genus Sabellastarte; species Sabellastarte sp. h YS-2021. The sequence continues at coordinate 86,963,098 of OZ024934.1, forward strand.
AAATATAGCTGCCAAATTAGTCCTCAACAGAACAAAATATGAAAGTTCAACAGAATTCAGAAAGTAGCTGCACTGGCTTCCAATTGCTGCCAGGATTGAGTTCAAGATAATTGTGCTAGTCTACACATGCCTACACGGAAATGCTTCAGAATATCTGCAACAAATCCCGACTCCTAAACCAGTGCTCAGAGAAGGACTCAGATCCTCTACTTTTACAAACAATCTTTATGTACCAAAAACAAGTCGACACACATTTGCATCAAGATCTTTCAGTGTGAGCCACCCATCATTGTGGAATGAGCTACCCTACAACATAAAGGAATGTACAAATCTGAAAATTTCCAGACCTATCTCTTTAAGAAATATTATAGATAAGCTTCCATGTAAATGTGCATTTGAAACAGGATTGTAAAAATGCACAATATCAAATGCAATATGTTATGTTTTTATGTTATGTTACAATTTAAATAATTTAATTGTCGGTGGGGATTTCAATACTTGCCTAAGGGTTATTGACAGGTTACCAGTAGCTGCTAAAAAAGAGTGTAGCACTGGATCACTCAAAAACTTGTTACAATCTTGTAACTTAATGGATGGCTGGAATACTAAAAACCCATCTAATCTAGGATTTACGTACTTTGATAAAAAAAATGTCACAGTAGACTTGACTATTTTATGATAGGTAAAAATTCATCATTTTAATTTAAAAATATACAAATTACCCAAAAAGTACAAGATTTAAATGTACTTGATCATAGTGCTGTAAAAGTAACATTTTCATTGACAACACATCAGAAAGGAAAGGGTTACTGGAAATTAAATAACAGTGTATTAAATTTATTTAATTTGGGTTTTACGTTGCTTTCAACACTGTACAGAGTATATAAGTGGTATCTATGAGACAATAAATTCCACAATGAATACTTACCTGAAATTAGATTCACACCAACTCTTATGGGAAATTATAAAGGTTAATATTAAAGAATTTAGTATACACTACTGCAAAGCAAAAGCTAAAATATTGCTAGATAACTGTAATGATATGCAATTAGAATTAGATACTAATAATAATGATATTTCTCATTATCTGATTCAAAACACCTGATGCTGATAGAAATACACTCCACTCATTATATTTAAGAAAGGAAGAATTAGAAATTATTTTAAATAAAAGATATGGTGATAAAGCTAAGGGATATTGCATCAGGTCAAAGGCCATATGGATTAAAGAATGAGAGGTAGGATCCAGATATTTCTTGGGGTTAAAATGAACCAAGAAGAAACCTTAATGATAAAGATAGGAAGCTTTGTGATAATACAATTTCAAAAACTGAACTTCATGAAGCAGTTGAAAGTCTTAAATCTAATAAATCACCTGGTATTGACGGTCTAACTCCTGAATATTATAAAAAATTATGGCCAAACTTAGAAAAAGCTTATGTGAATATGTTGTAGGAATCATTTGTTAAAGGCATCTTGCCAATCTCAACAGGTAAAGCTGTTTTAGCATTAATTCACAAGAAAGGGGAAAGGGAAAAACCTACTGACTAATTATAGACCAATAAGCTTTAACAATTATGATTATCTAATCTAATCCAATCTACTGCTTTGCAGGTGCAATATCTTCCCCACAAAGGGGAACTCAGTGCGCTAATTTAACAAAAATCATTATCATAAGGAGAGTCGGGGGGCATTCAAGGTCAGTAATCCGGATTTGTGGGTGTGACCAAGGGGGAAGGAAACTAAGTTTGGAAACTGGAATTAAAGAGGTGGGTTTTGAGGTGTTTCCTGAAAGATGCGGCAGAGGGGCTATTTCTTATTTGGAATGTCAAAGAGTTCCAAAGAACCAGGGAATAGTGACTGAAAGAATTGGAAAAATGTTTGATTGATTTATGAACCTTACAGTCGAAAGTGTGGGTGTGAAGGAACTTGAGTTTAAGGGTGCTTTGCCTTGTATTCCTGGAAGAGGTGTAGTGATGAATTAATTATCCTATATTTGACAGTACGCCAGTGGAGTTTTTTCAGTTGAGGGGTAATGTGAGAGTATTTAGAGGAACAGGTGACAACCCTACAGAGTGAGTTTTAGACTAACTGCAATCTTCTTAAATCAAAATTTTTAAGTGATAACAATAGGCAATTGCAGTAGTCCAATCTGTTGCTCACCAAAGCATTTGCTAAAATAACTGATGTATTAAGGTCTAGAAGGGGACCAATACTATTCGTACTCTGCATTGAATACATGTCCAAAGAAATTACTAAAAGTTCCAATATTTCTGGTATAAAGTTACATCAGTTGGAATCCCATATTACCTTTTTTGCTGATGATGCAACACTTACGTTGTCAGATGAACATTCAGTGTCTGAAGCTATTTTTATTTTAAACAAATCCTCTTCAGTTTCTGGTCTAAAGCTAAACATTGCAAAGTTGTCTCCAAAAATTGATAGCACTATTTGCAAACACATGCAACAAAAATTATTTCTTAATGTTAACTTCTACCATAGAAAAGTTCTAATTAATCCATATTTAATTAAATCAAGAGATATTTATCACCTCTTTCTCAAAAAGAAAAGTGTGCGACCTTACTCTAAAAAAAAGTGGGCAAGAATTTTAAACATATCATTAAGCCACAATGAATGGTCAAATATTTACTGTAATAATTTTTATCCTATCAATATAAAAGACTGTGTGAGTTTAAATATAAAATTCTATTAGATATCTTACCTTGTGGGTATATTGTTGGTAAATGGAATTCCATGGTTTCAAGCATTTGCAAATATTGTAATATAAAAGAAAGCTTAACTCATATGTTGTATGAATGCAACAGGATAAAACCAATCTGGGTGACATTCAGTAATTGCCTCAGCATGAACATAATGTTAAGTCATGTTATTCTGGGAATTAGAACAGGAGACTATGTAAGCTTGAATAAACATTTATGTATAGCAATTGTTGCATATTCAATTTTTTGTGTTTGGTGTAAGGCATCATTTGACAATATTCATTGCAATACATGTGACATAAAGATTGAACTAAGGAAAAAAATTAATGTTCTATAAGGAAGTGTATCAACTTGTAGATTATAAATGCCAAAGTCAAATCTTAGAAAATATAATTAACTGTATGCTTTATCATTTAAATTAAAGGTAATTTGTTTTCTTTTCAAAGTAAATATAATATGAAAATGTGTATTCAATATTTAAATTAAATATAAATACCAATTTTGAAATTGTATTGTTAAAGTTTATATTGCAGTGGTGCATATCATTTAAAACAATACAAATTGTTAGTGTTGTTGAATAAACTTAAAGATCCGAAGTCATGAGTAATTACTAAACGATTGCAAAAGACTACCTAATGGGAAATAAAATTATGTTATTAGCATCAAACTTATGCTGTGTATGATGTTCATAGTTAAAATAATATGAACACAAAACATTGAATGAAGATGCATATGTATTGTATTGTATATAATATTAGGTGTATTATGTATCTTTGTTTCCTCAATGCTTGCGGCTCTAGATAAATGTCAAAATGTATTGTTGAAGCATTAAAAAATGTCTGTCCACTAATATTTTGTGTAAAACTGGCTGGTCGGCCTTCTCTTACACCTGAGGCTGTCCCCACTGCAGATGGGAGTTTTATGGCTGCCCAGCCAGATGTAAAAATATTTTTGTCTTTCATACATTATATTGATAGTTGTTGTATTTGTCTGAAAATGAAAACCATGAAAAGTTTCATACTGTGTATGAATGACACCGTAAGGGGAGACTGATGGTGGGTTTACTACCCTCGCCAACCCAGTTCCTGATGCACTGTGTTATAAAATGGTAAATAAATTGATTTGTGAAAAAAAACTATTGATAGACAGTTTTACATTTTGACTGCCAATTTCAGTCGCGTGGCAAGTTATGACACCAGGCAGTACTGTGCTCATAATAAGACCCATGCTTAGTATATGTTAATTCAATTCCTCTGAATTCTTTAAAGACACAATTCTGCATTTTGTGTATACATTGTATCCATTACCTGTACCATAAACCACAAGGTTCCCATAACTTGCTGTGAAAACATTGTAATTTATTTATTTATTTGGGGTTTAATGTTGCTTTCAACACTGTATAGGTCATATCACGACGGGTAGTTTTATGGGCAGAGGAAACCAAGGTTCTGTACTGTAAACTGCCGACCATTGGTAAGAAACTGCCGTATTTCTCGCACAGGGCAGGGCTTGAACCTCCAAACTCAGAGACGTGAGTCAAGTGTGTTACCACTGCACCACTGTGGCCCCCTGTGTAAATGTTGCATGCTGGACATTGAAGCAATTAAACACTACTTTTTTTGCATTCTTCTCTAAGTGTCATTATGCCCAGTTAAATGAAGTGTGGTACATAATTCTATATTTTGTGGTAATGCATCTTTACCTGTACATCCATCACCTGTAGCATTAACCACAAGGTCCCCATCACATACTGTGCAAATATTAAATGCTGAACATTCTGAGCAATTAACCATTGCATCTGCACATTCTGAAATAAGAATGACGTTTTATTTATTCTCTATGATAAAATTACCCCATTTAGCTGCACAGCACTGAAAGACAACAAGACTGCAAGATAATATTTAGTGCATTTCTGGGAATTTAAAATGCAGAAGACGAAATAAATAAAACAACTTGAACTATTATTTGCCTCAAGGTTGCAAAATTAAACAGCCATTGTAATAGTTATTACATTTTGAGACTGTTCTTCAATAATTAACTTTGTTTAAAAGCTTTTAACTGTAACTGCACTGAACAATTCCTCATTTCTATTGTATTTCATCTTACCTGTGCATCCATCACCTGTACCATTCACCACAAGGTCCCCATCACATGCTGTGCAAAGGTTATATGCTGAACATTCTGAACAATTTGACATTTCTACGTGACACTCTACAACAGCGATGCATTAGTGACAATTCTTAAAACAAGATTATAGATGTACAAATTGAAAAACAACACACACAACCTGATCATTTTTGTGGTAAACTTCTTTGCATTTCTAGTTTTAAAAATAGTATCAGAGATGCTGCTACTCCATAGCCTGGAGAACAAGCATTTAACAACACGAATTATAGAAAAGATGAAACTGTATAAAGGCGAGGAGTTTTTCACAATAGGCAGTATAAGTTATATAAAAGTGCAAAAGATTATAACATATAAGAGAGAAAAAAATTAATGTAAGGACAAAATATCAAACCAGCAATTCAATAGCCATGTGAGAGTATTAATTAGTAAACTCATATGTATGAAACTGCAAAATGTTTTAATTGAATCATTGTTGTATATCACAGGAGACAGTATCGTAAAAGTACATATAATAATCAGTTAAAGAAATCCATATATCTTTGTGATATGAGAAATATGTCTCAAATATGACAGCATAAAACATTTTCACAAAGACGAATTCAAATGTTAGCCAAGGGACGCCATGATGTTGTACATGTACACCCAGCAACCAATGTCTTATATTTTCTGAGATTCAGCCTAGACAAAACCTTATAGGTCAAGATCTTAATGACAATGTCAAAGGTTAAATCAAGGTACCCCTGTGATGTTGCAAACCTACATGGCCAACCAGTGAGCCTACCAAGTATCAGCTTCCTACATCTTGCTGTTTCTGATGTATAGCCTGCACAGAATTGTAATGGCCAAGGTCACTATGGCAAGTTCAAAGGTCAAAGCAAGGTCACACCATAATGTGTCACACCTACAAACCTTAATCAATGTCATTATAAGGTATACAATTCCTGCAACATACAGTTTCCCAGTTATAGAGCAGACAAGATTTTAAAAGGCAATGTCAGTACAGCAAGGTCAAAGCTCAAGTCAAGGTCACAGCATGACGTTGTAAACCAACACCACCAACCATTATGACTATTAAGTATTCACTTCCTACACCTTACGGTTTCCAAAATGTAGTTTAAACAAGATTTTAAAATTCAGGGTCATTATGGCAAGGCAAATCAAGGGAACACCATGCTGATACACACCAACACACCCTAACCAATGTCCATACCAAGATAAAGACCAAACACCTTGTGGTTTCCAAGATATAGTAGAGACAAGTTATTAATCTGAAGGTCACTACATAAAGGTCATATCAAGGTCACACCATGATGTTGCACACCTACACCCCAACCAATGTCTCTACCAAGAATCAACTTCCTACACCTTATAACTTCTGAGATACAGCCTGAGATTTTATTTCTGGTGTCAACTGCTCATCTGCCCACCAGTGCCCGACGACCCACCCAGCCAGATGCAACTGATAAAAATAATACCAGCACAGGCTGTGGGGTAAAAATGAAATCACGTTGTGTACTAAAGGATGGCCATAAAGCTGTATACGAATTTTAATCAATACAAGCAAACATTGACCAACATTTACAAGTGTTTATGCCTATTACCATAAACAACACCTATGATAAGCACTTTGCTATGTATCATTTGACCTGCTTCCCCTTGATTGTAACAAAACAACTCTTCATTTTGGAGTTAATGCCTCTTACCTGTGCATCCATCACCTGTAGCATTAACCACCAGCTCACCATCACATGCTGTACAAACATTATATGCTGAACATTGAGAACAATTGAGCATTTCTTCCTTACATTCTGAAATAGCAGTGAGGTTATGTTCCGTCATCAAAGCACAATTATACAGATGAAAAAAAATATAGAAATTTTATCATTTATTTTGCAACAACACGGGCATCTCAAGTGAAATAATAAAATAATGTACAAACATGTTGGCTATAAATTTGTATTTAGAGCAATTATACCTTGATATAAGTAATTGCTGATATATTTTTTCAATAACTGATACAGAATAAGCACCTAACCATTACACCCCACTTTAATGAAATGCATAACTCAATCCTATATTTTGAGGTATTAAATCTTACCTGTACATCCATCACCTGTAGCATTTACCACAAGGTTCCCATCACAGGCTGTGCAAACATTATATGCTGAACATTGTGAACAATTAAGCATTACATCTGCACATTCTGAAATGAAAATCAGGTTATTTTATTTCCCTTACAGTGTAACGGTCTTTGTATAGATTGAACTGACACATCTGAGATTGGAGTTTGATTCCAGGCCCCACCTCCAGTGGGAAAGCTGGTAGTTCCTTGCCATTGGCCAGTACAGAACCTTGACCAACTGTATGTACTAGTTTCTTCTGCCCTTCCAACTACACGTCAAAACAAAAATGATAAGGTACTAAGCGTGACTTAAAACACTAAATAAACAAATAAACATGCCAAACTAACAATAAATGTACTCACAAACTTTCAGTGTATTTTGTAAAGATGCAGAAGACAAACAGTTAAAACTCAAGTTTCTTGTGCATTCAGTTTGTTATTTTACAGTAGACATCTGTGTCTGTGATTGTGGATATGTTACGGGCAATCTGTGTAACCAGATATTACTTAATCACTGAACATTTCACTTATTTCGTGAAATGCCTGAAGTATTTAGGCATTTTGCGAAATGCCTAGGCATTTCCTGTAATGACTGAAATATAAGTTTCAGTGTTACACAGATTGCCTAAACAGGTGTTTGAGATTTCAGGCAATCTGTGTAATCATCTTTTTCAAGTATCTTTTTGATAGAATATGATTATTTCTTGCTGTATGCAATTCAAGATGTAGTTTTAACTAAGTAACAATTAAGGAAGATATATTTTGACATATTTCATACATTTTTGCATAAGTGAGTAAATAAACAGTTTTACTACATAATCATTAATAATGATACATTTCATACTTATTCTAATTTTACTTGTAAGAAGGGTACTATGTTTACAATATGTGGGCTGGGGCTTCTTTAATTATATCAAATACTTAAACTTTGAGATTTCAAGCCGTCTGTGAGACCATCTTTTAAAAGTTTTATTGATAGGATGTGTTATTTCTTGCTGATAGAAGCAATTCAAGTTGTAGTTTTAACTGAATGGCAGTTAATTAAGGTATATTTTTCTATCTCTCATACTTTTAAATAAATGAGCATTTTTGCAGTGTGATCAGTAATAGTCATACATTCCATACCTCTTTTGTCTTTTCATTTAGTTGCAAGAAGGGCAGAATGTTCAACTGTTTTTATTTTTATTTCAAAAGAATATGTTTTCTGGTCTTGTTAGGTGTGTGTGTTTGGGGGGGACTTTATTAATTATATGAAACAAATACTGTAAAACTTTTATGTTAATCCTGTTAGATGAAATAAGCTTAACTGCAATTAGGACTCCCAAACCTTTTTAGCATACATTCACTCACCTGAGCTAGTTTCACATAAATATTTTGCACAAATGTCCCCAATGAATGGTACTAGCAGCTTTGATGTATGGCATAATATTTTATGTGAAAACATCAAAGGTGCAAGACCCTGAAGAAGGATTTTTAGTTACATCAGTAATATTTTAGTTACAGCAATATTTTAGCTTTAAATAACTGATATAATTCCTTGGAAAGACAGATTACTAATATATTACTCAGTAAAACTTTTGAAGAGAAATTTAAAACTGACCTATTCAAGAAACATTAAGCTGATAAGAAAGTTTTGATACCAAGGAACAGTATACTCCAAGTCAGAAAACAAAGAATTAAAACAATCAGTGTTCCCATGCACATATAATGACATGTAAACAGTAAAACATTCGGACTTAAATTACTGTAGTTATATGTTACAATCTTATTATTTTATTTTATTGTAGTGGCAAGTATTATACAATTTATAGAGGGGCCACGGTGGCAGAGTGGTAACACTCTCGCCTCCCACCTCTGAGGCCGGGGTTCGATCCCCGTCAAGGCCCTATGTGGGAAAGCTGGTAGTTGCTTGCCGTTGGTCGGCAGTTTACAGTACAGAACCTTAGCAAACTCTATGTACTGGTTTCCTCTGCCCTTCCAACTACCCATCGTGATGTGACCTGTACAGTGTTGAAAGCGACGTAAAACCCCAAATAAATAAAAATAAATAAATAAATATACAATTTATAGTTACTAACAATAAACACAAGAAAGTATGAGTCATTTTAAGTTTAATGATATTTTAGGTATTGACAATACATTACACAAAATATAATCTAAAGAATATCGGTCAAATTTAATCTACATATATTAAATTTTAAAATTAAAAGTAAATAACTGAATCCCATAAAAAGTTCTGTTATCAAAAAAACTTTTTAAAGACATTCTATAGATTCTAATAGGTATGTCATTTCATTGATCATAAATGTAATAATTATTTCATCAGGTTATAAATATTGATTAATAGGCACATAACTATTAATATCTGGAAGAAATTTTTCAAGCTCATTTTATACGCACGACAATAACATAGAAAATGACATCTATCTTCAATCAGTTGATCAGAACAAAGTAAACAAATTCTTTATTTCAGAGGTTTCTCTATAATACGTTCCTGCTTCTACTTGTAATGGTAACATACCTGTTCTTACTTGTAAAAGAAGGGACCTTTGGGATCTAGTTGATTTAAATAAAAAAATCTTCTACATTAATATCTTGTTTATAGTTTGTGTAGTTTAGTGTACATTTTGTGTTCAGTTCTTTACAATTGTAACAATGCTGCAGGCTGTTGGTAATGCCTCTTACCTGTACATCCATCAGCTGTAGCATTAACTACTAGACCACCATCACACGCAGTGCAAGTATCATATGCTGCACATAGCGAGCAATTAGGCATTGTCTCTGCACATTCTGAAATAAGAACAATGTTTGACCATGTATTATTGGGTGCATTTTGTATAAATATAAAATCTGAGAATGTAGAAGACATTTAAAGAATTATAGATCTTATGTCCATTTAAACTTGCAATTACACATGAATGGCTGTAATTTTACATACACTTTGAGACTAAATGCACACAAAATATGCAAATTACTAAGTTCCAGTTACCACGGTGTCTGCGTATTGAACTAAACATTTTGAAACATTTTATAGCATTACATCCTACATTGACATTTTTATGCACTGAAAGAAACCTCTTAGCTTTTATTATCAGGTTTTATGGTGTTATATCTTACCTATGCATCCATCACCTGTAGCATTGACCACAAGGTTTGCATCACAAGAAGTACAAACATTATATGCTGAACATGCGACACAGTTAGGCATTGCATCCTCACATGCTAAAATGTTAGTGAGGTTATGTTATTTCTTTGTCATCCATAATCCTATATCTGCATTGTAAATCAACTGCTCTATTTCCATTACAAAGTATTTCAGGGCAGTTTGTTTTCTATATAATTTTTTTAATGTATGTTTAAGATATTTACAAAGTACAAGTCACGGTGAAAAAATATATATTGACAAACAATATCAAAGAAACAAATACACTAAATTATGTGATCACTTCATAAATATTAAACAAAAAAATAAAATGTATTTATCTACGAAGGTTAATTTTTCATCTTTCAAATCACAAATATTCACCATTTAACTAAGTGGACATAAAACCAAACTTGTATCTTTATCCATCTTTTGATGATACTCACATAAGCATTGGAGTTTGTCTTGGCTAAGAACAGCTTCCCCCTCACAGGAAAGACATTCATTTTGAATAATTGAAGGGTCTTCAGATAACTCACATGAACTGCACAGGTCTATCTCACTGCAAGCTTGAGAAAAGATTAAAACGTTTTATTATAGGAAAAAAGGGTAATAATGTAATGCTTTTCAATAAAATATGAATTGAAATAATTATATTCGGCATTATTCAAAATAATAAGCGGGGGTTACAATGATTATTATTTCAGTTTTTTTAAATAACTTTGAGAATGAAAGAGCATACACTTCATTCCTTATAATGTAAACACTCCCGTACATTGTCGGACTCTCTGAGAAGTCTAAGTTAATTGTAGACTTTAAGCAGTTATGCGCATTCATAATAGTTGAGCTTTCTACCAGGCTTACTTGTGGCAAGTGTCCATATTGCAGGGTTTGGACACGGCCCACGAGTGTACCTCAATCCTGTGTTCACGCATCCTTTTGCCCCCACATTGAAATGAAGCTCTGTGGAGTCGTCTTCTGCTAAGTACACTGGGAGACCTTGTGACAATACATCATAAATGGGCTGGTATAAGACAGTGTCCGGGTTGACAAGAACAAATGGAGTGCTCTCCGTTGGATTAACTTCCCATCCGCTTCCTTTAATGTACACATATTCTATGCTACTTGATGTGACGACAGAAAGCAACATCCGACCTTCAAAACAAAAATTAAGAGGAACATGTAATAAAGATACAACTAGTGTATGTTATGTAGTAGTTAAGATTAAGTTTGTTAAGAATGCAACTTGTACTGATAGTTTGTACAAGTTATGACTTTCTGGCTAGATCCATTTGATTAAAAATAAATTGGCTGCTTTTATGTGATCGTGATGAATACAATTTTATAAAAGCTTGGTTTTTAATTTTAAGACTTTTAAGATAAAAGCATACAAGTAAGAATGTCAACACACAGAGTGGAGGTGTGGATATTTAATTATACCATAAATAAATTTTTTATTGATATTCTATTTAGATCAAACTTTCATTAATATAGAACATATTGTAAATTAAAAATATACATATTATCACACAAATATTACCCAATATACAATTTTAAATGACCCATACGATAATGATAATTGTAAGTCTAGCCTTAACAAACTATAATATTTTACAAAGAAAAAATAATAATAAAGTCTGTAATTTCCGATTGGGAAAGATGATAATAGTGAGCTTTATTCCCAGGTCGTGAGTATATGTGTTTTACAGAAGATCAATTTCTGGTGGAATTAGTTGTTCTCATAAACTCTGCATAAAATAATCAAAACCTTTCAGATTGCATTATAATCAGACAGTATCAGATTGCCCACCACATAATTATGAAGGTTTACCAACAGGATGTCACAAATACAGATAGCAAAATGAGACTCAAGTCACATAGAACAAAACCATAACGTGGCTACTCAGTTGAATTAAATTATTTTACATTTATTTACAAGGTACTGGAAACAAACATACGTGAAGGTACTTCCGTTTCAGGTGAAATTCGTATAGTGCCACACATATTCAGGTTTGCAGTGAGTGTCAAGTCCTGGCTGAGACATTCCGACCCAGCTTCATTGTAGAGATGCACATCTGGCCCTGGAAAGACAATTTAAAAAGTTACTCATGGAACAATTGTGTGTGGTCAGTGAAAACATATCTGGAAAGTTTTTAAGTCTGAATCTTATGTTTCTCCCATGCATAATTCCGGATGGCAAACTGATGAAAGATTTTGAAACTTGATCAACAGCAACAACATCTGAGGGTTTCAAAGAACTCAGAAATCATTTTCACTTTGACCAAACCCATGTCAGTGAGTGTCAAAACTCACACATGAAATTATGGGGAAAAAACTATTTCACCCACCACTTTATGCACAAGTTGCACCTGTGCAATCGATTGAAAACCTAATCAATCAAAGCAGCTCACCCGTCGAATGAAAGGGGAGCTGCTTCGACTGATGTGTTCAAAATACAAAACAAACAAATTTGAAAAAAAAAACACATTATTTTTGTTCTGGATAAACAAAGCTGAAAGGGGTTTTGGTCTACTAGCGAGAGCCGCAAAGCCATCATAGACACCAGAAGTACACTGAGGCAGGTTAATTGAAGTACTAATGCAGCCCATTGCTGCTTAACTTCAGTGATAAGAGACGTAGTCATCACACTATGCCACAATTCATGAAAGTCCGGAGACAAAAAAAAAGAAAAAAAATCTCTAGAAGTACGAGCCTCGCTAGAGCTCATGCTTAAAAAAATTGGTCAACAAAAGTTAAGGCTTCCAACATGATCCTGACAACCATGATTCATAAAGACTGGTCGTAACAGCAAGCGCTGATCATTCTTAGAAAATAATCGATTACCGCTAGTTTTCACTTTTGGCAAAATTACAAGGCCTAAGTTTTATAGGAAGATAAGTCAAATCATGAGAAGAATGGACCAAGATATACTTATAACACCCTAATGGTCAGTTTTCACTGTATTGTCACCAAAAGGTCTTAAGTGATCAATTAGAAAGGAATGCTCATTTATACATGTTTAAAACATAGGACGAGAATCTACAATCGCCTAAATATACTCGCTGACTTTAACCAGCGAACAGATGTGCCATAAACCAATAAAGTTATGCTTGGGAAGGCATTTTTAAGGAGGTCATGTGACAAACTTATTCTGGTGGAACAGGGGTGTAAGGCTATGGTCACACAGATCCTTGCTGTCTTAACAACTCGTATTTGAATTGTAGTCCACGAGTTGCCCGGTAAATGGATCTTGTATGTTGGTAATGCACGTTTAAAAATGAGCTGCACTGCATAGCTATTCCTCTTGACCCCACTCTCCTTCACCCCTCACCCCTCTGTCTTCATCCAATTCGTGAGAGGACATAGCAGGTTTTTCAAACATTTTTATTTCAATCAGGTGCGTACTAAAATAGTTATTTGTGTTGATACAAACATGTCCTGCCCAAATACATATCTCAATAGGGCCCTTGTCTATGCTGTCCTTCCGCGCGAAACACGTTGCATGTGAATATCATCCTAAACATCACCACTAGAATTAGGAAAACAGCTTGCAACATACATTTTTAAAAGTGCTTATGGAATTTAAAATGTTAATGATCAGCTCTATAGGTACCATGTGTTATGCTATAAGTACATGTTAAGGTGGAACAATTCTGTGCTGGATATCATCTGGCACTGGCAACTACCTAATTATGACTATGGCTGAAATCAGTACCCCCAATCTTACAGATAAGATTGTCTACAATTTACTTGTATGTTGATACATAAGTAACAGGTTTTTTTTACAATCCATTTATGGACTGTTAATAACTTTACATACACAAATGACGATCTCACTTAATGAATTCAAATCTAAATAATGACTGCAAAATTTAATTCATAGTTGTTGGTATATATTTCCCAACGTTAGATGTATTGAGATAGTCTTAAGATTGGCTGACATGTCACAGGTAGCCTAACTTAATCTCTCCTGTTTGGCTTCCCATCTTAATAATGACGAAATCTTAATGATGCAGGAATATTGGCATGTCACCTTAATATTGACAAGATCTGACCGATCTTCTTTGTTTTCTAAAAGGCATCAAGAAGTCAGAAAATCTTGAGTTATATATAAACAGAAGGTGCTTGGTTTGGTTGATCCTGCCTCTTTTTCTGAAAACCTTTTGAAAATATATCCTTTAGGCTTGTGAAAATAATGCTACAGATAACTAAAAAACTTACCCCAAGTTGTGACGATGTTTTGTTGTCCTCTGTTCTTACAACTGGCTCTTTGTGTTCCAAGTGTCTGAAAAAAATCCACAAACTTGAATGAACTTTAACAGTTATACCTAGGAGTGAGGCGTGCCGTATCATTGGAACCAGGGGCAGTATTTGCATAAATATATAACAAAAAACGAACCATTCCAAGACATATAAGCCAAAAAACACAAACTTTCTGATTTTACGATTTGAGTTTGACTTGTAAGGAGGACTTGGGTGTAAATCTGACTGGCCTTCTAGATCCCCTGCATATGGTTTCCAATTACCAACTGATACCTTCTAAATTCTAAAATTCTAAAAGCGATAATAAAGGAGATAGTTTGACCCATAAGGGGGACAATGTTTAAATCTAACTGGATTTCTAGACACCTTGCATATGGTTTCCTACTACCTCTTAATACATTTGAAAGGTCTAAAAGCAATAATGAAGGAGATATAAGCCAAAGACACAAGATCTGTGATGTTATAACCCCAGTTTGACCAATGGGGGGACAGGGTAAAAATTAGACACTTTCCGTATGGTTTTCTATTACCTTACAACACATTTTAAGGACCTAAATGCAACAGATAAGGAGATAATAGTCACGTTCTATTGAATTTAAGGGTTTTTTATTTGTATATGGTTTTTAAAGGCTCATAAATCACTTAATTTTGGTCTAATCACTTTCAAAATGTAATCAACCAGATATGATGATTTTATCCTATGGCAACAAGTAGTTTATGCTGAGAAGCTATGGCGAGCAAGGGTACCCCCAAAATATTATTTTTGATAATGTGACCTTGACAAAAGTTAAATACTTTACCATGCGTAAATATTATTTAAGAACCTAATATGGTTAGAAGGTGCCAACTAATAAGGGAGATCTTCAAAGAAGACCATAATCCCGATGGGACGGGAATGAAAAATCTGACCCCAAAACGAATAAGCGCCCTTTCAAAGAATGCTTGTGTAAATTATGTGTAGAATTAAAGTAGATGAATATGACTGAATTTCATGTTTACCACGGTTATTTGTCTGCGTTAACATGCATATTATTAGGTCTACCCGTTGTTGTTTTTTTGTTGTTGTTATTGTTTTTTAATAGTTTTTGTCCCACATCACAATAAACTGGACACATTTTTTTTTTTTTTTTTTTTTTTGGGGGGGGGGGGTGCAGGATGCAACATATTGCTCCCACTGAAAGGCGTACAGGAATATAAAATATGGCAAGGGGAGGTTGCCATATTTGGTATGTTATTGCTAAATAGCATAACCCATTACACAGTAATGTAGAAGCGTTAATCAGTTTATGGGTCTAATTTTGGTGAATTTTTTTACTCTGAACCTGAATATCCCACAAGTGACAATTCTGAGGACCTGTCCCAATATGACCCTGGCTGTTGAACGGGACGTAAAACCCCAACTTTGACTTTGAACCTGAATAACACAAAGAGTATTTCATATATTTTAAATGTTAATACCTCAAATAATAGGTGTGTTATCCTTTTATTACTGTGCCAAATATTCATCCCCTAATATTTATGCAAATATTAAAAATACTACGTTTTCTATCTCTAATTGACCAAAACCCTTGAATCAGTTTTTGGGTCTATTTTGAGAAAAAGGTAAACACTGACTGAATACTTCAACTATATGAAGTGTACCATATATGGCATTATTATATGTGGTCAGTAATCAAATAATGAGGCTGTTTTACCAATTTCAAATGTGAAGTAGTGTCTCTGCATGTTTATATTTCTAGAATATGAAGTGTTTTTGGTGGAAGTAATGATCAGTTCATGGGTCTAATTTTGGTATCTTTTTAGTTCAAAACTTAATAACACATCCAGTATTTCATTTGTTTTCATGGTGATAGTTCAGATGTTATCCCTTTATCATTGTACCAGATATCATTTTCTAAATATTTGTAGAAATATTAAACACATTGTCTTTTTGTTTCTTTTTGCTGAAAACCCTGTGATCAGTGTATGGGTCTATTTTGGAAGAAAATGTTATACTTGACTTATCACTTCAGAGATTTACATATGTACTGTTATCTGTGGTCACTTAGGACTGACCAAATCATGATTTCAAATTATCCAAATGCAGGTATTGTTTTTCCCATGGCAACTAGCTGTGTTGACATGTGAATGGATGGGTGGGCAGGTGGGCAGGGGCAAATATCTTGTCTGGCCTGTATCTCAGAATCTGTTAGAGTTACCAAGGATGTTGACACTTGATAGGGGTATAGGTTATGGGTTATAAATGTGCAATGTCATACTGTGACCTTAGTCTGACCTTTGACCTTGACTCTGTCAAAATGTTTTCTACAGAAACATTTCAAACATATTTCTCTCATGACAATGATATATAGATTACTGCAACTGATTTATTACCTCCACCAAGGAAGTATCATTTTTATAACGGGGGCCATGGAGGCACAGTGGTAACACACTCGTCTCCCACCTCTGAGATCAGAGTTCTAATCCTGGCCGGACTTCAAGCACGTAAGTGGCTTGCCCTTGGCCAGCAGTTTACAGTACAGAAGCTTGACCAATTATATGTACTTGTTTCCTCTTCCCTTCCAACTACCCGTCGTGATATGACCAATGTTACAGTGTTGAAAGCGACGTAAAACACCCAAATAAATATTTTTATAACTGTCTGCTTGCCTCTTTGTTTCCTTGTTGTTAGCAGGATATTGTAAATACTACTAGTTGGATCTTCCTGAAAAGAAATCAGAATATGTGTCCACCTTAGATCCTGTTAAACTTTTAGAGTGATCTGGATTATCATCCGGATACAAAAAAAAATAACTTAGATTTATCTATTTACTTATTATTACATGCACTCTCCCAAGTACTCTGGTTATAGGTAATTCTACCTAACCGTTATTTCCATTGACAACAATACTTCAATTAATAAATTTTAAAGCTTCACAACTTTTAGTTTACCAATTAATGATTTGATATTGCCTTGTTTTGATACTTTGCATACATTTTATCCCTCTTACTTATTTGTCTTGCACATTACTATAGCTTACAATGCAAGTTCTCTATGTAATGTTGACCAATGCTATTTCCCCAGACTGTTAAACTTTATTAAAAGTGATGAACAGAAAAATAAAAATGTTCTAATAAAACACCCAAACATAAATATATGTTTATATTTGTAATTATACAGCCAACACACAAATTTTTTTATAATTGAAGTACTTGAAGACACACCACTACACAAAATACTTGCCAAAATAGGCTCAAAATTTGGTCAGTGTCCTTGTGTTACAGTCTATATATAGTGAACTTGAAACAGCTGGGGGTTCAGTCAAGTGTGACATTTTTTTTCCAAATAGACCCAAAAACTGATTCAAGGGTTTTGGTCAATTAGAGACAGAAAAAGTAATATTTTTAATATTTGCATAAATATTGGGGAATTAATATTTGGCATAGTAATAAACGGATAACACACCTATTATTTGAGGTATTAACATTGAAAATATATGAAATACTCTTTGTGTTATTCAGGTTCCAAGTAAACAATTAACCAAAATTAGACCCATAAACTGATTCATGCTTCTACCCCTGTAAAAAGTTGAAGTATCCCTTGACTTTTTTATATTTAACATATGTCTTACATTGACAAATCATTCATGTATTAGATCTGCTTGCTTATTCCTTTGATGTAGATTTGTGAAGCACCACGTGAGTAATCTTTGGATTGGATATTCACATGTTATAAGGTAATTACATAAAATACGTTTGATCATAACAAAGATCAAACTTGATAGGATGACGTCTATCTGAATATTATTGTACCTCATTTCTATATCAATGATTTATATTTTAAATAATGTCCAAATTATACCAATAATTATTTCTCAAGAATGGGGCCATACCAAATAAGACTAGTAGAGAACGTTATAACAGATAATTATGAATTGTTGTTGGGATTTTGATATGCAGATTCCAAATGTTATCCTAATTTGTGCATTGATGTTCATTAATTTGCTTTTTTCTTGATAAAGTTTATTATTACTAGTGTTTGAGTCAATGCACATTTAATAAACAAAAATCCGCACAATAATACAAAGGATATTGTGATATCTACTTTAATATGTACAAAGTTGTGGTCATGAGAGGATCTCATGAGCACATCTTGTTATATGGTTGTTACTAGAAGATCTCGTTAGCATGCAAACTTGCTCCAAGTCTTTGCATTTGTATCCATCAGTAACCTGAACAGTTAAGTTTAAATTGGAAACTTACAGGAGTTCATTATACCACAAGCATTCAGGATTAAGGGGTATAGTCTCAGAAAAAAACTTATGTCAGGGCTGTGGTTCTCCAAAAGTCATGCAGTACCCATATATTACACAGAAACAAAAGGACTTGGTGAAAGTCTGGTTAGCATGACTTAATTATTATGCAGTGATCACCGAAAGATGTGGTGACAGCCACTTATTTGGGATAACCAAATAATGTGGGATTTACTAGTTGTTGTTTTTTTTGTTGCAACCACGAGATGATGTGGTGAAGACAAGATGAAGTGGTGATCGCAAATCATGTGGTGCTCATGACTTATCT
Organism: Sabellastarte sp. h YS-2021; assembly: GCA_964017235.1. Taxonomy (NCBI): domain Eukaryota; kingdom Metazoa; phylum Annelida; class Polychaeta; order Sabellida; family Sabellidae; genus Sabellastarte; species Sabellastarte sp. h YS-2021. The sequence continues at coordinate 86,982,032 of OZ024934.1, forward strand.
TGTTGTGATCACCAGATGATATAATTATTGCCATATTTTCTTGTGCTCACCACATTTGTTTCACCTCGGTCGTTTCCCAACGGCCAAATTATTTATTTGGCCTTTTCAAAACCTTACATGAACCTGATTAATGAAGTGCTGCTAAAACCTTTAATACATGTACTTATTATTATTATTACCTCCGCCAAGGAGATTATGTTTTCATGTGAGTTTGTTTGTTTGCTTGTTTGTGTGTTTGTCAACAAGATAACTCAAAAACTTATGGAGGGTTTCGATGAAATTTTCAGGATATGTCTGCAAAGGTAAAAGGAAGAAATGATTAAATTTTGGAGTGATCCAGATCACTATCTGGATCTTCTGGATCCAAGAAATGTAATTTTTAAAAACAGATCGTCTCAAAACGTTATAGATGGATTTTGATGAAATTTTCAGGAAATGTCCTAAATGGGATAAGGAACAAGTGATTCGATTTTGGGAATGATCTGGATCACTGTCTGGATCATCTGGATCCAGGCTGTCAGATAATTTTAGGATGGATTTTGATGATATTTTTAGGATATGTTAGAAATGGTAAAAGGAAGAAGTGGTAAAAGGAAGAAATGATTCAATTTTGCGAGTGATCCGGATCACTATCTGGATCTTCTGGATCCAAGAAATGTAATTTTTAAAGATAAAAACTTATGGATGGATTTTGCTGAAATTTTCAGGATAAGTCCTAAATGGGACAAGGAACAAGGGATTAGATTTTGGGAGTGATCTGGATCACTGTCTGGATCATCTGGATCCAGGCTTTTTTTAAAGGCGGTTATAGCTAGATAATTTTAGGGTGGATTTTGATGATAGTCCAGGAGTTGAACTCCCTTGGCGGAGGTCTGCGCTCTCTGAGTGCGGATGTGTTTGTTCATTTCTGAAAAATATTTGTAAAATACTTGATGACTTTATATTAACCGTCCACCACTTAGTGAAGTATAAATTATGCTGATTTAACGTACATTTAAAGTATTGCACTGGCAATGCAGGAGCCGCGGTGGAGCCTCCAACCTCTAAGGTCGACTGTTCAAACCCTGGACAATAATGAGTAAAATTGGTAGTTGCTTGCTGTTGGTCGGCAGTTTACAGTACAGAACCTTCACCAACTGTATGTACTGGTTTCCTCTGCCATTATAACTACCAGTTGTGATATGACCTGTACAGTATTATAAGTGACGTTAAAACCCAAATAAATAAATGAACTGGCAATGCACTCCTATCTAATACTTCTAAGGAATAACTGGGGCCACGGTGGCAGAGTGGTAACACTCTCGCCTCCCACCTCTGAGATTGAAGCTTGAATCCCGGCCCGACCTCAAGTTGGAAAGCTGGTAGTTGCTTGCCGTCGGTCGGCAGTTTACAGTACAGAACCCTGACCAACTGTATGTACTGGTTTCCTCTGCCCTTCCAACTACCCATCGTGATATGACCTATACAGTGTTGAAAGCGATGTAAAACCCCAAATAAATATATCTATATAAGGAATAACCCCTTCTTTAGACCAAGACATGCATGTTCTGGTGTGTGTGTGTGTGTGTGTGGCTTGTTCAGTTATTCATGTATTACAGTGACATGCCTCATAAAACTATTATATTAACTTATATTCAATGATAAATAGTTTTCTAGTTTGGCTTTGATGTCAACTTAAGCCTCCTGCATCCCCCAGTTATAAAATAAATTCAGCACAATCATTATTGACAAAAAACACACAATAGCATTCAAATTAATTTCATCCTGAGAGTAAAATACTCAAATTAATTTGTTTAATGAGAGACGTTTGAAATTTTGTCAAAATACTTGTTAAATGATATGAGGTTTCAGTATCTTGATAAAATTTGACATAATTTCGGAGCTGAGGTTTTATAGAAATAGATTATGACTATTCATAATGCACTTGATTGCAAAGTTTATCTTTAAGCAGTTTTCATTTGATGTCTGGTCTTCTAAAGTATCAAGTGAATCAAACTAAAGTAGGTATCTGATACCAAAGTGGTGAAAAAAAATATTAATTTTGGATTTCTTTCAAAGGTTGCCTCCAGGGGCGAAATTCATATGACTTTCTCAAAGCACATACATTACTGTGTCATTAATGTCATTGAAATAAGTGAGGTGTATAAAGTAGGTAATTCAGTTTGGGCATTAGAATGAGATATAAGATTTTGGTAAAACATATTGAGCCAGCCCAGACACATACATTAATATGTCTATTAGACATTATGTTTTGAATCAATACGTGTATCTATACTTGTGGACATGTATAAGGTTTAAGAGTTTAATATCTAGAATATCCAAATTCATAAGAAAGTGTGACTCGGATCCGAGTGCTTTGGTCAGAAATTTCTTTGTTAATTGAATGGGTGTTTTTTCAATAAGGGTGCCTAGTACTATGTTTTCATCATACAGCTAATATACCTGAAGATGCTACAAAATGAAGGAGATAATGAATGTAAACTTTAGCCAATCAGGGGACTGTAAATGTAAAAACCCCTCAACTTTAAAGATAACATAGACTTTGTCATACAGTATTAGTTATGTAAACACTCAGTTCTTTACATCCAACTAAATATATAGTCATCATTATTGTATAAAACAACATTATGGAAGTGATGCACGACTTGCCTAAATTTTACAATGATTGGGGCATTTCGATTAGCATTTGTGATCTGGGGGGGCAGTCTCAAAACACAATGCAGTGACTACTGTCAGTGTAACGACTACTCAAAGAATGCTACTGAGTTCTTTAGTAAAAGTCTTGTTGCATTGTCATTAAGTATTAGTTTGTTATTTTACGCATGCTTCCATTGACAGGCCCCAGAGACACTGGTATAAAAATTGTGATTTGGAATCAATTTTAACTGTGATTAGTTTTATTGTTTTAGTGGTGTTGATATTTAAAAAGGCCAAAAAGAACACTTGAAAACTATATAAAACAGGATGGACAGTAAAAGTCAGATTTTTAGTGTGGGTTCATGTAAGATTCAGTATTATAATTCATAATTATCAAATCCCCTACTCTGCTCAGTGTGTTATATTTAATCAGGTGTCTGTACATCACTGTCCAACAAACATGACTCAAGTTACAAGTGTTGTGTGATGTTGCATGTGGGTTTTCCACTATTCCATTAAAGTTATATGGTCATTAAAATGTGGCCAATATGATATAGACTACAGTTCACGTGAAAGAGATTCCAGAGATCTCTGGTCACGTAATATAACTTTAAGGAAATCAATTACATCTCTAAATTTGTCCAGAACCTAGGTCATGTGAACACCTATTCCCCTGACATCCCAGGGGCTGTAACAGCGACTCACTTCTGACATTCGAACCCCCTGACCCCCCCCCCCCCCCCCCCCCCCCCTGGATCCGCTAGTGTTATTGGTATTTTAGAATAAGCAAGACTAAGCATAAGTTAAATTTTAATAACCAAATCAATTACAAAGTAGTCAACACAGGGAAAAGAGAAGACAGAGACACAGAAAACAACAAAACGACAACAACCAAACAACAAACAGCCACCACTTGACATGTGATAATCATCTGTCATATTTCAGTCACTAAATCTATTTTTTTATTGTGACAAAGCTATTAAAACATGTACACGTTCAACAGAAAAATGTATTTTTGTGTATAATTTTCACAACCTGCCCTGATAAACAATATCTGAACTATTTTGGGTACAAACACACTAGATGTGTGTAAACCATGTATACAATACAATATCACTTCTCATATGGCTCATCAGTGACATAAACCACCAGTTTACACTTCAGTAAGTGAAATGAAGACAGGTAATCAACTTAGTGAGCCGTCACTTCGGTTTTTCATATTTAAAATTATATTGAAGTGATGTATATTTCTGCCATTCAGGATGCTCTATATCACACATTCTCCCAAAGAGAGTTGATATTACAGGCATGGCCTTCACCCTCGTCATGATTATAGCTAAGTTGTTTGGTAAACACTTACATTTGTCACTGTCATACTGGGTTGCCAAGAGTGGCAACATTTCCATAATGACCAAAATGGCCAAAGCACTCCCTACTTCCCACTGCTTTTAGAACATTTGGAATAAAATGAACTGTATTTCTGTTCCATTGATTGGTTTGAATTTAACACTCCTTACAAAATAGTGTATGTCTGATATCACCACAGGTAGGTCTGCGGGATGTAGGAACAAAAGGCATACCAGTTGGTCAACATTCTGCACTGAAAACTATTAGGTACCTGTACCACCTTCCCATTTTCAAACTAGGGCTAAGATTCAAAATCCCCATTGTGAGAGGTGTCAGACTAGTGTCACTATGCTCCCACTTTTGAGTAAGGACCCTCCCCCCTCCACTTTGATGAGCAGACATAATTTGTGTTATATTTTACTGTTTATCCGTTTTTGCTGTTTTAATATTTATTTTTGTTTTGCATTATGTAACACCCCACCCCCAGTAAGTGTTTATTTCCCAAACTTTAAAACCACGAGGCCACAAAGACCCCTTCTGAGTGGTCAACAACATGTGAAGTGTTTACACCATCATGTCTTTGTATTGTGTATGGGTTCTCTGGTCTCTGTGTCATAGAGACACGAATATGTAATGACAGATGGTGTCCTTTTATTTCTTATCTTTATTTGAAGATATTTATGGATATTTATTACTGTGCAAACTTTTTGGCAAATTATGTTGTTCAGTTTGTTTATGTCTTGTTTGTTTATATACAGCATAACTTAAAAATTACTGCACGTTATAAAATTCTCGGAGAACATTAAAACTGTTACTAGGAAGAACTGATTAAAATTTGGACATGATCAGGTCAATTTCCTTGATTCTGGAACGATTTTTTTTGCCGAAATATAATCTGCGTTAGCATCCATAAGCAAAATGACATTATTCAGTTAATTCCCTGTATACCAGTGGTTCTCAAACAGACTCGGTAAGACACACTTTGCAAAACTTTTGCCAAGTATGCTCTCGGCTCACCTTCCAGTGCTCTTATTTATTTACCAATTTATTACAACTTGAGCAACTTTGTGGTTGTTTATGTGCAATAACGCGGATTGTCATGAATTCAGTGGCACAAGTTATAAATTAATTTTGATCATTTAACTTTTTATATCGAGTTTCAATGGGCGATAACACATTTTTTACTCGACTTCAGCTCCCAAAATTGGCTCAAAATGTGGAACCATACTGGTAAATTACCAGTAGCTTGTATTGTATGTTTTATACCTGGTAATGCACAAGAGTTGTAGAAGACAACTAAATGTTATTTCCTTTTGATTACACATTTTTTCGTATGTGACCAACCCATGTGTTTGTTTCTGTGCAAACTGGCTTGTAAAACATCAAATGAAAAGTGGATCAGAAAAGTAAAACTTCCTCAATTAGATGTTTAGATATGTATAAAAAATATATCATTCGTAGAGATGAATAGGATAATATTACTACTACATAGTTGTAAAATATTGTCATTTTTTGTGATATATATCTTTTGTGGGAAAGTTGGTAGTTACTTGGCGATGCCCCAATGGCATTAGGACAGAAGTTTGACCAACAGTATGCACTAATTTCCTCCATCCCTTCAACTACCCCGTCATGATATGACATATACAAGGTGTTGAATTACTTATAATTTGATAATTGGCCGCAGGTAACAGTGTAAAACTATAAATGGTTGAGGATTTCAGTCACAGTTTTCTTTATAACAGAGAGCCATAAACTGATCATAGGGCTTTTAGCAATTAGAGACAGAAAAGGGAGTAATTTAAATAGTTTTATAAATTTTAGGGAAGTAATATCAGGCTCTATGAGAAAGAGATAACACACCTATTTATTTAAGCTATTTAAAAATATATATTTATATTATATACTGGATTAGTTATTGATTTTCAAAGTCAAAATTTACCAAAATGAGACCCATAAACTCGTCGACTCCTCAAATATGAATCCCGACTTATTGCAACTTGTGGATACTACTAAAACACGAAACACATCGAGTCACAAATGAGCCCCGAATTGTTTAATATTTTGCACTCGCATGGAGGGTTAGTGCAGAACCGTGTGCACTAGGTGTTAATAGATAATTGTCTGAGATTTTATGATGAATTCCACTTGAAAATCATGCCTCACATATCATGAGCTATTTGGGGATAATTTCAATGATAGATACTCGTCTGTAAGCTCCCAGTGTCATGGTATGGTGCACATATATGGTGCAAAAGTTCAAAAGGTTAAAATGAGTACTTCACCACAATGACCAAATGAGGTCATTATGACAGACTAATGAAACTAGTTGTAAGAAGAAATCCTTAGTAGAAATGTTTTTATAGTCATGTATGAACACCACTTTCGTATATAATTACCATACGATTTATGCTTACTGTCTTTGCCAATAATAGGTAATTTGTGAGATCGATATTTCTTCCCTTATGAATAATTGTATGTCTTAATGTTTACCACTGACATTGGAGACATGAAAAATGATATAACTAGAAAGCACACGTAGAGCACAGGCCTCCACCAGCGGTGGAAAACATGTTAGTGTGAACATATATGGTATTGTATATGGCAAATTCTCATTAATAATGACAAATAAAACATCACCCATTTCCGTAAACCAAGAATGAAAAAAAAATCAATTTTACTTTCAAATGAGCAATGACGAAATATGGGGTTGCTTAAAGCTATCTAGGAGAGATACATTTGATGATTTGTATGCTAAAGAATGTTCAGATGTCCTTTGAAAATCTACTGGTTGGGCTCTTCCATCTATCATATCAAAGCTTAATTGTTAAAACCCAGTGCACTCTTTTATCAAACTTTTTAATTCTGGTGGAGGCTGGGTATTTGCAATTCTAAATTATGGAGAAGCAATACTGAATCGGGATAACAAAAAACTGAGCTGTGCAGGAAAAAGCAATTAGATATTTTTAGGAGGGCATAAGAAGGCCCCTATTTAAGGCCTGTATGCTGATATGGGATGGCTTAATATAAAGTACCATTATTGCCCAAGAAGCTTAAGTTTTTGGAATCGCTTGATTGAAACGGACAAGTGTCAGTTAGCAAAAAAGATCTTAGTGATTGGCCTTTGTAATATCTACAATGCACACTGGTCAGGTTCTGTCTTGCTGATATGTGACAGTCAGAGCAGGTCACAGTAACTAGTGATAGTTTTGATCTTAATGTTATGAAGGAAAAATTTGCTTGATCTTATGTATTCTGATTGGTGTGAGAAAATCCCAAGTAAACCTAAACTTCGAAATTGTGTATTTATTTATTTGGAGTTTTACGTCGCTTTCAACACTGTACAGGTCATAGCACGACGGGTAGTTGGAAGGGCAGAGGAAACCAGTACATACAGTTCGTCAAGGTTCTGTACTGTAGACTGCCAACCAATGGCAAGCAACTACCAGATTTCCCACTTGAGGCTGTGCTGGGAACCGAACCCCTGACCCAGAAGTGGGAGGTGAGAGTGTTACCACTCTGCCACCATGGCCCCCGAAATTCTGTGTAAAGACCAAACAATTGAAACTGCAAATTATCTCAAACTCTTATTGTTAGGTTACAAAGGTCAGATCTTGTTCAAATAAATTAGGCATTCCTCCATAAATAAGTGTTGAAGTTGGTAGTTTTTATAGAATCATTGTTGAGAATAGGCTGTGTACAATGTGCAATACAGGTAGCATTGATGAACTCCATTTAATTTGTGAAATTTATAAAATTGACCGCTAATTGTTCTTAAAAATTTTTGAAAAAAAATTACAACATGGTCAATTGTCTTCTGAAGAATGATGTATTTGTATAATACAGAAATGTTCCTAATACCCCATTTACAATACAGGCAGTATTCCCTGTGGTGGGCTGTGTTTGGTAAAACATCCCCGTCTTTGGATCACCGTCCAATGTCTGTTTCAAAACTAGCAAATGTTTGAAATTTTTGCCTCTGATTTTCATACTGTGGGCATACGCAGAGAAATGTGAACATGCACAGATGGCTCTCTTGCTACGCTAACTGAAAGTACAGTCCAAGGTGTATATAAGGGTGTGACTTGGTTGTCCTTTGGTGTAACACAGCGGCATAAGGTGAGTGCGGGTAAATGGATGTTTCATCACTGTGTCACAAGGTTCCATATGAACATCGGAGGGTTGTTGAAGGGGCAGTTTGCCCAATGTCTTTAACTGTGGGTTATACCGCCTGTATTCTGAGTGATATACCAAATCTCAGAAGGTATGTGGTGTCCTGTGGAGGCAGTTCCGCCACAGAGTAAAACCTCTAACCATACGATGTACCGCCTGTACTGTGAATGGGACATAAAGTGTTACAGTTTTATTATTGGAGGTCTTTGGAATTAGAGAACAATGTTGTTAGATTGAGAGTAAAGCATTCCACTGGAAGTTTGTACACTCAAATGGTTTTAAAGTAACACACTAGCCTATCAACATCTTAGATTTATTTGTTGTTTTACGTAGCGTTCAACAGCCAGGGTGATATTGCAACAGGTAGTTTACAGGTGGAGGAAACCAGTGCACACTGTACTGTAAAACACCGGGCATCGGAAAGTAACTACCAACTTTCCAACATAAAGGGCCCGCCCGAGATTCAAACCGACGGCCTCAGAGGTTGGAGGCGAGAACTCTGACCGCTACAACCACCGAGTCCCCCACTCTAGCCTATCAAGAGGCAGGGTGTAAAATCTTGATGTGTATTGCAAATGAAGGTTTGTGTTGTATTTGTATATATGTAACTGTAACAAATAAAAGAAAGAAAGAAAAACTAGCATTGCTTTCTTCATTAATAAATACTATGTTCAGAATAGGGTTTTAAATTGATGGAAAATTATTCAGGGTTAATTTCATGAAACTATGTGTGAAACATGCTAATTTAGCTAACGTGAGAACCCTTTTTTCCAAATGTCTGATTCTATTACCTTTTTTTTTACAAAAGTACTCAAATATTGCATTATTCTAAATACTTAAATAATCTTTTCAGCCTTAATAATTTTTCTCATTGTTTTAATAACTCATTGGAAAACATTGGTTTCATTTTCAGACACTACAAAATATCTTATTCTCCTTTCGTGCCAGAACATTCTATTGAACCTTTAATAATAATAATAATAATAGCTACACACCATTCATTCCAGCAATAAAATTAAGAATATTTGCTTATAAACTTATAAATATTTACTTATAAACTATTTCATCTTATTTTCATCTCTCTGTTTTGTTTGTTTATTTATTTCATCTAGATATAAATAAAACATTACTCACCAGTATTACTATCAGCCTACAGAGAAGTGAACTGCTGAAAGTCATGTTTATATCACATGCAATTATTCTTCTTTGTAACAATAATACAGGCAGATATTAATGTTCACAGTATCCAGGAGTTATAATTTAAACTTATTATTGCATGTCTGTCACTGCCCCCAACACCCTAATCAAAATGTGCTCGTGATGTCCTGTCCAAATGATTTGACCCCAAATAGCTCAGTTCGTGCAAAACAGGCCAGAAATGTGTGTCAAATGAGTTTGTTATGTCCATAAGGGGGCATAGCCTTATAAGGGGATGTCCTGTCTGCAAGGCTATTCAATTCCTATAGCTTATATAAATGACAAACAAGGGATATTCAGCCAAGTATGAGATTTACTCAAATATCATAAAAACAACATTATCATGGAAATAGATGTCTTAAAAGGGTGACCATTTAAAAGGAGGAATAAGGAAGGATGAAAAGTTGTCAGTGAATGGCTTATGTAATATTTTTAGAGTTATGAAATGAATTATCTCCATGTCCATTAGTATTTATTAAAGGCTTAATTTCCTAATTGATTCTTCTCTATAAATAAATATTATATATTTAACAATAATTACCATTATAAGATTTTATGCAGTAAAATACTAGCCTTAAACTTTAAGTAATTTAAGACCACTTTAGTTGATGTAAAGACTACTTAAACTGTTAAGGTCACCTTATATATTGATTATATAAGGTAAATCTAGTTGCCTTTAGTTAAGTTGGTCTTTATTTTGTCAATATCTTTTATTCAGCTATCAGTATACTACAACTGTAAACACATTCTAGTAACTGGTGTAATAAACATATACGTAGCCCTATTCTCATTTTAGCACTCCAACATAACGACAAGAAAGATCTTACAAAAAAACGTTGGGACAGCAACTGTGTCAACAAGCCACCTATGAGTTTCTTTTCTGTGAATATTGTTAAAAACACCAGTAATATGGCCTAGAAACTTTTGTTAGTGTTAGTTTATCTGTTGATTTATAATTCGTTTTAAATCTCTTATTATTTGTTTTACGTCGCTTTCAACACTGTACAGGACATATCACGACGGGTAGTTTTGTGGGCAGTGGAAACCAGTACATACAGCTGGTCAAGGTTCTGTACTGTAAACAGCCGATCATCGGTAAGCAACGGCCAACATTCCCACATAGGGTCTGGGGGTTTGAACCTCCGCCTTCATAGGTGGGAGGCGAGTGTGTTACCAATGCATCACTGTGGTCCCCATTGTTAGTGTTAGAGATGGCAGAATGAAAGAAACACAGTCATCTTTTCCAGAAAATTACAAACTGAAAACAGCTAATAATGACTTAACTATCGAGAGAGAACCCTTAAAAGTTACCACCTTATGTGCACCGAGTAAGCAGCTGAACAACAGATTTTACCAAAATGTGCTGAGTACACAGTCGTTTTGTAGTTGTAAGCGATTTACTTAAATAGTTACCAGTGCTGTTATAGACTTTGCTATGGAGCTAGGTTGACAAAAGGAGAAAAAAAATGGAGGATGTAACGAACTTAACAAAAAGTTATTTAAATAAAAAGACCCCACAACCCTTTCTTTTAGAGATATCTGTACCAGATATACCCATGTACACTCACACACAGAGATTATCTCACATCTTGGGGTTGGCTGGCTGTAAAACGGCATACTTGCTAGTTCCCATACTTGTTTTTTTTTTTAATTATTTTTGAAAATCTATTATTTAACAATTTAAGGACAAGGCATAAGACGCAACACATTGCAGAAAGAAATTAACAATTTTATCAAAAAAAAACCAAGAGCATGCATACTTCTGAAAATGCATGTATGATCCAGTCAGTGATCTGGTTCACTCTCCTAATTTAATGGGATCAAAGTTGGACCAAGGCCCATCTTCTCAAATTTGTTTTATGAAGATCCTAAAAGTAGTATTTGCGAAATCCACCTAACAAACAAATACACAGACAACGGGACAAATAAATGGTTATGAATTTAAAAATTGGATGTCCCAAACACACCTGTTAAAATCAGTACCTTTTTCTGTGTATAACAGAGAACCATTATTGTCACAGAATTTCCTACTACTGTCATTTTCAGACTTATATCTTGGAGAAACAGAATACCCTGTAATTCCTATAATTAGGTAACATCATAAACGAACAGACATACTTTTAAAGAGAAATTCAGATCACTTTGCACAACGAATTTGTACCAGTCCCCATCCAGGAGATAATGGACGTAAAAACCCAACATTTTTGCAGTCATTCGCATATTTACTGGGAAAGTGTTGTTTTGACAAACCAAGGAAAATATAGTCTGTGTATGAGAAACCATTCATATGTTTCTTTTTCAGCGTAGGTTGGTTTCCTTGTAAAATATATACATCACAGGGTAAATATGTAATCACTATGATCTTGGACAGACACGATTACACACTTGAGTACCATACTGAAACTATTATTAGTATATGTGTGTGTGTATTAATTTGACATACTTGTGAGCATGCTGTCTAAATTAATGGATCAAACAATGACGGTATTCTCATAAAAGGAGATTTGAATTACCCGTATGTATCTTAAGATATTGTGTCTGACTGAAGAGGATTAATGAAAGATCACCCACATAGCTAAAGAAGTGGAGAGATGGACAATGCTTCACAGCATGCGAAATTCAATAGTGGGAAGAAGTTGGGGGTATTAAAAGGTTGACACAGAATCCTAATGATGAAATCTTATTGCATAAAACACACTGATGTTATCAGATTAAGTATTGTAATTCCCCGATGCACTTTATTCTTATAAATTCTGAGCCTCTGATGTCAAACATTTATATTCTGACTCTCAAGTCATTGATTTTTACCTAATGCCGCACATTTAGCAATTTTGAGTAATTCAGCCTCACAGTTTCATTTTCACACTGTCATGGATGAGTACATTGTGAGAAGACTCGATGATGACTCATCAAGTGCTCGTGTAAGTCAATGTTGGGGTTTTACATCCTGTTCAACAGTCAGTGTTATATTGAGCAAATCATTACCATTGCCACTTGTGGGACTCGAACCTACAGAGGTGACAGCCTATGATAAGATGCCCAACTTGCTAAACTACTGGGCCACCGAGGACCTCTTAAAGACTTGTGAGCAAGTCTATATATATGTTGTATTGAATGTAGATAACCATTGAATGTATAAATTCAATGGGTTAATCACTGAATGTGATGACAGTTTAAAGCCTATTGTGTACCTTGATTACTTAGTAATCTGCCATCACGTTACTAGTCCGAGTTTTAAGGTTTGAGAGACAGTGGGGCTGTAATGCTCAGTCCCTTAGGGTAACCTCTGGAATTTTTAAATAGGGCTGTGCACGTGCAGGTAGCAGCAGTGAATCAGGGCTTCATGCCTGGCTAAGAGTTTAAATTTCTATAAAAGGGGGGCTTCCGATGGTAAAATCTTAATGTAGCTTTATATAACTTGGCTTGCTCAGTCACAATGTTCTCAGAAGAATGAAGTAAAGGTATAACGTCATTCAAACGTGGCTTATGTAACATTTTAACATGCAACTTAACAACTTGCATCAGTCAGTATTTGGACATGTAGCAGTAATAACACACTTCATATGTAAATAGTTATTCCAAGGCGAGTTTTAATTATAGTAATGTGAAGTGCTTAGCATGTATTTATGCAGGAATATCTTCAGAAGTTCTAATTTTAGTAACATGAATTACTTAACATGTAACTCCCAACGAAGGAACATTGCTTAACTTGTATATGTAACTAGGTATAACTGTAGGTCACTGCCATATATTACTGTCAATAGATTATAATTGAAACTGTGACAACCTGTAATGTTGTAAGGATTGTTTGGCAGTCACTGTGGAAATAGTGTGTAGAATCTTACAAAGTAACTAGATTCTTATTCTCATAGTATTGTTTTAGTAACTATTGTCTAGTCAAAATTTTTATTTGTATTGTATTTTATTGGTCAATGTTTTTACCTTGCTAATATCAATGTATATCGGTGTCATTGTCACACCCTCATTATAAAGTGTCATGATAATGTGTGTATTGTATGCAATAATGGCTGGTGTAATTTCTTTATTTCATTTGAAATCACCATGTCTTCAATTCAAATATTTACTTAAATTAGTGCTTTACTGGCATAAGGTCACTTACATTATGTACTATTATACATTTTCTTCAAATCTTTTAGGTTGTTTTAACCTCCTTTGGTTAAGGTCACCTCAAACTGTCATTAGTTTAAGGTGACCCTATGCCTGTATTGTATGGATGCAAGTTGTAATGAATTGTAATCATTGTAATGGATTGTATATATGCAGTAGAAACATATATATACATTATTAAAGAATAAAAAATTTTATATTCGCAATGCTTGTTAACCTTTGACCTTTGGGTCATTAGTTGTCCAACTCAACATGGACCTTTGGGTCAGTTGTCCAACTTCTGGTAATCCAGGAACTGTAATAAGTTCTACTTTAATCCAGAAACATTTAAACATTTTGCCTCTCAATCAGAGAATGAAAGGGAAACAGTTCAAGACTGAGTAGTAATTTTATAGTCTTTAAGTGAATGATTCTAAAATGTGACATCAATTATTCATCTACTTAAGTGTGGAATTTGGGATTTAATTGTAATCAGCCTTATAATAACACCCCTATAATGTCAGAGAGGTTCCTTTGGACAATATAATTAGAAAACAGATTAGATAAACATTTTTTTAGAAAACAAACAGTGTTTGTTATAAGACATAACTGTGTGACTGCCTACAGATAATAAACTTATTGCAAACGTTTATTTTTACAATGATAACAACAAATGTGATATTATTAAGAAAATGGCAAAAATAAGCAACATTTTGTGCAGGATCAATTGCTTATTTCATTTGTTAAGTTCATATACACATTCAATGACTTTGACTGTTGAATGTACACATTCCACAGTTATACTATTGAATGTACACATTCAATGGTTATCTACATTCAATACAACATATATACTTTGATTAAAAAGATGAAGCTGTCGTGTGTTTTCTCTTTTTCACTTTCTATGATGGCTTCAAATCAATTGATAGAGCAGAAAAAAATTCAGTATGTCGTGCTCGTGTAATGTTGTGCTTTACAATCTCCGCCTGTAGGTGTTGTTGATTTCTTTTGACATTTATACTATAAATTGATGCAGGTTGAATCTTTAATTTTTCCTTTATGACAAAAAACGATAACCACAGATGGGTAAGGGAAGCAAACTTTACATAATAAATTGGCACCCGCCTCAACTTGGTACAAAATAAGGTAAACAAATAATTCAATATCTAGCCAATCAGGATCACCGATACAAACATGTTCCTGTGTAACTTGTATATTGACTGGTGATACTGCAACATTAGTGCTGCTGCTCCCCCGTCGTAAACAAAATACATTAAACAACACTTTTTTGTTATAAGGTGGTTTTCTTAGGATTAAAATATACAGTGACACATGTTTAAGTCATAAATGCATTTCAACCACAGAAAAAATAACCATCGGGTATTGGCAATCAATTGCCAACTTCCCTGCTTTAGGTGAATACCAGGAAAGTTTTCTGGATTCTGTTTTGTGTCGAGTTGAGGTATTTACCATGTTACATCTGAGAGCAGTGAAGGTGACAAAGCTACAACCTATATGCTGGTTACACAGTGGTACAGTATCAAACACAGTCCCCACCTGTCACCTAGGATGTGTGGGTTTAAATCCTGGGGCCAGTTTCACAAAGCCTCCTTTGGAAAGGATCTCCTTCAGGAAAGGAAGGTATTTTTTTCCTTTGGGAAGACCACTTAAAAAGCCTACTTTAAGTCTCCTTTTCAGAGGTCTTCCTTAAAAACTTAAGGAGTGAGCAAATGTTCTTAAAGTTATTACACATTCCTTGGAGGACACGTCCTTAAAGTTAAGGTAGGACCTTAGCTTCCTTGGAATTTAAGGAAGTTTTCAAGATCTCCTTTAAGGAAGGAGGCTTTGTGAAACTGCGATTTTTAAAGGAGGGAGAAATTCAAGGAAATCCTTGAATTTAAGGTGACCTTTATCTTAAGGTGGCTTCGTGAAACTGACCCCTGGTATTCACCTGAAGTAAGGAAGTTGGCAGTTGATTCCCAATATCTTACGGGTTTTTGGGGTTGCAAAAAGCTTGACTAACTATTATGTACTGATGCAACAACTACACCAGGGCGTGTATTAAATCAACATTCTTATTCTTAGAATTATATTTTTCTTAATATAGAGATATTTTCTCAGTAAAATAATTCTACACGGTTTCTGCAAATGCATGCAATATCTTCACGTCCGTTCATCACGTTTTTACAAAAACTTTAATATCTCATTCATTCATAAAAATATCTTCACCAAATTTGCAGGGAATGTTTATGGCTATAAAACCCTATCTGTGCAAAATTTTAGCCTCATTTTGAATAACAAAATGGCTGCTATGGCTAATTCATGGTCAGTTCTAAAACCTAAATTGCCTATCACATGTTTAATGTCAAATGGGGTTATACTATTAAAAAGGCCTAATATCTAACCTAGTATTGCTCCTAGAGGTTCGGAATCTGAAAACACCTTGTAGGATGTCATGGCCTGTGAATCTTTTCCAGGAGTTGAATTTGAGCTTTGACCCCTGCTTCAAGGTTAAATGGGGTCATCGCACTAAAACGTCCTTATTCCTCCCTTATGATTGGTGCTATGGCTTCAGAAAAGTCCTGGCCTGCAAATGTTTTGCCTGAAAACAATATTGGCCTTATTTTGAAAAACAAAATGGCCGCCATAGCCAATTATTTCAAAATCATTAAGATGCTCTAAAACTTGAAATATTGCAGCTACTTTCATCAAATTTGCATAAAAGGTTATATGGCTAGGAAAGTTAGCCTGATAGTAATTTGCTCTAGTTTCGAAAACAAAACGGTCATCATATCACATGTTTAATGTCAAATGGGAGTATCCTATAAAAAAGGCCTTATATCTCCCTTATCATTGTTACTAGGGGTTTCAAATGTGAAAACAACTTATAGGATATTATGGCCTGAGACTCTTTTCCAATTGCTGACTTTACTACAAAGGCCTTTTATCTCCTTAGTTCTAAATTATTACTGATCCTAAGGCGGGAGATGATCACTGCGGCAGTAGCCTTGTTCTTCCTGTTTTATACCAGCTATTGCATTCCATTTGTTAATATTAACTTTTGAAGTCAGAAAACTTTAAAAAATCATTCTTGAGTTTATTTATCCTAGGTTGGGCTACTATGCTTTAGCCCATCTTAAGATCAGTAGAACATCTGTAGAACATCTCTCGTGCCCAGTCAAAATCTGGTCACGAAATATGTTCCTTGGCAACAAGGCAAACTAAAATATACATGTGTTTTCCCTAGGCCTTTTTTCGGCCTGCCACCTAATGCACTCATGACAGAGATTGAAATCTTTGTGAGGGGGTGTACAATTCCTTGTGCAGCTCTTGTTCAGCAAAAACAAACATTCAAGAATGTTGTAAAGATTAAAGGGCCAGTTACACCAAACCAAAAGAATCCAACACGATGCATTTAGATACGCCTACTCTTCAAACTTAATATGAAATGAAAAATCGGTCTAATGAGGTATGAGTTGTAAAACCATGCATAACCCCACGCTAGGAGTGTGTTATTGCGATTCTAACGTGACATTTTCATATATTTCACATTCCTGGGCCCGTATTCACAAATATTCTTATTCTTAGAATTAGTCTTATTCTTAGAATTTTTCTTAGAATCATCGTTTTTCTTAGGAAAATTCTAAGGATAAGAATTTTCCTATTCACAAAGATTCTTCTTCTTAGAATTATACTTATTCTTAGAATTATTCTAAGAATGTTTTTTATTCTTAGAATTTTTCTAAGAATAAGAATTTGCTATTCACAAAACTCTTATTCTTAGAATTTTCTAAGAATTTTATTTAAATCTAAGAATGACATATAACATGCTTAACTTAAGAAAAATAGCTGTTTTGATGATTATAGTGCAGCAACTGATTGCAAATCGACATTCAGAACAGAGTGTTACATATTAGTTGTCAATTGTGTGTACTGTAACGAAATGCCACCTCTTATTTTATTTTTAAAAAATCCAGTTTCCTGTTCACATAGGCCAAGATCTGTATTCTTAGAATTTTTCTTAGAATTACACTTAGTCTAAGAAAAATTCTAAGAATTGCATACATTTCCTTTTACTCTATATTCTTAGAATTATTCTTAGCTAAGAATTGTTTTGTGAATAGGATTTTATTCTAAGAATAAGAAAATTCTTAGCATAGAATTTTTCTTAGACTTAAGTGTAATTCTAAGAAAAATTCTGAGAATCTTTGTGAATACAGACCCTGGTCTTCTTAATATTTTTATGAAGATTTGTAGGGCGAAATAAGGGATATTCTGTTCCTTTTATATGCGAAGAAAGGCAGTCATGGTAGAAACTGACAAAGGTGACAAAGAAACTGACAAAAGAGGATTCTTGTCAAGTTCATGTTTTTATATCAACAGCCAGGGTCATACTTCAAGAGGCCCTTATAGCATTGCTATTTGTGAAAGTCAGAGATGACAGCCTGTGATTAGATGCTAAAACTTGAGAGCCACTAAGCTAGTGAGGACCTCAAAATATGACTCAAGGGTTTATATTCTTAAACATTTCATCAGATAGATGGTAGCTTCATAACAAAAGAATCAAGTCAATTCTCCAGGGTGTGATTAAACGGATTACATATTGCTTAATAGCACAGTTAAAAGAGACGTAAAGGCTCCACCTGTGCTTAATTTGATTAAACACCTCCATTAATTAATATCCCCTAAGTAATATTTGAAAAAACAAGGAAATGAAGATTGGTTAACAGATAATATAGAATTATAAAAATGGAATTAACTCTGGTTATCTATTGTTCCAAGGGGGCCACCGTGGTGCAGTGGTAACACACTTGTCCTCCGCGTCTGAGGTCAGTGGTTAAAACCCCGGACACTAGGTGGGAAAGATGATAGTTTCTTACTGATGGTCGGCAGTTTACAGTACAAAACCTTGATCAACTGTATGTACTGGTTTTCTCTTCCTATCATGATATGATGGCTACAGTGTTGAAAGCAATATTTAAAACCAAACAAATAAACATATATTGTTCAAGCAATAGAAAAAAATAAATTTAAATAGCAAATTCTTCAGCATTTCTAGATCTGGTTGGTCTCAGAATATTTGAAACTTACACAGTTGTGTACAAGATACGCTTTGCATTGTAACCACTTTTAAAGCAAAATAATTAAATGTATATACAAGTAAACAAGGTTCAAATTTGTTTTGGTCTTTTGATCTACATGTGCGAACTGGAAACCAATCGGTAACACAAGTAGTGAACTAGAGTAGTGAACAATTCACAAAAATCCAAGTGATCTTGTGGTCGAAATAAAATATGAAACTGAATAACTCAGAATAAAGATGAACAACTGTCAATTTGTAATGCGTTTACAATTTTTTTAAGAAGTAATTTGTTCCTTTTATGAATGTGTTAGACAGTAACATACAGTTTTAAAATATAAATATTTGCACCTAATTTTTTACCTATTTTTAACACTAAAATACTGCAGGGATTGGCTGTCTGTGTGACCAATGTTCATTTGTAAATGATTCCCTCTCTGTGTTAAAATGTATGAAGATTTAAATATGTGAGATTTGAGAACAAATACACCAAAGACCATAATGATCAAGAGCAAATAGATTGAAAAGTGTCAACAATTGGGCAAATTTGAAAAAAAGGTTTCAAAAAGCACATTACACCTTTTTGAACCGCACAGATGTAATGACCATTGGGGATTTCAATACACTATGAATATTAATTACAATATACGTAGCACTTGAATCGCATATCTCTGGGCTCTTTAGAAATGAATATTTATAGGAAGACCAAAAAATGTATAATATGCTGTGTTTCCACGGGGCACTGAATTGTAAATGTGACTTAGATGTCTATTTAATTGTTAAACTTGAATTATTTGTCACATTTTATTATGCATTCAGGTTTTTCTCTTTATCCATGGGTGTGTATTTTAAATATTTTTATGCCTCAGTTTATGTCTTATATTGACATAAAGCTAAGCTTTACAAATGCTAACTCTACCCCCCAAAAATAAACCGACGCTCTGGGCTGCCCAGATTTATTTTATTTTAAGTCAAATATACAAGTGATTAAGTCGTATATACGAGTTATTATATGGTATATTCGACTTGATATAAAATAAATTTTGACAGCCCAGAGCTTCCATATGATACTGACCCATGTTTCCAATATTTTAATTTTTATCTAACCACTAGTAAATGTCTTCTGGTTTATTTCTCTTTGAAAGTACTAACAGTAAAAATCAAAGTGGTTTCTGTTCTCTCCCCAAAATAGCACAAGCTTGAATGCAAAATCTTTTATGCTTGTTACGTGCCATGACAGGGATTTCTTTGAATTAAATAAACTTTCAGTCTAGAGACAGATCCAGCTTTGAATAAAGGTCAGGAGGTCACGTGTCGGTGATACAGTAAAGAATGCCCCCCCCCCCTGTAAAAATGCCCCCCCCCCCCCCGACCCACTAGTGCAGTCTTTCATAATACATGTCTAGGAAGAATGTACAAAAGATACTGGCCCAAGAAAATTACCAACAATGATCTTCACCAGAAAACATCAGAAACTCCTATGCAAGCAGAAGTGTATGAAAGAATGTAGAGATTGATGGGACATGTTCTAAGAGCCAGGAAGCATCACATAGGCAGCACTAGGGTTGACACCAGAAGGAAAGCGTAAACGAGGGGACCAAAAGAAATATTTAGGCACATAATAGAAAAGGAATTTCAAAGAGAAACTCTATGTGGAAAAAAGCAGAGAAAATAGCTAAATACTAAGACCAGTCCAAAAGTTTTGTCTTATGTGATTCAGATTACGAAGAGGATAGGTGGGGTAAATTTCAAGAATGATTTTTAAGGTACGATAACAACCTCACGCAGATTAGTTTTTTACTGAAAATTCTGGGAATTTACTAAGGCCTACGTTTTACAATTGTTGAATAATTATCTCCCGCTGCGGCCGAAGGCCGTGGTTGGGAGATTATAAAACGCCTTCTCTACGTCTGTCTGTCCGTCTGTGCATCTGTGTGTCCGTCCGTTCGTCACGTTTTTGCATAAACCTTAATATCTCATTCATTTATAAAGATATCTTCACCAAATTTGCAGGGAATGTTTATGGCTATGAAAACCTGTATCTGAAAAATTTTAGCCTCATTTTGAAAAATAAAATGGCCGCCATAGCTAATTGTTTGAAAGTCATAAAGGTGCTCTAAATCTTGAAAGATTCCAGCTAGCTTCATAAAATTTTCACAAAAGCTATATGGCTAGAAAAGCTAGCCTGATAGTAATTTTGGCCTAGTTCAAAAAACAAAATGGCCGCCATATCACATGTTTAATGTCAAACAGGTTATCCTATTAAAAAGGCCTTATATCTACCCAAATATTTCTCCAAGAGGTTCGGAATGTGAAAACAACTTGTAGGAAGTCACAGCTAGGGAATCTTTTCCAGCTGTTGAATTTGACCTTTGACTCCTGCTTCAAGGTTAAATGAGGTCGTCACACTAAAACATCCTTATTTCTCCCTTATTATTGGTGCTATGGCTTCAGAATATAAAGACAGACCATCAAAAGTCCTGGCCTTCAAATGTTTTGTCTGAGAAAAATTTAGGACTTATTTTGAAAAACAAAATGGCCGCCATAGCCAATTATTTAAAAATCATTAAGATGCTCTAAAACTTGAAATATTGCAGCTAGGTTCATCAAATATGCGCAAAATATATATGGCAAGAAAAGTTAGCCTGATAGTAATTTAGCCTACTTTCAAAAGCAAAATGGCCGTCATATCACATGTTAAATGGGATTAACCTATTAAAAAGGCCTTATATCTCCCTTATCATTGCTACTAGGGGCTCAAAATGTGAAAAAAAACTTATACAAAGTCAAGGCCTGAGACTATTTTCCAATTGCTGGCTTTTACCTTTGACCCCTTCTTCAATGTCAAGTGGGGTTATATCTTACTACAAAGGCCTTATATCTCCTTTAGTTCTCCATTATTACTAATTCTAAGGCGGGAGATAACCGCTGCGGCAGTGGCCTTGTTATATATGTAATGGTTTTATACATGTAAATAAATATAATTAACTGTATATAATATATATCATTACATATAGTTAAATATGATTGTTGTAAAACCTGTTAATGTATTAAGTAAAGTAGTACTGGGGTGGGACAAAACGGGCCGCACATAGTTTGGTTTCTGAGAGAGATGGTTTTCGATTCTATTGCAAGATAATGGAAAGATAATACAGTTTCTACTTGAAATCAGATCCCTAAATTAATCAATCAACACACATCTTACAAATCATACTTTTGCATGAACACTCCCGATTGTAGAAATGTTGAATTTTATGTTGAATTTAATGTCTACATTATTTCTGTGCTGAGTTGAGACTTGTACAAATTTATCAAACCAATCAACAATTTTCTTGTCTAAACAATGAGTGTTTCATGTCTATGTGAATTTATTGTCTTGAACCTCGTCGTGAATAGAAAGGTTGTGAAAAATGGATATTAATGTTTACATGTTGTTTTAAAGTTATCCTAGTCTAAATCGTAATTTTAAATCCACTCAACGA
Source organism: Sabellastarte sp. h YS-2021 (assembly GCA_964017235.1). Classification (NCBI taxonomy): domain Eukaryota; kingdom Metazoa; phylum Annelida; class Polychaeta; order Sabellida; family Sabellidae; genus Sabellastarte; species Sabellastarte sp. h YS-2021. The sequence continues at coordinate 87,004,055 of OZ024934.1, forward strand.
TAATTTAAACTTGATATTTACTGTAAAGCTAATCAAGTCATAGTATGAACATGCATTTCAAGTAGCAATTGTATGGAGACTCAAAAGAAACATCATGCTATTCACTAAACAGGTTGTTCACTGTCTTACAAATTGTTCTCTTTACGTCACCATCAGACCAGCAAGACTGAGTACAGATTGAGCAGATTGAGAATAACATTAAGTGTACAGTACGAATCACACAGAAATATGCAATTTTTTATGTTACATTACCCTACGTCTTTTTTTTTTTTTTTTTTTTTTTTTGGGGGGGGGGGGGGGGGGGGGGGTATTGATAGAAATTTTAAAGGATAGTCAGTTTTCAATATTAAATAGAATGGACTAGTTTATTAACTTTATCAGAGGATAGATTTCTACTGAAATAAAATATTTGATTTATTTTGATTCTTTGGCAATGCATTATAAAGAATCATGATTTTGGGGGGATGAGCGTTCTGACAAAGTAAAAAGAGGTATTTGTAATAAATGATTTCCTGCCATTGATAGAATCTAACAAGGTACCAGACTGTACCCACATTAGGAAATGTATCTTCAAGGTATTTTAAGTATGTCGGATGTTTTCTCACCTTCTTACAGTGGTTACGTAAAAACCGTGCGCATTTTTGATTGACAGGTACACTGCCTGCTGAGTTTGTCTCTCAAGAAAGGTTTGTTTTGCCAATTGCTCTCCTCTCTGAGAAAAATTCGGGGGAGGAAAAAAAATCTCAGATTTGAGGTGAAAAAACTCGATAACTTTCATGAATCTAAAGTTTGTTTGTGCATTTTAAAATTTCCTTCATATAAATTTATATTTTTGAATAGATTCCATGTATGAATAATAAAATTATCTGAGTTGTGTTTTCATCTATATTTTAGTTATTAACGAACAAGGTCAGTGGCTCCAAATCTTGTATGGATTTCTTACTAGAGATTTATTTGTTGATTTAAGGGTTAGTCATTAAATACATAGCATTTTCTAGATCTATTTAATGTTATTGGTGAATATACAATTTCTTATTATAGAAGTTAATCTATTTTAACATCTTGGTCCAGTTTATGTAAAGTCTTTTAAGCTGACTTCACTTTACATATTTCATATTCAAAAGGTATACTGTGTTGAATATACAAAGCGAACAAAATAGAAGCCCAACAAACCTATGCAAGATTTAACCAAATCTCTACATACACATGTGGCTGGCTTTTAAAAATCTGTAACATTTCGTGTCTATTCACTCAGAAAAAAAATCAGTTCAGTAAAAATATAGATTCACACATATGTTTGAACAAATAAAACGTTGACATAAATTATTTAAACACACAATACACAGATATCTATCTGTATATGTTCCCACATTTTGAAAATTACACCCCATTGGCTAAACAGTGAGCAAACAGGTTCAGCCTGGCGGCTAGTAATGATGACATACTGAAGTAGTCTGCTATAAAAACCTCCCTGCATTCAAATTGCTTTTGACTGTGTTGAATCAATCATCACTGCCGGTCAGATCGAGGGCCTTATGAAAGTCAATGAACTGATCTTTTTTCTCCAGTTCTTGTTGGACATTGATGAGTGTCACTGGTTTTTTTCTCAGTCATCGTGGATGTTTTTGTGGAGCTAATATAAAAGCACAATTTCAATTAAAAGCTTATTTTAATACACGTTTGCTACTGTGTAAATGTGATGTTGTAAAAATTGCCGTCTAGTTACCAGTCTAAGCATTAAACTCAGAAAATGGAGACATGAAAAGGTCTGTGTACAAAGAATTGAAAAGGGTGGATATGTTTTCCAAGACATGCAATCTGTACCAAGAAAAATTCAGTGACTTATATGAGTCACATAAATTGTTGACAGATTAAATTTCAGTTCGTGTAAATGTTTACAGAATGACTATTTAGGTAAATAGTCTGCAGGATAAAATGTCCTGATGTTGCATCAATGCCACAACCTTTATCAGTTGTCTGGACATTAGCTGTAAGCAATCTTCAAATTGGTAGTGGTAATAACTATTATCATTCTTTCTGTTTGAGTAATAATACCGTTGAACCGTCAGCAAGGGTCCATGCTTAACTGGACAAGAGCTCAGTGGTCAGAATTTACTATGCATGTCTTCATAGAGGTATTGGGCTGTCAGAATGTGTCATGCTTATCTGGACATAAGCTGAATTGGTAGAATTTATCATACATCTGTCTAGCTGTGAGATGTGAGAGAGAATCGCCCATATTTGCTGAGAGTGTAAGTTGATATAGTCCCACAGTACACCCTGGATCAGACTGGGACCAACTCGGGACTCTATTGATTTACGCACTCCATGTGGGATGTCAGCTTTTGCATACAGAGAAGACAAGAAAATACCGACAACGGTCATGAATCAGAAATGTAATTTTTCATATTACTGTTAACTGAATGCATTGTATGGTAAAATAAATTTGTGAGATGAATCAGGTTGCAATAACATAAAAAAGTATCGGTTCAAAACATTTCTTCATAAATATTTTCAACGTATAGAAATATAGCTGGAAAGGAAATGCTTGCAAGGAGTCCATAAATATTTCTGTCTCATTGTAAAATATTTAAATGGGTATCTAAAATAAGCAAATTTATTTAGCAGTAACTTTATATTGGTTATATTGTGACGGGTAGTTGGAAAGGTGGAGGAAACCAGCGCATACAGTTGGTTAAGCTTTTGTACTGTAAACTAACAACCATCAGTAAGCATCTGAGGTCAGGCCAGAAACTAAAACTCCAATCTCAGATCTAGAGTTTGTTACAACTGTAACACCGAGGACCCTATACAAAATAAGTACTCCTGTGAAATTTTGGAAGCTAAAATGTGTTATACTCTGAGAATGTCTCGTTAAATATATGCTTACATCTATTCTATTAAGACCCGAAACACCATCAATGATATTAGCTGAAACTATGCTACCCCCTATGCTGATGATGTCACAATTGACTGCAGGTTATGATGACGTCAATGCAGTCAGTGTTGACGTCATCCATGTTAGGGGGGCTTCTAACAATATTTTCAGGCCTTAAATCCGATAGAAAATAAGATACATGTATAATTATTAATGCAATTAATTTTGCTAAAATTCCACTTTCATCATTTTATATATCGTAGATAAAGGCATGTAGTTTGGAGAAATCCATTATGGTTTGATGTGGCCATGTGGTATGGAAAATGACGGTATCAAAGAATAGCATATTTAGATGGATGATTGAATCTTTCTCAAAATTCAGATGACCATGTAAGCGAAGTTTTAATTTTTTCTCTCGGTTATTTATAATTAAAAATTATGAATTATTCCTGGAACAATTCATTTAACAATTACAACATTTATAGACATCATAGAATTAAGAATAAAAGCAATCAAAAATTCCAAGAATAAGTAAAATTGCTAAGACTAGAAAGCAGAGTGCAGACCTCTGCTAAGGAAGTTGAGCATCTCCATGTTTTAATTCCACCCAAATACTCTATTTTAAAAGTTTTTAATCTTTATTATTGGATAGCATCCTAATTTTATTTTAAGCTCCATTATTGGATAGCATCACAGTGATAATCTCAATCAAAACACAAAATCCTTGATAATGAGACCTTTGAAAATTCAAAACAAGAGCTCTCCGATGACAGCTGAGTGCAAAATGTTTGCAAAGTATATTACCCGATCATGGCTAAACTTAGATCAGTTCTTCCTTGTAACAGTGTTGATGCTCCCTAAAAATTTTACAACCATTCCTGCAGTAGTTTTGGAGTTATGCTGCAACAGAATGAGCAGTATACTTTGCAAAAACTTTATGAAGTAGCAAGTGCACTTGGAGGGGAGCTGAGTGCAGACTTTGCACAATTTTGTGCATGATTGGAGTAGGCCATTAATTTGCTCCATTGATTTCTATTGTAATGTAACCAAGAAATTGCTCCAGAATATCAAGAATATTGACCCAATCATGGCCAAATTTGAATCAGTTCTTGCTTGTAACAGTTCTGATGCTCCCTAATTTTGAAGTTATGCTATTAACAACAAAAAAACACTTATAGATAAGCAAACAGATTGAGTAACATACTTTGTAAAAATTTTGCAAAATAATAAATTATTTTGTATCCACAATATGACTCTCGTCTTTCCCCATATTTATTCACTTTGTCCTTTGGTCAGGCCCTACCCACATAAAAATTTCATTGGTATGCATTCATTAGTTTTGGAGTATTCCCAAACACAGATGGACAAACAAACAGACACACCAAAAAACATAACCTCTTGGTGCGTGTAACAAAGGGATGTTAGTGACTGCTCATCCAGTAAAGCTGGAACCAATACATTATTTGGAAGGTTTAGGATTTATAAAATTTATTCCCACCTCTATGGTGGGGCCATGATGATGCAGTGGAAACACTTGCCTCCCACCTCTGAGGTTGGCAGTTCAAACCTGTAGCCTATATGTGGGAAAGTTGGTAATTGCTCACCTATGGTCGGCAGTTTACAGTGGAGAACCTTGACCAGCTGTATGTACTGGTTTCCTCTGCCCACAAAACTACCCATCGTGATATGACCTGTACAGTGTAAAAAGCAATGTAAAACGCAAAATAAATAAATAAACCCATTACTACGATACTAGGTTTCTATCCAGCTTCTGATAACAGGCGAGAAACACTTATGGTCTACCCTGATGTGAGCTAAACTACTGAAGGAAGACACATAACCCCACTTTTACAGTCATCTCTGAGCATAGATCCATACATATAGTCCTGGTGAAAGACTCTAAGACAGTCTATCTGGGATACATAAGACATGTGATATATTTACCTTAGGTTCCGATGCTATAAAACCTTGCATGTGCTTAATTTTAAGTAAGAATTCATGGTTGGCTTGATTTAAAGAAGAACTTCAAAAACTCGTTTTGTACAAATACTGGACTTTTATGCACATGGGCCCATTACAGTAATAAATTGCTGATTATTAACTTTTTTAAACAGAAAATATGTCAGTGAATCAAGGCACGTGAAATGACCAAATGAAAAATTATACTAATCACGGGTCTGAACAACAGACTACTTTTCACATTTGATCTCTTGTCCTGAAATTTGTCTGAAATTCCTCGTAAGTGTAACAATAAGAAAGCTGTTGAGTCTTACTTTGCCGATGCTTGCGAAATTTTGCTATGAAATGATATAAAATGATAAACTTTAAAAGGTCAGAATGGTTAAGACTTTAAATAAAAAACCCAGTCTTTCAAACTTTATAAACTGTAGCTGAAGTGATCAGGTAAACTGAAAGAAAGCATTTTGCCTTTCTCGTATACAGTATGCATAAATAAATCTGTGATAAAACTAAATCTTTTTTGTGAGGTTTTCCATGAAACTGAATTAAACATGTATTCCTCAATAAGTTGCTGGATTTGAAATTTTAAAAATCTGTGATTAGTATATCTGATAAGTTTTCTCTTTTTAGACTAGTTTTTTTTTAAGCACTAGTTGTTATTGTTTCCAGAACCAGAATTACAGTTTTTATTTACATTTTACAATATTTTTGAAAGACTAGCATGTCATTACTTGGTCTATTCAATTGGGTTTGTAAGTGTATTGTTTTTATCCTTCCTAGTATAATGAAGACATAAGAATCCATGCTTTATTTATTTGGGGTTTTATGTCGCTTTCAACACTGTACAGGTCATATCACGACGGGTAGTTGGAAGGGCAGAGGAACCCAGTACCTAGAGTTCGTTAGGATTCTGTACTGTAAACTGCCCACCATCGGCAAGCAACTACCAGCTTTCCCACTCGAGGTAGTGCTGGGAGTCGAACCCCAGCCTCAGAGGTGGGAGGCGAGAGTGTTACCACTCTGCCACCATGGCCCAAGAATCCATGCAATTATTTAAAGTCTGAGAGTTAGATCAAAACACTCGATAAATAGGCAGCTTCATTTCTTTTTGCAGAAAAAAACTGTAATGTAGCCACCCTGGAGAAATTGATAATGATGTGTGAATTAAGGTAGAACAAAAAAAAATATCAATCACTTTCATAGCCATGTGTGATTCTCAAGAACTAAACTATGCACGGTTTTTCACACATAAAACATCTTCATATAAATATGTTTTCACGCAAAATCTGAATAATTACACTTTGTATGTGTATATTAGAAAAACACATTTTGAACATGTGTGCGCAGACATATGTCCACAGGCAAATATATGCGTCAATAAATTGTAATCAGAATTTCAGATGGTTTTTCAAAACCTAGATAAAAAAGGGATCTTCTGTATCAATGAATATGCAAATGGACCAGCTTTGATTGGTCAAAGGGTTAAGAGCCTTAGGCGGGACTTGTTTTAGATTGACATCTAAAAACATAAGTAAATCTGCAGCTATTTGAGACCATACTAGTCTAGTTTAATGCTCACGTTTGTACCAGATCTTCTTAAAATATGTGCACAAATATTTGTTATTTTTGTGAAGCATCCTTCCGTATCAGGAAATAAAAGCTCATCAAACAGATAGTCTCATCTCTGTCTTTGCATCATGCTGATGTGGAAGTTAGTGTATGCAAGAGTACACAAAAAAAAATATTTATTATGTTATCTGAAATTATCCCCATTTACAAAGGAACCTGAACCTTTTGCAAGGCTATGAACATGCATAGATATTGTATAATTTTATCTCAAGCATGTACCAAACTGTGATCACAAGAACATCTCACGATCACAAATTAATTATTTAACCATTATGGTATATTTAGCCAAATATTTATAACGAATAATATTATCAATCTTCAGGATGAGGAAATATTTTTAGGCTTTTCGAGTGATAATAGAAAGATATATTGTGAACAATGTTTTGAAGCCCATATCAGTTGAAGGGTTCTCATTTGATACCCATGTTAAGAAGGTGTTTGGTGGTGTTTTGTATAATCTCAGTCACAGTCAGGAATACAAGCTTGTAACACTGTCGTGGACTATTGTTATACTCTATTCAGAAATTTCTCCATATCCAACATCAAGGTGTTTGGTGATGTTTTGTATAATCTCAAGACACAGTCAGGAATACAAGCTTGTAACACTGACGTGGACTACTGTTATGCTCTATTCAGAAATTTATCCATATCCAAAACCAAAAACTAACAATGTCTCCAAACTAGCCAGGCTAGAATGACAAAGAAAATTGTAACAGCTGTAAATTTTCTGGAATCTGACCTGTTCTTAATGACCTACACTAGGTGACTATTGAACTATAGTCCATTTTTAAAACTCTCACACTTCTGTACACTGTCTTTTTTACTAAATTATTTTAACCCCTAACTTACTCAAGAATCGTGTACCTACAACTACAGACTAACAAACCTGTCTGAAATTACCTAAAGATTCTAGTTATTTTATTCACTGCACAAATCTAGAATAGCTTTGCATTTGATTCTCCAACTTTGTTGCAATCAGCACCCTGAAGAGGTCTGAATAGTGGTTTTCTCTATCACCTCTGTCAGGTACAATTCAACGGGACACATCTTGAGTAAAGCCTACCCTCTAAAGCCCTCCTGTATCCCCAACATCTCTGGTGTTGGCCTGCTATGTCTCTGGATTCTGATCTTTTCATTTTCTTTTTAAATACTTCTAGCACCTTTCAATCTGATGTATGATGGAGATTAAGTGCTATATTTATTTATTTGGGGTTTTAAGTCACTTTCAACACTGTACAGGTCATATCATGAGGGGTAGTTGGAAGGGCAGAGGGAACCAGTACATAAAGTTGGTCAGGGTTCTGTACTTTAAACTGACGACTGACGGTAAGCAACAACCAGCTTTCCCACTGGAGGTCGGGCTGGGAACTGAACCCTGTTCTCAGAGGTGGGAGGCGAGAGTGTTACCACTCTGCCACTGTCACCCCGATTAAGTGATATAAAAGTACATATTACAATAACACCAGGTAATGAGTGTTGTGATTGTAAATTTCCACTCTCATCAGCAATAGCCAACAGAACAAAACTTCAACAGCTTAAAATTGTATTTATTTAAGTACAAACATTCATTGTTCAAAGTATTTTGTCAATATTAGTTTTACACAAATGATTGACAAATCAAATTGATATTTGTGAGAACTGAAAAAACTCTTTTATTTAACATTACGTTTTTCATCATACTCATGTGTAACCAAATACTACACAAATACCTAACATTGTAGGTTATATAAGAAGATACAAGTCACAATTTCAACTGCTCATTAATATAAGGTGCATACATATTTGATTTCCTATTTGAAAACTATTTGAAAACTTGATCAATTAGTTATTTTTAAAATCAAACACTCAAAGTTATTCTCACCTCTTTAATTAAGCAAATCAATTAAACACACACACACAGTCTTTGGGCAAGTTAGGATTACCTGATTACTTGAAGAAACTTAATAGAATGTCCTTATTACTCCCTTTAAAGATTGAGACTTTCGGGGGCAGTGTCCAGGCATTGGCCCAGTCAGTCCTACTCCAACCTTAAAGGCTGGGTTGGGTACCAGACCAGGGGTTGCTATGTTGGGGTCATCAGGGGTCTCAGCCCTTAAGGCAGGGAGGTTTTTAAATTCATTGGCTGAGGCTGCATCACCTGGCATTTCCCTCCAAAAATTTCTGGGAATGATCATTATGTGACAAGAATCTGAACAGTCAACAGGGACTTTTTGATATTCTGAGGGGCTGCAGATTCTTGAGTTATACTTACGAACTTATTTTTTACAAGTTTTAGGACATTTTACTATTTTACTGTTTTATCTGCATGGAATGAACTAAACCTTATTGTGATTGTGAACCAGTTGGACTAATACTGTAAACTGTGATAGTGGTGCTTTGGAGAAGGCTTTCTACTGCTCTAGTTTGACAACCTCAGGCTTGGTTCCACTTGCCCGATGACTGGGCCCTTAAGGGATGGTCTAACCTTATTCTTGGCTGTATTGGCCACTTGTCATTTGGCTGAGATTCGAATTTCGAATATATAACGAACCAAGCGCTGAAAAGGTCACACAAGAGCACTGAGAGCTCTAGTTTTGTATTTTCAGTGACATTTCAAAAACAATCGTACTTTCAATAAAACAAAATAATAATGGGAAAGCAAAAGAAACTGTGTTGGAAGTGTAAGGGCAGGCATCTGGCCCCCACTGGAGCGAAGTGTGAACAGTCGGGACTTTCTGTTAATGCTGTTGGTAGTGTAGTCACAGACAGTGGTGCTGGGTCTGAGGGGGAGATGGACTCGTACGTTATTCCCAGCACCTCCAAGGCGGCAACAGGCAGTAATGCACAGTACAAGGAAGAAGGCATACAGCATCTGATACTGGAGCAGCTACAGAGGGTCAATCAACGACTGGACAAAGTAGAAGACAGAATGGACAAGGACCAGCGGGACAGCAAGGACAGGAGAACAGAGAAAAGACCAAAGAAGTTAAGTAGTTTTTCTAATAGACATAAACCAAAGCAAAGTGATAGTTCTCAGACTAGTGCTGAGTCTACTGACGATGATCAGGACATTCATAGTTTGCATAGTATTAGACAATCAGGGAAAATCCAAAGGCAGGTTGACGCCAGGATTAGAGAGTTAGAGCAACAAAGTCAAAGTTCAGGTAGTGTGGGTAAAATCAAATCAAAAAGAGGTGGAAATGTAGAGGTTGTTGTTAAACATAGAGTGGCTTGGCCACATGAGTCAATTTTGGGGGGTGTCACAAGGTCTCGAATGTCTTATGACCAATTGACAATGTCTCAGTGGGTGCAGGGGTTTTGCAAAAACATTCTGGATGAATCGGATAACAATACTAGGGAAAAAATGATACAATACATGGGGGAATTAATGGAAGACGCCACAGACTTCTCGTGGCAGGGAGCCAAGGCAGCCCATGCGAATTTGAAAGGGAGGGGGACAAATTGGGAAGACACAGCTCGAATTGATAGGATTAGGAGGGCGCATGCTCAGAAACATACTCCTGGGGTCAGAAATTGGGCAAAAAGTGAAAAAATTCAGAAGCCATGGTACTGTAAACAATTCCAAAATGGGTCCTGCACGCATAATAGAGATCATGAGGTCAATGGGAAGTTGCATAAGCATATTTGTTCATTCTGTCTATCACAGGGCCGATGGTTAGGCCATGCAGAAAAAGACTGCATTTTTGCTAAGAAATCCAGTACAAAAAACGAGTAGATAGCTGTCCTTCCAAAAATACTGGGAGGGGCAGCAATACTAGCACATGTCAGTCAAAGAGTATCAGTGATCATGGGAGAAAATGTTTGTTTCCATGTACAAGTGTCAAAGGTAGCGTTAGTCAAGAGGTCAAGGTCATATCGGGACAGGAACACAGTTCGTCTGTTGTTCAGAGCTCTCGCAAGTTCTACAGTAAAAAATACACACCTTCAGAGGTGGAAAGTTTACTGGTTCGTCCTCTCTATCAGTCCTTTCGAACATTCAATACAAACATCTCCACCAAAATAGGTGCAAAAGCATTCAACAACTCAAGTGTCAGAAAAGGCAATAGTATTGCAAGAAGTAGGGTGTTCTGGAACAATGGTCACGCCCAAATAGCTAAAAATAAGGACCAGGGCCCAGAAACACTGGGTATGAGTCTCGAGGCCATAAAAGGTACCAATGTAGAAGGGGTAATCAATGTGGCCAGTAATGAGGACACCAATGAAAACACAGAATCAAATCAAGGGGTGGTAGATCAGAATCACGGTGAGCACAATAGAACGCAGTCTGAGGTTGCCACCAGGGGGGGTTGTGTCCCTGCTAGTGAGATTTGCAGTACAAAGTCCTCAGTTGACACAAGAAACCACACATATGACAAGTTTGCCAATTCCATAATATATGATCAACATCAGCCTGAAAAACCAGTTCAATGTGACGCTTATGACCTATGGCGTCATCAGTCAAAAGTTAACTTTGGATATATACCCCTATCTGACCCCGTCATGCCCAATAATACAGACATATCCACAAAAGTTATTGCAGACCCAATTGAGCTTCATAAGGAAGTCAAAAAACACAATCTCCCCAACTACCTGGGGGCGCGTATCCCTGTAAGATCTCAATTGAATATCAGTCACTGGGAATCAATGCTGAGTGAATATTGGGACAAGCAGTTATTAGAATGCATCAGATTTGGTTTTCCCTTAGGCTTCAATAGACTGTGTCCCCTCAGACATGATATTGGAAACCACAAATCGGCTATGGAATTTCCAGAGCATGTAGACAAGTACATAGAGGAGGAACAAAAATTTGGGGCCATCATAGGGCCATTTGAGGAAGCCCCCATACCAAATTTGCACTACTCCCCATTCATGACCAGACATAAGCCGAACTCAGAGACTAGGAGAGTAATTTTGGACCTAAGTTGGCCAAGGGGGGAATCAGTGAATGCTGGCATCGAAAAAAATGGCTATGCAGGCAGTGATTTCAAACTGACCTTCCCAACAATTGACGAACTTACGCAAGAACTCACCAAAATTGGCAGAGGTGCACATATTTTCAAAGTAGATGTAAGCAGGGCTTTCAGACACCTGTGCGTCAATCCCAGGGATTATGACCTGTTAGGCGTTACGTGGGGCGCAACGTTCATCGACACCAGAATTCCGTTTGGGAGTCGCCATGGCAGCCAAAATTTTCAGAGGGTCAGCGACGCAGTGCGTTACGTCATGCGTCAACGTGACGTAAATGTCATAAACTATATTGATGATTTTCTGGGATATGGTACGCCCAGCGTCGCGCGTCAATCTTATGACGCATTACTTGACGTTATGTCATGTCTCGGTCTCACGGTCAGCCAGAAAAAGTTGGTCGCACCAACCACAAGGGCTGTATGTCTTGGCATACTCATTGATACCGAACAAGGTACCGTAGCGATTCCGCCTGAAAAACTGGAGAATATCAAATCTATGGTCAAAGAATGGAAGGGCAAGCAGCATTGCACGATGCGCCAATTACAGTCGTTACTGGGCACACTACTGTACGTCCACAAATGCGTTAAGCCTGCAAGGTATTTCCTCAACAGGATGCTGGGGACATTACGCAACGTCAGCAACCCAGCAAGGGTTAACCTCAATGATGATTTTCAGAGAGACCTAGCCTGGTTTGACAAGTTCTTACCTCAATACAACGGTGTCTCCATGTATGCACATAGGAAAACTGACTCTATCTTAGAGCTAGACGCATGTCTAACAGGCCTGGGGGGGCGTTGCGACAACCTGGTATACCACCTCCCAATAATGAAGGGTTTTGCAAATTTAGACATCGTCCACTTGGAAATGGTGAATATTGTCATGGCCTTGCGTTTGTTTGCTCGTCTGTGGTCTGGAAGCAGGGTACTGGTCAGGTGCGACAACGACGCCGTCGTTAAAGTCCTCAATGCTGGCAAAGCCAGAGATCCCTTCTTAGGTGCATGTGCACGCAACATCTGGTACACAGCTGCCCTTGCAGATGTAGATCTGCAGTACACACATGTATTGGGAAAAAATAACACAGTAGCAGACTTGCTGTCCAGATGGCAATATACTGAACAAAATACTATGCAATTGAGAAAGTTTATACAAAACCCAGTCTGGTTGCCAGTTGATATTAGTATGATAGATGTTGACTATACATTGTAACAGCCAGGGCTTCAGATACTATACTTTGTATTTTCAGACAACGCTGCCTTGACAGAATATGCCAGAAAAGCTTCAGTATGCACCAAGGCAGCTTTCAGGCCAAGAACTGTCAAATGCTACAATATGCTGTTTAGATCTTTTGTGGCTTTCTGTATGATTATGCATGTAGATCTGAGTAATGTTTCTGTGTCTGAGGCTTTGTCGTATTTGGAATTTCTGGTGGAAAATGCTGTGACTGTTAACATGATAAGTAACCATGTGTCAGCCATTAAGGCCATGTCAATCATATATGATGTTCCATATGGGTCTTGGGATCACCCCAAGATCAAATATTTCACAAAATCTTTAAAGCTACACAGGCCACTGGTCCTGCCCAAGAGAAATATTATAAATGTCAAAACGTTAAAATCCATGATATCATTTTGTCAGCAGTTCAGAGAGGCTGTAGTATTTAAAGCGGTCATATTGACTGCATTCTTTGGTTTCTTTCGCCTTTCAAACATTGCACCTCATGCAGTGGCAGAATTCGACTGCTCTCGCCATTTCACAGGGGGGGTATTCTTTCTAGAGAACGAAGTAAAGCTATTGCTCAAATGGTCAAAGACCTTCCAAAATCGGGACCAGTATAAACTGGTAGCACTGCCTAAACTAGCCCCTTCACCCCTGTGTCCTTACCAGGCCCTCAAGGGCATATATGCTCTGTATGCTCCTGGATGTAATGAACCCCTGTTTCAAATTCGATCGGCTTCCGGTTGGCAGGTATTGACTGACTCTAGGGTCAGAAAGACATTGTCGCAAATCAACAAACTCATGGGTTTACCAGGTAATTTCTATACCTTCCATGCCTTCAGACACTCAGGTGCCTCTCTGGCTTATGAGGCTGACATCCCTGTTAAGGAAATTAAGGAACATGGCACCTGGGCGTCTGACAGCGTCTGGAGGTATATTCAGCCCAGCCAAACTGCTGGACAGCAAGTGTCTCAAAAATTCAGAAAGTTACTGCATGGTGGAGTATAATGTCACTACCCCTACCTGCTTTTGGGGTTTGGGTAGTTTTTGTAATGTCAATATGTGGGGTTATACATAGAACGCACCACAAGAACCAGTTTCTCCCTATCACTGATTATAATCAACAATTTTAATTTCAATCCCTTATATAGCACCAAATTGACCTCCAAGTTTGGCTTCAAGGTCAGAGCATGACCTATTCTCAGGGTCACTGCCAATCGACCTTAATATGACCTCAGAGGTCACGCTTGGGCCTCAAGGGGTCACAGCACAGACATAGGGCAAGGGGTGGTGACCTTTGGGGGTAGACAGGGTTCACCTGGGAAAGGTCAAAGCTTTGAACTATGTAGAAATCTGACCTTGGAAAAGTCAAAGTTTAGAACAGTGTTAAAATCTAGTCCATTTTACATGTAACTTTATTTAAGCCATCATTATAGTATCATCTATTTTATCCTGTGTATTTTAATAATGGAAATGTACATATACATATTAGTTGTCAGATTGTATATCACTTGTGTACGAAAAATTTATATACATATATATATAATAAAATTTTTAATCCTCTGGTGTTGCTTGTTGGAGTTGGGGACTGTCGGGGGCAGTGTCCAGGCATTGGCCCAGTCAGTCCTACTCCAACCTTAAAGGCTGGGTTGGGTACCAGACCAGGGGTTGCTATGTTGGGGTCATCAGGGGTCTCAGCCCTTAAGGCAGGGAGGTTTTTAAATTCATTGGCTGAATGATCATTATGTGACAAGAATCTGAACAGTCAACAGGGACTTTTTGATCCCACCCACCCTTTCCCTAACCTGGAGTGTTCACTGGAAGGTGGTGTGTCTCGCTAACTTCACACCCCTATTGCGCGGGGGGGGGGGGGCTCTGCAGCGTGCGCCAAGGCTGGTGAACAATGGCGTTCACGGGTTCGAGCTCTTGTTAGGCTTCAGGCTGCCTTCTCCTGACCTCCAGGTTATTTCAAATATTCCACCACATCTTATTTTTGCATCTGTCTTTCCTTCTGATGACCACGAAGTTAATAGGGATACCACACATTGTGGATAGAGGGGTAGTTTTTGTAATGTCAATATGTGGGGTTATACATAGAACGCACCACAAGAACCAGTTTCTCCCTATCACTGATTATAATCACCAATTTTAATTTCAATCCCTTATATAGCACCAAATTGACCTCCAAGTTTGGCTTCAAGGTCAGAGCATGACCTATTCTCAGGGTCACTGCCAATCGACCTTAATATGACCTCAGAGGTCACGCTTGGGCCTCAAGGGGTCACAGCACAGACATAGGGCAAGGGGTGGTGACCTTTGGGGGTAGACAGGGTTCACCTGGGAAAGGTCAAAGCTTTGAACTATGTAGAAATCTGACCTTGGAAAAGTCAAAGTTTAGAACAGTGTTAAAATCTAGTCCATTTTACATGTAACTTTATTTAAGCCATCATTATAGTATCATCTATTTTATCCTGTGTATTTTAATAATGGAAATGTACATATACATATTAGTTGTCAGATTGTATATCACTTGTGTACGAAAAATTTATATACATATATATATAATAAAATTTTTAATCCTCTGGTGTTGCTTGTTGGAGTTGGGGACTGTGTTACAGTTATTATAGAACAAGTATATCAAATTGAGCATCTGTAACACTTCATTCACGACTAACTGCACTATTGGTGTGGAGTGATCCATAGATTGCGGTTACCCTTCTTTTTTCTGGGTTTAGTACTTCTGGACTCTGTATTATTCAGACCACTACCACTTTCAGGTCTCACTTGTTGTGTCAAATCTGATGCCAGGGCCTGTCGCTGAGCATTCCCATATTGGCGGTACCTGAAATACACACACTGTATGATTACATTTGCAGCTAAAACAATTTCAAACACCAACATTTTGTACTCACAATTGAATTCATTTGAATTTATTAAAGTAGATATACAACAACGACACAATGACAGAAAAGAAAGATAAAATGTATATTTAAAATGATAAGAAATATACTATCAGAAGAAAACTTTTATTTTTATTAGTTTTACCTTTTATTTCCCGTCTCGGTGCCAGCAATGAAGATCTTCTTGGGTTTGGATATCACTTCTTCATCAGTGCTGCTGAAGATGACACAGTTGTTTTTATTAATTGAAAAATCTGTGTTTTTTTCGGGAGACTAGAAAACTACAGAAGTGGTGTGGAATGTACTTTCTATTACTCTCAGTAAAACAAAGGTCAAAGTTGGGGTTTTACTTCCCATTCAACAGCCAGGGTAATATTAGGACAGGTCCTCAGCATTGCCACTTGTCGGGTTTGAACCCACACAAAGGTGACTGACTGTGATTAGATGCCAAACTTGCTAACCACTAGGCCACATTAGAACATCATTAGAAAAACTGCTGAAATGCTTTTGGACTGGTGAGTTAGTGGTTGGACAGCAGGAATCGTTTAGAAAGCCATATTGGATTTATGTCACAAAGCAGTCCACTGTGGCAATAAATTTTAACCAAGGCTGACTGTGACAAATAATGACTTGTAAGTTCACAAGACTTATTTTCTCAGTGCTGTATAAATCCCTAGAGTTATAAAATAGCTTTGTTAACTGTATAATAGTTTACTACAGATACAAAATGCAAACATATACAGGGGGGACAGCGATTCGCAGGGGACAGCAATTCACCAATTTCTATTGTACTTCATTTAAAATTTACATCTACCATGATACTGAAGGAGCTTTATAGCACAGAATAGTTGCAATATATCTTGATACATTTCTAAGATTTTAGAAGTTTCAGTTTGAAGGATTATAAAGATTAACAAAACAATTTGTATGTCAGTAAAAAATATACCTAACAAACTGCATCTGACTGATGCAAAGAGCTGTTCTCCTAACTGTGTCTGGGGTCAATATAAATACTATTTATAACTTCATCATATCCTAGAATTCAATGAGAAGAATTGATCTTTAGCTTTAATTATTGTAAGCAAAGTATTTAACAGTCTTTGTAGCTTTTTGGGAATAGTATAAAATAATTGGCGAAATCCTGTTCACTTTGCAACAGCCCTAATTATATTGTCATAGGACCAGTTCCAAGAATGTATTTGTACTTATCACAAGATATAGTTTAGGATGCTACTATTATTTCATAGTTTGAGGAATCTCTTTTCATTCTGATAACTTTATAAAACCATACTGCATATTTGTTGTCAAGAAACTGCACTTTGGTGTTTTTATGGGCGAAATGCTGCCCCACCCTTGTATCTGATGAAGACTTCAGAGTTTTATAAGTGAATGATTTACTACAGACTATATACCTCTAGTTATACTATTTATTAAAAGTATTTTGAAATACATGGGTTAGCATATGGGAAAATTTATTTTAATAATTTAAATTATTAAATTTAACAGACATTATAAAATGGACACCTGCGCAGTCGACTGTTCCAATCTACAAACATGGTTGCACAACATAATCTCGAAAATAAAATTGAAAACAAACTAAATCAGTTAACATTGGATAAAACAGCAATAATCGTTTTATAATAGAAATTAACTACTTTTGCTTGGACTTTATTGGCGATTCAATCACAAAAATACCGTCTAAATAAAGGACTCGGGCCTTCGGCTCTCGTCCTTTATTTGAGGTCATTTTTGTGATTGAATCGCCAATAAAGTCTGCACATACGTAATTTATTTCTGCATCAAAATATCACAATCTGATCTTTTATAATTTAAATATGTACTGTAAAACTTTTCCAAAAATTTCATCATACAGGAATACAGCAAACTTTTATTTTGGAAGAATTTCTTGAAAAATTGACCCTCTTCATGCTAACCCATTGACAACTGAGTTACATTCCTGCAGATTTCTATACAAAAAAAATTGGACATTTTATTTTAAATGTAGCTTTTATACGCTACAATACCTACCTGTTGTAACCATATGCTTTACCGGTGGTTGACCATGGGAAGCTTCCAACTGGAGTAAAGTTGAAAACTATTACCCGTGAAATTCAGATAGACGGGGCTACCTGGAGTACTGGTCATGGGGAATGCCGGTGATATAGTACCGGTGCGGGTAAACATGCACCTGCTGGCTTGGCCACCTGACCTAGGGAACCTATCAGATTGCTCCCATGAGCACTTCCTCCTTTTTGTTGGAACCAAACCCTTTGCCCAGTGCAGTCTGGATCAAGCGGGGAGGACCAGGGAGGGCCTGTACTATGGTTGCAATAGGTAGGTATTGTAGCTTATAAATGCTACATTTAAAATAAAATTTCCAATTTTATTACGCTACAATAGTCCTACCTATTGTAACCATATGCTGAATCCCAGCATTTTGGATGGCTGGGAAGACTATACACTGGCTAAACAATTATATCTGGCAAAGGCAGCAACCATCACAGGTGAGCATCCGGAGACCAGGGTGAAGGAGGAAGCCCCCAATGTGGTCATCAGGAAGTACACATCAGGAACTGAGGGGAAATATCCAGCTCTTCTGAGGTTGAGGTGTGTCACCAAGGGTAAGAGAGGCGCCGTCTTGGTTCTCACCGCCAGCGCAGGCACTCCAAGCAGAAAAAATATCTAAAAAACAAAGTACACAAAGTACTATGAAATGTGATGTCAAGGAACATTTGATATGACATAAGAAAATTCTTAAGAAAGTAAGGTTAAGTAAACAGAGAAAGTTAAACTTAAATTATATTCTCAAGAAAATTAGAAAGAAAAAACTCCTGGTAACTACATGAGACACAGGTATTTCTGTGAAAACAGCAGGTAAATAAGTGAATAAGAGTAAAAATCAAAATTCAAGTTACCTTAAAAGGGGTGAAGACCCCGCTCTACGGTGTTAGAGGGTTCTGACACTCCCCATCTAGGTGGTTCCCGGCGTCGCGCCCCCGTCTTTTTTCTTCCCTGGAACTTGGTCGGAAGGAGGCATCACCTGCTGTACTTGCAATGAAGGTGCCTAAGTGGAAGGAGCCCTCTGATTGGTTTTGTCCGGCAAGATCTCTGAGGTAGAATCTGGTGAATGTGTTGTGTGATTTCCAATAGCAGGCTTGCATAATTTGATCCATGGAAATTCCCCCATAAAAAGCCTTGGAAGCCGCAAAAGCTCTGACGTCATGGGCCTTTACCCCTACAAGGTCCATGTCTGCATTGTCTACCTTGGTGTAGCAAAATTTTATAGTGTTTTAATCCAAGACGATATAGTGGAACACTGAATATCCTTAGAATGGCCCAATTTATAGGAGATAAACAATAACTGTCTACCCCCTCTGGAATCTTTAGTTCGGTCCAGATAACACTGAAGGGCCCTGACAGGGCAGAGTAGGACATCTGTGTCCGGAGAGTCTTGACTACACTTCAAGCCTGGAATGACCACTGGTGAGATAGATTGCGGTCCTTCCTTTGCTAATTGATTCTTGGCAATGAAGGAGGGAGAGGGGGACAGCTGGATCTGATCCCAGTCGCCCAGGCATAAAAGTCCATCTAGTGTCCAGGCATGAATCTCACTCCGCCTTTTCCCGGAGGTTAAGGCTAGTAAGAAAACTTTCTTCCATGTTAGGAATTTTAGAGCTGCTTCCTCTTGTGGTTCAAAAGGAGGCTGGGTGAGTCTCTGTAAAACAAGGGACAGATTCCACTTAGGAATGGACCCGAAACTCTTGGGTTTCTCCCTGTGAAAACTGGTTATCAGTCTGGCAATCTCGGGGTTAGTACTAATGTTTTGTTTAGTATTCCCAAGGGTATCTGCTATGGCTGTTCTGTAGCCTTCAATGGTGGAAGGGCATCTATTTAAGTCATTGAACAGATACCAGAAGAAGTTGCAGATGTCTCTGGAAAACAGTACACTTGGATGTGTAGATGGATCTTGGTTGAGAGTCTCTGAGGAGCAGCAATTCATTCTGCCACTTCTGCAGTGAAACCATGTTCTTGGAGTGCTGACTCCTAGATACCAGATGTAGAGGTTCAGGGATGTTGGGTTGGCATGGTATTGGTTGTTCAGTGGTTGTTTTAGCAGAGTGTGTGTGGGTGGTAGTTGTCTTGGAATGTCCAGAGACATTTCCACCAGGTCTCAAAACCATGGTTTTGTCGGCCAGCCTGGGGCTATCAGAATTATCCTGCATGTTTGTGATTAAAGTTTTTGTACAACCTTGGGCAGCAGGGCGGTGGGAGGGAACGTGTAAGCAACCATGTTTTCCCACGGAATGTTGAGGGCATCTACTGCCCATGCCTGATCATCCGGAATCGGAGAGACATATGTGGGAAGTTTTTTGTTCAGGCTGGTTGCAAACAGGTCCACTTGGGGACTCTCCCAAAGTTTGGAAATTTGTTTGAAGATCTGTGGAGACAGAGACCACTCTGTTGATTGAATCTGGTTCCTCCTTGAGAGGCTGTCCGCTATCACATTGACTGAGCCTGGTACATGCCTTGCTCTGAGTGTGACATTGTTTAGGTGACACCAAGTGAGGATTCTCCACATGAGAGCACAGAGTTCTGCTGATTTTGTGCCGCCCTGTTTGTTGATATAGGCCACCACTGAGGTGTTGTCTGAGGCGATAAGGACTTGATTATTCCTGCAATCTGTCTTGAAGAATTGCAGGGCCAGAAGAACCGCCTTCATTTCTAATAGGTTGATGTGAAGGTGCTTTTCTGATAGAGACCAGAGCCCTCCTGTAGAATTTTGACCTGAGTGAGTGCCCCAACCTGCGTTTGAGGCATCTGTAAATATCAGTTTTTCGTATTCCTTGGGGTGGAGATGTTCTCCTTGTAGCACATTTTGAGGGTCTAACCACCATTCCCCATGTCGTATCATCTTCTGATTCCAGGGGATCAGTGTGTCCAGAGGCATCGGATATTTCCAATGAGTTTTGAGATGCCACTGAAAAGGTCTCATATGCATCCTGCCCAATTTTACAGTCTTCTCCGTTGATGCAAGCAATCCAATGGTGGACATAAGAGTCCTTGCACTGATAACAGACTTCAAGGAGAGGCGATGGAACATCTTCTTAAGTTTGGTCCACCTGTCTTGCGTGGGCTTCACAAGAGCCAAATCTAGTAAATAGTGGTAACCCAGGAAGTCGAACCTCTGAGATGGTTTGAGTTCTGACTTCTTGAGGTTTACTATAAAGCCCAAATCCTTCACCAGCTTTAGTAGTTTTTGTGTTTGAACCGTGCATTGTTGTTCTGAGGGGGCACGGATCAACCAGTCGTCCAGGTATTGGTGGAGTCTGATTCCTGATTGCAAAGCTATCAGTTTTACCTCTTTTACTATACAGGTGACAATGAGGGGGGCTGTTGCAAGCCCGAAGGGGAGGCTGGTGAACTGGTAAGTGATGCTTTTGAAATGAAACCTGAGGTATTTTTGAGACTGGGTGTGAATTGGCACGTGTAAGTAAGCGTCTGTGAGATCTATAGATGTGACCCATTCCCCTCTCCTGAGGGAGGCACGTATGGACTCTGGGGTCTCCATCTTGAACTTTGGGATGGCCAGAAATTTGTTTAGTGAACTCAAGTCTATGACTGGCCTCCAGTGGTTGCCTGGTTTCGGAACCAGGAAGAGACGGCTGTAAAATCCCAGACTTTCTGGGGTATGAACGACTTCAACTGCGCCTTTCTGCAGCAGGTCTTGAATAGAGGTCCATAAGGCATTTTGTTTGTCGAAGCCTGCATAACTGCTGGTTATGCAGGGTACCCTGTATAGGTTTGGGCGTTCCTGAAGGGCAACTTGTATCCGTCTCTTATGAGCCCTGTGATCAACCGGTGGGACCGATGTTTTTCCCACTGCGGAAGGAATTGCCTTAGTCTGCCCCCCACTGCCCTGTACAACCAGAGTTTTCTCCCCCTCTGGTGCGGACTGTACACACGGAGTCTTTCCCCCTCCGGTGGGGGCTGTACACATGGAGTCTTTCCCTCCCCCCCCCACTTGGGGACTGTACACATGGAGTCTTTTCCCTCTCCGGTAGGGATAACACACTCAGAGTCTTCTCCCCCTCTGGAGGGGTTACAGGGACAACACAGTGTAAGGGATCTCCTAAAAGCATTGTCAGTTCTAATCCAGGGTTTTGTAAAGGTAGCACTTGGTATTGAGTGTCATTGAGGAGGTTGCTGCTGCTTGTTACCACCTGTGCTGCCTCTGCAGCCGCGACCTCTGCGACCACCATGTTCTCCTCTGCGACCACCTTGGGGTGGAGGCTGAAAGAAGGGTTGCTGCACCATATATTGTGGAGCCGGCATGGGTTGGTAGTAAACCCCTTGTGGAGCTTGTTGACGTGTATATAGCTGTAACAATTCACTAAAAGTGAGTCACTAGCAAGCCAACTTGACAAGATGGCTTCCAACAAAAAGAAGGAAGTGCCCATGGGAGCAATCTGATAGGTTGCCTAGGTCACGTGGCCAAGCCAGCAGGTGCGTGTTTACCCGCACCGGTACTATATCACCGGCATTCCCCGTGACCAGTACTCCGGATAGCCCTGTCTATCTGAATTTCACGGGTAATAGTTTTCAACTTTACTCCAGTTGGAAGCTTCCTGTGGTCAACCACCGGTAAAGCATATGGTTACAATAGGTAGGACTATTGTAGCATAATAAAATGGACGTCATACAGCAGAAGCTTTTAAATCCAACCGGCCAAACAAACAAAAATAATTAATAGCCGTTCAAATCGGCCACAAATGCCATAGCTACATATATAATAGGAAAACTTCCCGAATGACATGTACAGAAAAAATATATCACGAATGAAGATAACAATATTATATGAGTGTGAAGCACAAATATAAAATTGTTAATCGTCATGAGTGATATAGTGTTTTTTTCTGCATATGTCTGATGAGGGATGTTTTACTTTTATTATCCACCATTTTACATCATTTATGGTTTAAATAATACGAATATTTATTGGAACGTGAAAATGTCTGTCAAAAAGCGGTGGCAACAGTAAAGATAAAAACTTCAGTGTTTAACTTGCAATATCTGAGTCATTTCTGCATAGATTTTTTTGCAACAAACATGAGCAGAAGCGCTGAAAGAATACGTTTCTAATGACATATTATATATATTTGTAAGTTACATACTTTCTGATATATTGTTGAAAAAAGTAAATTTCAAACAAATTCTAATTACGTGGTCACTCTTACCACTTTAAAGTTAGTTGTACTGTAAAATTTTGCTCTGCTCAAGCTGTGACATCATACTTCCAACTTAAGCATATCTTTCTAACACCCCCACCACTTTGAACTGACTCATTGTCTAAAGTTTTAATATGTTGGTAATGTTATAGTGGTATTCATTGGACATGTATTTGATGTGTATTTTTGGAGGGTCATTTATGAGCAATTGATTTTATGTATTCTTCTGGTACATATTATAATTGGTGGTTTTAGTTGTTTACCTATTACATATTTTTGTTATTATAAAACAGAAGTACTAATACCCTAAAATTAATTAAATAAATGAACAACAACTCACTTCATGTTCATTTCATTTATTTTTTTTCTATGAACTATCTGTTTTCTTTACAAATTCTATGAATTAACAATGCATTGTATATGTTTACAATGATAGCTTGAACACTTAATCCATTACCTTTGGAGTGGAAGACAAGGAAAGTGAGATTACTTTGGTGGCAGTAGCTGTGGGGAGTACCAGCCAGAGTATAGATATAATGCCACATCAGGAGATGGATAGCTCTACCATTGTACTCCCAGATAATCTGCCTTTGCATGATGGACACTTGTATTATGCCCACATAAAGGTACTATCGACTAATAATTGTGTTATGAAATAAAATTGATATGTTTAAAACAATACAACGAACAGTAATCTGATTTTATAATAACATACAAAAGATATTGTTGTAAGTAAACATTTTTAATGCACCTTATAAGATTATGATATATTAGGCAGAAAACAGACTTGGCCTTTGGTCTGTCTCAATCTCGGAACAATTGTCAGTGGATCTGTCACCACCCCTGCAAGGGTACATATCTCTCGGAACACCGCAAGATGTAAGTGTTCACTTGTATTTTTAACATTTATACCTTGACTTCCCCTGATTTTTTGCCAGCAAAACAGAGAATGCTGAGAGTAATAGATAGTTGGGATATAACATTGTTAAAAATCTTTTGGCTTGGTTATAGATTACTGGATGGTACTTAGATCAAAACCAAAGGATACACTTTCATTGGGATAATTTCTCAGACCCACATACAGGAATAATGTTCTACAGGGTGGCCATTGGTTCCAAACAGCCAGGAAAAAGCAATGCTCATCCATGGACAAGTGTTGGACTAGCCAAAGGTCAGATAACTTATTTTACCTCTTTTTCATGGTAAAGGATATTAAAAAGTGTTATGTATGAATTAAGTGCGTGGTTTATGTATTTATATCTGTTAAATAGATGATTAGTCATAACTATCTCCACAGTGTAACATAAATTTCAACATAAATAATGTCAGAAATGAGTCAGTAGTATAAACATGATTGACCATATGATGATACAATAGATAGGTTTGCAAATCTTTCTACTACCATATCAAGGATTTAAAACGAGTCAGCAAGCATCTGGATTTTACTACTGCAGTTAAAGTGGCCAATGCACTTGTCAGTTTCACACGGACTACTGCAATTCATTGTACCATGGTATCAGTGTAGCAAATATACCTAAGCTTCAAAAAGTAAAAACAAATACCTATGTCACAATGCGTCTGGATGAAATAAGTTCTCTAACATCTCTAAACAAAGAATACAGTTCAAATACAATATTTTGGTTTTCAAGTCCATTAACTTCAGTTAACCACCTTAGTCATCAAACTTAATAAAATCAATCATCTCACTCATTGTGAAAGAAATTTCCGTATCATTAACTAACCAAAGAAAATGTTGGCAGACATAATTTCAGTCATGCTGCACAATCTTAATGGAATAGACTTCCCCTAGACTATCAGACACCACAATACTATAGATGGTTTGAAAAACAATCTGAATACATACCTCTATAAACTAGCACATACCTCCATCATGGCTTAATATTAGATTCTCTCTTCATGTAACAATATTGCAATACAAGAATGAGAGTGGTCACACAAAACACTGACAGAAAGTGTGACACAGTAAGTTCAAAATAATTTATGTTTTAGCATGTGTAAAGTTTTACTAAAACAAAAATAATGTGATTGGCATATCGATAGACATTACTAAGCATTACAGCCAACCAGTTAGTAGTATGCACTGCAAACAACTAAGATGGGTAAACAATGCCATTTTACATAAGGCAAGGTTGAAAAGAAGCTTTTTTATTTGACTCTTATTGACTAACCTTATTGAATTTGAGAAACCTGGGGGGGGTGGGAAGATTGGTCACCGTTTTACTCAAACCAAGTAAGGATCTGTGATTTTATGACCCCGGTTTAACCAATAAGGGGGACCGGGGGGTAAATCTGACCTGCTTTCTTGTTTTTTGGGGGTTTTTTTGGGGGGGTAGGGGGGTTATTACCTCATAATATATTGAAAAGCTCGCAAAGCAGAAATAAAGAAGACAAAAGTCAAAAAAAATCTGCGATTTTATGACCCAGTTTCACCATATGCAGGAGGCCAGGGAATAAATCTGACTGGATTTCTCTCCCTGTATATGGTTTTCTATTGACTCCTCTTAACTCTATTAATTCAAAAGTTTGAAAAAGCGGTCATAAAGGAGAGAAATGCCAAAAACACAAAATCTGCGATTTTATGACCCAGTTTGACCCATAAAGGAAGTCACAGGATAAATTTGACAGGGGTTTCCAGATTCCCTGTATATGATCCCTATTATCTCCCAATTTATTCAAAAGCTCTAAAAGCAGTAATGATGGAGATAAAAGCTAAAAACAAGATCTAAGATTTTATGACCCCAGTTTGACCCAAAAGGGGAGGCTAAGAGATAAATCTGACCGGCTATCCAGGCTATATGACTTCCTTTTACCTCCCAATACATTCAAAATCTCTAAAAGCAGTAATAAAGAAGATAAAAGCCGAAAACACAATCTGTGCTTTTATGAGTTCAGTTTGACCCATAAGGAGGAGATCAGAGAATAAATCTGACCTGCTTTCAAGACTCTCTGTTTATGGTTTCCTAATACCGTCATTCCAAAGCTCTAAAAGTCATAATAAAGTAGATAAAAGCCATAAACCTGAAATCTGCCATTTTTTATGACTCCAGTTTGACCAAAGGGAAAAGTGTAAATCTGACTGGACTTTTAGACTCCCTGTATATGGTGTCCTATGACCTCCAAATATATTCAAAAACTATACAAACAATAATAAAGGAGCTAGAAGCCAAAAACATGAAATTTGCATTTTTTTTACCTCAGATTGTAAATCTGACATGTTTTTTAAGACTCCCTGTATGTTGTTTCCTGTTATATCCCAATGCATTCAAAAGCTCTAAAAGATGTAATAAGTGATATAAACGCAAAAAAAATGAAATCTTCGATTTTTTACCCCAGTTGGACACATAAGAGGGGAACAAGGGGGTAAATCTGAACAGTTTCTTAGACTCGCTGCAAATGGTTTCCTGGGGCAGATTTCACAAAAGGTCTTAGCCCAGTCTCAGGCTCAAACTTAAGACTTTTGTCTCAAATTATTTTAACATTTTACTTGAGCCCATGGGCTCAGTCTTAATGGATTTCACAAAAGGTCTCAGTCTCAGCTTTGGCCGAGCCACTGGCTCAAATGCTGAGACTGGTTGAAAGTGGGCTTAAGTTTTGTAAACAAAGGCTCAAATATGGCCACCATAATTCTTTCTTCACTTCAAATTTTAAAATTGCTGAAAATAGGGTACAAGTATATAAAACAACCCCTGAAGTAGTCTTTGGGTGTTTGTACACGTTTACAAGGTTTCCCATTGCAAAATGGTATTTAACCAGAGATATTATGTGTCAAACAAGGAACATATATGTCATCAGTAGAATATTTATACTACAAAAAATGGTTACATGACACAGAAAACCACTGTGGTTATTTGATAAGCTTGGTCTTGAGACCCCTTCTGTGAAAACCATTTGAGACAAAGGCTTAGCTGAGTCAAAAGGCTCAGATTTGTGGCAGTGGCTCAGCCTGAGACTGGGCTAAGTCTGCGACCTTTCATGAAATCCGCCCCTGTTGCCTACCAATACATTTTAAGGCTCTGAATGTAACTGATTCAGAACTAATAAGGGGTCTGATGTAATTAAGCTTTTGGATCACTACCTTGCATAAAAATGCTCATAAATCGCTCAATTTTGGTCCAATCACTCCCAAAATCTAATCAGCTTGAAATTTTCTATAGCATTGACATATTAGTAGAATAACTTCCCCCAGGAAATAGGTTTGGCAGAGAGGCAATGATGAGCGGGTGAACCCGAAAACAATTTTGATGTCAAAGATCTAATATAAGCATGTGGGAAAATATTTCTCTGTGCCTGAGGTACGTAAGCGCTAAAAATGGTATGAATCTACTCACTAATAAGGGAGATATTCAAGGAAGATGATAATAGGGCAGTGGCAACAGCGGTGGGGAAACTCAACATGAAAACAAATAAGCATCCTTTTCAGGGGAAGCTTAATTATTTATGTCTATTTTATATAGGTTCATGTTAGTTTTATAAACAAATTCAGACTTACAACATCAAACATTGATAATAATATAAAACAGTTTTTACTTTGGCACATGTATCAATGCAAAAACGTATTTTGTTATTGCTAAATTATCATCTTATAACATCACACACTGAAAAGGGGGACATAATATTGAAAAGTGTGCCATATAAGTTTATCAAAAATATATTATATTACCTCTTTTCTATAATGTTGTGTCCATACAGCTGATAGGGGACTTGCTAATATTTCAAAACAGAAAAGCGAAATGGAAACCAGACTAGATGGTTGGTTATAGAGATGATGACTTCTAATGAATGTTTTAAATTTTTGTAGCATTCAGTTCAGATGGTGCCAATGACTAAAGAGAGGTCTGGAAAACATATTTATCTGCTACCACCCATTATATTATGGTAGCAGTATCTGATGGAAAACCAGTGTTACTGTTACAATATTATTATTTTAGACTAATTGTTACACAAAGGATGAAATATTTATCAAAATATAGTTAATGTACTTTATTATACAGAATATCAACTGAACATTCATCTGAGCACTGGGATAAAACACTACATTTCGGTGGAGGCTTGTAATGGTGCCATGCTATGTTCCATTGCCACCTCACCAGCAGTAATAGTTGATATTTCACCACCCTTGGTTGGAATAGTTTACATAGGTAACACAGATCAGCATGAATAATGGCTGAGTAGCAGGTAAGTGTATTACCTTTTATACCATTTATAGCAACCAGTTATGCACACAAATATTAGCACATCTCATATTTTACTGTACAAATGGAATTGCAAAATATAAATGACAGTTTTCCAATAATACTTATAGGTACAGGAAAATATTATCTAGTATGTAACATTTACTAGTCATGTAACCATAATGGATGTCACACATAAATATTCCTGATTACCTGTAGATTGTAACTTTTTAGTGAGAGCATTAATTTCAAATTTTCTCCATTTTGGCCTCTTATTTTTTTTTTCAATATAGGGGTTTGAATTTAATTTTGTCGAACACCAAAATCAAATAATTAATTCATCAGATTAAAGGATTAAATTAAATAAGCACTATATTTTTCTGAGCAAAACTTCACATGAAAAGAATAAAGTTTAAACTCCTTTCCCACCAACAGGACTTATCTCTCTGCCCACTGGATTGGAATAGAAGATCATGAATCTGCTATACAATACTATACCTGGTGCCTCGGTACAAGTAATTCCACTTGTGATGTTATAGAAGTTCACAATGTTCACAAATCCTCTGGCTTTGTGAAAACAGATATAGTCCTCCCTGGTAAAACTAAGATGTATGTCAATGTCGTTGCAATCAATAATGCTGGGTTACGTTCATGGTCTTCCTCGGGGAGTTTCCAAATTGATGACACCAAGCCTGTAGTTGTGACTCCCCAATGATTGTCACACAGACAAAACAAAATATGAACATCCCACATCAAATCCACAACGACCAATCATATGTGGCATTAAGGTGGGAGTTTCAAGATAACGACTCACCAATCACCAAACATGTTATCTCACTGAAAACCCACCATGATGGTGAAATACCTTTATCAAACTTATTATTTGGAAATGCCAAAAACGCTACTATACCTCTGGCCTTGGATGAGAGACTTCATGATGGGGCTTTATATACTGCTGTTGTTACCGCATGCAATTCTGCTGGACTATGTACATCTGAAACCTCCCCGGATACTTTGATTGACTCTACACCTCCACTGCGAGGAATTTTCTCTCATGATATGACCTGGAGGCGCTATCCCAAGACAACGCAAGTTCATATTAAATGGAAAGACTTCTCTGATCCACATTCACAGATCCACCGCTACTTCCTCACTGTCAGCTCGGCCTACAATGGCTATGACCGCTCTGGTGGAGTTATACAAGTAATGCATTCAATGGACAAAGACACCCAAGATGTACCAGTCAATCTTTCCTCTGTGATAGATTCCAACACGAAAGTAGTTGTGAACATCATTGCTGAGAATTACGCTGGACTGCTGAGTGACAGTCACAAAGTCACACTGACATTGTTTGCCAGTGATAAAGAAGAGGGTGGTGGCAAATCTGGACCACTCCAAATAGTGCACCATTCCTGTGATATACATTACTGTACTTTGGACTGCACTTGTGCAGCAGTTGATCAAATTTGTATTCCTGAAACTCCTCTTGAAGACTGCATTGAAAATAATGTCACTGGTGTGCTGCAAGTATTTGATGGCCAAAACGGTGTACCTGTATCTTTTTCAGTTTCATCTATGTGTTTGCATGCGTTTTGGAAATACGATGGGGCTTTACCAGCAAATCGCTACACATGGAGCCTTAGCCAAAAAGGACAGGATGCGGGATTTGGTATTTTTGACACCACAAAGGAAAAATTCTGGTTTGATAATGAACTGTATTCAAAGTCAACATACTGCCTTCCATATGAGAAGCACTTGCTTCATGGAGAAAGTTACACATATCACACCCGTGTATGGTACAACTTTCATGAATATGCTCAAACTGTGTCCTCCGGTGTGCTAGTAGACATCACTCCACCAAATATCAAACTAGGTCGGCATGTTTTGGACATGGACTCTAGCTTTACATCTGAGATTCACTTCACAAATTGTACTGATGGAATTTATGCAGACTGGCAAGGTGTATTTGAAGACCGGGAATCAGGAATTCAGCATTACCTGATATCAATAGGAACAACACAAGGGGGTAATATTGTTGTTGTTGTTGTTCACTGTATGCTTAACAATGATTTATTAACGCTTGACGATAGGAGAGGGTTATTGTGACCAGTTTGTTTCTGTCTGTCTGTCTGTCTGTCTGGGCACCGTTTTGCCCTTATAAATCAAAAACTATAGCATTAATCGAGCTCAACGTTGGTGGGCACATTTTTCATAGAGTACAGACAGATTCTTCCAAATTTGGTGCAATTTGTTTGAAAATTAAATTTAGGAGTGAGTTTTTCTTATTTTTAATTGGGCATTTACAGTGAGATCTGCTTCTCTTCATCACATACGTAAAAATCAATATCATGACAGGATTTCTTCCTCATGAATTTTTGTTCAATCTGAATCCCTTGTGGCTGTGAGTGTAATGTGTAGAACTTATAATCCTGTGATTGCAGTTCAATACCACTGAGGTCTACAATTTTTTTTTTTTTTTTTTTTTTTTTTTAGTAATCTCTTTATAAGGTTATGCCAAAAAAAAACAGAAAACGGAAAATTAAAACACAGCATTTAAAATTTTGCTGTCCAAAAAATACTTTAACCAAGATGAGATGTCCAACTTGACAGATATTGATTTTCAATTGGGCATAATATAGAGAAATAGGATTCTCTTCATCCCATATGGAAAAAATCAATATTTTGCTTTCTGATCATGTCATTACTTAATGATGTCACAATGCAATTGTCATTGTGAGGTCACAAACCTAGCTTGTGATACTTACTGTCTTTCTTCTCATTAAATTTATATCTTAAAATTGACATAAACATA
Organism: Sabellastarte sp. h YS-2021; assembly: GCA_964017235.1. NCBI lineage: Eukaryota > Metazoa > Annelida > Polychaeta > Sabellida > Sabellidae > Sabellastarte > Sabellastarte sp. h YS-2021. The sequence continues at coordinate 87,034,813 of OZ024934.1, forward strand.
ATAAAGAGGCAGGTGTATTCATGATTTTTTATTTTTTTTTTTGTTTGTTTGTTTCAATTCCTTAACAGTCCATCACAAAAAATTTACCCTGAGTGATTTTCACCAACGAGTGGCTTTTAATCAATATTTTTACTTCCACTAGCAGTTTATGTTTTTGTGTGCTTGTTTGTCTATTTGTCTGTCTGTCTGTTTTTTGGTGTTTTGGGTGAACAGATCTTTATAAAAAGTTTTGTGGGTAGGACCTGGCCAAAGGAAGAAGTTACTTATTTTGGGGAAAGTTCTGGATCACATTTTGGATAAAAAAAGTCATAAATTTGCAGAGTTCCCAATTTCAGTGTATTTTAATGACTAGCTTTCTGCTTGATATTTCTTCAAAAGTAATGAACAAATTTTGATGTTAGATTTTTTAGTAGAAAGGTGCTAGCCGTGGGAAGAAGTGATTACATTGTAGGAAAGATCCAGTTAATATTCTGGATACCAATAGACCTCCAAAATTTTTTGGAAATGCCTCCATGGTGGACGTGTGTGCTAGTGGTTTCTGGTTCACTTTATGCCCATTTTATCAATTAACATTTATAATAATGTCAGCTTGTGAACTCACAGAATACCTACAAAATATTTATTTAGTGTCTAGATGTGTGTGCTCAGGTAGCCATGTTTTTCTCAGGGAGAAATCCACTGAAAATTCATATACATGTTTAGTTTTATTGTATTTTGTCCCTTACAATACTTTGTAACAGTTGCGAGACTGATCACATTGAGTCGAGCGTTTTGCTCTCTCTGAGTGCATCTTGTTACATTTGACATAACTCACATTAAAATGGAAAAAATATGTATGTGAAATGAGAGTTGGTTCATTTTTATTTTTCCATAATAGATTATGTACTTTTCCCAAGTTAACTTGTACTTTATTTTATACTTACCTTGCAGGAAATGAAATAATGGGACCAATATATAATGGTCTGATTACCTCGGTTTCATACCCATTCTTGCTTACTGGAGGAGAGAGGTATTACACTACTGTTTATGCTTATAATAATCTGCAAATGGTTACGTCATCATCTTCTAAAGGCTTTGTGGTGGACACAGAGCCTCCAATAAGCGGGACTGTGTACACAAATGTACTCTACCAGAACAGAAGGTTTCATACAAGCATGTTCCAGGGCTCATGGATTGGATTTCATGATAAAGATTCCTATATAAAAGAATACTACTACAGAGTAGTCCCATATGAGGAAAAAATAAACTCAACACTAGGATTTGGTAATAGGGGTATTGAAACTGAGGTGGAACTACTGATAAATAATCTTGAAACTGAGCTTTGTTTGCAAGTGTTTGCAGTAGATGCTGCTGGTTTTAAATCTGATATAATAACATCAGAACCATTCTGGGTAGATACAACACCCCCAGAAGCCCCGACTTGCCTGGAATGGCTTCCTCATAAAGCTGCAGAACTCTGTTGCAGGTGTTCAGATGTAATAAAAGGCCATCACTTAGAAATATGTGAATGTTCAACTGCAGAGTATCTAGAGCTGACTCCTGCAACTATGTATAATTTTAGAATTCAGTTGGAACAGCCTTTATCTGTCAGCGGTTATTTTGAGGTTAATGGTATAATCTCTAACATCTACTTTGAGAGAATAGGCTACAAAAAGTATTTGTTCCAGAAACCATATTTTGTCCACAAGGCAGCTTCAGTTAGGCCCTTACTAAGATTTCAAAAACATTTGCTAGTCGATGTAGGAATGATGTATAATCTGAGCCTTGACCTCTGTCAGAGTGTAAAGTATATTAGAGGTGGTAACAGAACAACTGCTGTAAATCTTAAACAAGAAGGTACTTCACAAATTCACATTGATTATACAGCTGTTGACACAGAAAGTTTTATAAGAGAGACACAGGTAAGAATATTATATTTTATACTCCACATGCACACAGTGTTCTTTTCAAATAAGCATGTTCAGCATCCAGGAACTATAATTATTATTCCTCATCACTTTGATCATTTTGCAACTACAAATAAAGCATATTATAAACCACTTTCTTCTTGAATAAAGTGAATTTTGTTATTAATAGTGAGTTTTGTTATTTATATGAAAATCCTAGAGCATTTACCAACACCAAAACACACAAAGCTTGTTTTTTCCTTTATATTTTCAAGAATCACGTTGACACAGTTAAACCCATTTCAGGTACGCATTGGAACTACAAAGACAGGTTCTCAGATTATTCCACTGACAAAGGTGACATCTGCTATGTATTTTGGTATGAAACTACAATTACGTCATTCTGAAGTACTTTACCCCACTTGTGTCATGTATAACAATGCTGGACTGTGGAGTTATTTTGGGGGGCAGCCTATAACAGTGGATCTAACTCCCCCTGCCATCAGTAATATACAGGTGGTTCTTGTTCCAGAAGTTGACCAAAGTGTCACTATTATTGCACACTGGAATGTTTCAGAACCTGAAAGCCTTGTGACAGACTGTGAATGGAAAATAGGTAATGTCAGTAACTTCAACACTTTTTCCACAATATAACATCTAAACTGTAGTAACTATCCAAACTGCCTTGGGAGACTATGATATTTTGTTGTTGTTGTTGTTGTTGTTGTTGTTGTTGTTGTTGGTTTTTCACTTCAAGTACTTCAAGTATTAAACTTTTTATTACTCAGCCAAAAAGTCAATGCAAACAGACATATATGTACCTTTAACATGCTTAGGTCACTCAGAAGACTCAAGTGATATCTCACAGGAGATGGAGACGGATGCGCATGAAATGGCAAGAGTTTCCAATATTACCACAAAACATGGAGAAAAATTTTGTGTCACTGTGAAATGTTTCAACAACCGTGGCCTCTTTGGTGTGGCATTTTCTCATCCGGTGTATGTGGTTCTGGAACCCCCTCGCACCAGTGAGGGATACATCAAAACCTATCCAAAGGCATCCACTCATTATACCCCACAGAAAAGCACTCAAGCAGGTGCTGATAGTCTGGAATATTCCCACCATAACCTTGCCATTGACGACATGGATTTTACTAGTTTTTATGAAATGAGTGTCGATGGTGGTGTTTGGTTGTCTATGGGAAACCTGAGTCATATTTTATTCACACCTCCTAATTCAATGTCAAACAGGGAACAACATGAAATTGCAGTAAGAGCAGTTAACGGGGAAGGCAGCTGCAGCAATCCTCTTTTTTCTACCATTGCTGTGGATGACAATGTTCCACAACTTACAGGTAATATATGGTTGTGTTCAAACTTTAAATCACAACCAGTTGTAAGACTGGGGGGATTCAAATCGCAAACTTGTCCTCAAGATAGTTGGCAGCTGCTTGTCAGTGCCTAACAATGCCATATGAAATGCTTTCCCCTAACCTTCAAATTGTGTGTTGTTATGTGATCCACATAATATATGCTAAGTAATATTAATCATATTACGTCAAATGGAAAATGGGTTTTCTAAACAAATTAAACTATTTTTGTACAGATAATAATGCTGTTCCACATTCACAATCAATTATAAGAGCTACCAATTTCAAACGTATGGCCCTGTTACAAGTGACCGTGGCAAAAGTAAGGTGATAAAATGTGACCTTCTAATCAAACCTTTTAATATATATTGTATGAACAAGAAAATAAGTTTACATATACGTTTTACAACCAACACCTGACTGCCATGGTTCAAAAAGATAATTCCTAACACCAAGTCACAATTAATTTTTGAATTAAAGAAGTTTATTCAGCACATTTGTTAAGCCTTCTCTTCCTATGCAGCATGATCACCCCACCCATCCCCACCCCAATTTTCACAGAAACCCTGACAGGTTCCTATCAAGACAAGTTCCCAGCAGGATGTGTTTTAATGATTTCAGTAACAATAAACCCTGAGTACTAATATATAAGTAAACACTCAATTACAATCAGAGAATGCATCACAATGTATGCTGAGATGGCAATTCATAGTCCCATAAGTATATAAAATAAGGTTATTTGATTAAACAGGGAGTTATCTATCTCAGTTGTGGAAACTATAATGCAGATATTTTTTCTCGCTGATGAGAACTTGCCCCACTCCAAAATGTTGCTGATGGGAACTTGCCCGTACACCATTTTTAGAGACTAAACCAGAGAATGTACCAATAAATGTTACCAAATGGATAAACCTTTAGGATATTAATGCAGTTACAAATAATGAGAACAGACACAACTACTCAAAAAGAGAAGCTCACTTGCAAAGGGTTTTAAACATGATTAAAAAAAAATTATACAAAGATCTACAATGACAGTGATTATGCTCCAGACCTTTCTGACTCAAAAATCAGGACTGATAAGACTATACCCCTGACCACATAATCAGGTTTGCCAGGGCAAAAACATGTTTAAGTGGTAAGGGGGCACAACAGCTTACAAGTCAATATACAATTATGTGGAACTGTTCCATGTATTTAAGTTGATGTAACACATTTTTTTCACTTTTTGATAGGAAATGATATAGTCTGTACATCTGAAACTGACATGCTGAGAATTGATTGGTCTGAAGTTTTTGTATGGGAATCACAGGATGGTTCTTTGCTTTTTGAAGTCTTTGTTGGATCACAATATGGAATGGCAGATATAACAAAGGCACTTATCACTGAATATACATTTCTGAAAATTCCACCTGTCTCAGTTAAAGATGTTTGTTTTGTTGTTGTTCATGGAATAGCACCATCTGGAATTTATAACACAAAGAGGCAACTAATTGAACTGTAAATTATGTCATCATTACACATATACAATTAATATCTATATAAGCATTCACAAGAGGACTTTGAAACTATTGGCTAATTTTTATTTGAGTGTTGTGTGTACTGATATTAAAATCTGAACAGATATTTTGATTATGTTTCTCTCTTTTTTCATTAACTTTTGATTAATAAATGTTTCAAATAAGACTTTAACTCTTTCAATTGTTCACAGCTATAAAGAATTTTGGACAAGACTGATTCATGAAAATAGGAATTCAACAGCTCGAAAAAGTAAAATGGCATCACTAAGCTCACTTGGACAAAACAACATTTGTCACCTATCCTACTCACCACATCATTTAACAATAGTTTTATACAAAATTATAGTCAATCTATTGCTGTGTTATACCACCCTGGGCAGATATGGACAACTGAAAAACTCTTAAATTGGTGTGGAGAGACTAATCACTTCAATCGGGTGCAAACGACTACGCGTAAGAATACGACCAATAATATATCTCGGGGTTTAGTATATTCCAAAAGGGCTTTCCCCGATGACGTCATTCATCGGGTAAAGGTTTGTTTAATGGAAGAGCTTCCGGAATGCATCAGTATAAATACCAGTGCTTCGGTCATAATTAATTCAGTTTAGTCGTATTTTGTCTTGGGACGTCAGTGAACGTACGGGCAAATCGACCTTCAAAGTGATCAATTCTCTACAACTGCTAATCATCATAGTATATTATATAAAATATATATCAATTCCACCTTGAGTAAATTGTTTGTGAAAGCTGAGGAACAACAGGAAAAAGCAGGATGGCTCAGACACAACCTCGTCAGAACTACCACGCTGAATGTGAGGCGGGTGTAAACAAACAAATCAACCTAGAACTGTATGCCAGCTATGTGTACCAATCAATGGTAAGTACAATATTAATTGATACTGTGTCACACTGGGAGCTGGTCCCATTACTTTGCGCAAGTGAACGGGAAATTTTGTTCAAATAAGTAAATTTCACATCAAATTTGTCAAATTTTAGTATACTAGTGCACTGGAAAAAGCAAGTTCATATACTACGTAGTACATAAAAGGTCTAAAATTAAATTGTAGTATATTAAATTTAACATTTACACCTTTTCTTCACTAGTAAAATTTAACTTCTTTGAATGCTTCGGGTATATAATTCGTTCGATACCGGTATTTGGAAATGCCATTAGGGGTATACATGTGTGTTCCTTTTATTGTGCATCAGGGACAATCATGTCATGGTCTCCTATACTCTCCATGTATTTTATTTGGTATGGTATCTTCTTGTGTTAACATATTGAATTATAAAGATCTCCCCATAGGATTCAGCAATTACATTCTCCACAAGAATTGTCCTCAACATATGAAAATACAGTCACAATTCCAAAACTATATCGCACATTTAATATAACTTTGAAATCTGTTTTATGTTGCCAGGAAAATCAGATTTTTTATATTGAGCATACATGTTGACATAAATTTTCTATTACAACATGGAACAGCGCTTTTTCACACTGTTTCCAACGTGTAAAAGTATTTTGCCTGTTTGGCTTCCATGTGTAGTAAATTTCTCTGTACAACAAGTCCTGATTGAATGGAGTTTGCCACAAGCTGGTACATATGCTAGTCTTTTCAAGACTGATCAACAGAATTAAACAGTAGAATGTACAATTGCCATAACCAGTCAGAATTTTCAAGTTAATTTCTTTCACCACATGCACAGCCTAAACTGTTTATGTGATCATATGAAGAAAATCCAGTTGATACTTGCCCAAAGCACTTTTCAGAAATTATAAAGGAAAAGTTGTGATGATTCACATGAGCATTAAATAGTTGTTGAAAGAGCATTGGAAAGGCTGAATTGAAGTATAGCATGCATGTTTTGTTACATATAACCTTGCATTATAAATGGAGATCAATATCTTGGGTTTCTTACTACATACATATTTATCGAGTAATTGGGAAAAACAGTGCTCAGTGGGGGAACATGTGGGGACAATGAGATTGTAATAAAAGAGTTCAAGTTGTTAATGCTGTGCTCAGTCCACTTGTTTTTCAAATGTGTGGTTCAGTTTGTTTGGTATAATCATGAGTAGGTAAGGAAATGCTGTGGTGTATGAATTTTCAGCATGGTACAGTAAAATTCTTACAGTTGCTGGCAATCAAGATTTGGCCTCCCAACCAAGAGTTTTTGAGTTTTAATCTCAGCCCTGTCTTCAAGTGGGAAGAAGTTATAGCACTAAGCCTAAGCATACGCAGTGCTTTGCAATGGAGATTCTAAATCAAACAAGTGTAGTCATAGATTTTTATACGAGTCAGTGAAATTGTGAAACTTTACACTGAGTGTGTCCAAGTGTTCACATTGACCAATTTATATGTGATTAAATTTTTACTTAAGAAGTTAAAGGAGTAGAGGTACAGGGAAGTGGTGGTAAAAATGCTCACCTCCAACTCTCATTTGTTGTGAATATGAGTCAGAGCCTTGACCTGGAGTAGAAAAATTACTGATTTCTTGCTGGTACTTGGCAGTTTATAGTACACACCCACTCACTCTGTTCAGAAGTGCCAAAGTAGATTTATGGACAATTTTTGTGGGTAGATACAGTGAGTGTTAATATTAACCTTTGGTTCTACACAGGCCTTCTACTTTGACCGTGATGATGTGGCCTTGCCAGGGTTCTACAAGTACTTCAGCAAAGCCTCTGAGGAAGAGAGAGAGCATGCTGAGAAGTTGATGAAGTACCAGAACAAGAGAGGTGGCCGCATTGTGCTGCAGAATATCCAGGTTAGTGCACAATATCCAGGGTTATAGACATTAAATATCAGAATTAGAAATTAGGATGAATAAAAATGTGAAGTACCAGAATAAGAGAGGTAAAATATCCAGGGTTGTGTATAGACAATAAGTGAAATATCCAGGGCTGAAATAATAATATGTAGCAGTATTAATTTAGGTGAATCGCAAAAAAAATATATATATAAATTTTAAAAACACATAAGTCACTCAGTATATTGTAAATAAGAGACCTTGGGAGAGAGTTAAAATATCCAGGTTATACCCCATTAATATTAACACATGTTTTTTTCAGAAGCCTGAGCGTGATGAGTGGGACTCGGGGCTTGTTGCCATGCAGGCAGCTCTTGCTCTGGAGAAGAATGTCAACCAGGCTCTGCTTGATCTGCATACACTGGCAGATTCTCACAAAGACTACCAGGTGGGTGGAAAGTGTTCATTATAAGTAGTACTGATATACCTGTGTTGTGTGGTTGTCACAGTACTAGTGCTGTGAAATCGTTTAAAATTTTGGTTTCCATGTTTGGTATTTCTAGAAGCTAGCTAAGTTCGATGTAGTCAGAAATAACATTTTCAAGATCAGTAAAATAACATGTAAATCTGACACAAAATCTTGTCACTATGTAGAAGATATGGAGTAAATGTAACATCCATGGATATTTTACAAAAATTTCACTTTATTTTCAATAAAACGCAAGTTTTATAGATGGGTTAAAATTAGATTTCAAATTTTAGACGTTTGAACCAAACTTTGAATTCAGGGCAGTAAACGAGAAAATTATCGAAATTCTACAAACTTTTGTCACAGGACTACACAGTACATGGACCAGACTCGTGTACATACACCAGGCATAAGCTAATGGAATATTGTATGACAAATGACAAACAACCTGATATTTACTTCTCTTAAACAAATTTTACTTGATTTTGTATTTAAGTGCACACTTGTGATTGATAATATAACTGCTGAACTGATATGGTTCTCACATGAATTTGTACAATTAGTTAGCTGAGAACCTTTATAAGCCAACTTGAGAACTAAGTTGGTACAGTAATGCATTTAAGGTAGCAGTGATTCACTTAAATAATCAACAAAATACTACATAATTTGGAATAAAGGCTTGAAGAAAAACCACTTCTTTTCAAGTTTAAAGGATGTCAGTAGAGTCAGTTTGTAATGATGATCAGTTCCTACTAGAGATAGAACTCCAGATTTAAAATGTTTGCCAGGAATATATTTCCACAGTCCAAAATGCAGATATTGAAATAGCGAGCTAATGTTAAAGCTGAATGAAGAATCAAGTTTTGTACGTAAATAAGCACTTAAAAATTTTTCAAAAATTTAAGTGTCATTTAAATCATTTTGGTACCAAGTTAACCCAGTCCTCGTACTTGCTGACCACTGGGTGGATAGAATTCAGTGCTAATGTTGGCATCTATTTTAATGCAAGTTTTGACTGATGTCCAGTCTATTGCTGAGTTTGTATTTGATACTGTTGCTGAGTTTGTATTTGACACTATTGCTGATGTTTCACAGTTTGCTGATTACCTGGAGGGAGAATTCCTGAAGGAGCAAGTGGACGCCATCAAGGAGATTTCTGGCTATGTGACCAACCTGCAGCGTGTAGGACCCGGTCTTGGGGAGTACATGTTTGACAAGGAAACCCTTGGCGACTAAATTACACAGAAAAGTAAAAGCCAAGAGGGACAACAGGGGTGCACTGGAGTGAACATTCTTTAATTTGTGGTTTTGTGTGTGTAATCATTTAAACAATTTATTTCAAAGCACAGTTCTTTGCATATAGTTTTAAGTCGGTGTTTGATTTTGTATAATGTGATGCTCCGTGCAATAACACCCCACCCTCCACCCCCTCCACCGTTGTATCTGGATAAGTAAAAGAAAAGTATTGATGTGTCTGTAGTTGATTTGTATATTAATATATCCTGTCTTTATCAAACCATCTTCCAGTGTGTTCTCTACAAAAAGTCAGTATGTGTTAACACCATAAATTCTACCATTATCTCCTACCATTCGGTACACATAGCTGTCAGTTTCAGTGAAAAGAGCAACATTCCCAGTTCTGTAATAAGAATGTATTTTTGGTGTTTAATTGATCTGTTAAAAATGATGAAATAAAACATCAATACCATAACAGTTTGTTTCGTTTTCGTTTCATCGCAAAGTAATACAATTAGATTTCTCACTTGTTCACTTTCATCCCTACCAATTTTTTGGTTGCATATGGCTGTTTGAACTTTTAAGTATAAACATGTACATATTTCAGACGTTTTTGTGCAAAATTAGGGATTTATGTTTATCTTAAACTACTGTCAAATTATACTATTAGCACATGTCTTGTGAAATGTTACACTGATAAGTACTACATAAATAATGATAAAATACTATTAACACAATCAGAATTTGCCTCCTATGTAGAATTGTATTTACTAAATATTCATTTTTGTGTTCACCGACAATTTTTAGAGCATATTGCCTGGCGAGTCATTCATTATTAACACATTCATGAATAACTTGCTCCAAAACTATCACACAAAGATAATGATTGTATCCTGATAGCTTAGTATCCTGTCTGTAAAATATGTTCATTTATCTGTTTGCTGCAGCTCTTCTGGGCACCAATATTATCTGGCCCTGTTTCTGCCTATCTGGAAAGTAATTTTCTTGAAGCTTGTTCTTCACTTACTCTAATCCTTTATTGACTGTATTTTATGAAAACAGAATCTTTCATGTTGTTTCAGACAATAGAATTCCGATGTTACTCATCAGGGTGAGATTCTTTATTACTGCTGTCTTGAGTGAGAACTGAGATCTGAGCTTGTATTTAACTATAATTCCTATTCTAAGAATTTCTACTGTTCGTAAACAAATATTTAACAGAAATTTTCATTTCAAAGTTGACCAGAATTACAAGAAAACTATACTGTTGAATATAGGCCCTGGTCTTGTGAACTAGCGGGAGACCTAAGATTCTCATAACCTGGGTTCAAGAATGTACATGTGTTGACTATTAATATGTCGTCACTCTGCGGCATGGGCGTCCGCGTGAACAACTTCTCCAAAACTACAAGGCCCAGAAACATGCTGTTTTTATGTCAGCTGACTTGTCAGTCAGCTGACATTATGTCGTCACTCTGCGGCGTGGGCGTCCGCGTGAACAACTTCTCCTCCAAAACTACAAGGCCTAGAGACGTGCTGTTTTTTTAAAAGATACCTTATCTATCGAGGATGAAAAATTGTTCAAGGCATGCAAATCTGTCTGTTCGTCTGTTTGCTAGAGACATTACAAGGGGGGTACCCCCACCAAAAGTGTGAAAATTTCAACACTTAATCACAATTTTCTCAGTGACTATTGCAGGGATTTCTCTCATATCTTGCATATATGTACTAGGCCAGAGGTAGATTCTCTTGTGTGAGTATGAGACCTGGATCTGTCTTACTTTTTTTTTAATAAATTTTTTTAATAATTTTTAATGCATTAAAATTCATGAAATCATGCACAAAATCATTTATAACTTGAAAAGTGTTGCATTTAGAGCATTTTGTTAAAATATGATATTCAGCTACTTTTTTCATAGCTACAATATGGTGAGTAAGTTGGGTGCCTGTCTCAATAGCTAAGTGAGTAATAGCTACTTTTGGGCTTTTCAGTAACTTCCATCATGAGTAAAATCACTTGTAACTTAAAAACTATTGCATTTAGAGAATTTCGTATAAATATGTTATTCAGCTACTTTTGGGTCAGCTATAACATAGTAAAATTTTAGACCTGTAGCTCATGGCATAGCTGAGTAATAGCTACTTTTAGGTTATCACTGTTGAGTAAATCGCTTATAACTTCAAAACTATTGCATTTAGAGAATTTCGTATAAATATGTTATTCAGCTACTTTTGGGTCAGCTATAACATAGTAAAATTTCAGACCTGTAGCTCATGGCATAGCTGAGTAATAGCTACTTTGAGGTTATCACTGTTGAGTAAATCGCTTATAACTTGGAAACTATTGCATTTACAGTATTTTGTTTCAATATGTTATTCACCTATTTTGGGATCAGCTATAACATAGTGAAGTTTAAGATCTGTGGCTCATTGCATAGCTGAGTAATAGCTACTTTGAAGTTCTCACTATTGAGTAAATCACTTGTAACTTAAAACCTATTGCATTTAGAGAATTTCGTATAAATATGTTATTCAGCTACTTTTGGGCCAGCTATAACATAGTGAAATTTCAGATCTGTAGGTCATGGCATAGCTGAGTAATAGCTACTTTAAAGTTCTCACTATTGAGTAAATCAGTTGTAATGGGAAAACTATTGCAGTTAGAGTATTTCGTATAAATATGTTATTCAGCTACTTTTGGGTCAGCTATAACATAGTAAAATTTCAGACCTGTAGCTCATGGCATAGCTGAGTAATAGCTACTTTTAGGTCATCACTATTGAGTAAATCAGTTGTAACTTGAAAACTATTGCATTTACAGTATTTTGCTTAAATATGTTGTTCACCTACTTTTGGGTCAGCTATAACATAGTAAAATTTCAGACCTGTAGCTCATTGCATAGCTGAGTAATAGCTACTTTGAGGTTCTCACTATTGAGTAAATCAGTTGTAATTGCAAAACTATTGCATTTAGAGAATTTCGTATAAATATGTTATTCAGCTACTTTTGGGCCAGCTATAACATAGTGAAATTTCAGATCTGTAGGTCATGGCACAGCTGAGTAATAGCTACTTTGAAGTTCTCACTATTGACTAAATCAGTTGTAATTGGAAAACTATTGCATTTACAGAATTTCGTATAAATATGTTATTCAGCTACTTTTGGGTCAGCTATAACATAGTAAAATTTCAGACCTGTAGCTCATGGCATAGCTGAGTAATAGCTACTTTTAGGTCATCACTATTGAGTAAATCAGTTGTAACTTCAAAACTATTGCATTTACAGTATTTTGCTTAAATATGTTGTTCACCTACTTTTGGGTCAGCTATAACATAGTAAAATTTCAGACCTGTAGCTCATTGCATAGCTGAGTAATAACTACTTTGAGGTTCTCACTATTGAGTAAATCAGTTGTAATTGCAAAACTATTGCATTTAGAGAATTTAGTATAAATATGTTATACAGCTACTTTTGGGTCAGCTATAACATAGTAAAATTTCAGACCTGTAGCTCATGGCATAGCTGAGTAATAGCTACTTTTAGGTTATCACTGTTGAGTAAATCACTTATAACTTGGAAACTATTGCATTTAGAGTATTTTGTTGCAATATGTTATTCACCTATTTTGGGGTCAGCTATAACATAGTGAAGTTCCAGACCTGTGGCTCATTGCATAGCTGAGTAATAGCTACTTTGAAGTTCTCACTGTTGAGTAAATCAGTTGTAATTGGAAAACTATTGCCCTACAGAAATTTGTGCAAATATGTTATTCAGCTACTTTTGGGTCAGCTATAACATAGTGAAATTACAGACCTGTAGCTCATGGCACAACTGAGCAATAGCTATTCTCAGGCACTGACTGTTGAGTAAATCGGCTATAACTTGAAAAATATTGCATTTGGAGTATTTTGTTAAAATATATTGTTCACCTACTTTTGGGTTAGCTATAACATAGTAAAATTTCAGACCTGTAGCTCATTGCATAGCTGAGTAATAACTACTTTGAGGTTCTCACTATTGAGTAAATCAGTTGTAATTGCAAAACTATTGCATTTAGAGAATTTAGTATAAATATGTTATTCAGCTACTTTTGGGTCAGCTATAACATAGTAAAATTTCAGACCTGTAGCTCATGGCAGAGCTGAGTAATAGCTACTTTTAGGTCATCACTATTGAGTAAATCAGTTGTAACTTGAAAACTATTGCATGTACAGTATTTTGCTTAAATATGTTGTTCACCTACTTTTGGGTCAGCTATAACATAGTAAAATTTCAGACCTGTAGCTCATGGCATAGCTGAGTAATAGCTACTTTGAGGTTATCACTGTTGAGTAAATCGCTTATAGCTTGGAAATTATTGCATTTAGAGTATTTTGTTTCAATATGTTATTCACCTATTTTGGGGTCAGCTATAACATAGTGAAGTTCCAGACCTGTGACTCATTGCATAGCTGAGTAATAGCTACTTTGAAGTTCTCAATGTTGAGCAAATCACTTATAATTTGAAAACTATTGCATTTAGAGAATTTAGTATAAATATGTTATACAGCTACTTTTGGGTCAGCTATAACATAGTAAAATTTCAGACCTGTAGCTCATGGCATAGCTGAGTAATAGCTACTTTTAGGTTATCACTGTTGAGTAAATCACTTATAACTTGGAAACTATTGCATTTAGAGTATTTTGTTGCAATATGTTATTCACCTATTTTGGGGTCAGCTATAACATAGTGAAGTTCCAGACCTGTGGCTCATTGCATAGCTGAGTAATAGCTACTTTGAAGTTCTCACTGTTGAGTAAATCAGTTGTAATTGGAAAACTATTGCCTTACAGAAATTTGTGCAAATATGTTATTCAGCTACTTTTGGGTCAGCTATAACATAGTGAAATTACAGACCTGTAGCTCATGGCACAACTGAGCAATAGCTATTCTCAGGCACTGACTGTTGAGTAAATCGGCTATAACTTGAAAAATATTGCATTTGGAGTATTTTGTTAAAATATATTGTTCACCTACTTTTGGGTTAGCTATAACATAGTGAAATTACAGACCTATAGCTCATGGCATAGCGGAGCAATAGCTATTGTCAGGTTCTCACTATTGAGTAAATCAGTTGTAACTTGAAAACTATTGCATTTACAGTATTTTGCTTAAATATGTTGTTCACCTACTTTTAGGTCAGCTATAACAGAGCAAAAATTCAGACATGTAGCTCACTGCATAGCTGAGTAATAGTTACTTTGAGGTTCTCACTCTTGAGTAAATCAGTAGTAACTTGAAAACTATTACATTTAGAGTATTTTGTTAAATATGTTTTTCACAGACGTTTTGGTCCGCTATAACATAGTGAAATTGCAGACCTCTATGTCATGGCATAGCTGAGCAATAGCTTCTTTCAGGTTCTCACTGTTGAGTAAATCATTGTATCCAACCTGTAGGAAATCATGGGCTGGGAATCTGTTAATATGGTCCAATTTGACTTTGGAACCCTCCTTCAAGGTCAAATGAGGATAGCCAAACATAAAAGTGCTTGTAACTCGCTTATTATTGGTCCTAGAGGTTTGGAATGAAAACCAACCTATAGAAAATCATGGGCTGGGAATTTTTTGGTGTGGTCGGATTTCACCTTGGACCCCTCCTTCAAGGTCAAATGAGGATAGCCAAACTTAAAAGTGCTTATAACTCGCTTATTATTGGTCCTAGAGGTTTGGAATGGAAAACCAACCTATAGAAAATCATGGGCTGGGAATCTTTTGGTGTGGTCAGATTTCACCTTAGACCCCTCCTTCCAGGTCAAACGAAGATAGCCAAACTTAAAGTGCTTATAACTCGCGTATTATTGGTCTTGGAGGTTTG
The DNA here is from genome assembly GCA_964017235.1 of Sabellastarte sp. h YS-2021. Classification (NCBI taxonomy): domain Eukaryota; kingdom Metazoa; phylum Annelida; class Polychaeta; order Sabellida; family Sabellidae; genus Sabellastarte; species Sabellastarte sp. h YS-2021. The sequence goes on from OZ024934.1 coordinate 87,049,903, forward strand.
GGATGGTAAACCAACATATAGGAAATCATGGGCTGGGATTCTTTTGGTGTGGTCAGATTTGACCTGGGACCCCTCCTTCAAGGTCAATTGAGGATAGCCAAACTTACAATTGTTTAGAACTCGCTTATTATTGGTCCTACAGGTTTGGGATGGTAAACAAGCTACAGGAAATCATGGGCTGGGAATTTTTTTGTGTGGTCGGATTTGACCTTGGACCCCTCCGTCAAGGTCAAACAAGGATAGCCAAACATAAAAAGTGCCTATGACTCACTTATTATTGGTCCGAGAGGTTTGGGATGGTAAACCATCCTAAATTCTTTGGCTGGGAATCTTTTGGTATGGTCAGATTTGACCTTTGGACCCCTTCTTCATGGTCGAACGAGGATATTGCATTTATAGTATTTCTTTAAATATTTTTAACCTACTTTTTACACTTAAACAATTACCTTGTTACTTTATTTCATAATACCATTTGCAGGGCACAACTTTTTTGTCCTTTTTTTCTGTCAGCTTCGGAATATCTTTCGAACATGCTGTTCAGTTAACATTTACTGTATTTCTGTAGAGCCCTTTCCCTGATAATTATGCTTTCCTCTCATTATCACCATCACAAATCAAAAACATTCAGTCAGCTGACACAGTGCCCGTTCACGGGCACTCTCCTCTTGTTTTAAAAGATACCTTCACAATCAAGGATGAAAAATTGTTTAAGGCATGCAAATCTGTCTGTCTGCCAGTGCCATTACAAGTGAGGTACCCCCACCAAAAGTTTGAAAATTTCAACACTTTATCACAATTTTCTCATTGACTATTGCAGGGATTTCTCTCATATCTTGCATATATGTGCTAGGCCACAAGTAGATTCCCTTGTGTGAGTAGCAGGCCTGGATCTTTCTTAATTTTTATGTCAGCTGACATGTCGTCACTCTGCGGCGTGGGCGTCTGCGTGAACAACTTCTCCTCCAAAACTACAAGGCCTAGAGACATGCTCTTTTTTTTTAAAAGATACCTTATCTATCGAGGATGAAAATTGTTCAAGGCATGCAAATCTGTCTGTTCGTCTGTTTGCTAGAGACATTATAAGGGAGGTACCCCCACCAAAAGTGTGAAAATCTCAACACTTTATCACAATTTTCTCAGTGACTATTGCAGGGATTTCTCTCATATCTTGCATATATGTACTAGGCCAGAGTTAGATTCTCTTGTGTGAGTGTGAGACCTGGATCTGTCTTATTTTTTTTTAATAAATTTTTATTAATAATTTTTAATGCATTAAAATTCATGAAATCATGCACTAAATCACTTATAACTTGAAAAGTGTTGCATTTAGAGCATTTTATTAAAATATGTTATTCAGCTACTTTTTTCAGAGCCACAACATGGTAAGTAACTTGGGTGTCTGTCTCAATAGCTAAGTGAGCAATAGCTACTTTTGGGCTTTTCAGTAACTTCCATCATGAGTAAAATCACTTGTAACTTGAAAACTATTGCATTTAGAGAATTTCGTATAAATATGTTATTCAGCTACTTTTGGGTCAGCTATAACAGTAAAATTTCAGACCTGTAGCTCATGGCATAGCTGAGTAATAGCTACTTTTAGGTTATCACTGTTGAGTAAATCACTTATAACTTGAAAACTATTGCATTTAGAGTATTTTGTTTCAATATGTTATTCACCTATTTTGGGGTCAGCTATAACATAGTGAAGTTCCAGACCTAATTGCATAGCTGAGTAATAGCTACTTTGAAGTTCTCACTGTTGAGTAAATCAGTTGTAATCGGAAAACTATTGCATTTACAGAAATTTGTGTAAATATGTTATTCAGCTACTTTTGGGTCAGCTATAACATAGTGAAATTACAGAACTGTAGCTCATGGCACAACTGAGCAATAGCTATTTTCAGGTACTGACTGTTGAGTAAATCAGTTGTAACTTGAAAAATATTGCATTTGGAGTATTTTGTTAAAATATGTTGTTCACCTACTTTTGGGTCAGCTATAACATAGTGAAATTACAGACCTATAACTCAAGGCATAGCTGAGCAATAGCTATTTTCAGGTTCTCACTATTGAGTAAATCAGTTGTAACTTCAAAACTATTGCATTTACAGTATTTTGCTTAAATATGTTGTTCACCTACTTTTGAGTCAGCTATAACATAGTAAAAATTCAGACATGTAGCTCATTGCATAGCTACTATGAGGTTATCACTATTGAGTAAATGAGTTGTAACTTGAAAACTATTGCATTTAGAGTATTTTGTTTAAATATGTTATTCACGTAATTTTTGGTCAGCTGTAACATAGTGAAATTGCAGACCTGTATGTCATGGCATAGCTGAGCAATAGCTACTTTCAGTTTCTCACTGTTGAGTAAATCATTGTATCCACTGGATAGCCCGCAGTGTGTAGAGAGATTTCACCATTACCGCTCTAACGAAAAAAATATAGCTAGCCTTCTCAAGTTTGCAGGATATATTAATAACCATAAATTGTTGCCTGGGAATATTTTTGGCCTCATTTTGAAAAACAAGATGGCCGCCAGGGACGTTTATTCGACTTTAAAGAAAGACTTTTGTTGGCCCTCTAGAGCAAAGGGTATTATAGGTAGAGATCTCAAATTCGCAGGATATGTTCCTCATTATAAAATCTTGACTGGGAATATTTTTGGCCTCATTTTGAAAAACAAGATGGCCGCCACAGGTGTTTCTTTGTCAGTCATGAAAAGTGCTTATATCTCTCTTATTATTGGTCCTAGAGGTTTGGGATGGTAAACCAACCTGTAGGAAATCATGGGCTGTGAATCTTTTGGTGTGGTCAGATTTGACCTTTGACCCCTCCTTCAAGGTCAAACAAGGATAGCCAAACTTAAAAGTGCTTATAACTCGCTTATTATTGGTCCTAGAGGTTTGGAATGGAAAACCAGCCTATAGAAAATCATGGGCTGGGAATCTTTTGGTGTGGTCGGATTTGACCTTGGACCCTGTCTTCAAGGTCAATCGAGGATAGCCAAACTTAAAAGTGCTTATAACTCGCTTATTAATGGTCCTAGAAGTTTGGGATGGTAAACCAACATATAGGAAATCATGGGCTGGGATTCTTTTGGTGTGGTCAGATTTGACCTTGGACTCCTCCTTCAAGGTCAATTGAGGATAGCCAAACTTAAAATTGTTTATAACTCGCTTATTATTGCTCCTACAGGCTTGGGATGGTAAACCAACCTACAGGAAATCATGGACTGGGAATCTTTTGGTGTGGTCGGATTTGACCTTGGACCCCTCCTTCAAGGTCAAACAAGGATAGCGAAACTTAAAAGTGCCTATAACTCGCTTATTATTGGTCCTAGGGGTTTGGGATGGTAAACCATCCTATAGGAAATCATGGGCTGGGATTCTTTTGGTGTGGTCAGATTTGACCTTTGGACCCCTCCTTCTAGGTCAAATGAGGAGAGCCAAACTTAAAAGTGCTTATAACTCGCTTATTATTGGTCCTAGAGGTTTGGGATGGTAAACCAACCTATAGGAAATCATGGGCTGGGAATGTTTTTGTGTGGTTGGATTTGACCTTAGACCCCTTCTTCAAGGTGGAACGAGGATATTGCATTTGCAGTATTTCTTTAAATATCTTTTAACCTACTTTTTACACTTAAACAGTTACCTTGTTCCTTTCCTTCATAATACCATTTGCAGGGCACAAATTTTTTATCCTTTTCTTCTGTCAGCTTCGGAATTTCTTTCGAACATGCTGTTCAATTACCATTTACTGTACTTCTGTACAGCACTTTCCCTGATAATTATGCTTTCCTCTCATTATCACCTTCACAAATCAAAATCACGGGCACTCTCCTCTTGTTTTTTTTAATTTTTTAAATAATTTTTATGCATTAAAATTCATGAAATCATGCACTAAATCACTTATTTTCTGATTGATTATTGCAGGGATTTCTCTCTTATCTTGCATATATGTACAATACCACAAGTAGATTCCCTTGTGTGAGTATCAGGCCAGGATCTCTCTTAATTACCTTTATGAATTTTTAAAATAATTTTTGATGCATTAAAGTTAATGAAATCATACACTAAATCACTTTTATTTTGAAAACTATTGCATTTAGAGCATTTTGTTAAAATATGTTATTCAGCCACTTTTTCTATCGTTACAACGTGGTGAGTAAATTGGGAGTCTATCTCTATAGATAAGTGAGTAATAGCTAGTTTCTGACTTTTCAGTACCTTCCATAATGAGTAAAATCACTTGTAACTTGGAAACTATTGTGGTTAGAGAATGTTGTATAAATATGTTATTCAGCTACTTTTGAGTCAGCAATAACATAGTACAATTTCAGACGTGTAGCTCATTTCACAGCTGAGTAATAGCTACTTTGAGGTTATCACTGTTTCTTTAAAAATGTTATTCACCTACTTTCCAGTCAGCTATAAAATACTGCAATTACAGACCTGTAGCTCATAGCATAGCTGATCAATAGCTGATCAATAGCTACTTTCTCACTGTTGAGTAAATCAGTTGTAACTTGAAAACTATTGCATTTAGAGTATTTTTTTCAAATATGTTTTTCAACTACTTTTGGGTCAGCTATAACATAGTAAAATTGCAGACCTGTAGCTAATTGCATAGCTGAGTAATAGCTACTTTGAGGTTATCACGGTTGAGGAAATCAGTTGTAACTTGAAAACTATTGCATTTACAGTATTTTGTTTAAATATATTATTCACCTACTTTTGGGTCAGCTATAACATAGTAAAACTGCAGACCTGTAGCTCATTGCATAGCTGAGCAGTAGCTATTTTCAGGTTTTCACTGTTGAGTAAATCAGTTATAGCTTGAAAACTATTGCATTTAGAGAATTTCCTTGAAATATGTTCATCTACTTTTGTGTCAACTATAACATAGTAAAGTTGCAGACCTGTAGCTCGTAGCATAGCTGAGCTGAGGAATAGCTACTTTGAGGTTCTCACTGTTGAGTAAATCACTGTTGAGTAAATCATTTGAAACTATTGCATTTACAGTATTTTACTGTTTCCCCGGATGAAAGTTCTGCCACCTCCAATGAGTTTTTGCAGAACTGTGGAGCCACCAGGAACCAGTTACAGAGCATTGCTTCACCTATAACTGGTTAGGCCCTGGTACCGGGCAGGTCCACAGGACTGGCTAACAGACCAGCAGAAGTTTGTAGGGTCTAAGTGGCCGTCTTAGACTGGTTACAGAGAAATTCTTATACTAGTCATTGGTCCTGGTGAGATGACTGTCTCAACCTACTAGACCAGTCAGCCAGCCTACTGTCAGGACCTGCTAGCTGGTCGAAAGTGACTATACATAAGAAGACTTTCCCAACAAGATTTGTCCAACTACCTGTCAGTCTTATCTTATCAGACCCCACACCAGCCAGTTACTGGTTGTTTTGTGACCTTTACCTTCAATTTCAAGGTCACTGGTGGCCTCTTAAAGGTCAGATTTTGGCCATTGTTTGCACATTTTGGCCCAGTTCTCATATACAGAAAGTTAGATCATCCTATGGTTGGTATTTATAATACATATATATGTCCTCTGTAAGCATGCAGAAATTTGACCTTGAGGCTCTTCATTGATGGTTATCCACAGACTGCCAAAGTACCTCACCGAGGCCATTTTTGGCCTTTTTGGAGATATTTCCACACTTAATGCTGACTATATTGCATGAAAACTATTGAAACTGGCTTTGGAGGTACATGATGGAGTACCAGCATCTAGTTTATTGACCTTGGCTATTGTTTTCAAGGTCACCTTAGGCCTGCTAAAATGACTCAAAATGGTACCTTAGACTGTGAGGCCAAATACCTCCTTTATTATTGGCTGTTACGGGCGGGGTTTTTTTGTCAGTCATGAAAAGTGCTTATATCTCCCTTATTATTGGTCCCAGAGGTTTGCGATGGAAAACCAATCTATAGGAAATCACGGGCTGGGAATCTTTTGGTGTGGTCGGATTTGACCTTGGGCTCCTCCTTCAACGTCAAACAAGGATAGCCAAACCTACAAGTGCTCATAACTCGCTTATTATTGGTCCTAGAGGTTTGCAATGTGAAACCAACTTATTGGAAATCATGGGCTGGGAATCTTTTGATATTGTCAGATTTGACTTTGGACCCCTCCTTCAAGGTCAAACGAGGATAGCCAAACTTAAAAGTGCTTAGAACTCACTTATTATTGGTCCTAGAGGTTTGGGATGGTAAACCAACCTATAGGAAATAATGGGCCGGGAATCTTTGTATGTGGTCAGATTTGACCTTGGACCCCTCCTTCAAGGTTAAACAAGGATACCCAAACTTAAAAGTGCTTATATCTCGCTAATTATTGGTCCTAGAGGTTTGCAATGTGAAACCAACCTATAGGAAATCATGGGCTGGGAATCCTTTGACGTGATCAGATTTGACCTTGGGCCCTTCCTTCGAGGTCAAGCAAGGATAGCAAAATCTAAATTGCTTATAAATCACTTTGTCTTGGTCCTAGAGGTTTGTAATGTGAAAGCATCCTATAGGAAATCATGCGCTAGGAATCTTTTGATGTGATCAGATTTGAGCTTTGGCCCCTCTTTCAAGGTCAAATGAGGATAACCAAAATTAAAAGTGCTTATAACTCACTTATTCATGTTCCTAGAGGTTTGCAAGATTTTACCTTGGGCTCCTTTAAAGTTAAGTGATGGTTGATTGGCGAGTTTTCTTTCTTGTGGATACAATTTGCATTGGTTGTCCGATGCGCAACGTCTAGTTACATTTGTATCTTTCATTAAGCAAACATTTTGTTTACTTAGTGTCAGTACAAGTTGCTCCCACAAATACTTAGGCCCCCTCCCCACAGGGGTATATTTGTGTCAACCATAATACTCTGTATGTCACGCTTCAACCATGTCCCGTCTGGGGATATACTGCATCAAGACGCAATCTCTAGTTTAAATATGTTTTTCATGTACTTTTCAGTCCGCTATAACATAGTGGAATTGCAGACCAGTAGCTCATTGCATAGCTGAGCAATAGCTATTTTCGGGTTATCACTGTTGTGTGAATCGTTTGTAACTTGAAAACTATTGTATTTAGAGAATTTTCTTTAAATATGTTATTAATCTACTTTTGGGTATGACATGGTAAATTGCAGACATGTAGCTAATTGCAAAGCTACACAATAGCTACTTCCAGGTTCTCATTGTTGAGTAAATCAGTTATAACTTAAAAACTATTGCATCTACAGTATTTTGTTTAAATGTGTTATCCATCTACTTTTCAGTTAGTTATAGCATAATGCAATTGTATACCTGTAGCTCATAGAATAGCTGAGCAATATCTACTTTCAGGTTATCAGATTTGAGTAAATGAGTTGTAACATGAAACTATTACATCTACAGTATTTTTAAATGTGTTTAAAAACCTATTTTTGGGTCAGCTATACCATAGTAAAGTTGTAGACCTGCACCTCATTCCATACATGATCAGTAGCTATTTTCAGGTTCAAAGTTGGAAAATTAATTGTAACCTGAAAACTATTGCTCTCTAGAATTTCCATAAAATATGTTATTCAGCTACTTTTGAACAGCTATAACATATTAAAGTTTCAGACCTGTAGCTCATTGATGAGTAATAGCTAGATTCAGGTTCTCACTGTTGAGTAAATAAGTTGTATCTAGAGAAATATTTCATTTACAGTATTTGGTTTAAATATGTGATACACCTACTTTTGGCTCAGCTATAACATGGTATAATTGCAGTCCTGTAGCTCAGTACAAAGCTGAGCAAAAGCTAATTGTTAGATCACTTGTAACTTGAAAACTATTGCATTTACAGTATTTTGTTGAAATATGTTTCCCACCTACTTTTACCTTAACAGCTAACTTTGTACTTTACTTGTGAATACCATTTGCACAGCACAACCTTTGTGACCTTTTTTCACTTCTACTCTGAAACTCAAAACACACAGTCAGCTGACACAGAGCCTGTTCACGGGCACTGATTGCTTGTTAAAACTACTATCAGAATTAATGGGGTTTTTTTCAAAGTGAGGCAGTGGCTGGTCCTTATGTTTCTTCAATATATTCATCCTCTCTTTCTCCAATTCAAAGTTCAGACTTTTGTGTCTCCTATAACAGATAGGGTCATACTGTACGAGACTATCAATACTTCTTACATGTAACCATCAGCACAATATCTAATGCCTAGGTCACAACTTTTCATGCTGGGGTCATAAGCTACAGCCAAACAGGCTTGCATTTGAACAGAATGATTCGGTGTTATTCACTGGGATTCACATTTGTGTAGGACACGTTTGAGGCAATTAGACACAACTCAGAGATTTTGTTCAGGACTGCTGTTTTAAGAAGGGTCGAGGGTGGCCGAGGGCTTTTTAGCAGAGGTACGTACAAGGATGAGGTCGTAAATCAGAATGTAAATATGTACAGAAAGAACAGTGTGACCTAAGCAGTACTACAACTGGTAGAGATGAGAATCAAGTGACCATTTTTCAAATTTAACCGCCACTGAGGCCCACCCAGTGAAATAGTTCTTCTGATGGTATGGATATATATGGTGGTAATGCCCACCTTTCAACTCCGAGGTTGTCGGTTCAAATCTTGATATGAATTTTAACTAGTTGAGTTGGTAGTTGCTTAATGGCTCCTGGTTGTTTGTTTATGAAATAACTCAAAAACTTAGTGACAGTTTTTGATGAATTTTCAGGAAATGTTGACAATGGCACAATGAACTAGATTATTAGATTTTGGTGGTCGTCTGGATCACGGTCTGGATCCAGGAATTTTTCAAAGGATTTTGTGTCATTGCACTCATCAGCAATGTTGTAGGTTTTAGGCCCTCCGAGTGCTCCTGTTTGTACACTATATTGAAAGCAATATCAATAGGAAGAGTTTGGGACATAAATTGAATTTATGACATAAATTTAGACCAAATGGATGCCGAGATATAACAATTTGTTATACATGGGATAGGCTATGAATCCTTACTTTTACGGATGTATTACTGCCTTGATATGTAAATTCATTATTTATAACATATTTAATAGGTTGTTTACTTTAATATCACATTTGACAGGGGTAGGAGTGATTTTAAAAGCTCTTTGATCTCTCGCTTTGGTGTTTTACATTAAGCATAATAAATTTGAAAAGTCAAACTAAAAGGACTGATTTTTTTTGTTTTGTTTTTTTGTAAGGTAATACAGGTATGAACAAACAGGAAACAGTCGATTTCAGTGCTAGACATGAAGGATCACTGGTACTAAAATTGTGCCTTAGGAAGTATAATCATGTCAAAACTTGGTGGAGGTATTACACTATTCGAGTTATCTAGTGCGATTTTGTTGTCATCCCTGCATGGAGAGAGGAGATTATATCTTGTCGGAAACGTGTGAATGTAGTTGTATTCGCACAATGTATCATAAATAATCATTGAAATGTTTTCAGTGTCTATACTGAATGTTTTATATGAGTCAGATGTCTATGTTGCAATAGAATCAGGATTTAACACCACAGTGTAAACAGACTTTAAAGTTTACTGCAGGGCTCTTTTCTTGACAGCATCTTTGTAATCAGATGAATTCTTATTGAATAGAATTATGTAGTTCATAATCCAGTCCACCAAATTTCGTTCTTCAATGCTAGAGAGAGCACCTGCCTTCGTCTAGCCACTCTTATAATTTTAATTTAATGTAGAACCAATTGGTGCATTTAATCCTGTTTTAGGTCATCCTGTGTTGGTTCCCCATGTATTGGTTCCTCCTGTGTTGGCTCTTCTACCGAGTCCTCAAGATGAGCCTCCTCCCGATGGACTTCTGTCTGAACCTGATGAGCTGATTCTTGACCTCTCCGACTCCATGCCTCCCCATCCTCCACTAGAACATCCAAGTCAGATCTAGGGTCTTCCTCGTCGGCTGTTGTGGCCATCTTTTTCTTCCTCATTTTTCCCCTGTTGCCAGCCTTGGGTGGCATTTTCAAAGACATTTCATCGAAAAAAAAATCAGAGGTATCTTATCTGATAATGGCCCAGGATTATGTAAAGTTCTACTCAGAGTGAATAAAAGTGACCTGAGATGACATCCAGGTCACTGGAGTAAACCCCGGATTATTAGTAACAGCAGATGGCATTTTACAAAAAAAGATCAAAGCAGTTTCTAAACATACTGATTTTTGGTCGATCCAATTTTAGCACACAGATGGCCAAAAACACATTGAATGATAGCCAATATACAATAAAATAAGAGACAGCCCTTGGTTATTTACAATGAAGACCGGGACAGCCAACATTGGGATTGTTCCCAGGCTATCTTGATAGTGGAACAGTCATATTACAAGCAGGTTTTTTTCCTAAATTCACTGAAAGCTATTGGTACTGAATTTCACGCATGTTAATCGTTTTGTTTACCACTATGTTTCTTGATAAACATTTTTATCGCATTGTGTGTTTTGGTCAAGTCATTCGCATAAGTTATTCTAGTTAAGTTTTGCAAAACACTTTGATTACACTTATAAACAACCATATGGTTGTATTTATCTTAAAACACGTGTCCATTCTCATGCATAAGGTTCACATATGCTCTTTGTTTCAAGAAGGCCTCAGTTATACTGTTGAAAAGCTAATGGCCTACCTTCATTTGAGTGGAGAGCCATTAAAAACCATACAATCCTTATAGCATGCTTTCTGGTTTATACGATTATATGATTCAATATCTTCCTTGAAATGTAAACATTTAACACTGAGTTATAAAAAAATATCAATATTCATTCATATACCTTTTTAACAATCACAGATCCTGATTGACCAGAGAGACAGAATTCTTTCTCATTTCATTTTTGTTCCAATTTGAGGCATGTACCAACTTACCTGAAAAGCAAAAGGCATTGCAGCCTGAAAAGTCCACAGTTAACTTTCTTATGGTCACTACATAAATTGTAACTTATTCTGCCACGGCGTTCTATAGGCTTATAATCTTTCTGGTTTACTTCCCACGCCTGTGCAATTGCTCATTAATTCTAAACATTTATTTTCTTATTTATGCTAATTAGGATCTGCTAGTGTAAATATGAAGTACAGTAAAATGTATGAGCAGATAAGGTTTAATGTTCCGCTTACACTCTTCTAATACAGAGTATTGTTGTGGTAACACACTCATTTTTTCTTTGCCTGGGTTATGCGTTTCATATTCAGCCTCACCCTTGAATATGAACCTTGACAAAATTTAACTAGTAGACATGTATATTTGTTAGTGTGAAAGTGGTAGACAAGTATAATTGTAAGTTTGAAACTGGCGGACATGCATATAAGTTAGTGTGAAACTGGTACACATGTATAATTGTTAGTTTAAAACTGGTAGACATGTCTACTTTCCCAGTGTGAAGCTGTATGACGTGTATAATTGTTAGAAGAGGAAAAAAGAGGGGGTGTTTGAACCAAAACTTGTAAAAACATGCAAATTTTTTTGAGGTTAAGAAACAGGTAGTGACATCAGTGATATCACTGAATGTGGAACCAAATAAGCAAATAAACGAACACCTGAACTGATCGGTCGGTCCATTTTGCATGTTATCAACTAATTTTCTTATCTCACTATAAAGGGACACTTGACACATTATAGCATTGTTTCATTGTGTTTTAGCCTTGCCAAAGGTTCCTCTTTGTTACAAAGGTTATTTATTTTACATAATATTTAAATAGGGACTCGTGTTATACAGCAGTGGAGAGTTTGTACCAAAGTCCTTTGCAACACATACAACTTTTGAATTTGTAAAGACTATTTATAACTATTTATACAAGCTCCTTATTTTATCAGATGAACAACTTATGTCGAGGTATTTACACTTACAAATATAGAAAATTATCATGAGTCTTATCAATTCAGTACCCTTCAATAATAGATAGCACATCTCAAAAGATGTAGATTATTATTTTATATTTTATTCTTTTATTTTTTCTATGTCCATGAGTCGTACAGACTGCAGCCTATTTGCATCCCAACAACTAGGTTGCATTGGAGTGAACTTTGAAAATAGAGTTATTGGTGCAATTAAGTAACCTGAAACACGAGATAACTTACTCATAAAAGTTATATTCACCGCTAGTGATTTTTCAGTCCTAAGGAGAGAAACCTACAAAATCAGACCATAAACATCTCAGTGTACATTTGATATTAGTTATATTATTGAAAACATTTCCGAGAGAAAAGTAGAGGCTTAAGCAAGGCTGGAATAATTCACTGACTAAAGTATTTACATCCTATGTGCAAAAAGTTATGACTTAAGTATGTATAAACATTTATTTGTTGTCTTATTTTGCAGGAATAAATTATGCACTTGAGTTAATGATGGGGTGTAGACTTCCTGAACTTGTATTTAGACATAAAATCCTTACTCCAATCAACTTACTTACATAAACAAGTACATGCATATCTCTGATTTATAAATAATAAAATGAAGTGCATAGAACAATCACTTTGCCAAAAAAATCCTTTATGCATGCACCTACATTCGTATATTGAAGGCTTACTATTTCCAAATATATATTTTAATACAAAAGCTCTCATGAATAAAAATATAATGGAAGGTATGTAAATATGTGGCATCATCTCAAAGTCAAATAAAGAGGATTCCCAAGTATTAACATGTGGTTATTGATGTGGCATTGGTAACTGTGTATTCACGAAAGGTCTTAGACTTAACCAGGTCTTAGGTTTAAATCCAGTCTTAAAGTTAAGTCTTAAAGCTAAGTTTTGTCTTAAAACCATATTCACAAAGGGTGACTTAGCTAAGTCCGAGTAGGTCTTTTCTATTCAAATTATATTATTGGTGACAGATATCCTTCATTTAATACATTTTATCTAAGGAAAAGTGCTGTTTTGAAATGGAAAACCTTGTTACCACATATAAACTAAATAAAGACTGCTTTAGTGAGGTGTTCTGTGTAATTATACTTTATTTACAGCCATTTCAAATTTTGAAGTGGAGAAAAGTTTATGGCGGCCATATTTAAGTCCTCTTTACAAAATTTAAGCCCACTACTAACCAGTCTTAGTCTATGTACACATGTATGCGGCTCACGACATCCGACGGCCGATTTGCGATAGCGAATTTTGTTTCAACCTTCCCATTATTCTGTCGACATTCATCTAAATTCACTTGTCATCCGATTTTTTCGGTTCCCAGATCGAAAAAATCGCTGTCGCACATCGGGCGTCGGATGTCGCAAATCGGAGTCGGACACATGTAAACAACCAAACATAAATGAGAAGGAGGGAAAAATTCGCTGTTGCAAATCGGCCGTCGGATGTCGTAAGCCGCATACATGTGTACACACGCTAAAACTTAAGCCTTTATTTAAGCCTAAGACTGGTCTTAACTTCTTTGTGAATACCGCTAAGACTAAGACAAAAGTTTTTTCTGTGAAAGTTAAGACAAAAGTCTAAACTTTAAGCCTAAACCCTGGCTAAGACCTTTCATGAATACGGGGCCCAGGTACAGCTCTTGATATTCGGATAGTTTATTTATTTATTTATTTGGGGTTTTACGTCGCTTTCAACACTGTACAGGTCATATCACGACGGGTAGTTGGAAGGGCAGAGGAAACCAGTACATACAGTTCATCAGGGATCTGTACTGTAAACTGCCGACCAACGGCAAGCAACTACCAGCTTTCCCACTTGAGGCCATGCTGGGGATCGAACCCCGGCCTCAGAGGTGGGAGGCGAGAGTGTTACCACTCTGCCACCGTGGCCCCTGATATTCGGATAGAAGAAGCAATAACAACTATCCAAATTGTAATTAAGTCAAATATTTGTGACATACACAAAAAGGTAGCAAGTTGCATGCTTTGTTTTATGCCACATAGACACTGAAAGACAGCTGGTTAGCGTTTATAATATTCTTTTTATATTCGTTGTGTTGTTCTTTTATTTTTAAATTGTTTTGAACAAGACGTTTTGTTCTATTCCAATTGTTGGTTTATTTAGTCTTATTGTACACAAAGAATTCTAACTAAGCCATATGTTTTCCATCAATTATTCCCACATTTGTATATTGATATTGTTTTTCTGTCATTATTTGACTCTCAGCAGGTGGGACAAATCACATTGTTCGCTGTGGTAGTTTCCAATGTAGGTCAAGTTCTGTTAAAATTAAAAACAAATTATAATTAGAATATATAGTCAAAATGCAGGATTTTACGCTATTTATAACGACTTAGAGCATATCAGGACAATTTTAATTTACACTAAGCTTTGTTTTGTGTCAACAGTATTATACAGGTAGAAAGAGTCCTTTCCCCCTAAAATCAGATGTGTCTTGGATAAATGACAAATTGTTGTTGTTGGAATTGCTTATCTTTTATGCATGTGAATTAACAACAAAACTTCATACTCCAATGTGTAAAATAACAATGATGAACATATATTGCATACAATAAACATATCGCACACAATATTATGCGCAACAGAATAATATGCATATCTTCCAAATACATAAAGTGGATATGTCACGATTGCTTATCAAAAAAAGTCCTTATCTGTTTATGAAAAATATTCTTATGATACAGTCCAACAGTACAGATCTGCCGTTCTTATGGAAATCACATGCAACAATAGAAAAATTTCAAATACAATTTTTATGTGTATGTCTGTTTAAATTTTGATATTAATGTTGTCACTTGTCATTAACCATATATTGTCAATAATTAAAGTAACATAAATGAGCCATTAGAATAGTATTATGAAATAAGTTTTATATTATCTGTTACTGATTCTTGTGTGCTGGTATATTGTATGTCAACAAATAAACAAATAACATCATTTATTGGCTTCTTGTCAAGATCGTGTATATTGTAGGTCCAAAATATTTGTCATGTTGCCACACAAGTATGTTCTCCACAGAATCGATCTAGTACTTTGTTGTTATTGTGACAAACTAACATAGCATTTACCTTGCCAAATTATTTGGATTATCGTTCATAACTAGATTCGTGTTTTTTTTTCTACAGTGGCGTCATAGTTGACCTGTTTTTGGATTTACGTGACTCAATTCTGCTATATGTGAGATCAAGGTCAACATATATGAATAAATTATTCATTTCAGAATAGCATATCAAAGTTAAGAGAATACTTAACTAATTTATTGTACCACTAAATAATGATAATAAGTGCTACAATAACTTCCTATTTCCATTATTATTTTCTACTTTTGTAACTTAAACTACTCGAACAAATTGAAAATAACTTATACTCGCTTATTACAGCCAGGGGATTTTAAAGTTGTTTTTTGGTAAACACATGACAAATGGTTTTCATCGTATTAAATTTCTGCCACGTATTAATAACGTTTGCAGGTCTCCCTAAAAAAAGTTTCCCTTTTATGTACAGTAAACCAGTAGGTATTGACGTAAACTTTATTTTTAAATGTGTCATTTGTTCCTTTTCTTGAGATTGCATTACAAAGCTTCCAAATACAGTCAAAGTTCACTTAACTCAATCACCAAAACAGCAGTTACACAAGTATCTATTGTTAGATGCAACTTGTCATCAAATTGCAACGCGTTATATTTTCCATTTTAATGACGACCTCGGTGACCTTTTAGTTATTAAGTTGTACAAATAATCAATTGACTCCCAGCCCTGTGGCCGTGAGTTCGAATTCAAATCATGAAAAAGTGCGGGAAATAGAATGAAACACAAAGAAGCAAATTTATTTTATTGTCATATGAAAAGAGTTTAATATGTAATTTATTTTGGGGTCAGGGAAAATCATACTAAATGTTTGTGTCAAAAGATTATCTCGGTTATAGTAGTGCTGTTTTTATTGTCTCATATACTTGGTATCTTTTAAACCCCCTTAAACAGTTATATGCATGCATATTATAAAGACAAATGTTTTTGTTGTGTGACAATAATTATTCCAAAGTATTTTTAATCTGTATTTTTATTTGAGATCACTGTAATTGTTTACACGTGACTATAAACATTAATCTATTCTATTAATAGGAAATTCTATTCTGTTAATAGTAAATCAATTTGCAAATGAATTTTGTTGACTTTTATAGATTTTGCATAACATCCAAAGACAATGGAAAAGAACATTTCCAAGAAAAACTGGATAGGAGTTGTATACGTCAAAATGTATTAGACTCACAAGTGAAAAATGTGTAAAGTCTGAAAAAATCCTGCAGAAAATGCGTGCAAATATACACATGGCAGAAAGATGGTGACAGTTTCTGTAGGATCACATGCAGTTATGTTTCCATGGCCAAAATATTATTCTTTGAAATTTAATTGCACTATTGATAGCAAAATGTGGGCTTTTCAATATAAAATTCCATTGAGAATTATTGTAACCAGTAAATTTTAAAGTGTGTAATATTACTGATGATGATACTTCATGTTTTGTCAGACAGGTATTGAAAATACTGAGCATCTATTCTATTTCTGATCTGTTGTAAAGGATCTACTGAGTTAGCCGAGAAGATGAAACCCCAATTGGATATAACCCCAAATCCTTAAACCTCAAAATAATTATTGGGATGTCTTGATAGAAAAAAAGAAGAACTTGTTCAAATCATGTATTGAATATAACAGAGATATATCTATTTTGCAAAATATAATATATAAAAAACTATGTTTAGAATATCTTGTGAGAATCATTAAACAACAGAGGACAGTGCCCTGTGGTACACCAAACAAACCCTTATATAAGTCTGATAGAATAGAACTTACTTTAATGGCCTCAAAGCAAGCAGTGGTAATAACAACCTTCTTAAAGCTGATTGGTAATCAACCCCTTGACTACTTAGCAGTTTTTCAGTTTGGTAATAAATGATAACAAAATATCAAGACACTCTTTAACCAGAAAAGAAGGCATTTGATGTTCAAAGTAATGTTATTCAGCTTGTCGATTCACATCATACACACCTACTACAAGTTATCCGCAAAACACACTCATAGATAGCAAATTTGTGCAGCTTTTGTTCACACTTTTTTTTTTTGGGGGGGGGGGGACCCATGATGCTCTGGGGAGACGAAGGTGGCCAGTCCCCTTTCAGGGCCTAACAAAACTATTCATACACAGTATGAATAAAAATTAAGTTTAAACTTAAATTCACTAATTTTTATCAGGAGTTTAAGGAGCTTACTGACTAGGAATAAGTAATTTTTGTTTAATTTTCTACTGACATAATAAAATTGGCTTGTTGTGTATTTGTTTCTTTAGGTGTTTCACATCACACCTAGTACCTTATCAGTTATATTGTGATAGGTAGTTGAAAGGGCAGAGGAAACCAGAACGTACTGTTAGTCAAGGTTTTGTACTGTGATGTGCCATCCCATGGCAAACAACTGTCAGCTTTTTTACATGAGGTCAGGTCGGGATTCAAACTCTGATCTCAGAGTTGGGAGGAGAGTATGTCACCACTGCTCAACTGTAGCCCCTGACTTGCTGCATTGTAATATTTAATGCAAATTTATATATGGTTCCAAAGTCTTGGCCATTTTTTTAATTGACTTATTTTCAAACACTCCCAAAATAGTTGTTCTAGAGTATCCATCATGATACAACAAAAATAGTATTTTCTTGAGATAGAATGTATTAAACAGTCAACGTCAACAAAATTGCTATCCATGCAGTAAAAGTTTTCAAAATTAATATAGCCATTATAAGATCTCCAGAATTTGTGAGTACACCATAAGATCCGGTGCATCTCTTTTGTTCAAATTCTTCCCTTCTGAGCAGAATTTTACAGTTTTGTTAAAATGGATTTTCAAATTTGGATAGGGCCTGACATTTATTTCATTGATAAGATTGTTTTTTTTTTTTTTTTTTTTTTTTTTTTTTTTTTTTTTTGGGGGGGGGGGGGTATATGTAACCCAGGATATTAAAACATCTTTCCCAAAGTCATTTTTATGCAATCCTTTAGTTCCTTGAAAGGAAGAGCATTCCAGAGACACACTCCTTTATTGTTACTGGCTATGTTATGGTTGAAGATGTGTTGCCAACTTCCACCCATTTTCATTAATTTTGTAATCCCTGTCATTTTCAGAGCTATATTCAAAAGCTAAAGTTTTGTTAACTTAAGACCACCATCTTGAATACCTTTCTCAAACTGAGCTAATATTATTCTTGGTATCTTTTCCTCCAAAAGGAAGTATTTAAATATATTTTCCATTTGTTTTGTAAAATCTGGTGTTGGAAAGAGTAATCCTTGCATAATTTATACCATTTTCGCTACAATAAGAGTCTTCAGAGCATTTACCTTGCCAATAAGGGAAAGTTTGCACTTTTTGTAAATTAAACATGTTATTTATAACATTAAGTTTGAATTACGGATTGAAATTATATTGTGGGATATAATAATGCAGTTATGAAATATGGAATGTCATGTGATGTTTAATGGGTTTACTGTATCACATGATGTTGAATAATCAACCTTCTTATTTACATGCCTACTTTTAGCTGGTTTATCTAGGCCCAGTCCTTTATAAATAGCAAAGTCGTGACACAAGTGTTTGTTTTCCCATTGTGTCAATATATGTCCACAAAAGCTCTTAGTTTACTGAACTGTTAAAGGTTTTATTTTCGTATATGTGTTATGTACAGAAGCACTGAGTTGCCAAACTTTTTCCCCAAGTTAATTTATATCAGAGAAGTCATTATATAAGAGATACTAACTTGTATTGATGGAATGCGATAATTCAAGATTCAGTTTTAAATGTATGATAATTAATGAAGATAAATTCGGATACATCTTAGACTTTTTTTAGGTTACACTGATTGCCTGTAGCATATGTATGACTTAATTACTGGTATATGTTACAGTCAATCTGTGAAACCAATCATTACGCATTTTGACTAAAAGTTTCAGTCATTTTGCGTAATGACTAAAATGAGCTGAAAGTTTCAGTCATTTCACGAAGTGATTGAAATATATGGTTCACTTTTACACAGACTGACTGAATAGATTTCAACCAATCTCTGCAACTGATTTAGAGTTCACGTTGTTTTTCATGACACCCTTTGTATTATTCCAAACCTGTGTACATTGTTTCACGCATTATGAACATTTTTGTGCCAGTGAACTGTTAAGGGTATTAAACATTAAACTACTTCAATCAAATTAATAACTTTGGAATTCCCACATGCTTTCTGAATTTATAGCCAGGATTTTCAAACCTAAACACAAAGTTTTGTAATAGACTCTATTGTCATTTTCAAAAATATTATTAAAATATTGTATGGTTAGGAAGCAGGAATCCATGAAGCTTTTGAAGTGAATCTTATCCACTCATGTCCTAATTCCAATGCAGCTCTTTTTATCCTTTTTTTTTAGTTCTTTGGGGCCTTGTTACTGTTGTTTGACCTCTCCACACAAAGAGTCTATTATCAAAGGTGGAGTGACCTTTAATGTTCTAAACTAACCGGAACAACTTAATCCTTCTTGCAATAGTTAATAAAGCCTGAGTGGGATCATTTCTTAGCTCTAACTCACACCTGAGTACCATTGTAACTATAAATAACCCTCAAGATATATGCTCAAGATGTTCTTCAGTTGGACATATGTGTCACACAGAAGTTTAAATTTTAGCAAGAGTCTATAGATCCGGTCCCTGTTCGTTAGAAATGCTACCTTTCCATCAAGTTCCCCATCATATTTTACAAGCGAGTACATACATATGAAGGTCATTTTTATGACATAAATTAATAGAAGTGGGACTAAGTTAAAACAACTGCAGAAGAGTTTGTTAATGTGATCATTTACTCATGTTAGCTATCAGTAATCATGTCAGAATATGTTCAAATCTGAAGTGATGATTTCATTACTCCTCTATAGTAATCACATGAGAATGCAAATTATTTACTAAGTGAGGCCAGACAGTCTCATCATTTAGTAGAGCAACTATTAACTAACCCAGATAATCAATTAATCAAATTAAGAGGTTAATTGAAACATATTTACATGTAGATCTAACAATTTACAAAGCAGGCTTGCCACACTGGCAATTCCATCCATAGGTATCAACTAATTAACCAATGAAATAATTTAAGGAACCAATTAATGAAATTAAAGGGCTAGCTGAAGCAGACTTACCTACAGATCCGTATATTAGAATACAACGATACCTGTTTGTTAGCTACTTCATAAATTTTATGATGGATGAGTCTCATGAGTATCTATTTAAAGCTATTTCTCATAATTAAGATTATGCAAAATGACTGGATCTTATTTTCAGTCATTACGTGAA
Source organism: Sabellastarte sp. h YS-2021 (assembly GCA_964017235.1). Classification (NCBI taxonomy): domain Eukaryota; kingdom Metazoa; phylum Annelida; class Polychaeta; order Sabellida; family Sabellidae; genus Sabellastarte; species Sabellastarte sp. h YS-2021. The sequence goes on from OZ024934.1 coordinate 87,070,158, forward strand.
ATGACTGAAACTTTCAGTCATTATGTGTAATGGCTGGTTTTACAGATTGACTGTAACATATATAACATTTAACAAGTGAAATGCATATAACTAAGTTGAGAACTCAACTTAATATAAAATAAATTTTGGCACCTCAGAGATACGGTAGAATTGCACTCTACAGTATTTTTATCCTACCGCTTTATTTGGATGTTGCGAATCTTTTAATTAACTGAAAATAAACACTTGATTCTGTGATGACCACATATAGTGTATATTCTAAGAATAACATGCACGTTTACATTTAAATTTCTTTTTGGAGAAATGTAAAGTCTTTTATTACAGAACTATGATAATGGTCACCCTTTAAATTATTCACGGTTAACCTGAAACAAATACAATTAACTGTTTATGTTGTTGAGTGGCTAATCATCTCCACAAAACCAACAACGTATATTTCTATATGAATTTACTTGCATATAGTTGTGATAACCTGGTAAGCAAAATGTTCTTTTAACAATAGAGATTAACATGAAGTAAATCGGGGGAATACAAAGACCTCGTCAAAACAACAGTACACAATTTCATTGTTTTGGTTTTTTTCTTTATTTATACAACATGTGCAAGAATTAAGTTTTAAAAAATATACGTATTTGTGTATTTTACATATCATTGTGTTTCCCCCCATCAAAATATACTATATTCAATATTCCAGGATATGGACACAGTCCAGGATTTAAAATAGTGATGCTAGGATCTAAACAAAATATTTATAATATTAATAATATTTTTCCGTGAAGTCATTACTTAAACACCATGTTTTGCACAAAATGTCAGTCGGTGCGAAACGTGAAATGTATGTTGTAGTTACAAAACAAACAAGCAGAAGTCAAGTTCATTTCTTGGAACAGCCGCTAACGTATATTCATAGGTGGCCTGTAAATATTCGGAAGTTTATATGACGTAACATTTTCCGTGAGAAATTCCCAGTTAAGGTATACTACAATGTTTTTGGCAAAAAAAGACTCCAATTACAGTTTATACTAAGCTGTATATGAAAGCTAATGAAGTTTAATAATCTATTTATTTAAAGCTTTAGTGTTTCACGTTTGTTTTAACAGTAATGTGTAGTGTTTCACATCTAAGAGTGAAAAAAACTTAAATGATACAGTTTTTATGTCGTGAACGAGTTGGGATTTTGTACAAGTTATAACTTTTATTATCCACCACGCGACGTATTTGCCCTAAATACGGGGAAATACAGACCGGGATGTATTTTTTTATATACACCGGCGCCCCGGTACTATGGATGATGAGTGTGAATAACTTTCGGTTTTTCAACAATATCCCGGAAAGTATGCAACTTACAAATATATATAATATATCATTAGAAAGGTGTTATTGTAGCGCTTCTGCTGATGTATGTTGCATAAAAATCCATGCAGAAATGACTGAGATATTGCAAGTTAAAGATTGAAGTTTTTATATTCAGTGTTGCTCATGCTTTTCAAAGCCTTTTTCACGTCCTGTCATTAAACATTCGTATTATTTGACCCATAAATCACACAAAATGGTGGATAATAAAAGTAAAACACCCCTCATCAGACATATATAGAAAAAATATATCACTCATGAAGATTAACAATATATAATACTCGTGCTACGCACTCGTATAATATTGTTATCTTCATTCGTGATATATTTTTTCTGTATATGTCATTCGGGAGGTTTTCCTATTGTATGAATCTTTTTCCAATTTTATACAAGTTATAACTTGCACAGCACTATTCTTCACTGATGTTTGGTAATATGTTTTTGCTTTTAACTTTTTAAATTACAGTAGGCTTTAATTAGGTATAGGACGCCAAGCCAAAAAAAAAAACAACTTGTGAATGACTGTTATTGAAGGTTTTCCTATAGCTTTGATACTAATGGTAAAAAGTCTGGCAGGCTCAAGAATCCCCTATTGTAAGGTAATTACATCAACCCTAAGCTTACTGCCTTTATTGCTTTGAGTGATATTGATTATAAAAGGTCTGGCAACCTCTAGAAGTCCCTTTTGTCAGTCAATTACAGTCATGTTAAACATTAACCCTCACTAATTAACCCATCTTAACCAACAAAGAATTTTTAGGTCTTTCAAGTACAACTTGTACAAATCCACACTATTTAAAATATGCTTATCAAAAGGTGGTTTATTTAGTCTTTCAAATTCAACAAGTGCAATCAAGAATCATAAGTTAATTGTCAAAAAAAAACAGTACAATCTTGTTAGACTTTAGCCATGTCACTGAAGCAACATGGAGAGACCAAATTTCTGGAAGCTATCCAGGCTAGGGGCAACAGTAACAGTTCTAAAAACAATTTTCAAGTGTCTGCCTGTTAAACTGTGAGCGCTGCATCACCAAAAAGAGTCGCCAAGAGTTCAGGAATACCATAGTGAAACCTATTACCTCTTCAGATTTCAACTCCAGAGCTCAAGTTGACCTCATAGATATGCAGTCCCAGCCTGATGGAGACTTCAAATGGATCTTTCACTACCATGCTCACCTCACCAAATTTTCAACTTTAATACCATTGAACGACAAGAGAGCATCGGAAGTATTTCCAATGCCCCAAGGGGTAGGGTGAACAAATTTTTTAATGGTTGCAGCATCTGTACATATTTTAACAAGATGACAAGTATAGTTAACTGTGATTAAGGGCTCTGTGTTTTATATATTATTAGTTTGGATTTTAAAAATAAATAAAAGGATTAGCAAACATTGAAGGAGAGATAAATTTTTACTCTTCTATAAATAGTTTGACCATATAACTTATCTACAGAAAAATTGTTTTCCTTGGGTAATATATATATTCTTTGTTTCCAGGAGGCCCACTTGGCCTAATCATATAGGAAGCTAGTCATTTAAACACAGGCTGTCGCCTCTAGTGTATGGTGTGGGTATACATGTAACAATATGATTCTGGATATTGAATGGGATATAAAATCCTTACCTTAATTTCTTAGTTTTGAATGTTTTAATATGTAGCAAAAAGATTCTGTTTTGGAGAGTGTCAACTGTACAAAAGTATACCTTATTAAAGACTTTCCCCCACATATATTGGTTACATAAACTCAAATTTTCACTTGTTTCAAGTTTTTACCAAGGTATACCAGTCCACTCAAGAACCTCCACAAGTGCATATTGTACATTACTTGCTCAAGACATACTGGTTATTGTTTATATGCTCTATGAAATGATTTGAAGTCATCATACAAAGTCAAAAGAGAAAAGCATATGGCAACTTCATCTTTTTAATCAAAGTATACTTTTATAGCATGTTAAATGCATTTAATTTATGCAATGTATATTGTTTGCAAAAATGGCAGTTACTTGTTTTATAAAATTTCCCCCGAGACTGAAACACAAATCAGTTATATAACATAATATCACTTAAGTTTGGTTGTCCAAGACTCCAGACTAGAGGTAATTTTATTTTAAGTAAAAACCGGTGTCTTTTGTCTTGACGAGATGTGTTCAACTTAATGTTTTGGCAACTATTTTTCATGCAGTTTAAGTTGTCATACATACTTCATTTGGATTAATGTTACATCACTGTAACAGAGACTTAGAGCATTAAAATCATTTCACTCACCTGTGATCATTGTAGAAATATGCTTGGATTGATGGAAAAATATAAACACAAAAAATATAGCTTTCACATTCACAATAATTCACTAGTTTATGTGTACAATTGCAGATTTGAATTTTTGTGTGGTTTTAATGTCACTTGAACTAAGCCTAAAATTTAATTAAAATCAATTATTTTCCTTGATCGAATGTGATGCTTAAATTTAAAAAAAGATCCCTGCATGTACATCTCAAGTGCCGCAAATAAAGATACATATTGTTGGGGATTTTCTCGAGGGAAAAGTTTCTTGTTTTTGCGCCTTGGACCATGACAACACAGTTTCAAAATAAAGAATGAAAGTTTCTAACTAGCTTTTGATTATTCTTCTTTACACATGTTTATGTACAAATATTTACAAGATGTTTTCACAACACTATGTTTCTCATCTCAGAGACCTGCTCTCTGCTCACTTTTCTCAAGTCAGAGACCCATTCTGTTCTCTCTGTACAGTGGAATGCCTTATCTTAGGTAAATTCGATGGCCTGGCCCCAACTTGCGAACACAACAATACCACCCAAACTTTACAAACCTGTTGCTTCGAACATGAACATGGCACACACACCGTAAATTGTGGCTACGGCTGCTCTACGGTTACAGCCAATCTACAGTTGCAGTCAATCTACAGTTACGGCCAGTCTGCGGTTGCGGCCAATCTACGGTTACAGCCACGCTACAGTTGCGGCCAATCTATGGTTACGGCCAATCTATGGTTGTGGCCACTCTATTTTGTTACTACAGCCTCTCTGCCCATTATAGTTACATCTCTGCTCTATGTAGACTATATGCACTGACAGAGTGCAACTTTCGTTCAATAGTTTTTCTCTAGTGAAATATCCTGTTACATTCTATTATCACATTTTTCTAGAGCAAAAAAATCACAACAATATTAAAGCACCAACTCTGCTGTAAATGGAGGATTTAACTGTCATAAACACAATATCTGTATCTTAGCAGGTACTGGGTTTTTATTTTTTATAGTATATACATAACACACCAACAGTGAATTGTTCCCCTTTAATGTAGAATAAATGGTAGAAATTTTGTTGATGAAGAGAACAAACCAAAGGCTCTTGACTTAATTCCAAAAAGGCAGCCATTGCATGTGTTGCAAGTTGAAGTATGAATAGCATTATTTAATTGATTGTAGAACAATGGGACAAAGGTCTAAGGGTTCAATGCCCTGTTTAACACCCACAGTCATATTGGTACAAACTCTCAGAATTGTCACTTGTGGGAGTCAAACCCACTAAGAGGTGACAAATTTGCTAACCATTAGGCCAGCAAGGGCATCGTAAAACAATGAGAACAAAACAATTATTCTAGATTCTTATTCATTCTTATCAATTTTCACAGCAACTTAAAAGTCATATCACCAAAATGCAGCATGCTTTTACTTTTAATAATAATTTTTATGATATATATTTTATGCAAAAGTCCCTCCTTTTCAGCTAAATACTTTGGTGTATTTGGGGTTGGTGAAATTACTAGTCTTGCCAAGAAAATCAAGATCACGTTTCATGAAGAAAGATAAAAGCAACTTCAGCCAATAAAGTTTGATAACTTGAAATTCTTTTTAGTAAAAGTAACTTTATTTAAAAATAAAAAAAACTTCTTTATTAATCAATAGCTTTGTACTGAATGTATAGCAGCATTCACAGAGATTACACAAATCATGAACACAATGATACATAAATGCAATATCAGTCATTTTATGACAACTTTGTAAAACAAAACTATAAAACTTTTTCTAACATTCACATAAATAAACCACCAAACATTATTTATACGTTACAAATTCTAACAAAATATCTTTTTGGTTTATCAAAATGTTCTTGTATAAAACTTTTGTAATCCTTTACGATTTGAATGCATCAGTTTAACCATCAAATGATGGTCATACTAAGATTTGAACCACCAAGGTTAATGCACCCAATCAACTTCAAACAAATTTACAGAAATTGGCCTTAAAAACCATCACAGGTGAATTCAGAAGTTAAGCACAGAAGGGGTCATACGGTGCCCTACACAATCATCTTGGATTGAAATCTCAGTTTGCCAGATTAGGTGCTTGCTTGGTAGTATAAAGTGGAAAGCAATAGATAATCTTGACAAGCCAGAATGCAGTAAATTTGCAACTCTCCCTTATAATATATAACTTGAATATTTTGTTGAAAACAAGATAAAGTTAAATTAATACATCTACCTGTGACATACAAATACGCATACTCATATTAACAATTTTCAAGTTTACCTATAACTTAGAAAATTCTAGTGAACAGACAATTTGTATTAACACATCAAAATTGTTTTCTTTCAAAGAATAAAAGGCTTCATTTTTCTTGTTTTTTCTCACGTTCATAAGAAAAGGGCTTAACAAGTTAACCATGGAAGAATTTTAGTGTTTCCCTATGCTCTAATTCTGGACAAATTACAACAGTCAATCACAAGTTTTGAGTATTTTATGTATATTTGTGAAATCTTTTTGTTTCAGTTTATTTGCAGCTTTTAGTCTTTGTCTTCTGTTTCTAGGCTCAGTATATAATTCCACTCCTCTGAAATGACAAAAAAAAACAACAGACTGTACTTGTATTTAATCCTTCTACATTAACAGTGTGGTTTCTCACACAATTTTACAGCAATCTGAATTTACTTTTGACTTTTTTTGTGAATGATTAACAACCAGGGTTTATTAGTCCAGCACTTCCGAAAATGCTTGGTAGGATACACCCCTATTTTCAGAGAACAGTTTAATGAACATTCTCATAAAGAAAAATATACCCCAGATGAGCCATTTTTCTGTAACTTTAAAATATATTTATGACATTAAATGAATAATGGTAAAGTATTATTGAGACATAAAGTTTACTATATAACCCAGTGCTATTTCACTACACATTTTAGTGGTGATGGTCACATTACCCAGATGAAGACTCTTCATTGAAGAGTTATAAGCTTTTCTTTTTTTAATTTCCTTTCTTACCCTTATCAGGTGGTTATGATTTTGTGTGCATCCGTTTGTGATAAATCCAAAAGTAATGACTGGATCTTTCCAAAATTTTATATGTAGGTAGTGCCCCCCCCCCCCCCTCCCCTCCCTCCCTGGGATTTTTTTAAACTTTATTTTTGAACCACACCCTTGTACGTTACATTTGCCTCTGAGAATAGTTGTTGGACAAAATTTCAGTTAAACTTGCTTTTAGTTACTGAGTTTTAAGGAGTGTCCTCACATTTCTTTGTACTTCCTACCTTCAGTCAGTGGTTGTACTGAAAGCCTGGCTCGTGTGAACAGCGCCAGGTTTTTGAGTGGTCCTCCATTCGCTTTGTGTTCCAGGTGAAGCTCCTTCAGTTCAGCCAGAGAGATATATCGCATCATCATGCGCTCAAACCTCACATCCACCATACACCACTTGGGGTTGTCTTTCTTTGAGGAGCTGCAAAATATTTACAAAGCTAAGAAGATACCAACTCCTAGGGCTTATTGACCAGAAATAGAAGCATACCTTTTAGGATCACAACGAATCATGATCTGATGGTTTAGATTGACTCCGAGAATTTATATAGCACCAAATTGATGTCAACAACTGACCATCCTCTGTGGCCTTGAATGTCCAAACAAGAGATTATCCAATAAAGAAGGAGGCTCAAACCAAATCAGTATCCACCATGGTAGATAATATTATAGAAAAAGGTATAATAGGGAGACAAGTCTGAAAAGATCAGGCTTTAGTTTGTGGCTTAAACAAGCCATTCTAGTTTGTAACCTGACTACAAGTGGTAATCGATTTCACTTGCATGATGCTGTACCTGCAAAACTAGGGAAACTGAGAATGATTATCCAATTTATTAATGAATCAGTGGTTATAAAAAAAATTCTTTGGAAAATACACAGTAATACAAATTCTAAGATCTTCTGTGAACAATTTTGGAAGTTTGAACAGTTTTCTTTAAGCAAACATTAAATAAATGGTGCATTTCCTATCCATTTCACTTATAATTTATGGTACATAATGTCACATTAAATGTTGACTCTACTACCTGTCAAAATGTGGATCCTTCTTATCAAACTGAGTGTGGTCAGGATAGCTTTCTTTCACAACCTGAAACAATTTCAAAACAAAACACATTGATCTGTAACACCATACGATCAACGTACATCAGAAACAGTTGTGAGAAATACCTGTAAATTTGACAATGGATCAACTGTAATTTGCTAAATGATAATTTACTTACTTATTATATGCATCATTTTACTGTTTTATGTAATTCATAGAGTAAGAAATCTAAAATTCGCCAGGAATCTAAAATTCGCCACCTCTAAAACCTTAGTTACTGTTAAAAAATACTGTTTTTGTCTAAAAATTGGCATTTTTCAGTTCAAAAAGCCTTAATTTACTATACATTCAACAAATCTCACCACAATTCATTAATTTTATTAGTATTTTCACATATGGCGAAATTCAGATATGTGGCGAATTTTAGATTTCTTACTCTAATTCATAACATAATTCATACTTACACAAGTTTTTAATGCATGAGGTAAATGAATGCAAAGTACAGATATTTTGGAATAACAAATGATCAATAATTACACACCCTATGTGACAAAGAAGAATGAGAACTAGAGGAATGCTTTTGCTAACAAAAGCGAAGCGTCCCTTAAAGTTTAAAATGCTTCGTGGTTTCAATAAGCATGCTGTAAACCTAAGAATGCACAAAGCTGCACCGTATGCTTTCCCAATACCTCTTAATACATTCTGAAGCTATAAAAGCAACAACAAAGGAGATATAAGGCAAAAGCTCCAAAGCAGCTATTTATGACCCCAGTTTGGCCCATAAGGGAGGGTCGGGGGGGTAAAACTGACCGGCTATTTAGACTCTCCACATATGCTTTCCCAATACCTCTTAATACATTCTGAAGGTCTAAAAGCAACAATAAAGGAGATATAAGGCAAAACTCCAAAGCAACTATTTTATGACCCCAGTTTGAGCCATAAAGGAGGGTCGGGGGATAAAACTGACCGGCTATTTAAATTCTCCACATATGCTTTCCCAATACCTCTTAATACATTCTGAAGCTATAAAAGCAACAATAAAGGAGATATAAGGCAAAAACTCAAAATCGGCTATTTTATGACCCCAGTTTGGCCCATAAGGGAGGGTCGGGGGGTAAAACTGACCGGCTATTTAGACTCTCCACATATGCTTTCCCAATACCTCTTAATACATTCTGAAGGTCTAAAAGCAACAATAAAGGAGATATAAGGCAAAACTCCAAAGCAACTATTTTATGACCCCAGTTTGAGCCATAAAGGAGGGTCGGGGGATAAAACTGACCGGCTATTTAAATTCTCCACATATGCTTTCCCAATACCTCTTAATACATTCTGAAGCTATAAAAGCAACAATAAAGGAGATATAAGGCAAAAACTCAAAATCGGCTATTTTATGACCCCAGTTTGACCCATAAGGGGGGGTCGGGGGGTAAAACTGACCGGCTATTTAGACTCTCCATATATGCTTTCCCAATACCTCTTAATACATTCTGAAGCTATAAAAGCAACAATAAAGGAGATAAAGGCAAAAACTCAAAATCGGCTATTTTATGACCCCACTTTGACCCATAAGGGGGGGTCGGGGGGGTAAAACTGACCGGCTATTTGGACTCTCCATATATGCTTTCCCAATACCTCTTAATACATTCTGAAGCTATAAAAGCAACAATAAAGGAGATATAAGGCAAAAACTCAAAATCGGCTATTTTATGACCCCAGTTTGACCCATAAGGGGGGGGTCGGGGGGTAAAACTGACCGGCTATTTAGACTCTCCATATATGATTTCCCAATACCTCTTAATACATTCTGAAGCTATAAAAGCATCAATAAAGGAGATATAAGGCAAAAACTCAAAATCAGCTATTTTATGACCCCAGTTTGACCCATAAGGGGGGCCGTGGGGTAAAACTGACCGGCTATTTAGACTCTCCACATATGGTTTCCTATTACCTCCCAGTACATTTTATAGCTCTAAATGCAATACTTAAGAAGGTAATAGGGGGTTGGCTTAAATTTAAGGCTTTCAGATTGGAAGGTGTCAGAAAATCACTCATAAATGAGACATTTTTCAAGGGATTGCTCCCAAAATCTAATCAGCTCGCGTTTTCGATAGTATGAACCGGTGTGTCAAATTATAAGGCTCTGTAGCAAGTAGTTTTTCCTGTACTGTGATGACGGGGGGTGTACTTCAAAAAATAGTTTTTGATCATGTGACCTTCATAAAGGTCAAAGGTCAAATTTAAGCATGCAGAAAAATTTTCCCACGCCTAAGGTATATAACTGCCAAATATGGTTTGAAACCTTCTAATAATAAGGGAGATATTCAAGGGAGACCATAATGCGGCGGCGGCGGCGAGGAAACTGAGGCGAAAACAAATAAGCGCCCTTTCAGGGACGCTTAAAAATATTACTTTAAAGATCTTTATTAATTTACTTAAAAAACAGTTAGAAAGTGAACTGTGCCTTATTGCGTTAAACAAGAGTAAAAATGGTGAATGTCTCTGTGAATTATATAAAAAAGTAATGAAATATTATAAAACAAAATGACAAGTAAATACTATCTACTTATGGTAGGAATTTAATGTAAATGTAATCTACAAATAACCAATGTGCTATATTGTGAAATAAAATATTTAAAAAAAAAAAAAATTACACACCCTATTTAATGAAGCAGAAAGGAGGAGATTCTCACTATTAACCAAACAAGTAATTTTCTTGAATATTCTGTACAGATTATAAAACTTTTATTTTCTTACAGACTATTCAATACTATTTAATAACACACAGGTAAAACTTCACCAATGGTGTGTGTACCACACATTGGATAAAGACAAATACCAGTTTGTACCGAAGACTTTCCACCTCAAGCTTCAAGCAACCGAACAGTAAAACAGTCAAATTAATAAATATAACAGGAGCACCATGAGAGCTAATATCTCCACCAAAACATCTCCAATATTGCAATGAGTTCAATGATAACAAATCCTTAAAAAAACTCTCTGATGCAGACAGTGATCGGATCACCAAAACAAAATCATCCAATCATCTGTTCCTTCAGCCTTTGTCAACATTCCCAAAAATTTCATCAAAATCAATCCATAATTTTTCAAGTTATTTTGCAAACAAACAGACACACAGACAGACAAATGCAATCTGACATAACTTGGCATAACTGCCTTTAGAGGTAAATATCAGAATTTCAATTCAACACAAACATAATGGCAGATTATTCATTTCCCAGGAAATAAATGCTGGACAATTGCTGTAGATTTGAATGGAGTTTTGTTGGGGTCTGCTTGCAAAGCTCTAGTTGGACAAATATATGACATGTTAAACAAGTGTCAGGAGCCACTAAAGTACCCCTGTCACCATAGCCTAGTGGGTAACACATTTTGCCTAATACCACAGAGGACCTGGGTTCAATCCCAGGGAAAGTCTGATATATAGTGGACCACTTAAAATAGTCTTCCTCTTTCATTGGGTTCTATTATTCTATACCCAGTAGCTGGCTAATACCTAGTCCATACCTTTCTTTACTGGAGTCATGAGCTACAACCAGACAGACTCATTTACTTTCGGTTATGGTTTGGTCCCTTTTGTACTTTAGCAGGACACCTTTGGTGGGATTCACAATTTCACATTGATTAGGACGCCCCTGTTGGCATTCATCACAACTCAGAAAATATTTGTGTTTGAAACTGCCTTTTAAAAATATTTGAAATACCTCTGACAAGCTTCATGTGCTGTGTATAAATATATATGCTCTGGAGGTGTGTCGTGTGTGGGGGGGATGTGCGTGTTCGAGTGTATGTGGGGGGAGGGGTTGGGTGGTATGGGTATTCAGGGCTTTCCTTTGATATGTACTACTCAGATATTATGATTCTTCTTTCAGAAACATAAAGATGAGGCCATCGAGCGGAGAACACGCTTTTTGAAACCCAGGGACGTTAATAAATTGTCATCTCGCAAGCTCTGTCATTAAGTTAGGGGAATGTTATCATAGCTTGGGCTACACTTGTGCATTTGGATGGCTGCAGTAAAAGAGATATTTCACTGAGTATACATACAACACAATACCTCAATGATCCCTGCAATTCCTGGTTGCTTGGTGTTACTGTGGTAGAAAAAGGCTTTTTGACCTGTCTTCATATCTCTCATAAAATTTCTCGCCTGAAACAAAAATTTAAAGCATATATTGATTATATAACTACAGTTAAAGTATCTTCAGGCATTCTACAGGAACCCAAAAATACAGTAAAACCTCTATGATCCAACCCTCCAGAGGAAGTGACAATTAGTTCGGAATAAAGAAATATCTGACAATAGAATACCCTAAATTAACTGGTTTAAATGGAGTTGGGAGAGTGTGTTTAAGGTTGAATAATTGAAAATCGGATAACAGGAGGTCGGATGATAGAAGTTCTATTGTACTTTTATGTAGTATACTAACCATTTTAATAACACAAAGCAGGGAAAACCTCATCAGAAAAGGCCATATTCAGAGCTGACATTTACTTCTAATTTATCTAATTTCATTTTGAAGAAGTGTCGCTGCATTTTCAACATATTTACCTGTGGTACTTTTTGTCATAAAAAGGAACTTTCAACAAACACAATGGCTACAATCTGATCAATTTGTCAAAATCTTTGAATCAAAGTAAACATATAAGTTGTTTTAGAAGTAAACAAGTCAGTAACTGATACATAATGACCAATCTAATGCATTAATCTATCATAGTAAACAAATATTATAACCTTCATTCTTTACATAAACTCAATCAAACTTTCACTCAAGTACTCAATAACAAATGTTACTATAAACAAGAACAGCCATCAAAGACATATAACATAGCCAATCGCTGCTTAACTTCTGTAAGAGACAGAAAAAAAGTGATGTTTAAAAGCGCAAGCCTCGCTAAAGCTAGCACTTAAAAAGGTCTTGCATATTCAAACATTCAGTGGAAGAGGACCAAATCTTAAATTCATGTCTCATATTTAACTTCAATGAAAAAGACTGTTTCAGTTAAGAAATTGATATACATGTATTTACAAGTTAGAGAAGACTAAATTAGAAAACTATGACATTCAGAAGTTCATTACTCTTTATTTAGTATTAATTAGTTAATTAGTATATTAATTAAGTAAAACACGGTAAAACTAGAAGGTACTCATAAAGTACATACCTCTGCTGGAGACATTTCCAAAACTTCAGGATTTTTATACATACAGAATGTGCTCTAGATCACTCCAGAAAATTAATCATTTTTCTCAGGCCCAGCTGATTTAAAAGATACCACAAAAATAACCTCCGAGACAAATGATTACAGGTTAATGATGATAAACTTGGCAAAAGGAGAGATTTAGGTGTGAGAGGATTAACAAAGAAGAGTTAGAGAATAAGAATGAGTTACCTGATAATTCCTCACACCATCCCAGCATGCCGTCTGATCTGGCTCAGTCTTCAGATCTTCTATGCCAAACTAAATAATGATACAATTAGTTCTTACCAAAACATAAAAAAGGCCGCAAATAAAAAATGAAGAAAATGGTACAGATCACTATTTCAGTATAGATTGAAAATAGCATCAGAGATGCCCGTACCCCACAGCCTGGGAAAAAAGTTTTCAACACCATGAGATATAGAAATGGTAAAACAATAAAAGATCTGGATACTTTCATTGCATTGTCAGTTATAAAAAGCTCCAAATAATGTTTAAGTAGAGAAAATAACATCTAAGAGAAAGAAAATGTATGTAAAGATAAAGTACTAAAACAAGGCAATTCAATAGCAAGACGACAACATTAATCAGCAAACTAAAAAATATAAAGCTGTAAAATTTATTAATTAGAGAATAGCTGTCAATGGAAATAGCACAATAATGTAAAAGTGCATATAATAATCAGTTGAAGCAATCCATACATCTTTGTCATATGAGAAAGATGTCTCAAATTTGATAGGTGCACACACTTTGGAAGAGCAAAAAGGTCAAACCATGATGTACACCTACACCCCCCAATGTCCCTACCAAATGTCAACGTTCTACAGCTTATGGAATCAAAGAAATAACCCAGACAAGATTTTAAAACTCATGGTCACTATGACAAGGTCAAAGGTCAAATCAAGGTCACACCATGACATTGCACACCTACACCCCTTAACGAATATCCCTACCAAGTAACAACTTCCTACACCTTACGGTTTCTGAGATATAGCCCATATAAGATTTTACAAAGTCACTACGGCAAAGGCCAAATCAAGGTCACACCATGACATTGCACACCTACAAGCCCAAACCAATGTCCCTACCAAGTATCAACTTCCTACACCTTACAGTTTCCGAGATATAGCCCAGACAAGATTTTACAGGTCAAGGTCACTACAGCAAGGTCAAAGATCAAATTAAGGTCACACGATGACATTGCACACCTACAGCCCCCATCAATGTCCCTACCTAGTATTAACTTTCTACAACTTACGGTTGCCGATATATAGCCGGGACAAGATTTTATAGGCCAAAGTCACCACGGCAAGGTCAAAGGTCAAATCAAGGTCACACTATGATGGTGCACACCTGCAACCCTAAACCAATGTCCCTACCACATATCAACTTCCTACACTTTACAGTTTCCCAGATATAGCCTGGACAAGATTTTCAAAAACAAGGTCACTACGGAAAGGCATATGTAAAATAACAAGCAATCAGTGCCCATGAACGGGCTCTGTGTCAGCTGACTGTGTGTTTTCAGTTTCAGATTAGAAGTGATAGAAGGAAAGAACACAAAAGTTGTGCCCTGCAAATGGTATTCAGAAGTAAAGTAATACGTTAACTATTAAGTTGTGAAAAGTAGGTAGAAAACATATTTACAAAATACTGTAAATGCAATAGGTTTCAAGTTACAACTGACTCAACAGTGAGAACCTGAAAGTAGCTATTGCTCAGCTATGCCATGAGCTACATGTCTACAATTTTACTATGTTATAGCAAACCCAAAAGTAGATAAATAACATATTTTAAAAAAAACTCTCTAAATGCAATAGTTTTCAAGTTATAACTGATTTACTCAACAGTGATAACCTCAAAGTAGTTATTGCTCAGGTATGCAATGAGCTACAGGTCTGGAATTTCACTATGTTATAGCCGACATAAAAGTAGGTGAATAACATATTTAAACAAAATACTGTAAATGCAATAGTTTTCACAACTGGTTTACTCAACAGTGATAACCTCAAAGTTGCTATTGCTCAGCTATGCAATGATGTTACAGGTCTGCAATTTTCACTATGTTATAGAGGACTGAAAAATAGGTGAATAACATATTTAAAGAAATTACTGTAAATGCATTAGTCTGTAAGTTACAACTGATTTGCTCAACAGTGAGAACCTCAAAGTAGCCATTGCTCAGCTATGCCATGAGCTACAGATCTATGGTATAGCTGAACCATAAGTAGGTGAATAACATATTTAAAGAAAATACTCTAAATTTAATAGTTTTCACTTTACAACTGATTTACTCAACAGTGAGAATCTCACAGTAGCTACTGCTCAGCTATGTCATGAGCTACAAGTCTGCAATTTTACTATGTTGTAGCAAACCCAGAAGTAGATGAATAACATATTTAAACAAAAGTCTCTAAATGCAATAGTTTTCAAGTTATAAGCAATTTACTCAACAGTGAGAACCTCAAAGTAGCTATTGCTCAGTTATGCAAAAAACTACAAGTCAGCAATTTTACTATGTTATAGCTGACCCAAAAGTAGCTGAATAATGTATTTAAACAAAATACTCTAAATGTAACAGTTTTCACGTTACAACTGATTTACGAAACAGTGATAACCTGAAAGTAGCTATTGCTCAGCTAGGCAATGATGTTACAAGCCTGCAATTTTACTATGTTGTAGCAAACCCAAAAGTAGATGAATAACATATTTATTCAAATTTCTCTAAATACGATAGTTTTCAAGTTACAACTGATTTACTCAAAAATAAGAACCTCAAAGTAGCTATTGCTCAGCTATGCCAGGAGCTACAGGTCTGCAAAAAATTTAACTATGTTATAGCAAACCCAAAAGTAGATGAATAACATATTTAAACAAAATTCTCTAAATGCAATAGTTTCCAAGTTATAAGCAATTTACTCAACTGTGAGAACCTCAAAGTAGCTATTACTCAGCTATGCCATAAGCTACACGTTTGGAATTTTACTATGTTATAGCTGACCCCAAAATAGGTGAATAACATATTTAAACAAAATACTCTAAAGGCAATAGTTTCCAAGTTATAAGTGATTTACTCAACAGTGATAACCTAAAAGTAGCTATTACTCAGCTATGCCATGAGCTACAGGTCTGCAATTTTACTATGTTATAGCTGACCCAAAAGTAGCTGAATAAAATATTTATACAAAATTCTGTATATGCAATAGTTTTCAAGTTATAACTGATTTTACCCATTATGGAAGTTACTGAAAAGTCACAAAGTAGCTATTACTCACTTAGCTATGGGGATAGATGCCCAAGTTACTCACCATGTTGTAGCTATGGAAAAAGTAGCTGAATAACATATTTTAACAAAATGCTCTAAATGCAATACTTTTCAAGTTATAAGTGATTCAGTGCATGATTTCATGAATTTTAATGCATTAAAAATTATTTTAAAAATTCATAAAAAAATAATTAAGAAAGATCCAGATCTGACACTCACACAAGGGAATCTACTTGTGGCCTGGTAGATATGTGCAAGATATGAGAGAAATCCCTGCAATAGTCACTGAGAAAATTGTGATAAAGTGTTGAAATTTTCATCCTTAGGGTGGGGGGGTACCTTACTTATAATGGCTCTAGCAAACAGACAAACAAACAGATTAGGGTGGGGGGGGTACCTTACTTATAATGGCTCTAGCAAACAGACAAACAAACAGATCTGCATGCCTTGAACATATTTTCATGCTAGATAGATAAGCTATCTTTTAAAAAAATAGGCCAAGGCCTGCTGCTTACTGGCGACCCGCATGTTGTGGTTGTGCCACCCAAATACTTTTTTCATACTTGTGTATTTCGTCACATGTATTTTTATATTCTGTGATGATATAACCTGGTCACCCAAATAGGTCGGTGATTATGCAAAAGAAAATATATTGTGAACAGAACTAAAACTTCAATGTAATACAACTTTTTCAATAAAGCAATTATTATTTGTCAGTTTTGCATGCATACATTTCATTATGTACCAGAAAGTTAGGAAAAAACTAATCTTAGAATGTCAGGAGTATAAATTAGGTTATTGTGTGTTTTTGATAGTGTAACCTTAGTTTCACCTTACTGTAGTGACCTTGCCATTTTTACATCATGTCTGGGCCCGGACAATTTTTTGAGACCTAAGGCTTTTACTCAGAAAATGTAAAAAGGGTATACCTCACTTGATTTTCACACCACATCTACGAAAAGTGTGACAAGATATCTACCAAATATGAAATAAATGTGGGAGAAAGTATACCCCACAGCTATAACATAAGTAATAATACAAGCGTTTATACTCTTTACTATCCCTAGGGTCCAACATTCACTCAAAATTGCGCTATCTCTTCCAGTTTCTGAGATATTACCATTTTTTATTTTCCGCATAAATTGAAGATCGCCGCCAAAATTTGAAAAAAAAATTGAATTTTTGGGGGTTGCAACAAAATACTCTTACTACCCCTAGGGTACAAACTTCACTGGAAACTGCTTTATGTCTTACGGTTTCCGAGATATTTATGATGTTTTATTTTCCGCAAAAATCCAAGATGGCTGCTAAAAGTTGTAACTAGAAATAGGACGCCCTGTTGATAGTAGCTGTGACATATGAATAGAAACAGGATAGTATAGAACACACATTATCATGTGTAATGTCCACCCCATGAACCTTTTGCCAAAATTGTACAGCAGTCTTACAAGATCCTGTTTCATCTGTAAATTAGACCAAGGACGCATCTGTGGCCAGATGCAAAATGTATTCACCAGTAAAGGCAAAAGTAGCTATTACTCGGCTATGCCACGAGCTGGAGGTCTGAAATTTTATTATGTTATAGCTGACCCAAAAGTAGGTGAATAACAGATTTGCACCAAATTCTCTAAATGCAATAGTTTTCAAGTTACAAGTGATTTTACTCACGATGGAAGTTAGTGAAAAGTCCAAAAGTAGGTATTACTCACTTAGCTATTGAGATAGACACCCAAGTTAGTGACCATGTTGTTGCTATGGAAAAAGTAGATGAATAACATATTTTAACAAACTGCTGTAAATGCAATACTTTTCTAGTTAACGCTCGACAATAGGAGAGGGTTATTGTGATCAGTTTGTTTCTGTCTGTCTGTCTGTGCACCGTTTCACCCTTATAACTCAAATAGAAATAGGACGGTTGGGTCGAAAATTTTGACGGTTAATCTTGCACGGTTAAGGAGATAAGGAAATTTTTGTTTTTCCATTTTTTTTCATTTCTTAAATACCCTGTGGGTCGAAAATTTCGACGAAATCGCTCTATCTCGCACGGTTTAGGAGATAAAAGCAATTTTGTGTTTTGCCATTTTAGGCAAAAATTTGAAAATTCAAAATGGCCGCCATTTTTGGGGAGGGGAAAATTTTTTTGAAAATTGCCAAGAGTACATTCCTTAGATACCCTGTGGGTCGAAAATTTCGACGAAATCGCTCTATCTCGCACAGTTAAGGACATAGAAGCAATTTTGTGTTTTGCCATTTTTGGCAAACATTCGAAAATTCAAAAAGGCCACCATTTTTGGGGAGGGGAAAATTTTTGGAAAATTGCCAAGAGTACATTACTGTGATACCCTGTGGGTCGAAAATTTCGACGAAATCGCTCTATCTCGCACGGTTAAGGAGATACAAGCAATTTTGTGTTTTTCCATTTTTGGCAAAAAATCGAAAATTCAAAATGGCCGCCATTTTTGGGGAGGGGAAAATTTTTTTGAAAATTCCAAAGAGTACGCTCCTTAGAAACCCTGGGGGTCGAAAATTTCGACGAAATCGCTCTATCTCACACCGTTTCTGAGATAAACACGTTTTTGTTTTTTCAGCGTTAAGAAAAATCGAGACATTTAGTAAATTATTAATAAGTCGGCCATTTTGTATTGGATCACTTCGAAAAGTTAATGATTTCCAGACATGTATATAACGAACCTACTTGCAAAATTTCATGTGAATAGGCGAAGCGCTTTTTAAGTTATCATCCAGACAAGCACACCCTTTTGAAAAACATGTTTTTGGTCATGTGACCTTCTGATTGGTTGAAAAACATGCAATGAGGAAAAATGATAGTCCTCTACCCAAGGAAGCTCCATACCAAATTTCAAAGAAATCGGTGCAGTAGTTTCTGAGGAGAAGAGGCTGGAAAAAATTGTTGACGACAACAACAACAACAACGAAGACGACGCCAGGCCATGCCATTAGCTTACGGCCGTTGGCTAGTAAGCCTACCATGCGAGTCAAAATTTCTGTCAAAATGGCTCTATCTCTTACGGTTTCCGAGATATTAACATTTTGTGTTTTTCCGCAAAAATTCAAGATGGCCGCCAAAAGTGGCGAAAATTGAAATTTTCCAATTTTGTATAGAATACTTTCCTACTATCCTACGGGTCAAAAATTCTGTCCAAATCGCTCTATCTCTTACGGTTTCTGAGATATTAAGATGTTTTTGCTTTTTGCAAAAATTCAAGATGGCCGCCAAAAGTGGCGAAAATTGAAACTTTTCAATTTTGTATAGAATACTTTCCTACTACCCTACGGGTCAAGATGGCCGCCAAAAGTGGCGAAAATTTTCAATTTTCAATTTTGTACAGAATACTCTTCTACTACCCAGTGAGTCAAACATTTGTGTCGAAATCGCTCTATCTCTTACGGTTTCCGAGATATTAAGATTCTTTCATTTTTCGCAAAAAATTAAGATGGCCGCCAAAGGTGGCGAAAATTGAAATTTTTTTAAATTTTGTATAGAATACTTTTCTACTACCTTGTGGGTCAAAAATTCTGTCGAAATCGCTCTATCTCTTACGGTTTCTGAGATATTAGCAAATTACTCAAAAGTAGTACTGAAAATACACAATGAAGTACCTAAATGGCTATTAAAATTCTGTCGAAATCGCTCTGTCTCTGACGGTTTCCGAGATATTAAGATTTTTTCGTTTTTCGCAAAAATTCAAGATGGCCGCCAAAAGTGGCGAAAATTTTCAATTTTCAATTTTGTACAGAATACTCTTCTACTACAATGTGAGTCAAAAATTGTGTCGAAATCGCTCTATCTCTTACGGTTTCCGAGATATTAAGATTCTTTCATTTTTCGCAAAAAATTAAGATAGCCGCCAAAAGTGGCGAAAATTGAAATTTTTTAAAATTTTGTATAGAATACTTTTCTACTACCCTGTGGGTCAAAAATTCTGTCGAAATCGCTCTATCTCTTATGGTTTCTGAGATATTAGCAAATTACTCAAAAGTAGTACTGAAAATACACAATGAAGTACCTAAATGGCTATTACTCATGTACTGACAAAGCTATCAGTCCCAAATGCAATACCAAGCGAGCTATGGACATAACAATCTTGTATTCAAAATTGTAGTAAAATATCTTTAATTATTTTGGCTTAAATGCACGGAAACCAATGGGTACTGAAAATAGGACATCGGACGCCGGACATCGGATGCCGGACGGCAGAAAAAGCAAAAATAATATATCCACCCCCCAGGGGGGTGGACATAAAAAATGTATTATATCACTCTGCAACAGCCCTCTGGGCCAAAAGTTTAATAGAATCACTCTATCTCACACCATTTCTGAGATGTTAAGGTTTTTCTCTTTTAATTAATAACAATTGAAATGTTTCATTTGTCATTAAGAAATCAGCCATTTTGTATCAGATAACTTCCAAAATTTACTGATATCCAGATATCTATATAACGAACCTATTTGCCAAATTTTACGTGAACAAGTGAATTGCTCTCTAGGTTATCATCTGGACACGCAAACCCCTTCAAGAACATATTTTTGGTCATGCGACTTCTCTGATTGGTCAAAATATCGTAACACATCAAGATAATTTTTCCAGGGCTACTTCATACACATACCAAATTTGAAGAGAATCATCAAAGTAACTGCTTAGCTATGGCCTATATAAATTGTAGGAGATGGTGGCCGTTTCTATGTGAATTTTCTCCTATATACAAACAAGTGTCCCTTGTCATGAGGCTTAATAGTCAGTTGCAACAATCCATATAGCTTTGTAATAGGAGAAATATATTTCATATATGGCAATAGAAAACATTTTTTTATTCATTTTTAGTATAGGTGTGTTACAAATAAGGTATTGAATTCTCTTTGGCAAAATTAGATGAAAACTGCTTGGGTTGAATTCTGGCACATTGTAGAACATGATTCAAATTAGTATTTTCATATGGTAACTGTTTCAAATTATTTTTATGAAAACTACATATTCTACAGCAAGAGAGATTAAAAAACATTAAAATAGTTTTAATCTGACTCACTGCACAGACCAAACACTTAATACTCCATCACATTAACTTATCAAGAACTAATTAAATTTACAATTTTTCTACTAGAATACTACATTTATCATTAAAATCGTTGTCCTGACCTTGACTGACATTAGAAAACTTGTTAATAGATAAAAAGTTTTTCCAACAAATTTTTGGAAATAATCCCACAAAACACTTTCGTTATTCAGTTTACATTTGTTTATAAAATATTTTCCATACAGTAATATTAAATTCATTCCATAGAAACACATATTTTGTCTAGGATTGTGGCAGCCTAAAAGGATACCTAATACCCCATTCACACTACAGGTGGTATACCCCGTGGTTATCGGTGGCGGAACCGCCTCCTAGGACATCTCAGACCTTCCGAGATTTGGTTTATCCATAATACCCCATTTAAACTACAGAGGGGAATAACCCGTGGTTATACGTGTTTGGTTTATCCATAATACCCCATTTACACTACAGAAGGGAATAACCCGTGGTTATACGTGTTTGGTTTACCCATAATACCCCATTTACACTACAGAGAATAACCCGTGGTTATAGGTGTTGGGTGAAACGCACCTGTCATTCAACTACCATCTGAGGTTCGTATGCAAACTTGTGACATAGTGACAAAACATAAAATTCCTCCACTCACCTTATGTCACCATATTGCACCAAAACATGATCGAGTCACAACCTTATAGACACCATGGACCACTCCTTTAGTTACCATATCAAAAGGTTCATCTGCGCATGCCCACAGTGAGATGATCAGAGGCAAAAATTTTAAACATTTTAATGCGTAAGGAATTGTACGTTTCGCCACTGTATCACAAGTTCGCATACGGGCATCAGATGGTAGTTGAAGGTTCAGGGGCATTTCACCCAACGCCTTTAACTGTGGGTTATATTGCCCGTAATGTGATTGGGGTATAAAGTTGCAAACTTAACTGCTATTGCAAAAATGCTACTCACCCAGACTTCAATTTACTTTAATCCCAGAACTGTATTAAAGTAGCAGAAACAATGTTCCAATTGTCAGCCATATTACAGTCTGCACATCTTTTACACCCCAAGAATAATTTATAATTGCAGTTGAAAACTCTGTGTAACATTTTGAATTGTAAACTTATCAAATTCGTAGTCTTGGCAATTTTGGTTGGACGCAAATAAATATTTTTTTCCAGTAAAGCTATTCCAAAAGTAGAAGGCAACAGAAAGAAGAATTGAAAATTTAATTAGTTCTTGATAAACAAGGCCACTGCCGCAGCAGTTATCTCCCGCCGTACTAATAGTGCTAGCTGGAATATTTCAAGATTTAGAGGACCTTTATGATTTTCAAACAATTAGCTATGGCGGCCATTTTGTTTTTCAAAATGAGGCTAAAATTTTGCAGAGACAGGTTTTCATAGCCATAAATATCCCCTGCAAATTTGGTGAAGATATCTTTATAAATGAATGAGATATTAAGGTTTATGCAAAAACGTGACAACTTTAAACATGTGATATGGCTGCCATTTTGTTTTTTGAACTAGTGCCAAAATTACTATCAGCGTAGCTTTTCTAGCCATATAGCTTTCGTACAAATTTGAAGAAGCTAGCTGGAATATTTCAAGATTTAGAGCACCTTCATGATTTTCAAAGAATTAGCTATTGCGGCCATTTTGTTTTTCAAAATGTGGCTAAAATTTTGCAGACAAGTTTTCATAGCCCATATAGCTTTTGTGAAAATTTGATGAAGCTAGCTGGAATATTTCAAGATTTAGAGCACCTTTATGATTTTCAAACATTTAGCTATGGCGGCCATTTTGTTTTTCAAAATGAGGCTAAAATTTTGCAGAGACAGGTTTTCATAGCCATAAACATCCCCTGCAAATTTGGTCAAGATATCTTTATAAATGAATGAGATATTAAGGTTTATGCAAAAACGTGACAGACGGACGGCGTTTTATAATCTCCCGACCTCGGCCTTCGGCCGCAGGCGGGAGATAATAATTAATGTGATAGGGTATTAAATGGCTCAGCTATGCCATGACTTACAGGACTGCAATTTTACTATGTTGTAGGTGAGCAACATATTTATAGAAAATTCTTTAAATGTAATAGTTTTCAAGTTACAAACAATTTACTCAACGGTGATGATCTCAAAGTAGCTATTAATCAGCTATGAGCTACAGGTCTGCAATTTTACTATGTTATAGCTGACCCAAAAGTAGCTGAATAACATATTTATACAAAATTCTGTCAATGCAATAGTTTTCGAGTTACAAGTAATTTTACTCATAAAAGGAACTGAAAAGTCAGAAAGTAGCCATTACTCACTTAGCTATGGGGATAGACGCTCAAGTTACTCACCATGTTGTAGCTATGCAAAAAGTAGCTGAATAACATATTTTCACAAAATGCTCTAAATCCAATACTTTTCAAGTTATAGGTGATTTAGTGCATGATTTCATGAATTTTAATGCATTAAACATTATGTAAAAATTTATGAAAAAAAATTAAGACAGATCCAGTTCTAATACTCACACAAGGGAATCTACTTGTGGCCTAGTACATATATGCAAGATATGAGAGAAATCCCTGCAATAGTCAATGAGAAAATTGTGATAAAGTGTTGAAATTTTCACACTTTTGGTGGGGGTACCTCCCTTGTGATGGCTCTAGCAAACAGACGAACAGACAGATGTGCATGCCTTGAACACTTTTTCATCATCGATAGATAAGGTATCTTTGAAAAAACAGCATGTCTCTAGGAGTTGTAGTTTTGGAGGAGAAGTTGTTCAGGTGTTCGCATTTGTGAATGCAACAGAGTGACGACATAATGTCAGCTAACTCACATGCCAGCTGACATAAAAATAATTTGAAATAGTTACCATATGAAAATACTAATTTGAATCATGTTCTACAATATGCCAGAATTCAACCCAAGCATAATATGTGCATGATACCTATTTCACTTGGCTTACCTTTACATCTACACCATTTTCAAACCTACTCTCTGGTTCAGACTTCATCAGCCAATGACAATACACAGGCTTGTCACCTTCTGTCACTTGAGACTTCTTAGTTGCTGCCACATCTCTGTCTTCAGCTTCTGAAACAATTAATCCAAGATATATTGTAAACCACAAATATTTTAGATTGAATTTTTAATTTGATATATGGCTACAGTAAATGATTGTACTAATATAAAGAGTCAAAATAATGTTTCTGAGTATTTCTTTGATGCACTTTCTTTTGGTCAAGACTTACATATGTACATCATATACTAATCCCTGCGATAACTTGGCACAACCTTTATTTGTGTGTGCTTTGTTGAAGACATTTAATTTATCTTAGTTATTTTTGCTTTTCCTTGGTGTTACTGCAGTATTTATTTCATTGTTGTAATATATTAACCCTACCGCTTGTGCTATATGCTTTACTAAAATGTAGTATTCTAAGTTCTGTTTTGTGTCAAATTGAACACGTGAAATGTTACAATGGCAAGAAGTATCATATGGTTGCATGTGGTGTTTTCTGTCATCAGAAATTTCATGGTATTATGATTACTTAATTTTTATTTACCTAGGGTAATGGTACTGTATTGTTGAAACTAATATTGTCAGTATAAGTAAAATTACCTTTCCATGGCTTATTTAATTAAAAAATTTAGTGTAAATTTCCAATAACACTATTTTTTCATATTGCTTGTTTATAAAAATTTAGAAGTAACACTGAATTAACCAGCAAAATCCTTTTTCAGTGTGAATTATATTAATTTACTTTTCTTACATATATTTATATAGTCAATGTTTTTTCACCTTCAGATATAATTAACTGCAGGTAAACACCTGTTAATTATATCAGGTCACACTGACACTCGACAGTATACCGCACACATACATACAATAAGGTGTTATAAATTTTGGTTAAACGTCAAGTTAAATAATAAAAATACATGTATTTATTTTTGCAGCATACAAGTATTTTTTATTTTTTTTTTAGAAAATCCCAATACAATCGACGTTTGAAGTTGAAACTGGTCGCAGCTGTGTCAGAACTTATCGTTAATGTTACGGCGTTAATTTAGAACAGTCACTGACGGATAGGAAAACCATCACTTTCGGGCCTCCCAGAACCTATCCCCTCTACTTAGTTAATACAGGTAACTGATAATTGAGGCGACTAAGTAATACTTGAGCCAAGATCTTAGTTGAAAGTAGTTAACAGTGAAGTTATTGGATGTTAGCACTGGTGCTTTAAATTTTTCAACAAGAGGGTCAAAGATGCCCCAAAAGGCGGGTTGCGCAGGCAGCAATAAGGTTAGTGACTGCTGTAATTACATTTAGAAACAAGAAAAGAAATGTTAGGTCACCCAGTTAAGATGAATGTGTTAGACTTCCTAAGAAATGTAAAACTTGTAATCTAGGTTACATACTTGTATCTATGCTATAAACGGACAAACAAAAGGGCGGAATTACACCAATTTCAAAAGCAACTTAGCTATGATGGTGATGTATCTCCCTGTCAAGTTTGAATTCGATTGGACAAAACGTTTTCGAGTTAGAGTCCGGAAACGGAAATGTTGACGGACAAATGGACAAATGAACAGACGGAATTACACCAATTTTGAAAGGAACCTAGCTATGATGGTAATCTATCTCCCTGTTAAGTTTGAATTCGATTGGACAAATCATTTTCGAGTTAGAATCCGGAAAATGAATTTTTTTACGGACAAACACACAGAACTACACCAATTTTGACAGGAACCTAGTTGCGATGGTGATCTATCTCCCTGTCAAGTTTGAATTTGATTGGACAAAGCGTTTTCGAGCTAGAGTCGGGAAATGGAAATGTTGACGGACAAACGAACAGACGGAATTACACTAATTTCGAAAGGAACCTAGCTGTGATGGTTATCTATGTCCCTGTCAAGTTTGAATTCGATTGAACAAAGCGATTTTGAGTTAGAGTCCGGAAACAAAAATGTGGACGGACAGACGGACGTCGGACACACCAATGTAATAGGCGGGTTGGTTACACGCAACCCGCCTAACAAAGATTCTGTTAGGCTGTTAAATTGATGGAACCTATTTTATGGACACTGAGACCCAGCTTCAACTGATCGCAAATTATGAAGGAATAACAGGGACTTCTCAGCCTAGCAATTCGTTGCAAAGCAGACAATCTTCATCGACAGATGTTGAAGGTTTCTTGAGCAAGTATTGCAACATACAAGAGGCAATTGCTTTATCCTTCATTCTTTTGGATGTCCACTCAATCCATCGAATCAAGAAGTTGAACAACATGTTTCAAAGTGAACATAAACAATTGAAAGAGTTAAAGCACATGCTAGATATTGAGAGAAAAGGAACAGTGACTTACAGCGAAGCATAGAGTTGCAACAAAGGCAGTTACACTCTAAAGACAGTGAGATTGGCATTCTTAAAATGGAGCACAGGTATCATGTAGCTGAAGTCAAATCCTTAAAAGAAAAAGTGTCTAGTCTTAGAAAAAATCTCTCCCTGGAATATTATCAGAACTTAAAAGATGAACAGTCTGAAACAGCAAAGTACAGGGATGAAAGAATGTCAGCTCTAATAGAAAACTGCCAGCTGAAGATGGTGAATAAGAAGTTGGATTATGAAAAAGAGGAGGAAAGGAAACACAATAGGGTGTTGCGTAAGGAAGTACAGCATCTGCGTATTTCCTGTCAAAATTTGACACATGAAAATAAGATGCAAAAACAGGGCCTCCTCAAACAAATTAGAAGGTATATTGGACCCAAAGTTAATTAGATACTTGCGCCTGTTCTCTCATTGAAAACCAGTAGTTATTCCCTGAATCACCATCTAGTGTTGACAACAATTGTGTCTCGACTGTGAAGGTCCATACGGTAAGACAGACTCTTCAGTTGCCAAAATAGTGGATACACGAACACAAATCTCATCTCTTGTGCTGCCAAAATTATCAAGTCTTGAACAAAATATGTCAAGGATGTCTCACCAAACATCTTCTTGCTAGGAAAACGTAATTTTCAGCATCCTTCACCAATGGTGGATGTCCGGCTTCTCAGTCCTTTGTTTACACAAAGGATTTGACATGGTGAGTCATTCAGTAATTGAACAGAATATCAGTGTTGGGAGTTTCTGCTCTACTGAAACACTTGTCAGGAGATCTACCCACTGTTCACAGCAGATGTCAAGTACTGTGTTGTGTCCATCAGTTACAGATGTTTCAGCTGTCAGTGTACATGATAGAGTTAGTGGAAATAGTGACAATAAACTGGCCACCATGTCATTGCCATGTATTCAGTATCAAATGGGTGAACACAGTGACACGCAGGGTGGCTACTTGCCTGCTTGTTCTGAATCAAAAAGTTATCCTCGGGGTCAAAACAAGGGTTTTCTGGAACAGCAGTTATGAGCGAACAAAATCAAGAGCAAGTGAAACTATCCAAGATGTCAAAAGCTATGAACCACAACATTCTTCTGTTAAAACAAAGCATTCAAAGAAAAGATGTTTTATCCTTGGTTGTCATGTGGTAACTTCCAACATGAAAAAAACATGTTATTGGACGACATCTACCTCACTTTGTTTCAAGAAAAGTACAGTTATCATGAGAAAAACAGATGCAAAGGTATGAAGATCTTCCGTTATCTTCTGCAAGGGATGCTGACTGTCTTTCGCCCACCAGACTGTTAAAGCTTGTCATCAGATGGAAGTGGTTCCCAAAATGTAGATCTAGAAACCCTGAGCTCCATAAGGATGACTAGCAACTCATCAAGAACTTCGACTTCTGGTTAACTGGCCAGGAACTTAATCACAAGCCAAGTATCAGTCCACCCAGTTGCACTACTTTGTTGTTACACTGGCGAGTGCTTGGTGTACTCCTGGGCAATGTTGCCAGATGTAAGATCCACAGCCTAGGCCCAGGTGCAACTCTGCCGTGTGGAGGCTACATCCTGTACATTCACAACAGTCAGATAACATTCCAACGAACAGGTAATTTTGACTGACTAAACCCAGGGTCTGTGTGCAGTGTCTCTTGATCACAGAGAACCGAACTGATTTACACTCTGGTTACACGTCATCCGACTTTTAAAAATAAATGAAAGTGTTACCACGTTGTCATGGTTACGCTCTGTCATAGGCATTTGGTTATAAGTAAAAATGGAGCTTTAACCAGGTAGTCATGGTTAGGCTATTACTCTAACCAGAATGTCTCATCAATAACTGAATGTCATCTTAAAGTAACAAAACGGGCAGAAATCACGTTCGTCTCCGAGATCTCATCCTTGACACCGGGATTACCAGACCTTTCCACCCTCCAGAGGTCACGTGACTTGAAGACGGATTTTACACATCACGAGACTTTAACACAATATAAACAGAACCTGGCTTGACTTCAAACAGTGAACACCTTCCTGTGGTAAACTTCACAAGTGAGAACCAAAACACTTCAGTACTCCCACGAAAACAAATTAAATGGATCACCAAACTAAAGATGGAGTCAACTGCACGCTGAGCGATGCAAAAAAAAATGGGCGATAATTAAAGATTAACCCGAATTTCGCACTTATACAAACATGACAGCTATTAGGATTAACAGTAGCTTTAATATATATCATAATAGTCCTTACCTTAAGTACCCAACTACTTTCCGCTCCGTACGCGGAGCGTAGTTGGGTACTTAAGGTAAGGACTTCACTGTACAGTAGTGACTTTACTCAGTAAAGAACTTGGATAGCTCCAAAAATCCAGAGGGTTTTGACACATAAACTATAAATTTAAACCTGTATTTCGCTTTCGTTTGGTTCCTCTTGTAGTTTTTCCCATTGTTTCTATCACTCTTTTTGTGTTGACTGTACTGTACTGTGTTTACAAAAAATGTTATATTATCCGGGAAACGGGGAGAAGATCCGAACTCAACTAGTCTACCGCACTTTGGGTCGTTTAGAGCATCAATTATTTGATATTCTATAAATATGTTTGGTTGGAATTATTATAAGTTGAACTGGTATCGAAAAATACACAGATTTTGCTAGAAATATGGGATACCTTTTATTCTAAATACATCTATGGTGATAGTGGAGACGGAATAGCAAGAAAAGGGCCTGCGTGTTGTAGCACAGCTATCCCAGCAAACATGATCATATGGGGCCTATGTGGGCTATAGGCGGGCAAATAGCAATGTGGGTCCTATAAAGGATATATATGGGCACAGAATGCCCAAAGGGGGCCCATATTGGTCCCATTTATATAAAAATACTTACTGTTCCCTAAATAGTACAAAATGTGGAAAATAAATCAGATTTAATAATAGATTCATTTGGCATCATGTTGATTTGGACTTCGTAAAGAGTGGTAAACAAAACATTTATTATCACAATATTTAATATGGGCCCCAGAATGGACTTTTATGGATGATTTACTGGTATAAGGGTCCCAGATAGGTCCCATATATAAATCCTAGAGGAAAAATGTAAATATATATAACAAGTGTTCTTTATTAACTTCTCATCTGATTTTGAATGAAAAAAATCCAAAAATAAAAAAGGTCCTATTTGAGAAAAACAACTCGCCACAAAAGCTTTTTAAATAAAAGTGTACACGCATATTGGTTGGACCTGTGAAGGTCAAAAATGGGTATAATATTCTCACAAGGGACCCTCATTATTATCACATACAATAGCCATTTTATAGCTCTATAAAAGTATTGTCAAGTTTTTGTAAAAAATGTATTAAATTAAATTTGTTGTATATCTCACTAATTAATAATCTAGTGGTTTATATTACCTTAATATTCTTTTTCATGTATAAGAGTACAGTTGTGGAAATTCTGTAAAATTTTAGTTTCTCTTAGTTTAACTCAAGGGGTCATTAATAGGTCCAACCCCCTATATCATGCAGTACAGATATGTTTATCTTTTCACACAGATAGTATTTTGAGGCAGTGCTAGGAAAATGGGAAAACACCCCATGGTGTGAAACAGGGTAGCCTTTCGTCACTAGGATACAAATTACAGTACAATTTAAAGATTATAAATATGTGTGAGAAATCTATGAAATTTGTAAAAATTGTGTAAATAAGGCTAAAATAATAAATTATGATATTTTTGGTGGGGATTCATAATGAAAAAATCTTTATTAATCAAATAGTGCATGTGCTTAATTATATCAGTTAACTGAGGATTTCATCATGTGTTTTACTTGTGTCTTGACAAGGCTATGTAGCTGTTTTTATTATGTAGCTGCTTGGGCCATCTGGAAAAAGGGTTTGGGTGAATCATTAAGTGATGAGTTTCTGATACACATTTCTGTATTCTGTATAAGACAAGCTTAGACACAAATGTGGTACATCATAAGATTTTGAACTTGAAATGATTTGAATTACATTCTGGAAATTGGATAATAGTATAGTATGAATCAAGATTGTATTGTGCATTATTTACAAAGGCTTCATGAAAGTGTATTAAAATATTAGACAGAATATGTGGGCAAAGTGTGAAGGAAATTGCGGACTGTTCACACAGATCAACTCATTTTTGAGCTTCTATTACATGCGAGCTAAACTACAAAATGGACCTTGTGTTGGTAGTGCACATTTAAAAACTGAGCCGGTCCATACATCTGAACCTATATGTAGGACCAATAAGAACCTGGATGCAGTTTACCATATAGTGCTCTTGTCAGACCCACATATAACCCATATACAGAGCCCATACTGGTCCCATCACCAAACCATTTGCGAAAACCATCTGGGCCCCATGTTCAAATTACAAGTTGGGCCCATGTGGGACCCATTTATTTCACAATAAAGGCCCCATATGGGGCCCATATATGACCCTTATTGATAGACCATATTGGTCCCATCAGAAAACCGTTTGCAAAAACTGACTGGGGCCCATATAGGGCGCCCACAAAGGCCCCATATAAGAACCCATTTGGGACCCTTGTTGGTCTCATATGTAGTGCTGGCTGGGATCCTGGTGGCATAAAGAAGCTAATGAAGAAAGATACTGAGACCCCGTAACTATACATGATGCATAATATAGTGAAAAGAGGATTACTCAGTGAGTTTGTAATTACACTGAAACCATATAATATATAGTGAAAGTATGAATGTGTAAGCATATAGTAAAATAGCCGGTATAAAAGGAAAAAAAAACCAGTAAGCCTATATGATTATAGAAGCAGTATAATATTAAGTGAGAAGAGGACTATGGCCAGTGAGCTAGAAAAAAATAGGAGGTATAATTTGGTGAGAACAGGTTGGTCCGATGAGTCTGGACTTCATCCTCTGTAATCATAGGTGCAGTGAGTGACTATTGTTGTGTGACTCTTAGAATGTCCCGAGAGCAGTATTGTTTATTGTACTTGTCAAGAACCGGCGTGTTTCCTGTTGTAAACTAAGAACTCAATAAAGAGACTTATATAAGGCTGTTTGTCTATATAATAACTCCACATGGTGTCAGAAGTGTTTTGTTGTTTAGCAACAAAGGATTCACAGCCACAGAACTAACAAGGAAGTGCACAGACATTCCAACTGTTGTCAGTTACTTATCCAGTTCAGTACTGTGGTAAAACAAGACAGCAAATGTACTGTACATAAACACTCTTAGTTTGTAAACTAGTTCAGTGCGGTTAAAAAAAAATTTATCGTGGAGGGACTGCAAATATCAGCTCCATAGAAATTTAATTTAAACCAGCCAGAGGAGTGGACCAGGTCGATAAGACGTTTTGAAAGGTATATGGTTGCCTCAGGCCTCTCAAATAAATCACAAGCTGCAAAGATTAATAGCCTAGTGTATTGTATGGATGACAAAGCTGAGGATATCTTAATTTCACTCAAGCTAGCTCAGGTTGATGATTATACTGTGATTAAGCAGAGACTAGATTCATACTTTGTTGTTAAAAAGAATGTTATTTTTGAGAGAGCTAAATTTAACACACATGTTCAGAGAGAGGGGGAATCAGCGATGATTTTATTAGAAACTTACATGCATTGTCTGAAACTTGTGACTACCCTGAAGGATTTGTTGATGAAGCTATAAGGAACAGAATTGTAGTAGGCATCCATGATAAAGCTTTATCTCAGTCACTGCAACTAATCCCTGATCTTACCCTTCAAAAAGTTGTGGATAAAGTTCGCCAGAAAGAATCTGTGGAAAAAACAACAAGTAGTTTTGGCAAAAATTGATGAACACCAAACATCAACACAGGCGGATACTGTAGGTGTGAGGAAGAAAGTGCCGCAACAGAAATTTCAGAAAAAAACATCAAGAGCAACCTCGTAAGCATCATAATCAGTCAAATCATGCAGCCATATGTGGTCGATGTGGGGCTAATACAATGCATGGCAGAAAGGAGTGTCCAGCAAATAGTGTTAAATGTTCCAAATGTCAAAAAGTTGGACATTATGCAAAAATGTGTCGATCAAGAGATGTGCATGCTGTTGACCAAGGACTCCAGTATGAAGATCCCAGTAATTATGCATTTCTAGGGGAAATAGTGACAGAATCCTCAAATTGGCAAGTAGAAATAACTGTCAATGGAGGTCCACTGAAATTTAAACTAGACACTCGTGCAGACATCACAGTAATCATAAGCTCATATCACGAAAAGAATAGTCCAAAACCAAAGTTGAAAAAGCCTCAGAAATTACTGTTTGGTGCCTCAGGAAAGCCACTTCAGGTCTTGGGTGAGTTTTCTGCAACTCTGAGTAACCCAAAACATAAACAATGCTCTTTGGAAACGGTATATGTGGTTCCAGGGCTAAAAATACCATTATTGGAAAGGCCAGCAATAGAACACTTGAACTTAGTGAAAATAGTAAATGAAGTGAATTCCAGCTCGTACAAGATAAAAAATCTGCAGAAATATTCCAAGTTGTTCTCAGGTCTAGGCGAAATACAGGGAGAATATGACATCAAGTTGAAGGAAAATGCAGTTCCACCTCTGAGGCCGTGGTTCGATCCCCACACGGGCTCAAGTGGGAAAGCTGGTAGTTGCTTGCCGTTGGTCGGCAGTTTACAGTACACAACCCTAGCGAACTCTATGTACTGGTTTCCTCTGCCCTTCCAACTACCCGTCGTGATATGAAATGTACAGTGTTGAAAGCGACGTAAAACCCCAAATAAATAAACATATGCTGTAAAAACTCCTTGCAGAATACCTATTCCGTTATTTCCCCAGGTGACCCAACAACTTGACAAAATGGAGCTTGATGGAGTTGTTAGCAAGGTTAAAGATTCAACGGAATGGTGCGCTCCAATAGTAGTTGTACCAAAGCAGTCTGGGGGGATAAGGATTTGCGCTGATTTAACCAGCCTCAACAAGTAATCCGTCCAAGGTATCAACTACCTTCAGTAGAAAACACCCTTGCAAAGTTGTGAAATGCCAAGGTTTTCACCAAACTCGATGCTAACTCTGGGTTTTGGCAGTGTACACTTTCTGAATGTTCAAAACTGAGGCAGGGCTAACACTTAACAAAGAGAAGTGTGTATTTTCTCAGGACCAGATAACTTTTGTGGGTCACCGTGTAGGAAAAAATGGAATAATAGCAGACCCTGGCAAAATGGATGCCTTACGTAATATGAAGAAGCCATCTAATGTGTCTGAAGTACGCCGTTTTTTAGGAATGGCAAACAAGTTTAATGATACTGTAAGTTGGCAAACAAGTTTAATGACATTGTAAATTGGCAAACAAGTGCCTCCTGAGGGGAGATGTTGTGTGACTCTTAGAATGTCCTGAGAGCGGTATTGTTTATTGTACTTGTCAAGAACTGGCATGTTTCCTGTTGTAAACTAAGAACCCAATAAAGAGATTTATATAAGGCTGTTTGTCTATATAATAGCTCCACAACTATCTTCTCTATATATCATGCCCCCTGTTTAATAGCATGCAGACTCCATTAATTCATTGCCATATCTACAATTTCGGGCTTACTGGGTTGACCTATTCTTACCAAACTATGCTTCCCGTTTAATTATGGGCTCACTGGTCAATTCTCCACTCATTCTATTAAGACCCTTCTATAATAACAGGCTTACTGAGTCCTCTTCATCCTGCTATTCCATGCCCCCTGTTCCATTGCAGACTTATTGGATCATCCTCTCATAATATTATGGCTTCAGTTTAATTACAGAGTCACTGAGTTATCTTCCTCTTATTATATTACACACTCACCTGTTTAATGTTTTAAAGTATTTATGAAAAAATAATGTATACTCCGAGTAAGTTAATCAGACCGTCTGATGGCTACTATGGAGGTCTGGTTGGATCTAACCTAGTGAGGCAATATGGCCCTCCTAATAAATCTAAATCTACCTAAGTTCTAGTGCCAGTCACCTTAGTAAATTAACTAGATGACTCTGAAAGAAAGCTATATAGTAAGATATTTGCAGTTGTAATATACCTATTGCAGTTTATGCATGTATAAAATTTATGTGTATATTGTGGGTCTGTGTGAGAGATTCAGAACATTAAGTTTCATGTATGTCACAGAGGGGACCCTGGCTGTTAAACGAGATCCAAAATCCTAACTTTGACTTTGTCACAGTGGAAACTTCAATTCAGGGGAATTAGCAATTTCACCAGTAGAAATTCCGATTGGCATTTCTACAAGGTGAACCCCAATTAATTATTTAAATATTGTAATCACAGTTTTCATTTGATAAAATGCCAATTAGAGTCTCCAATAATTAAAAATGTGGTTTGACATGATTTTAAAGATTTTGTAAGAGTTTTACAGTGTTTATGTTCACTACCGCTTTGAACCCCAAGCCGTTTAAAACGGTGGGGCTAGCCATTTTGAATGGCAGGCCCTGCCATTTACATTCACTAGGTTTAAATAAGGGTTGTAAATGGTTGAGCCATTTAAAATGGTGGGCTCCAGCTCTCAGCCATTTTAACTCTTTTTCTAGCTATTACTTTGTTAACTAGTGAATTATTGTTTCTCTTCTGTGGGATACAAGTTTAATGTTTCATGACAATTATTTAATTCCTTTTCTATCCATTATTTGGCATTTAAGCTTAAAATTTAAAAAGTAAAATATTAAATAGCAGCAATATAATTATATCAATATATAGTAATAAAATTTTCAAAAAGTATTCAAACAGCTTTAACACTATCAAGTCAATCATAGTTTCAGTCACAGCTAATTTTGTAATACCCTAACAATAGGGACAAATCCAATTAAGTGATCACTTGAATAATAATTAACAAATCAATGCAATAGGGATGACTTCCACACTGTTATGAAAAGACTAGTCAGTGGAACGCCATTCTTTTCATGTAGGATTACTTTCTGATGTATTGTCTAATAGGTAGGTTGGATTTAACATCATGGATTGAATTTGTGGAAGCCATACCCTTTTCTGTTGATTAGTTCACAGGGAAAGATAATCAGTTTATTAGATTTATCCCCTTTGATGTACAAATCACATGTCAATTCACAAAGGGATGATTTTCAAAAATTTAGAATGTGTGTACTTCAAACACCATAGCAGTGAGGTTTTTTTCTAAGGACAACTTTAATGAAATGCAAATGTGTATAAATAAGTAATGTACAAAGGAGGGCTGTTTATTGCAATTACATCAAGCAATAGAATGGTTGTTTTCTTGAATTGTGGCTGGATGAAATACAAAAGTCAGTTGGTACTTATGTCTTTATTGCATGCTATCATATGAAGTATGTATTCCTGTTATCTATTTGGCTGGGCCATTTAAAATGGCAGCCTGTTGTTTAAAATGGTGGACTGCCATTTTAAATGGCGGATGGGGTCAAAATGGCATGTAACATTTATATCAGGAACTCCACTGATGAAATTGTTTATTTTCCTGAACTGGAGTCAGACATGTACATCAGGGTAGGGGTGGGTTGGTAACAAAGCAAAGAATAGTTCATTCAGTGTGTTGTGGTTCAATCTGTCATAACCTAAAAAGTGATAAATGACGGTACATCCTCATGGTCAGTGGTATATGATTTTCAAAATATTGATGTTTGAGTGCATTTATAATTGGTAACAAATTATCATTGGTCATATGAGTCACAAAAATATCAATCTACAATATATCTGTTTTCCAAAATGAAAAATTGTATCCCCAAGGGTTTAATACATAAATATTGTGGAAAAATGTATTAATTTATTACATTTTTTTATTCTTACTGCAATTGAAACCTTGATGCCTTCTTTCAAAGAATTTAAACGATTGACTGTCCATTTAAATGAGTAATCCAAACAGTTTGATTTGTTTCTACAATCTCAACATATTAGTGGACAGGTGAAATACAATATACTTAATATATGATTAGATCTTAATAGATCCACTTATATCTTTAGAATTTTGATTTTCTTCTAAGCAAATTTACATATGCCTTTTCAATATGTAAGAAATTTTGAAACAAATAAAGTTGTTTTCATTTGTGATCAAAAGAAACTGTTATATGTGATTGTACCAATTACCACTTGTTTAACACATTAACACATACAGCATGTGGGGAAGCTTTGCTGATTGCTCAAATTTATCATAAGGAAAGATTTTCAGTTCAGATGATGAAATTTTCAGTTTATATAATATACTCCTACACATGCTGGATTTTTTACATCACCATACTGCTCAGACAAACACTACGAGGGCTTTATGAATATTAAATATCTACGCACTTGTTTGAAAAGATATGGTATATATGTTGTATTGAATGTAGATAACCATTGAATGTATAGATTCAATGGGTTAGTTATTGAATGTGTACATTCATTCAATAGCTTGCAGGCATTGAATGTGTACATTCAATAATTTAACTGTGGAATGTGTACATTCCACAACCATAGTTATTGAATATGTATATGAACTTAACAAATGCAACTAAGTAACTGATACTGTGTGAAATGGAACTTATTATTGTCATTTTCTTAATAAACCACATCTGTTGATTTTAACTTAACCTAAACTTTTGCAATAAGTTAATTATCTGTAGTCACATAGTTATGTTTAAAAAACTGTTTGGTTTTCTAAAAAAATTTTTTTTTAATCTGTTTTCTAATTATATTGTACCATCGAACCTCTGTAACAATACAGGGGTGCCACTATGGGGCTAATTACAATTAAATACCCAAATTTAACATTTATTTAGATGAATTAATTGCTATTAATTGCTACTGCATTTTAGAATTGTACACATAAAGGCCATAAAATAATTACTCAGGCTTGAACTATTTTTTCTTTCATTCTTTCATTAAGAGGCCAGATATTTTAATATTTGTAGATAAAGTGGAGCTTATAATACATCTTTTGTAATGGTTTTGACCAGAAAGGCTTGATGCATCATTTAAGAATTTTTTGAAGCAAGGCTATAAATGAGGATTTGCAAAATTATCGACCGGTATCAGGACTATGTTTCATGTCAAAATTGGTGGAGCGTGTAGTTGTTAAACAGTAACAATCTTGATAATCCTAGGCAATCTGCATACAAAAGTGGTCACTCCACAGAAACCGCCCTGCTGCTTATCAAAAATGAGATCCATCTCTCACTATCACGGGGCGAGCCTACTGCATTGGTCTTACTGGATCTGTCAGCTGCGTTCGACACAATTGACCACCCGACTCTTCTTAATTGTCTTAAATCATGGTTTGGTGTGTCTGGCACAGCCTTGAAGTGGTTCACGTCCTATCTCAGCCACCGTTTCCAGGCAATTAAAATTGGGTCAACCCTCTCTGATTTGCATGAGCTGTTGTTTGGAGTACCACAAGGCTCCGTCCTTGGTCCTCTGCTGTTCTCCTTATACACCACTCCTTTGAGTAAGGTTATTGGAACGCATCCTGACATCAAATACCACTTTTATGCAGACGACACGCAGTTGTTTATTCATATCTCTCACAAAAATGCAGCCCTGGCTTTTAACAAACTGAATTCTTGTCTTCTGGATGTTCAAAAATGGATGTCGTCAAGTATGCTCAAACTTAATCCTGACAAAACAGAGTTTATCATCTTTGGATCCCATGCACAAATCAAGAAATTAGATCCCTATCTCCCAGAATTGATATTTGGTAATTTCATGCATCCTGCAGTTGCTGTTAAGAACCTTGGTGTCTGGTTTGATGCTAATTTTTCCTTTGCTAACCATGTCCGCAATATTTGTAAGACATGCTTCATTCAAATTCGTGATCTCAGGCGGGTTAGAAAGCACTTGACTGATGAGGCTGCTATCCTGGCAGCTAATGCCTTGGTGAGCAGTCGCCTTGATTACTGCAACTCTCTCTTCAGGAGTCTGTCCAGTCTCAATATGCGTAAACTACAGTGTATTCAAAATACACTTGCCAGGATTGTCACAAACTGTAACAAATACACGCGGGCATCTCCTATTCTCAAACGACTCCATTGGCTCCCAGTTGAATCTCGCTGTATCTTCAAAACTGCCACTCTAGTTTATAAGATTTCTTCACAGTGGCCATCCCAGTTACTTTGGTCCTCTTCTGCCCACTCGTTGCGGAAGATATAGTACAAGATACAACCATCCAGATAAAAGGTTCCTGGAGGTTCCTCAATTCTGTCCATCTGTACATAAATCCAAAAATCACTTTGGCCACAGCTTTGCTTTTGATGCCCCCACAGTCTGGAATCATTTGCCTAATGAGGTACGTTCTGCCCCAACTCTCACCTGTTTCAGGAAAAGGTTAAAATCATATCTCTTCAACAAGGCATTCCCACCTTAGCTTACACTCTATCCGGTGTCTCCGTGGTACTGGACTTGGCAACGGCTATGGACAGATGATTTCTTAAACTTGATTTTTGGTGTTGCACCTTAGAGTCTGCCTAGCAGAGATTAAGCGCTATAAAAGTACAGAATAGAATAGAATAGAATGTTGGAAAAAGATAGCAATCAAAAGAATTGTAATAGCCCATACAAAAAAAGATCATGAGTAACAACTCTACTCGGAGATCTCTGCAGCTGTCATTTCACTATTAATAAATCCAATACAGACATAGAATTAATGAAATACTCATATATCACTTAGTAGCTACCATATTTCCACACTTAAGTGTGACTGGCATGGTATCTATCTAAAATTAGATATAAATTTATGAAGTACTCTACAAGAAAAATCAATCACAAGCATGTTTGGGTAAAAAAATTAATTTTATGTGATCTTTGAAAAGAGCAATAGTTTCGATTATGTTTTTGACAAAATTACCCATAAAGCTCAATTATTTTTACTTTGGAAGTTATGGGCAAGAAAAAATAAAAACATATCAATAAACTCCCTATTATTACTTGCAAATTAAGACTTAAGTAAATGTATTTTCTTCAATTTCCAGCAAAATTTTCTAATAGTTGTGCTTCCTCTTTGTTACTTGGATTGTGTTGAGAACAAAGCCCAGCTGTCTTGTTCCATTGAATTATGTTTGTGCAACACTTGTTGTTTTGTCAAATTTAAACCAAAGAGTGCACACTTCGTCCTGTACTCTTGTCTAGTGACCTTCACCCATTTACTCTGCAATAAAGGGTCAGGTAACTTCCACCATTTTGGACACTTGGCGTTGATAGTTACAGCAATAATAAAGAAAAAAAAATCAAACATAATGTATTTCTATTCAACTCCTTTGGTGCCTATTTGACTTTATATCCCCTTTTGCTATATGATGATATGTCGTAACAACTGAATAACATTTGTATTAAATAAATAATCTGTATCAGGTTAAGTGATGTAAATACTTTATTATCACCCATAAAACACATATCTGTCTTAAAGATTATTGCCATCACAAATCATTTTTATCTCCCACCTGCGGCCAAAGGCCGTGGTCGGGAGATTATAAAATGCCTTTCATACGTGCGTCCGTGAGTCCATCCGTGAGTCATGTTTTTACACGAATCTTAATATCTCAGTTATTTATGAAGATATTTTCACCAAATTTGCAGGGAATGTTTATGGCTATAAAAACCTGTCTGTGCAAAATTTTAGTCTCATTTTGAAAAACAAAATGGCCGCCATAGTTAATTGTTTGAAAATCATAAAGGTGCTCTAAATCTTGAAATATAGTTTCATCAAATTTGCACAAAAGTTATATGGCTAAAAAGCTAGCCTGATAGTAATTTTGGCCTAATTCAAAAACAAAATGGCCACCATATCGCATGTTTTATGTCAAACGGGGTTATCCTATTAAAAAGGCCTTATATCTCCCCTAAAATTGCTCCTAAAGGTTTGGAATGCAAAACAACTTGTAGGAAGTCATGGCCTGGGAATCTTTTCCAGGTGTTGAAGTTGACCTTTGACCCCTGCTTCAAGGTTAAATCGGGTCATCACACTAAAACGTCCTTATTTCTCCCGTTTTATTGGTGCTATGGCTTTAGCATGTAAAGATAGACCATGAAAAGTCCTGGCTTGCAAATGTTTTGTCTGAGAAAAAATTTTGGCCTTATTTTGAAAAACAAAATGGCCACCATAGCGAATTATTTCCAAATCATTAAGATGCTCTAAAACTTGAAAAATCGCAGCGAGGTTAATCAAATTTGCACAAAAGATATTAGGCTAGAAAAGTTAGCCTGATAGTAATTTGGCCTAGTTTCAAAAACAAAATGGCCGTCATAAGGGTCTCATGTGGCTCAGTTGGATAGGGTGTTGGACTTATAATCCAAGGGTCGTGGGTTCGATCCCCAGTGATGCCAACTGTTTCATGTGGGATAACATCCTTGGGCAAGATGTTAACCTGGTCTGTGCCTCTCTCCACCCAGGGGAAATATGGGTACCCAGCTTTAAGGGATACTGGCTTCTGCGCCTTGCATGGCAGCAATAGGTAAGGTTACCAAGGCTAGCTATCCTTGCTGGGGTAATACTGTGTAAAGCACTTTGAGCTAATGATAGAAAAAGCGCTATATAAGAGCCCAGTATTATTATTATTATTATTATATCACATGTTTAATGTTAAATGGGATTATCCCATTAAAAAGGCCTTATAGATCTCTCATCATTGCTATTAGGGGTTCCAAATGTGAAAACAACTTAAAGAAAGTCATGGCCTGAGACTTTTTCAACTGCTGACTTTTACCTTTGACCCCTTTTTCAATGTCAAGTGGGGTTATCTTACTACAAAGGCCTTATATTACCTTTAGTTCTCCATTATTACTGATTCTAAGGCGGGAGATAACTGCTGTGGCAGTGGCCTTGTTATGTTTAATTGCCAATTTTTGACGTTATAAGTTTCATAATATATAGTACAAATATTTTGAATTCACACAGGATTGATAGAAATAATTAAAATCACCATCAAGATTTCCAAACACATGCTCTTAGGAATATCATGATGACTCAACCAGCAACTCTCGACCATTTTAGCAATGCCTGTGTTTTTTTGTGTTTTTTTATGTCATAGGTTTGCAATTATTCTAAACTGTCTTTAGGCAAAGTTTGCTTGCATTTGAAGAGTTATAATATTTACACAGACCATTTTTCAGAAAATTTTTAACAAGCGTTTCTGTTTTGGCTGACAGTAGATTTTATGCTTTCCCAAAATTCACTACTTTTAGCGCAGAAAACAAACAGGTGTATATGGTTTCTTCACTTTCATGACATAAGCGACGTATAGAAGTTTCTGATTGCTTCATCTTGAAAAGCTGTAGATTTGTCCCAATTAACCTATATATTATCATATATTGGAATCAAATCAGAGAGTTGTCTTTTAAACTGTAGAAACATATTCTAAAAATATTTTTTCCAGGTTAATGTGTTCAGAATTAACTTTAAATCAGCTTCCCATTTTTGCTAAAAATTGTTCCCTTGGATGTTACTTGGCAAGATCATATTGTATCTTTCCAGAAATGGTTGTCCATTTGCTCTGCCCTTTGGAATGCCCAATCAGAGCCAAAAAAAGCTTTGGGTCTGCAACTTTGGGTCTATCTCTGTGGAAACTCTCCAATAGTTCTCAATCTTATCAGCTATGGCAGTTCTGTAACCATCTACGGTGGATGACTAAAGCTTCTTTTCCTGGAAAAGATACAGAAGAAAGACAGCTATCTGATTTATAGATGGCGCATTGAAGTCCACTGATTCAATTTACACCACCAAACAAAAAATGGACCACTTTGCTTCAGTGACTGTTCTGGTTAAGCATCTTTGAGGAGCCTCAATTCATTCTGCCACTTGACTAGAGAAGCTCTGGATTCTGATGATTGAGGCTTGAGGAGCCAAGCATGGAGATTCAGATGGGGAAGGTCTCTGTCTGTGAAGGATCCCATTGAATGCTTGTGTCAGAAGATTTGTCTGGTGTGGCAGGCAGAGGGGTAACTGGGATTGCAGGCTCACTAGATCCCAAAACCACGACATGTTGGGCCATCCTGGTGCTATCACTATTATTCTCTGTCAGTCATGGCTGAGAATCTTGTTTATGACATTGGCTATCAGAGGAGTTGGAGG
Source organism: Sabellastarte sp. h YS-2021 (assembly GCA_964017235.1). Classification (NCBI taxonomy): domain Eukaryota; kingdom Metazoa; phylum Annelida; class Polychaeta; order Sabellida; family Sabellidae; genus Sabellastarte; species Sabellastarte sp. h YS-2021. Next base: position 87,112,802 of record OZ024934.1, read on the forward strand.
GAAGAAGGCATAAGTGTCTAGGTGTAGGACCACAAAATGTAAAGTACTGCAAAATGTAAAGTGAGGTTGCAAAACATAAAGTTGCAAAATGTAAAGTGGGGTTGTGAAATATAAAGTTGCAAAATGTAAAGTGCTGCAGAATGTAATGTGAGGATTGCAAAATGTAAAGTTCTCAAATGTAAGTATTGCAAAATGTGAAGTTCTAAAATGTAAGGTGCTGCAATTATAAATTGGGGTTGCAAAATATAAATTTACTTTTATTGCTTATGTTTTAGCGTCGCTTTCAATACATTTTATTAAGATCTTATTACTATCTTATTATTTTATTTTATCTTATTAAGATGTGCAGTTTTATGGACAGAAGAAATGTGTATATAGTTGTTTAAAATCTGTACTGTATACTGCAAACCATTGGTAGGCAACTACCAGCTTTCCTGCTTGAGGTCTGGCCAGGATTCGCACCATTGCACACACTTGGGCCCTTAAAAAATGTGCAGTGCAGCAAAATATAAAATGTGTTTGCAAAGTGTAAAGGAATTAAACTCTAAAGTTTAAAATGTCATCAAACTGTAAATTTGGGATGCTTGAAATGTAAAGTTGGTGTTCACAGAATGTAAGTCTAAGCCACTGTATAACTGAAGTCAAATCAGCCTTTAATGTACAAGTAATTTCATTATTCAAGTAAGATATTGAATGGCATTCAATATAACAGAATTACACTGGGATAGGCTTTCCATGAAACAAACGTCTCAACACTCAAAAACATCATTGATAACTTCACCAGCCTACATTCAAACACAAAGAGGGGGTGACATTATAAGTAAACTCTTCTGGCATTAACACTGAAAAAAGTTTTTTCTCAGCTTATACCCTAAAGTGATGATTATTATTTTGTAAAAATGATTTTTAGCTTTTTAGCATGGCTTAAATTTAGTGGAGGTGAGTTTTGTTCCTCTTTAACACTTTGCAAACACACTTTACATTTTGCAGTCTTTTATGTTTTGTAGCCCCACTTTATGCTTTGCAGCAATTTACATTTTGCAACCCCACTTTACATTTTGCAGCACTTTACGTTTTGTGGTCCAACACAGGTCCTCCCATGATAGGCTCAGAACATCCACTGCTCAGACTTCCTTGTGTGGGACTGGAGACATGAACATGAAATCTCTTGTAGAACCTTGTGGCAAACAGATCGACGTGTGTGATACCTTTAACATATCTGGTCGAAAATCCCCTGGTGGAGAGACCATTCTGTCCGAATAATTTGATTGTGACGAGATAGCTTGTCTGCAATTACATTTAATCAACCTGGGATATGACAAGCCTGTGGGATGATGTTACTCAGGTTGCACCATGACAGAAGTCTCCAAAGCAGGACACAAAGTAAGCTTGATTTCCTTGTTTTTAGTCCAGATGCCAAACAGCCATATTACGTCCAAGCATGTTTTCTTGCTATTACGAAATTTTTTGTTGATTCAACATCTCTGAGCTGTCCTAATAAAACAATCAGCCAGGTGCCAGGTTGGCAGCCTTGAGAATTTTTTTAAAAGCCAAAAAACAAAATGGCCGCCGTAAATAATGGAAAATTCTATGTTAAGTCATAACTTCACTTCTAATGTTGTTGGAGACACAATCTTGGTGTCTAAGCCTAGGTTTCTAGGGTCAAGGAATCTATTATTATGTTACAAAAGGTTTAAACAGAACAGAAATATCAGATTTTTACATTCACCCACCAAATTTTGATACAAGAATGCTTTTGATTTTTACATCATTGTCTTCTGCAATATTTTCATATGTTCCATTTTATTTTGAAAATTAGTTGTTAATCCAGCTGATAGATCCATTCCATCATATCACATATCACATTCACTTCCCAATGCAGATGTGACACCCATCTGTTTCAGGGGCTTTATTCAATAAAATATTATACCTGTAGTATGAGAATCACATGTACTTAAATATAAGAATTTTTTTATCTTACAATTTTCTTATTCTTTTATGAGAATTAATCTCAGGGTAAAATTATGATTTTCTAAAATTATTTTTGAATTTAAAATATAAATATCCATCAAACCATACAAATGTTAAATTGAAAACAAGAACAAATATACTAGTGAAAACACCTTTTCTTGTGACTGAACACTCTTTTTGAAATTTTATAATTACATTGAAACGAAGCACACCAGCTTCTGATTGACAAGCCTTAATTTAATTTTTTTATCTAAAATCAATAAAATATTAGACAAGTATCACTAAAGTGGCGCAATGTTTGAACATGAATATGTTCTTGCACAAACTGTGGCCCTCAGTATCACTTCAACAAAGTGCAATTGATTGATTTTGATTGATTGATTGATTGATTGATTGATTTTATCTGGCAGATATGACAGATTTTCAATAAATAAAACACACTGGTAAAGATCCTACACCAATACAGGTTTGTAATAATTCCACACTCCAAATATAGGATTGAGAATGTCATTACAATATGATGAATGGCATGGCGATAATAAAAGTATGACATGGTATCCAGTCACATTACCATCAGGTGTATCTGCCTTTGGGAGAATATCCGTTAATTCATAAAAATATGTGGATGTTCAACCAGTCATCCATACTCCCCAGGGAAGCGTGGTTGTGTGACTTTATTTATTTATTTGGGGTTTTACATCGCTTTCAACACTGTATAGGTCATATCACGACGGGTAGTTGGAAGGGCAGAGGAAACCAGTACATACAGTTCATCAGGGTTCTGTACTGTAAACTGCAGACCAACGGCAAACAACTACCAGCTTTCCCACTTGAGGCCGTGCCGGGAACCAAACCCCGGCCTCAGAGGTGGGAGGCGAGAGTGTTACCACTCTGCCACCATGGCCCCTTGGTTGTGTGACAACACAGATGTAATGTTTAATATTCTACAGCTGTATTGCTAGTTCTAATTGAATAAACAGATCAAAGTAGTGGCAGTCCTCCCAGGTGGTGATGACAATGACAATATCACTGCTGCTAGTCTTATTTATTATTACATTAGGTCAAAGTCTCATTTTTAATTGCTGTATTTTATTTAATTTCTCTTTCATCATGTGCATAGCCTCAGATATTTTTGGGACAGAAAATTATTAATATAAAATATTTTTACAAATACTTAAAGTGCTATTTATTGATGCTTTTCATTTCTAACATTCATAAAATATTATACTTGGCATGAAGAACACTATTCAGGCACAGCTTGCCTACCAGTTTATTGCCTACCAGTTTATATATTTATAGTTATAATCCCCAAATATGTGTATAGTTTCAGATATTGTACTATGAAAGCTGCAGTTAACATTATCCTGGATCTTGTAAATCTTCAGAAGTTTGTTGGTCATTAAAATTCATTCTAGATTCAACAGTACTAATTAGATTGGGCGTTGTCTGATACATTATCAATAGCTCAATTTCTAATAAATAGTTCTTTATTTAATATTACACATACTCATTAAGGTCCAAAGTGTACTTTCTAAAAATTGTAATAGGTTTAAGAGTTGTACTGCCACTTAAAAGATTCAATGTTAGAGTTCTGATCTTGACTTGGTCGAGTTGTAGAGTTTCACTTGGCATCAATGTAGAGTTTCACCTGGCATCAACTGTCGAAGTTGCAAGAGGTTAACGTTTTTGACAAAGGTGCTAAGTCTAAGCATTTAGGTATTGGACAGCAGGGATCATTGCTGTTCTCAGATTACACCAAGACAGGAGGCATATCCTCTGGACATTGTTTATTGGCATTTTATCCACTTCATTATGTTTCACTTTGAAATTCTTTTGTAAATTTCTCTTTCATACCCTGAGCTACAGATAGCACCTCAAATGTGTTGTAAAATTTTAGTTTTAATTTTAAGATACATAGGTGGATGAGGTATAAAACTTGTGGTGGAATGTCTAAATGATCATTTTGATAATTTTGTATTTTGATATATGATGTCCATCAGGGGCAAAGATTGAAATATTTTAAGTGTTGTAATAGTTGTAAGTCTTTGTTCATTCCCCATACAAGAGACAAGAACAGTAAAATTGTGTTCAGCATATATTTTTCCCATTAAAATTGCAATCTTTAAGATATAATCTACCATATAAGTACTTATAAGTGTATAAAAAACACGAAGTTTATCTTAATGTTAAATTTTGCACAAAAACAAAGTGCCAGAGTAAATTCCAGACTCAACAAAGAAGTAATTTTTGTAATTAATACCTTTGTAATGCAATTCTTCCTTCCTTAAATTCAGATGCAGCCAGTAAAAACATTTGTGGGTTTAAATATCTATTTTATTTGCAAAATGGAGAACAAAGGGCAAGGAGAGCATGGGTGTTTTGATGACAGGTCTGTTTGTCTTTTTCCCAGATGAGCCAGTCATCCAGATACTGATGAATCCAGATGTGACGGGCTTGAGCCATCAGTTTGACCTCTTTTACCACTACAATGAACTCCATGGGAGGCGTGAAGTGGTCAAAAGATAGAGTTGTAAACTGGAACCTTAAATACTTTTGAGAGCTCTGGCTTATACGGATGTGAAAGTAGGCATCAATGAAATCTAGAATGGAGGCCCACTCTCCTGTTTCAGCGACATCCTTATTGATTCTTTCGTTTCGATCTTGAAGGTCTGGACTTTAGGAATTTGTTCAGAGAGCTGAGGTTTAGGATTGATTCCACTTGTTCTTCGGGTTGGGGACCAAGAAGAGGCGATTGTAGAAGGCCAGAGAGGATTGAATCTTGACCACTTCTATGGTCTGTCCAAGAGAGAATGCAAAACCTCCTGCAGGTAGCTGTTCCTGAGAGGGTTTGCATTACCACTATTTACAATTGGGATTCTGGTAAGGGATTTGACCTTAAAGGGATGGTTACAACCTTTTTTTCAGAATGGACACTACTCTTGGGTTGGCACCGTTGGAGACCAATATTTGTCTTTTATATAAGTATTTTACACGTGCCCCCACAGGTAGATTTTGGAGATCATTGTGGACACTTTCTACAGGAGGAGCAAAACACAAGTGATTTACTAAGGAAACATGATTTAAAGGCTTTATTCTGATCTTGTTCCTTTTCCTGTCTCCTATTTCAAGTCTCACCTGTTAAAAGCTGTAGCCAGGTTGCACATGGCTGTGGATTCTTAAATATTTCTGCCACTTGCACACAGTCTCCTGTGAGATAGGTCTAGAAGTAGGAGAGATACCCGCCAGAGGCTTGGAGATTCTAGTGAAGACACTGTTTAATGGAAAGGACTCACCGGACCATTTGTTGACTGACTTACCTGGTTGAGAAACTGATGGGTCTGGACCAGAATGCATAGCGTACCATCTTGTTTAGGAAGCTTCATGAACTGGTCTGTCTGAAGTCAGTTCCAGTCGTCAGCTCTTGAAACATGGCCCTGAAGAAGATGAAGGTTCATTTGCTAAGAAAAAATTTGAACAGAACTAGTCATCGGCTGGCATAGTGACAGAGACTTTCCCGGTGGGTTGAGACCTGCTGCCTATCCACAGGTTATCCTGGCATGAAGGCCAGACATATTCATGATCCGGGGAAAAAAGACCATTTCATGTAGGATCTGATGGCACATACTGTCTCTCTACAACTTTGTTATTCAGAATGAAACGACTGATTGGGATGGGTCAGCTTCTGAACCAGAAGGTGCTTCTTGGAGACTTTCATATGAGACCAGCACCTGGTCGGAGGGGTCAGTGATCAAGCCTCTATGTCTTAGCTCTGGTCTGGGTAGAGATCAATCAGACACGAGACATTTCCTTGACCACCTGTGGCTTGAAGAGCGGTTTCCCAACTGCTAGCCATTGAAAGAGGTTGTGTTGTGAAAGGCCTGGTAGGCAAGGCCCGAGGAGTCTGTTCAGAAGGTTACTGTGTCTGGGTGGAAGACACAGCATAACTTGCAACCCAAGGTTGATGAGGAACTGGACCAGGCGCAAAAGTTTGTTGGTCAGCTGATCCGGCTGAACTGACAACCAGAGCTGTGGACACCAGAGTGTGCATAAACCCGACCTGGTAACATAGATAAAGCTCATAGCTTTCAGTCCCAGGTCAACCAAGCCAGTTGAACTGGGGAACAGGGTTAGTAGAAGGAAACCCAAGCTTGCCAATGAGGTCACAGCTTGCCAATCGCTACTAGGAGGGATGAGATACTCTGACCCTGACAAGTGATAAAATGGGCTTTGGCTGAGATATTGGGAGAGCAACCACTGAGGCTAAGATGGCTTCTAGCCTGGTGAAGTGAGAAGAGAGCTTGTCTTTAAAATCTTGAACTCAATGCTGAAAGGGTGAGGAGAAGCAGGTTTAGAGGCCTTGAGAGATTAACAGACAGCCTTGATAGACTTCATCTCTTTATCCTTATGATTCTTGTATGCTCGAACAAAAAACTGAACTTGGCCAGAAGTAAGGGATCCCTTGAAAGCTAGAAAGTAACCAGTTAAGGTTGGAGCTTTGAGAAATATGGAGCCCAGCTGGGCCCAAGGTGTCAACAATGGCCATCCTGTTACCATCAATGGTTGACATGTGCCTGTTTAAATCCTGTTACAGGTACATGAAAAAGTCTGAGACTTGTTTCACAGAGGGAGTGGAGAAATCCACCAAATTTTCTCTGCACTATTTCTCAAATAGGGCTCACTCCGACTTGTAGATGGTCCTTGTTGATGACCTTTCAGGGGCAGCAATTCTCTCTGCCACTTCCACAGAGAAGCCTTGTTCTTGGAGCTGTCCACTCCTAGAAACCAGGTGTGGAGGTTAAGATATTGAGGATTGCTGTAAGACACTTGATTATGGGACTGTTAGAGAAGTGTTGTTGACACTGGTAACAGGAGTGGGATCTCTATTGAGAGCCATACTAGGTCCCAAAACCAGGGCATCCCTGGCTAACCTGGAGCTATTATAATGATGAGTCAACTGCATTGCCTGATTTTTTGGAACACCCTGTGAAGGACAGCCTTGGGAGGGTAGGCATAAGCAGTGAGACCCGACCAGTTTATGTTCAGAGCATCTATGTCCCAAGCATGTTGGTCTGGGACTGGAGATACATACAATGAAACTTTGTGATTCCGACGAGTGGCAAATAGGTCTACATGATTAGTGAACTTTTAACAGATCTATTTGAACACCATTCTATTGATTGGACACAGTTCGACCTGGACAGACGGTCGGCCATCACATTCAAACACCCTGGAATGTGCCTGGTTCTTAGGGTTATCTGGTAATGATGGCACCAATTCATTTTCCACAGGAGAGCACACATCTCCGCCGAATGGGTTCCTCCTTGTTTGTTTATGTAGGCCACTACTGTTGAGTTGTCTGTAGCAACCAACACTCTTTGGTTTTGGCACTGGTCTTTGACCCTTTTCAGGGCCAGAGATACCGCCTTCAGCTCTAGAACATTTATTTGTAGCCTATTTTTCCCTGTCTGACCTCAAACCTTTTGTAGAGACTTGCTCTAAGTGAGCCCCCCATCTTTGTTTGAGGCATCTGTAAAGATTTGGATACTGTGGTCTTTGGTGTGAAGGTCTGAGCCCTTCATCACATTTGCAGGATTTTGCCACCACTTTAGGTGAGCTGAAATGGTCTCTAACCTAGGAAGGAGGTTGTCCAACGACTGAGGATATCTCTAGTGCTCCTTGAGGTGAAACTGAAAGGGCCTCATGTGTAGGCGTCCCTCCGGGACCATCTTCTCCATTGAGGCGAGCAAACCAATTAGCGACATCAAACATCTTGCAGTCAAAACATGTTTTGACTTTAAGTGTAGGATAAAAATCCTGAAGTTTGAGCCATCTCTCTTGAGTGGGTTTTACAAGGGCTGAATCTAGGTGGTATTCGTAACCCACAAATGAAAACACCTGAATAGGTTTGAGTTTGCACTTCTCTTGATTTATTATCCACCCTGTGTCGTCAGGTCTACCATGGTCTAAGTGTTCACTTGTGCTTCCTTCCGAGACCGGGCCCTGACAAGCCAGTCATCCAGGTATTGGTGAAGCCCGACTCCCCTTGTGAGGGCCATCACCTTCACTTCTTTTACAATCATTATAAAGACCTGTGGGGCCGTGGCCAGGCCAAAAGGAAGAGAGGTGAACTGGAACACCTGTGAATTGTAGCAAAACCTTAGGTACTTCCTTCAGTTTTGGTAGATGGGGTTGTGAAGATAGGTATCTGACAGGTCTATCGACGACACCCATTCTCCTGGAATCAGAAAGTCCCTGATGGACTCTGGAGTTTCTATTTTGAACCTTTCTACAAGAAGGAAGGTGTTGAGCCTGCTTAGGTCTCTCCCTGGCCTCCACCTTTGGTGAGGCTGGGGTACTAGAAACAGGCGACTGTAAAACCAGAGAGATTTTACATTTGCCAATCTTTCTATTGCGTTCTTTGAGACTGGATATAAGAGGCTAAGAGGCCAGAGCTAGATCTTTTGATGGGCCTTGTATCCTGACTGAATCAGGGGAACTCTGGCTAATTTTGTCATTTGTGATGAATGGTAGAACATGACTATTGGTAATAATTTTAAACACGTTGTTGGAGCATTTGCTTGTTTGCCAGTCTCTTCTCAAGAACAGAGGCAACCTCCTACTCGTGGACTGAGGGAGGCTTTTAAGGAGTCATTAGGAGGGGTGTCCACACCCTCGTCCCTTTGAGCGAGGTCGAAAACAACCTCTGGAGCCTCTGTTATACGATTTCCCCCTGCCTGTGGAAAACGATTGTTACTGCTTGGAGTGGATTGTCCCCCATAGGGGCGTTTCAAGTTAGAGCCTCTTTTCTTATTGTGGGGACCACGAAAGGGCTTGTTTTGATAGGGTTAGAAACCCTGAGAATCTTTATAGAGGTGCCTTTTTTAAGGAGGAACTCTTCTCCAGCCTTCACCAGTTGAGACCTGAACAAAGGAGTGGGCCAAAATAGGGAGCTCCTAAGTTCCTGACATCTAGAATCCCCCAAATGAGGTTGCAGATAGGTTATCTCAGCCTCGTGTATTGGTAGGTTTGTCTTACCCATGGAGTACAACTCCCTCTGGAGAATATGGGATAAGGCCTTACTTAGGCAAGGCTCCTCTTATTCAGGACATCTAGTCACAGGTTGATTCATAGCCACGTCTGGCTGCTTTTTCAGGATTGGCACCCTTTTGAATTTAGCTTTTGACTTTCGCCGGATACTCAAGCTCTTTGAGTACCTGTAGGGGAACATTGCACATAGGGGACCTAGAGGTTTTAGGGGAGATTACTGATTTTTGCAAAATTTGAGTTTAATTAATGTAATTTATCCTCATAACAAGGTTGTCCCACTTTGTACCACTTTGAAATGGAAGAAGGGGGTTTTATACATTTACCCTCAGGTAAATTAGAGGCCAGAAAGTCCTGTTCAAATTTGTCAAAGGTATCTTTAAGGTAAGGACTGAGTGGAAGCATAACTGAAGGGCCCCTTGGCCTAAGCTCCTGTTGGCCTTTTTCATCATCAAAAAACCCAAGCTAGTGGTACAGGACCTAGGCATAGTGTCCCTGGGGTCAGGTAGATTTAAAATGTGCCTAAAAGTTTCTATGTGATGGCAAGTCAGACATATCTACCTCCCTATAAAAAGCAGGATCTGGGTCTGTTTGTCTTGATCAGGAGCCCTTTTGGGCTTAGAAGACTTTGGCTTGCACAGAGGACTCGGATTCCTCTGAAAAAGATGACCCAGAAACATATTTTGCTTTGTATTTTTCTTGTCCGAGTGCTTTTTTGCTTTAACCAAACACGTCGGGATTGTTCGGAATTCTGATCCGATCTGTTCGGATCTGATTCGAGCTGGGACTGGTCACTCTCACCGAACTGAGGTTGTAAGGCAGGCCCACAGAAATCTGTCTCCATGGGCTCATCCGTGTGCTCGGATGTTTAGTTGAGTTTTCAGTCGAGTGTTCAGGCGAGAAGGCAAGTCATCTGTTTACTGGTTCCAGGCTTTGGATCTGAAGCGGAGATCTGATCCACTTGTATTTTGATGTATTTGGATGTTGAATTGAGAACCCTAACTTTTCTCAGGTTTACGTTCAACTAGAAATAGGACGCCCTGTTGATAGTAGATGCGAATAGAAACAGGATAGCATAGATGAACGCACATTATCATGTGTAATGTCCACCCCATGAAACTTTTGCCAAAATTGTACAGTAGTTTTACAAGACCCTGTTTCATTTGTAAAATATATCAATGATGCTTAAATATTTAATGGTGTAGATGTAAATTATTTCAGCTTCATGCCTTTTTGCATTGGTTGGGTCGAAAATTTTGACGAAATCACTCTATCTTGCACGGTTAAGAAGATAGAAGCAAATTCCTGTTTTTCTATTTTTGGCCAAAATTCGAAAAATCAAAATGGCCGCCATTTGGGGGGAGGGGAAAATTTTTTGAAAATTGCAAAGAGTACATTCCTTAGATACCCTGTGGGTTGAAAATTTCGACGAAATCGCTCTATCTCGCACGGTTAAAGGTGTACTCCCCAATTTTTTTCCAACTCTTTTTTATTCACTAAATATGTTCTTTATAACATTCTTTATGAAACCTATATATTTTAAGAACCCATACATTGTTTTAATTAGTAAATAAACTAGAAATAGGCCGCCCTGTTGATAGTAGATGCGAATAGAAACAGGATAGCATAGAAGAACACACATTATCATGTGTAATGTCCACCCATGAACCTTTTGCCCAAATTGTACAGTAGTCTTACAAGACCCTGTTTCATTTGCAAAATATATCAATGATGCTTAAATATTTGATAGTGTAGATGTAATTTATTTCAGCTTCATGCCTTTTTGCATTGGTTGGGTTGAAAATTTTGACGAAATCACTCTATCTTGCACGGTTAAGAAGATAGAAGCCAATTCCTGTTTTTCTATTTTTGGCAAAAATTTGAAAATTCAAAATGGCCGCCATTATTGGGAAAAGGAAATTTTTTTGAAAATTGCCAAGAGTACATTTCTTAGATACCCTATGGGTCGAAAATTTCAACAAAATAACTCTATTTTGCACGGTTAAGGCCAGTTTGTGTTTTTCCATTTTGGGCAAAAATTCGAAAATTCAAAATGGCTGCCATTTTTGGGGAGGGGAAAATTTTTTGAAAATTGCAAAGATTACATTCCTTAGATACCCTGTGGGTTGAAAATTTCGACGAAATCGCTCTATCTCGCATGGTTAAGGAGATAGAAGCAAATTTGTGTTTTGCCATTTTTGGCAAAAATTTGAAAATTCAAAATGGCCGCCATTTTAGGGGAGGGGAAAATTTTTTAGAAATTACCAAGAGTACAATGCTCAGATACCTTGTGGGTCGAAAATTTTGACGAAATCACTCTATCTGGCACGGTTAAGGAGATAGAAGCAAATTTGTGTTTTGCCATTTTTGGCAAAAATTCGAAAATTCAAAATGGCCGCCATTTTTGGGGAGGGGAAAATTTTTTGAAAATTGCAAAGATTGCATTCCTTAGATACCCTGTGGGTCGAAAATTTCGATGAAATCGCTCTATCTCGCACGGTTAAGGAGATAGAAGCAAATTTGTGTTTTGCCATTTTTGGCAAAAATTCGAAAATTCAAAATGGCCGCCATTTTTGGGGAGGGGAAAATTTTTGGAAAATTGCAAAGATTGCATTCCTTAGATACCCTGTGGGTCGAAAATTTCGACGAAATCGCTCTATCTCGCACGGTTAAGGAGATAGAAGCAAATTTGTGTTTTGCAATTTTTGGCAAAAATTCGAAAATTCAAAATGGCCGCCATTTTTGGGGAGGGGAAAATATTTTGAAAATTGCAAAGATTGCATTCCTTAGATACCCTGTGGGTCGAAAATTTCGATGAAATCGCTCTATCTCGCACGGTTAAGGAGATAGAAGCAAATTTGTGTTTTGCCATTTTTGGCAAAAATTCGAAAATTCAAAATGGCCGCCATTTTTGGGGAGGGGAAAATTTTTGGAAAATTGCAAAGATTGCATTCCTTAGATACCCTGTGGGTCGAAAATTTCGACGAAATCGCTCTATCTCGCACGGTTAAGGAGATAGAAGCAAATTTGTGTTTTGCAATTTTTGGCAAAAATTCGAAAATTCAAAATGGCCGCCATTTTTGGGGAGGGGAAAATTTTTTGAAAATTGCAAAGATTACATTCCTTAGATACCCTGTGGGTCGAAAATTTCGACGAAATCGCTCTATCTCGCACGGTTAAGGAGATAGAAGCAAATTTGTGTTTTGCCATTTTTGGCAAAAATTCGAAAATTCAAAATGGCCGCCATTTTTGGGGAGGGGAAAATATTTTGAAAATTGCAAAGATTGCATTGCTTAGATACCCTGTGCGTCGAAAATTTTGCCGAAATCGCTCTATCTCGCACGGTTAAGGAGATAGAAGCAAATTAGTGTTTTGCCATTTTTGGCAAAAATTCGAAAATTCAAAATGGCCGCCATTTTTGGGGAGGGGAAAATTTTTGGAAAATTGCAAAGATTGCATTCCTTAGATACCCTGTGGGTCGAAAATTTCGACGAAATCGCTCTATCTCGCACGGTTAAGGAGATAGAAGCAAATTTGTGTTTTGCAATTTTTGGCAAAAATTCGAAAATTCAAAATGGCCGCCATTTTTGGGGAGGGGAAAATATTTTGAAAATTGCAAAGATTGCATTCCTTAGATCCCCTGTGGGTCGAAAATTTTGCCGAAATCGCTCTATCTCGCACGGTTAAGGAGATAGAAGCAAATTTGTGTTTTGCAATTTTTGGCAAAAATTCGAAAATTCAAAATGGCCGCCATTTTTGGGGAGGGGAAAATTTTTTGAAAATTGCAAAGATTACATTCCTCAGATACCCTGTGGGTCGAAAATTTCGACGAAATCGCTCTATCTCGCACGGTTAAGGAGATAGAAGCAAATTTGTGTTTTGCCATTTTTGGCAAAAATTCGAAAATTCAAAATGGCCGCCATTTTTGGGGAGGGGAAAATATTTTGAAAATTGCAAAGATTGCATTGCTTAGATACCCTGTGCGTCGAAAATTTTGCCGAAATCGCTCTATCTCGCACGGTTAAGGAGATAGAAGCAAATTAGTGTTTTGCCATTTTTGGCAAAAATTCGAAAATTCAAAATGGCCGCCATTTTTGGGGAGGGGAAAATTTTTGGAAAATTGCAAAGATTGCATTCCTTAGATACCCTGTGGGTCGAAAATTTCGACGAAATCGCTCTATCTCGCACGGTTAAGGAGATAGAAGCAAATTTGTGTTTTGCAATTTTTGGCAAAAATTCGAAAATTCAAAATGGCCGCCATTTTTGGGGAGGGGAAAATATTTTGAAAATTGCAAAGATTGCATTCCTTAGATCCCCTGTGGCTCGAAAATTTTGCCGAAATCGCTCTATCTCGCACGGTTAAGGAGATAGAAGCAAATTTGTGTTTTGCCATTTTTGGCAAAAATTCGAAAATTCAAAATGGCCGCCATTTTTGGGGAGGGGAAATTTTTTTGAAAATTGCAAATATTACATTCCTTAGATACCCTGTGGGTCGAAAATTTCGACGAAATCGCTCTATCTCGCACGGTTAATGAGATAGAAGCAAATTTGTGTTTTGCCATTTTTGGCAAAAATTCGAAAATTCAAAATGGCCGCCATTTTTGGGGAGGGGAAAATTTTTTGAAAATTGCAAATATTACATTCCTTAGATACCCTGTGGGTCGAAAATTTCGCCGAAATCGCTCTATCTCGCACGGTTAAGGAGATAGAAGCAAATTTGTGTTTTGCCATTTTTGGCAAAAATTCGAAAATTCAAAATGGCCGCCATTTTTGGGGAGGGGAAAATTTTTGGAAAATTGCAAAGATTGCATTCCTTAGATACCCTGTGGGTCGAAAATTTCGACGAAATCGCTCTATCTCGCACGGTTAAGGAGATAGAAGCAAATTTGTGTTTTCCCATTTTTGGCAAAAATTCGAAAATTCAAAATGGCCGCCATTTTTGGGGAGGGGAAAATTTTTTGAAAATTGCAAAGATTGCATTCCTTAGATACCCTGTGGGTCGAAAATTTCGACGAAATCGCTCTATCTCGCACGGTTAAGGAGATAGAAGCAAATTTGTGTTTTGCCATTTTTGGCAAAAATTCGAAAATTCAAAATGGCCGCCATTTTTGGGGAGGGGAAAATATTTTGAAAATTGCAAAGATTGCATTGCTTAGATACCCTGTGCGTCTAAAATTTTGCCGAAATCACTCTATCTCGCACGGTTAAGGAGATAGAAGCAAATTAGTGTTTTGCCATTTTTGGCAAAAATTCGAAAATTCAAAATGGCCGCCATTTTTGGGGAGGGGAAAATTTTTTGAAAATTGCAAAGATTACATTCCTTAGATACCCTGTGGGTCGAAAATTTTGACGAAATCGCTCTATCTCGCACGGTTAAGGAGATAGAAGCAAATTTGTGTTTTGCCATTTTTGGCAAAAATTCGAAAATTCAAAATGGCCGCCATTTTTGGGGAGGGGAAAATATTTTGAAAATTGCAAAGATTGCATTGCTTAGATACCCTGTGCGTCGAAAATTTTGCCGAAATCGCTCTATCTCGCACGGTTAAGGAGATAGAAGCAAATTAGTGTTTTGCCATTTTTGGCAAAAATTCGAAAATTCAAAATGGCCGCCATTTTTGGGGAGGGGAAAATTTTTGGAAAATTGCAAAGATTGCATTCCTTAGATACCCTGTGGGTCGAAAATTTCGACGAAATCGCTCTATCTCGCACGGTTAAGGAGATAGAAGCAAATTTGTGTTTTGCAATTTTTGGCAAAAATTCGAAAATTCAAAATGGCCGCCATTTTTGGGGAGGGGAAAATATTTTGAAAATTGCAAAGATTGCATTCCTTAGATCCCCTGTGGGTCGAAAATTTTGCCGAAATCGCTCTATCTCGCACGGTTAAGGAGATAGAAGCAAATTTGTGTTTTGCAATTTTTGGCAAAAATTCGAAAATTCAAAATGGCCGCCATTTTTGGGGAGGGGAAATTTTTTTGAAAATTGCAAATATTACATTCCTTAGATACCCTGTGGGTCGAAAATTTCGACGAAATCGCTCTATCTCGCACGGTTAAGGAGATAGAAGCAAATTTGTGTTTTGCCATTTTTGGCAAAAATTCGAAAATTCAAAATGGCCGCCATTTTTGGGGAGGGGAAAATTTTTGGAAAATTGCAAAGATTGCATTCCTTAGATACCCTGTGGGTCGAAAATTTCGACGAAATCGCTCTATCTCGCACGGTTAAGGAGATAGAAGCAAATTTGTGTTTTCCCATTTTTGGCAAAAATTCGAAAATTCAAAATGGCCGCCATTTTTGGGGAGGGGAAAATTTTTTGAAAATTGCAAAGATTGCATTCCTTAGATACCCTGTGGGTCGAAAATTTCGACGAAATCGCTCTATCTCGCACGGTTAAGGAGATAGAAGCAAATTTGTGTTTTGCCATTTTTGGCAAAAATTCGAAAATTCAAAATGGCCGCCATTTTTGGGGAGGGGAAAATATTTTGAAAATTGCAAAGATTGCATTGCTTAGATACCCTGTGCGTCTAAAATTTTGCCGAAATCGCTCTATCTCGCACGGTTAAGGAGATAGAAGCAAATTTGTGTTTTGCCATTTTTGGCAAAAATTCGAAAATTCAAAATGGCTGCCATTTTTGGGGAGGGGAAATTTTTTTGAAAATTGCAAATATTACATTCCTTAGATACCCTGTGGGTCGAAAATTTCGACGAAATCGCTCTATCTCGCACGGTTAAGGAGATAGAAGCAAATTTGTGTTTTGCCATTTTTGGCAAAAATTCGAAAATTCAAAATGGCCGCCATTTTTGGGGAGGGGAAAATTTTTGGAAAATTGCAAAGATTGCATTCCTTAGATACCCTGTGGGTCGAAAATTTCGACGAAATCGCTCTATCTCGCACGGTTAAGGAGATAGAAGCAAATTTGTGTTTTGCCATTTTTGGCAAAAATTCGAAAATTCAAAATGGCCGCCATTTTTGGGGAGGGGAAAATTTTTTGAAAATTGCAAATATTACATTCCTTAGATACCCTGTGGGTCGAAAATTTCGACGAAATCGCTCTATCTCGCACGGTTAAGGAGATAGAAGCAAATTTGTGTTTTGCCATTTTTGGCAAAAATTCAAAATGGCCGCCATTTTTGGGGAGGGGAAAATATTTTGAAAATTGCAAAGATTGCATTGCTTAGATACCCTGTGTGTCGAAAATTTTGCCGAAATCGCTCTATCTCGCACGGTTAAGGAGATAGAAGCAAATTAGTGTTTTGCCATTTTTGGCAAAAATTCGAAAATTCAAAATGGCCGCCATTTTTGGGGAGGGGAAAATTTTTGGAAAATTGCAAAGATTGCATTCCTTAGATCCCCTCTGGGTCGAAAATTTTGCCGAAATCGCTCTATCTCGCACGGTTAAGGAGATAGAAGCAAATTTGTGTTTTGCCATTTTTGGCAAAAATTCGAAAATTCAAAATGGCCGCCATTTTTGGGGAGGGGAAATTTTTTTGAAAATTGCAAATATTACATTCCTTAGATACCCTGTGGGTCGAAAATTTCGACGAAATCGCTCTATCTCGCACGGTTAAGGAGATAGAAGCAAATTTGTGTTTTGCCATTTTTGGCAAAAATTCGAAAATTCAAAATGGCCGCCATTTTTGGGGAGGGGAAAATTTTTGGAAAATTGCAAATATTACATTCCTTAGATACCCTGTGGGTCGAAAATTTCGACGAAATCGCTCTATCTCGCACGGTTAAGGAGATAGAAGCAAATTTGTGTTTTGCCATTTTTGGCAAAAATTCGAAAATTCAAAATGGCCGCCATTTTTGGGGAGGGGAAAATTTTTTGAAAATTGCAAAGAGTACACTCCTCAGATACCCTGTGGGTCGAAAATTTTGCCGAAATCGCTCTATCTCGCACGGTTAAGGAGATAGAAGCAAATTACTCAAAAGTAGTACTGAAAATACACAATGAAGTACCTAAATGGCTATTACTCATGTACTGACAAAGCTATCAGTCCCAAATGCAATACCAAGCGAGCTATGGACATAACAATCTTGTATTCAAAATTGTAGTAAAATATCTTTAATTATTTTGGCTTAAATGCACGGAAACCAATGGGTACTGAAAATAGCTGTACTTAAGTATTACTCAGTAAGCAAAAGAGGTACAACAGCCAAAAGCAATCCCAAGCAAGCTACTGACCCAATAAGCCTGCATACCAAATTTGGTGACAATAGCTCTAATACTTTTCCTTTAAATGAGCGGAAACCATGCGTGACGCCGGACATCGGACGCCGGACGCCGGACATCGGACATCGGACAACGGACATCGGACATCGGACGGCGAAAAAAGCAAAAATAATATATCCACCCCCCAGGGGGGTGGACATAATTAAGTTAAAGTACATGTGCAAATGTTTGTATACAAAGGTTTGTTTTGAAACCACCTGTCACATGACCACAGAAAAATTTTAAGCAGACCAATCAGAGTAGAGCACTCCCTGGCTTTCAACCACAGTGGTTTTTCACCATTATGCTCTTTTTTTATTGCTGGAATAAAGCTGTGTTTCCTTAATGCTGATCACTGTCGACTGATGGTGATCCCTGTGATTCCATATACAAGATATATGATATGTGTATGTAAATAAAACCATAGTTTTTGTAACTCGCTATTTACTACCTCAACCATGGAGGTTATGTTTTGGTGTGCATTTTTATGATTTTTTGGGTGGGTAGGGCATTGTCAAAAAAGAAGTTATGAAAGGTTTTGAAAGATCAGTGTCATATTCTGGACCCCCAAAACTCCTGAATACTTAGAAATGCACCCTATTGGAGGTCAATGCCCTCGGATTGATTTCTGGGGTTGAGTTTTTTTTTTTTTCTTCATAATATCTTTGAGATATTAGTAATTCTTCTATCATTCTTCACAGTACTATGCATCAAGCATGCCTATATATAATGAAATATGTATAGGTAGATATGACAACTATTGCTTTGGTTTACTGCCCAACTGCTCTGATAGCTGAATTTCACTATACAGAGAGAAAAGAGGAATAAGGTTAGCAATTACCCATTAACATTAACCATGATTGAGTGCACGGAAACATTTAGAGTAAAATCAGATATAGGGATAAAAATGAACAGTCGGTGATCACTGATGTGGAAGTACCCACTAAGACAATGAGGTGTGGGACATCCAACTGAGTTACTTATAAACCAACACATGCTTCCAGCTCATCCTGTTAAATGCATCTCACCTTATATAAATTTGTAAGTCTAAACTTAACGCTTATATAACTTGAAGAACCCTTTTTAACAACTCATTTATTAGAATTTATAGAATAAATTAATAAGAATTTATACATACACTCGTTTCGTTGAAGAACATTTTTATTGAAAGATTGAAAATAAGGAAAAGAATTTTCAAAAGTTAAGAGTGTCAAAATTTCAAAGGGCATATTCAAGTATATCCAGATAGTTCACTGCAAGGTCATGTCTATCAGTGTCAGGATTTTTCTTGCAAACAGAAACATTACTGTACCTTGTGAAAATTTAACACTCAATTAAATTTTGAATTATTTACAATCTTTGCAATTAATTTTATTTCTGTGGTAACAAACCATATCACAAAATAACAACAAAAAGTTATGACCATACATTTCTTAGAAAAGAAATATATTGTCTGCTTCTAAAAATTCCATTTTTTTTTTTGTACATTTCCCCCATTTACTGTAACCCAAAGTGTTTTATAACCAGTTTCCTCCTTTCTGAAGTGATTTTGCCCTTATAGGTTTCAGTGTTGAATAAGGAAGTTATGGTTAGCCTATTTATCTTGTATATTCCTTCTAGTTAATTAGAAAAAGAAAAATAACAAAATCTTACAATAAGCAGATTAAATTCAGTTACGTAACTTCTACTTAGATCCATGAAGTAATCTGTGTCAAATTTAAATGTAGAAAGACTAAGTGTTTCTGAATCCATTCATCTGTATGGATTTAAGTTTAGGGTGTACACTTTCCCCAATCTTTTTATCCATCCTTGTGTTCCCTTTACAAAAACACTGACTTCATCTGATGTGTGGATGAGATCAGCTTTTCCAGAATTCCCCACTGCATATTACCTTATCTTTGTTATCATAACAAACCAAATGGGCCGCTCTGCTGAAGTTTAAAGTGCTGTTTCTTTGTTAATAAGCTGAAGTTTTTCATTTGGATTGATTTTATGGGGGTTTTATGATTATCTCTGTGAAATGGAATGACAAAAATAGCACCTTCAAAATTGGGGAGTACACCTTTAAGGAGATAGAAGCAAATTTGTGTTTTGCCATTTTTGGCGAAAATTCAAAATGGCCGCCATTTTGGGGGAGGGGAAAATTTTTTGAAAATTACAAAGAGTACATTGCTTAGATACCCTGTGGTTCGAAAATTTCGACGAAATCGCTCTATCTCGCACGGTTAAGGAGATGGAAGCAAATTTGTGTTTTGCCATTTTTGGCAAAAATTCGAAAATTCAAAATGGCCCCCATTTTTGGGGAGGGGAAATTTTTTTGAAAATTGCAAAGATTACATTCCTTAGATACCCTGTGGGTCGAAAATTTCGACAAAATCGCTCTATCTCGCATGGTTAAGGAGATGGAAGGAAATTTGTGTTTTGCCATTTTTGGCAAAAATTCGAAAATTCAAAATGGCCGCCATTTTTGGGGAGGGGAAAATTTTTTGAAAATTGCCAAGAATACAATGAACAGATACCCTGTGGGTCGAAAATTTCGACGAAATCGCTCTATCTCGCACGGTTAAGGAGATGGAAGGAAATTTGTGTTTTGCCATTTTTGGCAAAAATTCGAAAATTCAAAATGGCCACCATTTTTGGGAGGGGAAATTTTTTTGAAAATTGCAAAGATTACATTCCTTACATACCCTGTGGGTCGAAAATTTCGACGAAATCGCTCGCACGGTTAAGGAGATAGAAGCAAATTTGTGTTTTGCCATTTTTGGCAAAAATTCGAAAATTGAAAATGGCTGCCATTTTTGGGGAGGGGAAAATTTTTTGAAAATTGCAAAGAGTACATTCCTTAGATACCCTGTGGGTCGAAAATTTCGACGAAATCGCTCTATCTCGCACGGTTTAGGAGATATGAGCACATTTGCCTTTTTCAGTATTCAAAATAGCTAATTACTCATTTATTTAGTTAATTACTCACTCATCTATGAAGCAATTCCCCCCAAAAGCAATCCCATACAAGCTATTAACCCAATGAACCTCCATACCAAATTTCAAAAAGCTAGGCTTAATAGCATTCCTTAAAATGTCTGGAAACCAGAGAGCTGCTCAAAAGTAGCAAAGTAGCTATTACTCAGTTAGCTATAGAGCTATCATCACCAAAAGCAATCCCATACAAGCTATTAACCCAATAAACCTGCATGCCAAATTTGATAAAGATAGGATAAGAACTGTTGCCTAAAATGTCTGGAAACCAAGTGGGACGCCGGACGATGGAAAAAGCAAAAATAATATGTCCACCCCCCAGTGGGGTGGACATAATTCTATTTTGCAGGGCCGTGCCTGGAGCGGGTGGGACAGTTTGAGTTTATAGCTACGTTTTAAAACGTAAGGGTTGGGGCGTGGAGGAGAGGAATAGAACTGCTTAGCAGCATCCTCAAGGTCTGCAGGAGAACCTGAAAAAGCCTCCGTGTCATCCCCCAGTAAATCTAATTCATCTTTGGAAGTGTCTGCTTTCTGCTTCTGAATAAACCTTCAGTATTTTTTTTTTAGCAATTGTTCTTCCGAAAAAGAGCTGCAAATATTACAAGGTTTTTCATTTGTAACGCAAGGGTCATCACCCTTGCCAGTTTCCCTGCACGAGAAAAAAGGGGAAAGGAGGTTTAAGCGGCATTACACTACAGGGTTCACCTTCCTGTAAGGCACTGGCCAGTACTAAACATCCATTTTTCTTTGATGTTGGCCAATGCCTGCGGCCTCCTGAGATCAGCATTCAGTTCCACATGTAAGCTATTGCAGTGCAATAAAATGGCTATGTATAATAATTTTAAGATATCTAATAGTTACTCATTGTATTAATTTGCTAAAAAATAATTTTTTTTAGTAAATTCTTTGCTTTGCCATGCACAAACAGGTCTGAAACTTTATATATAACATAGATTATCTAACAGTTGATAAAGAATATTTTTGACAAGATTCATGTGACTTCAATAGTTTTGACGATATTAGACATTTTAGTCATACTATTTCTCTCTTATCTAATGCGATAGAGATCCAAACTCAATGCTATCTGGTAGCTAAGGATAAAGTTTGCGAATAACATTCTATGCAAATACTCTAAATGCAACAGTTTTTGAGCTATAAGACATTTACTAAGAAAACCTAGGAGAGCTATTGCTTGCTTGCTACCCCAGGCCTGCAAAAAAGATAGGGTGCCGAGACATCATACCCACCAATACAGGCACCAAATATAAAATAAATCTGAAAGAATTGTGCCCTTTAGCTTGAACAAAAGCTGGTCAAATTTTTTTTTTTTTTAATTTTGACTCCCAAGAGCATAACTTTAATTAATGGGCTACCAAAAGAATTGGGGTGCCAGATCTGTGCTATAGCAAGCCACTTGCAAAGTTTTACAAAAATCCAAAAAGAAATTTGGAAAATTTTAATCACTTTAGAGTAACTTTTATAAGCTACAAGCAGATCATGTGGAACTGAATGCCATCTCGGGAGGCTGCAGGCATCGGACCAACGTGCAAGAAAAATAGATATTTCGTACTGGCCAGAGCCTCACAGGAAGGCGTACCCCGTAGTAAAATACCGCTTAATCCACAACAAAATCTCTGTGAACCATAGTATCATCGATTTTCAGGGACACAATTAATACAAGAGGAAGGGTTTTGCAATACTAGAAAAGGCATTTTGCCGACAGAAGTTCCAGAAGCATACATGCAAAGCAAAATTATGAAAAGATATGATTTGTAATTTGCAGACATTGTGGACATAGCAATGCAAGCATTTAAATGGTTGACTCTGAATTTGTAAATGGAAGGTCTAAAACCTAATTATCTCACTCTTGCTGAATTTTTCATTCATTTAACCCACCCTTAAATATTTCACTTGCCTATATTTTAATGGACAAGTGCATTTGTAAGCTAAAATAAGTTGTTACGAGATCAACTTCCTACACCTTACAATTTCCAGATCCAGTCTGAACAAGATTTTATTTTCTGCCACCAGTCCACCCACCCAAATACTAGGGGTGAAAATATCAGAACAGCCTTTAAAGGTTTGGGGGTAAAAGGGGCACATATCATATGGTACTTAATCTTGGCAAGCAGTGGAATGATTTACATAAACTTTTCCAAATAAAGTATGGCCAACACTGAGACGAGCCTCCCAACTTGCACTGATTCCAGGAGATACACGGTGGTAGCTCAACACAGATCTTGAATGCATCTCATGAGCTTTTGGGAATGCCATTTGGGGCCTTGACACAAACTCCTAACAATTGGGAGCAATTCCATTTCAGTATATGATTACATTTCCCTCAAATGAAATGGAGTCAATATTCACAGGGAGTTCTCTTAATTTTGTACTGGATTCTTCAGTGTTCTGTCCGAGGACTGATTAAAAGCCTCATTAAAATCGAAGTTGGACTATATTCACCATTCCACATCAGATATCCACAGTTTCATCAAACAGTTCATCTTAACATTTAAGGAGTTTCAGTAAATTAGACATCCATGGTTATGAATTCATAACCCCACATACACAACAAATAATATATTGGGGTGAAGGGATAAAGTGAATTTACAGACCCTTTTGAAGCAGATCACCATCTTTGGCATTCAACAAATGTACAAGTTGGGACTATATCAGTCATTATAAACAGTCTTTCAGACCTGATTGAGGTGAAAGGATAAAGTCACAGTGCATCAATATTAAGGTTATTGTACATGTTGATGTACCAAACAAATGCCCGTATTATTATCAAGGGCTTGTAATATAATGAACAAGGAAATTTTTTTGCTTTTCTCCAAAAAAAGTGATCAGAATTTCCAACATCTGGGTGCACTAGACACCCAGATACAGCAGACATTTATGAGTTGGGTAGAAGACAGCTTTTAAGATTGTAGAAAAACTATAGATTTTAGGAATGTTAAGAGTTCAAATTGCCAAAATAATTTTGGAACATTGTAAACTCAGCTTACCAGATATAATTTATGTTGAAATTTATACTCCATTGAAAAATTCCAAGCATATAGGTTACTCAAAAGAGTGCATTATGTAAATCCTGGGAGGTTTGGATAGTATGAATGTAAGGTGATGCAACATCTCACTTAGTACAGGAAATGAAATTAACACCCGTCCTCCTATCCCAGAATTTAAGTATTGTCACAGTCCATTGTCTTTCTGGGTCTAGATGTGCTGTAACTTGAGAAAAATTCCTATTTTTTTAATTGCCCAACTTCTGATTTTGATTTTTACATTCTTGCCATCTTAGAAAATATTTATTATTCAGTATATTCTTTAGTACCTGCTACTAGGTCAATTTTGAAAAAGAATATTGATTTCACCTGCACTGAAAAATGTACTGGCAACTTTTGCTATGATACTGTAATATATTTTAGTTCGAGTCGGATGGGCCTCAGCACCTAGTTTTAGTATGGATTTCAAAATCGATGATATACCAGAGAATTCCTTCTTTGCAATGCTTCTTGTGTGACAAGAAAAAAACTCCAAACTACACATGTGCCTGGAGTTTGGATAGCATGAAATACAAATTTAGTTGAAAAGTGTTTTATTTTACTTTATTTGTTTTCACATATGTAAATCTCAACATAATGTTTAGTCAGTAGTTCCTCGTGACTTGAAACTGACTTTAATAAGCTTGTTTCGTCATTAAACATCAAAACATCTAACAAGAGTCTTTGTTCCTATGTACTTCACGAGGCCATCTTCTTTGATTATTGCTGCAATCCTGCTCCAAAATCCAGCCACACACAGATGCTGTACTGGAGTGGCTCCGGCTGAGATGTACTGCCTAATTCAAGCTCAAAAGACTGTACAAAACCGTCTGCAAAACATGAACACATTACATTAGAAATAACGACGCAATATCTCAAACTTTTTTACAAAATGTTCTGCCATATCATGGGCAATATCAGTTGTCAGTCCAGTTAGCAATACCGGTTAAGATTCTACACAAAAACAAAAACCTCACATTTAAAACAAAGTTACTGTAAATATGTGAAATCAGTCTGTATGTGTAAACTTTGAAGAAAAAAATAGAACACTTTTCGAAACTCTATTGGTTGCTTCACACCGACAACTTCAAACGTACATCTTTAAAAGACAATTCAGCTATTTTACACTTTTATACTTACTGCAAAATCAGTGCACTGGTTTTGAGTTTCATTCCCTTCTGATCAAAGAGCATCAGCACACAGAAACAGGAATTACACTGAAAACATTAAGTATTTGTTTACAATGCTTGCAAGACGCAGTTATGGTACATCATAAAAGAAAAAGTTGGCGCAATAGCTCTCAACTTTATCAAAAATAACCTAGCTTAAAGTTTATCAGAATGGCTCTTAGTCTTAGCAAAATTAATCTATTGAGTCCTTAAAATTCTACATATTAATATTTAAACTAGTCTTTAATTGCAATTTAACCATACAAAAAAAGTTTGCTGCAAATAATCAGATGATTTTAAACAAAATATGTTCCTTTTCCTAATCCGTCCATTTAGCTTTGAAATATTGTCCTAACTTACTTGAATTCCCCTGTCTACAATTGTACTATGTGAAAGTAGTAATTATATGACTGATCATACTTAAAATGCTTTCTATAAAATTCTCAGTTTCTATCTACTGTCTCCCAATCCTTAAAAACATTCACTAAATACAATAAGTGTAACCTACCCTTTCAGAGTACCTACTTGCAAAGAACAGAAAACCAACTTCCTTACACAGCTTGTTTCTCTTAGCAATCTGCTTGCCTTACACAAAGGCTAGTTTTCTATACTGCTTATAAATCTCACCTTCATCTCAGACAATTCTGCCAATCCTACTTAGCTGAAAAAAAACTATGCAAATTCTATCAAAACTGGGCCATACTCGCAATAAGCACACTCGACAATCCAATTTCTACTTGTTCACACTGGAAATGAAGGGTTTGTTTTACTTCACTTTACCTCGTCAAATCTCAACATACCCAGAAAAAGGAGGTTCAAGAATTGGTTTAATTGGCTCTAGTTAGAAAATGACCAACATTGCAGGACACAAACCATACAATTGCTGCAAAATTATATCTGTCCAGTAGGACAGTAGGATGGTGGAATTGATCTTTAGAGCCGATGTTGATAAGGTAGTATTTAAACTTGTCCCAACTATGCAGTTACACCTTTGTATTGTCTGCCTTTGAAATATATGGACTTTGTAAGTACAACAATAAAGGTCACAAATATAAAGGTTTGTTATTGCATAGCCATAGTCTGCCAAGAGAAAGTTTTAAAATGCAACATTATATGGTATGAATGTTATCTCGGATAAAAAAGATCAATGCACGATATGCCAAGACAATCTATTCTAAGTAGTTCAAAGTTCAATACAGAGTTTACATCCTGTCTAACAACTATGGCCATACTGAAGCAGACCCTCAGCATTGCCACTTACCAGAGTCGAGGCCCATTCTAAGTACAAAGACCAATTATGTCGATGGAAATCTGTATTTCAAATTGTGTAAATATTTCAGCACTCGTTTCATCCCAAAGAATAGCTCCAAAGCTTAAGTTAAATAGACTAAATAGAAATGTCTAATGTAGTGCCAGACTAACTTCTGGAAATAGTCCAAAGGTAGAATAAAGAGGTTCACTCTACATCTATTCTAACCATTGGCTACAAAATACAAGAGTAATCAACAACACACTGTTACATATACTTAATATCATTTTTATTGTCTTACAGTTCTGCACAATTAGAAGGAAAACAATAGTTGCGCCCATTCTGACAAAAAGTACAACATTAACACAAATTCATTACTAAACCTTGATTCAAGCTCTTCTGTATAATAAATTATTGCTACAAAAAACTTTGAAAACAAAAACTTTCTATTAATGTCTTAATCTTTGATCTGTTCGTGGTCTTTTTATCCTTTGCAATTTCTCAATGAATATGCTAATATTTGTACTTCAATTATGGAATACTGCAGCTTCTATACTTATCAAAATAAGCAGTACTTGTTAAGTAATTTGAAAAAAATAATCCTCAAACAGCAAGATTTCTCTGCTAAAACTGGATAGCAAAAATAAGCTGGGGGAGTATACTTGTCACCAGGATTCATATGTACACAGTAAAACACTTAGAAACATCCTTTTTCTCTAAAACAGCAGTTTTTCACTCCTTAAAAGTTCTCCACTATACAGATATGTACACAGGTCCTCAAAGGCTATTTGTAAGCTCTCAAGTTGAAGAACTCTTAAGAGTAAATGCTCATCTAGTCTGGCTTGCTGAATAGTTCTTAGGTGGAGTCTTACTCTTGATTCCTTGCCTTAAATCCCTTCCAGAGATTATATACCATATTGGCCTGTTGAGTAAAATAAGGAAACAAAATTAGATATATAATTAATAATTACATGACACTCATGCTAAAATACAGACATAACACAATAAAACAAGCTCTTTTATACATTATGGCTTTTTCCCAAGACTTGACCCACCTTAAAAAAACCCTCCAGAGATATCTGTTCTTGCAGAAAAAATACTTCTGTAAACTTCCTGAAATATCACCTACTGAGCTTAAACCTAGTTTTGCTTTAATTTTAAATGTACTCCGTAAAAACATAGAATCTACAATTTCCAGAGACCTTGACAATATATGATATTTTCATTTCTCTGAAGCAAGTCTTGAGAGTTCACCGGTATCCAAATACTTTTTAAAGATGAAACAATTTTACACTTTCACTTCTACTTTATTTTTAAAGCTATTTCATAGATATTAAATAATGTCACTGCACATACAGTTTTAACAAGGATCTATAAAGCGGTAAATATTACTCACACTAATAGAATTTAATATAAGTATCACTTAAAAGTACAGATGTCAAACACTGGAGGACTGATTTGACTAATAAACACAGGCATATGAAACAGCTTACAGTTGAGACAGAAAACTCACGTCAGTGTGTAGTTTATCTTACATTGGTGCATTTGATTACTTAGGTGACACCAACAACTTTAAAAAGCTTCTTTACTGAAACGCACATCATTAATCAACATTAATTGCTCTAATAATGCATTACAATCAAGGAATACTAATTTGTTCCAGAGTTCAATGCCTACACAAGAAGGAATGTTCTCAAAATTTAGTGTAAAGATTATTTATTGAACACATTTAAGATTGGTAATCAAATGTTTTTAATCCCTAAAATTAGTTGTCACTATAATTGAGAAGAAAAAATCAAGGTTTTATATGCAATTCTGAATTTCACAAAAATCATACTTTTTGAGCAAAATAAATGGATATTTTATGCGTGTTTTACTTCCTGAATGATTTTAAAGCATTGTCGCTACTGTATTACTTCCAAAGTCTGGTAAAACACATTAATTTCAGTTGGAAGCCCAAAGCAGTTTCTGATCAAATAACTTACACTTGATCCAATTATGAGAGTGAATCTGATCAATGCCATAATTTGAGGGACTTACAATGAATGTGCATTATTCAACCAATATCAAAATAACAGAATCTTCAATCTGGCAATAAATAATCGGATACAATTTTGTCTGGTCACTGCAATAGCAGGTCAATGAAGGTGATGATAGCATTAAATTCAGATAAGGGACATTACTGGTAACACCACCTAGAAGAAATGCAATGGGTTGTTAGAATATTTCCAGAATAGGCATCCCACGAAAACAAACGTTCCCATTCAAGGTTTCAAAAAAAAAAAAAAAAAAAAAAAATTGTGTTAAAACATTGTTCCAACCATATATTTCCACAAATAAAAAGTGGATTTCCAAAAACAAACAGCCTTATCAAAATTGCTATGCTATGCTAAATATTTGAAAAAAAAAAAAGACAAAAGGCTACAATTCAATTTTCCATTTATAATATTTTAAGTTAACATTTCACGTACAGAAAATTAACATCTGGCAATAATTTTTTCTTGTGGTATTTCAGCGAAATGGGTAGCGACTATATTGGGATACCATCATACCAGAGATATCGACACATCGCTAATGGGTAGAATTACTGGAGGAATTTGTCATGATCTGCATTGTGAACCAATAAACTTTAGAGGAAGCTCCACTCATCTGAATCTTCCTGAAACCTATGATTCCAAGTAATAAAGGATTTCTTTGGATTAATTCTATTTACCTGGTGCACCAGTAAATCTAATACCTATGGGATTACCTCACCTGAGTCTATGTACAGAGAAGTTTGTCAGTGAGTGGAGAAATTAGCGCCGTCCACCAAAACTACCACCTGAGGAAAAACACACACAATAGGAGTCTGATCAATGGTCAAGCCATATATTTTAAATGTAATTTATAACAGCGTAGGTAATATGGGGTCCGACTTGGGAGTGATCATGCATGTAAAATGACCCCAAATCAGCCAAACATAAACACAGAGGTGAGGCAAGGCAAAGGTTCCAATCATGAGTGTGACCAAAATATTTTAAAGTCACATTATTGTTGAGTTATATGCTGAATCACACTGAGCACATAAAATTAGTGCTGTTAATGATTTACCGGTATGCCGAATATTGTTTCGTTTTGGTAGAAAAAATGAAATTCGCAAAGAATATTTGGGAACCAGTTTTTGAAGACGTTATTATTCTAGGCTTTCTAATGGTTGATACTTCATCAAATCGACAAAAAAAAAATACATATTTTGTAAAACATGTCCCATTTTTACTTTATATTGAGCAAAAACCATTTTTACATACATAATAATATCTCACGTAAGCCACTTCCATTTACAAGTTATCGCTCATGTATGCCTGCAAATAATATTTCAATGCACAGAACAAGCATACGAAATACCCGATTTTGTTTCGTTTCAAAGCCCCGGTAACCTTTATCAATATCTGTAAACGATGCCACCACTACATAAAATCACACAAAGCTAAGATTAGGTAGTCAAAATCTAGTACATGTACTGATTTCTGGCTATTAACATTAATATAAATCAAGCATCAACATTACAATTCAAGCTTTGGGTGTTTAACTCCAAAAAGCATAAGTCATCTAGTCTGATACGATCTTTCTAGTAAGAGAGTAAAAGACAAACTGACATGCTCAAAGTCTACCTTGGTTTCTGTTTCCACCAAAATCTGACTGGCCACCACTGTTGTAGTTTCCGTAGTTACTGCCACCGCTATTTCCATAGTTACCACTTCCTTGGTTACTCCATCCTCCACTACCACTGCCACCTAGGAATTAAAAAGAACTTTGCTTTTTATCAATAACCATGGTTTAAAACACTTAATTTATAGCATGGGGGACAAATTTTACAACAGTACAATTTAAAACTGAGCTCACAGTTGTGAATGTTTTTTTCAAATCAGAATAATTTTCTATGAACAAAAGATCAAGAAAATTACATTTCCACAGAAAAACAATCTACAGAATATTGCGGCTTCCACATGGAATTTGGTAAACTCGAAAATACACTTTTTCATACCTCCTTGATTTGAGCTGTTATAACTGTAACCACCACTGTTGCTTCCATAGTTATTGGAATTGTTGTAACCACTACTACCACCACCAAATCCTGAAGAAAATTATAAGTCAATCGAATAACATGGCGCACAAAATGACGTCAAGTAAACGTATATTCATAACTACTTAAAAGCTTCACTCTGTTTGTATTTCCTTAATCTGTTTAATGTCACTTTAAAACATAGTATGATCGCTTATCGGTGATAATGAATCAATACTCTATACCACCACGAGGGAAAACAACCTGCTAAATTAAGTACTTGACACAGAATTAAACCCATGACACAAACTACTTGCAGAGTAAAGGACTTCACAAAGAAACAAACCCATGATGCAAACTAAGACTAAAATGTACAGAACCTGTTGCGCCCAATAGCCACACATTACAAAATATAATACATTTAATACATGTTGACAATTCTTCGTAATGCTTGGTTTCTGTCAAATAATTCACACTGACAAGTATATACTTGGGTTTAATAGTAAATCTTTCTTTGTAACAAGTTTTCATACCTTGATTTCCACCTTGGTTGCCCATGCCTCCTTGACTGCTGCCCCAGTTGTTTTGGTTGCTACTCCAGTTTCCACTCCCACCACCAGCACCCTGGTTGCCCATGCTGCTCACTCCCTGGTTGTTAAAGCCTCCCTGGTTGTAACCACCACTCTGGTTCTGATTTCCCCAGTTGCCACCACCACTGCTCCCTTGGTTACCCCAGTTGCTCTGCTGATTTAAACTTCCACCCTGCATGCCCTGACAGAAATTACTGCAGTTATTTTAGCTGTTTAATGCTTGGATAGGTCAAGGAAGCCTATTTTACATATCAATATAGCATCTACTTTTTCATACAACATGGTCCAGGTTTTTTGATTAGCAAGAGTACAAAGTTTAGAATTCTACGTCCCATTAAACTGCCAGGCCCATATAGGGCCAGACGCTCAATAGTCTCACTTGCCACAGTACTAATTAAGCAATATTATGATAAATCAATGTCCACTAGTACCTGGTTTCCAAAGCCTCCACCTTGGTTGTAATTTCCACCTCCTTGGTTGAAGTTCCCTTGACTACCATTGAAGTTGCCACGGCCGCCTCTGAAGTCACTATCATTTCCCATGAATCTATCACCTCCTCGGCCACCCATGCCTCCACCCATGCCTTTATTTAGAATGGAGTATTGAAGAAAGAAATGAGTTATGTAAAACTGGCAGTTTTTCATGACCACTGAGTCAGTTGAACTGACAAAGACATTATATTTTTGACATTAAAGTAACCAAAGTACCATTATGCCAAATTCGAGTTAAATTTTTTTTTAACAATTTTTAATATTTACAAAAGTCTTGGATCTCTTAAAAGAAGTGGAATACTGTGATGTCAATCTCACTTTCAACCCTACATGATAATAGGGGGGTGGGGTGGGTGTGGGGGTTATTATTTAAAGATTTTTAGTTTGGGAAGATTTTCAGTTCTATCCATGCAAACAGCCGTTTTGGGGTGCAGTTTGTAAATGTCAAATTACGCAGTACCTTCTATTTATGTTTTAATATTTACAAAATGTCTGCCATAAAATTTGTTAAAAAAAATCTTTAAGGCAAAAGTAGTGCACAGTCATATACTCTATTTGAAAAGTTTACAATGCATTACCTACCTCTTCCTCCATCTCTGTTACCTGTAAAATTAACAAATCAGGAAATTGATCAAAACAATCCAACTGTATTTCAATGATAATAAACTAATTTGAAAAAGTTGAACCCAAGATCATAAGCAATAGAATTGATAACATGAAAAAATCAAGAATTGATAAAATAATGTAAAAAACATGTAAAATAAAAAATGATTTACAATGTATAATTATGTTTATCATGCCATAAAGCGGATAAAAAAAAAGAAAGGCACAAAAATTGAAATAAGAATTTTAGGTTTCAAATCTAATTTGATCAAATCACTTTTCAAAAGATTTGGTGCAAAATTTTGATTTAGAAACTATTTCATTAAGGATATTGAAGTCTTATTTTCCACCCCAAATTTACAAACATTTTAACAACATTATAATTATATGATTCTGATTATTTTAATGTTTGGAATGAAACACAGATTGAATGCTAATTAAGTGAGTGACAATCAATCAAGAAAAGCATTTATGACCAGAATTGTCAGTTTTTCTAGAAAATAAATATCATTGAAATTCTGGTTTGCTGCCTAATCCAAACTGTGAATTAACGCTCACATGAGACAAAGTTAAACAATTGCTGTTAACATTTGTCAAGGAGGAAAAGAAATTAAAGGGAGGAGATACAGTACAACAAGTCTATGCTGACCTGTTAATCATGACAAAGGTTTGCAGAAAATCTTATTGCACTTTATATAAAATGAACACAATAAAAGTAAAGTGAGACTATACGAATAAATGCTCGGATTGTCTAAATGAAGTTATTACGCCTGTAATAATGTCGGATTTCTACTGCTTAAATTTTGAAGCTTGCACAGACAGCAAACGGAGAACATTTCAATTTAAAATTTTACAAAGAATTTTAACAACAAATAAGTTCTTAAATATATGTAATATATCAAATGAAAATTGCTATTTTTGTAAGAGAGAAATTGAAACCATAAAACATTTGTTCTGTAAGAGAGAAATTGAAAGCATAGAACATTTGTTCTGGAAATGTTCTATCATTCAAGAATTTTGGGGGAAAATTTACAATTTGTTTAACCGTTTTATAAATTTTCATGGCATTCTAAGTCTGAAAACAGTTATGCTGGGTAAGACATTTCAAAACAATGAAATGTTGTTAAATCACCTGCTAATTATTTGCAAAAGATACATTTACGTTGTCAAATGCACAGGTCACAGTTTAAGTATTTCTGGGTTCATGAATTTTGTACATCATGTGTATAAAATTGAGAAAATTATAACTGTTCAATATAAGAAAAACGAAAAGATATTCACAGAAAAGTCGAGTCCCTTGACACAACTATTTGAGGGATAGGAATGGCTTTTATATATTTTTATATGATTTCTGTTTATTGGTACATTGTGAATTTAAATGCTGTATATTGAGTAAACACTACAAATGTGTGTGTGTTTTTTGTTGTTGTTTTTTTTTAAAGGGAAGAAAAACAATACAAGTTTTATTGCTTTCAATTCATGTTTTCACACTAGTTGGTTTAATGTTGTAACCTTTTCATAAAATTCATACTGCGTATGAAAAAAATTGTGAGACCTCAATGGGGGGTTGGCTACCCTCGCCCCCTGAAGGTTTTTGTTTTTGTGAAAAAAGGGTAAATAAACTTGTTATTGGAAAAAAAAACATTTGCCAAGCAAACTGTCAATGCAGACAGTAAAATTGAGCATATATTAGTGAGTGGAATCACCTCAATTTTCATAGCTGATTATTCGTCCATTTTTCCGACCAATGATCGACCCATAATCGACTTTTTTAGTCCACTGTTGGCCAAAAAAAATGAAACACTTCCCGGGATGAATTATATTTCATTCCGGTAAGAATAACAGTGTTTAAGACATTTAGAATCTACCAAAAGCACCCACTTCATAAATCTGATATCCTTACAAACAGTACTTTCAAGTTACTAAGCAATAATCATCAAACTGCCACTAATTTATACTGACAAAAAGTTAGCTAAAATTGGGAAACTATTATTGTGACTTACAGTAGACTCTGTAACAAGAACCTCTATCCAGTGGCTATGGTTCCAGCTGTGACTCACTTTTAGCAACAATTTTAAACAATTGGACCTCGTATATAACTGCATTTTTCCATAGATATCAGACTTCATCTCACACTGGCTCTAGTCTTCTACAGAGTCTATTGTACTTCGTAAATCATCAGAAATCATACCCAAATATATACAACCCCAAATATAAAATCTGAATACGTACCACCAAATCCACCACCTCCCATTCCTCCTCCCATGCCACCTCCATATCCACCTGGGAACATACACACAACTCACTCAGTCTTACAGCCTAATGTGTGCAGTTATGGGGCATTCAAGTCAGAAAGCTGACACATAATGAGAAATTCTAGACTGAGGAATCCCCCTATTTCACTTCAAATTGCAGGATACTAGTTCATTTATTTAAGTTGTAGCAGATTTCAAGTGAATCCTGTATTTAAACTAGAGTTTTATCGTCTCGATAAAATGGTGACAGATCTTTACTTTTTATATCATTTACTGCATCAGTGTCAATAAAGTACACCTAACCTTAAATGATGGAAATGGCAGTCACACACAAACTTTAATACAGAAGATCTTTCAATATAATCAACTGTTGCCCCTTTACCTAATAGATTTCAATTACTGCTTGCTTACTAACCTACATATCAATCTCGATAATGTTATTCCCCAAATTAGAGACTTATCAACTGTTAACAGAATACTGCAATCCTAATCAAAAAGTTGAAACAATTGGGACAACAAATGGATATTTTTCTCAGTACTCAATAGTTAAGATCATACCAGGAATAGCCCTTAGACAATGCCATGAATTGGACTTGAACTTACAAACATAAAAGTTGTAATTTTCGAAACCTATGAATTTCAATGGACAACTACAATACAATACATACCACCATATCCACCACTGCCTCCCATACCACCACCGAAGCCACCTAGAGAAAGAGAAGAAAACTAACTCTTATGTACAGCGACAAGAATTTCAGATTTTAAGCATCCTCCTTTCTTATACTGCCATTTATTAAAGAATTTGGTTGATGCGACAAAGTTCATAGAAATTCGATAGTTTGCTCGTTTACTGCCCCACATGCAAAGTTTGATTCCAGCGTCTGATATTTGGACTTTATAAAACATTTAGAAATCGCGAACATCACACCACATTCCATCACTTTAGTGCATAAAACTATGCACTGAGCACGATTTCCGATTATCTTTCCAATGCTTAATCAACCAGTAAATGTTCCAAATACAGACCAGATATATATGTACACTGGGTAGTACTTATTTCCTGTGTAAAAATAGAATTTACGGACGTGGATATTTTTTTCAACCTTTTGACATAATATTCTCAACATTTACTGCTTCCTATGAATAGACAAATGACTGAAAGGCTACAATTTCAATTCAATACCCTCTTCCTAGCAGTAACGCTTATGAAAATCCTTGCTGGGGCATCCCTAGCATTTGACTTCCCATAGTCGGAGCCAATGAAATAAAGCTTCACATAAATATTAACAATTTACCTTTATACACGGACCAAATTGACGCATACCACAAAATTGTATGAATGACCAGAGTACACAAATAATGATTTACAAGGTGTTTTCTACATAACAGAAAGATGAAGACAATCCAGTGTAACACTTACCCTGTCTGTTGGCTGAGGCCATTTCTACAAAGAGAGAAAAAAAAAGAAAAAAAAAGGTAAAGTTCTGAAATGATTCCTTAGATGTCAACTTAATAAGCACGCAAAACTGATATCAGTTAATACACAAGAAACTGGGGATGTAGGCCCCAAAAGGCGGCTTGTGTGATCAGTACCAGGGATGTTAACACACAGTAGTACTCGCCATGTCTGCCAGATGTTGCCACATAATCGCTATGATGCTGGTCCTGGACATATCAAATAGTGCTGGGTTCTGTCCTTCGACTTTGTCAAGTTTGAAAACGATTAGCAGAAGCATGGACAAATTACAGTCTGTAAACAGAATTTCAAGATGGCAGCCATATTGTTTTACTAAATGGCACATACTTTGAAAGCAACCTAGCCTAGGTGGTGCCCCACCATCCTGTAAGTTTCAAATTGACCAGCTGGAGCATCTTCAAGATAGAATCCGGAAACACAATTTCTAGATGGCAGCCATGGTGGCCATCTTATTTTTTGAAGTGGCAACAATTTTGAAAGCAACCTAGCCTAGGTGGTGCCCTACCACCCTGATAAGATTCTAATTGATTGGCAGAAGCATGTTTGAGGTAGAGTCTCGAAACAAAAATGTTGACAGACGGACAGATGAACTGAAGGACGTCAAACACCTCAATCTAATGGGCAGGTTGGTTACACACAACCTGCCCATAGAGTGCTAATTTCCTAATGCAGTACTCCAAACAGTTCATTACATCACTTAAGAGACCTCTATTTTAAATACTAAGGATTATTAATACTTTTATTTTATTTTCACTTACAATCACATTTATGATACAGGACACAACCTTAGATCGGGGGAACATATACAATATTCACAGGACCCAGAGAACCTGTCATCTCTTGCTCTACTAACCAAATATTCAACATCTCTTTTCATTCTCCCAAAATTCAATCAACACTATTTTTTACAAAAATATTTTATTATTTAAACAAAAATCTGCCTGTAACAAAAGATTCAGAAACTGGGGGTACCACTGTATTAACTTCATTTTAAAATGACTTGGATGCGTCCGTCATACTGATTGGCCAGGAGCGATTTCTAAACCGTCTAAAATTCTGAATCAACATGAAGGCTGTTACATCAACTTCCCCATGCATTTCAAATAAACAGAAGAAAAGATTTCCAGTTTTGCTATTTACATTATTTATGGTGCAAAATGTTTGTAAAAAGGAAAATTTCGGTTAAAAGAAACAATTCTTTCAAATGTAAAAGAAAATAATAGAAAAATTTCCGTTAAATTGATGGAACACCCAACATGGCGGCACCCTATTGTGTCCACTTGGATAATTTTTTGTTAATGTTATAATTGTTTTAGGTATTTTCTGCATTTAGACAGCTTTTTCATGCTATATTCCTATAACTCGCCACTGTGGCAATTCAAAACAATCCTCACCTTTAGCTTTAGCCTTCTCCATTTCTTCTTTAGACAGAGCCTTCTTTACATCACAACGACGGTCATTGATATAGTGAGACCTCTCCACTGCAACACAAGAACCATTATACATGAAAGAAATAATGTGCAACAGAGAAATGAGCCCCTGAATTTTTCCGATTTATTTACTTTTAACACTGCTTTCATTTATTTATTTGGGGTTTTACGTCGCTTTCAACATTGTACAGGTCATATCACGACGGGTAGTTGGAAGGGCAGAGGAAACCAGTGCATAGAGTTCGTTAGGGTTCTGTACTGTAAACTGCCGACCAACGGCAAGGAACTACCAGCTTAACACTGCTTTCAATGCATTGTCTTTGGAAAATAATGCAAAGTGGACAGGATGCAGAAAAGCAATATATGCCAGTTTGTCAATATAACACACTTTAAAACCAAGACAACACAAAGAACGTCCAATTCAATCACAATCATCACTACAGCAAAGGTAAAGACTTGGTAAATTGGTGTCAGCAATAATGAACAACGGACTTACAGACAATTTTGTCTACTGGATCATAGTCGTCGAACGAGACAAATGCAAAGCCCCTCTTCCTGTTGGTTCCCTTTTCAGTGATGACTTCAACATTGACAATATTGCCAAACTTGGAGAAGTAGTCCTCCAGATGCTCCTTCTCTATGTTTTCCTTGATGCCACCAACGAACACCTTCTTGATGGACATCCGGGACTCTGGTTTGCTCGACTCCTGCAGAGAGGTACAAAAAAAGGTCAAAATCTGTCCCCCCTTTTAAAATATGCGGTGATATTAGAACAGTTAAATGGACCCAAGTGATAACACAAAGATATATAATCCTCACAGTGCCCAAATTTAGCAGGAAGCAAAAGGAAGAAATTTGCATAACACATGCAGTAATTTCCTGTAAATCCAAATTCAACTGATGTCAAATCCCCAGAATCTGATGTAAGTTTTGCACATTAACACTACTGAGACTAACCTCTCTGGGTGTGGCCCTCTTGGTCTCCACTTCTTTTCCATCAAGTGTATGGGGTCTGTTCTCCTGCGCTTTGTCCACATCATCTGGCTGTTTGTATGTGATGAAACCAAAACCACGGGACCTAAACACATTCCATTTGTTATACACAAGGAAGATTACAGTAAGTACACGCTACTCTACAAAAATTAAGAGTAACTGTCACAATTTGGTAATGCTATTTACTCAACATTGTTGCACTAGGAGGCACATATTAAATACCCATTGCTTACTTTGGAAGCAACTTCATTTCAAATATCCCAAAGACTTTAAATGGCAAGGACCTAAGAAATTTGCCTATTTCACCCTATTGATTCATACTAACAGCGTTTTTGAGGTTCAATTTGCCATTGACAACACTGGTAAGCAACACTTACCTTTTGGTGTTTGGATCTCTCATGACAACACAGTCAACAATTTCCCCCCATTCTTCAAAGTGAGACTTCAATGATTCCTCAGTAGTATTTGTGCTCAAACCACCAATGAAGATCTTTCTCAAATGCTCAGAGTCTCTGGAACTCTACAAATGGGTTACATAAACACCTTTTGAAATCAAACTGCTTATCTGACAGCTATAGGACTATTAAATTTCAACTGATTTGTATCCCCTCTGCCCGAAATACAAACATCCCTTGTGGGATGCTTAAAAATTGTGCCATATCGAAGGCAGTGACAATTAGTGCTGTCACTTGCCGCTGCAAACTGACATTGAATATTGCCGATGTTGGCCGACGGGAGTACCAACACATGTTGGTTTTAAAAGCTCACCTCAAAACGAAACTACTCAATTAAAATGTAAATTTTTTTTTTCTATTTTCAATTTGGGGTTTTATGTCGCTTTCAACACTGTAGAGGTCATATCACGACGGGTAGCTGGAAGGACAGAGGAAACCAGTACATACAGTTCGTCAGGGTAAACTGCTGACCAACGGCGAACAACTACCAGCTTTCCCACTTGAGGCCATGCGGGAACCGAACTCCGGCCTCAGAGGTGGAAGCCATGTGTTACCACTCTGCCACCGTGGCCCCTAATATTTTTTTATCACCAGGATACACCATCTTAGTGTCATATTTGTCTTTTTATTTTGGTTATTTATGCATTGTTAAATGCAGGAACACTTTGAAAAAACAGTCGTTATATTAAAACAATTATCTAATTCCCACTTTTATAAAGTCTAATCTAATCTAATGTGGACTTTTATAGCGCTTAATCTCCATCGCTGATGGACTCAAAGGCACAACTGAACATAAAGCAAAGCAGTTAACATTAATCAGAGGACATAGCCAGGTCATACCAAGGAGACACAGGGTGACAGGAGAGGCTATGGGGGATATGCTTTTGCAAACAGGTAAGTTTTAAGTTTCTTTCTGAAGGAGGCAACTGATGCTGCACTGCGCACATCATAAGGGAGTTCATTCCAGATCTTAGGAGCATCAAAGGCAAAGCTGTGATCAAAATGTTTGACTGACTTGAAGACTGATGAGCGGAAAGGAGGAACAGTAAGCTATTGATGATCTGGGTACTATAGGAACAGCTGCTGAGTGACAAGAATGGTTGAAAATAGGAAGGAGAACCACTATGTAAAAATTCATAAACTAGTGCTGCAACTAGTGCATACAGCTATACTTAACAGGCAGCCAGTGGAGTTGCTTCAGAATGGGTGTAACATGAGCATACTTTCTATGGTTTGTAACAATACGAGCAAGGGTATTCTAAATACTTTGCAATTGCTGCTGATTGAAACATGACAAACCCCTAAACAGAGAGTTGCAGTAGTCTAGAAGACTACTAACCAAGGCATTTGCAGCAAGGCCTGCCACTTCTGGAGTAAGATACTGTCTTATTCTACGAAGGTCGCCCATCTGAAGAAAGCATGCTTTGCAAGTCCTCTTGACTTGTTCAGAGAATGAAAATTCTGCATCAAACCACACACCTAGATTTCTGACCAAATCAACCGGATGAAGAAGGCTACCAAGAATACTAACAGGAAAATGGGAGGAAATCTTCTGACACTGAGCCTTAGAGCCAAAGACAACTAGACCTATCGCATCGGAGAACCGATGCAAATTGTATCCACCAGAAGAAAACTCACCAAAGCCATTCTAACATCGCTTAACCTTGAAGGAGAAGCCCAAGGTGAAATCTGACCATATCAAAAGATTCTTAGCCCATGATTTCCTATAAGTTGGTGTGACACTGCAAACCTCTAGGAATACGAATAAGCAAGATATAAACACTAATTTTGGCAATCTTGAAAGAGGGGCCAAAGGTCAAATCCGAGCACACCAAAAGATTCCCAGCCCATGATTTCCTAGATTTTGGTTTACCATTCCAAAGCTCTAGGACCAATAATAAGCGAGTTATAAGCACTTTTAAGTTTGGCTATCCTCGTTTGACCTTGAAGGAGGGGGTCCAAGGACAAATCTGACCACAGCAATAGATTCCCAGCCCATGATTTCCTATGTGTTGGTTTACCATCCCAAACTTCTAGGACCAATAATAAGCGAGTTATAAGCACTTTTAAGTTGGGCTATCTTCATTTGACCTTGAAGGAGGGGTCCAAGGTCAAATCCGACTGCAGCCATAGATTCCCAGCCCATGATTTCCTATAGGTTGGTTTACCATCCCAAACCTCTAGGACCAATAATAAGGGAGTTATAAGCACTTTTAAGTTTGGCTATGCTCGTTTGACCTTGAAGGAGGGGTCCAAGGTCAAATCCGACCACACCAAAAGATTCCCAGCCCATGATTTCCTATAGGTTGGTTTACCATCCTAAATCTCTAGGACCAATAATAAGCGCGCTATAAGCACATTTAAGTTTGGCTGTGCTCGTTTGACCTTGAAGGAGGGGTCCAAGGTCAAATCCGACCACACCAACAGACTCCCAGCCCATGATTTCCTATAGGTTGGTTTACCATCTCAAACCTCTAGGACCAATAATAAGCGAGTTATAAGCACTTTTAAGTTTGGCTATCCCCGTTTGACCTTGAAGGAGGGGTCCAAGGTCAAATCCGACCACACCAAAAGATTCCCGGCCCATGATTTCCTATAGGTTGGTTACCATCCCAAACCTCTACGACCAATAATAAGCGAGTTATAAGCACTTTTAAGTTTGGCTATGCTTGTTTGACCTTGAAGGAGGGGTCCAAGGTCAAATCCGACCACACCAAAAGATTCCCAGCCCATGATTCCCTATAGGTTGGTTTACCATCCCAAACCTCTAGGACCAATAATAAGCGAGTTATAAGCACTTTTAAGTTTGGCTATGCTCTTTTGGCCTTGAAGGAGGGGTCCAAGGTCAAATCTGACCACACCAGAAGATTCCCAGGCCATGATTTCCTATAGGTTGGTTTACCATTCCAAACCTCTAGGACCAATAATAAGCGAGTTATAAGCAGTTTTAAGTTTGGCTATCCTCATTTGACCTTGAAGGAGGGGTCCAAGGTCAAATCCGACCACACCAAAAGATTCCCAGCCCATGATTTTCTATAGGTTGGTTTACCATCCCAAACCTCTAGGACCAATAATAAGCGAGTTATAAGCACTTTCAAGTTTGGCTATCCTCGTTTGACCTTGAAGGAGGGGTCCAAGGTCAAATCTGACCACACCAAAAGATTCTCAGCCCATGATTTCCTATAGGTTGGTTTACCATCCCAAACCTCTAGGACCAATAATAAGGGAGATATAAGCACTTTTCATGACTGACAAAGAAACGCCTGTGGTGGCCATCTTGTTTTTCAAAATGAGGCCAAAAATATTCCCAGTCAAGATTTTATAATGAGGAACATATCCTGCGAATTTGAGGTCTCTACCTATAATACCCTTTGCTCTAGAGGGCCACCAAAAGTCCTTGTTTAAAGTCGAAAAACGCCCGTGGCGGCCATCTTGTTTTTCAAAATGAGGCCAAAAATATTCCCAGGCAAGATTTTATGGCTATGAATATATCCTGCAAATTTGAGAAGGCTAGCTATAATATTTTTTTCGTTAGAGCGGTAACGGTGAAATCTCTCAAATCATAGAAGTCAAATCCATAGTATCCACCGGTGGATACAATAAATTCAGTTTTTTCTGGAGCTTCAGTTTACTAAGAGACATCCATCGTGGCACATCATGAAGGCAGGCATTTAACTTGGCAAGAGCAGCAGAGGCATTGTTATGGGAAAGATGGATGTATAGCTGTGTCGTTCGCATAGAAGTGGAATTTAATATGTGGATGAAGGCGGATGATTTTGCTAAGCGGTGTAGTATAAAGTGAAAACAGCAATGGACCCAGAACAGAACCTTGGGGAACGCCATAGATGAGCTTGCTTAATTCAGATAGTGTGGAGCCTATCTTGGACTGGCATCGATCACTCAAGTAGGAAGCAAACCACTTTAGACCAAACCAGGATTTAAGGTAATTGAGGATAATATTATGATCTATGGTGTCAAACGCAGCTGATAAATCAAGAAGAACTAG
This sequence comes from Sabellastarte sp. h YS-2021, assembly GCA_964017235.1. NCBI lineage: Eukaryota > Metazoa > Annelida > Polychaeta > Sabellida > Sabellidae > Sabellastarte > Sabellastarte sp. h YS-2021. The sequence goes on from OZ024934.1 coordinate 87,154,807, forward strand.
AGCCGTAGGTTCGCCACATGCCAGAGAGGGATGGACCTCATTTTTTATTGACAATAAAGCTGTTTCAGTTGAGTGTCCTGGCTTATAAGCTGACTAATGTGGATTATCCAGTTGTATAGTGGCTGTATAATGGCTATATTATACCACATATGCCTCAAATAAATAGAAATACAGTGTTTAATGCAATACATTTATTTCAAAGCTTTACATCAATTAAATTGACTTACAAGTGCAAAAAAAAAGATGCAATTCTGAAACTAAATTCGAGCAATGGTTAAATGTTTTCCTTATAGGTCATGTGACTAGATTTGTATGGACTGGGTTGTCAAAAGTACAAAAATATACCTTAAAATGCTGAATAATCAATTAATTTTTAAAGGTATTCTATCATTATTATTAGGGCTGCAACGATTCTTTGGTCACTTTGATACGAAACGATTCAGTTGAAAACTCAAGGCAAGAAAAGTGAACCGGGTCTTCGAAAACAACATAGGCGTAAAATATACTACAAAATTCAATTTTTTTTCTTTAAATATATGAATATAGTTATATATTTTACTAATATAAGGCGTTTCCGTTTCACTATTTTATATTTTAACTACTTGCAAACTTTAATTCTTTGTGTAACAATGTTTTATAAGACGGCATTTAATTATAACGTATTTCGAAGATGCCTCAAATCTTGCAATATAAAGATGGTTGAAAGTTTGTTATATTTTGCATAATAAATGCGTCTTTTTCCCAAAATTCAATAAATTATCAAAATTCATTCTTGTGTGCCTTGTAACCATTTTATAAGGCGTGATATGTCAAAATATGATGCCGTTTATTTTGTGGGCGATAATCAGGGCGATTCTTCCAAAACGAGGAATCGAGGCGCATTTTTCAGACTCGCTAGCAGCCCTAATTATTATATAAATAGGTCTTTGTAAATGGTATTTGAAAAAAGCATCCAAATATCGCTCATAATAGACTTAGTAAACGATAGTATCGGAAATACCAAATGCTGTGACAGCACTAGTGACAATTATCATAATTCACAACTTACCTTTCCTCTTTTACTGGGTGGACCACCTTGGAAATCTGAAATTCAAAACAAACATCAATAATATTGGTATACTACAACTTATTACTTTTATCAAGCCCTCTTGCTTTTCACACAACGTCAAAAAATACGGCTGGGACTTGCAGTAATTTTTGTTGTTATTGTTATCATTTTACAAGTACTCTTTACTTTGTTCATTTACATCTTTGAATAATAATAATAATAATTAAAATGAGCTAGAATTTTTCATTCTTTTCAAGCAAAGGTGGTAAAAATATTTGGAAAGACAACTGGCAGAGTACTTTCAACTTTTGTACTGTATGATGAGTAATCTTATCTTTAACTAGTACCCTTGCAACTATCCTTTACAAATCTACATCTTGCAATAACAGCTGAACTTACATTCTGGTATGACTTTGTAAATGCCCTGGAGCTACCATAGAAAATTAACCCCCAATAAAATGTACAGCAATTAACAAGTTTATCTGCCAAAATATTCCATGTGATTCAACATAACTGACCTCCATATTCGTCATCATTGCCTTCATCTCCAAAATCTGAAAAACATGTCAACATGTGCAAGGCAATCACGATAACAAAAGTAACACATTTATCTCAAAAGCTATTAGTTGTATTTACAAAGATACTGTATAATTTTAAAACATGTCAGCCACAACACGAAGTGAATAAACTTCACACCCGTTAAATATACTGTGTGGGTGTCTGGGTGGAAATTCAGTAAGACTTGATGAATTACAGCAGATCAGAATACAACTAAAAAAACTAGAGCAATGCTTTTGCTAACAAAAGTGAAGCATCCCTGAAAGTTTAAAATGCTTTGTGGTTTTAATAAGCATGCTGTAAAGCTAAGAATGCACAAAGCTGCGCCATATGCTTTCCCAATACCTCTTAATACATTCTGAAGCTATAAAAGTAACGATGAAGGAGATATAAGGCAAAAACTCCAAAGCAGCTATTTATGACCCCAGTTTGGCCCATGGGGGGGGGGGGGGGGGGGGGGGGGGGGGGTAAAACTGACCAGCTATTTAGACTCTCCACATATGCTTTCCCAACACCTCTTAATACATTCTTAATACATTCTGAAGGTATAAAAGCAACAATAAAAGAGATATAAAGCAAAACTCCAAAGGAACTATTTTATGACCCCAGTTTGACCCATAGGGGGGGGGTCGGGGGATAAAACTGACTGTCTATTTAGAATCTCCACATATGCTTTCCCAATACCTCTTAATACATTCTGAAGCTATAAAAGCAACAATAAAGGAGATACAAGGCAAAATCTCAAAATCAGGAAGGTGTCAGAAAATCACTCATAAATGAGACATTTTTTCAAGGGATTGCTCCCACAATCTAATCAGCTCGCGTTTTCGATAGTTCTGCTATGAACAGGTGTGTCAAGGCTGTGTAGCAAGTAGTTTTTCCTGAACTGCGATGACGGGTGGGTGTACTTCAAAAAAATTGTTTTTGATCATGTGACCTTCATAAAGGTCAAATTTAAGCATGCAGAAAAATTTTCCCACGCCTAAGGTATATAACTGCCAAATATGGTATGAAACCTTCTAACAATAAGGGAGATATTCAAGGGAGACCATAATGCGGTGTAGTGCTGGTATCGAATGATAATATGCACATCGATATCAAACCATATTTTTGCCTTTCGTATCGATCGATATTGAAATATCGGGGTATTAGATGCTTTCCTGGGAGAGACCTTCCAAACTCTTTCGCGAGGTTTAGTATTTCCCGAAACGTAAACAAATATGGCGTTTCCGGTTTAGCGTAGGGATGGGTCGGTAGGTCCGGTATCTCGGTATCGAGAGCACTTTACTGAAATACCGTGATGAGAATTTACAACCGCCACTTCAATTGTCAGCACATATAATGGAAGGAAGAGATAAAATATTAGAAACATACCCAAAATCTGAAGAAATTATAAGCTTTTATCCCCATATTTTCGTCCATTTGCAGACTTTTATAAGCAATACATTGAGCAGAACTGCTATGTTTTGGTTACGACACTTTATAACCTCAATTTCGCTTGTCAGCTCATAAAATTAAAGGAAAACTTAAAATATTGGAAAGAAACCAGAAATATGAAGACGTTATGCGTTTTTATCACATATTTTGTGCATTTATGAGCTTTTATTGCGATGTCGTTGAGGAAACGTCCATGTTTGATTGGGGTGAACTAAAACGCGGAGTCCCGAATTCGGTACGGTTTTGCATTGGCGACATCCCGATGTTCATATTTTTCATACTGACCCATCCCTAGTTTAGCGGTAAGTGAAAGTTGACAAAATTATGTGAAAACTAATATATTCTTCAGATATTGTCCTTTATTTTAATGAAAAACCCCATATTTGTACCTGTTAAGTTGTATATTTCGATATTGATATGGCACTCTACATTATTGATATCGGCAAATTTAGCGTGAATCGATAAATATTTCAATATCGATAAACAATACCAGCACTAATGCGGTGGCGAGGAAACGGAGGCGAAAACAAATAAGCGCCCTTTCAGGTACGCTTAACAAGCTGAAATTATAAATGACTCAGTAATAGTTTGCAACATTCATTGTTTCTGTAGTGTTACTGTCTGCAAGTGACATTTACACTGGTATGAAATCTTTAATGGCCTTTTGAAAAAAATATTTCTAGATACACCACCCCAACCCTGATGGAATTCCTCAAAACATCACAAAGTGTCTTGTGAACCAGCGAAGATAGACCATACTACTCTTGAATTAAGAACCATCACATAAATTGTTGCAATTTGTTAGCTTCTATGCTAGTGGCTTTCTACCAGTAATGCCCGCCTACCAGTGAATGTCTGCCTTTGTTGGGAGGACAAATGCTTCTATTTATCTACAAAATCGGCATTCACTGGTATTTCCGTGGCTAATATAAGTTGAGTAAATAAGAAAATTGTGCAAACCAAGTAATCAGGATATCCTTACAAAGCTTACCATGACATTTGTTGTTTATTTTGTACAATTTAATTATCGCAGTGTTTAAATCACGGGTCATCCCGATATGTAATTTACTGGCTAAATGTCGGGAAAAATTTCATTGGTTGATTTTTTATCGTTAGTTTTCCATATTGTTACAAAATCCGGGAAATCTGTGACCTTATCTTCTCATGAATATTAAAGAGTTGGTGCTACTGCCGTGAGCTCTCGAGTGTAAAGTATCTGATCTTCTTTGAGGCTTCCATTTTATGAAATATTGCTACAAAACCCTAAGGGAAATCTGTGACTTAATATCTTCTCATGAATATTTATGAGTTGGTGCTATGGCCGTGAATTCTGGATTTTTAGGTTCGGTGGTTTTCCATTTTATCGACCCACTAAGCAGGTAGAAAATGTGACTTCTATTTGCAAGTTTTACAGACTTATATGCACATTTGGTTAAAATAAACAGATGTCTGCCGAATTAGGCTGAATATATATTTGATCTTCATGGAAGCTTCCATTTTATAAAATATTGTTAGAAAAACTCGGAAATTCTGAAACAAGGCTCCCCTTGATATAAATCACTTCCCTAGATAAGCATTCCGACATACTAGTATAGCCAAATACGTTGCATATCGGGATGTCCCGGGACATAACCTTGCTGTTTATTTACACCACTAAGTCAAATAAGACCGTATATCTCTGTGCCCAGTTCATCTTTAGACCCGAGTTTTCTGCCCCAAAATATGCCTTTTTAAAACTGAAGGATGGCATTTTGGGACAGAGTTCCTCGCCACACAATAATATCTGGAAATTACTGTCACTTCAAACTTTAAAATACGCTGTGGCTTCAGAACAGTCACTGACGGATCGAAAAACAATCCCTTTCAGAACCGCCACTGGAAATGGCTCACAAATCATTTGCATTAAGACCTGTTTTAAAGAAAAATGTTTTTACCCTTGATATATTTTATAAATGTTTTCATAACAAAATCGGAACCGCAAAATTTCTATTTCTATTCATTGGTTAATTAAATTAATCACGTTTGCAGACGAAAAGTAGACTGGTTGCCTGGATCTTCTGTTTGTAAAATATGGCTAGAAACTCAGCGTGACCTCATATTTCCTTCACTCTGTATAAAATATTGCTGGGAAACCTAATGTGAAACTGTAACAAATAACAGTAACAAATTATTTCATTGGTTAATGAAATTAATCACGTTTGCAGATGAAAAGTAGACTGGTTTCCTGGTTTTATGTATCCATTTTCATCGGCAGCATGCTTTAATTCAACAGCAACACATCAAATAGTTATAATATGAACGTGACGGTTCTGAAATTAAAAGAATTGTGACCCGTCCTTGTCGGTTCCGAAGACGCTCTGTTTAAAATATCCACTTAAATTATTAACAGTATAAAGCACTTAGATGTAGGAACACAATTTTCTGTGTTTGCAGTGATATAGACACTTTTCTGCACTTCCTGTTTGTATAAACAATGATGAAATTTTGTAAGTGAAATAAATTTTGGTACTGCCTTGCGCCATAACTTGGCACACTCCTCAAATTGGCACAAAACGGAAGATGAAATATTACTTATTATTCTTCTTTTATCGCCCACACTCGCGGATTTTCATACACGAAATAAGGAAGCTGAAATGACGACAGAAATGCAAATTGTGCCAATTTGAGGCGCTGATTTCATGTAGAAATTATATTATCGCCCCTTAAAAACGATTCTAAACAGTTTATTTTGTGTACCTTGTGCCAGTAAAGTATTTGTATAACTTGCGCTTGTGTCAATACATCTTTCAATAACAAGAAACCCACGGAACTTCACTTAAAACAAACGAAAATAAGGATTTTGTGTCCAAGGTGTGCCAAGTTATGGTGCCAGGCAGTAAATATATCCATTAACTATGCAAAAAGTTTATTTCTTTTAATGCGGGGCACATCCTTGATACTCAAGGTGGTAGCCTAGTATATGTGTAATGTCAGGATGTGTGCCATTTATTGCCCTTCAGGACGTTTATGTTTTTTCATACTTATGCCATCTGTCTCTCGCCAATACATCCATCTTTTAAAAATTGGCTGAGACAGATTAATCGGTCTAGTTTATCTTTGTGTCCACCCATGTGCTGGGTTGGTTACCAAAATGGATCGTTTTATGGACAACTCTGCCCACTTCAAACTCGGCCCATTTTAAAGTCGGCCCATTTCAAAGTCGGCCCCCTGCAAAGTGAACATGAGAATAACTCAATAATATTCACATTTATGTATAAAATATGAAATCACAGTATTCTTTACTATTTTCTAACAATATGTTATAGAAATGCTGCTGGGAGATCTAGTATGTTCCCTGGAAACTTGTACTTAGCTGACGAATTAATATTTCAATTTCGTGGACTTACACAATTCAATTATATTCATTTATACATAAAAATATCGCAGTGGTTAAATCACGGGACATCCCGATATGTAAATTACTGGCTAAATGTCGGGAAATGATTTCATTGGTTGATTTTGTCGGGAAATCTGTGACCTTACATCTTCTCATGAATATTAATGAGTTGGTACTACTGCTGTGAGTTCTCGAGTTTACGTAAGGTATTTAATCATCATTGAAGCTTCCATTCTATAAAATATTGTAAGAAAATCCCGGGAAATCCATGACCTCATATTTTCTCATGAATATTAATGAATTGGTGCTACTGCCGTGAATTCTTGAGTTTAAGATATTTTAAGCTTCAGTTTTATAAAATATTGCAAGAAAATCCAGGGAAATCCATGACCTCATATATTGTCATGAATATTAATGAGTTGGTGCTACGTACTGCCGTGAGTTTTGAGTGTAAAATATTTGATCTTTTTTGAGGCCTTCATTTTGTAAAATATTGTTACAATCATAAAACAAGGCATCCCATGATATAAAGCACTTCCCTATATGAAGCACTTCCAAGTTCTCACAATTTAGCACTTCCCGACATATAGGCAATACGTTACATATCGGGACGTCCCGAGACATAACCTTGCCGAAAAAATATACTGCCTCTCGGCATAAGTTGGCCGCGGTCATAAGTTGGCCACCCATTTCCCCCCCTCACATCGTATTACATCGGCTATAAATGTTAACGATAGCAGTACTATAATATTGTTCAGATAAGCTTGGAAGGCAGTACTATTATTGTACATATTAATATTATGAAAGAAATATAACCACAGAAGTCCACAAATGTCCTTACAATGGCTTCCTGCAAGTTTGTAAACATCCGTTTGACAAGTGTTTTTTCAACTCTTACTTCAATCTTTGCAGAAATGTCCTCCACTGACAAATCTAGAGGTAACATAAACCAGTTCACAATATGCACTATTTACTCATGCACCTTATGCATTAATTCCATTGTTAAAATGTTGCCAGAATGTTTATAATTTCACATATTTACAGAAACAATTATCCAAGTGAGTTTCTCACAATGCACATGGGCACCCAAAGAAACATTTTAGTCCTGAAATTACCAGTAGCAGCAGAAAATTAAGGTAACGCAAAACAATTGTGACAATGCATGCAGGATTGCTAAGGCTGTATGTGAATCACTAACAGTTTTGCACTTTTATGTAGACATTAATAATTCATGTATGTAGGGATGAATATTATATTACTTAGCAGTAATTAAAAATATTACAGGGATGCAATATTGACTTCATATTTCTTTCTCATTATGTGTAAACCCCCACCCTCACATAGTGTTATATTAGCTGTAAATGTCAATGATAGCAGTACTATAATATTGATCAAGTAAGCTGGCAAGGCAGCACTTTTCTGGTATTTGTACATGTAAATAATGGAAAAAGTACTTAGAAGTATCAAAATATCCTCACAATGTCTTCCTGCAAGTTGACAGCACTGTTATTTTGGTCAGATGTTCAACTTTGCAGAAATGTCCTCCACAAGTAAAGTAAGAGTACGAATAACCAGTGCATTATATTCACTAAATAATTCTGCACATTATGAAGTAAATCTATTGCTTATATATCGTACGAATGTCTGCATTTTAAAATATTTTGTACAACAATTGCCCAACTGAGTTTCTTCAAATGCACATGGGCACCCAAACAAATATTATAGTCCATAAATTACCAGTGGATGAAAGACATTAAGGTAACAGTAAACAAATGTATTCCTGCATGCTGGAATGATACAGTTGTACCACAACCTTAAATTGATGTTTAATTTTCAGTACTTCTTTTAAAATGAGGCATTTCATGCTGGAAATAACCTCATTCATCAATAATTAACATATAATCTGATGGCCTGCAATATTTACTCAATAATTTTTTAGCATTAAATGTGCAAAGTGGCAAGGTCATTTAGCTAAGTACAAGGGGATCATTAATTCAGTTATGGATTATAATATATATTGTGCAGGAACATACAGTAAATACAGGAAGGAAGACTTGATTGAGGCAGTGATACAAGTCAGGCAGAAGAAGTTAACTGGCAGTGAGGCATCCATAAAGTTTCACATTCCCAGAAAGACTATAATGAACCACGTTGAAGGAAAAATTCTGGACTTTAACCCAACAGGCAGAGCCAGAGCCCTTACAGAGGAGGAGGAATTGGCTGTTGTAGGATATTTGAAATATATGGCACGCAGCAACTTCCCTTTAAGAAGGTCAGAAGTGAAAGGCCTAATTGTGGTGAGACATATTAAGATACTAGTACTACAGTATTATTATTGCATACTGAGTTGATAAAGAAAATATACCATCACTAGTGTTGTTACTACAATTACAAATATGTCTCAATTACCGTTGTGCAGCACATTAATAGTCAACATATAATTTTTATTTACTTATTTACAAATACCAAAAAGTGTGTCACAATTTCTTAAACATCAATGGCAGTATAGAGGTAAGGTATTGTTAATTGTTTTAGGACATGCTAAAAAGGAAAGAAGAGGATGTGGGGCATTTGAAGTTTGACAAAAAGGCAGGTCCGTCAAACAAGTGGTTTAAGGGATTTCAAAAAAGATACCCTGACTTGTCCTGGTCTGTGCCACAAACTATCGACAAACATAGGGCAGACGCTGCTGATGAGAGGAAAATTGATCATTTCTTTAATCTGCTAGGTAAGCATGCATAATTATAATGCATTAGGATCATTGCCCTTCAGATGCTATATATAAATGGCATTTAGTGTAGAACACGTTAACATTTATGACACATCCTTTAAACTGAAAATGTATTTGTAACAGCATTGGATTTTCAGTGTGTTTCAGGTGACGGACATCTCAGGAATATCACAAAATGCACCTCCACCTGCATGTATCAAGGCATCTGGGTTGACCTGAGAACTGTAAGAAGAGATCGATGTTGCACATACACAACACCTAACCATCCCACAGTTGACCATCTGCACTAACTCCCTACTTAGTATATACTTCTCCTATGGTTAGCCTTATTGGTTTTGGTCTTCTGTAAATCAAACATGAATGGTGTTTTACATCCCCCAAAAGTGACAGGCTCATATGGGACAGTTTATCTGCATGGGCAACTATAACAGTTAAAGCAATATGCCAATAACATATCCCAAGGTCATAACAAATTAGTCAAGACACAACACCACTATCCTCCTGTTGGATAGAAAGATACACCTAATTTGTGTCATACTTGAAAAGGAATGCAGATCACAGTCACTATATACAATTAATTTATGCACCTTTGTGGCATTTCAGCCTTATGGAATTGATCTTGAAATGTTATTAATGTTCACAATGTTAATTAGGTAATACTTCATGCTCTGTGCATTGTCATTAAAATCTGTATAATAGAAAATGAGCCACTATCACAGAAGTAAATATAATAATGAATAAGTCAATGGCAATGGAAAAAATTGCATATATATTGAATGTGTACCTGACATACATAACCAATATATTTCAAGATGATCATCAAGATTTCCTACAGATGCATGCCAAATCAGTTTAATGATGATTTCTATCCACAAGCCTAAACATATTTAAGACATCACAACAATTCCTTGATTACTGCACATAAACCTATGAAATTACACTAATTAATATGCAGTTGGTCTTTACTAGTGATGCATGTTGCATGTTCCTCATAATCACTTTTTGGCCATAACAAACCTTCAGTTCAACTTCAGACACACGCACATTAAGACAGCACAATGAAAACACCTGTAATAAAAATATTTCGGTGCAACTGTCACATCAACTGCATTACAAGTATATGTTAATAACTTGGCTGAAAATAAAAAAAGACCGAGACATCATCCATTTCATGTGAAATAAAGAATAATGAAATTAAAGTTACAGTTACCAAATATCAAAGTCTTAATAATTAAGAAAATAATTACTGATGAAACCAAACATGATGTCATGAAAAACAAAATTACTTAAGACATACAATTACCTCTTCTGACACTTGTAGAGGAGGTGATGAAGAAGTATAATTTGATGGACAAGCCCCATCAAGTGTGGAATTGTGATGAAAGTGGGGTGTCTAGTCATGTAGCCACCAGAGAAAAGGCTTATGGAATTAAAGGGGAGACAAAGTATCAACAGAAGGTAATTGTGATGAATGTTAATTTGAGGAACTCATATGACATACGTAGGAGATGAACTACCTTCATTATTACATGTTGCAAAAACACATTTCATTTACCTTACTACTAGGCTGAAGCATTGCTTTGCCTCAACATAAAATGGACCAAATGTATACAAACATGTTGATACCAGCATTTCTACATAGTATATTACCTGATCCATGTTTACTGCAATAATTGCAGGAATCTACAGAACCTAGGTCAAATTACAGTGACACAGTGATGTTTACGTAATAGGGAAACAAGTGTAACAACCATTATGGTTGAATAATTCTGTAAATCCAGAAATGTTTAAAGTAAAAAGTTACTACTGCTTCTTGAAAAAAGCGTGACACTTTATCACAGCATCACACAATAACTTAATTGGTTGTGTTTCATATTATAAGGTCTGCAACATTGATCATATTACTGTCATGATGTCAGTCTCAGCTGGAGGAACAATAATGCCCACCTTTATAATCTATGAAAAGTGTTTGCCATCCCTTGCTGTCAACGACAATCTACCAAATGGTTGGCTCCATGGCGTTTCACCGAATGGTGGGTTTGCAAGTAAATAATTAACCCAAAAAAAAACAGACATCAAGAGCTCCATTAAGAAATGTCTTAATTGTGACTGTGCAATTTAAGCATGCATCCCCTTTGAGAACAGGATTCTTTAATTGTTAAGGGCATATGTATCCGGATGTAGTAGTTGCACATGTAATGTGGCTATGTATACTTTAAGTAAAATGTGATATCGCACACTTTTGTACTGTAAACATATTGACCACAAACCCTATCATCAAGTTAACTGTTACTAGGACTACAATTACTGAAGCTGCAATCCTTATATCCTAGATGCAATTAGTAAAATACTCCTTATAAAAAATTGCAACATATTCACATAATGCTCCTCACACTTGGTGTCGAAACATTTTAAAACTGTTTTGTTATTTTGCTTATTGATGTCACTGCTTTGTGGCTTTAAAGTCTTTAATAACTGTTATCACAGGTTATATGGACAGGCATCTTTTCCGGGAATGGTTTCAAAGAATATTCCTGCAAAACTGTGGTTCAGAGCGTCCGGTATTATTGCTGCTGGACAATCATGATTCGCACATATCTTACGATGTGCTGGATATGGCCATGAAGAACCAGGTTAATTGCTGTTACATACTTACTAATTGTCATCACTCCTGATGGAGCCTAAGGTGTAATACTCATGAATACACTTTTCCATATCTCCTGCTGCCCATGCTGCAGTTCCTCAGCTCTCCCATTACATTTTGGTAAATTCTCTTTTATCCATTACGCTAGAGTTCTTTTGTGGGGGAACTGTCGTTTTTCCTTTCATTTTCATTTATTTTATGAATTATCAAAAGCAAAGATTGGTGTTAATAAATACATTCATTATTCATGTAATTATGAAATGAAGTCTAATGCTGCAAGTAATCTGTCATAATAACATATGTATTTGTGAAACCCTACAACTAAATGTGCTTGGAATAATATTATTTGAGGTGATAAATTCATGAAATCATAGAATTTTATACATCCACATAAACAGATAACAACAATGTTATGTAATCCTACAGATTATCATGCTGGCCTTCCCAGCACATACCACACATCTGTTGCAGCCACTTGATGTGGGTATATTTATGCACATCAAAAAAAGATTTAATCAAGTGTGCATGAATACTGGGAAAGTGGATTCTAGATCCAGAGTGACCAAACACTACTTCCCCCAAACTTGGCAAACTTCAGTAAAAGGAGCAACCAAAAGTGTCATACAGAGTTCCTTCCAAAGGACTGGGATATACCCGTTTGATCCCACCGCTGTTGATGACAGCAAGATTAAAAAATACCAGTTAGTATCAATATTTTTAAGTTTGGAAAGTAAATCCCTTATAATGTGTAACATGTTTATTCACTTTGGCAATATAAAGATTCATAATTTAAGATCAATATTCAAAATATGTAAGTGAAACTTCTTACATATTATCCTGCATATAGCATAGGTGATTTTGTTCCTTACAATTCATTTATTGCTTGCTTCATGTCACGTTCAACAACCAGGTTCTTTTTACGTCAGGTAGTTTACAGGTGGAGGAAACCAGTGCATGCTGAACTGTAAATCACCGGACAACGGTAAGTAACTACCAACTTCCCAAAATGAAGCAACCGGCTGGAGATTCGAACCGGCGGCCTCAAAGGTTGGAAACAAGAACTCTAATCTCTACACCACAGAGACCCCTTTGTTCTTTACATATACTTAAAAATATGTCTATTCTTTGTGTAGGGATACCCTCAAGAAATGGTTGAGTAAATCTCCATGTTCACTTGTCAAGTTAATGCTATAACTCTTAGCAATTACCCTTTGATGGAATAGACATTGATCCTTGTCATTAGGCATAAACATACAATGTTTTACTTTATTAACTAACACATAAATGTTTACTGAAGTCATGCAACTACCTCCTTTAATATATGTTTAATATACTGTTAAAGCATAAACTGAACCTAAGTTCATGAAATCAACAAGGATGGTATTGTTAAACCTGAAACCAATTATGTTTCATTCCTTTATAGCACTGTGTCCTCCACCTCAAATGCTACTGTGGTTGGAATTTCTGCAACCACTTCCCTGCAAACCCAGTCTACAGACAACCTAACCACAATTGACGGTGATAGCAATGTGGATGATGTGGAAGTTCCATGTCATGTGTGTGGCATGATACCTGCACCTGTGATTCCTGAAGCAAAGCAATTACTAAAGCCAATGCAGGCTGCTTTCCAAATTTCCCCTGCATGTGTGGAAAACAAAGCTAAGGTTTTTCATCCCTTTTGCACATTCACCATCTTTTACATCATAATATGAAGTTGGTGTGCATAATGCAAAAAATATTGTCAATGATGAAGCACATTAATATATATGGAGTTTAGACCTTCAATTACCTTGAGATACTTGTAATGTTTTCTCCATGTGAGAGCTCTGTGTTCCCGACACACTCCAACACTTCAATCAGACCTAAACTTGAACAGGCTATTAAGTTAAGTAAATTCCCTACATCCCTACATGCATGAAGTGTATATTGTTTCCTTTATTCCCTTATCTGCATAACACAATCTTTGCAACATCTGCTTCATTGAAATGGAAAATGATGAGAAATTTTAAGGATAAGTATTTGTTTTAGACTTATTCAAGAAGAAGGGCAGTGCCTAATGGACGAGTGCTTACATCGGAGGAATTTGTGGAACAAGTAAAGGAGAAAGAAGACAGGATTCAGAGGGAAGCCCACAAAAAGGAAGAGAGGAAAAGGAAGAAGGAGGAGGCAGCAGTGGAAGGGAAGAAAAGTTGTGGAAAGATTAGGAAGGGCAAGGTATGTATATAAATCACCGGAAAATAGTAATGATAACAGTTATGCTGTTACTGCACACATGCAGTGAAATGAACACTTTTCTTTGCACTGAACTTTAGACATCAATGAGTATTTGTTACGCAATAAGGAATTACTTCTAAAACTGAGCATTAAATAATTTTCTTTCAGAAATACTCAGATGCTACTTAACTTATACTTGCTTGCAAAATATAATTCATTGTGACGTTCTTATAGAAAGCCAAAGTCATGGAATCGGCAGCAACTGAAGAGTGCTCTTTACAGCAAGATGGAAATGAAGATATGTTCGATGTAAGCCAAAAATTGATTGCTATTAGGAGAAAGTTAACTTCTGGGTTTTATGTTGTGTTGACCATCCATGTTCTTTTTGGTAAAAGGTTATCAAAAGTTCTTCAACTTTTCTGTTTGTGGGAGTCACAACCTTATTGGGTTGTAGTGTAACATTGGAAATCTGCATAACCATTATGGGACTGTTGATCTTAGTTAATAGTTGGATTACCGCTGCTAACACATGATTAATGGTACCAAATCCATGAAGTTAATGCACATTCACTAAAAATGTCTATGTTACAAGTAACTAGTTTTACTGTTAAATATGTTTGAAAGCTCACTACAAATGCATTATTATGTCATTTTCAGGAAAGCATTTGCCATATATGTCTGAAGGAGGTTCCTCCAACCAAAAAAGGAAGGGGCAAAGGGATAAGCAATTCCATCCACTGGCTGTCGTGTGATCTGTGCCTCAGATGGTACCATTGCAGTTGCTGTGGCATTAAGCACACAAAAATTCCTGACAAATATACATGTAATAAATGCAAATAAATTGCGTAAAGTAGTTCGTATTTTGTATTTAACCTGTTTAAACCTTGTATAGGTACATGAGGAATCTGTGTAAAAATGGCTTTACTTTTCATATACTGAACTATTACAATAATTCAGAGTCATGTCAATCCACAAGGTTAATGACACAGGTGCCAAAGGAAAAAAATTGAAAAATTGTAAGTTTGGGGGTTTCACAAGCAGTTCCACAGGCAGGGTCATATTGTGGCAGGTCTTCAGCATTGTCAGTTGTGGCAGTCAAGCCTACACACAGTTCACCATCTCTGTTTACATACGAAACCCGATAACCACTAAGTCAGTAATTCGATTGTTTGGCTGTGACAACTGTGTCACGTAATGTCATGGCTTTTTCCTGTAATATTAAATGCCAGAACAGTCTAAATAACCATACTTGTTGCAATATAATCTGTTTTTTAAATTTTCTGTTTGGCTTTCCCTATTGACTATTCCTGCTGATATGCTGCTGTACAAGGACACCTCCTAACTTTGGATTTTCTTTGGTCCTAATAATTTCCCTTCACTGATATATGGACTAAGGATGACCTATGATGAACAACAAAAACCAGAGATATTATTATTCTGACTACAATAAATTGATTACACTATGGATTGTAATTGATTCCATAAAAGGTGATGCATTACATATTTTTAACTACATATTTGTCTGTCTGCAGTTTACAAATGACTTATGGCCAAGTTGTGCCTTGTTTATCATGTTGAAAAGACGTGAATAATAAAGCTATTATTTTGTAATAACATATTTTAAAGATATTAAATCGAAATCATAAAGGCCATTCAGTATCTGGTTAACCTGTGGCAACTGCCTCGCATGGTACAATTACTGTATCTCCAGCATTAAATTTAATACCATTCAAATCAAGATATTTATAATGTTAACTGTAACTTACTTAGTCTGCAGCTTTCATATGCCCCCACAAACAACTCTCCACATTAGGATTTAGTGGGACCCTAATAATTCTCCTTTAGTAATTTCTCAGCTTAGAATAATCTCCAAAGAAATAATAACAAGAGGAGAGTGCCCGTGAACGGGCACTGTGTCAGCTGACTGAATGTTTTTGATTTGTGATGGTGATAATGAGAGGAAAGCATAATTATCAGGCAAAGGGCTGTACAGAAATACAGTAAATGGTAACTGAACACATGTTCGAAAGATATTCCGAAGCTGACAGAAGAAAACGACAAAAAAGTTGTGCCCTGCAAATGGTATTATGAAATAAAGTAACAAGGTAATTGTTTAAGGGTAAAAAGTAGGTTAAAAATATTTAAAGAAATACTATAAATGCAATATCCTCGTTCCACCATGAAGAAGGGGTCCAAAGGTCAAATCTGACCATACCAAAAGATTCCCAGCCAAAGAATTTAGGATGGTTTACCATCCCAAACCTCTCGGACCAATAATAAGTGAGTTATAGGCACTTTTTAAGTTTGGCTATCCTTGTTTGACCTTGAAGGAGGGGGTCCAAGGTCAAATCCGACCACACAAAAAAATTCCCAGCCCATGATTTCCTGTAGCTTGTTTACCATCCCAAACTTGTAGGACCAATAATAAGCGAGTTCTAAGCAATTGTAAGTTTGACTATCCTCAACTGCCCTTGAAGGAGGGGTCCCAGGTCAAATCTGACCACACCAAAAGAATCCCAGCCCATGATTTCCTATATGTTGGTTTACCATCCCAAACCTCCAAGACCAATAATACGCGAGTTATAAGCACTTTAAGTTTGGCTATCTTCGTTTGACCTGGAAGGAGGGGGTCCAAGGTCAAATCCGACCACACAAAAAAATTCCCAGCCCATGATTTCCTGTAGCTTGTTTACCATCCCAAACTTGTAGGACCAATAATAAGCGAGTTTTAAGCAATTGTAAGTTTGGCTATCCTCAACTGCCCTTGAAGGAGGGGTCCCAGGTCAAATCCGACCACACCAAAAGATTCCCAGCCCATGATTTTCTATAGCTTGGTTTTCCATTCGAAACCTCTAGGACCAATAATAAGTGAGTTATAAGCACTTTTAAGTTTGGCTATCCTCATTTGACCTTGAAGGAGGGGTCCAAGGTGAAATCCGACCACACCAAAAAATTCCCAGCTCATGATTTTCTATAGGTTGGTTTTCATTCCAACCTCTGGGACCAATAATAAGCGAGTTATAAGCACTTTTATGTTTGGCTATCCTCATTTGACCTTGAAGGAGGGTTCCAAGGTCAAATCGGACCATATTAACAGATTCCCAGCCCATGATTTCCTACAGGTTGGATACAATGATTTACTCAACAGTGAGAACCTGAAAGAAGCTATTGCTCAGCTATCCCATGACATAGAGGTCTGCAATTTCACTATGTTATAGCTGACCAAAACGTCTGTGAATAACATATTTAACAAAATACTCTAAATGTAATAATTTTCAAGTTACAACTGATTTACTCAAGAGTGAGAACCTCAAAGTAACTATTACTCAGCTATGCAATGAGCTACATGTCTGAATTTTTGCTCTGTTATAGCTGACCTAAAAGTAGCTGAACAACATATTTAAGCAAAATACTGTAAATGCAATAGTTTTCAAGTTACAACTGATTTACTCAATAGTGAGAACCAGAAAATAGCTATTGCTCCGCTATGCCATGAGCTATAGGTCTGTAATTTCACTATGTTATAGCTAACCCAAAAGTAGGTGAACAATATATTTTAACAAAATACTCCAAATGCAATATTTTTCAAGTTATAGCTGATTTACTCAACAGTCAGTGCCTGAGAACAGCTATTGCTCAGTTGTGCCATGAGCTACAGGTCTGTAATTTCACTATGTTATAGCTGACCCAAAAGTAGCTGAATAACATATTTGCACAAATTTCTGTAAAAGCAATAGTTTTCCAATTACAACTGATTTACTCAACAGTGAGAACTTCAAAGTAGCTATTACTCAGCTATGCAATGAGCCACAGGTCTGGAACTTCACTATGTTATAGCTGACCCCAAAATAGGTGAATAAAATATTGAAACAAAATACTCTAAATGCAATAGTTTTCAAGTTATAAGTGATTTACTCAACAGTGATAACCTAAAAGTAGCTATTACTCAGCTATGCCATGAGCTACAGGTCTGAAATTTTACTATGTTATAGCTGACCCAAAAGTAGCTGAATAACATATTTATACTAAATTCTCTAAATGCAATAGTTTTCAAATTACAAGTGATTTACTCAACATTGAGAACTTCAAAGTAGCTATTACTCAGCTATGCAATGAGTCACGGGTCTGGAACTTCACTATGTTATAGCTGACCCCAAAATAGGTGAATAACATATTGAAACAAAATACTCTAAATGCAATAATTTCCAAGTTATAAGCGATTTACTCAACAGTGATAACCTAAAAGTAGCTATTACTCAGCTATGCCATGAGCTCAGGTCTGAAATTTTACTATGTTATAGCTGACCCAAAAGTAGGTGAACAACATATTTAAGCAAAATACTGTAAATGCAATAGTTTTCAAGTTACAACTGATTTACTCAATAGTGATGACCTAAAAGTAGCTATTACTCAGCTATGCCATGACCTACAGGTCTGAAATTTTACTATGTTATAGTTGACCCAAAAGTAGCTGAATAACATATTTATACTAAATTCTCTAAATGCAATAGTTTTCCAATTACAACTGATTTACTCAATAGTGAGAACCTCAAAGTAGTTATTACTCAGCTATGCAATGAGCTACAGGTCTGAAATTTCACTATGTTATAGCTGACCCAAAAGTAGGTGAACAACATATTAAAGCAAAATACTGTAAATGCAATAGTTTTCAAGTTACAACTGATTTACTCAATAGTGATGACCTAAAAGTAGCTATTACTCAGCTATGCCATGAGCTACAGGTCTGAAATTTTACTATGTTATAGCTGACCCAAAAGTAGGTGAACAACATATTTAAGCAAAATACTGTAAATGCAATAGTTTTCAAGTTACAACTGATTTACTCAATAGTGATGACCTAAAAGTAGCTATTACTCAGCTATGCCATGAGCTACAGGTCTGTAATTTCACTATGTTATAGCTGACCCAAAAGTAGCTGAATAACATATTTATACGAAATTCTCTAAATGCAATAGTTTTCCAATTACAACTGATTTACTCAATAGTGAGAACTTCAAAGTAGCTATTACTCAGCTATGCAATGAGCCACAGATCTGAAACTTCACTATGTTATAGCTGATCCCAAAATAGGTGAATAACATATTGAAACAAAATACTCTAAATGCAATAGTTTCCAAGTTATAAGCGATTTACTCAACAGTGATAACCTAAAAGTAGCTATTACTCAGCTTTGCAATGAGTCACGGGTCTGGAACTTCACTATGTTATAGCTGACCCCAAAATAGGTGAATAACATATTGAAACAAAATACTCTAAATGCAATAATTTCCAAGTTATAAGCGATTTACTCAACAGTGATAACCTAAAAGTAGCTATTACTCAGCTATGCCATGAGCTACAGGTCTGAAATTTTACTATGTTATAGCTGACCCAAAAGTAGGTGAACAACATATTTAAGCAAAATACTCTAAATGCAATAGTTTTCAAGTTACAACTGATTTACTCAATAGTGATGACCTAAAAGTAGCTATTACTCAGCTATGCCATGAGCTACAGGTCTGAAATTTTACTATGTTATAGCTGACCCAAAAGTTGGTGAACAACATATTTAAGCAAAATACTGTAAATGCAATAGTTTTCAAGTTACAACTGCTTTACTCAATAGTGATAACCTAAAAGTAGCTATTACTCAGCTATGCCATGAGCTACAGGTCTGAAATTTTACTATGTTATAGCTGACCCAAAAGTAGGTGAACAACATATTTAAGCAAAATACTGTAAATGCAATAGTTTTCAAGTTACAACTGATTTACTCAATAGTGATGACCTAAAAGTAGCTATTACTCCGCTATGCCATGAGCTACAGGTCTGAAATTTTACTATGTTATAGTTGACCCAAAAGTAGCTGAATAACATATTTATACTAAATTCTCTAAATGCAATAGTTTTCCAATTACAACTGATTTACTCAACAGTGATAACCTAAAAGTAGCTATTACTCAGCTATGCCATGAGCTACAGGTCTGAAATTTTACTATGTTATAGCTGACCCAAAAGTAGGTGAACAACATATTTAAGCAAAATACTGTAAATGCAATAGTTTTCAAGTTACAACTGATTTACTCAATAGTGATGACCTAAAAGTAGCTATTACTCAGCTATGCCATGAGCTACAGGTCTGAAATTTTACTATGTTATAGCTGACCCAAAAGTAGGTGAACAACATATTTAAGCAAAATACTGTAAATGCAATAGTTTTCAAGTTACAACTGATTTACTCAATAGTGATGACCTAAAAGTAGCTATTACTCAGCTATGCCATGAGCTACAGGTCTGAAATTTTACTATGTTATAGTTGACCCAAAAGTAGCTGAATAACATATTTATACTAAATTCTCTAAATGCAATAATTTTCCAATTACAACTGATTTACTCAATAGTGAGAACCTCAAAGTAGTTATTACTCAGCTATGCAATGAGCTACAGGTCTGAAATTTCACTATGTTATAGCTGACCCAAAAGTAGGTGAACAACATATTAAAGCAAAATACTGTAAATGCAATAGTTTTCAAGTTACAACTGATTTACTCAATAGTGATGACCTAAAAGTAGCTATTACTCAGCTATGCCATGAGCTACAGGTCTGAAATTTTACTATGTTATAGCTGACCCAAAAGTAGGTGAACAACATATTTAAGCAAAATACTGTAAATGCAATAGTTTTCAAGTTACAACTGATTTACTCAATAGTGATGACCTAAAAGTAGCTATTACTCAGCTATGCCATGAGCTACAGGTCTGAAATTTTACTATGTTATAGCTGACCCAAAAGTAGCTGAATAACATATTTATACGAAATTCTCTAAATGCAATAGTTTTCCAATTACAACTGATTTACTCAATAGTGAGAACTTCAAAGTAGCTATTACTCAGCTATGCAATGAGCCACAGATCTGAAACTTCACTATGTTATAGCTGATCCCAAAATAGGTGAATAACATATTGAAACAAAATACTCTAAATGCAATAGTTTCCAAGTTATAAGCGATTTACTCAACAGTGATAACCTAAAAGTAGCTATTACTCAGCTATGCCATGAGCTACAGGTCTGAAATTTTACTATGTTATAGCTGACCCAAAAGTAGCTGAATAACATATTTATACGAAATTCTCTAAATGCAATAGTTTTGAAGTTATAAGCAATTTACTCAACAGTGATAACGTAAAAGTAGCTATTACTCAGCTATGCCATGAGCTACAGGTCTAAAATTTTACTATGTTATAGCTGACCCAAAAGTAGCTGAATAACATATTTATACGAAATTCTCTAAATGCAATAGTTTTTAAGTTACAAGTGATTCTACTCATGATGGAAGTTACTGAAAAGCCCAAAAGTAGCTATTACTCACTTAGCTATTGAGACAGGCACCCAACTTACTCACCATATTGTAGCTATGAAAAAAGTAGCTGAATAACATATTTTAACAAAATGCTCTAGATGCAACAGTTTTCAAGTTATAAATGATTTTGTGCATGATTTCATGAATGTTAATGCATTAAAAATTATTAAAAAAATTTATTAAAAAAAAAGTAAGAGAGATCCAGGTCTCATACTCACACAAGAGAATCTACCTCTGGCCTAGTACATATATGCAAGATATGAGAGAAATCCCTGCAATAGTCACTGAGAAAATTGTGATAAAAAGTTGAAATTTTCACACTTTTGGTGGGGGTACCCCCCTTGTAATGTCTCTAGCAAACAGACGAACAGACAGATTTGCATGCCTTGAACAATTTTTCATCCTCGATAGATAAGGTATCTTTTAAAAAAAACAGCACGTCTCTAGGCCTTGTAATTTTGGAGGAGAAGTTGTTCACGCGTACGCGTACGCCCACGCCGCAGAGTGACGACATAATGCCAGCTGACTGACAAGTCAGCTGACATAAAAAGTGAGAGAAAACAATTTGTCATCCAATACATGTATTAGATGAAGCATTTACATTGAACTCATATATTAGGTGCTGCTTTTCATATTTTTAACCGCATATTTGTCTGTCTGGAGTATGCAAATGAGGTGTGGCCAACTTATGCCTTGTTGATCATGTAGAAACTCAATTATCGTCCAGTGAAACCAATGTACGGTAAACATATTTAGTACTGTCAGCCGAGCAATTCTTCGTTTTTTTGTGTGTAAAAGATTATTTTACTGATTGGTACTGCCTTGCGAGTGCAAATCTCCGCCATATCGACGAAAACGCGAATTTCGTCCGCGATCGCGGCCAACTTATGCCGAGAGGCAGTAGGGTCACAGAATTCCGTGGGGTTTCCATGCAAAATTTTATCAACAGAAATGTTGCATAAAAGTTAAATAATTTGCGTGAAACTTTGTTTAACCCAACTACCTTAATAACGCTTATAGTTTGTATGGGCCGAGTTTGCAGGGGGCCGACTTTGAAATGGGCCGAGTTGACCAGATTCCAATGGATTTAGCTTAAGTGGAGCCGAAAATCAGCTCAAGGTCAGGGCTGATTTATGGCTCAAGATCTTGATCCATTTGTGAAACGGCCCCAGTCACGCATAAAAACCGGATACAGAACTGAGTCTGGCTACTACAGCACGTACCTTGATTACGCCTCTTGTTTCCCATGCGATTCATGTTTATTTTTTTCTGTTAGGTTTTCTTTATTAAATTAAAAAGACGATACACAACCAGAATACCAAACTATGCTGTTAAACTGAAATTTTCTTTGTTAAACCCACGCTTTGCAGAGCACCTGGCAAAAAGATTTCCTTCCGGGCACGTGATAGGTTCCCCGACAAGATATATCTCGATGCAAAGGTTCCACCAATAACATCAAACCAGCAGAGGTACTTTTTAATTTCAATGGTTTTATATTTTTCATTTATGCTAACCAACAGAAAATAGCAGTTTTGCCATACATCATTTAAATCTGATCATTGTTGGTAAATCATTATCTCATGCAAATTATAAATTAATTCAATTATTTGGCGCCTTATTTAAATGATAATGTTTAAATGCAAAAACTTTTATACATTAAGTATAAGTATATGAAAGACCTAAACATGTAAAACACACTATTTTCATATTTGTGTGAGAAATTGGTTTACAAGAAAACAACATATCTCAGTATTGTGATCAAGTCACCACTTTACCTATTATTCCTAATTTCCTACCATAAAGTATTCAAAAGATACATGCATGATATATGATACATTAAACACAACTTATGTAAATTAAGCATGCACTATATTTATATTTTTATAAAATTAGGACTTGTACAAGTCAATAGTTGTACAACCTTTTTTTACATCAATATAAGCACATTATGTGAAATAAAAGTAAGGCTAAATTTATCTTTCTAAAGCAATTTGTTAATTTAAATGGATTAATTATTGATCCTTTTGAAAGATTATACTTCATGAAAACATTTATCCCAAACCTTTAAAGTTATTTACATCAGCTCTTAAGTTTAAATATGAACAACCATTAACTAACAATATCCATTCAAGCATGTTTTATGGTAGTTGCTTGTTTTGGTTGTCAGTTTTCAGTAAATAACCTTCACCAACTGTATGTACTAGTTTCCTCTGGCTTTCCAAATACCCATCATAACATAATCAATGAGGTACTTAGTGTAATGCATACATAAATTTTTTAATTTTTTTGGGTGTGTGTTGGATTTTTTATTTGTATCACACATTCACTCGCTCATTCATTCAATTTTGTTATGTGTTTGGGGTGTGTAAAGTGTAGGATGGTATATTTTTTTTGTTTTGGGACAACAGAGCTTACAATTGTTTTTGGAAGATTCAGGTGGCCCTGAGAAGGGCCTTTTTTGGTGGGAGCAGTCCTGATAAGGACTTGTGCAGGCTAATCTGCTAACTTGGGCTGGCTCTGTTGACTGGACTGGCTGAGAGGTCTCGCTTGTTCTTGCTGAGTGGAAGTTGGCACTTGTGATGGTGCTGGTTGAAGTTGTGAAAGTGAAAATGGTTGTTGTGTGTCGATTTGCTGTTATTGCAGTACGGATGGAATACTCCAGAAAATAATTGATAATCCAGAGGTGTTGTGCTGACTTTTCTTCAACTTGGATGGAGGCGATCGATGGTGGGTTAAAAGTCTTTGTAGTCCTCAATGCAAACATCAGTTGTCTGGAAGGTGCTGGCTGCTGGTCATCCACAACAACAAAGGATGCCACCTGTGATGATGATGGTGACCTCTGTGGTTGGAGTTCACAATCAATGTTGGAGGTTGTGCTGCTGCTACTTTGCATGGCTGAACAGCTTGTGTTGAAACTTGCTGAATATCTGGAATTGTGAGGATGTATTCACGTCCGTCTGTGGCCTGTGTTGCTTCTGGAACTTGGAAAGTTGTATTGAGCCTCTTGAGTTGTTGTGACCTGTCTCTTCTGATCTTCGGCCTTATACTGTATTCCACTAAGAAGTTTCACTGTCTTATTCCTCCAGGTGCTCGATATCTGAGTAGAGATAGTTACAGGAGGGACTGTCACGGATTTGGAGTAGAATCCTGTCATGCACCCAAGAAACTCTAAATCATCACCTTCATCTGCTTAAATGGATCTAGAACTGGATCTTCAGCAGTGGTAGTGGTGACAGCAGCTGGTCGGTGTGAAGGGCTTGTGGTCAATGGTTGATGAGTGACATCTGATGCCATGCTGATTTCCATTTTAGATTCAGTCTCTCGCAATCATGAAGTGTCTGGTATTGAAGCTGTAGCTGTGGCCCCAGAGGGTCTCAATGGTGACTTAACACACAAAAGATTTAGACAGTCCCTTCCTTCTGATATGGCCTCGTAAAAAGCTGAATCTCTCTTGTAGCCAAGTTTCCCTTTCAGTGCTCTTCACTGCAGCTTGTCTTGACTTTTTGTGGGTTAGCTTGCTATATCTGGTATGTTGAGTCTCAAACCACTTCTTGACAGTGTAGATGTTGTGCATAAACTTAAGATGGGTAAAATCTTATGATTTCTTTGCTCAAACTTAGGATCCTAAGCTTAGGCAAAAATCTTAAGATTTCTGCCCAAACTTAAGATTAGGCAGCCAAAACTTAAGATGTTGCCTTTGACTGTGATTGGCCTCTTATTGGTGGTCTATTGTTGGCTAATTGGTTGATTATTATGATTGATCAATGGTTGTGTGAAGAGGGTCTATGTTTCTTGTTATAATTGCAATTAGTGCATAGCAGACGCCCTTTGTTATTTGAAACAAAGAGTGGTATATAATATTGCAAATTTAATAAGTAAATTAAATTTTTATAAGTTAATACCCTATCCAATGGACAATTGCTTTTACCGGTCGGCGCGACCGGTCTCGCCAAACGCCAGAAAAAGACGTCCTGTATATAATACCGGCAGGACCGGTCAGTAGTGTGCATTCGCTAGGTGGCGCATCATACTTGCTTCCTGTTTGTCAGAGTGACGTCAGTTCATCTTTTTCGTTGTCTAAACAGGTTTAGACCCCTAGTAAGCTGGTAGCGGGGTCGGTTGGGTGGGCCTTGCCTGTCCATTGGATAGGGTATTAACTTATAAAAATTTAATTTACTTATTAAATTTGCAATTTTATTGCGTTAATACATCCTATCCAATGGACAATTGCTGAATAACTACTGCTTGGAAGGCGGGTAAGCTACTAGGGACTCAAATGAACTCATAATAAAAATTTTAACCTGAGAAGGCTCCTTTTGACCTAGGGTCAGAGAACCCCGAGAGGTCAAGGTCGGTTACCAGTTAACCGGTTACCCAGAAGACTACCGACATTGCCCCCCCCCCCTTTTTTTCTTTACTCAGAAAAACTCTGAGAAAGGGGAGAGAGGAAGAGGCTGAGTTCAGTCCCATAAGACTTAAACTTCCCTAGAGAAGTAAGTCAAATTTACACATCTCATTTGGGGCTTGGTGGTGCCCCTGTTGGGCAGCCACAACTGGTCCCAAATGGCCAAGCTCCGAGTCACCCCTGCTCTCAGGAGACCTTTGATTGGAAGGTCTTAAGAGCCAGTAAGGGCCCTGACATCATGGGCTGTAACCTGATGCAGAGTGAGGGCCTCCTGGTCAGAGAGCTCATAGCATAGGATCACTGTTTGATCCATGGGGAGATGGGGGCAGGTGAGATGTCTTTGTCGAAAACCTTGCTTGAAGGAGACAAAGAACAACTCCTTATTGCCTAAGATCTGTAGTCCTGTCCAAGTAGTAGCACAGGGCTCTAACTGGACATAAGGACCTGTCACCCTTGAGTGACTTATCCAGAGATGGGGCCAGGGCTGGTATGATCACTGGAGCCACACTATCTGGACCCTCCTTAGCCAGCTGATTCTTGGATAGAAAGCTGGGTGAGAGGCACAAGGACACCTTAGACCAGTCTGACTGGTGTCTCATGTTCTTATGTAACCAAACATGGATCTCACTCCTGCATTTACCAGAACCTAAGGGCAGCAAGGAAACAGTCTTGAAGGTCAGATGTTTCAAGGAGGCCTCTTTAGGGGTTCAGAGGGAGCCTGGTGTAGTACCAGAGAAAGGTTCCAGGAGGGGATGCCCCTCCTGCCCTTGGGTCTGTCCCTATGGAACTGTCCAGGAGACGAGTGAGATTCTCATCCTTGCTGACATTAATGGTGCAATTGCCCAGTTGTCAGCAATGGCCGATTTGTAGCCCTCAATAGTGCCTGGTTGCAACTTCTTGTCCTGAAACAAGTGCAGGAGGAAGTCAGCAATGGCTTTCAGAGGTGGTGCCCTGAAGTCCACCTGATTACTGCGGTACCACTTTGTAAGAAATGGTCCACTTTGCCTCATAGACAGATCTGGTTGATCCTCTTGAGGAGTCTTAATTTGTGCTGCCACTGCCTCAGCGAAGCCCTGCTCCTTGATTGCTGAGGCTCTAGGAGCCCAGCATGAAGATTCAGATTTGACAGGTTCCTGTGAAGAACCTGGTTGAATGGCTGGGACACCCGGTTGCGTATGTTGGGCAGACACAGTGGGATCTGACTGGACATTGCCACTAGATCCCAGGACTAGGGCATGTTGGGCCACCCTGGGGCAATCAGGATTATCCTGTTGCAAGGGTAGTCCTGCAACTTTTCCACCACTTTCCCAAGATGGCTGCAGGTGGAAAGGCGTATGGGTCCAGGTCCTCCCAGGAAAGGCAGAGTGTGTGCACTGCCCATGCCTGGGGGTCTAGGAACGGTGACACAAACTGTGGGAGTTTGTTGTAGAACGTTTGTTGTAGAAATAGGTCCACTTGATGCTGATGCCACCAGGAGCATATAGCTTGGGACACTTCTGGACAAAGTGACCACTCTATTGAATGGTCTGGCCAAGCTTGGATAGCTTGTCTGCTATCACGTTCAGCCGGCCAGGGATATGACATGCCCTGAGGGTTACTTGCTGCCTGGTACACCAGGACAGGATTCTCCACAGTAGGGCACACAGAGAGCCCGACTTCATCCCCCCTTTTTGTTGATATAGGCAACCACGGTTGTGTTGTCTGTAGCTATCAGTACCGTCTTGTTGCAGTAGTGTGTTCGAAACTCTACTGGAGCTAGAAAGACTGCTTTAGCTCTAGATGGTTTATGTGCAAATTGCTTTCTGGAAGGGACCAAGTTCCCCTTGCAGTGTGCTCGTCTAAGTGAGAGCCCCACCCTCCTTTTGATGCATCTGTAAATATTTGCAGAGCATGTTTAGAGGGTGTAATGGTTGACCTAGCAGCACATTGCTTTCCTCCAGCCACCATCTTAGATGGAAATGGAGCTATCTGGGGACCGGGATCACCTTTTCTAGTGAGTCTGGGACCCTCCAGTTGTTTTCCAAGTGCCACTGTATGGGCCTCATGTGACATTGCCCTAGGTGGACTTGCTTTCCTGTAACTGTGAGTAGACCTATGAGGGACATGAACAGCCGGACCGGGCGTACCGGACCGGACAGTATTGACTGGATCTTGTCTGTCAAAACCTGACAAAGCTCTGGTGTGGGTTTGACCTTGCCCTCTTTCAGGTTGAACTGGTAACCTACGAAGTTGTAAACCTGTTGGGGGCCAGTTCTGACTTTTCACCAGCCACCCTAGTTCTTGACAAAGGGTTACTAAGGTCTGTGTATGCTGGAGACAAGTGTCGTGGGTAGAGGCTCTCACCAGTCAGTCGTCTAGGTATTGGTGGATCCTTATACCCCTCTGAAGTGCCATGAGTTTGACCTCTTGGCCACCACTGTGAACTCCATGGGAATTGGAATATGGAGGAATGCGTCTTTGAAGTCTATGGATGTGACCCACTCCCCTGCCTGTAGGGAGGTTCTTATTGCCTCTGGGGTCTACATTTGAACAACTCTGAGTTAAAAAAGGTGTTCAAGGTGCTCAGGACCAGGACAAGTCTCCACCGGTTGTTGGGCTCGGGTACCAAAAATAGCCGGTTGCCCTGTGAGTTTTGATTTTCTACCGGTTGTACTGTATTCTTGTTCACCAGCTGATACAGTGCTTCTAAATGGAAGGACTGCTTGGCTGGGTTGTGGTAGTTGCTTATTACAGTTGGTGACCTTGTCAAGTTGGGTCTGAACCGGAAGGGGAGGGTGTAGCCCTCCCTCAGTGTGGTGACTACTTTTGGACTCAAACCCAGAACTTCCCACTTCTCCCAGCACCGGTTATAAGTGAAGCAATGCACTGTAACCGGTTCCTGGTGGTTCCCCAGTTCTGTATAAACTCATTGGAGTTGGCCGAACTGGGTGAATTGAACCATTTCTTTGTAGGGGTAGGTTCATATGAAAACTGCCTTTCTTCCTACCCAGTGGAGGATTCAGCAGCTTCTGCAACCAACAGTCTCTGTAACCGGCCAAACCGGTAGGTGCCATCTCTCTGTAACCAAAGTTTCTGGGAGAAGGCCCTGTAACCAAAGAATTGGGACATCACATTTCTGTAGTCTTAATTAATCCCTTGGTAGATCTCCCAGTCCAGTAGACTGGTGTTCCAGGTTCAGTCTGGTTACTTCACCATTATCTCTCAGATTCTTTTGAAGCAACTGTCCCTGAAGGTTTGCAAGCCGGCACCTGGTGGGTAGGTTCTGTAACCAGTCGGTTAAGGGAATTTCTTCCCATCCAACTAACTTGTCACCAGCAAATTTCTATAGCAGGTAAACCTCTTTAACTGGTGAACCTGTTGTCAGCACTGGATTTGAAGCTGGTTTCTTGTCAGTAAGCATGGGAACAGTAGTTTCTCTGTAACCAGCACCACACTCGGGAACCGGCAGCACTCCGGAACTGGTAATTCTCTGTAACTGGTGAACCTGCTGTCAGCACTGGATTTGAAGCTGGTTTCTTGCCAGTAAGAATGGGAACAGCAGATTCCTCTGTAACCAGCAGCACTGCTGGACCGGCAGCACTCAGGCACCGGCAACCCTGCGGCACCGGTACACTCCAGAACCGGCAACACTCGGGAGCCGGTAATTCTCTGAACCAGTAGCCCTGCTGTGTGTCACCAGCAACTCTGTGTAACTGGTAATCCTATTTAACCGGTAGCCCTTGCTGGATTTCTGTGACCACAACCAGCAGTCTGAGCAGAACTGGTGCCGGTATCCCTCATCACTGGCTGGCTAGTGACCCTACCGGTAGCCTGAACAGGACTGGTACCGGTCCAAAATTCTGCACTAGGGAGATAAGGGTCAATGGTCACTGCGACTTCTGGTAGGTGAACCCTCTGAGCAGCCGCACCGGTGGTCTGAACAAGACTGGAACCGGTACCCCCCACAGTCACACCAGTGGAAAGGCCTCTGGTGGAGGTTCCAGTATCAAACGGCTGATCACTGGAAACCACTGAGGAGGGGGTCCTTGACAGCTTCACAGGAACATGACTGGAACCAGTACCCCCCAACAGTCCCACCAGTGGAAAGGCCTCTGGTGGAGGTTCCAGGGTCAAGCAGGACTGATCACTGGCAGCCACTGAAGGGGTTTCTTCACAGGAACAGCACCCACCGGTAGTCTGTACAGACCGGAACCGGTACCACAAACAGTCACACCAGTGGAAAGGCCTCTGGTGGAGGTTCCAGGATCAAGCAGGACTGATCACTGGCAGCCACTGAAGGGGTTTCTTCACAGGAACAGCACCCACCGGTAGTCTGTACAGACTGGAACCGGTAAAACTCATCACTAGTGCTCCCCACCGGTAGTCTGACCAGAACTGGTACCGGTAAAACTCATCACTTCTTGTCAGCTGGACCAGTCACGCCTGGGGATTTGCTTGCCGGTAGTTGTGTTGAGATCTGTGAAGTCACATGACCGGCACCGGCAAAAATTTGCAGTGTTCAATGACCACTTGTCATCTAATTCTTC
This sequence comes from Sabellastarte sp. h YS-2021, assembly GCA_964017235.1. NCBI lineage: Eukaryota > Metazoa > Annelida > Polychaeta > Sabellida > Sabellidae > Sabellastarte > Sabellastarte sp. h YS-2021. Next base: position 87,185,107 of record OZ024934.1, read on the forward strand.
AGGCCAACAGACGAGATGCTGGATTTCTTCTTGCCAGTTAAAAAGTGTGTGTACAGTAATAATTATTCGTCTTTTCTTCTAAAACTTCTGTTGAAAACACGATTCCTCCATTGTAAATGCGTATCACGTGACCTCCATTGTTGAATGCGTATCACGTGACCAGGTCCGTGTCACGTGACAAGCATAAGCTGGAAGTGATGACGTCAGACGATGCATTCTTCTTTCCTTCTAAATTCTTCTCGTCGACATACACTCAGTGTTTCTCGACAACGAAGAAATAAATGGAGGTTACGTCGTGGAGATACAACCTTCTGTGTAGAAGAAGGAATGCTGCAGGGACGACACACGAGCTCTCACCCACGACTTCGTCTCGACGACAAGTACCGCACACAGAAATTCTTCAAAACTGGTTATAAAGTGCTGGATAATGCCTCGTTTTAGTCCTGGAGAGGCACTGATATGTATGAACACAATAAATATATTTAAATTCGTAGAATAAGCCGCGTTTCCTTCAAAACTTGGAGATCACTTCAAAACACGTCTGCACACTACGCGCCAAACGAAAAAGATGAACTGATGTCACTCTGACAAACAGGAAGCAAGTATGATGCGCCACCTAGCGAATGCACACTACTGACCGGTCCTGCCCGTATTATATACAGGACGTCTTTTTCTGGCGATTGGCGGGACCGGTCGCGCCGACCGGTAAAAGCAATTGTCCATTGGATAGGATGTATTAACGCAATAAAATCATTTATTCATCACTTTATTTGTCATTGTTCTTTTTATGTTCAAATCACAGCAAAATCAGTCAACATGACACTTACAGAACAGTAAAATTGAAAACTATTAATCAGAGATTTACACCACAGCAGCTTATAAATGAGAAAAAGTAATTGACACAAGCCAATTAAGATTGAATGAACACACTTAATAGTAAAATTAATGTTCCATTGACAGCTTTAAATATTATACACATATTACAATTGAGTTATACAGATTAAAATTTGAGTCATACAGATTAAAATTTGAGTTATACAGATAAAAATTGGCTATACAGTTTAAAATATTATGTACAGACTTATTTTGTAAATTCCTTGTCACAAATCCAGTTGTGTGGAGCCCTACTGGTAATACATGCTATGTGGCATTTCAAAAAAAAATATATATATATATAAATAATAAAAATATATAAATAATAATAAAACCAGACTTTATAAAATCAAGTACAGGATTTTGTCTTTGATGTTGATTTGTTTCACTTTGTTATTGGGATGTCTTCTTTTTGTCACACTCATACCAAGGAGAATAAATCAACATGAATTGACTGCTAAGACAATAGACACTAATCCTATTAAAAACCATCCCAATAACAGATAAACATCAATGAGACACTAAGACAATAGGTTCAAATCCTCCTAGAAACCATTCCAATAATAAACAAACAAATCAACATCAATAGAATACTTAGACACCAAAATTTTGTTGTTACGAACATCCATGATTTCTTGAACTGTGATGTATTTCTGTGAATCTTGGGAGCTTTTATACACAAATAAGAGTCAACAATTGTAATCAGGGACTAAAGTTTGTTCATGGATATAATGCGCAACTGTAATTGAATATTTATTGCTATTACTGCTAAAACTTTACCCTTTTGCCTCAATCAGCTCCGGGGTCTAAAGTGCAATTAGAATTTGCAACAGGGTAATTATCTAACAACAATAAAACAAATACACAATTGTTATTTAATATAGAGGATTTCACCTTAAGTTTGTGCAGCAAAATCTTGAGATTTTTTGCACAATCTTAAGATTTTTGCCTAAACTTAGGATCCTTAGTTTGAGCAAGCAAATCTTAAGATTTTACCGATCTTAAGTTTAGGCCTAACATAGACAGATATATTTCTGGAAGCTGCTGCTCTTTCCTAGAAACCCTCCTTCCTCTTTTTGCCTTTGAATTTCATGTGAGTCTAGTCGTATAGTTTTGCATTCTGCTTGACAAACTTGACAATGGCCTCTTTGTCAGAATCATTTAGGAAAACAGACTTCATTTGCCCCTTTTCTGCCTGGATTGAGTTGATTCTATATCAGTGGTTGTGTCTGTTCTAGCTCTTTCTCAGTCCTTGCCTCCTCAGTCTCCTCTCGTTCCGTCTCCTCTGCATGTCCTCTCTGTCTGCAACCTTTCCAACCTCTCTCTCTCCCTTTCCTCATGCTCCTGTCGCTCTCTCTTCTCTCTCCTCACTCTCTTTTCTTCTTCTCTCATTATCTTCTGCTGTGTCCTCTAACTCAAGCTGTTGTTGAGTATCGGTAGATATTTCAATCTTTCTCCTTCTGCCCCTTGGCATGCTGTCAAATTATATTTATAATCACAGCCTGTTCAAAAAACAAAAACTTAAACTAAGTGAAACCTCAGAGAACAAGTTTCAATCCCAGCCAGTCCAGCCTATCTCAAAACTTAAGCTAATATGACAAAAAAACACAAATACTAAAAGTAGATGCTGCACACAAAAGAATGAAGTGTGTGTGCCGACTTATCCTTTTATAGCCACAGATATTGAAACAGACTAGCCGTAAGATGACAAAATAACAGGCCTGTCAGTTATTGTTTACGCTTGTGTGTTTCACTTTAGGTCTTGTCGAATAAAAAAGTTGCCTACTCTATAGGACTCAAATCTTAAAAGTTCTCGACTGGCCTGAAAAAGTTAATTACAGGTGTGTTGGGAACATTAAATGACATGTCGGCTAAAGTAACCGACAGTACGGTATGTTTTTCCTGCACAGTCTGTTTCCTTTCAATACATTGGGTTTGTCATTACGCACAGTCTGGAATACCATATTTGGGACAAGCAGGATGCACGATACAGACAGGCCTGTTGAAATATCTAATAAAGCAGAAAGTGTAACTGACAAGCCTTTAACTTAACTGACATGCCTGTTAAATTGCTAGGTGGATGTACTTAGGGTACGTTACAAAAGTCAGAAACAGTCATAGAAATATCAAACATGTTTGATATTTCACCGACACTTCACGGCAAGCCTGGAAACTACAACCAACTTTTACAGACTATGTAAAAATTGGTCCCGACTCCGAAAAAAAGACATATTTACTGACTTGTTGGCTCCAGTGGAACACTTGCATTAGATCTAAGGTCATCTCATCTAAGTATATTATGGGTCTTGTTCTTTCTTGGGTCCCCTTTCCATATCCCAATTATGAGCATTTTTTTTCTTTTTTGGGGGGACTTGGGCTGCTTTATTTCTTGTGTGTTATAATCTGCAGTTTGCTTAATTTCAGTGCTATAAAATCCAATAAATATATATTTGCCAGTTAAACACATCAAAATACTTGTAAAAGTAGCCCGCATTTAAGCCCCATTTCCATATACGTGTGATCCGGCATGCGGCATACGGCATGCGGTATGCGGCTATTTTAACTTTGCAATAAAAATATAAGAGGTGTTTCTATATATGCGTGTACGGTATGCAGAAACGGTACTTATACTTCATGAAGAACCCATCAGGCTTCTAGTACTTTGAATAGCCGTATGCCGCATGGAAAAATCAATAAACTGACGTCATAATGATGAGTTTTTCTTCCTAGTTTCCCCCCCTTTCTGCTGAACACTCGAGCCTACCTTGATATTGAATAATTTGTAACTCTGATTACAGAGAACATACTTCACCACTTTTTAAGAGATGTAAGTTACTAAAATTTAGTGATTTAGTAAATATAAATATTTTAATAGTGATGTTCAAAGTGTATAATAATTTATTACCTGAAAATATTCAAATACTCTTTTTAAAGAATGTGAATTGTCATTATATAACTAGATCACATGGTAAATTTATTTTCCAATATTCTAGAACAAATTTAAAATCTAAAAGTGTTTCTGTCATTGGTGTCAAGCTTTGGAATAGACTCAGCAATGAGAAAACAAATATAACTTGTTTAAAAAAGTTTAAATATGAGGTTAAAAAGAGTATGTATGATATGTATGTTTGAAATAATGTTATTTATAATTGCTTTAATTTGTAATATCTATATCTGACATTGCAATTTCAAAATTGTATTTATTTAATAAATATATAGCCTTGTATAATTATAAGCTAAATTAAATATAGTTATCAAATAGGTAACCGGAGACAGGGGTGGCACTCATTAAAAGCCAGTAGCTTCTGCCAACTCCTTTTCCCAAATTTATATAATTCATATGTATTTTGAAGATGTCTGTTGCTTTCATATTACTTTATTTTTTGGAAATGTTGTGTTCATATAACTATATTCTACAATTGTGTATGATTATACACTTGAGGACTGAAACAACTGGAAAAAGCTTGAACCTTGCCAGTTATCTCTGTACATATGGAAACACTATAACCGGATGCCGGATCCGCATGCCGGATCCGCATACCGGATGCCAGGTGCCGGATCTGCACATATGGAAAAGGAGCTTTAGTCTGTTCTCTTTAATAACGAAAGTCGGTTCGAAAAACGTGTTGCGCATGCGTACTAGATCAAAATTCCATCATGGCGAAATGATGCTTTCGTTGCTAACGAAAATAAATATTTGAGATAACCTTTTATCACATTCATATTGTACAATTATCTGAATTTTGTTGCTCTTAATTTGGATACTTAGTTTGTGACGACTGTTTTCTGTAATTTTACAGACTATACTGTAATCAGTGTATGTGTCTTAAACCATTTCGTGATGTGCTGAAGTAATGTTGACAAATGTTGAATTGTCAACTTGACAGTCAAACTGTGAATGACCCCTAAGATGTGTTTTCGGGTATCTTTAGAAGTCGAAGTTGGTGTTTTACGTCCCGTTCAACAGTCAAGGCCATATTGGGACAGGCCATCTAATATGTTAGATTGGTCACCTAAGAGCTAAAGTAGGAACTTCACCTGACCCTTTTTTCTTCATCCGTATCCTAGACCGAGTTTCTGTCCCGTCGCGTACGTATTGCTGTTGATATTTCTGATGGTACTGTGTCCATCAGTATATCAATAGGAATTGGCGACGGGACAGAAACTCGGTCTATCCGTGTCCATTATTGCCCGTATCCGTGATACCCTAGATCTTTTGGTATAAAACAGTGTACTAGGAATTTTTCCTTCCTGATCACGGACACGGATGAGTTCGCTGTTTTATACCAAATGATCTAGGGTATCACAGATACGGGCAATACTGCCTTGCTACCAATTATCGCCGGATACCAATTATCGCCACCAGAGAATAAAACATTCATATTTCAGTAATGGTCATATATTTTGAAAACTTTTTGTTGTGTATTTGTTCCATTCACTTTGGAAATAGTTTTACCTTGTCTGCTAGACTTGGGATGCTACTTTGGTGAAGTTACATCTACTTTAATTCTGTCTGGCGATAATTGGTACCCGGCGATAATTGGTAGCAAGGCAGTAGAACTGAAAGGGATATTTGCATTATTCGTTCTCCGCTCTGCATTTTCCGTATTCGACTTTCATCATGAGCAAACAAATATTCGGTATATGTATAATAATTGGGCATCAAAACGCAAAATAGTACAATTATGTATGATTTTTGTCCAATAACATAATAAATCATTAAAATTAAGGAAAATATACCTCGTTTACTTAAGTTTTTATGACAACTTTCATGCGGTTGTACCAACAACCGCATTTGGGTATTTCGGCAAAATAAATGGACAGTGCTAAAACACACCAAACGAATATTCAAAAATTTCCGAATTCCGGGATGCGGATATTCGACCACGATTTTTGCCTTCTCTTTCAGCTCTAACGGGCAATAAGGGACACGGATATGGGTGAAGAAAAAAGGACAGGTGAAGTTCCCAGCTTATTTGGGCTTTTTCTGGATATCAGGACAACTCGCCCCATATTTTTTAAAGACATCTCACCCCATGTGAAATTTCACCCCTTATTGTACAAGTTTGGTACCATTGTCATCAGTAAGCATAACCTGTTTTCATTCAAGGTATATTAAAATCACAATTTGCACTTTTACACTTATTAACATTTAAACCTTCCCTAAAGCCTAAACTATAGCAAAGTAGATCAAAGGACTCCTAAATTAAAAAGGATTGTACACAAGTTGTATAGTTTATGCTGCTTCAAAAGAAGAATCCTTCTCTGTTGTCAAATCAATTAACTGGTGGTCTGAAGTCCATTTTAAGGTGATTGCATATTAGTCAGTTTTCTTGAGCACTCATGTCACATTGTTAGCATAATTTATCTGAGTTGTGGGACATAGGAAGCTCAACAGTAAATGTTTCACTTTGTGGGGTTAATTCAGCAGTGGCGAAATAGGGGCAAAACAACTACTGAAAGTATGTGGGAACTCAATTGCCCTTCTTTCAAGAGGGGCCAAGAAGACCACACCTTAGCAGATGCTTGTGACACCACTTCAGAAGGAATGCCAGTCAGAAGAGTCCAGGGTGATTTATCATGGAACAATGAAAATAACACTTTTAACACTTTTCATTGTTTATTTTATTTCAAGCTACAGGCTTTTGATTATGCACATGTATATGTATGTCTTCAGCATTAATATGTTGCTTTTGGAATAAATTTTGGTTTATTTGAGCTTATTTCAACAAATAATTATGGGGTGAGTTGTTTTATGGGGTGAATTGTGACATGGGGTGACTTGTCTTTTAAAATCTGGGGTGAGTTTGCATACAGGGTGAGATGTCTTGAAAGCCTTTTTTTGTTGCTCCATAATTGTTATTTCCCACCTTTGCCACTTGTGGGAGTCAAATTTTGTGTATCTTTAAGTCGAGCAATAATGGTCATAGTGCTGAAATTCTTCACTCTGAGGGCTTTTTTTATATTTGGTCTAGGGGAGCAAATGCGTACCGAGTCGTTCTGAAGTTCAGAACTATAATGGTCAGTGTATCATGGTACAAACCTCATCTTGGCACAAACCGGGAGATAAAATTTAACAATAGGGAGCAATTTTACTTTACCAGTACGAGATCCATCATATTGGATACGAAGTGGCTGGAGTACGGTAAATCACTGCAATCGAGTAGAAATTCTACAGTACGCTAACCAGTCGACTTTTCGTCTGCAAACGTGATTAATGTAATTAACCGATGAAAACAATTGTTACTGAAACCTCACTCGAGACAAAGTGCTGGAGTGCGGCAATCCTGTAGGCCCCCCCCCCCCCCCCCCCCAACCTCCATAAATAGTATGTATAGCTGATGAATGGGTTTTCGATATATTCACATTTTCGATCATTTAAAATATAAGCTCTCGGCCTTGTTTTTGGATGGCATTTTCACAATGTTTTAGAATGAATTTGCAGTCACATTGAACCAGCGAATTTGAGGATTTATTATTGTTGTTTTATGTCTGATAATATTGGTTGCGTTGGTTGTGATATTCAGCATTGTCCATTTACATTGTCATATTGAAAACCCGTCCATCGTGGATATGTATATTTCAATTGAATGAAAGGGTCAAATCTTCTAAAAATATATATAATATCAATCATTATCCAAGTCTTGTTCTGGTAAAATAAAAACTTGCCAATTATTTATATAACATTCCAGGTTTTTGGTATGAAAATTGTGCCAAATTTCAGCATTGATTTGAAGAAAAATTATAGTGGATGATCATAAAGTTGATCACTTAAGGGAGACTTATAAAGAGTGATTGTTCTCACTTAATGAAATTAAAAGCAACCTTAAAATGTTAAGGTACCTTGAAAAATATGACTTCATAAAGCAAATAAACCTAACAAAATGCTGCAATATTTCTAAGATTGTTTTTCAACAGAAAGTTCAAACCTGGGTTTGAAAATGCAGAAAAAAATCTTTCATTTGTAGGATTGATCATTAAGTTGATCACCTAGTATCATCACTTTCATTGGGATCAATTAGATGAAAAATTTGTTACAAGATGATCAATTATATCTATCGAACCAAAAATTGTATATAGAGTTTATATAAGTTGTATTATAATAAACCAGATGGTTTATTATCTCCCGCTGGGCTTTAGCTCGGGAGGGAGATTATGAAATGATGCCTGTGTGTGTGCATTAGTGTGTCACCCAGATTTCTCCAAAACTACTACAGCTACAGATTTTTTTGTAAATTAATTGTCCCAATGAACTTTCACGCCCTTAGATAAGTGAGTAATAGCAATTTTAGCTGCTTTGAGTAAAGTACTCAACTGAAAAACTGTTGCAGTTACAGCTTTTTCTTCAAATATGTTGTTCAACTACTTTGTCTTTAGCTATAAGATGGTACATAGCTTGGGGTCCCATTGCATGCCATAAGTAAGTAATAGCTATTTTCATATTTGTAGCAAAATAATGACATAAGTAAATGTCAAATATCTTCAAAAGTATTAAAGTTAGGGAATTCTTTTCAAATGTGTTATTCATCTAGTTTTTGATAAGCTATCACATAGTAAAGTTTTGGACCTGTTGCACATTACATAGCTGAGTAATAGCTACTTCGAAATTCTGACAGTTGAGTAAATCCATTGTAACTCCAAACCTATTGCAGTTAGAGTATTTTCCTAAAATATGTTGTTCAGCTACTTTGTCCTTAACTTTAAGATGGCATATAGTTTGTGGTTCCATTGCATGCCATAAGTGAGTAATAGCTATTTTCTTATTTGTAGCAAAATAATGACGTCTATCTTTTTATTTATCTCGGAAACGGAGCAAGATAGAGCGATTTTGACAAAATTTTTGACCCATAGGGTATTTGTAGACTCTACTGGCGACTTTTCCCAAAAATCGTTTTCCCGCCACTTTTGGCGGCCATCTTGAATTTCTGCATAAAATGCAAAAACACGTTTATTTCGGAAACGCAGCAAAAAAGAGCTATTACGACCAAATTTTTGACTCACGGTTTCTGCAGTGTACTGGCGACTTTTCCCAAAAATCGTTTTCCTGCAACTTTTGCCGGCCATCTTGAATTTCTGTGTAAAACAAAAAAAACACGTTTATCTTAGAAACGGAGTGAGATAGAGTGATTTCAATGAAATTTTTGACCCACAGGGTATCTGCAGAGTCTACTGGTGACTCTTTGCAAACAACTTTTTCCCGCCACATTTGGTGGCCATCTTGAATTTCTGCGTAAAATGTAAAAACGCGTTTATCTCGATAACGGAGCGAGATAGAGCGATTTCGACAAAATGTTTGACCCGCAAGATATCTGCAGAGTCTACTGGCGACTTTTCCCCAAACTCGTGCCCGCCACATTTGGCGGCCATCTTGAATTTCTGCGTAAAATGCAAAGACGCGTTTATCTCGGAAGTGGTGTGAGATAGTGATTTCGACACAGTCAGCTGCAACTTCTTGCCAAAAATTGTTTTCCCACCATTTTTGCAGTTTTGACGGCCATATTGAATTTCTGCATAAAAATGCAAAAACTTATTATCTTGGAAACTGTGAGTAATTTTAGTGATAAATAAGTCATTCACCTACTTTTGCATGATCTGCCACATGCTAAAGTTGCAGATCTATAGCTCTTTACATAGCTGAGTCATAGCTACTAAAATGAGTAAATGTCTTTTATCTGTAAAAATATTGCAAATACACAGTTTCCTCTAAATAAGTCATTTACCTACTTTTGGGTGATCTACCTCATACTGAAGTTGCAGAACTGTAGCTCTTTGGATAATTGAGTAATAGCTACTAAAATGAGTAGATGTCTTTTATCTGTGTAAGTATTACAGATAGGCAATTTCTTCTAAATTAGTCATTCACCTTCTTTTGGTTGATCTATGACATAGTGAAGTTGGAGATCTATAGCTCTTTGTATAGCACAGTCATAGCTACTAAAATGAGTAAATGTATTTTATCTCTAAAAGTATTACAGATACGCAATTTCTTGTAAATAACTAAAATAAGTCATTCACCAGATAGCAAGACGCTAGTGGGCCACCATTGGCTATGGGTGGCAAAATATAGCTTGTGGGCCACCACTGAGCCACTGGTGGCCCACTGACTGCATTTTTTTTCAAAATTTTAAAGCATTATAAACAACTTCAAAAGCAACCTCAAATACTGTTTTCTGACATATTATTTAACAATATTCAATGTTAAAAACATATTATTTCAAAATATAAATACATTGCGTGGCCCACAGTTGGCCCACCAACTACCAGAGTCAGTGGCTGTAGCTCATGTACCAGCCTACACCCACTGGTGTAAAATCCTGGGAAAAATTAGATAAAATGTGTGTTTTCTTTCACTTAACATAAGTTAATGTCATTTTTAACAAACTTATTCTGTATTCCTTCATTTTGCTCAGTCAGTCTTTTCTCCACTTTATTACTTTATATATTACTTGCTTATATATTTGCCACAGGTGGTCCATCAATGGTCCACCCACTACATAAGTAGTACATGACCCATGATGGGCAGCCAGTGGGCCACTGGTGGCACATATATATATATTTTTAGTGAAGGTTAAAGAAAGATATTTTCATTTTTTCCTTTTGATATTAATTTGTTTTTTGATGAAACCTAAAACTATCGCAGAATTTGTTTTTGTCTGACACATGCAACTATCATCTGTAAGAGCTATACTTAGTTGGTGGACCAATGGTGGTCCTCTGGTGGCTACACCTCAAGCTCTGCTGAACGGCATTTGTTTTGACAGATCTTGAAGAGAGGCTGTCTTGGCTTAAATTCATTTGTTTCAAGTGAATTACTTTCCAAAAGTAGCTGTTCTGAATTTTATTACATGAAAAAATTGTAAGATTTGCCACTGGTGGTCCATCAGTGGTCCACCTTCTGCCTGCATGGTACACATACTGTTGGCCCACCGGTGGCCCACAGACAGCAAAGTAATTGGATACTATGTATGTGTGTGTATATCACCGAGACACCAACATTTTTAAATAACAGATGTCACATCTCTGCCTTAATATATATTTCTTTTCTTCCCATTCTTGGGCCACAAATTTCTTCCAAGATTTACCACTGGCAGCCCACCCACTATATCAGTGGTATATAAGCTATGATCGATGGGCCACTGATGGGAATTTTCTAATTTCCACCCGGATTTTAGATCTAATCAATAAAATCATCTGATAATTACACAGAAAAGTTAACAGAAGTGAAAGTTTCCCCTGTAAACAAACCATAAAACATGTACAGGAGAAAAATATGATATTCAATCAAAACCCTATTAATTGGGGTTGAGGTGTAGCCACCACTGGACGACCCTTGGTCCACTGGCTGCAATATGTATGTGTCCGATAAAGTATAAAGTTTCTTAAGTTGAAAGGAATAATTACACTTGAAACATATTCCAATTAGTGGCTGAATTACCCTTGAAATATATTCCAATCAGTGGCCGAATTACCCATGCCAACGCTGGCCCAATGAAGGCTTGCCAACCAAAACTCAGGCTGCCAAGGTTGGGCCAACGGTGGGCCAATGGTGGCTTTTTATTCAAGATGGCGGCGAGCAATAATAGGGGATATTGAGACACTTAGTAGAAAATTATTTATTATGGTATGTCTAAAAATCATATTTCAGTGGGCCCACAATTTTTAACTAACTATTTAACAATTTTAGACATAAAAATAACATTCTCATTAGAAATTCACAGTAAGAAAAGTTGTTTCTGAACATTATAATTTTATTATTTGACTATGGAACATATCATCCTAAGATACTGTTCCACCATTGTTTATGTTTGGTCATGTGACTTATCAGGGATTCCCTTAACTAAAATCCACCCACAATCTGTCAATTATTTGCTTTCTGTTAAACAATGGCCACATAACTTCATGGTGCAATCTGATTGGCTGATGCTCTATTATAGTGGTAGTAAAATTTTACCAGTGGCTTGCCAATGTCAGACCAACACATCCACCGGCCAAAAAGCCAGTGGGCCACTGAGGGGCCACTAGTAAACCTTATTGTTGGCTGCCAACAGTGGACCACTGTCTATCAGCTGGTCACGCCACCAGAGAACCACCACTGTTGGCACTCAACAGTGGGCCACTGATGGGCCACTAGTAAACCTTATTGCTGGCTGCCAACAGTGGGCCACTGTCTATCAGCTGGTCACGCCACCAGAGAACCACCACTGTTGGCACTCAACAGTGGGCCACTGATGGGCCACTAGTAAACCTTATTGTTGGCTGCCAACAGTGGGCCACTGTCTATCAGCTGGTCACGCCACCAGAGAACCACCATTGATGGCACCCAACAGTGGGCCACTGGTGGACCACCAGTCAACCTTGTCGGCTACTGAAGGTGGGCCACTGGTGGGCCAATAGAAAAGCTTATCATTGGCTGCCGACAGTGGGCCACTGAAGGTCCATCAGAAAACCGTATTGTCGGCTACCAACGGTGGACCACTGCCTATCAGCCGGTCACGCCAACGGCTGGCCACCGCCTGCAGCCAACGTCGGACCGACAGCTATGCCACCAGTGGGCCAGCGGTGGCCCTACAGAGTCTTGCTATCTGGGTACGTACTCTTGGCTGATCTACCACATAGTAAAGTTTCAGAACTGTAGCTCTTTGCATAGCTGAGTCATGCCTGCTAAAATGAGTAAATGTCTTTTATCTCTAAAAGTGTTGCACATACTAGGCAATTCCTTCTAAATATGTCATTCACCTACTTTTGGGTGATCTACCACATAGTGAGGTTGCACATCCATAGCTCTTTGCATAGCAGAGTCATACCTGTTAAAATGAGTAAATGTCTTTTATCTGTAAAAGTATTGCAGATAGACAATTTCTTATAAATATGTCATTCACCTACTTTTGGGTGATCTGCCACATATTGAAGTTGCACAACTGTAGCTCTTTGCATAGCTGGGTAATAACTACTTAAATGAGTAAATACCTTTTATCTCAAAGTATTTCAGGCAATTTCTTCAGATAGGCAATTTGTAAATAAGTCTTTTATCTCTAAAAGTGTTACAGATAGGCAATTTCTTCTGAATAACTCATTCACCTTTTGGGTGATCTAGCTACCACATAGTGAAGTTGCACATCCATAGCTATTTGCATAGCTGAGTCATACCTGTTAAAATGAGTAAATGTCTTTTATCTGTAAAAGTATTGCAGATAGACAATTTCTTCTAAATAAGTTATTCACCTACTTTGGGGTGATCTGCCACATAGTGACATTGCAGAACTGCAGCTCTTTGGGTGGCAGAGTAATAGCCACTCAAATGAGTAGATGTGTTTTATCTCTAAAGTGTTACACATAGGCAATTTCTTCTAAATAAGTCCTTCACCTACTTTTGGATGATCTGCTACATAGTAAAGTTGCGGAACTGTACCTCTTTGCATTTTAGAGTAGTAGCTACTAAAATGACTAAATGCCTTTTATCTTTGAAAGTATTGCAGTCAAACATAAAAGTGCCTCTTGCTTATTGTCACGTCTACATATTCCTCCATCTCACAAGAAAATCTATATTCCACGATCTTTAGTATCTAATTTATACGGCGGGAGATAATTGCATGTGTCAGAATGCTTGTTTCTGTATTGAGGTAATATTTTAATGTTTATTTCAGAAAATATAAAAATATATCTGCTTGGAATACATTGGATGAGCATTTTTAGGCGGGTTGCGTGTAACTAACCCGCCTATTAGATTGATGTGTCCGACGTCCGTCTGTCCGTCCACATTTTTGTTTCCAGACTCTAACTCGAAAACAGTTTGTCTAATCGAATTCAAACTTGACAGGGAGATAGATCACCATCATAGCTAGGTTCCTTTCGATATTGGTGTAATCCTGTCCGTTTGTTTGTCTGTTTTTTGTCCGTCAAAATTTCCGTTTCCGGACTCTAACTTGAAAACGGTTTGTCCAATCGAATTCAAACTTGACAGGGAGATAGATCACCATCATAGCTACGTTCCTTTCAAAATTGGTGTAATTCTGTCCGTTCATTTGTCCGTTTTTTGTCCGTTTGTCTGTCCATCAACATTTCTGCTTCCGGACTCTTGAAAATGCTTTTTCCAATGGAATTCAAACTTAACAGGGAGATAGATCACCATCATTGCTAGGTTCCTTTCGAAATTGGTGTAATTCCGTCCGTTCGTTTGTCCGTTTATAGCATAGATACAATTATGTAACCTAGATTACAAGTTTTACATTTCTTAACACGCCTAACATATTCACCTTAACTGGGTGACCTAACATTTCTTTCCTTGTTTCTAAAGTCATTAACCTTATTGCTGCCTGCGCAACCCACCTTTTGGGGCATCTTTGACCCTCTTGTTGTGGAATATATTTCAGAATAGGGTGTTTGTTTATTTGCAATTTCAAATGATGTTGCCTATGACAGGGTGTATCCAGTCATGGTAAACCTGGAAAAGTCATGGAAATTGACTCCAGGTTTTGGAAAATTCATAAAAGTTATGGAAATTAAAAGGCATTCTCTTGCGAAACAGCGTTGTTCCTTTCTTTCATCCAGCATTTCAATACATGGATACGTTTATGTAATCAGATCAAATTTTGGTGTCTTCCACATCTTCCTGTACTGTGACTGGAACCTTGTGCGTGGTTCTCAAAGGCAAAACCGGGCTGTTGCATCTTCCCTCATGGCCTCGGTACATGTCTCTTTCATGCCATGAAGAGTGTAAAAGGACTTTGATTTTAAAGCTTTGGTCATGGAAAAGTCCTGGAAAAATTATTGAGATTTAGTGGATACACCCTGCTATGAGCGTTAAAGCTGTCCATGCTGACCGATCGATTTAATGAGCATATCGACATAATGTTCACCTACTATATATTATCGGCCCTTAAACCCCTTGCCGCGCACTCATATAATATTGTTATATTAATTTGTGATATATATATTTTCTGTATATGTCATTCGGGAAGTTTTCCTATTATGTACAGTGGGACCTCAATTATCTTAACAGGTTGGGAGAGTGACATTTTGTTCATATCATAAAAGTAAGGCTGTGACTTCATTAGAAAAATGACACTGGGTATTCGCCTCGAAAGAACCGATCCGAATTCGGGTAACCGTGTTTTAGTTGTCACCAGTGGAAGTATCAGAGAATCAAATGTAGCGGATGATGTAAACAAAACGTTACGAAAAATAATGTTAAATATCTGATTAAATAAGGAAAATTATGTGAAAAACTAATATCAGTTAAAGAAATCTGACAATACTAAGATTTGTATGAGTATTTCATTGATTTACGCTATATTTCATATTTTTTCGGTTACCCGCTTCGCCAGTTTGTACTCGGTTTGAATTCGGACCGTTTTCGGGTAACCGGGTAACCTATCACAGCCTTACATAAAAAGTTCATAAAAGTAAACTGTCCATTTTAGTCAAGTAAGAAATCTAAAATTCGCCACATATCTGAAATTTGCCACATGTGGAAATATACTAATAAAATAAATGAGTTGAGATTTGTTGAATGTATAGTAAATTAAGGCTTTCAGACCTGAAAAATACCAAGTTTAAGAAAAAACATCACTTTCCTCAAAGAATTAACTAAGGCTTTACAGGTGGTGAATTTTAAATTCCTGGTGGATTCTAGATTCCTTACTCTGTAAACCAATAGAGAAATACAAATTTAGAATACTGGAAATAAGTTGACGGAATCGAAATTTTGGATAACAGAAGGTTGGATACTAGACGTTATACTGTATTTTTAATAAGTTGAAGGCTATAATAGTGCATGTACTTAAAGCTTGTGAAAGGATAATGTTTTATTGCAGGTAGTTTGGAGAAGAAACCTTTCAAAATATATTGATGTCATCAAATGGCTGCATTAGATGGATCTTACAAACAGAAGTTTACAAACAGGTATTATGTTGTTTACATTGACCTTTTGCATCTACATCATTCTGTGCAGATGTCAGCATGACGTTTTCAGTGAACAATGTCCTCTCTGAATGGCAGAAACACAGAATATCAGTGCTGTACTTTGACAAAAACTTAATATTTGCCTTTATAAATCATTTGTTTGAGTTCTGTGAAAAGGCAAATTATTAAAAAAAAAAAAAAAGATTTCCTTTGTCAAAGCACAACTTTTGAACTTTTGAAAATATATTATTTTGTCTGTAATTAGTAGTTTGACATTTCATGGGAACTTGTGTTCATTTTATTCACAGAATTTTACCGTGGTTTGAGGAAATAAACCCCTCAGGCTTTGCCTTTGGGGTTTATAACCTCAAACCACGGTAAAATTCTGAGTTTACCATGGTTTGGTTGGGGGTAATTGCTATAATAGATCATACAAATTGACAGAATTCTAGTCTTGACTGGGGGGACAATGTATGGGAAAATATTTAAGTGCACATATTCATCTCGATTTTTTGCAGTATTTTGCACAGAATTATACCATCACAGTAACAGTGATGACACATAGCTCCAGCACATATGTTATTTCAAACCTGATTATTTTTGTGATTTTTTTACCCCACAGCCTGTATCTCAGAAACTGTAAGGTGTAGGAAGTTGATACTTGGTAGGGACATTGGTTAGGGGGTGTAGGTGTGCAACGTCATAGTGTGACCTTGATTTGACCTTGCCGCAGTGACCTTGACCTATAAAATCTTATCAGAGCTATATCTCGGAAACTGTAAGGTGTAGGAAGTTGATACTAGATAGGGACATTGGTTAGGGGAGTGTAGGTGTACAATGTCATGGTGTGACCTTGATATGACCTTTGACCTTCCCGCAGTGTCCTTGACCTATAAAATCTTGTCCGGGCTATATCTCAGAAAACGTAAGGTGTAGGAAGTTGATACTAGATAGGGACACTGGTTAGGGGTTGTAGGTGTGCAGCATCATGGTGTGACCTTGATTTGACCTTTGACCTTGTCGTAGTGACCTTGACCTTTAAAATCTTGTTGCACCTTTGGGTCTGTCTTTTGATGCAGATTAAATTAAAAGTAAATTTGAGGTCCTCAGTGGCCTAGTGGTTAGCAAGTTTGGCATCTAATCATAGGCTGTCACCTCTGTGACAGTCCCACAAGTGGCAATTCTGAGGACCTGTCCCAATATGACCCTGGCTGTTGAACGGGACGTAAAACACCAACTTTGACTTTGACTTTGATGCAGATTAAGCACTGTTAAAGTCATGCCATTCGGCCATGCCAGATGTAGATAAAGAGTACATATGTATTATCTTTCCCTTAGACATTATTTTCTCTATTTAAACATTGTTTGGACCTTTATATAACTGATAGTGCTCTGAAAGTATCCTGAACTTTGTACTGATACAGTACTTCTATATCTCATCGTGTTAAAAATATTTCCCTAGGCTGTTTGGTACGGGCATCTCTGATGCTATTTTTTTTAGTTTACTGATTAATGCTGTCATCTTGCTGTTGAATTGTCTTGTTTTCACACTTTATCTTTGCATATATTTTGTTTCTCTTAGATGTTATTTTCTCCACTTAAACATCATTTAGACCTTCATATAACTGACACTGCTCTGAAAGTATCCTGATCTTTGCACTGTTTCACTACTTCTATATCTCATGGTGTTGAAAACTATTTCCCTAGGCTGTGGGGTACTTGTATCTCTGATGCTATTTTCTATATTTTTTAAAGGTAACTAAGTGGGTACCCATAAATTCCTTCTGTTAAGCTACATGTGTCAAGTAAGAACACACTTTTCCATTATATAATATCTGGCAAGAGTATTTACATTTAATAATGTAAAGGTGGTACAAATCATCTTGTGATAAACCTGTATTGCAATTTCGCTGCAATTAACCAGCACTGGTTCAACTCAGTCACAACCTTGTTATGCCAATATGAGGCTGAAGTTTTACCATTGGCCCCCACACCCCCACATGGAAGGGACAAGGGTATTGTAATCAGGTTTGTTTGTTTACATAACTGAAAAACTTGGAGATCTGTAGTTTTAATTTTAAGGTCACATTAAACTTTCTAAAATTAACACAGGAACCCAGCCCAGTAAACATTAGAAACGTTTTTAAATGGTTTAAATGTTTACAAAATGTTTTTAAAACCTATTTAAGCCCTATCTTATGGTTTTCTAAACATTTCCAAGTAAATGTTTATGCTGTAATGTTTAAAAACATTCTATCAAAAACGTTTTTTAAACCTATATTTTTAAACCTTCACCTTCAAACATGTCCAAACAAAGATGGCGGTGAGCAATAATAGGGGATTTTAGAGGACTTTGTCAAAATTTGCCCCACATGCAATCCCTAAAAGTAAGAATTGAATGGGGGCACAATTTCTAAGCCACTATCTTACAATTTTAGACATAAAAATAATATTTTCATCAGTGAGCAACCTTAAAAAGATATTGAATTTGACTTCTAACCCCATTATTATTCAGACATTATTATGCATTTTTCTAACATTTGTCATTAAACATTTAATAAACGGTATACACAAAACTTTTAAAAAACATTCTATTATAAATGGTTTTTGTACCCATCATTTTTACCCCACAGCCCTTAAGGGCTGTCGGGGTATTGTTTTCACCCATGGTGTCCGGATGGGCGGGCGGCGGCAAATAGTTTGTCCGGGCTGTATCTCAGAAACCGTAAGGTGTAGGAAGTTGATACTTGGTAGGGACATTGGTTAGGGGGTGTAGGTGTGTAACGTCATGGTCTGACCTTGATTTGACCTTTGACCTTGCCGTAGTAACCTTGAGTTTGAAAATCTTGTCCGGGCTATATCTCGGAAACTGTAAGGTGTAGGAAGTTGATACTTGGTAGGGACATTGGTTAGGGGATGTAGTTGTGCAATGTCATAGTCTGACCTTGATTTGACCTTGCCATAGTGACCTTGACCTATAAAATCTTGTCTGGGCTATATCTCAGAAACCGTAAGGTGTAGGAAGTTGATACTTGGTAGGGATATTGGTTAGGGGGTGTAGGTGTGCAACATCATGGTCTGACCTTGATTTGACCTTGCCATAGTGACCTTGACCTATAAAATCTTGTCCGGGCTATATCTTGGAAACCGTAAGGTGTAGGAAGTTGATATTTGGTAGGGACATTGGTTAGGCTGTGTAGGTGTGCAACGTCGTGGTCTGACCAGGATTTGACCTTTGACCTTGCCTTAGTGACCTTGACCTATAAAATCTTGTCCGGGCTATATCTCGGAAACCGTAAGGTGTAGGAAGTTGATACTTGGTAGGGACATTGGTTAGGGGGTGTAGTTGGGCAATGTCATGATCTGACCTTGATTTGACCTTTCACCTTGCCATAGTGACCTTGACCTATAAAATCTTGTCAGGGCTATATCTCGGAAACCGTAAGGTGTAGGAAGTTGATACTTGGTAGGGACATTGGTTAGGGGCTATAGGTGTGTATTATCATGGTGTGACCTTAATTTGACCTTTTACCTTGTCGTAGTGACCTTGACCTTTAAATCTTCATGGACCTTTGGGTCTGTCTTTTGATGCAGATTAAGCAAAAGTCATATTAGAATTTATTAAGAATTTTACTTTCATAACTTCCCATTGTAAGAGATAGAATTTCATCAAGTGAGCCACAGATTTTGCTCCAACACCACAATAAGCATTCATTAAATGTATTACCACTTCTGTATGCATGGTAATATTCAAACCATCTAAACCATAATTCGGCCATGCAGATGTAGATAAAGAGTGTTGATCAAAGGTCAAAGTTGGGGTTTTACGTCCCGTTCAACAGCCAGGGTCATATTGGGACAGGTCCTCAGAATTGCCACTTGTGGGACTCGAACCCACAGAGGTGACAGCCTATGATTAGATGCCAAACTTGCTAACCACTAGGCCACTGAGGATTTCATAAAGAGTGTTGAATTTTAGTTTACTGATTAATGCTGTCATCTTGTTATTGAATTATCTTGTTTTAATACTTCATCTTTATACGCATTATCTTTCTTTTAAACATTATTTCTCCATTTAAACATTGTTTGGACCTTTATATAACTGACAGTGCTCTGAAAGTATCCTGAAGTTTGTACTGGTACAGTACTTCTATATCTCATGGTGTTGAAAATATTTCCCTGGGCTGTGGGGTACGGGCATCTCTGATGCTATTTTTTAACCTTTGCCAAAGGTTTCATGTCAAACGTTTGCAAAACCTAAAAATGTTTACTGGGAGTTTATACCTTTTGGGCCACTTTTTTCAGAAACATTACTATGTATCATGACTCTATCTCTACGTAGTCAATATTAAAATCAATCGGGTGATAAATGATTGGAAAGTGATTGATTATCTGATAATATAAAATTTTTTGATCTTATCTTGCTCATAACTTCTAATAATAAACTGAGTTATCCTACTTTTTAATGTAAATCGTGTGCAAATTTAAGCTCTTTTAGCCTCTTTAGCTGTAATACTATTTAAAAAGTACACTTATTAATCTTATCATTGCAGGAAGATCCCTCCCCCCCAAAAAAAAACAAATAAAAAAACAAACAAAGCATAAATAAGTGAAAATAAAGAAAAAAAAAGAGAAAATGGTTCATAATAATTGCGAATCACACAAAATGGGTGTTACAAAAATACCCAGTGAATGCCTGTGGTAGGAGAGATAACCTGTCTGGGGACATAACTTTGCATAATCTAGTTACCCCACAGCCATTAAGAGCGGTCAGGGTATTGTTTTCCCCATGGTTTCCAGGTGGGTGGTGGGAAAAAGTTTGTTTGGGCTGTATCTCAGAAACCGTCAGGTGTAGGAAGTTGATACTAGGTAGGGACATTGGTTAGGGGAGTGTAGGTGTGCAATGTCATGGTGTGACCTTGATATGACCTTTGACCTTTCCGTAGAGACCTTGACCTATAAAATCTTGTCCAGGCTCTATCTGGAAATCCGTAAGGTGTAGGAAGTTCATACTTGATAGGGACAGTGTTTAGGGGTTGTAGGTGTGCGACGTCATGGTGTTACCTTGATTTGACCTTGTCATAGTGACCATGAGTTTTAAAGTCTTGTCCGGGCTATTTCTTGGATTCCGTAAGGTGTAGAAGGTTGGCACTTGGTAGGGACATAGGTTAGGGGGTGTAGGTGTACATCATGGCGTGACCTTTTGCTCTGCCAAAGTGTGTTCACCTGCCATATTTGAGACATCTTTCTCTTATGACAAAGATATATGGATTGTTGCAACTGATTATTGTAATGCACTATTACATAATTGTGCTATTTCCATTGACAGCTATTCTACAATTAATAAATTTTACAGATTCATAATTTTTAATTTACTGATTAATGCTGTCATCTTGCTATTGAATTGTCTTGTTTTAATACTTTATCTTTACATATATTTTCTTTCTCTCAGATGTTATTTTCTCTACTTAAACATTATTTGGAGCTTTACATAACTAACACTGCTCTGAAACTATCCCAATCTTTGTACTGGTTCACTACTTCTATATCTCGTGGTGTTGAAAACTATTTCCCCAGGCTGTGGGGTACAGGCATCTCTGATGCTATTTTTTTTTAGTTTGTACTCACTCATAATTGAGTGATATATTTAAGTTGATGTTTAAAGAACTTTATACTTATCACTGTCCTCTTGTTTTATTAATAAAGCTCTCCAAAAAAGAGAATGTGTGAATTTTTTTTATCAGGGCAGTGTTATATAACAGTATGTTTAATGCCTTTTTGAAAACAGAAAAATTGAATGAAGAAAATATACTATGATTTATTGTTAATGATAAACTTTCTTCTACTCCTTCTTGATTTCATGATGTTAAACAAATAACTACTAATAATAGCAGTACTTCTTTTGATCCTGTTTTCAGACAGGCTGTTCCTCTCACCCTGCCAGTGATGGAGCCAAAGGATTCTGGGTACAGAAAGGAACGACTCCGAGATGAACCATCTCGAGAAAGTCACTCAAAAGAGAAGTTAGCAAGACCTTCCAGCAGACAAAAACAATCGTCGAGTCAGGTCAAGTCCAGGTAATGTGAGAAATCGGCTCACTGCACAGTGAATTTGTCATTTCTACTTTGTTCTTTCTTTTAATTTTAGTGCAAATTGTCTCAATATTTTGAAATTCAAAACACCCTGGGTTTCACTTTGCATGGATTATATGTAGTGCTAGCTATTCACCCCAAATTCTGTCATGAGTTCGGTTCTGATTCCTCATACTTGCAATGTTAATTTTAGTCTCTGTGCATCATTGATCTAATTATGAAATACAACACAACAAGGCCTGTATACCAAAAGTTAAACTGACATCTTTTAGAGTACTGGGACTTCTTTTAATGAAAATTCATTGTGAGCATGACTACATGAGTAGTGACAAGGTAGGTTTAGAATGTCTTTTTATGGGCTCCATTGCATAACCTTGAAGCAGTGTTTCCTGAGCCTCTTTTTTCTGGAGGTCAATTGACCCCCTCCTTTGAAATCCGGGGGTCAATGCAAATTTTTGAGGGCAGTTAGGCTTGACCCCTTCTGGTTAAACTGCAGGTTAGAAAAATAATGGACAAACAATACCTAAAATACCTCCCAAAGCCAGTGTTTGTGTTAGAATTTTGAAATGTGGGGTATCGAAAATGGAGTACTAGTAATATTCTGCCACATTTTCCTCAATAAACAATGTTTAGATACACCCAGTTACTAAAAAGCAATAAATTAGATTTAATTTTTTTTATCACTTTGACAGCAAATTATACTACATTGTACATGGTTGTACATTCATAAAACTATTTTTAGTACACCTGTGTACATCAGGGTAAAGAAAACAGTCAAATAATAAACTTGACTTTTTACCCCACAGTCGTGAAGGTCTGTCGGGGTATTGTTTTCACCCATGGTGTCCGGATGGGCGGGCGGGTGGCGGGAAGAAGTTTGTCCGGCCTGTATCTCGGAAACCGTACGGTGTAGGAAGTTGATACTTGGTAGGGACATTGGTTAGGGGGTGTAGGTGTGCAACGTCATGGTGTGACCTTGATTTGACCTTTGACCTTGCCGTAGTGACCTTGACCTATAAAATATTGTCTGGGGTATATCTCGGAAACCGTAAGGTATAAGAAGTTGATACTTGGTAGGGACATTGGCTAGGGTGTGTAGATGTAAAACGTCATGGTGTGACCTTGATTTGACCTTTGACTTGCCGTAATGACCTTGACCTATAATGCCTTGTTTGGGCTATATTTCGGAAACCATAAGGTGTAGGAAGTTGATACTTGGTAGGGACATTGGCTAGGGGGTGTAGGTGTGCAATGTCATGATGTGACCTTGATTTGACCTTTGAGATTTGGTAGGGACATTGGTCAAGGGTTATACGTGTGCAACATCATGGTATGACCTGGATTTGACCTTTGATCGAGCATATCTGATGTTATTTTATGTCTCTACAAGGATATCTGATACTATTTTATCTAGGGGTGCGACCGAGCAGTCGACACTCGCCAAGCGAGGCGAATTTCATGAAAATTCGACCCCAATTTTTAGGGTCAAGTGCTCGTATACATATAACAACCTATAGAACCGGTTACGTTTTTTATTTAATAAAACATAAATAACATACCTTACTTTCATTAAATTGCATAATCCACCATTTGTAACATAATGTTATTGATATTATGTGCTGACAATTGCTAATTCAAGCGATTCAAAGCTCTTATCTTTATATTTTTTTCGTTTACGGGAGCCGCCATATTGGATGTCGTTTCCTGTTATGGTGGATACTAAATGTCGCGAGGGCTCAATGTCAAGTCGAGTTTTTATCTGTGAGCAGTCAACCCAAATTGTACTCGTCACACCCCAAATTTTATCCCTCTTATATCTCTCCTATATCTTTTTACTTGAATCTTTGTTGTTGCACCTTTGGGTGTCTTTTGATGTAGATTAAGCACTGTTAAAGTCATATTAGAATTCATTAACCGTTTTACTTTTGCAACTTCCCATTGTAACAGATGGTATTGCATCAAGTGAGCCAAAGGTTTTGCCCCAACTCCACATAAAAGCATGTATTGCCACATCCACATTCAAAACATCCAAACCATAATTCAACCGTACAAATGAAAATCAAAATGGGAAAAGTCTTAAAAGGCTTCATAATTTTTAGTTTACTGAATTGTCTTGTTTTAATACTTAAAATCTTTACATACAGTTTCTTTCTCTTAGATTTTATTTTCTCTACTTAAACATTATTTGGACACTGACACTGCTCTGAAAGTATCCCAATGTGTGTACTGTTTCACTACTTCTATATCTTATGGTGTTGAAAACTATTTCCCCAGGCTGTGGGATATGGGCATCTCTGATGCTATTTTTTCCTCTTATTTTTGGGTGATTTTTAAGGTAGCAAAAATGAACCGAAGCACTATTCAATTTTCAATTACATATAGTATGTTGATAGTTTCTAAAAAATATTTTATTTAAGCTACAGTTATAATATTTATACTGTTTGAAAGACAAATTATTGTAGTTTATGTTGCTTTTTATTTGACAAAAATCCAGTGAGTGGTTCCAAAGTTACAGTGTTTTTGCTACAACCCCTCTAAATATTTTCGAATTTCAGAGGTAATATTTTCTAGGGAGGTTTTCGGGGTTAAAAATTCAACAATTACTGAGATTTAGTAGAACGTGTCTCCCACTGAAAAAGGTATTTGTCATCATTCGGAGTCGTAGTTTCCAATTGTGTCCTTGCAGAGGTCATGTTTTCTTTTGTCATGTAATGTTTCGAGTAAGATTAGCTAGGGTACATTCTAACACTGGCCGTTTAAGATGGATCGAATATGCGTAGCTCTTGTCTCACATGAAATTTTCAAATATACAGCTCTTCCGTGCTGTTTTTATTGCATGTGCATCTACGCTTTCAGTAAAAAATCTTCCGTCCTCTGGTGGGTTTTGTTATCAAATAATGTGAATGTGCATGCGTGACCTCTGAACTCTTCACCTCTCGACCATTTGATCCCATGCATGCGCAGTAACAGGTAAACAAACAGGAGATCAGCCATTTTTGTTTTGAAATTGGAATAAATAAAGAATTGCTGCATATATAGACGAAATATCAATATTTCTTTTTACAAATACTTCTGCGTCAGTCTGACCCTCAGGTAAATATTATGTGTGTAAATCGCTTGATTTCGACATAAATTTACGCACGTTTGTATGTAAACGGAAACACCAGATGAAGTGATCTTTGATGAGAACAATCATTGGATTATTCCTTTAGACTAATGTAGCTGGATAAATACCAACCAAATTGTTTACGGCACTTAGAAAAAGTATCAGTCATTGTATGATTAGGTACCTAAGGGGTTTTATCTCTATATTGTCAGATTCTAAGACACAATGACACATAAAACATACAATCACTGTGCCATGACACATTCATGACACATTTATTCCTATTCTAACATAACAAGTATTTAAATTGTATAAATATAATTTATTATTTGCATTTTTGTGACAAAATTAGATTAATTGTCGAGGGCCTAAACCATAAACTTTTATTGCGTTAATACAACTTACCTAGTGGACAGATGCATTTGTCCGGCGCTCTGCCGGTCACGCCAAACGTTAGAAAAAAACGTCCTGAGCTGGGCTCTGGCCGGGACCGGTAGTGTCCTGTTCACTCGCCAGGTGGCTGTACAGCCTACCTGCCGGTATACTGCGCATGCGTGCGCATGCGCTCTTCCTCTTTTTGTTTGGCGCCATTTTAAAAAAAGTTGTCAAAAGATTTATAAAGAGACGTTTTTCATTTTAGAGTTGGATAGACATTTTAAAGTTATATCAATTTCATATTAAATTATTACTGAATATTCATGGCATCCCCTGGAGATTTTAAAGGGCAGCGCAGAGGCGCTTGCGGACATATAATGGCTGCGTTTGATCTTCACGAACGTTGTGCAAGATGTAGAGAGAAGAAGTTGGGGGAGGACCCGTGTGTCAAGGACAAACCTTGCTCATTATGTGATCAATTTTCGGATACACAAAAGGAAACTTTGTCTACTCCATCTTATAGAATAAGAAAGGAAAGGAAAGCAGGATTGCTAGTGTCCCCCAAAGAGGTGACAGTTATTTCTCCGGTGGAAGACTTGTCGTCTGCTAACGCTCCGACAGATAATTCTTCTGCGCACCCTTCTGCGCATCCAGTGCCGGAATCTCAGCCCTCTGCGCAGCCTGCCGCGCAGGCACCTGCCGCGTCTTCTGCTTCTACTTCAGACGCCTCTTATGTCACTTCTGATCAGTTAGTTGCATTATCTGACAAGATGTCTGAGCAGTTTGCAAGATTTGAGGCTCTTCTCTCACGAGGTAACATTTTTACTGCTCCTTCTATGCCTGTTAAACCCGTTTCTGCTCAAAAGGTACTATCAGATACTCTATTCCTTGACCCTTCTTCTGCCCGACCCACCGGTCCGGTGTGGCCTCCGGCAGAAGCTGTAGATGATAACGGGTCTGATGTTAAACCGGACAAGAAAAAACCTCACAAACACAAGAAGTCTGATAAGAAGACTCACCGACACTCCGGTAAACATTCTGATAAACCCACCTACAGGCGAAAGCATACATCTGAACTAAATCCGGTCGGTGCAAAACAACTACCCACAAGTTCATCACAGGCACCCGCCGAAGACATGACCGACACCGGCTCTCAAGCTCTTCCGGCCAAAGCACCTGTCTCTCAGCCGGCTGGCCAGTCAACCGGTCCACCGACAAAGGAACTGTCAGCTACCGGTCCGGCTCCCAGTTACTCTCAGGCCAGTGCCAATTACAGAACCACCGGTCCGGAAGATTACTCACAGGCTAGTGTATTTTCTGATCTACCATATGAACCGGAAGACAGTGAGCGTTATTCAGCTTCTGAACCTGATGAAGGGGAACTGTCGGATACTGGTGAAAAACAAGAAGTTACAGAGGATATGAACTACCGTGAGACAGTCCGGTCTGTTAGATCCTTTATGGGATGGAATCATATCCCGGTTTTAGAGGCTGATTTTAGTGAGCCCGACAAGAGTAACAACCCTTGGAAAGGGAAGGTTCCCAGGAGACCGTCTCATGTGTCTGTAGCTATGCCACCAGGCGACTGGTTATGTCAAAAACTTGAACGTCTAAATACCACGGTGGCTGAGGGTTATCCCTCTAGGAGTCAAGACTCAAGTGGTCTGAAGAAGGACCAATTCATTAAGATGCCGAAATCGCAAGCGCGTTGGTACCAGATGCACACCCTCAAACCTGACACTACTCCTCGCCCTGGCAAGTCTGTGTTTAGTTGGAGGAATACCGAGGCAAAAGTGAATTCACAATTTCCACGTATTACCAAGGCCTCTTCCTATCCGCCTTCTGGTCCTGTTTCACGCCCTATTTCCCAAGAATACCTACGTCGATGGGAACGGAATGCCAAAGAAGGCAGCTACATTGTCAACCAGGCTGCAGGCTTTAACAGATGTGCTAGTGAACTGCAGGACCGTATGAATCAGAGCTTAGTGTGCCTTCAGTCGAACTTCAATAAAGGAAAGGCCCCCAAAGAAGTCTCAGAGGCTCTTCACGACCTGAAAGACTACCTAGCCTTCCATCAAAATGTCTCCATTGCCATGGGAACTTCATTGCAGCATCTAGCTGACAGCCTTTTCGTCAACATGGCAAATCTGGTGCTTCTTAGACGTGACTCTTATTTAGACCATGTCAAGCCTGGATTAAAGTCTGACACCTGGAATCGGCTCAGGAATGCCCCATTGTTCAATTACGGTCTCTTCCCTGATGACCTGATATGCATTGCAGAACAGGATATTACTAAGTCTGAAACCACCAGTGCTGCTCCAAGGCCCGGTCCGGGTGCTATGCAGCGCACTGGGTGGCGAAACCAGAATAGGTTCCAACCCTATGATCGCCGGGATTCTAGAAATGCAGCTTCAGCTGAACCTACCCAACCATGGCGACAGTTTGCTCGGGGCAGGGGCAGATCAAGAGGAAGGGGTCATAGTACTAACCCCCGTTTCTCTCGCTCCTGTGGATTTAAACAACAAAAATGACAGTTACCAATACAACCCAACCTCTGTAGTCAAGACATTAAATCGGTTGGGCAGAAAACAGACTCTAAACTTAGTCAAGAAAGTTTGTCCCAAACCAGTTCTTTGTTCAAAGTTAAGTCCAGTTCCACCGGAAATGGCCGGTTCCAGTGTTCAAGAGACAGTAAAAGACATGTTAACAAAAAGTTCGGGTCAATTACTGGCTTCAGTTCAGACAGGTTCAAGACCCCACACATCTCAGAATCCAGACTTTCCCATGAGGCAAGTAGATCATGTAAATCAGGATGTGTTCTTTCATGTTGCAACTCATGCTCTTTCTGTAGCTACCACCGGGCTTCCGCAAAAGAAAGGTCTAAGTCCCGTACCAGTGTTGAGAAAAATAAAGCATGTGAACAGTGTTTCTTGTGTCGATCCATGTCTTTTTGTCCGAAATGCTCAAGGTGTCCCCACTGTTGTGCACGATGGTCCTGTAGGAGGCCGTCTTCAAAAGTTTTTGCAAGTTTGGCAAAGGTTAGGCGCAAATCCTCGGGCAGTTTCCATTTTAAAGGAGGGTTACAGCCTGCCTTTCAGATTAAGACCTCCTCTCACCAGGGTTCCAATCATTCAGAGCAGTTATGCCAATCCGGTCAAAAGCCGTTTCCTCAAAGAGGCACTGATCTCTCTCCAAGGAAAGTTGGTAGTGGAGCCAGTCCTGGTCCGGTCTTCTCTCGCCTTCTACAACCGGCTGTTTTTAGTACCCAAACCGGAAAACAAGTGGCGACCTATTTTAGATCTGAGTCGGTTGAACAAGTTCCTCAAAACCGGCACATTCAAGATGGAAACTCCGGAAACCATCCGGACCTCACTACAGAAAGGGGAGTGGGTGACCTCGCTGGATTTCAGCGACGCATACTTTCACATCCCTATTCACCCCCGGTCGAGGAAGTACATGCGATTCTTCCTCAACAAAAGAGCGTACCAGTTCACTGCCCTTCCCTTCGGGTTGGCCACGGCTCCTCTAGAGTTCACCAAGATAGTCAAGGAGGTGAAACTTATGGCTCAGAACAGGGGTATAAGAATCCACCAGTACCTAGACGACTGGTTACTGAGAGCCCCTTCGAGGGAAATTGGTCTCCTTCACACCCAAGTTCTGTTGTCGCTTTGCCACGAACTGTGCTGGCTGGTCAACATCAAAAAGTCGGAGTTGAATCCTCAACAGGTCTTTACCTTCGTCGGTTACCGGTTCGACCTTTTGACGGGGCGGGTTTTGCCAACTCAAGAAATATGGGCAAGCTTGCGTCAGAAGCTGTTGTTTTTAAAGGCTCAGGACAGTTGCACGGTAAGGCAGTTCATGTCCTTGATAGGACTCTTGACAGCCATCGAGAAACAGGTCTGGTCAGGTCGTCTCCACATGCGTCCCATTCAGTGGCACCTAAAAAGACACTGGCAGGTACCCGAGGTCCTAGAGAAAGTCATTCCTCTACCTCCCTCTCTGCAACCTCACCTAGATTGGTGGTTAGACGAGGAAAATGTGTTAAGGGGTCAACCCTTACATCCATTAAGTCACGCCCTTCAACTGTTTACCGACGCATCAAACGAAGGTTGGGGCGCTCACTTAGGGGACTCTACGGCAAGAGGAGTTTGGTCAGAAGTAGAAAGTCAACTTCATATCAACTTCTTGGAACTAAAGGCAGTCTTTCTGGCCCTCAAGAGTTTCGAGCCTCTCTGTCTGAACCAGATTGTATTGGTGGCGACCGACAACACAACTGTGGTCGCCTATATCAACAAACAAGGGGGTATGAAATCAGGCTCTCTTTGTGCCCTCCTCTGGAGACTCCTTTCCTGGTGCCACCCCAGAGGAATAGTTCTGAGAGCCAGGCACATTCCGGGTCGGTTAAATGTCATAGCAGACAAGCTGTCCCGGCACAATCAGGTGATCCAGACCGAGTGGTGCCTGTCCCAACAGGTGTTCAATCGCTTGTGCTCCAACTGGGGCCAGCCGCAGATAGATCTTTTTGCCACCCGATTCAATCACAAGCTTCCCAAGTTTGTCTCTCCAGTTCCGGACTCGACAGCTTGGGCGGTGGATGCTCTCAGTCTTCCATGGTGCAACCTGAATGTGTACGCCTTTCCTCCAGTCTCCCTGCTCAGTCAGGTCACATCCAAACTGGTGAATCAGGGTTTTCACAGAATGATCTTAATCGCTCCGGGTTGGCCCAACATGTCTTGGTTTTGGGACCTGATCAGTCTATCAAGTCAGATTCCCTTCAGTCTTCCCTTGGAGAGGAACCTGTTGACTCAACCGTTCAACGGCCTTCTCCACAGGAACTTGAATCATCTGAATCTGCATGCTTGGCTCCTAGAGCCTCGTCCATCAGGCGACAAGGGTTCTCTGAGGAGGTGGCAGCAAGAATTGAGGCTCCTCAAAGAAGTTCAACCAGAGCGGTCTATAAGTCAAAGTGGGCCATTTTTGTTAAGTGGTGCGAATCCAGCCAGGTGGACTTCAGGGCGCCCTCTCTAAAACAGGTGGTTGATTTCTTGTTGTATCTCTTTAAGGAGAGACAGTTACAACCCAGTACTATAGAAGGTCTGGTCTGGTTGAACTTCTCTGAGGAGCCTCAATTCTTGCTGCCACCTCCTCAGAGAAGTTCAACCAGAGCGGTCTATAAGTCAAAGTGGGCCATTTTTGTTAAGTGGTGCGAATCCAGCCAGGTGGACTTCAGGGCGCCCTCTCTAAAACAGGTGGCCGATTTCTTGTTGTATCTCTTTAAGGAGAGACAGTTACAACCCAGTACTATAGAAGGCTACAGAACAGCTATTGCCGATATGGTGGGTAACGACCCGGTTCATTTTGGCAAGGATGAAAGCCTGACTCGCTTGTTGGACAGTTTCCATAGAGACAAGCCGAAAGGCAGGCGGGGAGTCCCTGCGTGGAATCTTTCATTAGTGCTCCACCAGTTGACCAAAGCTCCTTTCGAACCCATGCGGAAGGCCTCTCTTAAACATTTGACCTTTAAGACGGTTTTCCTATTGGCTTTGGGTTCCGGCAAAAGGCGGAGCGAAATCCATGCATGGTTATACCGCAACATCAGGCATCAGGAGAATTGGAGTCAGGTCTCATTATATCCCTCTCCCAGTTTTCTATCTAAGAATCAACTAGCGCGGGACGGCCCGGCTGCTGTGGCACCGGTTGTCATTCCCGCCTTGGCTCCATCATTGGACAGGTCCCTCAAGGAGAACAAGTCACTTTGCCCGGTCAGGGCCTTGCGTTACTATCTAGACAGGACCAAGGACTTACGCTCGGGCAAAGATCTGGTGTTTGTGTCTTTCCGGAAGAGTTTTCAGAAGGACATTGTGCCGGCTACTGTTTCTTCCTGGATCAAGCAAACTGTGTTGTTGTGCTATCAGCTTTCCGATCATGAGGCTCAAACTATACATCAAGTTCGGGCTCATGATGTGCGGGCCTTTGCCGCTTCCAAAGCCTTTCAGGGCGGGGTTTCCTTGGAGCAGATCCTATCAGCTTGCCATTGGAAGGCCCACAACACTTTTACACAATTCTACCTGAAGGACCTAGCCTGGGCGGATTCAGAGTTGTACCACCTAGGTCCTGTGGTAGCTGCTCAGCAGATCCACGAACATCAGTAATAGTCTTATTACTGACTGTATATAGTGTACACATGTTTTTTGGGTTTAGTGTATGTAAAGGAAAAAAAAAAAACCTCCACTTTCCTTTGCTACTGGATTGCCATGATCCAAAGTGGATCCAGGAGCTCCTCAAGGACGGTGTTTCTTTGCTCCTGTTCTTCTTCCTGATTCATGAATTTGTTAGTTCATGCCCTCATTAGTCTTCCTGCACCTTCGGCTCGAATTGGTGCACAGGCTGTTTCCGCTTAGGAAAAATCAGGGGGGGGCAAGGGTGTTTTGGTCCTTAGAGGTTGATTTATTTTAACCGGTACCGGACACACCCGTTATACTATTGTCTATATGGGTTCCCCTTGTTTGGCTACCCTCCATCCAATGGGTAGTCATTCTGCATCTGTCCACTAGGTAAGTTGTATTAACGCAATAAAATAGAAAATTTAATAGTAAATTAAATTTTTATAAGTTAATACCTTACCTAGTGGACAGGGGGAGTCCCTCCCTACCTTCCCCGCTATCATAACCAACAAGGGGTCATAAGGTAGACAACAAAAAGAGGAAGAGCGCATGCGCACGCATGCGCAGTATACCGGCAGGTAGGCTGTACAGCCACCTAGCGAGTGAACAGGACACTACCGGTCCCGGCCAGAGCCCAGCTCAGGACGTTTTTTTCTAACGTTTGGCGTGACCGGCAGAGCGCCGGACAAATGCATCTGTCCACTAGGTAAGGTATTAACTTATAAAAATTTAATTTACTATTAAATTTTCTAATTTCATTGTTACTCCTTTTGTGATAATAATATTAGTGACAGAAGAGCTGAAACCTGCAAATCAATGGAGCATGTGAAGTTTATGTAAAAATACATCCACACTAAGCCAAAATTCACAGAATTTCTGAAAAGATGTGATACATTTGACAAGAGTATCTAATAATTTAATGAAAATAAAGAAGTATCCACTGAGCCTCAGTAGTGACTTTCACATAAATATGTCCAATGTTACATTTTTTACCCCGCAAACATTCCTGTATCACTTATTATCATAGAAGCCCTGAAAGTGTCAGTCTAGACTGCCTGTCCAGTGGGGGTGCCATCGAGCGACCATCTAGTGCGTTAGCAAGAGGAGTGAAAATCATAGAACATAGCGAGCCCAAAGTGAACCCTGAACCACAAGTACCAGAGGAGGCAGAGGTACTACTCGAGGAGTATCTTTCTCCACGAAAGCTGGTATGTTGCCATACAACTGTTTAACTTCGTAAAATACCAGTTGTTATAGGAATAACCCCTGGCCAAACCTTTGTATACGCAGAATGTTACCGTGATTTGAGGTTATAAACCCTGAAGGCGAAGCCTGAGTTTTACCATGGTTTAAGGTTTTATACCCCAAAGGCGAAACCTGAGGGGTTTATTGCCTCAAACCATGGTAAAATTCTCCGTATACCATGGTTTTGGAGGGGGTTATTCCTATTCTAACATAACAAGTATTTAAATTGTATAAATAATTAAATATCATTTAGTGTTTGCATTTTTGTGAAAAAATTAGATTAATTGTCGAGGCAGCCATAATGAGCGATAATAGAAACCGCACGTTATGCTGATTTTGCTGAAGGAATTTTTCCTCGATTAGCCAATCAGAATCGCAGACACAGCCGTGTAATGTAGTTTCATTTTAGTGGATAAACTGAGTAGTAGCAAATATCTTGTCAGCATATACTTGCTAATATTCTCAGAATTAAAAAAAAAATTCAGGAATGCATTCTTTTAAAAAAATTTTTTGGGATATTTTAAAATTGTAAACATAGTAATAAGATAATGGACATTGTGTTTATAACTGATAACATTAGTGTTTTGGTTTTCTAGCATGAATGTATTCTTTTACCCACAGAGCCTTCAAAGGCTCTGTGGGTATAGTTTTCATCCATGGCATCCTGCGGGGCAAGCGGGCTGCAGGAAAAATCTTTTGCAGACTGCATCTCAGAAACCGGGTGTAGGACATTTTGTACCCGGACATTATGTACCGGGAAATTTCGTACTGGAACCGTAAGGTATAGAAAATTCATACTTGGTGGGACATTGGTCAGCGGGGGTAGGTGTGCAATGTCTTGGTGTGACCTTGACTTGACCTTGCCATAGTAACCTTGAAAATCTTGTCTGGATAACGTCTTTAAGGTGTTGGAAATTGATACTTGTCAGGGATATTGAATGGGTGTAGGTATGCAGCATCCTGGTGTGACCTTGGTGTGACCTTTGACCTTTCCACTGCCAGAATGTTTTCTACTGCACATTTGAGACATATTTTCTCTATTTCAAAGCTTTAGGAATTGCTGAAACTGATTAATATATATTTAATCTTATTGTGCTCTCTCCATTGACAGTGATACTTCACTTGATGAAAAATTAGATCAGTTTTGTAAATTAATTCTCTAATCTTGCTATTAAATTGTTTTCTTTTGATACTTTGTCTTTTCATACAATTTCTCTTTTTTAGTGTTGTTTCTCCTGCATCATTATTTTACTTACCCTGTCTGTTCTCAAAGACTCCTTATCTTTGTGTACTTTTCACCTCTTGTATATCACATGATGTTCAATGCTATTTCCCCAGGCTGTGGGGAACTGGTATTTCCGATCCTATTTTTTATGAGAAAAATACACTTTTATACATTCAAGAAACTGCTTTATTATCAACGGACCACAGAGTATGGCTGTTAATTGTACTTGTATAAATACAAGAAGCTGTTGGGTTTCTAGCCTTTTTTTTTTACCCCACAGCCCTTAAGGGCTGTCGGGGTATTGTTTTCACCCATGGTGTCCGGATGGGCGGGCGGCTGTCCTGTCGGGCGGGCGGCGTGAAAAAGTTTGTCCGGGCTGTATCTCAGAAACCGTAACGTGTAGGAAGTTGATACTTGGTAGGGACATTGGTTAGGGGGTGTAGGTGTGCAACGTCATGGTGTGACCTTTGTTTGACCTTTGACCTTGCTGTAGTGACCTTGACCTATAAAATCTTGTCCGGGCTATATCTCAGAAACCGTAAGGTGTAGGAAGTTGATACATGGTAGGGACATTGGTCAGGGGGTGTAGTTGTGCAATGTCATGGTCTGACCTTGATTTGACTGTTGACCTTGCCGTAATGACCTTGACCTATAAAATCTTGTGGTGTAGTTGTGCAACGTCATGGTGTGACCTTGATTTGTCCTTTGACCTTGCCGTAGTGATCTTGACCCATAAAATCTTGTCCGGTCTATATCTCAGAAACCGTAAGGTGTAGGAAGTTGATACTTGGTAGGGACATTGGTTAGGGGGTGTAGGTGTGCAACGTCATGGTCTGACCTTGATTTGACCTTTCTGTAGTGACCTTGACCTATAAAATCTTGTCCGGACTATATCTCGGAAACTGTAAGGTGTAGGAAGTTGATATTTGGCAGGGACATTGGTTAGGGGGTGTAGGTGTGCAACGTCATGGTCTGATCAGGATTTGACCTTGCCGTAGTGACCTTGACCTATAAAATCTTGTCCAGGCTATATCTCAGAAACCGTAAGGTGTAGTAAGTTGATACTTAGTAGAGACATTGGTTGCGGGTGTAGTTGCGCAACGTCATGATCTGACCTTCATTTGACCTTGCCGTAGTGACCTTGACCTATAAAATCTTGTCCGGGCTATATCGCGGAAACCGTAAGGCGTAGGAAGTTGATACTTGGTAGGGACATTGGTGAGGGGCCATAGGTGTGTATTATCATGGTGTGACCTTAATTTGACTTTTGACCTTGTCGTAGTGACCTTGACCTTTAAAATCTTGTTGCACCTTTGGGTCTGTCTTTTGATGCAGATTAAGCACTGTTAATTCATATTAGAATTTATTAAGAATTTTACTTTCATAACTTCCCATTGTAAGAGATAGAATTTCATCAAGTGAGACACAGATTTTGCTCCAACACCACACATAAGGCTTATGTGTCATAAGCGTTCATTAAATGTATTACCACTTCTGTATGCATGGTAATATTCAAAACATCTAAACCATAATTCGGCCATGCAGATGTAGATAAAGAATGTTGAATTTTAGTTTACTGATTAATGCTGTCATCTTGTCATTGAATTGACTTGTTTTAAAACTTCATCTTTACATGCATTATCTTTCTTTTAAACATTATTTTCTGCATTTAAACATTTTTTGGAACTTTATATAACTGACAGTGCTCTGAAAGTATCCTGAACTTTGTACTGGTACAGTGCTTCTGTATCTCATGGTGTTGAAAATATTTCCCTGGGCTGTGGGGTACGGGCATCTCTGATGCTATTTTTTTTTTTTTTTTTTTTGTTGTTGTAAATTTGAAAAGCAGTATTTCTCAAACCCGACAAAATACTTACATTTCATTCTTCACTTTTTTGCCCTGTGTACTTCAGCGAGCACTGACGGGTCAGGACAACCTGGAGGAGGTGGAGTATTTAGAAATGAAGGTTGACACTCGGGACACAAGTTTAGGAAACTTTGGCTCCCATCTCCCCAGCCTGACACAGCTTAAACTGTCTAACAGCATCATCTCCACAGTAAGGTAAGAAGTTTTCACAAATACATTGAGTTAAGAACTTGTCACAAACTGTCAAAACAGTCAGGTATGAACCTGTCACAAACTGTCAACACAATGAGGTGAGGACCTGTCACAAAAGGCATGTCACAAAGTGTCAACAAAGTGAGGTAAGGATCTATCACAAACTGTCAGCACAGTGAAGTAAGGCCCTGTCACAAATGTCATATCACAAAGTGTCAACAAAGTGAGGTAAGGATCTGTTACAAACTGTCAACACAGTGAGATAAGCACCTGTCACAAACTGTCAACACAGTGAGGTAAGGACCTGTTGCAAAAATGTTAACACAGTAAAATAAGGACCTGTCACAAACTGTCAATACAATGAAGTAAGAACCTGACTCAAACTGTTAGTGTTTGGTGCCACATTGCAGGGAATGTTCCATGTTTGCACAAAATTATTTCTCCTTTCTACTGCAATTCCAGACTGGTCCTGATTTGTTGTACACAATCAGTGCATATATTGAATTACAGTTCATTATATGGTGGGGGTGCCAAAGTGTGTTGAGAGATTTTCTAGTAAATGTTCTCCTTGGCTTCTGAAATTTACATGATATGGTCTTTATCACTTAAGCTTGAAT
Organism: Sabellastarte sp. h YS-2021; assembly: GCA_964017235.1. Taxonomy (NCBI): domain Eukaryota; kingdom Metazoa; phylum Annelida; class Polychaeta; order Sabellida; family Sabellidae; genus Sabellastarte; species Sabellastarte sp. h YS-2021. Next base: position 87,221,764 of record OZ024934.1, read on the forward strand.
GAGAATAACTTTGGCTTCACTTAAACAAAAACATGACTGCCTTTAAACATAATCAAGATTTTTGTATTGATATACTTTTGATGTTTCCAACTGCGACCGGTTGAATCTCTGTATGGGTGATATGTTCAACAGATACATATCTCCCCTATGAGCATTTGGACATATGACCTTGAGCTGTTTATTCAAGGTCACTTGCAGAGTGCTTAAGCACCCGAAGTAATTTAACTAATGTTTTATCTGCCCATGTCTGGTCCTTGTCCTGGAATTTGTTGAAAGTGAAAGCAACCAATTGGAAATCATGTTTTAGAAATCTTTTGATTTATTATTTATTTGGGGGGTTTATGTCGCTTTCAACACTGTACAGGTCATATCACAACGGGTAGTTGCGAAGGCAGAAGAAACCAGTACATACAGTTGGTCAAGGTTCTGTACTGTAAACTGCCGCCCAACAGCAAGCAACTACCAGCTTTCCCACTTGAGGTCAGGCCGGGAACCGAACCCTGATCTCAGAGGTGGGAGGCGAGAGTGTTACCACTGTGTCACCGTGGCCCCCTAGGAATCTTTTGAATAGTCACATTTGATCTTGGGGCTCCTCATGCAAGGTCAAACTAAGTACCGATATGTCTCTTACTATTGGTCATAGATATTTCATATGTAGCCATTGCTTAGGGAGTCATGGGTTATACATGTTTTGATTTGGTCAAGTGTGACATTGGACCCCTCATTCTAGGCCAAATAGGCTGGCCAAAGTTAAAATTTCCAATATCCAGAGTATTACTAGCCCTAGAAGTTTGAATGAATGGCAAATCATGGGTCTGGGAGTCTTGTGATGTGGTCAGATCAATTTAGGGACTCTCCTTCAAGCTCAAATTGAGGTGCCCAAACTTAAAAGTGCTTATATTTACTTATTTTTGGTACTACAGGTTTGGGATCTAAAGCAAACCTATGGGAAATCATCGACTGGAAATCTTGCGGTGTGATCAGATTGAACTATGAGTTTCTTATTTAATTTGAAACAGGAGTGACCAAAATAAAAGTCCCTATATCTTATTTACTGATGGTCATAAAAGTTTAGGATCAAAAATCAACCCAATTGGAAACAAGATGCACTCAGAGAGAGCAAAACGCTTGACTCAATATGACCAGACTGGTGAGTGTCATAAGAGGTTTTATTATCGCCCATCTGTTGCCACTAAAATTTGAAGCTGCATAGGGATACGTTGACCAGCAATACTTAAAATATAATTTTGATAGGATATATTTCTATTTTGGTGGCAAATATATTTGCATAAGCTTGTGAAAGCCATGCTTCAATTTGGGATTTCTTTCATTATCTGTACTATTATGCAATAAAAACTGTAATTTTTAACTTGTGATTTCCCCACCATTGCCCTATGAAGTATCTGCCCACTAAATTTTAAACTCAGTTGATGTTGTAGTTTTTGCGTTATAAGGGCAAGAAGGTGTTCAGACAGAATCACAGAAAGACTGAATGGAAGTACTTGCAGTAACCCACTCCTGTCATCGAGTGTTAGTCATGGGTTAGAAATCTTTAGATGTGATCAGATTTGACCTTGGGTCAGCCATTCTAGGGTGCCTATATATCCCACTTATTAAAATATTAGTTATCACTGTTCCCAAAGGTTTGAGCATGAAACTCCCTCATGTCGTTTTGGCTGTAATTCTCAATAGGAAATTAAAGGCTGTTACATTGGGTTCTACTTAGGGTGCTTGCTAGTTAGGGGTTGCTTCGTCTTTCCTGTGGATACAAAATTGAATTGATTTTCCAGTGTTCTAGATTGAGTTTATCACATGGATAATGCTGGGTTTTTGACTGTAATGTTTTGTACCCTCTCCTTTCAGAGATCTGGGTTCATGCCTGGATGAGCTGAAGGTTCTCTGGATGGCACGGTCTGCTGTGGAGGACCTGGATGGTCTTCCAGCCATGACAAGTTTGCAGGAGCTCTACCTTGCCTACAATGAAATATCAGATATCAGCCCTTGCAGTATGCTTGACTGTCTGCAGATACTCGACCTTGAGGGGTCAGTCTATTTACACAAAGTTTATTCTCAATTAAAACATTAAATTATTTATTATTTTAGTTTTTACTATCTCTCCAGGGGCTGGCTTCACTAAAGGACTTAGCCCGGACTTAGACTTAAAGTTAAGACTTTTGTCTTAAACTGAGGCTAAGTCTGTAGTCTTAGACTTGTAGGAAGGGTTTCACAGAGCTACTAAGTCTAAATTTTGGCTGTCCATCAGGGAGTGGGCTCAACTTTTGTAAACAAAGACTTAAAAATAACCGCTGTAAATTTTTCTCATTTAAAATTTGAAATGGCTAAAAATAACCTGTTCTCTAATTGCATTCAACCACAACACTAGACTAGATTGTTGTTTGTTTGCAGGTATAGAATGCCTGCACTGCTGTCTGAAATCCCTTCAGCTCACCATGGTTAGATATGACTTATACTCACTTGAAAGTGATGTTAAATCCCAATCGTTCAGTCAGTGAAAAAGTATCTTATGTCTGATATGGTCACTGTGCTGGAAATTTTCTCTGTTCTTTGACTAATTTTTGTCTTTACTATGTTTCTGTTCATACTGGTAGCTAGAAAATATTTTTATTTATGAAAGCGTGCTGGCTATATATTCTGAATTGACTTTCAGTAATAATATAGACAGCACCCAGCAGATCCACTACCTGTCACTGTGTTCAGCCTTGCAGAGCCTCACTCTAGAAGGAAACCCCGTCTGTGTCACTGCATCACCAGATGAAGCTGATGTGAGTATCAAATATGCCAGCACAATTTCTAAGCCACTATCTTACAATTTTAGACATAAAAATAATATTTTCATCAGTGAGCAACCTTAAAAAGATATTGAATTTGACTTCTGACCCCATTATTATTCAGACATTATTATGCATTTTTCTAACATTTGTCATTAAACATTTAATAAACAGTATACACAAAACTTTTAAAAAACATTCTATTATAAATGGTTTTTGTACCCATCATTTTTACCCCACAGCCCTTAAGGGCTGTCGGGGTATTGTTTTCACCCATGGCGTCCGGATGGGCGGGTGGCGGGAAAAAGTTTGTCCGGGCTGTATCTCAGAAACCATTAGGTGTAGGAAGTTGATACGTGGTAGGGACATTGATTAGGGGGTGTAGGTGTGCAAAGTCATGGTCTGACCTTGATTTGACCTTTGACCTTGCCGTAGTGACCTTGAGTTTGAAAATCTTGTCCGGGCTATATCTCGGAAACTGTAAGGTGTAGGAAGTTGATACTTGGTAGGGACATTGGTTAGGGGGTGTAGGTGTGCAACGTCATGGTGTGACCTTTGTTTGACCTTTGACCTTGCTGTAGTGACCTTGACCTATAAAATCTTGTTCGGGCTATATCTCGGAAACCGTAAGGTGTAGGAAGTTGATATTTGGTAGGGACATTTGTTAGGGGGTGTAGGTGTGCAGCGTCATGATCTGACCTTGATTTGACCTTTGACCTTGCCATATAAAATCTTGTCCGGGCTATATCTCGGAAACCATAAGGTGTAGGAAGTTGATACTTGGTAGGGACATTGGTTAGGCGGTGTAGTTGTGCAACATCATGATCTGACCTTGATTTGACCTTTGACCTTGCTGTAGTGACCTTGACCTATAAAATCTTGTCCGGGCTATATCTCGGAAACTGTAAGGTGTAGGAAGTTGATGTTTGGTAGAGACATTGGTTAGGGGGTGTAGGTGTGCAGCATCATGGTGTGACCTTGATTTGACCTTTGACCTTGCCATAGTGACCTTGACCTATAAAATCTTGTCAGAGCTATATCTCGGAAACCGTAAGGTGTAGGAAGTTGATACTTGGTAGGGACATTGGTTAGGGGCTATAGGTGTGTATTATCATGGTGTGACCTTAATTTGACCTTTTACCTTGTCGTAGTGACCTTGACCTTTAAAATCTTCATGGACCTTTGGGTCTGTCTTTTGATGCAGATTAAGCAAAAGTCATATTAGAATTTATTAAGAATTTTACTTTCATAACTTCCCATTGTAAGAGATAGAATTTCATCAAGTGAGATTTTGCTTCAACACCACAATAAGCATTCATTAAATGTATTACCACTTCTGTATGCATGGTAATATTCAAACCATCTAAACCATAATTCGGCCATGCAGATGTAGATACAGAGTGTTGAATTTTAGTTTACTGATTAATGCTGTCATTTTGTTATTAAATTATCTTGTTTTAATACTTCATCTTTATACGCATTATCTTTCTTTTAAACATTATTTCTCCATTTAAACATTGTTTGGACCTTTATATAACTGACAGTGCTCTGAAAGTATCCTGAAGTTTGTACTGGTACAGTACTTCTATATCTCATGGTGTTGAAAATATTTCCCTAGGCTGTGGGGTACAGGCATCTCTGATGCTATTTTCTCTTACAGTCGACCTTCGTGTACTGTGCTACTGTGAAATCATTTATCCAATACACTACACTTCCTGATGAAGAATCTGGAAATATCGAAATAATTTGTTTCTATTTAATCATGTATTCTATCTCTAACAGCCGACCTACAACTATCGAGCGACCGTGAAGTCTATCATCCCACACCTAAAAACATTGGATGAGGAGGCCCTGAAGGAGCATGAGCTGCAGCGCAGTAGTACGGGCTTTGAGGAGGACTGGAGACTCATTGAGGAGATGATGGATGAGGGGCTCGTAGTGGGCGCAGAGGAGAGCATTGAACTCGAGTGTGAGTGTTTCAATGTGAAATTAGTGTACCGGTGAATTACATGCTGAGACTAGCATACCTTCCACTATTGTCATCCTCACCTGGTTGGCACTTTATCAGTTAAGACTTTTGCCCTAATTTGGACTGTTCCGTTTTAGATACCTCATCAAGTTTGTGCTATACAAATATTTGGAATAGTATTTATTATTATTAGTTTCAGTATGTGTATTGTAAGTGCACTGCCTGGTATTGGCTTTTGGAGACCTGGATAGCTAGTAGATAGTGTATTGAAAAGGTACCTAGTTCACTGGTACCTAAGTTTTATGTACTATGGTTCAACTTGTACAGGATCAGTTGTGGTAAGATATATCATAACTATTTGATATTCTGAACAATCCATTATACACTCCACATTTGTCAAGTTTTAAGTTATCTATTTTGATCTATCACTTTCAGTGCCAGCCCGACCTGGTACTGGGATCCGCCCCACCACCAGTTACCGCCCTGGCTCTGCCTTGAAGCCATACACATCACTACGCCCTGGCTCAGGCAGGCCAGGCACAGGATCCGGGAAGTCGGGCAGGCCTGGGTCAGGCAGGCCTGGGTCAAGCAGGCCTGGGTCAAGCAGGCCGTTATCTCAAGGAGAGAGGCTGGGCAGTGGAGGAAGTGGTGGCAGTTCACGACCTGGAACAGCTAAAGGAGGGAGGAGGCCAAAGTCTGGAGGTAAGAATGTGGGTGCAATTGAAACGTACAAAGGTGGTGTGATTAATAAATAAACCATACTACAATGGATTGTCATGACACTAGAACTATAAAATCATTTAGAATTTTGGGTTCAATGTTTGGTATTCCTGCAAGCTAGAGAACTTTGATCTACCTCGATCATCAAACCAATGTTTTCAAAACCAGTAAAACTAGAGAAATCTTCTATCAATTGTTATCACTTTGTTGAAAATATGGTAAAACCATAAAATACATAGATATTATAGGAAAATTTCACTATATGTTTAATAAAATGCAAGTTTTTTATGATTGGGCAAAAATAGGATCCTTTATGATATTGGGGATTTCTAAATGTATAGTAGAGTGCAATTTCAGACATTTGAGCTGAATTTTGTAGGGAAAGTCAATGAGTGAATAAGTGAACTTTTACAAACATCATCATGCAGCACCACGTGACAACCCACAAGAGGATATTCACTAAAGTTCAAAATGTACAAGTTTTACATCAAATATAGTGTTTCCCATTTACATAAAATGTTTTGAAAAATTGCTAAAGGTGATGTGGAACAAAATGAGTGCTATATGGTCTTTATGCTGTTTGCCAAATGTTTCTTGACTCTTTGCCAAGTACTTTACAACTGCAGTATGTTTAGGTATTTTGAAATTATTTCTTTCTCCATTATATTTATGTTATGTGTGTTACCAGATGATGTAGATGAGGACTTAAGTGGTCTGACACAGGGGGGAGTGATCTGCGGAAACCCTTCCAAAGCACTGCGCTCTCGACGTAGAAACAAACCCAGCACACTGAGAACTAATCCCAAACTCCTGGAACATGTAAGTGAGAAATACACAGAGATTTATTTTGTAATTGCTGGTAAAAAGCAACACAGATCCATATCGCCCCACTTTATCAAGTCATGTGATCAAAATAATATCAACAATCATCCAGTTATTGCTTCAGGTAAAAAAAAAAAGCATTCTCACTGAGGTGTTTTAGGTTGTGGAAGATGTTGGTGGAATACTAGAATGTTCATAAAGTTCAGGGTTGGGGTCAAGTACATTATAAAGTACATAAGTACAGGTACTTTGCACAGTCATGAGATGTTGTACTGGATTGAAGTTTTTGAAAATTCGTACTACAGCTGTCATATAAGCTTACAGCAAAAAGTACTTGGGAAAAAAAATATTAAAATTTAAAACATTTAAATTAAAATTTAAGACATTTAAAATGTGCTTAACTACAATTCAAGTATGTGTGCTTTAAATTTTAAAAAAAATGAACTTATTAATGAGTACTTTCAGTTCTTTACACATTGGACTTAACCCTTTCGCCACCATCTATGACGACTAGCAGTCGACGCCAATGTGTATTACAAGGTGCCATAATATGGATTTCTTCTTTCCCTTCAGTATACTGCAATAAGTTTTCTTTGGTGTATCAGTATTAAAACGATTGCTTAAGTAAAATATATGTAAGTTATGCTATATTTTCAAATATTTCAACATTTTCACCTATTTTAACTGGTTTTTATATATATTGCCATATTTATCGCATGTTGCTGCATATTGTTTACTCGTGGTTATATTTATTTGGGGAATTCCCTGGACTTTCCCCATTCGACTTTGATCAATTTCTAATGAAATATACCGAAAAATACCGCAAATGAAGTGTATAAGGTAGTGAGTTAATGTTTTACTTTATTGGCGTTTCTGACGTGATATGACGTCATGTGGCTACAGTCCCCCAGAATAATGATCCTTCAGTAGCGAAAGGGTTAAATACCAATATCCTTAAGTGCAAAGTACATGTATCCCCACCATGATAAAATTACTCTTCAGAGCCCTTGTCGTAAGCCTATACTTCTGTTGTTTTTTTTTGTCACTGCTAACTTCATTTCCTCAAATAATCTGTTCTTTTAGAAGTTCTCTGTTAGTCCTCACAGCCTTTGTTGTATGTTTTCACTTGTGGATTGTAGCTGTCTGACACAGCTGACTTGAATGTCGGGAACCCAGACCTGGGGGATGACAATAACATGAAGGAAATCATGGCAGAAGTCAGCCAGTGGCGGCAAGAACATCACAAGTAAGTTTGACACCAAGACCAGGGATTGGACTCTTTGGGGAAAGCAAATGTAAGGCTTTGGAATGGCTTAAAAACTCCTATTCTTCATATTAGGCAACAGTTCAGAAATTTTTCTTGCAGGAACTATTTACAGAAAATTTACATTTTTTTTGTGAAAATACTTACTTAGAGAGAATATGACAAAAGAGTAATAATGAATGTTGTGTTGTGCTATAGTTAGGCTGGCTAAAACACATTGTTCTACTCTCTTGACCCTGCATTCTGTAAGGTGTAATTCTCCAGATGTGGAAGATTGAGATCTCTAATTTGGGAAGATATCACATATTGTAATGAAGTTATGTAAAAAATATGACTGAGAAAATTAATACAGTTTACAGTTTCAATTCAGGCAGTTCTGCAACACTGTGGTGTGTCCTAGATATTGACATCTTTTGATATTGACTTTAATTTTTGACGCACTGAAAGGCGGAGATCCGTAATCAGTTGACCAGAGAGCAGAGACATGGTGATCATTCCGAATCACTGGAGCATCATATGCAAAGCAGAGACCAAAATGCTGAGTAAACTTATATACTGATGAGGCAAAGTCTGTGGGATCTCAAGCAGCACCCCATCCACTGTTCTGAAAAGAAATCCATGTACACGTATCTGTTTTATCTTTTCTGTTTGATCACCAGGCGTCGTGAGGAGATTACATTGTCACGGGCACCACAGATTCTCACCATCAATCATGATGAGGCAGAGGAGGTTTCAGGAAATGAGGTGTCGACTGAGGAGTCAGAAGACGAGGGTTTAAACCTACTAGAGGACAGATCAGAGACACCATTAGAAGAGACCAGAGAGAAGGAGCTCATCAAAGCATTTAGAGGTGAGATATACTGAGTAACCAATCTGATTAAAGCATTTAGAATTGAGGTGTACAGACTGACAAGTCGGATCAAAGCATTAAGAAGTGATACATTTTGACTGACAAATTGGATCAAAGCATTTGCAAGTGAGATGTACAGACTGATAGAGCAAAGAATTTAGAAATGATAAACATGTATGTAGACTGACCAATCAGATAATACAAGTAAACAGTGAATATGCAGACTAATCAGATGAAAGCATTTAACGGTGAGATGTACAGAGTGACCAATCAGATAAAACCATTTAGAAATCAGATATTTAGACTGACCAGTCAGATCAAAGCATTTAGAAGTGAAATGTACAAGCTGACAAATAAGACTAATTATTTAGAGAATATTAGCGTTGTCTTAACTATCTGCAATGATAGTTTGGTAGCATCAGCAATTAAAAAAAAACATGTTCTTCTGATGGTGGCATACATAAATAATACCTGTATTTTTCCCAGTCAGAATCACAGTAAAAGTATGAGATGGAAAGACCAATTAAATCAAAACACTGATAGTAGAGATACACAAGGACAAATTCTTCAGTGGCAAATTTCCAATTTCTTACTTATGCAATTTACATTGACTTGTGTTTCTGATAACCATGTTTAATGGATCACATACAGTGTTTCTGTCTCCATAGGCGCAAGGCCAAAGATCAAAGATCCTCGAGAAGCCAGCAAACGCTTCACTTCTCCTGCCAGTATGCGACGCATGCGCCAGACATTTGAAGAGTCTATAGATGCACAGGATGATGACTACTCACCTACTAATACGCCCCCTACACCACCAGATAATCGGATATTGAACAGGTAAACAGTGTTACTAGTATGCCTTCCTACACCACCAGGTAGTAAAATATTTAAAAGGAGAAAAGTGTTACCAGTATGTCCCCCAACACCACCGGTTAGTACAATATTGAACAGGTAAAGAATGTCATTAGCATATTGAACAGGTAAAGTGTGTTACTAGTATACCCTCCTACACCACAAGGTAGTAGAATATTGAAAAGGAGAAAAGTGTCACTACTATATCCCCGCACATCACCAGGTAGGACAGTATTGAACAGGTAAAGAATGTTACTTCTATGCCCCCCTGCCCAATCAAATAGTAAAATATTGAACAGGTAAAGTTACTTTTATGCCCTCTTACCCAGAGAGATTATAGAATAATGAACAGATAAAGAATGTCAGTAGAATATTGAACAGGTAAAGAGCATTTACTAGTATGCCCTCCTATCCAATAAGTAAAGTGTTGTTGAGCAGGTAAAGAATGTTAGATATACATATGTTCAAATATATCACTCAATTAATAATATAACAATAACAATATGAAACTGTTGCTATGCACTGGTACAATATTGTTATCTTCAATTGTGATATATTTTTTCTGTATATGTCATTCGGAAAGTTTTCCTATAATATCCCACTCTGTATGTCCCCCCCCCTCCATGTAGGCCAGATATGGTTTATTGTGGATAATAAAAAATCCTATTACCTCTTCAATTCATGCACCTTGTGTTAACTGACCAAAGTCTTATTCTCACAGTGTGGTTGGATAATAGAGCTTCTACTTCATACTAGTGCTGGGATGAGTTGACTAAAACTCGAGTTGTAACTCGATGGGCGATAATTAGGGAAAACATCGATCAGCACAAGTGAAACTGGAGTTTTTGAAAACGTCAGTATTTTCACCATCTAAGGCTGACACTTCACCAAAACAACAGATATATACAAAATTTTCAAAAATATATTGCATTTTTACTAGGGCTGCGAATGAGTACTCGAGTCTCGGTGTATGAGGCGGTCTTGGCTTGTACTCGAGTCCATTTTAAAAACTCGGTTACTCGCAAGATATTATATTATCTCCCACGTAATCAAACGCTTGTGTAAAATATGCTACATTTCACCATTTCCGTCACATAATATCAATTAAAGTTGTTATTCTCGCTTGAAAACATACAATTTACTCCATATTCTATAATATATGCTCAAATAGAAGACGTTTTTCTTCAAAAATTTTCATTTCCGGAACCGACTATTTGTTTACAGAAGACTTCTAATGGTAGGTACTAAATCTCGTGGTTACTCGATTTCAGGCTGGTTGTCAGAGGGCGAGTACTCGATGCCGTTTTTCAGCACCCGTCACAGCCCTATTTTTTACTTTATTCTGGTGTAAATAAATGAAGATTTAACTTAAATTATATCGCGAAAGCCATTTCCAGGTCAAAGTTTTTGCTCATGTACAGTTATGTAAAATATTTTCCATATTAATGGCTAACAAACGAAATTCTTTATCCCGAAAATTACTCGAGTTCAACTCACTTTTAACAGGTGATGCTCGATCTGCCATTTTAGCTGACAATCCCACCACTACGTCATACTAATCATGCATCATAGTGTTGGGACGATTAGACGTGTGCTCGATCAATCATCGGTGATAGTGTACAATCGCGGTTGGTCACTGACATTTTTTAATAATTGATTATTCAGCTTAAATCTTATCTTTCCTAATGTAACTTAACATCCACATATTTTAAAAAATATTTTAAGCATTTTTATTTAATAAATTGACAGATTTTTCGTGATATTCAAGTTTGTTCATGCCTACTGCCATATTTACAGGAATTGGGTACTTTTGGTGGATTCTAAATGTCGGTACACCATTATTCTTACTGAATTGCCCAAGCTTTCATCCTGGAAAGGTTTCAGGAAATAATGACCAAAAATGGAGTAAAATATTGATTATGGATTGATAATCGGTTGGAAAAATGGACGAATAATCGACCATGAATGTTGGAGGCGAGTGCCAACACTAATTCATCATGTCAGTTTGTTATATCTATGGTCCATCATCTATGTATTTTTTTCATGGTTGCCAAAATCATGTGCAGTTCCTCATATTTTTCTTTAGTGATAAAAAGTTTGTCATAAAGAACTTGTACCTTTGGGATGTTTGTGTTTTGCAGAAATGGTAGCCATGGTTCCCGGTCTGGTCTACGTCTTTCTAGTCCACTACAGCGAGAGGCAGAAACACCACCTGATTCGGGATACCACTCACAGAGAAAACCAAAGTGAGGCTCAGGCATTTGTAGACCCCGGAGCCTCTTGTAGTTTACCTATTAGTACATGTTTATTAAAACCCATTGCTGTAGTCATATATCTAATATCTGGATGATAAGGTTGTTGAAATGCACTCCACAGTCAAGATTTTATTATTTGAATGTTTAAAGTAATGAACCGATTTCTATTATATGAATGTAATCGTTTGATAAAGAAATTCAGCTGAATCATATTTGTTTTTTTTTACTTTGTGGCTCTGTTTCATGTTAAATTACCTTACTTTACTGACATTATTATTTGAATCATTTCTTTCATTAATTTATGTTCTGCCTATCTTTCAGGTACACCCCTTCCATGAAAGAGCCAAAGGTCATTGACCGCTCTGCAAACCCTGTGATACGAGCGTCTACTCTCACTCCTGAACGAACGCCTGACAGCCCTATAGTGGCACCCTCTAAATCTGGCATAAAGCAGCCACAGCTCACGAAGATCAGAAAGGGACAGCTTGCAAATGTTCAGTTGCTGCCGTCACGATTTCCACGGCAACGGGAAGATGATACCCACAAGTCATAGCACTTTCTGAGTTACATGATTAAGACAAGGATATTTTTATCTTATTACATAGCACCATCATGATTTTCTGATTTTTAAGTGTTTTGAAAAGAAGAAAAGAAGGTGTTTATTTTCTCTCATTCTGTATATTTTTATGTGCTCGGAGACACGTTGCTATGCAGATAGAATTATCTCCCTCTAAAGCTTGTAGTGTCTTTGCCTTTTATGTAATGGATTTATGCAGCAGCCTCGGTACAAGTACAACCAGTGTAAGTCAAACTTGCATGTAAATGAAACCAATTGTGTGTCCCAAGCTGTGTTTTTGTTAAGGATGGGTTGGTGACAACGGTAACTCGGTATCAAGAGCATTTCATTGTAACACCATGGCAACACTTTACAACCGCCTTTTTAATTGTCCACAGATATAATTGTTGTAAGAATAAATAATACTAGAAGTTAACCCTGAATCTAAAGAAATTTTTATCCCATAGTTTTGTTCATTTGGAGACTTTTGCAGTGCATTCTGGCCATATTTTGTTTTCATGAGTTCCTCTTATGAGGCCTATAAATTGCTTAGGAACGTACTTAAAGGCTTTTTTTTTACTTCTGAAAGAATACTACTGACCCTTTTTTGTAGGTACATGTAAAAGTTGGCAATAACTTGCACCAGATACTGTGGCACTCGGAGGTTCTGGTTATAAATGGTGGGATGAGACCATTTTATTGAAATACCAAAAGAAAATATTACAACTGGCACATTGGTGTAATTAATAGTTATAAAATATTATAAACATACAATAAATATTCATGAAAAAATAACAACCTTTTCGCCAGTATATATTTTTTGCATATATTAAGTGTTTGTGTGACTTTGATGAGTTTTGTTTCATTTTCATGAACTGTATTTCCTGTTAGTGGGTCTATTCGATCAGGATAACATTAAAAACATATCTTTTCTGTTATTCCTGAATTGGAATTGGCTTGCATTTGTGGGATGCTGACAAAATATACCGCCATACACCTGTATCATTCCTGGTGCAGAGTCTGCTGTTTACTCAATACACCTGGAAATCTGTGAGGAGTTTCTCAGGTTGTAGGGTGATGGAAGTGAGATGTCACTTGGTGAATCAGATCTAAGCTTTAGTGTGTCATTGTTTCTTAAAAAGATTGTTTCATTTTCTGCAGGCATTGTTTATTGATAGAAATGGACCAATTAGTGCACTGGTTATTGGATACCGTTTTAAGGTATTGTTTGCAGAAGTAGAAGAATGCTCTCTTAAGATATGATCTCAAAGGAGAATTGAAAGACAAAAACAACAGAAACTCTTGAGTTCTGTGTGGTGTATTGCCACAACAACAGGGCCTCTCTCAAGATGGACTCTTGTAAAGTGTGGGCTTTAATCCATGTTTGAAAGAAATAGGAAGATTATTATTAATGCAATGTCTTGTCAGGGAAAGCTTAGTGACATAAATTATTTAAAGGCAATGTGTGAAGTTTGATATGCTACAAGTTGACCCTATGATTATCTCTGTGCATGGTACAGGGTTTAAACTGTCATGGCTCAGACATAAAAAGTATAGAACAATACAAATATCCTAAAATAAAAAAGTGAATGATAAAATGATTCAAATGAGAATTGGTTTCACATGTCCAGAACAGAAAAAAAACTTGCATTTTTTCTATCCTTTTTAGCTTGAGCCACCTGAAGTTGCATAAATCCATTTTAAAGTACATAGGGTCATGAAGTTTTAAAGTGCAAAAGTTTTGGTATCAATCCAATGTATCCTGTTTTGACCAGTTGTATAACTCTGCTACATGTTATTGTCACCAGAATGACACATCCCTTGAAATTTGCTCTGTGTGTGTTTGCAATGTCAAGTGCTTACATAGACTTAACTGAATAATAAGTGAGCATCCATGGATCTCTTGTGTTAAGTAGTATATGTAGGCCAAACCAAAGGAATTGTTGTTTTTGTTTTTAATCAATCAGTATTGCAATAATAATAAGACTGTTTATACATATTGCTGAATTTTTAATATTTGTATAACCTTGTAATCTTATTTGTAAATGTTTTAAAGATGTACATAATTTATGATAATTTTATGTTAATGAATATGATTATGTGTGTGCTTGTGTGCTTGCTTGTATTTTGTTAAAAAACCAATGTTCCTGTGTTCAAGTACTTAGCAGGTTGTAGAATCTAATTCATTATGCACAGTAGGATCTTCGTTATTTTAACTTTTCTCATCAAACATTCACTTTATAAACAAATTATTGATTATTAGTTTACCTTAATTTTTGCATCGGCAAGTTTTTGATGAAAAAAAGAGAGAAATATTTTCTACTAGAAATTTGATAGAGGTTCTGCTATATAGACTGGTATATTGAGAACCACCAAGACTAGCATTTTCTAAACTGTGATTTTTACCCAGGTCAGGGACATGGGTATTGTGTTTGTGTTTGTCCACACACTTAACTAAAAAACTACACATCAGATTGTATCATTGTGCAGTGACTTTACCACATGCATTTCCAGATCTACTGAAAAAAAACAGGGATGTGTAGGTATTTCCCACCCATATCATATATTGGGTAATATGATTGGTAAATATCATGCCAAGACCATCCCACTTTGAAATTAGTATGTTCAGTGACAGATGCAGTCCGGTGTACTTACAAAATAGATGTGATGCTAATTTTTTGAGGGAAACCTTTCACCTTTTGATTAAGCTTTGTTTGCCTACAGCAAGATCAGTGCACGTCTATTACCTGAGTCTGGGAACATCGACAAAATTAGAGAATTTTCAAACTGGGTCGGTGAAAATTCCCACTTTATTTGTTCTCCATTCTAATTTGATCGAGCTCCCACATTTTACAGACATTGGGAGGTCAATGACTCCACCTTTCAAAATTTCTAGAATCATCTTTATATCACTGATGAGCATGTGAAATGCCATATTTGTTTCAAGGCCCCAGAAATAGATTTTGACTTCATAAACTGTGGGCGGCTGGCGGGAAAAAGTTTGTCCGGGCTGTATCTCAGAAACCGTAAGCTGTAGGAAGTTGATACTTGGTAGGGACATTGGTAAGGATGTGTAGGTGTGCAACGTCATGGTCTGACCTTGATTTGACCTTTGACCTTGCCGTAGTGACCTTGAGTTTGTAAATCTTGTCCGGGCTATATCTTGGAAACCGTAAGGTGTAGGAAGTTGTTACTTGGTAGGGACATTGGTTAGGGGGTGTAGGTGTGCAACGTCATGGTGTGTCCTTGATTTGACCTTTGACCTTGCTGTAGTGATCTTGACCTATAATATCTTGTCCGGGCTATATCTTGGAAACCGTAAGGCGTAGGAAGTTGATACGTGATAGGGACATTGGTTAGGGGGTGTAGGTATGCAATGTCATGGTGTGACCTTGGTTTGACCTTTGATCTTGCTGTAGTGACCTTGACCTATAAGGTCTTGTCCGGGCTATATCTCGGAAACTGTAAGGTGTAGGAAGTTGATACTTGGTAGGGACGTTGGTTAGGGGGTGTAGGTGTGCAACGTCATGGTGTGACCTTGATTTGACCTATGACCTTGTTGTAGTGACCTTGACCTATAAAATCTTGTCCGGGCTATATCTCGGAAACCGTAAGGTGTAGGAAGTTGATACATGGTAGGGACATTGGTTGGGGGGTGTGGGTGTGCAACATCATGGTCTGACCAGGATTTGACCTTTGACCTTGCCATAGTGACCTTGACCTATAAAATCTTGTCCGGGGTATATCTGGGAAACCGTGAGGTGTAGGAAGTTGATACTTACTAGGGACATTGGTTAGGGGGTGTAGGTGTGCAACATCATGGTGTGACCTTGATTTGACCTTCTCGTAGTGACCTTGATCTTTAAAATCTTGTTGCACCTTTGGGTCTGTCTTTTGATGCAGATTAAGCACTGTTAAAGTCATATTAGAATTCATTAAGAATTTCACTTTTACAACTTCCCATTGTAACAGATGGAATTTCATCAAGTGAGCCACAGATTTTGCTCCAACACCACACATAAGCATTCATTGAATGTATTAACACTTCTGTATGCATGGTAATATTCAAAACATCTAAACTATAATTCGGCCATGCCAGATGTAGATAAAGAGTACATGCATTATCTTTCTCTTAGACATTATTTTCTCTATTAATTTTCTCTATTGTTTGGACCTTTATATAACTGACAGTGCTCTGAAAGTATCCTGAACTTTGTACTGATACAGTACTTCGATATCTCATGGTGTTAAAAATAATTCCCTAGGCTGTGGGGTATGGGCATCTCTGATGCTATTTTCACAAAATGTTGCAATTGTTTGAACAATACTTTCTGCATAACGTAGGATGCGAAGTGTTACAATCTCCATACACTGATATGTAATATAAGGATGGGTTGGTATAGTACAAGCATCGACTAGTCGAGACCATTTTGCTGAAAACTATACAAAATATTAAAACTCTCATCTTGATAATCGCCACATAACATGGTAGGACAACTAGCCATCTGAGAAATGAATCATAAATCAGATGAAATTATAACCTTTTATCATATATATTTGTGGATTTTTTTAGTTTTTACCCCACAGCCCTTAATGGCTGTTGGGGTATTGTTTTCACCCATGGTGTCCGGATGGTCGGGCGGGCGTCCGGGCGGGCGGGTGGGCGGGCGGCGGGAAATAGTTTGTCCGGGCTGTATCTCAGAAACCGTAAGGTGTAGGAAGTTGATACTTGGTAGGGACATTGGTTAGGGGGTGTAGCTGTGCAACGTCATGGTCTGACCTTGATTTGACCTTGCCGTAGTGACCTTGACCTATAAAATCTTGTCCGGGCTATATTTTGGAAACTGTAAGGCTTGGGAAGTTGATATTTGGTAGGGACATTGGTTAGGGGGTGTAGGTGTGCAACGTCATGGTGTGACCTTGATTTGACCTTTGACCTTGCCGTAGTGACCTTGACCTATAAAATGTTGTCCGGGCTATATCTCAGAAACCGTAAGGTGTAGGAAGTTGATACGTGGTACGGATATTGGTTAGGGGGTGTAGGTGTGCAACGTCATGGTGTGACCTTGATTTGACCTGTGACCTTGCCGTAGTGGCCTTGACCTATAAAATCTTGTCCAGGCTATATCTCAGAAACCGTAAGGTGTAGGAAGTTGATACTTGGTAGGGATATTGCTTAGGGGGTGTAGGTGTGCAGCGTCATGGTCTGACCTTGATTTGACCTTTGACCTTGCCATAGTGACCTTGACCTATAAAATGTTGTCTGGGCTATATCTCAGAAACCATGAGGTGTAGGAAGTTGATACTTGGTAGGGATATTGATTAGGGGGTGTAGGTGTGCAACGTCATGGTCTGACCTTGATTTGACCTTTAACCTTGCTGTAGTGACCGTGACCTATAAATTATTGTCCGGGCTTTATCTCGGAAACTGTTAGGTGCAGGAAGTTGATATTTGGTAGAGACATTGGCTAGGGGGTGTAGGTGTGCAGCATCATGGTGTGACCTTGATTTGACCTTTGACCTTGCCATAGTGACCTTGACCTATAAAATCGTCAGGGCTGTATCTCGGAAACCGTAAGGTGTAGGAAGTTGATACTTGGTAGGGACATTGGTTATTGGCTATAGGTGTGTATTATCATGGTGTGACCTTAATTTGACCTTTTACCTTGCCGTAGTGACCTTGACCTTTAAATTCTTGTTGCACCTTTGGGTCTGTCTTTTGATGCAGATTAAGCAAAAGTCATATTAGAATTTATTAAGAATTTTACTTTCATAACTTCCCATTGTAAGAGATAGAATTTCATCAAGTGAGCCGCAGATTTTACTCCAACACCACACATAAGCATTCATTAAATGTATTACCACTTCTGTATGCATGGTAATATTCAAACCATCTAAACCATAATTCGGAAATGCAGATGTATATAAAGAGTGTTGAATTTTAGTTTACTGATTAATGCTGTCATCTTGTCATTGAATTATCTTGTTTTAATACTTCATCTTTATACGCATTATCTTTCTTTTAAACACTATTTCTCCATTTAAACATTGTTTGGACCTTTATATAACTGACAGTGCTCTGAAAGTATCCTGAAGTTTGTACTGGTACAGTACTTCTATATCTCATGGTGTTGAAAATATTTCCCAAGGCTGTGGGGTACGGGCATCTCTGATGCTATTTTTATAATTTGATAAGTATGTTTTGGTGTAATGAGTTCCACTTCCTGTTGATGTATCTATTCAAAGGTGGGAATACTAGGACATAACATCTCTAGTACGGAGGTATCAGAATGTCTTTGCATTGGATACTGAACCAGAAAATATGCTTCTAACCCATCCCTTATGTGAGATAACAATGGCAATTTATTGTATGTGGTGTTATTTGTTGAAACATTTTATGAAAACCTCTGTATACATATCAGGATTCTGGGCTGGTATTCACAAAAGGGATCTCAGTGAAAGATCAGTGAAAAGTCAGTGTCCGACTTTATTGATTAAATTTAAGCTGATAAAAGTGGTTTAACTGGTTATTGGTAAATTTTGTCATAAAAAAAGTAAAAACCAAACTGCTATACACTTTATCAAACTAGTTGCTACATTCAGCTTAAAATATGAATAATAGATGCAAGTTTCTTCACACTTTCAATAAAATATAAAAGTTATAAAAAGCTAGGCTAGCTATCTGATGGAATAACATGTTATTTCAACCTTCCTGGCTTTTATCTGCAAAGTTTTAACATAATCTCACCAAAATAATAAAGCAAAATGCTTCATTTGTAGCTTTTGAAAGGCTTTTAATACATTTTGTAAACTGCTTAATAAAAAATCCCTGGCTTTTGCTTGTATCTGGAAACCAATAATTGGCTTTGGACAGTTAAAACCAACTCTAATGTTTACCTCATCTTTCATTGATCCATTTTGTGAACATGGCCCTATAGTACAGTACGATGTAATACTAGCAATTTTAAGAACTGTCAAGAGATTGCAATGGTGTAAATCCCAATTTAGTCTGTTCTTTGTTTTTTTGTACTTGATTATCTCTATTGTTTTATCATGCTCTCCTATTGTTTGACCATAATGCCCTTATCTGGACATGGTGGGATGATGAGGGTTCTGCTGTGATTGTGAAGTAACTTTGTTTTTACTATGTTTTCTGTATGCAGTGTATTAATCCCGTTAGATGAAATTCAAGAATGACTCAATGGTGCTGGTATCTCAGTAACAAAACCTTTTAATTACTGTTCTACAACATTTATTGTGGGTCTATTGAGAGTGGAACTGGTATAATGTGTCGTCATGAACTTCCCAGCTTGTTAGTGGGTCTGTTTCATTGGGGATATGTTAGAACACATCTGTTTAGGTAACCAAAATTATAACTCTTTATGCATTGGCAGGTACCTGTATGAAAAATATCCTATTGATCCATTCCAAACCAAAACCCAGTAATTTTTTTTTTCAATTTGGAACCTCAAAACTTGTTCCACAAAATACACGTCAAGCTTGTTACTACTTATAGTCTAGCTAAATAGTCTAGCATATTCTCCCACTTGCTTGACCATGGGTTCGAATCCTGTGATCTCAGGGAAGTACAAATGTATTTTGACCCTGTTCAGATGAATCTCAAAAGAACAAAGAAGTACTTGTATTTTACCATTACAGCTGACCGGATAAAATTCCCGGGGTGAGACTCTGCATGTACTCCTATTTGGAGAGTAATCCTAGCTTATAGGATATTTTTCAGTGGAGAAAGCCCACTTATCACGGCTTATTTACTTCCATTTTAAAAGAATTTTACTCATTTCATGTCTTGCAGATAACACACTGTACGGCTGTGAAGGTATGGAAACCCACAACTTTTCCAGTGTGCTGGTTATGTAAAGCACTTGTTGAAGAAGCAGCCTCTGTTTGTTTTGCAATGTTTTGATAGAATAGCTTTAACTGTAATTCACAGTATTTTCATAGTGATTGTGTCATATGCCTGAGGCAGCAGTCTGGTCTCTGTTTACATTCATTTTCTGTCGTTCCAGTGTGCTTCATGCACACTTTGCTGTGATATATATTTACGTGTATATGTTTGCCATTTTTAAATATGCATTCTGTCTTGTTCTGTTGGTGAATGTATTAAATTAATGTATGTTAGAACCTAATGTACAGTCTGAACTTTTATTCTGCAAAAACAAAATTATTTTTATTTTGTAATTTAATTTATACTCTCCCAGAATATCTCTTTCACTTTTTTTTTACTCTTAATGGTCTCTCCTGTTTCCATACAAAGTCTTCCTTTTCCACCTGACAGCACACCTGTATTGTAGCTAACATGCTCACCTTCAATCTCTCAGAGGGGCTCGGTGGTGTAGCGGTTAGAGTGATTGCCTTCAACCTCAGAGATCCCCGGTTCGAATCTTGTCCTGGGCGCTTCACGTTGGAAAGTTGGTAGTTACTTGAAGATGCCCGGTGGTTTACAGTGCAGGATCTTGACCAACTAGTATGCACTGGTTCCTCCACTCGTAAAGTACTCATCGCAGTATGACTGTGGCTGTTGAACACAACTTAAAACAAAAAAAATTAACCGGAATTCAACCTCTCAGGTCATGGATTTGAATTTCTGGCTAAACCTGAAGTAATAAAGTTGGTTGTTTATTGCCGATGCCTGGCGGGTTTCAGTAGCAGAATGATAATCAGTTGGTATGCATCACTTTCCTCCACCCCTCAACCATCCGTCATGACTTGTACAATTTTTCATGACTTGTACAATTTTTTTTTAAACGATGTGAAAATCAAATTAATCAGTCAAAAAGCCTTTTGTAACTTGTTCAGACAATAGAGATTCTGATGTGCATTTTACTGTTTATGTCGTCCAAGTCGAATAAAACAAATGGAGGATTATTTTATTCTTATTCATCAGTTTGTAAAAGTCGCAAAGCCTGTGAATTTCTTTTTTGTGAAGTAGATTTTATATTCATAATAACTGTACTGAGCTTGCTTCATACTGTTAACACATTAAATCTTGCTGTTCTTTACCATGTTTTCCTAAATATGGCCCTGGGTATTTATGATTTCAAACCACAAGACAGGTATTTATAAAAAGAATTGAACACAGTTGAGCAAAGTAAATTGATGTATAGAGTTTTGTTCTGAACTTCAGCAGATTTTTGGCTTAGCTTCAACCTGTTGTGAATGCAGCCTTCACCAAGTTCAATTTTCAGCCAGGCGTTTAAATTATAAAAATATGGAAATATGTAATTGGTGTGCTTTTCCCCATGTGTGTAAAAAATGAACAACCATTGAGAAATGGGCCATATTTAGGAAATGAATGGTAAATTACCATGTTCAGAACAGTGTCAAGTTGCCATTTGGCCATGTTGATCATATCACAAATCACAATGTACATTAGTCACCCGACTGTTGTGCTTGGTTTCTTAAAGTATTTTGCTTTTTTATTTTTACACAGGCTTCTATTAAATTAAGTATTAAAAGTGTGTAACTTGCATAAATGAAAG
Source organism: Sabellastarte sp. h YS-2021 (assembly GCA_964017235.1). Classification (NCBI taxonomy): domain Eukaryota; kingdom Metazoa; phylum Annelida; class Polychaeta; order Sabellida; family Sabellidae; genus Sabellastarte; species Sabellastarte sp. h YS-2021. Next base: position 87,243,341 of record OZ024934.1, read on the forward strand.
AGTGGGGTAAAGATATGGCTCTGTGGTGAGCAATAAAACAAGAAAACTACTAAAATTCCAGTCTTTTTTATGCTATATCATATTAGATCCCAATCATTTTCATTGTGTCTTATATATATAGTTCACCACAATGTTTTAAGTTTGCCATGGAGTTTTCACAGTGTAAAGAGGTCCTCCGATTGATCAACAGGTTTGGCATCTATCAAAGGTTATCATCTCTGGGTAGGATCAAGCCCCACAAGTGACATTGCTCAGGGCCTGACCCATTATGACCCTGGCTGTTGAAGAGGACGTAAAACCCCAACTTTGACTTTACAGTGTTCACCTTTGCAAGGTTCTAGCTAACGAGAACCAGACTTCAAGATGACAGTTTATTGCTTGTTTGACATGCTTTGTGCAAATAAATGTGAACTTATTTTGATGACAATATACATTGACATAAGCACACCTGATCCACTTTACACAAAAAAGTGCCAGCTAATTCACCTTCATCACTGCATTTGAAGGGTTGATAATGCAATTTTTGCATGAAATTAGCAAAATCAATTGATGACAGAGCTAACAGTGCTTTATATATCAGTGATTTAGACTGGGTTATATATTGAATTTATTGTCTCCATGACCCAAGTTGTTAAAAGGGACATAAAGAGTATAATTTGATGCCTTACACCCTCTGAATAATATGGGGTACTCAACATGTATTAATTGCAGTGGGTACATTGTTTATCGATATTGGCGATATTTATTGTTTTGGTACAGGGTTACCGATATTGATGGCTAAAGACATACATGTATCAATATTGCCATTTTAAGTAAAACTGCAAACTTACACTGCAAAGATTTCTAATAAAGCCTAAATCTGGAGAAATTGTATACTTAATGTCCCATTTTTATAGTATTCACTGCATTTTTTATGAAAACTGCCATGTTTTGTTTCAGTAAATTTTACTTCTTGTTTGCAGTTTGGGATATGCTAGAACAAAAACATTTTTGGTATCCAGATTCAGTATTCTAGTAGACAATATTACCCCCAATATCGGCCGATATTGAAATATTTTTACATTCAACATCGATATCCACAGAGCCGAACGATTTACCCAATAATTATTTCAGACATACATTGTATGATGTCGGTTTGCACAGCTGGAAGTCAAAAAAAAATTTTTATTTTTTTTTTTTTCAAAATGTGGAGCTGCTACAGTCCTGTTAAGGTAAATTAGGTCATATTGTAGTCTTAAATGATCCACTGAAGTTAATTTTATTTTTCAAAATTAAAGATTCAGATACAGGCAATTTTAACTAGACCTATGCATCGGAGAACCGATGCAAGTTGGTATCCACAGGAAAGAAAACTAAGCCAGTGAACCATCGTTTGACTTTGGAGGGGCCAAAGGTCAAATGTGACAACATCATCAAATTCCTAGCCCATGATATCCTACACGTTGGTTTCACATTGCAAACCTCTAGGATCAATAATAAGCAACTTATAAGCACTTTGAAGTTTTGCTGTCCTCGCTTGACCTTGAAGGAGGGGCCTCAAGGTCAAATCTGACCACCTCAAAAGACTCCCTGCCCATGATTTCCTATAAGTTGGTTTCACATTGCAAACCTCTAGGACCAATAATAAGCGAGCTATAAGCACTTTTAAGTTTGGCTATCCTCATTTGACCTTGAAGGAGGGGTCCAAGGTCAAATCTATAGGCAAAAAGTCTGCTAAGTGGGGTACTTTGGCACTCTGTGGATGACCTTGAATTAAAAACTTCAAGGTCAAATGTCTGCAAGATTGTAGAGGACATGTATATCTGTTATACATATCACCTATGAAGAGATTCAACCTTCTACCTACGAGAACCAGCCAGAAGAAAAAGGTAGATAGGTTTTCAAAGAAATGCCGGACGGCGGCCGTCTTGTTTTTCAGAATGAGGCTAATTTCAGTCCCTTAAAAGCTTACCTCCCAATGAAGATATCCTGCAAATTTGGTGAACCTAGTTGGCGTAGTTTTCCTCTGGGAGCGTCAACGCTGAAAATCTCTCTACATGCTGCGGCGGTGGATACAATAACCAGAAAAGAAAGAACTGGTCAGCAGGTTCTTGAATGCTGCACAAACAATTAAGCCCAGAGCCAAGGAAAACAATTTTTGACACCGTGAGATATAGAAGTGAAACACAAAAAAATTGGGAGACTTTCAGAGGAAACAACATCAATTAAATCTAAAGATCCAAATTATGTTTACGCAGAGACAATGATGTCCAAGTGAGAGAAAATGTATGCAAGGATTAACAATAAAGCAAGACACTTCGACAGCAAGATGACCACATTAATCCGTAACTAAAATTATGAAGCTGTAAGATTTATTTCTTGAAGTATAGCTGTCAATGGAAATAGCACAATTAAGTAAAAGTATACTAAGCGCAATCCATATATTTTGTACACATTACAGTTTCTGAGATATGGCCCAGTCAAAACTTTAAAGTTCAAGGTCACAATGGCAAGGTCACTACACCAAGGTCAAATCAAGATTACTCCACATCTAGAATCCCTAACAAATGTCTCTACTAACTGTACCGAGTATCAACTTTCTCTCCTTACGGTTTCCAAGGGAGAGAGCCTGGAGAAGATTTCAAAGGTCAAGGTCACTATGGCAAGGTCATATCCAGGCCTCACTATGACATTGCACAGCTACATCCTCTAACCAATGTCCCTACCAGGGGCCGGATTCACGAACAATACTTAGACCATTCCTAACTTAGATTTTAAGTATTACTTAGATTTCAAGTAAGAAATTATGAAACCTTATTCACGAACGTTCCTAACTCTAAGGTGACCTTAAAACCCATACTTAGATTTTAAGTTAAGTTGAAAGCTACCTTGAGAGGACACAATGTTAATATTACATGATTTAGTTTGTAAACATTGGACAATAATGGTGTTGTATTTGGATGGGGAGGTTTATTTATCCACGTGGTTAGTGTATAAGTCAAAATTTTAGTAAGATGAAGTTTTAACTAATTCTTCAGAAATAATTCCACTAATGGCTAGATTCTACTTGAAAGGAACAGATTAAAATTTTCACTAGGAATTAATTTTACTCTCCAAACTCATCAGCTAAAATAATTAAAAATCTCACTTTAATAAGCTGTGACTAAAATTTTTTGTAGAGGATCATTATCATAAACAATCCAATGTATAGACCAAAATTTTCCATACCACTTGGCCAATCAGATTCACTGACACAACCGTAACTAAAGAGTTAGGAGAGGTTTTTTCCTTACTTAAAATCTAAGGTAACCTTATCTAAGTATTGTTTCGTGAATACCAATTCTAAGAAAAACTTAGTCAAGTGAAAAACCTTCCCTTACTTAGATCTAAGGTCACCTTATCTAAGTATTGTTCGTGAATCCGGGCCCTGGTATCAACTTCCTACACCTTGCGGTTTCTGAGATATAGGCCAGACAAGATTTTCAAACTCAAGGTCACTACGGCAAGGTCAAAGGTCAAATCAAGGTCACACCATGACGCTGCACACCTACACCCCCAACCAATGCCACTACCAAGTATCAACTTCCTAAACCTTTGAGTGTCTGAGATACAGCCCAGATAAACTTTTTGCTGCTGCCCGCCCATCCGGACACCATGGGTTAGTAATGGTATTGTTTATCGATATTGAAATATTTATCAATTCACGCCAAGTATACTGATATCGATAAAGCAGGGTACAATATCAATATCGGAATAAAGGATTTAATAGATGAAATTAAGCTGTTTTCTATTCAAATAAAGTACAAAGTTTAAAGAATATATTAGTTATCATTTTTGTCAACTTTCACTTTCCGCTAAAGCGGAAACGCCATATTTGTTTACGTTTCGGGAAAGTACTTAAACTTGCGAGAAAGTTCGGAAGGTCTCTCTCCGAAAAGATCTATGACCCGATATTTCAATATCCATCGATACACAAAGCAAAAATATAGTTTGATATCAATATAGATATTATTATTCGATACCAACACTACCATGGTTGAAAACAATACCCACACAGGCTATGAGGTAACAATAGAAACAGCATCATTCAAACTTTATATTCTTTATTTCTTTGTGATTTCTGTGAAAATATCATAAAAAGTAATTTTAGAAAAATAATAGAACAATTTGAGAAAGAAGTTCAACAAAACATTTCACACAAATATCAAGCAATAAAATTACTTGAACATATGACACCACAATATTGCTAAAAAAAGCAAATTACTAAAGACGACTTTTTTTCAAACTGACTTTACTTTGTTTACAATAACAATTATAAATAGCTGTACCCTTTTGAGAAGAATTTCACTGTGTATGTCTATTTTTGTTGAATATTACTAATTTATGTTAAATACCATTTAAAAAAAACACATTAATGGGGTCATATCACTTACTCTGTGTCAATCTTCAGCAGAAGATTAAATCTTTTAAGATATAGCTACTAGATGCAGAGTCACAGTAGGGATTTAACACTCCTTACTGACATGTAATCAGTACTTCCTGCACTTTTTAATAAGCTGGATTTGAACCAATGGCTACAGTGTGAGAGTCAAGTGATTATTCATTAAACTTGTTAAAACAGAAAACAAGACCCAAGCCACTTGATACATGTACAGATGGGAAAACTTGATCACATTATGAATTCTCTTCATAAAAGATTCAAAAACAAATTTTTTTTAAATGATTTGGTTGTTTTGTAAATAATTTTACATGTCTTATATATATGGCTTTGTATACCTCATACCGAGAGAAATATTCTCCATTTTCTGTACTATATGTTCGTTTCACATATATTCTTGGCAATCTAACAGATTTAGGAGCACTGCAATAAGCTACACAAGAGTACCATTGTATTGTAAACTGAACAGGACAACAAATGTATCCTCGATGGATGGGTTTTCGATATGACAATGTAAATGGAGAATGATGAGTATCTAAACGTACGCAAGCAACATGATCAGAAATATAACAACAAAATTAAATCTACGAAGACTTTGATTCAGTGTGATTTCATATTCATTCTAAAATATTGTAAAAACGTCATCCAAAAACAAGACTATGGGCTTATAGTTTAAGTGATAGAAAACGTGACTATATCGAAAACCCGTACATTGGCTATATACCATTTGCAAGTAACACATAAAAAACTGGCCGCATCAATATATAAATTTGAAATTGAGCAATTTTTTTGTGCATAACTGTTAAGACACTGATATAGGTGACCATTAAGTACACAGTTAACTCCATTAACAATATGAAAATTGACGATGAAATGTGACATTTATAAGTTCATAGCTCCCCAATAAAACTTTAATGTGGTAGCAAATGGTGAGCAAAAAAAAAAAAAAAAAACATTATTTTTTTTTAAATCAGTTTTTTTGTATATTCACAGATAACTAGCAATAACGATATCACATTTGAAAGTAAATCAATAATATTTTCAATCATCACAATAATTTTTTTTTTTTAAACTTTATCACAATTCTTTTATTGGTGGTGCCCAAAGTTTTATTATTGTCAAGAGTCACTCACTGGTAATTTTTATTTGCACATATCTTCAGAGCATTTTGTGTAAAATGTCAACATGGCCATGGTATTAATCCCCTGAATTTATTTTGAATTATGATCATGAGGTATTCTAATTGTATTTATGATTTTTGTCATAAACTTCTCACCTGTTGAAGAATTTAGGGGATTTTGTCACAAATTGTCCCTCAACTCTACAGAAGATGACTTTGGTGAAGAGCTATACATGTTGTGGCAAATTACCCGGGGCCACAAAGATTTTTATTGTTAGAATTAGTCTTAAAAATTCTAAGACTAAGAATGTTCCTATTCACAAAAGTTTTATTCTTAGAATCACACTTATTCTTTGAATTTTTCTTAGAAAGATTCTTATTTTCAGAATTGTGCCTTTTCTTAGAATTTTTTTAAGAATAAAAATTTGTCATTCACAAAATGTAAATTCTTAGAATAATCTAATCTGTTTTAAATTTAGACTGGCACATTAGCATGCTTAACTTAAGAAAACATGGTTGCTTTGGTGGCTATACTGCAAGCAACTGATTGTAAATCAATTTTTAACAATCATATCTGATTGGCTGTTTAGTACCACAAAGGTGAAGCCTGATTGGTTCTTAACTGCAAATCGATTTTAATTCTTCAAAAACTCCAACTTGTGATGGATTATTGTAATTGTAACAATTGTAATATGATAAATATGCTAATATGTATTTAATTTACTGAAAGAAAGATCATATTTATCTCACGTTTCTCTTACAGGAATCAAAAACCGTTGGCCGTTCCATCAAGTTAACTTTCAAGAATTTAAAGCAACGCTGTGTAAATAAACATGCACACAACTGTTCTGGCCTAGAGTCATGGATAATTGCTGGACTATTATACAGAATTTTAACCTGGCTAATTTTGTAGCTCAGCCAATCAAAATCATGGACACAAGTATATCGTATGAGAGTAAAGAAACCACACAACATAAACAACTTCATTCAGCACTATATTAAACAGTCAATGATTAACTACTAATAAGAACTTTATATAAATATTTTTTAATGAATATTAAGCAAAATATTCATAACCAGCATCTCACTTGTCAGTAGAGAAAATGGTGGCAAAACATATAATGCTTGAAATGGGTAATAAACCTACAGAAATGACAAACTTGTACCCTATATTTCAAAACACATTTTTGACATTTATAGAGATTGTGAGGAGCACATTTTATTTCCGGAAATGCCACTTCCTGTCAGCAGGTATGCTCAATGGGAGAACAAAACTATGTTCGTACCCCTGAAAACACGGGAACAAGTTAATAACAGACAAAATACAATGATTCATTGGGGTTCTTCACTTTCCCATAGACTTTTATAAATAGTTGAGAATAAATAACAATATATATAAGGAATAACATTTCTGGTGACATGCCTTGGTAAACATGACCACCACAATACTAACTCATCAATTCATATATGAACATTGTACTTGTAAGATAAATCTTGTTAACCTTTTTAGTATACTTAAATATATATAATGAGTCATGATGAACACTCTTGTGATTGGTGACACCCCAGCCTATGATTTCTGTTCTTATTCAAGTGTATTAGAGACCTCAGGGGTTACTTATCACAGTTGCCTCACTATTTTGGCTTTGGCTTTTAGTGGGCAAGTTTGTCTTTTTACTCTGTAAGGCCTGGTGAATCATGACCAAATAGTCTGCACTGTTTAGCTCCACCTGTGATGTTAAAGCCAATTTATCAAAATGTGACAACAAATGTTCTTGAAATGTGCTGGTAATCACTAATTATTGTTACTGCCCATGGTTCACCTGAACAAACATTTGTAAAACTATTGGGATGGGCAGGTACAAGACTCAATACTGGCAGTGTATTAAAAACATCTGAATCTAGTGGATCATACATAGTAAACTGGAACCAAAATGCTGAATTAATCTACTGCAAATCAATGTAATATATCTCTCAAAATAAGACAATTTGTTTTGGAAACCAATACAAGGTAATCAATTTTGACCTATATAAGGTTTTCCCCTTGAAACAAGGTATTGGGAATTTATGGGAGATAATGAACACTCAGTACTAATCAAGATGTGAGTCTTTCAGAGGACGAGGGCAGTATGTCAAACTAAGATGTGAACGATATAGACAGTCAGCTGTATCAAAATATGTGTCACAGTTATATATAAGTTTAAACTGTCATAAAGGCAGTAACACTATTAAGAACACACTATAATATTCATTTCCTCCATAAGCTGTTACCTTGCTTAATATCATAAACGGTACATCAGTTAATTTCCAAACACTATGATATGTTCAAACAATGTATTCTCCCTCAACATGTTTAAATTATGTATACTCTCTCAGTCTCTCATGAGTATGTCCATCTCCACAGATAGTTCCACCTGACTCCTGCTGGTGCTTGGTCACTCTGTTCTTCCATAAAAAAAATAATCTGTTTTGTGGTCTCTGTGTTAACATATGCTCAGTATTAAATGAGCATATCCCTCTCTGTGTTTGCTGAATTAACATATTCTACCACTCCTGTGTGTGTTCACTAAATTAATAATTAATCCCTCCTTGTTTACCGAGTTAATAAAAACTCCCACTGTGTTTAATAAATTGATATATGCTCTCTGTCTGCTCCCCTCTCTGTATTTAATAAATCAACATATTTTATAAATCTGTTACACGAGTATAACTCTCTGTGCATTGGGCAAGTATGTCCTACCCACTCTGTAGTTAACTAATTAATACAGTAAACCTCTATTATCTGACCCTTTTGGGGGAGTAACAATCAAGTTGGATAACAGAATGGCCAGATAATAGAAAGCCTAAAATAACAGGCTTAAATGGAGTTGGGAGCATGGGTTTGAGGTCAGATAATTAAAAATTTGGATAATAGAGGGTTGGATAAAAGAGGTTCTACTTTATATGCTCCCTCTCTCTCTTAAACACATTCCTCTAGCTGTCTATGGTTACTACATTAACATAAGCTCTCTCTCTCCCTGTTGTGCTGTTATAACTCTCTCTGTGTTAACTCAGTATATCCACCTCCGCACTCTGTTCAGGCAGACTCCCGCTGATACTCATCACCTCTTCCCGTGTAAACAGCCCACTCCTCTCTTCTTTCGCCTGCTGTCGTTCTTCTTTTCTCTGCCTCTGACGCTCCTTGCGTATCAGCTCTTGTCGTTGTTTCTAAAGACATAAAATGAGAAGAATTTGTAACAACGGGCTATACTAGTTGCATTACATTTATGAATAGTCATTGTGGAGAGAAGTATTGATTAAAGCATACTTTGAAAAAAACAAAGTTCTAGCCCTAATCACCAGACAAAACGGGATAAAATCATAAACACATAATATTTTTAATAATACCTTATAAAGAGGGTATTCTGAAAGCAGCTGCAAGTATACAACATACATAGAAGTAAAAACCACATCAAAACTGCAGTCCATATTTGGATAAATATAGAGTTAACACTCAAATAGCAGAGATGCCTGCACCCCACATTCTGGGAAAATGGCACTGGATTCTTTATCACTGGATGTGAGAGTTAGAAGAGGTGAAAAATTACAAAGATAAGGAGTCATTCAGAACAGTGTAATTTAGAGTAAGAAATCTAAAATTCGCCAGGAATCTAAAATTCGCCACCTCTAAAATGTTAGTTAATATTATGAAGAAAATGCTGTTTTTGTCTAAAAATTGGCATTTTTCAGTTCAAAAAGCCTTAATTTACTATACGTTCAACAAATCTCACCACAATTCATATATTTTATTAGTATTTTCACATGTGGCGAATTTCAGATATGTGGCGAATTTTAGATTTCTTACTCTATATGAAGGTGCAGGAAGAATTTAAACAACACTCAAGAGAGAGAAGATGTATTTGAAGACAGAGTATCAAACCAAAAAACTTTAACAGCTTTAATTAATTTAAGTATAGCTGCCAATGGAGATAACACATTTAGGTAAAAATACATGTAAAATCACTTTCAGTAATCCATATATCTTTGTGATAGGAGAAATATGACAGTAGGAAACATGCTTTCAGAGCCAAGGTTAAAGGTCAAATCGATGTCACATGATACCATTGCATGTCTACTGCCCTAACCCAACGTCTCTACCAAATATCAACTTCCAGCACCATATGGTTTCCTATATATAGCCTGGATTATGTCTTAAAGTTTGGTGTCATTTAGGCAAGGTCAAAGGTCAAATCATGGTTACGCCATAACATTGTACACCTACACTCCCTAAACCAATAACACTGCTAAGTATCAACTTCTTACAACTTTTGGATTACAAGATATACCCCTGGAATGATTCAGAAGATCAGGGTCACTACAGCAAGGTCAAAAGTCAAATCAGGGTCACACATTGACGCTGCACACCTACACCCCCCAACCAATGTCCTTACCAAGTATCAATTTCTTGCACCTTGCGGTTTCTGTGATATAGCTCAGGCAAGACTTTAATGGTTGGGGTCACCATGATAAAGGTCAAATTAAGGTCACAACATGAAGTTGCACATAAAAACCCTTAACCAATGTTCACATCAAGTATGAACTTCCTGCCATCCCATGCCCTGCCAAATAGCATTGACGAAAACAATACATGTATCTACATAACCTAAAAGGCTGTGGGGTTAAAATCTGATAATAATATTTCAAAATCATGAAACCATGTTGTTTTTACACTCCCCTAACAGTACAATAAGCATTGCAGCCGTCTTACTGAAGTGCAGAAACAGTTCAATGTAGCACCCTGTACAAGCCCATTGACAGGTGAAAGACTGAAAATAGGCCTACTTAAAGTGCAGCAAACTTCCATAGTCAAACAGACTATTTATGCTTTGCAAAATTCACTTTCCAAAATTTCAAAGAATGCATTAGAGTAAGAAATCTAAAATTCGCTAGGAATCTAAAATTCGCCACCTCTAAAACCTTAATCCTGGACCAATCTCGTTGGGGGTGGTAAATTGCCGATCTGTAAGAAACAAGGGACCCTGCATCAATGATACTGTAACAGTACATTCTGTCGACATTCTTGCTGTCACTGAAACACATATTCGCCAGGAGGAAACGGACAGCCTTCTACATTCCATCACCCCGACAGGTTTCAAATTCTGCCACAAACCCCGTATTCATGGCCGTGGTGGTGGTGTTGGATTTTTTATCAACAAAGCTATACAGTTTAGATCTGTGGATACACCTACTTTCAGTTCCTTTGAAAATATTAGCATTGCAATTGGGTCTGCGGCTCAACCGCTTGTGTTGACTTGTGTTTATCGTCCGCCTGGCTCATGCTCTGAAAGTTTCCTGGACCAATTTCTCAATCTTTTAGAATACTTATCCTCAGTTTCTCCCTCATTCCTAATTTGTGGGGATTTCAATATTCATGTGGATACTTCTTCAAATGATAGTATCAAATTCCAGAACTGTTTAGAATCATGCAATATAACACAAAATGTTCAAAATGCTACCCATCTTCATGGTCATATCCTAGACCTTGTTCTCACTCCTACTGATGCCAGTGTTATCTCCAATGTACGAGTTGCTGAATTTATTTCTGATCATGCTCTTGTCCTTGCTCAGCTTGATTCAGTTAATCCTCCTTCACATAAGGCAAAAGTTGTCACCTTTAGGAGGTATCATAAAATTGACATGGATAGTTTCCGTAAGGATTTGGGAAATAGTGCATTCGTAAAATGCCCTGGTGATACAGTCAGTGGTTTGTGTGAACAATACTTAGATGATTTGAGCAAGCAAGCACCATTGGTTACTCATACTTTTACTAAGCAAGCTACTGGTTGGCTATCTGACACCTACCGGCTGGCAAAAACCATCAGGCGACAGCTGGAACGAATCTGGCGTAAAGATAAATCTGCCTATAATCGAGCTAGACTTCGAAGACAGATTGCCCGGTGCAATTCACTGGTCAACAAAGATAAGGCAAATTACTTCAGAAACCTGGTCAGAGAAAATGCTAACGGCTCCAAGAAGCTATGGCAGGTCTTGCTTTCTGCACTGCACTCTAGTCCTGAAGCAGTACTCCCTTCTCATGAATCTAAGAAAGGTCTTGCTGACCGGTTTGTCACTTTCTTCAGTGACAAAATAGCTAAAATCAGAAACTCATTTTTCTCTAGTGACTCTCTCACTCTGCCTCCTCCACCTGATGTACCCAATTTCAGCTGCTTTAAACAAGTTTCTCAAGAGGAAATTAGAAAAATTATCATGAAGTCACCCACTAAATCTTGTTTGTTAGATCCATGGCCTACATTTCTTGTTAAGGAATGTATTGATATTTTACTGCCCTCTATCACCAGGCTTGTTAACTGCTCATTGTCAGAAGGTGTTGTACCTGATGAGTTCAAGAAGGCTATTGTAACCCCATTGATTAAAAAGTCATCACTACCACCCAATGACTTAAAAAACTACAGACCTGTTTCTGGGTTGGGCTTCATATCCAAACTTGTTGAACGTGTTGTTGCTTCTCAATTGAATGACCATGTCAGTTTGAATGGACTAGAGAATGTCAGGCAATCTGCCTATAAACTGGGTCACTCAACTGAATCTGCATTGCTCTCAATTAAGAATGATGTTCATTTGGCTTTTGCTAAAGGTGAGGCTACTGCTGTCGTTCTCTTGGATCAATCAGCAGCGTCTGATACTATTGATCATGATACGCTACTTAATTCTCTTAGCTCCTGGTTTGGTGTGAGCGGGGTTGTCCTCAATTGGTTTAAGTCTTACCTCTCTGACCGTGTTCAGTGCATTAAGATTGGGTCAATTTTATCTGATGCCAAAAAGTTGTTGTATGATGTGCCTCAAGGCTCTGTCCTGGGGCCAATCCTTTTTTCACTCTATACTACTCCACTGAGTAAAGTCATATGGAATCATCCTGGTATTAGTTTCCAGTTGTACGCTGATGACACACAATTGTATGTACATCTCACACATAAAAATGTTACCTCGGCCCTTGATAAGCTGTCACACTGCCTTGAAGATGTTAAGAGATGGCTCTGTACAAATAAGCTCAAGCTAAATCCTGATAAGACCGAATTCATTGTGTTTGGCTCAAAGTCTCAGCGCGAAAAACTTAATCAGTCCTTCCCGGTCAACATACTTGGTAATCTTATATCACCAATAGATGCAGTTAGGAACCTTGGTGTCTGGTTTGATTCAGATTTCTCATTCTCTTGCCATGTTATGAAGGTCTGCAAGGCTTGTTTTGCTCATGTCCGGGATCTTAAGCGACTCCGAGGACATCGGACACATGAAGCGGCTCTTACGGCTGCCAATGCTCTGGTCGGAAGTCGACTTGATTACTGTAACTCTCTGTTCAGAGGTCTCTCAGTTCTAGATCTGCGCAAACTTCAATGTGTTCAGAATAGCCTTGCCAGAATTGTTGCCAACACCACCAAGTACTCACACATCACTCCAGTTATAAAAGCACTACATTGGTTGCCGATTAAGTACCGTTCTATCTTTAAGACTGCCATGCTGGTATATAAGTTCCTACACAGTGGTAACCCCAAATACTTTGAACCCTTCCTGATTCCCAGACATAGTGCATATAACACATGTCGAAGTCAATCTGGTGGCATATTTCTTGAGGTTCCCCACTTTGCTTCAGTTTTCAAGTCTCGAAAACATTTTGGACTCAGTTTTGCGTATGACGCACCTATGATTTGGAATGACCTTCCTGATGAGGTCCGCTCTGCAAACTCACTTGCCTCTTTCAGGTCAAAGTTGAAGTCATACCTCTTTGGAAAAGCATACCCACCCTAAATTTCCAATCTCCTTCTGCTTTCTCCGCGGTGCTGACCCCTGCAATGTCTCTGCTTTTTGAATATTGAACAATGTTTTTGTGTGATGCGCCTTAGAATCTGTCTTTTGACAGAGATTAAGCACTATAAAAGTGCTATTAGAATTAGAATTAGTTAATTTTATGAAGAAAATGATGTTTTTGTCCAAAAATTGGTATTTTTTCAGTTCAAAAAGCCTTAATTTACTATACAGTCAACAAATCTCACCACAATTCATTTATTTTATTAGTATTTTCACATGTGGCGAATTTCAGATATGTGGCGAATTTTAGATTTCTTACTCTACTCTATCCTCCTCTTTTTACTTTGGCTTTCTAACAATCCATAAAAGTGAATAAAAAAAGATCTTAATACTTTTAATTGCACTGACTTTATGCCACATTGCCATTAAATGCCAATCCCAGTGCCATTAAATGCCAATCCCATACTGGAAAGAAATACCATATGCTTCTAGTACCTTCGTGAGCCTTTTTGTCTCTGGGTGCCTGTTCGAAGCGGTACACTCACTACACGAGTCTGAGATCACATGACCTGCACTCAACCTACTGGGTCGGTCTCGTCTGAGACTGCAAATAAAGTCGCGCACTTTCTGCAACTTTTCATCATCCACATTTTGCAAATCTGAAACCAATAAAAAAATACTGACATTTTAAGGCGAGTTTAGTGTTAAAATGCGTAAACTGGAGTATAGTTTTACATTTACTTTACACTTTAAACAAAACAAATACCCTTTTCACCCTCAAATTTTCAGATTATTGAAAAGTGTGTTAATGTTACTATGTAGTATGTATCCTGCCTTTTGATGTCTACCAGCACTGATCAATAGCCTTTTACATGCACGGATAGATTACCTTTGTGTTTTAAAATATATCAGTATACCCATTAAGGTGGGCATATTATACTTGTGTGTACTTTGAATGGAGGACACTTATTGGAATTTTGTATTTTAGTAATGCCAACTGTCACCATATTAAGGTTAGGATAAACAAATAATCACTCAATGTAGTAAAATATGGCAAAAGGTGTGAACCCATTAAACACTTGCATATTGTCACATAAAATTAGTACAGTCATGTTTCTGTATTGTTAATACAATCAGATAAAGAAGTACCATATACCAGTTATATTGCCAACTTCCTGTCTGAAAAAATGCACCAGAAGATCCAGGAAAATAGCAAATTTAAGAAATTGCACAGATTATGGACATATACGTTTATTTTAAATATTCAAAATTTTCACTGCCTGTTAGAATATAAAGAATAAAGTTTTGGTATTTTTATGAATTCCCTAGTTATTTGGTACCAACACAAATAGTACTTTATTGATTAGGTGGCATGAAATATTTGAAGTTTTGACGTCCCTAATCTCAGAATCTATTTACCTGAATCTATTACACACTGTGGACTTTGAACAAACTTAACAACCAAATATTGAAAATAAAACCCAAAGTAGGGAATATAGTTGTAAATGTCTGGTGATATTCATTCAAAACATTTGCAAATCAAAGTGTTGCTTCTAAACTCCCAAGGACAGAAAGATTTTTTTCTGCCACTTTGAAGAAGAAGAATCAGTTTCATTTAGCACCCTGTACAAGCACATTCACAGGTCTGTCACTGTAAACACGCCTACTTAAAGTGCAAGAAAATATCAACTCACAGGAGAGAAAGCTTTCATAAAAAGACTCAAAAACATAGACTTT
The DNA here is from genome assembly GCA_964017235.1 of Sabellastarte sp. h YS-2021. NCBI lineage: Eukaryota > Metazoa > Annelida > Polychaeta > Sabellida > Sabellidae > Sabellastarte > Sabellastarte sp. h YS-2021. Next base: position 87,258,418 of record OZ024934.1, read on the forward strand.
TCCTTGGCAACACCAGGAACTAATTCAACAAATTTAAAGAAGTGTGTTAATGTTACTATGTAGTATGTTCCATGCCTTTTGATGTCTACCAGCACAAGTCAATAGCTTTTAACATGCACGGATAGATTATGTTTGTGTTTTAAAATATCCCAGTATACCCATTAAGGTGGACATATTATACTTGTGTGTACTTTGAATGGAGGACACTTATTGGAATTTTGCATTTTAGTAATGTCAACTGTCACCATATTAAGGGAAATTGCGACAAGGCGACTAACTTATGATGGTTAAATAGTGTTCCATGTATATACCGGTATTATGTTAGGATAAACAAATGATCACTCAATGTAGTAAAATATGGCAAAAGGTGTGAACCCATTAAAACTTGCATATTAGCACACAAAATTAATACAGTCATGTTTCTGTAATGTTAATGCAATCACGTAAAGAAGTACCATATACCAGTTATATTGCCAACTTCCTGTCTGAAAAAATGCACCAGAAGATGCAGGAAAATAGCAAATTTAAGAAATTACACAGATTATGGACATAAACATTTATTTTAAATATTCAACATTTTCATTGCCTGTTTGAATATGAAGAATAAAATTTTGGGTATTTTTATAAATTCCCCAGTTATTTGGTACCAACACAAATAGTATTTATGTGATTAGGTGGCATGAAATATTTGAAGTTGTGACGTCCCTAATCTCAGAATTCTATTTACCCTAATCTATTACACACTGCGGACTTTCAACAAACTTAACAACCAAACATTGAAAATAAAACCCAAAGTAGGGAATATAGTTCTAACTAGAAAAAGGTTGGAGCGGCCCGGATGGAGACTTCAGTTAATAAAGCTGTAGTAGTTGTGGTATGAGACTGTAAGGAGAAGGTAAGGTTTACTGTGTTTTGTATCTAATGGAAAGTGGATAATCTAAAAACTGTATCAGTTGCAGTATTAGACTGTGAGCTTTATTGTGTTTCATAGAGCGGTATATTACTTTTGCTGTAAATTTGGGATTGTAAATTTTTTCCAGGAGATATTTAATCCTAGAATTATAATGATAAAGATACACTGTAGTAAACTATAATTGGCTATAGATAGGGACATTCATATGTTGTATATATGGCATTTTATGCCTCTGAAAATTCATTGCTATGTAATATTTTTATAAGATAAATATGCTTAAGATAAAACAACTGTTTATGAGAAAGTGTTTTTTTTTTCAAGTCATCTTATCTTCTGAAAGAAGTCAAGTCTATACATTTGACCAATTTACATAGTGTATGTGAATACATAGCTAGATGGACAACTCCTGCTGCTAAACAAAAGCTGAATTTATTAAAGCTCTCCCCCCCCCCCCCCCCCCCCCCCCCCCCCCCAAAAAAAAAAAAAAAAAAAAAAAAAGAAATGTTATATCCACATGTGAGATTTTTTTAATGTACCTAAATTGGGAATGTATACTATATGAACACTGATCAGCTGCAATATATTAATAACCACATCATTGGATGCTAAATACCTCAATTTTTTTTCTTTGAAGATGCCATAACTTCAAAAATAGCATCAGAGATGCCCGTACCCCACAGCCTTGGGAAATATTTTCAACACCATGAGATATAGAAGTACTGTACCAGTACAAACTTCAGGATACTTTCAGAGCACTGTCAGTTATATAAAGGTCCAAACAATGTTTAAATGGAGAAATAATGTTAAAAAGAAAGATAATGTGTATAAAGATGAAGTATTAAAACAAGATAATTCAATGACAAGATGACAGCATTAATCAGTAAACTAAAATTCAACACTCTTTATATACATCTGCATTTCCGAATTATGGTTTAGATGGTTTGAATATTACCATGCATACAGAAGTGGTAATACATTTAATGAATGCTTATGTGTGGTGTTGGAGTAAAATCTGCGGCTCACTTGATGAAATTCTATCTCTTACAATGGGAAGTTATGAAAGTAAAATTCTTAATAAATTCTAATATGACTTTTGCTTAATCTGCATCAAAAGACAGACCCAAAGGTGCAACAAGATTTTAAAGTTCAAGGTCACTACGGCAAGGTAAAAGGTCAAATTAAGGTCACACCATGATAATACACACCTATAGCCAATAACCAATGTCCCTACCAAGTATCAACTTCCTACACCTTACGGTTTCCGAGATACAGCCCTGACGATTTTATAGGTCAAGGTCACTATGGCAAGGTCAAAGGTCAAATCAAGGTCACACCATGATGCTGCACACCTACACCCCCTAGCCAATGTCTCTACCAAATATCAACTTCCTGCACCTAACAGTTTCCGAGATAAAGCCAGGACAATATTTTATAGGTCAAGGTCACTACAGCAAGGTTAAAGGTCAAATCAAGGTCAGACTATGACGTTGCACACCTACACCCCCTAATCAATATCCCTACCAAGTATCAACTTCCTACACCTTACGGTTTCTGAGATATAGCCCAGACAACATTTTATAGGTCAAGGTCACTACGGCAAGGTCAAAGGTCAAATCAAGGTCAGACCATGATGCTGCACACCTACACCCCCTAACCAATATCCGTACAACGTATCAACTTCCTACACCTTACGGTTTCTGAGATATAGCCCGGACAACATTTTATAGGTCAAGGTCACTACGGCAAGCTCAAAGGTCAAATCAAGGTCACACCATGATGTTGCACACCTACACCCCCTAACCAATGTCCCTACCAAATATCAACTTCCCAAGCCTTACAGTTTCCGAGATATAGCCCGGACAACATTTTATAGGTCAAGGTCACTACGGCAAGGTCAAAGGTCAAATCAAGGTCAGACCATGACGTTGCACAGCTACACCCCCTAACCAATGTCCCTACCAAGTATCAACTTCCTACACCTTACGGTTTCTGAGATACAGCCCGGACAAATTACAGCTCCAATTATATTAACAGTTTAAGGTCACCATAAAGTCAGGATAATCCTTTGGTAAATCTTAATATATAGGCCAAGTTTGGTTGAAAAAAGTCAAAAATTAAGTGAACTGGGTGGCTAAATCCCCCTTTTTTGACATTAAGGTGACCTTAAGATTGCAGATACAGGGCTAAAACTTTGGCATGTGAAAGATAATCAAAAAGCAGCTGAATAAGTTATTCCAACAAAACGCCAAAATCTTGACCATTTTTGAGATACAGATCAAGTACCCATTTTTTTTTAAAAATTTACGAAAATGAAACGCCTCCCATTCAGGCATCTGTGGTCCGATTGATCAGAAAATCCTTTTCGACCTGCGGATTTAGGTCTAGAATGTACCTGATAAATTTTATAGCACAGGTGTGTGTGTTTTTTTCCGAAACGCGATGACGGGGTGTTTTTGGAAAATGCTTAAGGTTACCTTAAGTAAAGCTTAAGGTCTACGCAAAGTATCCCAAAAAATTTTCCCGCCCCTATAATTTTACAGAAAGATAAGAAGGAAAGAAAAATTTGAAAGCCCAAGAAGTTATTCAAGGGAGACTATAATCCTGCAGTGGTGGCAGTGATCAGTCCAACTTACGTGAAAACAAACAGGTTGCTTAATTAATTATGTTGTAGGAACAGCAACAAACTGTTAAGGGATACTTGTTCTAAATGTTTGGTGATATTCGTTCAAAACATTTACTGATCAAAGTGTTGCTTCTACACTCCCAAGCACAAAAGATTTTTTTCTGCCACTTTGAAGAAGAAGAATCAGTTTCCTTTAGCACCCTGTACAAGCACATTCACAGGTCTGTCACTGTAAACACGCCTACTTAAAGTGCAAGAAAATATCAACTCACAGGAGAGAAAGCTTTCAAAAAAACGACTCAAAAGCATTCTAACTCATTCTAGCTAATTCTTGGCCATACAAGGGACTAATTCCACAAATTTAAAGAAAAAGGTTTGCTCAATGGAAAATTTTTCCATTCATACCATACCTATAACAAGCTGGGTGTCGGTAATTGTACTTTGTGGGTTGATAATATGAGTGACTTCTAGCTGCTCCCGCAAACCAAGACTATGACTCACTGTTTCTGTCAGATCTTGTATTAAGGAGAGCCGCTCACCACTTGATAAAGGCCTCCTGCTAAAAAAACATAGGGAAATTTACAAATAATCTGAGAGAGGACTGTGGTTGTAAGTTCAAATTTGTATTTATTTACGTGTAATTTTCACACTAAATTCAACCAGTAGTAAAGAATTTGAACTCATTTGCAATAATATGCACTCAGATTTCACTAAGACTGGTCACATTTTGTAACAGTTTTAACTTTCAAGTACAACATGTTCACTTAGTGCAATTTTTACAATTAATTAAACCAAAAGTAAAGAAGTTAAAGCTATTTGATGAGATATGTACTCAGATTTCAATAAAATTACTTTATATGCAATTATTGGGGGCAATATTTATCAAAATATGGAATATTTTGTGTATCCCTGAAGTCAAGAATTTGAAACTGCAGTCACAATACCTCACTATCAATTGGCCCAGGAAGAAATTATGATATCATGAAATTGATGGTGATATTATAATCATACACAATAAATAATCCATTATTCTTTTCTGTAAGACTTTTAAGAAATACTCTCAAGCAACCCAATGCCTAACACTACCCCTCACCATGGTCTGCCTTTATCATCCACTTCCTTTTCTTTTGCGTGTGACCTTGAACTGTGAGATCTCTTTCGCTTATGTTTGGCACGGCTTCTTCTGGGAGAGCTGCTTACACTTGGCACCATGCCCTCTGACCCCTGGTCAGGGTGAAGGTCACTTTGGATAGATAATAGGTCACTACGGACATCTAACTCGGAGTCAGACCAGTAAAATGTTCCTGTATAAAAAATAAAATCACATTTCTGTACACTTTCTAAACAAGAGGAGAGTGCCCGTGAACGGGCACTGTGTCAGCTGACTGAATGTTTTTGATTTGTGATGGTGATAATGAGAGGAAAGCATAATTATCAGGGAAAGGGCTGTACAGAAATACAGTAAATGGTAACTGAACAGCATGTTCGAAAGATATTCCGAAGCTGACAGAAGAAAAGGACAAAAAAGTTGTGCCCTGCAAATGGTATTATGAAATAAAGTAACAAGGTAATTGTTTAAGTGTAAAAAGTAGGTTAAAAATATTTAAAGAAATACTATAAATGCAATATCCTCGTTCGACCATGAAGAAGGGGTCCAAAGGTCAAATCTGACCATACCAAAAGATTCCCAGCCAAAGAATTTAGGATGGTTTACCATCCCAAACCTCTCGGACCAATAATAAGTGAGTCATAGGCACTTTTTAAGTTTGGCTATCCTTGTTTGACCTTGAAGGAGGGGGTCCAAGGTCAAATCCGACCACACAAAAAAATTCCCAGCCCATGATTTCCTGTAGCTTGTTTACCATCCCAAACTTGTAGGACCAATAATAAGTGAGTTCTAAGCAATTGTAAGTTTGGCTCTCCTCAATTGACCTTGAAGGAGGGGTCCCAGGTCAAATCTGACCACACCAAAAGAATCCCAGCCCATGATTTCCTATATGTTGGTTTACCATCCCAAACCTCCAAGACCAATAATACGCGAGTTATAAGCACTTTAAGTTTGGCTATCTTCATTTGACCTGGAAGGAGGGGTCTAAGGTCAAATCCGACCACACCAAAAGATTCCCAGCCCATGATTTTCTATAGGTTGGTTTTCCATTCGAAACCTCTAGGTCCAATAATAAGTGAGTTATAAGTACTTTTAAGTTTGGCTATCCTCATTTGACCTTGAAGGAGGGGTCCAAGGTGAAATCCGACCACACCAAAAAAATCCCAGCTCATGATTTTCTATAGGTTGGTTTTCATTCCAACCTCTAGGACCAATAATAAGCGAGTTATAAGCACTTTTATGTTTGGCTATCCTCATTTGACCTTGAAGGAGGGTTCCAAGGTCAAATCGGACCATATTAACAGATTCCCAGCCCATGATTTCCTACAGGTTGGATACAATGATTTACTCAACAGTGAGAACCTGAAAGAAGCTATTGCTCAGCTATGCCATGACATAGAGGTCTGCAATTTCACTATGTTATAGCTGACCAAAACGTCTGTGAATAACATATTTAACAAAATACTCTAAATGTAATAATTTTCAAGTTACAACTGATTTACTCAAGAGTGAGAACCTCAAAGTAACTATTACTCAGCTATGCAATGAGCTACATGTCTGAATTTTTGCTCTGTTATAGCTGACCTAAAAGTAGGTGAACAACATATTTAAGCAAAATACTGTAAATGCAATAGTTTTCAAGTTACAACTGATTTACTCAATAGTGAGAACCTGAAAATAGCTATTGCTCCGCTATGCCATGAGCTATAGGTCTGTAATTTCACTATGTTATAGCTAACCCAAAAGTAGGTGAACAATATATTTTAACAAAATACTCCAAATGCAATATTTTTCAAGTTATAGCTGATTTACTCAACAGTCAGTGCCTGAGAATAGCTATTGCTCAGTTGTGCCATGAGCTACAGGTCTGTAATGTCACTATGTTATAGCTGACCCAAAAGTAGCTGAATAACATATTTGCACAAATTTCTGTAAATGCAATAGTTTTCCAATTACAACGGATTTACTCAACAGTGAGAACTTCAAAGTAGCTATTACTCAGCTATGCAATGAGCCACAGGTCTGGAACTTCACTATGTTATAGCTGACCCCAAAATAGGTGAATAACATATTGAAACAAAATACTCTAAATGCAATAGTTTTCAAGTTATAAGTGATTTACTCAACAGTGATAACCTAAAAGTAGCTATTACTCAGCTATGGCATGAGCTACAGGTCTGAAAATTTACTATGTTATAGCTGACCCAAAAGTAGCTGAATAACATATTTATACTAAATTCTCTAAATGCAATAGTTTTCAAATTACAAGTGATTTACTCAACATTGAGAACTTCAAAGTAGCTATTACTCAGCTATGCAATGAGTCACAGGTCTGGAACTTCACTATGTTATAGCTGACCCCAAAATAGGTGAATAACATATTGAAACAAAATACTCTAAATGCAATAATTTCCAAGTTATAAGCGATTTACTCAACAGTGATAACCTAAAAGTAGCTATTACTCAGCTATGCCATGAGCTACAGGTCTGAAATTTTACTATGTTATAGCTGACCCAAAAGTAGGTGAACAACATATTTAAGCAAAATACTGTAAATGCAATAGTTTTCAAGTTACAACTGATTTACTCAATAGTGATGACCTAAAAGTAGCTATTACTCAGCTATGCCATGAGCTACAGGTCTTGAATTTTACTATGTTATAGCTGACCCAAAAGTAGCTGAATACCATATTTATACTAAATTCTCTAAATGCAATAGTTTTGCAATTACAACTGATTTACTCAATAATGAGAACCTCAAAGTAGTTATTACTCAGCTATGCAATGAGCTACAGGTCTGAAATTTTACTATGTTATAGCTGATCCAAAAGTAGGTGAACAACATATTTAAGCAAAATACTGTAAATGCAATAGTTTTCAAGTTACAACTGATTTACTCAATAGTGATGACCTAAAAGTAGCTATTACTCAGCTATGCAATGAGCTACAGGTCTGAAATTTTACTATGTTATAGCTGACCCAAAAGTAGCTGAATAACATATTTATACGAAATTCTCTAAATGCAATAGTTTTCCAATTACAACTGATTTACTCAATAGTGAGAACTTCAAAGTAGCTATTACTCAGCTATGCAATGAGCCACAGATCTGAAACTTCAGTATGTTATAGCTGATCCCAAAATAGGTGAATAACATATTGAAACAAAATACTCTAAATGCAATAGTTTCCAAGTTATAAGCGATTTACTCAACAGTGATAACCTAAAAGTAGCTATTACTCAGCTATGCCATGAGCTACAGGTCTGAAATTTTACTATGTTATAGCTGACCCAAAAGTAGCTGAATAACATATTTATACGAAATTCTCTAAATGCAATAGTTTTCCAATTACAACTGATTTACTCAATAGTGAGAACTTCAAAGTAGCTATTACTCAGCTATGCAATGAGCCACAGATCTGAAACTGCACTATGTTATAGCTGACCCAAAAGTAGCTGAAAAACATATTTATACGAAATTCTCTAAATGCAATAGTTTTGAAGTTATAAGCGATTTACTCAACAGTGATAACCTAAAAGTAGCTATTACTCAGCTATGCCATGAGCTACAGGTCTAAAATTTTACTATGTTATAGCTGACCCAAAAGTAGCTGAATAACATATTTATACGAAATTCTCTAAATGCAATAGTTTTTAAGTTACAAGTGATTCTACTCATGATGGAAGTTACTGAAAAGCCCAAAAGTAGCTATTACTCACTTAGCTATTGAGACAGGCACCCAACTTACTCACCATATTGTAGCTATGAAAAAAGTAGCTGAATAACATATTTTAACAAAATGCTCTAGATGCAACAGTTTTCAAGTTATAAATGATTTTGTGCATGATTTCATGAATTTTAATGCATTAAAAATTATTAAAAAAATTTATTTAAAAAAAAGTAAGACAGATCCAGGTCTCATACACACAAGAGAATCTACCTCTGGCCTAGTACATATATGCAAGATATGAGAGAAATCCCTGCAATAGTCACTGAGAAAATTGTGATTAAGTGTTGAAATTTTCACACTTTTGGTGGGGGTACCCCCCTTGTAATGTCTCTAGCAAACAGACGAACAGACAGATTTGCATGCCTTGAACAATTTTTCATCCTCGATAGATAAGGTATCTTTTAAAAAAAACAGCACGTCTCTAGGCCTTGTAGTTTTGGAGGAGAAGTTGTTCACGCGGACGCGGACGCGTACGCCCACGCCGCAGAGTGACGACATAAAAATAGGTTAAAAGATAAATTCATTATTTTAAAGCACACAAGTACTCAATTAACATTTACCACTTTAAGTGAGGGTAGGATCAGTAACACTGGTTTTATTTACCGTATTTGGGGTTTTACATCGTTCTCAACACTGTATAGGTCATATCATGACCGGTAGTTTTGTGGGCAGAGGAAACCAGTGCATAAAGTTGGTCAAGGTTCTGTACTGTAAACTACCGACCATTGGTAAGCAACTACCAACTTTCCCACATAAGGTTCGAACTGCCGACCTCACAGGTGAGAGGCAAGTGTGTTACCACTGCGCCACCGTGGCCCCCAGCAACACTGGTATCTTGGTATTGAGGCCATTTCATTTGAATACCATGATGACATTTTACAACCAGCATCTTGAATGTCACTGTTGGTACAAATAATTGCAAGAAAACATAAAATATTAGAAACAAACCCCAAATCTGAAGAAACTTTAAATTTTTATCTCACATTTCTGCACATTTTAACACTTCTATAGCAATTATTTTAGGAAGAACTTCCATGTTATGCTTTTCATGAACTTTACTTCCTTTCAGTAGGGCTTATTCGATTAGAGATATCCTAGAATGCATTTTTTTTTTTGGTATCCCCAAATTGAAATGGTTTCACACTGGCCAGATACCGAAATGGGAAATCTGTTACCACCCCAAAACTGGTTTAAGCCTCACAAAAACCAAGGGTTTCAGGGGTTTACTCATAAATAATGGTAAAATATCTCAAAAGATTCCTTCAGAGTGCAAGAAACTTACACTGACGGTATATGTGTCTCTGTGGTAATAATATGAAGAAATTTAATTCAGCATTAAAATAAGGTGTGTGTGTGTGTGTGTGGCAGGCCCTTGAAGTGGTTCATGTCCTATCTCAGCCACCGTTTCAAAGCAATTAAAATTGGGTCAACCCTCTCTGAATTGCGTGAGCTGAAGGTTTGGAGTACCACAAGACTCAGTCCTCTACTGTTCTCCTTACACACCACCCCTTTGAGTAAGGTAATAGGAATGCACCCTGACAACAAATACCACTCGGTTGTTTATTCATATGTCTCACAAAAATGCAGCCATGGCTTTTAACAAACTGAATTCATATCTTCTGGATGTTCAAGAATGGATGTCGTAAAGTATGCTCACATTAAACCCTGACAAAACAGAGTTTATCATCTTTGGATTCCAAATGCTCAACTCAAGAAATTAGATCCCTATCTCCCAGTTAGGATAATTAGTAATTTCATGCATCCAGTAATTGTTGTAAAGGACTTTGGTGTCTGATTTGATGCTAATTTCTCCTTTGCTGATCATGTCCGCAACATTTATAAGACATGCTTCACTCAAATTTGTGATCTCAGGCAGGTTCGACAGAACCTGACTGAGGAGGCTGCTATCCTGGCGGCTAATGCCTTGGTGAGTAGTCGCCTTGATTACTGCAACTGTCTCTTCAGGAGTCTGTCCAGTCTCAACATGTTCAAACTGTAGTGTATTCAAAACACACTTGCTGGGATTGTCAAAAACTGTAACAAATGCATATGGACATCTCCTATTTCTCAAACGACTCCATTGGCTCCAAGTTGAATTTCGTTGTATCTTAAAATCTGCCACTCTATTTTACAACTTTCTACACAATGGTTATCCCAGTTGGTCCTCTTTTGTCAACTCGTTGTGGAAGATATAATACAAGATACAACTGTCCAGGTAAAAGGTTCTTGGAGGTTCCTCAATTCTGTCCATCTGTACATAAATCAAAAATTACTTTGGCCACAGCTTTGCTTTTGATGCTCCCATGGTTTGGAATGATTGGCCTGATGAGGTCCGTTCTGCCCCAAATCTCCCCTTTTTCAGAAAAAGGTTATAATCGTATCTCTTCAAAAAGGCAACCCCAACTTAGCATACACTCTATCTGGCATCTATGTGGTACTGGACTTGGCAACGGCAATGGGTAGATGATTTTTTTAAATTTGATTTTGGTGTTACATCTTAAAGTCTGCCTGGCTGAGATTAAGCACCATAAAAGTACAGAATAGAATAAGTAAACTATGTACAATTATCTTTTCACAGATAAAATCTCAAAACTACCTACCATTTTCTGGTGTTGATGAGAAAGGTTCATCTAGAATGCACATAAAGGGACTGGTGAGAGACTCCCTCAAAGGCTGTAAGCTGCTGTGGAAATCTGCAGATATACAGTGAAGTACTGTTAAGTTAATTCTCATGTCAGCTAGAGGTACAACAAGTACTCAATACTGGCTTTGCAAGGAGGGTATATCAAGCATGTCAAGCTAAATTTGCACTCAAAGTCTTGCTCCGATGCATGTCAGCAGACAATCAAAATATATTTCTGGCAAAAAGCCCCCCCCCCCAAAAAAAAATTTGATATCATTTGGATTTTATCAAGTATATAGTTATATAAAACATCTATTGGTTAAGTAGAAACTTACAGATTTTTTTTTTTTTTTTTTTTTGGGGGGTTCAGTTCTGATCGAACATGTGCTAAAATACAGAAACTGTCAATATAGAAGATAATAAATAGAGCCAGTACTCAAATACAAGCAAAGTAATACTAATAATGAACAAGTACTCAACCTAAACTTTTTGTATCTGTCACACCCCTAATGTAAACAGAAAAATAATTTGACTCAGCCAAGAATTCCAGATAACTTGGTGAATTTAGTGCTGTGGTTGAATGCAAATTTCAGGACTGGTTACCGAAAGTGAAATTCATTTGATTTAGTAAACGCCAATGCATAAGTTTCCAAATGTGTACATGAGTTATAACTCGCATATAAATATGGTTCGCAATGGCAATGCAATTTTTTAAGCCCTTTGAGGACAAAATATCTAATACACTGATAGAACATGTGAAATAGCTGCTGTTGTTGAATATTAGGGTAAATATATGTTAGAATAATGAATATTTGAGGAAACCGGTTTTGATTAGAAGAAAACGCAACATAACGAGATCAGTGTCTTTCGGTCAGCAAATAAGTTTAGGCTGTGAAACACCCATAACTTTTAAGACCAAAAAATCTTAATGTGTTGCCATGGCAACAGTTCCTCGCCAGATATCCTCCAACCTGATCAGCTCTAGATCCTCTTGAGGTAAACATATCCGAAAATTTGGTGAAAATCTATGCATGGGTTTGGGCTGTGAAACACCCATAAACTTAAAGACGCCAAAAAGCTTAAAAGTGTTGCCATGGCAACATCTGTTAACAGATACCCCCCAAAACCTTAATCAGCTCTAGATCCTCTTGGGGTAAATATACCCTGAAAATTTGTGAAAATCTATGCATGGGTTTAGGCTGTTGAGCACACACAAACTTTAAGACCCAAAAATCTTAAAAGTGTTGCCATGGCAACAATTTTTGTCGGATATCCCCAAAACCCATTGAGCTCTGTATCCTCTTGGGGTAAACATACCCTGAAAATTATACCCTAAAAACTATGAAGCTGTAAAATTTCTTAATTGAAGTATAGCTGTCAATGGAAACAACACAATTAAGTGAAAGTACATGTAATAATCAGTTGCAGCAATCCATATATCGTTGTGATAAGAGAAAAATGGGACACTGCATACCTACACCCCTTAACTAATGTCCTTACAGTTTCTGAGATATAACTCGGACAAGATTTTAATGGTCAAGGTCAAAACGGGAAAGTCAGAGGTTAAACTAGAGGAATGCTTTTGCTAACAAAAGCAAAGCGTCCCTTAAGGTTTAAAATGCTTTGCGGTTTTAATAAGCATGCTGTAAAGCTAAGAATGCACAAAGCAGCACCGTATGCTTTCCCAATACCTCTTAATACATTCTGAAGCTATAAAAGCAACGATAAAGGAGATATAAGGCAAAAAATCCAAAGCAGCTATTTATGACCCCAGTTTGGCCCATAAGGGAGGGTCGGGGGGTAAAACTGACCAGCTATTTAGACTCTCCACATATGCTTTCCCAATTCCTCTTAATACATTCTGAAGGTCTAAAAGCAACAATAAAGGAGATATAAGGCAAAACTCCAAAGAAACTATTTTATGACCCCAGTTTGACCCATAAAGGGGGGTCGGGGGATAAAACTGACCGGCTATTTAGATTCTCCACATATGCTTTCCCAATACCTCTTAATACATTCTGAAGCTATAAAAGCAATGATAAAGGAGATATAAGGCAAAAACTCCAAAGCAGCTATTTATGACCCCAGTTTGGCCCATAAGGGAGGGTCGGGGGGTAAAACTGACCGGCTATTTAGACTCGCCACATATTCTTTCCCAATACCTCTTAATACATTCTGAAGCTATAAAAGCAACAATAAAGGAGATATAAGGCAAAAACTCAAAATCAGCTATTTTATGACCCCAGTTTGGCCCATAAGGGGGGGGGGGGTAAAACTGACCGGCTATTTAGACTCTCCACATATGCTTTCCCAATACCTCTTAATACATTCTGAAGGTATAAAAGCAACAATAAAGGAGATATAAGGCAAAACTCCAAAGAAACTATTTTATGACCCCAGTTTGACCCATAAGGGGGGGTTGGGGGAAAAAACTGACCGGCTATTTAGATTCTCCACACATGCTTTCCCAATACCTCTTAATACATTCTGAAGCTATAAAAGCAACAATAAAGGAGATATAAGGCAAAAACTCCAAAGCAGCTCGCGTTTTCAATAGTATGAACAGGTGTGTCTTAGTTTTTCCTGAACTGCGATGACGGGGGGGGGGGGGGGGTGGGGGGGTGGGGTGGGGGTGGGGTGGGGGGGGGGTGGGGTGGGGGTGGGGTGGGGGGGGTGTAGTTCAAAAAATTGTTTTTGATCATGTGACCTTCATAAAGGTCAAATTTAAGCATGCAGAAAAATTTTCCCACGCCTAAGGTATATAACTGCCAAATATGGTTTGAAACCTTCTAATAATAAGGGAGATAGTCAAGGGAGACCATAATGTGGTGGCGGCGAGGAAACTGAGGCAAAAACAAATAAGCGCCTTTTCAGGGACGCTTAATTACGGTCACACTATGATATGGAACCCCGACAACCCCCAACCAATGTCCCTACTAAGTATCAACTTCCTACACCTTACAGTTTCTGCGATATTGCCCGGACAAGATTTTAAAGATCAAGGTCAAAGACAAACTAGAGGATCGCTCGCAAAAAAAAAAGATAATGTTTTTGCATAGCAAAAACAAAGGGTCCCGAAAAGGATATAAAGGTGAGTGCTAAAGTATTAAGAAAATGCTTCGTTTCTAGCCTTATACTGTTGTGGCAACCAAAGTCAGCGCAGTCTGCTCTATCTAGCACGGTTCTCAAGATATAAGCATTTTTGTGTTTTGCAAAAAATAAAAAAATTAAAAATGTCCGCTATATTTGGCGAGACAAAAATATTTTGAAAATTGGTATGGCTACTCTGCAGAGATACCCAGCAGGTCCAAAATTTTGTTGAGTTCGCTCCATATAGCACAGTTTTCAAGATATAAGCATTTTTGTGTTTTGCAAAAACTTTGAAAATTCAAAATGGCCACCATTTTTGGGGAGACAAAAATTTTTGTCAAGACCACTGCCGTGGTGTGTATCTCCCGCCGAGCATTAAAGCAGAAGAAATAGCTTTTCCGAGATATTCACAATTTTTCATTTTCGTGTGTGAAAGGTCTTCCAAAAGTAGGTGAATGAGTTATTTGAGAAAAATTGGCTATCTGCAATACTATTAAGAGATAATTCACATTTACTCATTTTGAGTAGGTGAATAATTATCTATGGGTCTGAAACTTCACCAAGTGAAAGCTCTCCCAAAAGTAGGTGAATGAGTTATTTGAGAAAAATTGGCTATCTGCAATACTTTTAGAGATAATTCGCATTTACTCATTTTGAGTAGGTGAGTAATTAGCTATGGGTCTGAAACTTCACCATGTGAAAGCTCTCCCACAAGTAGATGAATGAGTATTTGATAAAAATTGGGTATCCGCAATACTTTTACAGATAATTAGCATTTACTCATTTTGAGTAGGTGAATAAATATCTATGGGTCTGAAACTTCACAGAGTAAAAGCTCTCCCAAAAGTAGGTGAATGAGTTATTTGAGAAAAATTGGCTATCTGCAATACTTTTAGAGATAATTCACATTTACTCATTTTGAGTAGGTGAATAATTAGCTATGGGTCTGAAACTTCACCAAGTGAAAGCTCTCCCAAAAGTAGGTGAATGAGTTATTTGAGAAAAATTGGCTATCTGCAATACTTTTAGAGATAATTCGCATTTACTCATTTTGAGTAGGTGAGTAATTAGCTATGGGTCTGAAACTTCACCATGTGAAAGCTCTCCCACAAGTAGATGAATGAGTATTTGATAAAAATTGGGTATCCGCAATACTTTTAGAGATAATTCACATTTACTCATTTTGAGTAGGTGAATAAATAGCTATGGGTCTGAAACTTCACAGAGTGAAAGCTCTCCCATAAGTAGGTGAATGAGTTATTTGAGAAAAATTGGCTATCTGCAATACTTTTAGAGATAATTCGCATTTACTCATTTTGAGTAGGTGAGTAATTAGCTATGGGTCTGAAACTTCACCAAGTGAAAGCTCTCCCAAAAGTAGGTGAATGAGTTATTTGAGAAAAATTGGCTATCTGCAATACTTTTAGAGATAATTCGCGTTTACTCATTTTGAGTAGACGAGTAATTAGCTATGGGTCTGAAACTTCACCAAGTGAAAGCTCTCCCAAAAGTAGGTGAATGATTAATTTGAGAAAAATTGGCTATCTGCAATACTTTTAGAGATAATTCGCATTTACTCATTTTGAGTAGGTGAGTAATTAGCTATGGGTCTGAAACTTCACCAAGTGAAAGCTCTCCCAAAAGTAGGTGAATGAGTTATTTGAGAAAAATTGGCTATCTGCAATACTTTTAGAGATAATTCGCATTTACTCATTTTGAGTAGGTGAGTAATTAGCTATGGGTCTGAAACTTCACCATGTGAAAGCTCTCCCACAAGTAGATGAATGAGTTATTTGATAAAAATTGGGTATCCGCAATACTTTTACAGATAATTAGCATTTACTCATTTTGAGTAGGTAAATAATTAGCTATGGGTCTGAAACTTCACCATGTGAAAGCTCTCCCAAAAGTAGGTGAATGAGTTATTTGAGAAAAATTGGCTATCTGCAATACTTTTAGAGATAATTCGCATTTACTCATTTTGAGTAGGTGAGTAATTGGCTATGGGTCTGAAACTTCACCATGTGAAAGCTCTTCCAAAAGTAGGTGAATGAGTTATTTGAGAAAAATTGGCCATCTGCAATACTTTTAGAGGTAATTCGCATTTACTCTTTTTGAGTAGGTGAGCAATTAGCTATGGGTCTGAAACTTCACCAAGTGAAAGCTCTTTGGGATAGCTGCTCTGCAGAGATACCCTGAAGATAAAAAATTTCGTCGAAATCGCTCTATGTAGCACGGTTTTCGAAATATTAGCATTTTTGTGTTTTGCAATTTTTGCGCAAAAATTCGAAAATTCAAAATGGCCGCCATTTTTGGCAAGATAAATTTTTTTTGAAAATTGGTATGGCTACTCTGCAGAGATACCCTGTGGGTCAAAAATTTCGTCGAAATCGCTCTATCTAGCACGGTTTTCGAGATATAGGCATTTTTGTGTTTTGCAATTTTGCGAAAAATTCGAAAATTCAAAATGGCTGCCATTTTTTGCGAGAAATTTTTTGTTTGAAAATTGGCATGGCTACTCTGCAGAGATACCCTGCGGGTCAAAAATTTAGTCGGAATCGCTCTATCTAGCAGGGTTTTTGAGATATAAGCATTTTTATGTTTTGCAATTTTTGCGAAAAATTCGAAAATTCAAAATGGCCGCCATTTTTGGCAAGATAAAATTTTTTTGAAAATTGGCATGGCTACTCTGCAGATATACCCCGTGGGTCAAAAATTTCGTCGAAATCGCTCTATCTAGCAGGGTTTTCGAGATATAAGCATTTTTATGTTTTGCAATTTTTGCGAAAAATTCGAAAATTCATAATGGCCGCCATTTTTGGCGAGACAAAAATTTTTTCAAAATTGGGATAACTACTCTGCCGAGATACCCTGTGGGTCAAAAATTTCGTCGAAATCGCTCTATCTAGCACGGTTTTCGAGATATAAGCATTTTTGTGTTTTGCAATTTTTGCGAAAATTTCGAAAATTCAAAATGGCCGCCATTTTTGGCGAGATAAAAATTTTTTGAAAATTGGGAAAAGTACTCCGCAGAGATATCCTGCGGGTCAAAAATTTTGTCGAAATTGCTCTATCTAGCACGGTTTTTGAGATATAAGCATTTTTGTGTTTTGCAATTTTTGCGAAAATTTCGAAAATTCAAAATGGCCGCCATTTTGGGCGAGACAAAATTTTTTTGAAAATTGGGAAAACTACTCCGCAGAGATACCAAAATTTCGTCGAAATCGCTCTATCTAGCACGGTTTTCGAGATATAAGCATTTTTGTGTTTTCCTTATTTGGAAAATTCGTAATGATTAATTAATCATTAATTACTCGGCCATTTCTTGACCAATCAATGCCAAAATCTAATGATTTCCAGATTTTAATAGAATGAATGTATTTGCCAAGTTTCAGGTGAATTGATAAAATTCCTTTTCAGTTATCATCCGGACAAGCTTCCCCATCGAAAAAAGACATTTTTGGTCATGTGACCTCTCTGATTGGTTGAAATGTCACTGCAGCATATTCAAAAAAATTCCCCAGGGCTACTGCCTAAACCTGCCAAATTTGAAAAGAATCCGCCTAACGGTTACAGAGTTATAAGGAAAACAAAATGCGGAGCCGGCGGAGCCTGAAGCTCTCCCATACACAAACAAGCGTCCCTTGTGGGACGCTTAATAAAATTCACATTGTGATGCTGCACACCTAGAGACCCCAACCTACAGAGTATCAGTATCCTATACCTCAGAGTATCTGAGATATAGCCCGGGCAAGGTTTCGCCCTAAAATAATACCCACACAGCCTTTAAAGGATGTAAGGGTAGAAACCTGCAATTTCAACCAATAAAACACAGATATTATTTTTTTAATTTTATACATTGACCAGGGATACTGGATCTGTAACTCAGAAAGTCTACAGGTAAATAGCATGAATGTAGCTTAAATCATTAACCCATTTCTAAATTGATTAAGTGGCGAGTATGAAAGAATAAACTTTTTCATTTTATTTCATATACTGAATTTAAAAAGTAACAAGGGTGAAGTGATTGGCCTTCTGCCAACCACACAGTCGAATCTTAGGGCAGCACTGGGTGTTGAAATCTTTAAACTCGGTATTATCGCCCGCATTTGCAAACCGCTTCCAGAGTTGTTTTCAGATTTGTGTAGCGAGATGGGTATTTGTAGTGATGCGATGTGAAAGGTTTACAAATATAAAGGGTCTGTAGATGCGAAGTTTTACAAGGCTGGTTTAAGATGAGAACTACCAGTGCATTTCCTGTTCACGGACTTGCCTCATTAATATTAATGAGCAAATATGCGCAGTCACGGCAGTTCTTTGTGGGGTTTCCAGACAATATTCTACAAGGCTGGTTTAAGATGAAAACTACCAGCATATTTCCTGTTCTCGGACTTGCCTCATTAATATTAATGAGCAAATATGCGCAGTCACGGCAGTTCTTTGTGGGGATTTCGTGACAATATTTTACAAGGCTGGTTTAAGACGAAAATTACCAGCATATTTCCTGTTCACGGACTTGCAGTTTGAAATTTGATTTTGAAATGAGAAGACATATTTCAATTTTGAAGCGTGGATATATAGTACTGTATATGGATATTTTACAGAAGCAAATTGTAAGTATTTAAATAAAATATTCGTGTGTTGTTTCTACAATATTAAGATAGCTACAATGAGCGATAATAGGGAGCCACATATTATACTGTATTTTACCGATGAAGTATTTCGTCGTTTAGCCAATCAGAATCAGAATCGAGGACACAGTATTTGATCTTTGTCGAAACGTCCATTTTATAAAATATTGTCAGGAAATAACTTCAAATAAGATTAGCGAACTGGTTTATTTTGTAAATATACTGTAAAACAATTTGAAAGACAACTTCTTCCAAAACAGAAAAATGAAATCACATGATAACTTCTAGGACATGCAAAAGCGCCTTCGAGTGGTTGAATGTAGAACTACGGAGTTTGAAATATTTTCATTGTCTCTGCCAGAGGTGTCCTCGATTTTGATTGGCTGAATGACAAATGTGTAGTACTACCGTGACATCACTTCATTCATTAATTTCTTTGCGGTTTATTTGTTTGACAAATAATTGAGTACACGTAGATGGGCAGACAGCAATTTTACATTAACAGTGACTGCGTGATAAACCCTGCAGACAAATAAATTAATTGGGGTTTAAGGTCTAGAAACCAGCAGACGAAACCGTTAAAAAAGACTCGTTCGAGTAGACCATTACAATGGCAAACACAATAGTTTCTAGGACATACAGGTCCTTGGAGAAAGCCAGACGAAGTGCTAGACAAGCTTTTTACTTTACAAAATATAACTGAATAAAAGCATTAAAAATCTTCAAAATGGCCTGGACAAGATTTTATAGGTCACTGTCACTACAGCAAGGTCACTACAGCAAGGTCAAAGGTCAAATCAAGGTCACACTATGATGTACCACACCTACACCCCCTAACCAATGTCCCTACCAAGTATCAACTTCCTACACCTTACAGTTGCTGAGATATAGCCCGGACAAGGTTTTATAGGTCAAGGTCACTACGGCAAGGTCAAAGGTCAAATCAAGGTCAGACCATGATGTTGCACACCTACAACTCCTAACCAATGTTCCTACCAAGTATCAACTTCCTACACCTCACGGTTTCCGAGATAGAGCCCGGAAAATATTTTATAGGTCAAGGTCACTACGGCAAGGTCAAAGGTCAAATCAAGGTCAGACCATGACGTTGCACACCTACACCCCCTAACCAATGTCCCTGCCAAGTATCAATTTCCTACACCTTACAGTTTCCGAAATATAGCCCGGACAAGATTTTATAGGTCAAGTTCACTATGGCAAAGGTCAAATGAAGGTCACACTATGACGTTGCACATCTACACCCCCTAACCAATGTCCCTACCAAGTATCAACTTCCTACACCTTACAGTTGCTGAGATATAGCCCGGACAAGGTTTTATAGGTCAAGGTCACTACGGCAAGGTCAAATCAAGGTCAGACCATGATGTTCCACACCTACAACTCCTAACCAATGTTCCTACCAAGTATCAACTTCCTACACCTCACGGTTTCCGAGATATAGCCTAGACAAGATTTTATAGGTCAAGGTCACTACGGCAAGGTTAAAGGTCAAAACAAGGTCAGACCATGACGTTGCACACCTACACCCCCTAACCAATGTCCCTACCAAGTATAAACTTCCTACACCTTACAGTTTCCGAGATATAGCCCGGACAAGATTTTATAGGTCAAGGTCATTACGGCAAGGTCGAATCAAGGTCAGACCATGACGTTGCACACCTACAACCCCTAAATAATGTCCCTGCCAAATATCAACTTCCTACACCTTATGGTTGCCGAGATATAGCCCGGACAAGATTTTCAAACTCAAGGTCACTACGGCAAGGTCAAATCAAGGTCAGACCATGACGTTGCACACCTACACCCCCCAACCAATGTCCCTGCCAAGTATGAACTTCCTACACCTTACGGTTTCTGAAATACAGCCCGAACAAACTATTTCCCGCCCACCCGCCCGCCCGCCCATCTGGACACCATGGGTGAAAACAATACCCCGACAGCCCTTAAGTGCTGTGGGGTAAAAAGAAAATTTTTTACTGTTATAGGATATCCGGACCTGTGACTCCAGAAAGATACAGGTCACCAGTCTTGGAAAGGGGGATAGGTGTTAATTTTTTCAAGTGCAGTCAAGTCAATTTTCCAGTGTACACTCTTATGAGACAGGGTGGTCAAGTCTATAATCATATGCAAGCTATTTTCATAATTATGAATGACAACTACAGTGGGAGACATACCCGAGTGTACAGAGGTGACATCAGAGTAGAGATCTTCACTGGTACAGTCTGAGCTGGCCACACTGGATTCCACACTACAAGCAGTCGTCTGAGTGGGAAGTACTGACGAGAAAAGGTCACCTTCTGACTCAGCAGGAATGCTAAAAGGCATGAAACTCGGAGTAAACATACACTAAAGATAGATTTTTTTTTTTCATCTGAATAAATTTCTCAAGGTAACTTCCTTCACAAATATTTTTAGTTCTAGCAAGTTTATTCTTACTACTTAAGTTAAACTGCATAATCAAATCTCTGGTTCATACATGCTCTGTATTCTTGCAGGGCTTTATCCCATCTGAAAAGGGTGATGTACAGATTATGGAAGACATATTTGGATAATAAGCCTAAGCATTTATAGAATGCTTTTCAACTTGTACTGATATATGGAGGTTACTTTTGTAAATGTATTCTTAAACATTACTGTATAGACTGGTAATAGAAAAGCAATTTCAAATGTTACTAAACTCCTGGCTACTTTGCATATGATAGTGAC
Source organism: Sabellastarte sp. h YS-2021 (assembly GCA_964017235.1). Classification (NCBI taxonomy): domain Eukaryota; kingdom Metazoa; phylum Annelida; class Polychaeta; order Sabellida; family Sabellidae; genus Sabellastarte; species Sabellastarte sp. h YS-2021. The sequence continues at coordinate 87,279,862 of OZ024934.1, forward strand.
ATTATTTTTACACCAATAAAATGCAACAAATGAATGTTAATACTTCCTTGTGTATCCCAAAATTCTGTTAATAATACTTGGCATGGTAATTTTGCAAACATATTAAATTGGGATAAAAATTTTTTGGGTCATATGCCAATTTAAAGTGCCAATTATATGTAGAAATTACATAATCGCCCCTTAAAAATAATGGGTGTTTTGTTTTTCAACATCAGCAATATTGTTTTGGGAGGGGATTGCCAATATTAATGTGCAAGGATCAGAATTTTATGTATAATTTTATACTTACACTTCAAATATTTGAAATAAATGCTGAAGGTAGTTTTCAATAGGTTTTGATCAAAACTCTTTTACCAACATTTAATATGTTTTTGATCAGAACAGCCATATTTTGTTTTGATATATTGCAGTTCCTGTTAATGGACTTATCTGGTTAGAGATATGCCAGAACTACACTTTTTCAGTGTCCTAAAATCAGACTTTTTGTAGTAGTCTATATTATTCGCCAACCTCTGACATAAATTACTATTGGAATACCGTATTTTTCCAAAATATGGCCGGGGCGTTAATTATTTTCAAATGGCATCAGACCAGGCGTTAAATTTAACCAGGCGTTCTTTTGAAATACAAAAACTGTGTTATAAATTGTAAACAGTGTGCTTGGTACCAGGCGTTAATTTGAACCAGGCATTTATTTGAACCTGGGCGTTATTTTGGAAATTTACGATAGTCAAATGATGTATCCACTATTTAAAAACATTATATATTTTTCTTGTTTTTATAAACAGCTTATTGAATCTTTGTGTCTGTCAATGCACATTATTAATCAAACAAAACTGACTTTTAATTACACAAAAGCACACAAACCATTTTTGTCCATTTATATAATATAAAGCAATTGTAAACTCAAACAATTTGTTTTGGAATACAAGTTAGTTTGTTGCTGAAAAAGACACTAAAAGTAACACATTCATTATCGATACTAAAATCCCAGGAGCAATATAAATCAATATTAAAACATGTACTGCCTGGCTTCGTATCTTGGCACACGCATCAAATTGGCACAAAACGGAAGACAGAATATTTCCTAATTATTATTCTTTAATCGCCCACACTTCCGCATTTCCGCCAAACAAATAAGGAAGTGGAAGTGACGACAAAAATAATTTAAATATCTTCGGCAATTTTCGTATGCAAATTGTGTCAATTTGAGGCGCTGATTTCATGTAGAAATTATATTATCGCTCATTAAAACCGAGTGTAAAATGCTTAATATTTTGATTTTATGTCAGTAAAATACTTCTATAACTTGCGCTTGTGTCAATTCATATTCTAACTAGACCAAGGACGCATCTGTGGCCAGATGCAATATGTATCCACCGGCAAAGGCAAAAGTGGCTGTTACTCAGCTATGCCACGAGCTAGAGGTCTGAAATTTTACTATGTTATAGCTGACCCAAAAGTAGGTGAATAACAGATTTGCACAAAATTCTGTAAATGCAATAGTTTTCAAGTTACAAGTGATTTTACTTATGATGGAAGTTAGTGAAAAGACCAAAAATAGCTATTACTCACTTAGCTATTGAGATAGACACTCAAGTTACTCACCATGTTGTAGCTATGGAAAAAGTAGCTGAATAACATATTTTAACAAAGTGCTCTAAATGCAATACTTTTAGAGATAATTCGCATGTACTCATTTTGAGTAGGTGAGTAATTACCTACGGGTCTGGAACTTCACCATGTGAAAGCTCTCCCAAAAGTAGATGAACGAGTTATTTGATAAAAATTGGGTATCCGCAATACTTTTAGAGATAATTAGCATTTACTCATTTTGAGTAGGTGAGTAATTACCTACGGGTCTGGAACTTCACCATGTGAAAGCTCTCCCAAAAGTAGATGAATGAGTTATTTGATAAAAATTGGGTATCCGCAATACTTTTAGAGATAATTAGCATTTACTCATTTTGAGTAGGCGAGTAATTAGCTACGGGTCTGAAACTTCACCAAGTGAAAGCTCTCCCAAAAGTATTTAAGTAGGTGAAGGAGTTATTTGAGAAAAATTGGCTATCTGCAATACTTTTAGAGATAATTAGCATTTACTCATTTTGAGTAGGTGAGTAATTAGCTATGGGTCTGAAACTTCACCATGTGAAAGCTCTTCGAAAAGTAGATGAATGAGTTATTTGATAAAAATTGGGTATCCACAATACTTTTAGAGATAATTAGCATTTACTCATTTTGAGTGGGCGAGTAATTAGGTACGGGTCTGAAACTTCACCAAGTGAAAGCTCTCCCAAAAGTAGGTGAATGAGTTATTCAAAAGTAGCTATTACTCACTTAGCTATTGAGATAGACGCCCAAGTTACTCACCATGTTGTAGCTATGGAAAAAGTAGCTGAATAACATATTTTAACAAAGTGGTCTAAATGCAATACTTTTAAAGTTATAAGTAAGTAGCTACGGATCTGAAAATTCACTAATTGAAAGCTCTTCAAAATGTATCTGAATGAGTTATTTGGGAAAAATTGGCTATCTGCAATACTTTTAGAGATAATTCGCATTTACTCATTTTGAGTAGGTGAGTAATTACCTACGGGTCTGGAACTTCACCATGTGAAAGCTCTCCCAAAAGTAGATGAATGAGTTATTTGAAACAAATTGGCTATCCGCAATACTTTTAGAGATAATTAGCATTTACTCATTTTGAGTAGGTCAATAATTAGCTAGGGGTCTGAAACTTCACCAAGTAAAAGCTCTCCCAAAAGTAGGTGAGTTATTTGAGAAAAATTGGCTATCTGCAATACTTTTAGAGATAATTCGCATTTACTCATTTTGAGTAAATGTTCGGTGTTCTGTAGGACCGTAACGGACGCGTAATTTTAACAACAATTAAAATTAATGTAAAATACCAAATAATCTGGGTTTTTAGTTGTACTTTTTCTATCATTACTGCTTTCCATGATATACCTTTAGTTATTTATCCTTTTTATATTGTTTTGAATGCTTTTAACTGTATAACAGTTGTCCTAGTTCATATCGCGGGTATTATCGCCCACTACCGGGAGTTACTCGGTTTGTTTGGTTGTGTTTTATATTTTCTGAATATTCTGCTAGTGGATATTACGGGCATTACTGTCCTTTACCGGGATCTACTCAGTCATTTTTGGTTGTGGTTTGTACTTTTTTGTCCTTAATGTTTTTGCTGTCAATTTTTGCATGTTTCCATTTCGTCTGTGGTTTGTAATTCCTTATGATGCGGACTGTTACACTCCTTCTTTGTATTGTTGGCCTCTTTGTACATTACCATAAGAGTCAAAATAGAATTCGGACTAGGTGCGATGTCGGCCTGCATGGACGTAAATATGATGGACCCACTACCAAATCCATTTTGTTCATTTATGTCAGGACACATAGAGTCACTTTTTGTGAAAAGGCATCTCTCAGGCAGCTTGCTCTGGTTCTATTGTCGGGTGATGTCGCTCTAAATCCTGGGCCATTGAAGTTTGGGTTTGCTAACTGCCGGTCCATTAGGAATAAAGGTCCAATTCTCTGTGATGAAATCCAAACTGGAAATTTTGATGTTTTTGGTCTCACCGAGACCCATATCAAAGCTCTAGACACACCCTCATTTTTAAAAGAGTTAACGCCTGAAGATTTTTCCCTTGTTCACACAAATAGAGAAAACAAACGTGGTGGCGGTGTTGGCTTTTTTATTAAATCTGCTCTTGATTTTAAAACCATTCATTCCCCTGAGTTCTCCTCCTTTGAAAATCACACTGTCTGTCTCACTCTTGATGGGCGTCGCTTGTTTCTTGGGGTCATTTACCTGCCTCATCTGTAGTAAAATTTTTTGAAGATTTTCTGTCATATGTGGGTTTTTTGTCTTCCTTATCCCCCTCCTTTGTCATTTGTGGTGATTTTAATCTTCATGTCAACATTATGTCTCCAACAGTCTCTGAATTTAAATCAGTCATGGATTCTTGCTGTCTGTCCCAATACATTGATTTTCCTACTCACCTTCATGGTCATACCTTAGATTTGTTGATGGCTCCATCTGAGTTCTCTGCAATTTCTGATGTGAAAGGGTCAGGCTTCATCAGTGATCACAAAATTATTTCTTGTGTGGTTGACTTTCCATCTTTGGATACACCGATTCAGAAAGTTGTTACCTTCCGTCAGTACCATAAATTGAACATTGATAAATTCAGAAGTGACCTCCTGACCATTCCGTTTGTTAGCTCGCCATCTGATGACATAGATTTATTGCATGAACAGTACATGTCTGGTTTGTCTAGCCTTCTAGATATTCATGCACCAGTGAAGACTAAACAGCTCATCAAACCAGCCCCAAGCTGGATAACTGATGAGTATAGAACTGCCAAGTGCATGAAAAGGCAGTTTGAGCGTGCCTGGAGAAGAGACAAATCCCCAGAAAATCGTTCCCGTCTTCGACGACAGATAAATAGATGTAACCACATCCTAAATAGAAACAAGGGGTGTTTCTATCGTGATCTAGTCAGTGAAAATTGCGGCGATAGCAAGAGGTTATGGCATGCACTAAACAGAACATTGAGTCGGTCAAATTCTACTGTCCTCCCATCCTTTGATGATGAAAAGTCTTTAGCAAACAGATTTGGTTCGTTTTTCATTGATAAAATTAAAAAGATTCGAGACACCTTTAAATACTCCCGATCTCAGGTTCTTCATCCAGACAAGGAGCCGCCGACTTTCTGTTCCTTTCAAGCTGTCACTGAGACTGAAGTCCTTAAGTTTATCAAGGAATCCCCTTCTAAAACTTGCTCCCTTGATCCATGCCCCACTCACATTGTGAAACAATGTATTGACATTCTTCTCCCTTCATTGACTAAACTAGTTAACTTGTCCCTCAAAAACGGCATTTTTCCTAATCCTTTCAAACAGGCTATTGTCACTCCCCTCCTCAAAAAGTCCACCCTTTCAAAAGAGGATTTGAAGAGCTACCGACCAGTGTCCGGTCTTAGCTTCTTGTCAAAATTGGTCGAGCGAATTGTGGCTGCCCAAATTAGATCTCACATGGATTCTCATGATCTTGGTAATACTTTCCAGTCAGCCTACAAGGTAGGCCACTCGACAGAAACTGCCTTGTTGTGCATCAAAAATGAGATTCACTTATCTCTGTCCAAGGGCATGCCTACAGCACTAGTGCTACTTGACCTGTCTGCGGCATTCGATACTATCGATCATGACACACTCCTATCCTGTCTGTCGTCTAGATTTGGTTTTGCTGGATCGGCATTAAAATGGTTTAGATCCTATCTCCAGGATCGTTTTCAGTCAGTCAAGATTGGTTCTAGTCTTTCGAATTTGTTCAAATTGAAGTTTGGAGTCCCCCAAGGTTCTGTCTTAGGTCCCCTTCTGTTTTCCCTCTACACAACACCTCTGAGCCAAGTCATCAGAAAATATACCGGAGTCCGTTACCACTTCTATGCGGACGACACTCAGTTGTTCATTCACTTATCCCCTGATGATAGTCTCAAGTCTTTTGACCGTCTTAAATCATGTTTGAATGATATTCAGGTCTGGATGTCTGAAAACAAACTCAAGCTAAATCCCGATAAAACAGAATTCATAGTCTTCGGTGCCAAAGACAGACACAAATGGCTCAGTGACTCACTACCTGTCAATATCCTGGGAAATTGTCTCTCTCCCCCAGATGTTGTACGCAATCTGGGCGTTCTGTTTGATGCAAAGTTTTGTTTCACCAATCACGTAAATTCTGTTATCAAATCCTGCTTTATCAGCCTCAGGGACCTTCATCGTATCAGGAGGTTTCTTTCTGTGGATACATCAGTGGTGATTGCAAATGCTCTGGTCAGTAGTCATTTGGATTATTGCAACTCTCTTTTTCGCAGTTTGTCATCCCGAAATGCTACAAGGCTCCAATATGTTCAAAATGCGCTTGCACGGTTTGTCACTGGTGCTTCAAAGTACACTCACATTACATCCACCCTTAGGACACTCCATTGGCTACCCGTTAGACAACGTATTATCTTCAAAACCCTAGTTTTGGTCTATAAGTACCTCACCACTGGCCAGCCTAAGTATTTTGCACCATATCTCCCCTTGTACAAATCTGCCGTGAATACAAGACGTTCCAATCCCAAAAATTTGTTCCTTCTGGTTCCCTCTTACTGTCCTTCCATCCATAAATCAAAGGTCCATTTTAACAATAGTTTCTCATATGATGCCCCTAAGTTATGGAATGATCTTCCATATGATATACGCAGTGCTCCAAATCTCTCCAGTTTCAAAAGTCGACTCAAAACCTACCTATTTCAGAAATCATTCCCACCATAGCTTCTTACTACCGAACACCGGACCGCCTCCCTGGCAACGACTCGGAACATGTCTAATGTCTCATGATTTATGCCTTACGGATTGGATGGTGTGCCTTAGAATCCGTTGATACGGAGATTAAGCACCTGGACAACTGATTGATTGATTGATTGATTGATTGAGTAGGGGAGTAATTAGCTATGGGTCTGAAACTTCACCATGTGAAAGCTCTCCCAAAAGTAGGTGAATGAGTTATTTGAGAAAAATTGGCTATCTGCAATACTTTTAGAGATAATTCGCATTTACTCATTTTGAGTAGATGAGTAATTAGCTATGGGTCTGAAACTTCACCAAGTGAAAGCTCTTCCAAAAGTAGGTGAATGAGTTATTTGAGAAAAATTGGCTATCTGCAATACTTTTAAGAGATAATTCGCATTTACTCATTTTGAGTAGGTGAGTAATTATGTACGGGTCTGAAACTTCACCATGTGAAAGCTCTCCCAAAAGTAGATAAATGAGTTATTTGAGAAAAATTGGCTATCTGCAATACTTTTAAGCGATAAGCCACCTGCCAAATATGAAAGAAATGTGGAAAGAAATGTGGACTGTAGGTCGCTAACAAGCAACATTCCACATTTTAGACATTTTTGTCTACCACAGGCCTAATTTAGACATAAAGCCTACCAAAAAGATAGGGTGGCGAGTCCTCTAGCATACCAAGCCACCTGCCAAATATGAAAGAAATCTGGAAAGAAATGTGGACTGTAGGTCGCTAACAAGCAATATTCTACATTTTAGACATTTTTGTCTATCACAGGCCTAATTTAGACATAAAGCCTACCAAAAAGATAGGGTGGCGAGTCCTCCACCATATCAAGCCACCTGCCAAATATGAAAGAAATCTGGAAAGAAATGTGGACTGTAGGTCGCTTACAAGCAATATTCCACGTTTTAGTCATTTTTGTCTACCACAGACCTAATTTAGACATAAAGCCTACCAAAAAGATAGGGTGGCGAGTCCTCCACCATATCAAGCCACCTGCCAAATATGAAAGAAATCTGGAAAGAAATGTGGACTGTAGGTCGCTAAGAAGCAATATTCCACATTTTAGACATTTTTGTCTACCACAGGCCTAATTTAGACATAAAGCCTACCAAAAAGATAGGGTGGCGAGTCCTCCACCATATCAAGCCACCTGCCAAATATGAAAGAAATCTGGAAAGAAATGTGGACTGTAGGTCGCTAACAAGAAATCTCTGTGGACGCGGGCGACGACGGTGATGAATCCATAGTATCCCCGCTTTGCGCCAGGGATACAATAAAAAGAAATCCACGAAACTACACTTAAAACAAGCAAAAATAAGGTTTTTGTGTCCAAGTTGTGCCAAGCTACGACGGGAGGCAGTATCCCCCTAAACAATGCTGTTCTTACTTGTCTAATTCATTTCCAAATGTGGTGATGTCCAAATCAGCTGAGAATAAACTGGAGCTTTGAAGGCTAGCACAATCAATATGCCATGGACTGAAACAAAGACATGATAATCTTCATGAGAATTTGGAAAACCTGCTCACTAAACTGTACTATAGCATCAATAGATTATATATTAATGCGTGGTTGGTTTGGGTAGATGATCACAAGACCTCTTTGGCACCACAAAAAGGTTAAATAACTAATTTTTCAATAAAAGCAATTACCCAGCAGTTTAACCTCATTATGAAGCAATATATTAGACACTGAATACATTGACCTGTATGTACCAAACTCAGACCAGTTCTGATAGAAACTTGGACCAATTCTGACACAAACCTATTTTCTTCAAAAATAACTTTTATTCTAAAGTAACACACAACTATTACAAACTCTTGTTCCATTTGTTAAAATATAATGAACATTGCTTGTCTTCGAGATCCAAAGGGCATGTGACAAACTTCACTGGCTTTCTACCAATGAATGTCTACCAATCAGTGAACAGCCACCTAGTTTACCCATGTCAGAGAACAAGATCAAATGCTCCTGTATGTATGCAAAATGGAAGCCCACTGGTATTTCAAATTTGCAATAAAAATGGTCAAAAATAGATTTCAAAACATTATGCTTTAAAATATTAAAGGAAATATCAATTTTATCATATAGTGTAAATCTATAAAGGGAAAGAAATATTAATTTATGGTTTGATTTAATAAACAAGAGGGTCAAAGATGCTCCAAAAGGCGGGTTGTGCAGGCAGCAATAAGGTCAGCGACTGTAGACCGAGTTTCTGTCCCGTCGCCAATTGCTATTGATATACTGTTGGACACAATGGCGAGGGACAGAGCTCACATGTACTTGTTTTTTGTGTAAATTTTGAACTGTGGGGAATTATTGCATTCACTTTAAAAAGTTATTGTTATGTCTATTATAGCTGTATCCAGTTTCCAATACATATGTTGTTAAATTAAATTGTTTTTAGAAGCCAGGAATTTTTTTGTAAAGAACTATGTAATGTTGAAGGTTTGTTTACATTTTGAAAATAGGTTGAAATACATACATGCCAGTTTGACTGGCATGAAATATAAGTGAACGGCACATGTACATACCTTAAAGAAACCAAATAACACTTTATACTTGTGGTAATATGTGTACAAATATGCCGTTCAAAATTTACACAGAAAACAGGTACATGTGAACTCTGTCCCTCGCCATTGTGTACCATCAAAAATATCAACAGCAATATGCGACGGGACAGAAACTCGGTCTACAGTGACTGCTGTAAATAAATTTAGAAACAAGGAAAGAAATGTTAGGGTCACCCAGTTAAGGTAAATGTGTTATTATCGTTCATCATAATGTTCTGTATGTGTGCATTATGCACTTAAACCCTGTAATCTATTCAGATAGTAGTAACCATAACTTGAAAAAAGACCTGAAATAACTAATTTTTCTGAAACAATCAATCAAAGAAATGGGTATTTTGCTACCTGCACAAACAATTTATTGAGCTGAAGATGAATTAATGATTTCTGCTATTTTTATTATAAATTTGCTAACCATGACATAGCTTTAACGTCCTGTTGCATTTATTTTATTTTTTTTAGGCATACATGTTTACCAAATGTTCACTGTGAACACTCTTATTTTGTCATAAAATGCAGGTAACGAACTTCACTGGGGTGACAAACTTCACGGGCTGAGCAGTATAGTTTCACAGGCAAAACAGTCAAAACAACTACCCACCAAAGAAATTTGTCTACTATCGGAAGTGATGACATACATATTTCCTCAAAGAAATAGATGAAAAAAAACCCACGAAAGTGAGCTTATTTTATTTGATGCATCCAGCTACTGCTCAGCCAGTGAATTTCGTCACCCAGTGAATTTTGTCACCTGCCATTTAAACCCTCAAAAACCAGTAATACTTGTGTTTAAACACATACAACCACAGCTTCTAATATTAATATGTAATTCAGCAAGTAAATTAAGTGTAAAAATGATTTACTATTGTCATAAGTTGCAGGTGATGAAATTCACTGTTACAATCTCTATCATAATAGTACATTTTCACGAGAACAATTCTAAAAGTTGCAAAAAGGTAAAAATATTTGGGCACTGGGCAGACAACGTTTGTGAAGGGCAGACAACTTATTTGAGTTCCTTGACCATCGGTCCAGGATGTTTTTGACATGAAAGTCCGACACTGACCACAATCAATAATTGAGGTGCATGTTATTGCATTTGTTTCAAAGTTTTATATTTTAATAATTTAACTCTATTATTGGCTGTTTTTACCACAAACCGGAAATACCAGTGAACGCCCATTTTGCAGATAAAGAGAAGCATTTGTCCTTGACCTCTAACAAAGAAATATAAGGTGGGCATTCGCTGGTAGGTGGGTGTTTACTGCTATAAAGTCACTACTGGTTGCCAGCAGCATATTACCAAATAGCAAATATTGTGATTTTATTATACAATGATATTGTGGTATTTTAACGGTTTACCTTGCAATCGCAAACACTGTGGAATGCACCATTGTCGCAAACTCTTACAAAATTTCGATTTTTAACACTATATTGTCTAGAAATGGTTAACTCGGCTCTACTTTACTTGTGTGTAGAGCCATGGCATGACCCCACATAAAACTGTAGATTTGCATAAAATCCTTTTCTGTTGAATAAAACTTGATGAAATGACTAGAAATTGTATAATGTAGTTAAAAACAATTGATATTAACCCAAGGACAGAGTAAATACAGCAAGTGTATAAAATATATGCTATTTTACACAACTTTTATAATAAAAGAACATTTTTAAATTTTTAGAGAAATGGTAAAAAAAAGCACTGAAAATGATCGGGGAAATGTCATTTATTTTTAGTTAACTATGTTTGCATGTTGACTGTTGAAGGAAATGTAACAAAATAGATGTGGGAACAGTTGCATGTACAGAGTTGTATGGAACATGTGTTTTATGCAAATCTCCAGTTTTATGTGGGGTCATGCCACGATATATAGACGTGGTTACCTCGGCTCTACTTTACTTGCATGTAGAGCCAAGGTAACCACGTCTATATATTGTCCCGATTGTTTACTCCGTTCTTGTGTTGCACTACTGAATGGATAGTTCTGAACTGCAGAACAGTTCGATACGCATTTGCCAGTCCAAATATCAAAAACGCAGTGGTTATGTTCTTTGTAGAAGCAATCCCTTCCTTACAGATTTATAAAATAAAAAGAAATAAAAACCACTTCTGTGCATTCAAAACTTCAACTAACAGAAGATTTATGAAGTAAAAAGACTTCCGTGATAACTTGCATTCAAAACGCGATTCTGTGTATATATTTACAGAAGAGATTCCGTGTACATAGCAGTGTTGTTAAATACGTGGATCCGTGAACATAACCTCGCCGTATCAAAAAAGCCCTCCTAGTGAAGAATTTCAGAACTACTGAATGGACTGCATGAGAAAAGGTAGTGGCTTTCTACCAGTAAATGCCCGTCCTTTAGATAATATTTAAAATTTATTATACATTAGCAAGTTTAGCTTATATTCTTCTTTAACCAAATTATCAAATGATATACAGTACAATTAATACTTTGTTTATGCTGTTCAACATTTCTTTGGAAGTGATATATTTTGACAATTAATCTTTACGGAGTGGTTATTTACCCAACGGCTGTGTACGCTAGTTGTGATATTGGTCTAGCATACCCAACGGCTGTGTATACAAGATTTATATCATCGCTAGCGTACCCAACGGCTATGTACACAAGATCCGTGCTAGTGTACCCATATTTTAATCACTTCTTCCTTAAATTAACTTTGTTAAAATGTAACAATAAGCTGAATAAGTTTAATTCAGAGAGTGGTCCTTGGCCCATTTCTGACTGCTCAAAAAATTCCTTAAAAACTAATTACTTCACAATGCCTTGGATACAGACCTGTTGAGTACGTTATGAATAGGGCTGCAACAATTCTTCGGTTACTCGGAAATGAATCGATTCAGTGGAAAACTCGAATCAAGAAAAGTGAAACGGGCCTTTGAAAACAACTAAAAATAGGCGTAAAACTACTACAAATTTTGATTTTTCTTTAAAATATATGAATATATTTATATATTTTCCTAATATAAGGTGTTTCCGTTTTTAGTTTTCACTTTTAAGCATTTGCAAACGTTAAATGTGTGTGTAATAATGCTTTTATAAGACGGTATTTTAGTATAACGTATTTTGAAGATGCCTCAAATCTCGCAACATAAAGATGGTTAAAGTTTCCTGTATTTTGCATTATAAATGCTTTTTTATTCCGAAATTCCATGAAATATGAACATTATTTCCTGTTGTGTACGTTTTAATCATCTTATAAGGTGTAACATGTCAATATATAGTGAAGTTTATTTCGTGGGCGATAATCAAGCGAATAACCGTATCCGAATCGGTTCTTTAAAAACGAGGAATTGAAGCGCATTTTCGGGCCCCCTTGCAGCCTTAGTTATGAAGGGTACTGATATTGAGTGCACAACCATTGAGTGCATACTACCTTGGGTAATGATAAATTGGGCAGGCTGTAAAAAAATTTGGAGTTTCTGGGTACACTAGCAGCGATATAGATCTTGTGTGCACAACCACTGGGTACACTAGACCAATATCACAACTGCTGGGTACGCTAGCAGTGATATGGATCTTGTGTACACAGCCACTGGGTATGCCAGCAATGATACTGATCTTGGGTGAAAAACCATTGGGAACACAGAGTTTACTGCCTTGGGTACAGGGTAGTTGGGTATGCCAGTACCTTAAACAGCTTTTGGTTACACTAACAAAAGAAAATATCAATGACGTTAATCTAGGGTACATAACCACTGGGAAAACAGAACTTAGTGCTTTAACTGGATGCAGGAGAGTTGCATATGCCATTAGTGTACATACACAGCCGTTGCGTATGCTAGCAGTGATATAGATCTTGTGTACACAACCGTTGGGTAGGCTAGACCGATATCACTCTTAGAGTACACAACCGTTGGGTACACTAGCAGTGAAATACATCTTGTGTACACAACAGTTGGGTACACTAACAATGCTATTGATGTAGGGTGCACAACCATTGGGAACAAAGGGTTCACTCCTTTGATTGCAGGATAGTTGGGTATGCCGTTAGTGTACATACACAGCTGTTGGGTATGATACCAGTGATATGTTTCTTCCATACACAGTCTTTGGGTAAGCTAGACCCATATCACTGCTAACAGACACAACCGTTGGGTAGGCTAGCAGTGGAATAGATCTTGCATACACAACTGTTGGGTATGCTAAGAAAGCTATTGACCTAGGATGCACAACCATTGGGAACATAGGGTTCACTACCTTGAGTGCAGGGTAGTTGGGTATGCCAGTAGTGTATGTATACAGCCATTGGGTAGGCTAGCTGCGATATAAATCTTGCGTACACAACCGTTGGGTATGCTAGAGCAATATAACTGCTAGTGTTCACAACCATTGGGTAGGCTAGCAGTGAAATAGATCTTACGTAGACAACCATTGGGTACACTAGACTGAGACTGATATCCCTGCTAGCATACAGAACCGTTGGGAATGCTAGCAGTGCAATACATCTTGCGTACCCAACCATTGGCTACACTAGCAGTGAAACTGATCTAGTATACACAGCCATTGGGAACATAGGGTTCAGTGCCTTAGGGTGCAGGGTAGTTGGGTATGCCAGTAGTGTATATACACAGCTGTTGGGCAAACTAGCACTGATATAAATCTTGCATACACAGCCGTTGGGTACGATAGACCGATATCCCTGTTATTGTACACAACCATTGGCTATGCTAGCAGTGAAACTGATCTAGTGTACACAGCCTTTGGGAACATAGGGTTCAATGCCTGGGGTGCAGGGTAGTTGGGTATGCCAGTAGTGTATGTACACAGCCGTTGGGCACACTAGCACTGATATAAATCTTGGGTACACAGCTGTTGGGTAAGCTAGACTGATATCGCTGTTAGCGTACCCAACCGTTGGGTACACTAGCAGTGATATAAATGTTGCGTACCCAACCGTTGGGTACCCTAGCAGTCAAATAGATCTTGCGTACACAACCGTTGGGTACGCTAGCAGTGAAACTGATCTAGCGTACACAGCCGTTGGGTAAATATCCTCTACCTAATCTTTATTATCGACCGTTTTTACCGCAAACCTGAAATACCAGTGAACACCCAGTTGGTTTACAAATAGAAGCATTTGTCCTTGACCTCTAATAAAGATACAGTATACCGTATAAGGCGGGCGTTCGCTGGTAGAATGTCACTATTATGTGTGAAGACAAACCTTGTAGACAGCATTATTTTAACAATTCCCTGCTGTCATCTCATAAATGGCCAAAAAGTAAATGATCTCTGAAAATTGAAAATAAACACAGAGTTCCTTTAGCATAACATTTTGTTGCAGTACAGAATAATATCTTGTAAACCTGTCATGTTTTGTTTGACTCAACGTGTAAGATGCCGGCAAATGTCATTAAAAGGTCACTTCCGCTGTGGTGGAGTCTAACACACAAACAAAACAGTAGGCGTATTTCACAACCATAATCCATCGAATCTAGATTCGTCAGATCAACAGATTCGCTTGTGTTGGGACTTGAATCTGAATCCGGATTATGAATCCGTTGATCTACCTCTCGAGGTAGATCAACGGATTCAGATTGCTTGGATTACCCATAATTCTTTGAAAAATAATGGCGGCAACATGTGAAAGAAAATTTTAACATTTGGCAAATTTTTATTATACTGTGATATTATAATATTATATTACTGCATCATAATTTATAATAATATATGATATTTATGTTTGTTTATGTTATGTTTTAAATTTGGATTCAGATCTACAGAAAATTGTATTTCACAAATCTAGCTAATCCAAAGAATCCAAATCTGAATCTAGATTCGACGGATTACAGTTGTGAAAAATGCCTACTAGGGGTACTTCACAACCATAATCTGTCGAATCTAGATTCCTCAGATCAACAGATTTGCTTGTGATGTGGCTTGAATCTGGATTACAAATCCGTTCATCTACCTGAAGCGGTAGATCAACGGATTCAGATTCCTTGGATTACCCAAAATTCTTTGCAAAATAATGGCGGCAAAATGTGGCTGGAAATTTTAACATTAGGAAAATTTTTATTATATTGTTATATGATAATATTTTTTTACTGTATATTAATATATGTTAATATATTGTATTTATGTTGGTTCATCTTATTTCTTTATTTTGGATTCAGATCTAGGAAAAATTACATTTCATAAATCTAGCTAATCCAAAGAATCCAAATCTGAATCCGCATTGCACAGATTATGCAGATTCTTGTTTGTGAAATACGCCTAGTAGGTGTAATGCAGCATTCTTACTGGCCGTAAGCACGACCTCACAGCCTGTAAATTTGTCAAGAACGGTCTAACCGGTCGTATATACGACTGGTGAGTTGGGTGCCTCTAGAGACTTTCCAAACTTTGAGCTTCACCTCTAATGACAACAAAGATGCAGAATACACGTGGTTTCGTTATAAAAAAACATGTTAAATGAAGTGTTTCAGTTCTCGGGATTTGGATAAATAACCTCAGAAAACGTATAACAAATGAAATATATATCTTTTGCATGGTGGATAGCGAAATATTGTGATTTCTTTTATTTCTTTCTCTTTGTGATTTGTGTTTGTTTACATCCACACATAAACACACAGACAGTGGATTGTTAAGAATGGTCAAAACTTTCCACTGGTAGGCACCAACTCACAGGTCGTGCGCACAGGCCCACCACCTACTTCTGAACGTGACATATTTCACAACCATAATCCATCAAATCTAGATTCTTCAGATCAACAGATTCGCTTTGTGATGTGACTTGAATACTAATCCAGATTATGAATCCGTTGATCTACCTTCAGAGGTGGATCAACAGATTCAGATTCATTAGATTACCCAAATGCTTTGCAAAATAATGGCAGCAAGTTGTGATAGCAAATTTTTAAAAATTAGTGATTTTTATTGTATTTATAGTGGTTTATCTTCTTTTTTTTTCATTTTGGATTCTGAAATAAAGAAAATTGCATTTCACAAATCTAGCTAATCCAAAGAATTCAAATCTGAATCTAGATTATACAGATTATGCAGGTTTTTGTTTGTGAAATACGCCTAGTGCATCCGTTTTTTTTATCTTCTTCATATATATACCTTGATCTGTGTATCACATCAAATGGTGGCCGGTTATGCAAGAGTTTAATCTCATTGCTAATTTTAAAGGAACTGATTCTCTCCAAACTTTAAGATCAGCCAAACAAAATGCCATCACCTCCTGATTTGAACATTTTAAACAAAAACAATTAAAAAAATAAACCATCTATCCATGCACGCTTGAAAAGTTTCTTAAAAATATTAATAATAATTCTAAAAATATACATATATTTAAACAGTAAATGAAATTATCAAATTATTGCAAGAAAAAGAAAACTGGGTAAAATTAAAAATGTCACCTCAAATGTACAAAACAAAAGCTCCAGTATGATGATCCATGGGGTTTTCATGCTATTAGAAGATAGCTGCTGGCTATTAATGTTTTTACAAATAAATTGTCAATGTGAATTGTATTTAATTAATGGAAATTTGTAAATATTTGAATCCTACAGAACAGAAATGTTTCTTAATATTTTAATTCATATTTTCAAGCCGAAATGATTATGAAAACAAAGGACAAATGAAAAAGCTACTGTGGAGTTTTCATGTAATATGCTAATGAACTAATTTGCAGGTGCTCTGTTAAGAAAATATTAAAATATGTCTCTCCAAAATATAACTTTAAATGTGTTAATATATATCTCAAGGCCTCGGCATCATGGGGCAGCAACAAAAATTTAATTTTCTCAGTAACTATAAGGTGCATACATTTGTCGCAAGAAAATCAATGTGTCAAGCAGCAGTCCTCTGTAAATTTGATTTTCTGTTACATTTTCACCAGTACATAAATTATCGTGAAAATAAATATTGATCCAAGCAAAAATTTTGAATATTACAGTATCACATATTTGCAACAACACAGAAAACAAGATGCACAAAAACTGCAATGACACGAAAACACCACAGACAACCATATATGAATGAACCAGAGAAATAGCAGAAAGCAAAACATAAACAGGGGTATATTCTGAATTGGCCACACAACACTATCACATTTGCACCCCCCCCCCCCCCCCCACACACACACACACACTTGAAACAGAACTAATGGGAGAAATTGCAATTCAAAGAAAATGTGGTATAAATATATCTTGAGAGACAGAACAGCAGGGTGTGAGACTGCTGGAGATTATAAAGTAAACTATACAGAGAAGAAAGGGGATTTGTCTTTGTCCCAGAGGGAGCATAAATTTTCAAGTCAGGTGCCATAAAACAACTATGAGAGCAAAGCAATTTTTCTTTTATGTTACAGAACATTTATATACTTAACTGCACTTGTGTCTGCTGACATATGAGCATGGTGGGTTTATTTGGTTTACTATATTATATGATACAGGTGATAATTTTTCACTCATTTTAAGGTTTAATATCATATGAATTGTGAATAGATTATTGAATTTGTACCTTTGAGGGAATTTATTTATTTATTTAGTGCTTTACATCACGCCTCATATACTTTAACAGTTTTGACAGGGCAGAGAAAATCAGTACATACAGTTGGTCAAGGTTCTGTACTGTAAGTTGCGAACCAACAGCAAGTAACTACCAGCTTTACCACATAATGTCAGGCCAGGATTCAAACTCTCGTCTCAAAAGTGGGAGACTAGTGTTACCACTGCGCCATTATGGCCCCCTAGCAGGAAAAGTAAAATAGGTAAAAATGCATATACTCTCTAGTTTAAAAGACAAGAAAAAAATCATATTACTGAAGCTTAAGAGTTTTACATGGAAAATTTGTTAATAGCTATAAATAACCTGTGTTACGAACTCAGGACACTTTTTGAACAAATAGTGTAAACACACAACAAAGAATAATAGAATATCTGCTTATCCTTATCATATGAGAAGAGCATTGATAGTCTAGCAGTCACAGAAAATTATCCTGTATAAAATGCTTCCTTGTCAACTAAGCAACAATAAATATGTATTCCTGGGATTTTCATTCTATATTTAACTCAGGACACTTTTAAAAGATATGCTATTTCCTTAAGTCAAAGGTTAAAGTGATTTGTATTATATTTTATTACACAAATTAACAAGGATATACGTTGTGCCTGAGGGACATTGATTTCAGCAATGTCACTGTATATTTCTGCACTGGCTGGCATTTTAAAAGTGTCATTGTATCATCTCAGGAATAATATGGTAAAAATTATTCAAAAATATATTATTTTGGTGGGGTTAAGACAAATTCACATGTGTATTATTGATACATTGGTGGTGCAATTATTTTTATGAAGTTTTTGTTCCTTTTATGTTCGGGTGTCCTGAGTTAAAACCATCCCAAGTTAGCATTAAATTATAAAAATATCACAGCTTACAAGACCAGGGCCAAGAAATTGTTTATTCTTGTAGTTTTAACTTTGGTTATTCCAAAATGGTAAATAGTTTAGTCTCTGTGAGATTACACAGTCCACTGCAGTCAATACTGCACTAAATTTTAGGTGGACTGCATCCTTAGTGTTACAACTATGTATCCGATAACTTTTATTTAACATGTTTTCAGATTAAGAAAAATTCATTTATCTTACGTTCTTGAACTAAAACACAGGGTTTTTCCGTTTTCCAGTTTCTAAAGTCTGTTATGGAAATATAAATTCACAGTTTCAAGAAAATAGAAATCCACATTTAAATTATTTAAAGGTATACTGAAATACTGAGTGAATGGTTTGGAATATTTGGCCATACATTGAACAGTATGGTTTTTGTTCTGGTTGATACAATATCGTTTCCTGAAAGTTTTACAGTACACGGGTGGACACAAAGATAAACGGACACGAAGATAAACGATTTTCGGAAATTTGCATATTTTCGTTGAATAAACAAAAATAATTCACCAAATAACCAAGAAATATCATAAAAATATTTGTTTCAGTCTATTTTAATATGTACTGGTCGGCCAGTGAATTTCGTCACCCCAGTGAAGTTCGTCACCTGCTGTAAAAACGCTCAAGGACATGCAATATTCACATTTAAATAAATGGAATATCTTCTTTCAACGGCAAGGTATACATATATGCCATAACTGGACAGTAAAAACTCTTTAATATTGTCATAAAACGGAGGTGACGAACTTCACTGGGGTGACGAACTTCACTGGCTGAGCAGTAATGTATATGATTTTGTTGTTTACATAGCTTTATTTTTCATTCCAAAAAACGTTTATCTTCGTGTCCACCGTTTATCTTTGTGTCCACCCATGTACACGGGTGGTCACAAAGATAAACGGTCACGGAGATAAGTAGGAACTTCACCTGTCCTTTTTTCTTCACCCGTATCCGTGTCCGTTATTGTCCGTATCCGTGATACCTTGGATCATTTGGTATGAAACAGTGAACTCACCCGTGCCCGTGATTAGGAAGGAAAAAATTCGTTCTTCACGGACACGGACATCTAGTACACTGTTTTATACCAAAAGATCTAGGGTATCACGGATACGGGCAATAACGGACACGGATACGGGTGAAGAAAAAAGGACAGGTGAAGTTCCTAACTTCCTACTATAAACGGTCCTCAGAAATACCCACATAAAAACAGTTAAAAGGTTTAAACAACAATATAACACAAACCAAAATCATGGAAAGCACTGTTTTAGTCTATTTTGTTGTTTAGTTTCTGCGCTTTTTATATTTACACTATTTAAATTTGAAAACTTTGAAGACCGTTTATCTCCGTGACCGTTTATCTTAATGACCACCCGTGTAGTCACTACTACTGTACTACTGTAGTACGGTACACAAGCATCTCGTGACCAAGGCAGCTCCTGACCAACAACTCGTACCCACAACTCGTTCCCAAGATTTCTTTTTAAATATTGCAGGAAACCCACCGACTTCTGTCTGCTCACGTTTTTTTTTTTCTCAATTTTGTATACACATATTTTATTTTAAAATATTGCAGGAAAATCCACGGACTATATAATTCTGTTTCCTCGCATTTTATTTTATAATACTTTTAGGAAGACCTCTGGGAATTCCATGACCTCACGTTTTCTGATTTGCATATTTTATTTCATAATATTGCTAGGCAACCCCCACGGAAGTTACTAGAATTTGAAGCATTTGCTCTCTAACTGAACAGACGTTCTTACATAAAATACTCGCTCTTCAAGCACATTTCTATTTATTAAATATAAAATATTGTTAGAAAACCCTGTTATTGGGTGATCTCATATTTCTTCATAAATATTATGAGCTGCATATACTGAAACGAATCTGAAGATTTGTTTATCGGAATTGGGGTTGTTTATTGACGAAATTCCCGTTTTTGTAAATATTGGAGTTAACTAACCTTTTACTGGCTAGAAATATTGTATTGCTACAATACAACTATTTATTCTTATAAAATGTTTGTGTACGAGTTGTTGGTCACGAGATGCCGTGGTCACGAGTTGCGTGTAAATCTGCAGTACACGGTAGTTCTGAACTACAGAGCGGCTCGGGGAGCAGGGCGGCAGTCCAAATATAAAAAAAAGCCCTTGAAGTGAAGAATTTCAGAACTACAGTACACAGGTGTCATTAATGTTAGACAGTGATAAAAAACAGGTACACGGGTGGTAGTGCTCTCGTGATAACTCGCCAACTCGAGTTTCATATCATTTTTGTTCAACTCGTGAACGTGAGTTTGTCTTATTGCAAACTCGAGTTCCATTAAAATACTGCAAAAATTATATAAATAAACCACTTGCCAGTGTACAAAGATGCAATAAAAGCATATTTTGACTTGTTTACTTAATATTTTCCTTCATATATATCTATTACGACGTAAAGCCAATGATCTCTCTCCATATATCTTACCTGAAAAAACAACCAAATAAAACGTCCGTTTTATTTCTCAACATGGCGAGAATGTTGATCTTTATTTTGCAGGTAAAATATGATAAATTTTGTTGGAATAGGGTTAAAAATAGATTTCATTATGAAAGGAATAATATTAGTTCATATATATTTAAGGTTTGGGTGTTTTGAAATATTGTTATTGACTCGAGTTCAAATCGAGTTGACTCGTCGGTGATTCATGAAACTCGAGTTGGTATTTTGACGGCTCGCGGAAGCACTAACGGGTGGTCATGAAGATAAACGGTCATAGAGATAAACAGTCTTCAGAATTGTTCAAATCCAAGTGGGGTAAACAACAAAATCACACAAACTAAATAAGAAAATACAATCAAAGAAAGCTTGTCAAGACATCCGGTATTTGGTTTGTGGTATGTTGCTCTTTCGACTACTTATATTACTTACTTAATCACCACTTAAACAGCTCTGGAACAGGTATAAAATATTTGAATATTTGCAGGTAAAGTCTACTGATAGCTTGTGTCAATGCATATTTTAATCTAGAAATCCACAGAATTAAGTGCTAAATAACTACAAATAAGATTTTTGTGTCCATGTTTTGCCAAGTTAAGGTGAAGAGGAGTAGACAAGTTAGAATAAATAAAATGTATCCAAAGTATTTCTTTGGAGGATGAGGTTGTTAGGGGCCGACTTTGAAACAGGCTGAGATGTCCAGATTCCTCCTGAAGTGACTGTTGGAATTGACTCATCCTTTCAATAAATGATATTAATCTTTTGGATTTTCCATCTTAAGTGAACATGCCCCTGAAAAATTGGCTCTGAATGATTTTTAAAACAGAAGTAAATGTAATGCTTCATTTCAGACACAAAGTTAATACAGACACATTTCAAGCCCACTGAATTGAAGTAAAAGCCAATTACCGTATTTTTTCAAAATATGGCGTGGGCATTAAAAATTTTCAAATGACATCAGACCAAGCGTTAAATTGAACCAGGCGTTCTTTTAAAATACAAAAACAGTGTTATAAATTGTAAACAGTGTGCTTGGTACCAGGCGTTAATTTGAACCAGGCATTTATTTGAACCCGGGCATTATTTTGGAAATTTATGGTAATCTTGCTTTGAGTGTACCTAATATCTTGTTAGAAATATTGCCAAGTTGTGACAAACCAAGGATTATGATCGTGCACTCCGTCAATAGAGTGACTTGTAGACAGTACCGCTGGCACAATTCACCAACAGTAATTAAAAAGTACCTTTGTATGCATGTGTTTTATTTATGTTTATTTTATTGCAATCATGAGATCCACTAAAACAAATTTTACTTATTTTATGATTGGCATTTTCAAAATATTGCTTTCATATGGGGTAAGCAGGATGGAAGATGAAAGATTGTGCATATGGTAACTATATTTAGCCTATAGATATTTCTGTATGTAAATTCTGCCGACTTTAGGCGCTGATTTCACGTTGGATTCATATTTTCACATGTTAAATACAATTCTGAAATATTTTAATTTTGCATTAGTAAAATACATTTATAAGTTTCAAAGAAATCCATGTAAGTGCACTTAAAAAAAAAAAAAAAAAAAAATATGTCCAAGTTGTACTAAGTTATGGTGGAGAGTAGTACATTTGTACAGTGCAAATCAAAGCTCATATACAGTAATAAAATGGCTAATAGTTGAATTTTGTGATTTGTATTTCAGTGCTAGTTTACAGGCATGGCTTGTTACTTGGATGCAAATCTAGTTCATAGCAACATTGAGGGAGTGTTGTTATAACTTCTTGTTTCAATATGACCTTCTCTGTTTATAGAAGGGTTATGAAACTCAAACTCTGGAATAAGTCCATTGGTTTATGTTCATTTGCTTTTAGGCTTTTGCCCACAGTTTAAACTTATTGCCCTCTTTGGAATCCCCAATTTTTACTACATAGTCTGGGCTACTTTTAAATTGCTCTTCATGCATTTATTGCTGACCAGCCACCCTGCAATACATCTATTAAACAATACATCTATTAAACATAGATACACTGATGATTTCATAAATGTGCATCAATTGAGAAGGGTCAGTTTTTATAAATAAACAGATCACATAACAAATTTAAATACAAATGAACACTCTTAAGTCAAATTGGATAGGACCAGAAAAGTACTTCTACCTAACGTGGCCAAATATATTAAACGTCCCACAAGGGACACTTGGTGGATTCTTTTCAAATTTAGCACATGTATTCAAGTAGCCCTGACATTTTAATCAATCAGAGAAGTCACATGACCAAAAACATGTTTTTCAAAAGTGTGCTTGTCTAGATGATAACTTAAAAAGTGCTTCACCTATTCATATTAAATTAGGCAAGTAGGTTCGTTCTATAGATGTCTGGAAATCAATAACTTTTGGAAGTGATCCAATACAAATTGGCAAATTCTGGTTAAAGGCGAATTTTGCTTATCAGAGTTGTCTTTAAAAGGCTTCGTTCTGTAGATCACTCAACAATATCTTCATAAATGTCTGTTGCTTAAATCTTTCTTAAATATGTTGTCATAACTTCTTGCGTTAAAAGAATTGAAATACAGTGTATAAACCAATCCATTTGAAATTAAATTATAAAAACATGTTAAATATGCCAAACAAAAATGTTAAGTTTCTACTATGTTTTGACAGGGTGCAAGCTGAGTCTGCACACACAATTAGTTCTCTGATTTTAACAATATGTGAGAATCCAAAAATATAAAGTTTGCAAAGTGTCATAATGAAATGTTTTTGAATGCTTTTCAGGGTGTTATCACATAGCAATATGGTAGTTGGGGATGGCAATGCTACTGTGTATGACATTGTGTTTGTTGTGGAGACTACTGCCAACTTGGGAGCTTATATAGAACAGTTAAAAGCATCATACATTCAACCTGCACTGGAGTAAGATTTTTTCTTTCAATTTTCACCCAACCCCCAGCCTTTAAAGGCTTTGCGGGTATTGTTTTCTCCCATAGTATCTAGGCGGGCATCAGGAAAAAAACTTGTACAGACTGTATCTCAGAAACTGTGAGGTGTAGGAAGTTGATAACTGGTATGGACATTGGTTGAGGGTGTAGGTGTGCAGCATCATGTTGTAACCTTGACCTTGCCATAGTGACTTTGACCATTAAAATCTTGTCTGGGCTATATCTCCAAAACTGTAAGGCGTAGGAAGTTGATACTTGATATAGACACTGGTTAGGGAGTGTAGGTCTGCATTGTTGTGGGTGACCTTTGAAGTTGCTGTAGTGACCTTGATCATTAAAATCTAGTCCGGATTAAATCTCGGAAGCTGCAAGGTATAGGAAGTTGATACCTGGTAGGGACATTGGTTAGGGTGTGTAGATGTGCAACATCATCAGGTGACCTTGATTTGACCCTTGACTTTGATGTAGTGGACTTGATCTTTAAAATCTTGTCCAGGCTATATATTGGAAACTGTAGGGTGTAGGACTTTGATACTTGATAGGGGCATTGGTTGCTGTATTAGTCGTTATAGTATTGGAGTATACATTCAAAACATATGAATAACACTTTCTAAGTTTCAAATTAATTAATTACCAATATTTTTTTCATCATGAAAGTCTTATCAATTATGAACCCTTTTACGCCTAACCATTTCATAATCTCCAGCCACTTTACTGTATGTTTAGCTATGACCTGGATTATACAAGAACTTGTACTTAATTACTCATTTTGAGATACTTTTACTTGAGGGGTGAAAATTAAAAGTGTTTGTACTTAGCTAAATTATCCAAGTACTCTTCATTTTATTTTTTTTGAGTACATTCAGAGAGCATTTACAGTTTTAATAAGTGACTTATAAGGTGCAAAATTTTTAACTGTCTTTTTCAGAGGAGTGTAGATAAACTGGATGGATTAAAGTTTTTGTAGTTTATCTAAGAACAAAGAACTGTTCAGTTAGTCAGAGCATGTATTTTCTTTCATTATAAGGAGGCTGCATTTTATCTATCCTTTTTAGTATTTTACACAAAAGTCAAACTCATTTACAGCATAGCTTTATATAATCATAAAGGTGCAACATTTGATTTAATCTTGTTAATTTTCTACACAAAAGATCCACTCAATCAGAGCATAGCTTTGCTTCAGTCATAAAGGGGTAGCATTGAATCTACCCATTTTCATTTTCACACAAACAATGCACTCAGACTGAGTGTTGAAATTAAACTGTGGCAATATAAGATTTAACAGTTGTAAAATTTGTTTTGTAGGTTTTTTAATGGTGGGCCCCCAGAAGAAGTAGATTATGGCTGTGAAGTAAGTGATCAGTTTTCATGGGTGGGAAGTGAAAGTGTTATTCAAGTCCTTAGTTTCTACACTATCTTTTTAGAGTAATGCCCTTTGCTGATTGAAATAAACCTCTTTGAAAAGTTTATATTTTCTCCCCTGAAAATTCAAAGAGGATGTTTACTTTGTAAATAAATCTTTTTTTCCATTTAACTGTTAAAGCTTCCATTGGTCAGATGTTTACTAATTAGGCAAACGGTTACTATGCTTTTTCCTTTGTGGGTGTATATTAGACTCAAGCCAACATGATGGTAAATGGTGTGGGTATGTCCTAATATGACCATGACTTAATGTAGTGAATAGTAAACAAGTAAATGGCATTTCGTTTCGTTTAGGTAGAAATGATGAAATCTGCAAAGAATATTTAAGTACCGGTTATTAAAAACGTCATTAGGCTTTCTGCTGATTAATTCTTTATCAAAACAATATACAACATATAAATTTGAGGAAATATGTCACATTTGTACTTTACATTCATTATAAATGAAGTTTATTAACCTCAAAATATCTTGTTAAGACAATTCCTGTAATTGTGGTTCATGTACTTATGTGGTTAATTGTCGCCAGTTAGGTTCAAGCAAATTAAATCCAGGATTTTATTTAGTTTCAAAACCCTGGAAACTGGATTTGACTTTCAGAACTGGTCCAAACCACTTACAACTTTGACTACAGCTCTTTGCAACCGTCCAGTGATGGCCATTCGTCCCAAATATATGAAACTCACTGAATGTCATAGGTGTAAAATGTTGAATACGAAAGACCAATATTTGGGTTCATAATATTTACTGTTTTTGAATACAGTCTAAGTATTTGAAAAGTCTTGAATACAATCTAAGTATTTGAAAAGTCTTGAATACAATCTAAGTATTTGAAAAGTCTTGCTCCCTTTGTAAGCATTGGGCATATTACTTTACATCTAGGTGCAAAATACAAAGCCTTTAGAGTAAGAAATCTAAAATTTGCCAGGAATCTAAAATTCGCCACCTCTAAAACCTTAGTTAATTTTATGAAGAAAATGATGTTTTTGTCTAAAAATTGTTATTTTTTAGTTCAAAAACCATTAATTTACTATACAGTAAACAAATCTCACCACAATTCATTTATTTTATTAGTATTTTCACATGTGGCGAATTTCAGATATGTGGCGAATTTTAGATTTCTTACTCTATACTGTTTGGGGAGCTTTGTAATCTTAAGCCCATAAGCATCAACAGTGAGACAGTCTTGACATTTTTTTTTCTCAACAGAGACAGTATAACATGATCTCAGATGATCGGATAAAATTTGATAATAGCGTTGAAAGTCACAGGATTTATTTTGTTACACAGATGATGATATGAGTTAATACAGAGCGACTTATTTTATCAGAATCATAAATTAATGTCAGCATAGACCATAAACCTCCACTTAAAATGACCACAGCTGTTTTTTTTTCTTGACTGATTTGGAAACTTTTTCCACCATTCAGCTTGAAGAATAGTTTTATGTGAATGTATTGAATCGTATTGGGTTTGTTGGGTAGGTACACGCCCTTAATCTCAATACCTGGTGCTGTATTTTTGTTTCAGCAAAGCTGCAGTTTGTTTGGGCTGGTGAGCTACAATGGACCTGACTGCTTCCCTGAACCAAGTTCACGATGTGCTGAACCCACAACAAGCATCCACCAGTTTCTCAAGAATCTCATGACATTGCCGTAAGTCAGATACAAATGTTAACATTGACTCACAAAATGTATGAAGGTTGTTTTTCTTGAGAAAATAAGCTTTAGAATAATGGCTGCTGCTGATGCCTTCAAAGATATCCTGAGTAGTGAGCAGGGTAATTCTATCCCCTGTCTAAAAAAATGTAAGTTAATCTGTTGAGATCCAATCACATATTTATTATAACCCCCAGACAAAACTTAAGGATATACTATTTTCATGTCCAGTGTGTTGCTGCAGTACATTTTGACTTGTGTGCGCAATAACTCAAAAACGCTTTCACAGATTTCATTCAAACTTGGCACACACATGTATTTGGATGAGGAAAGGAACCCTATTTTAAGGTGACCTTAATCTCCCAATAATAAAGAAGTTCTGGCCACCTCCAGGTCAAATGAGGATAACCAAACCAAAAAGTACTTATAACTTGCTTATTATTGGTCCTAGAGGTTTGCAATGTGAAACCAACTTATAGGAAATCATGGGCTGAATCTTTTTTTTTTTTGTGGTCAGATCTTACCTTGGACCCCTCCTTCAGGATAGAAGAGATGTGGCAGAGCAGATGTCATCCAGCAACTCATTCCATACCTTGGCAGCATCTTAGACAAAACTTCATACCTTCATTTTATTAATTTTTGCAGTGAATTCCATAAACATTGAAATAAAATTACCATTTTACATCCAGAATAAAAACTAATAGTCTGTTTGATTCATCATTTTGTTAATAAGATTTTTATATTGTATCACATTGCCTTCTTAGTTTGGTCCATTCATCCGTTCTGTCTCATTCACACTGATGTTTATTGTGTAGAGTAAGAAATCTAAAATTCGCCAGGAATCTAAAATTCGCCACCTCTAAAACCTTAGTTAATTTTATCAAGAAAATGATGTTTTTGTCTCAAAATTGGTATTTTTCAGTTCAAAAAGCCTTAATTTACTATACATTCAACAAATCTCACCACAATTTATTTATTTTATTAGTATTTTCACATGTGGCGAATTTCAGATGTGTGGCGAATTTTACATTTCTTACTCTACACCCAATGCTTGTTTCTGATTGGTACTTAGGTATGTGGGAGGCCATGGAGACAGAACTACTTTCCTGTCGGAAGGTCTTGCCACAGCACTCCAGCTCTTTGATGACCTCAAGAACATCCGTGAAACAAAGTAAGTCCTCACAAAACCTTTTTAAAAACTTCTACATTTACATGTTTTTATGTCAGTGGTTGAAAAAAAAAAAAAACACGCAAAAAAAATGCCATTTGCAAAAACAAATTCTGCAGTTGACTCTGCCTGTTTTTGAGAGCTCATGTAGACATTTAACAGTCATAGAATACATGGATATGGACTGCAAATGTAAGTTGTTGGCACTTTCTGTATTCTTCAGAAATATGACTTGGAATGTTGATTATCTTCAGAACCCAGTAGGCCAGGTATCAGTTTGAATTATAAATTACAATTATATAAATTGAAGTGAGGATTTCTCTTATTACAACTGGGTATTTATTTAAACCTGGTTTATATTGTGTAAATTTCTTTTAAATATGAAAAGGTTTTTGGTAATACAAAATCATATGCATAAATTTTAGTGGGTAAATCATTTGGCTGTGTGGATATCGACACTGAATGTAAAAATATTTCAATATCGGGGTAATATTGTCAACCAAATAGACCGAATCTGGGGTACCAAAAATGTTTTTGTTTTAGCATATCCCCAACCACTAACAGAAAGTGAAATATACCAAAACAAAACAAGGCAGTGTTCATCAAAAACACATTGAAAACTACCAAAATGGGAGATGAAAGTATACAATTTCCTCATATTTAGGCTTTATTTCAAATATTTGTGGTGTAAATTGACAGTTTTATTGTATCCACCGGAGGCATCCGGTGATACTTTGGTTTAGCATTCACCACGCCGCCACACCTAGAGAGATTTTCGCCGTTAATGCTCTCAGAGGAAAACTACAGCAGCTAGGTTCACCAAATTTGCAGGATATGTTCATTGCGAGGTAAGCTTCTCTGGGACTGAAATTAGCCTCATTCTGAAAAACAAGATGGTCACCGTGGGCATTTCTTTGACAATTATCTGTCTTTTTCTATTGGCTGGTTCTCATAGGTAGAAGGTTGA
Organism: Sabellastarte sp. h YS-2021; assembly: GCA_964017235.1. Classification (NCBI taxonomy): domain Eukaryota; kingdom Metazoa; phylum Annelida; class Polychaeta; order Sabellida; family Sabellidae; genus Sabellastarte; species Sabellastarte sp. h YS-2021. Next base: position 87,308,838 of record OZ024934.1, read on the forward strand.
ATCTCTTCATAGGTGGTATGTATAACGGATATACATGTCCTCTACAACTGTGCAGACATTTGACCTTGAAACTCTTAATTCAAAGTCATACACTGAGTGCAAAAGTACCCCATGTAGCGGACTTTAAAAGTGCCTATATTTCCCTTTTTTATGTCGTCACTCTGCGGCGTGGGCGTCCGCGTGAACAACTTCTACTCCAAAACTACAAGGCCTAGAGACATGCTGCTTTTTTAAAAGATACCTTATCTATCGAGGATGAAAATGTGTTCAAGGCATGCAAATCTGTCTGTTGGTCTGTTTGCTAGAGACATTATAAGGGAGGTACCCCCACCAAAAGTGTGAAAATTTCAACACTTTATCACAATTTTCTCAGCGACTATTGCAGGGATTTCTCTCATATCTTGCATATATGTACTAGGCCAGAGGTAGATTCTCTTGTGTGAGTGTGAGACCTGGATCTGTCTTATTTTTTTTTAATAAATTTTTTTTAATAATTTTTAATGCATTAAAATTCATGAAATCATGCACTAAATCACTTATAACTTGAAAAGTGTTGCATTTAGAGCATTTTGTTAAAATATGTTATTCAGCTACTTTTTTCAGAGCTCAAACATGGTGAGTAACTTGGGTGTCTGTTTCAATAGCTAAGTGAGTAATAGCCACTTTTGGGCTTTTCAGTAACTTCCATCATGAGTAAAATCACTTGTAACTTGAAAACTATTGCATTTAGAGAATTTCGTATAAATATGTTATTCAGCTACTTTTGGGTCAGCTATAACATAGTAAAATTTCAGACCTGTAGCTCATGGCATAGCTGAGTAATAGCTACTTTTAGGTTATCACTGTTGAGTAAATCACTTATAACTTGAAAACTATTGCATTTAGAGTATTTTGTTTCAATATGTTATTCACCTATTTTGGGGTCAGCTATAACATAGTGAAGTTCCAGACCTGTGGCTCATTCCATAGCTGAGTAATAGCTACTTTGAAGTTCTCACTGTTGAGTAAATCAGTTGTAATTGGAAAACTATTGCATTTACAGAAATTTGTTTAAATATGTTATTCAGCTACTTTTGGGTCAGCTATAACATAGTGAAATTACAGACCTGTAGCTCATGGCACAACTGAGCAATAGCTATTTTCAGGTACTGACTGTTGAGTAAATCAGTTGTAACTTGAAAAATATTGCATTTGGAGTATTTTGTTAAAATATGTTGTTCACCTACTTTTGGGTCAGCTATAACATAGTGAAATTACAGACCTATAACTCATGGCATAGCTGAGCAATAGCTATTTTCAGGTTCTCACTATTGAGTAAATCAGTTGTAACTTGAAAACTATTGCATTTACAGTATTTTGCTTAAATATGTTGTTCACCTAATTTTGGGTCAGCTATAACATAGTAAAAATTCAGACATGTAGCTCATTGCATAGCTGAGTAATAGCTACTTTGAGGTTATCACTATTGAGTAAATCAGTTGTAACTTGAAAACTATTGCATTTAGAGTATTTTGTTTAAATATGTTATTCACAGAATTTTTGGTCAGCTATAACATAGTGAAATTGCAGACCTGTATGTCATGGCATAGCTGAGCAATAGCTACTTTCAGGTTCTCACTGTTGAGTAAATCATTGTATCCACTGGATAGCCGCAGTGTGTAGAGAGATTTCACCATTACCGCTATAACGAAAAAAATATTATAGCTAGCCTTCTCAAGTTTGCAGGATATATTAATAACCATAAAATGTTGCCTGGGAATATTTTTGGCCTCATTTTGAAAAACAAGATGGCCGCCAGGGACGTTTATTCGACTTTAAACAAGGACTTTTGTTGGCCCTCTAGAGCAAAGGGTATTATAGGTAGAGATCTCAAATTCGCAGGATATGTTCCTCATTATAAAATCTTGACTGGGAATATTTTTGGCCTTATTTTGAAAAACAAGATGGCCGCCACAGGGGTTTCTTTGTCAGTCATGAAAAGTGCTTATATCTCCCTTATTATTGGTCCTAGAGGTTTGGGATGGTAAACCAACCTGTAGGAAATCATGGGCTGTGAATCTTTTGGTGTGGTCAGATTTGACCTTTGACCCCTCCTTCAAGGTCAAACAAGGATAGCCAAACTTAAAAGTGCTTATAACTCGCTTATTATTGGTCCTAGAGGTTTGGGATGGTAAACAGACATATAGGAAATCATGGGCTGGGAATCTGTTGATGTGGTCCAATTTGACCTTGGATCCCTCCTTCAAGGTCAAACAATGATACCCAAACTAAAAGGTGCTTATAACTCACTTATTATTGGTCCTAGAGGTTTGGAATGGAAAACCAACCTATAGAAAATCATGGGCTGGGAATCTTTTGGTGTGGTCGGATTTGACCTTGGACCCCTCCTTCAAGGTCAAACAAGGATAGCGAAACTTAAAAGTGCCTATAACTCGCTTATTATTGGTCGTGGAGGTTTGGGATGCTAAACCATCCTATAGGAAATCATGGGCTGGGAATCTTTTGTGTGGTCGGATTTGACCTTGGACCCTGTCTTCAAGGTCAAACGAGGATAGCCAAACTTAAAAGTGCTTATAACTTGCTTATTAATGGTCCTAGAAGTTCGGGATGGTAAACCAACATATAGGAAATCATGGGCTGGGATTCTTTTGGTGTGGTCAGATTTGACCTTTGGTCCCTTCCTTCTAGGTCAAATGAGGACAGCCAAACTTAAAAGCACTTATAACTCGCTTATTATTGGTCCTAGAGGTTTGGGATGGTAAACCAACCTATAGGAAATCATGGGCTGGGAATGTTTTTGTGTGGGTGGATTTGACCTTGGACCCCTTCTTCAAGGTGGAATGAGGATATTGCATTTGTAGTATTCTTTAAATATGTTTTAACCTACTTTTTACACTTAAACAGTTACCTTGTTACTTTCCTTCATAATACCATTTGCAGGGCACAACTTTTTATGTCAGCTGACTTGTCAGTCAGCTGACATTATGTCATCACTCTGCGGCGTGGGCGTACGCGTGAACAACTTCTTCTCCAAAACTACAAGGCCTAGAGACATGCTGTTTTTTTTAAAAGATACCTTATCTATCGAGGATGAAAAATTGTTCAAGGCATGCAAATCTGTCTGTTCGTCTGTTTGCTAGAGACATTACAAGGGGGGTACCCCCACCAAAAGTGTGAAAATTTCAACTTTTTATCACAATTTTCTCAGTGACTATTGCAGGGATTTCTCTCATATCTTGCATATATGTACTAGGCCAGAGGTAGATTCTCTTGTGTGAGTATGAGACCTGGATCTGTCTTACTTTTTTTTTAATAAATTTTTTTAATAATTTTTAATGCATTAAAATTCATGAAATCATGCACTAAATCACTTATAACTTGAAAAGTGTTGCATTTACAGCATTTTGTGAAAATAGGTTGTTCAGCTACTTTTTTCATAGCTACAATATGGTGAGTAAGTTGGGTGTCTGTCTCAATAGCTAAGTGAGTAATAGCTACTTTTGGGCTTTTCAGTAACTTCCATTATGAGTAAAATCACTTGTAACTTAAAAACTATTGCATTTAGAGAATTTCGTATAAATATGTTATTCAGCTACTTTTAGGCCAGCTATAACATAGTGAAATTTCAGACCTGTAGCTCATGGCATAGCTGAGTAATAGCTACTTTTAGGTTATCACTGTTGAGTAAATCGCTTATAACTTGAAAACTATTGCATTTAGAGAATTTCGTATAAATATGTTATTCAGCTACTTTTGGGTCAGCTATAACATAGTAAAATTTCAGACCTGTAGCTCATGGCATAGCTGAGTAATAGCTACTTTTAGGTTATCACTGTTGAGTAAATCACTTATAACTTGAAAAGTGTTGCATTTAGAGCATTTTGTTAAAATATGTTATTCAGCTACTTTTTTCATAGCTACAATATGGTGAGTAAGTTGGGTGTCTGTCTCAATAGCTAAGTGAGTAATAGCTACTTTCATTGCGTTAATACATCTTACCTAACAGACGATAGCTATTGTCCGGCGCCAGCCGGTCCCGCCAAACGCCAGAAAAAGACGTCCTGAGTTTCACCTCCGGCCGGACCGGTACACTCCACTCCACTCGCCAGGTGGCCTAGTTCCTGCTTTATTCGCCAGAGGGACGTGACGTCATAGCATCTTTTTCGTTTGGCGCGATTAGGAAGTAGTGAATTTTTTTCACAAAGTTTTCAAATTGGATATATAACCTTAATTTCAGTGTTTTGTGTTTCTTGGTGTGATATAAGGATATTTTATCTATCATGGCATCACCAGGACAAAGGAAGGGAGCCTGTGGCCATATTATGGCTTCATTTGACCTACATTCTAGGTGTGCTCGATGCAGGGACAAAAGTCTGGGGGATGACGCATGCGTGAAGAAACTACCTTGCGAATTTTGTGAGTTGCTAACGCTGGAGCAGGTTTTACAACTTTCAACCCCTACTTATAAAATCAGAAAGGAAAAGAAACTAGAGCGTGAGTCCCTTATTGATCCCAGTACTGTTACTGTTTTGTCTTCAGTGGATCAGGACAAGTCGGTGGGTGCTTCATCTTCTTTATCTACTTCTCAAGATCTGTCCTTACCTCAGCCTTCCTTTAAGAAAGACTTACAGGATTTGGACGAGAAATGGTCTCTGCGCATGGCTAGGCTGGAAGCATTGATAACTATGGGACAGCGTCCCCAACAGCCTACATTCTCACCGGTCAAGGCACCGGTTTCTCATGCACCTCCCGCAGGCTCTCTATCTCAAGCCCCTTTTCTACTTTCAGCTGTTCCTTCTGGCCAGGCCGATCCGGCCTCCGGTCCGGATAGAACTAGCTTTACTACAACTACTACAAGTGTGCGCATGACTTCTCCTCTGGAAAACCTTTACCCGGAACCAGAAGCATACATTGACTCTACCGAACCGGTGTTCTCTCAGCCCGGTCCGGTGTCTTATGGTGACCTATTATCTCACTCTGTTCCGGTCTCCAGTTCCAGTTACCTGCCTCCGGAACCTGTTGAGGAAGGGGAAGTATCAGACCCGGAAGAACAACCGGATTTTGAAGCCGGGGATTCTGACAAAGTACTGAGTGAAGAACAGAACTATAGAGAAACTGTAAGAGGAGTGAGAGCGTTCATGGGGTGGACACACATCCCCGACTTGGAGTATTCCCCTTCCTCAAAATCTGATAACCCCTGGGTAGGACACCGTGCACAACCAGTGGGAAAAGTTTCTGTAGACCTTCCACCTGAAGACTGGTTATGTCGTAAACTAGAAACTTTGAATTTAGTGTTGCTCGAGGGTTACCCCTCCAAGTCTAGTGAACCCGGAGGACTCCATGTGGATCAATTTCTTAGACCACCAAAATCACAGAATAGATGGTATGGCATCCATCCTGCAGAACCTACAGACCCTCTGAGGCCTAGGAAATCTGTAAATACATGGCCCAACGATGCGGCAAAATTAAACAGTGCCTTCCCCAGAATCTGTAAGCCTGCTGTTGCAAATTCCCACCCTCCAAGCCGTCCCATTAACCAGGACACCTTACGCAAGTGGGAGAAATCAGCTAAGGAAACAAGCTATGTATGTAACCAAGCTGCTGGTTTTAATCGGTGTATAACAAAGATCCAGGATTCCGTACAAGAACATTTAAAGTCTTTACAAGCAGAATTATCCAAAGGAAAATCCTCTTCCAAGGCTCAGGCCTCCTTAGATGAATTGCACTACTTGGCTTCATTCAACCAAAACGTCAGTTTTGCCATTGGAAAATCTCTGCAACATTTGTCAGATTTTATCTTTGTTCAGATGGCCAACTTGACATTGACTCGCAGGGACTCATACCTGGAGAATTTGAAAGCCGGAGTTAAACCGGATACCTTCTCAGCCCTACGCAACTGTCCTCTCAATGGATACGCACTCTTTCCTGATGATATCATAAGGAAAGCTGAGGACGAAATCACTCATGTTGAAAATGCCAGGCGTACTTCCCAGCCCGGACCGGGCCGTGGGGGGTTCACTGGTGGCTTTAAAAAGCAACAGCAACAGGGGCGTTTCCAACCTTACCCTACAAACTGGACAAAATCTCAGGACACGACCAGATCTGGAGGTCCAACTGGCAAGGATATGCCTGCATGGAAATCCTTTGGAGGCAGAGGAAGAGCTAGGGGTCGTGGCAGGGGTGGTCAACCAGGACGCGGCACCCGCCCGGCCAAGGATAACCATCCATATAAATGACAATTACTGTTTACTAAGTCCGGAGCCGATGGCCCGGCCGGTCGATTGTGTACGAAGAGTGTTGGGACAGAACTTTCATGTACGTCAAGAACCTGTATTGTGTCCTGTTGTCAGTCCTGTACCTTCTGTCTTAAATGTGAGAGGGCAGCCACAAAAGAAAGGCGGAAGTCCCTCATCAAAAGTGAAAGCAGAAATAAAATTTGTGAAAAGTGTTTTTTCTGTAGATCATTGCGTTTTTGCCCCCATTGCTCAAAATGTCCACAATGTTGTCAATGCTCACCTGATAGGGGGACGTCTCCAAAAATTTTGGCAGAAGTGGTCCCTCCTGGGTGCAAATCCGAGAGTAGTGTCCATTTTGAGGGACGGCTACATTCTCCCATTCAAAATCAGACCCCCTTTGGTAAGGGATCCATTGATAGTCAGTGGTTATGCAAACCCCCTCAGGAACCTCTACCTGAAGGAGGCTTTGCAGGCCTTGCTGCAGAAGGAGGCAGTAGAGATGGTGAGGGTTCGAACATCTCTAGCCTTCTTCAACCGACTGTTCATAGTTCCAAAACCAAACCAAAAATGGCGACCAATCTTGGACCTCAGTGCTCTAAACAAATTTTTGAGCGTAAAAACATTCAAAATGGAAACCCCAGAAACAATTCGGATTTCCTTGCAACAGGGGGAATGGGTGACATCGTTGGACTTCAGCGACGCCTATTTCCACATTCCAGTTCATATGCAGTCCCGGAAATATCTCAGGTTCCATTTCCAAAATCAGTCCTATCAGTTCAAGGCCCTTCCCTTCGGCCTCTCCACCGCTCCGTTGGAGTTCACTTGTGTGGTCAAAGAGGTCAAGTTAATGGCTCAATCCCGGGGTATAAGGATCCACCAGTACCTAGACGACTGGTTGATTCGAGCCCCTACCAAAGAATCCTGCCACCAGGGCACTCAATCCCTCCTCGCCCTTTGCCAGGAGTTGGGTTGGATAATCAATGTACACAAGTCAGAACTAGAACCCAAACAGACTTTCGAGTTCGTGGGTTACAAGTACGATCTCTCCCAGGGACTGGTCTTACCGACCCAGAACCGGTGGGAGTCGATCCTTCAAAAGTTGGAATCCATCCTATCCAAACCAAGTTGCCGAGTCAGGAACTTCATGTCCCTGATAGGCCTTCTTACAGCGACGGAAAAACAGGTTCCCCTGGGGAGACTCCACATGAGACCCATCCAGTGGCACCTAAAACGACATTGGAGAGTTCCAGAATCCCTGGAAAAGGAGGTTCCGGTTCCAAGGTCCATTCACCCACACCTTCTATGGTGGACCAAGGGAACAAATGTCTTAACAGGACAGCCTTTGCACCCTTTGAAGCATGCCGTGCAAATCTTTACAGACGCCTCAAAAGAAGGCTGGGGTGCTCACTTAGGAGACTTCACAGCAAGAGGCGTTTGGTCAGTTCCAGAAAGTCATCTTCACATAAACTTCCTGGAACTAAAAGCGGTCTTACTGGCCTTGAAAAGGTTCCAGCACTTGGTACAAGGCAAAGTAGTTCTAGTTGCCACGGACAACACGACAGTTGTGGCATACATCAACAAGGAAGGAGGTATGAGGTCAGGCTCACTTTGTGCCCTTCTATGGCGACTCCTGTGTTGGTGCAATCTGAGACAGGTAGTCCTAAAGGCCAGACACATCCCTGGTCATCTGAATGTGATTGCAGACAAATTGTCTCGTCAAGGCCAAGTCATTCAGACAGAATGGTCACTGCACCAAGGGGTCTTCGACCTCATAGTTCAGACCTGGCACCGTCCCCAGGTGGACATGTTTGCAACAAAGTACAATTGCAAACTAGCCCAATATGTGTCTCCAGTGCCGGACCCCAATGCTTGGGCAGTGGACGCCCTAACAGTCTCGTGGGAAAATCTGGACATGTATGTTTTTCCCCCAGTATCGTTACTGGGCAAGGTGGTCAGCAAACTGTCGGACCATCTTTACAAGAGAGTGATCCTCATAGCTCCGGGTTGGCCCAACATGCCATGGTTCTGGGACCTGGTGGAACTGTCGTCTCAGATCCCTCTTTGCCTACCCAGTCATCCCGACCTAGTGACACAGCCATTCAACAAGGCGCGTCACAGGAATCTGACCAATCTAAACCTACACGCCTGGCTCCTAGAGCCGAGGCTATCAAGGAGCAAGGGTTCTCTAGTCCAGTGGCGTCACGAATTGAGGCTCCTCAAAGAAGTTCAACCAGAACAGTCTATGAGGCAAAGTGGGCCGTTTTTGTCAGATGGTGTGAATCAAGTCAGGTGGACTTCCGGTCTCCATCTGTCAAACAAATAGCAGATTTTCTCCTGCATCTATTCCAGGAAAAGAATCTCCAACCCAGTACCATTGATGGTTACAGATCGGCCATTGCGGACAAATTAGGAAATTCTTCCTTGAATGTGAGCAAAGATGAAAACCTAACTCGTCTTTTGGACAGTTTTCACAGAGATAGACCAAAGGGTAGGCGAGGAATTCCTTCATGGAATCTCTCTCTCGTTCTACATCAGCTCACCAAACCACCATTTGAGCCTCTCAGAAAGGCCTCATTAAAACATCTGACCTTTAAAACGGTTTTCCTCCTCGCTCTAGGTTCTGGAAAACGTAGGAGCGAAATACACGCTTGGCTGAACAAAAATATTAGACACCAAGCTGACTGGTCAAAAGTGTCCCTTTACCCGTCTCCGATGTTCTTGGCTAAAAACCACTTAGCAAAAGAAGGTCCAGAGTGCGTGGCGCCAGTGGTTATACCAGCCCTGGCTCCTACTCTGGACAAGTCCTTGAAGGAGGACAGGTCACTCTGCCCAGTGAGAGCTCTGCGCTACTATCTGGACAAAACTCAAGATGTCAGACAAGGAAAGGAGCTGGTTTTTGTCTCCTTCAAAAAGGGTTTCACGAAGGATATTTCTCCTGCTACGCTCTCGTCTTGGATCAAGCAGACGATTATCCTTTGCTATGATCTCTCAGATCAGGAGTCTCTAACCCTTCACCAGGTGAAGGCGCATGACGTTAGAGCCTTCGCGGCTTCTAAAGCTTTTCAAGGTGGCATCTCACTAGACCAGATCTTAGCTGCATGCCACTGGAAGTCCCACAACACCTTTACTCAGTTTTATCTTAAAGATGTGGCGTGGGCAGATTCGGAGCTTTTTCACTTAGGTCCAGTGGTGGCTGCACAGCAGATCCACCAATGAACCTTCGTGGCTCCTATTTTGTAAATAGTGTACATAATAATTAAGGTTTTTTACTAGGTTGCCTGAGGCACTGAGTATGAGCCCATTATTCCACTCTTACAGGCTAATTGGAATCTTTAGGACTGAACTCTTCTCTCTTCCTCCTCTCAGAGCAGAAAAAAGGGGGGGGGGGAATGGCACTGCTTGGTAACTTAAGGAGCAGTTGTTAGCTTCTTTATCAGCCGGGCCAGAGGTTACGTGCCTATTTTATAGAGTTCCTTCTAGTCCTTAGGAAGCTGCCCTCCTTCCACTGGGTAGTTATTCTAGCTATCGTCTGTTAGGTAAGATGTATTAACGCAATGAAATTGCAAATTTTAATTAGTAAATTAAATTTTTATTAGTTAATACCTTACCTAACAGACGGGAGATTCCCACCCGGCCTTCCCCGCTTTCAGCTTCAATTAACCTAATTTGGGACGAAAAAGATGCTATGACGTCACGTCCCTCTGGCGAATAAAGCAGGAACTAGGCCACCTGGCGAGTGGAGTGGAGTGTACCGGTCCGGCCGGAGGTGAAACTCAGGACGTCTTTTTCTGGCGTTTGGCGGGACCGGCTGGCGCCGGACAATAGCTATCGTCTGTTAGGTAAGGTATTAACTAATAAAAATTTAATTTACTAATTAAAATTTGCAATTTTGGGCTTTTCAGTAACTTCCATCATGAGTAAAATCACTTGTAACTTAAAAACTATTGCATTTAGAGAATTTCGTATAAATATGTTATTCAGCTACTTTTAGGCCAGCTATAACATAGTAAAATTTCAGACCTGTAGCTCATGGCATAGCTGAGTAATAGCTACTTTTAGGTTATCACTGTTGAGTAAATCACTTATAACTTGAAAACTATTGCATTTAGAGTATTTTGTTTCATATGTTATTCACCTATTTTGGGGTCAGCTATAACATAGTGAAGTTTCAGACCTGTGGCTCATTTCATAGCTGAGTAATAGCTACTTTGAAGTTCTCACTGTTGAGTAAATCAGTTATAATTGGAAAACTATTGCATTTACAGAAATTTGTGCAAATATGTTATTCAGCCACTTTTGGGTCAGCTATAACATAGTGAAATTATAGACCTATAGCTCATGGCACAACTGAGCAATAGCTATTCTCAGGTACTGACTGTTGAGTAAATCAGCTATAACTTGAAAAATATTGCATTTGGAGTATTTTGTTAAAATATATTGTTCACCTACTTTTGGGTCAGCTATAACATAGTGAAATTACAGACCTATAGCTCATGGCATAGCGGAGCAATAGCTATTTTCAGGTTCTCACTATTGAGTAAATCAGTTGTAGCTTGAAAACTATTGCATTTACAGTAGTTTGCTTAAATATGTTGTTCACCTACTTTTGGGTTAGCTATAACATAGTAAAATTTCAGACATGTAGCTCATTGCATAGCTGAGTAATAGTTCCTTTGAGGTTCTCACTGTTGAGTAAATCAGTTGTAACTCGAAAACTATTACATTTAGAGTAATTTGTTAAATATGTTATTCACAGAATTTTTGGTCAGCTATAACATAGTGAAATTGCAGACCTGTATGTCATGGCATAGCTGAGCAATAGCTACTTTCAGGTTCTCACTGTTGAGTAAATCATTGTATCCACTGGATAGCCGCAGTGTGTAGAGAGATTTCACCATTACCGCTATAACGAAAAAAATATTATAGCTAGCCTTCTCAAGTTTGCAGGATATATTAATAACCATAAAATGTTGCCTGGGAATATTTTTGGCCTCATTTTGAAAAACAAGATGGCCGCCAGGGACGTTTATTCGACTTTAAACAAGGACTTTTGTTGGCCCTCTAGAGCAAAGGGTATTATAGGTAGAGATCTCAAATTCGCAGGATATGTTCCTCATTATAAAATCTTGACTGGGAATATTTTTGGCCTTATTTTGAAAAACAAGATGGCAGGGGTTTCTTTGTCAGTCATGAAAAGTGCTTATATCTCCCTTATTATTGGTCCTAGAGGTTTGGGATGATAAACCAACCTGTAGGAAATCATGGGCTGTGAATCTTTTGGTGTGGTCAGATTTGACCTTTGACCCCTCCTTCAAGGTCAAACAAGGATAGCCAAACTTAAAAGTGCTTATAACTCGCTTATTATTGGTTCTAGAGGTTTGGGATGGTAAACAGACATATAGGAAATCATGGGCTGGGAATCTGTTGATGTGGTCCAATTTGACCTTGGATCCCTCCTTCAAGGTCAAACAAGGATACCCAAACTAAAAGGTGCTTATAACTCACTTATTATTGGTCCTAGAGGTTTGGAATGGAAAACCAACCTATAGAAAATCATGGGCTGGGAATCTTTTGGTGTGGTCGGATTTGACCTTGGACCCCTCCTTCAAGGTCAAACAAGGATAGCGAAACTTAAAAGTGCCTATAACTCGCTTATTATTGGTCGTGGAGGTTTGGGATGCTAAACCATCCTATAGGAAATCATGGGCTGGGAATCTTTTGTGTGGTCGGATTTGACCTTGGACCCTGTCTTCAAGGTCAAACGAGGATAGCCAAACTTAAAAGTGCTTATAACTTGCTTATTAATGGTCCTAGAAGTTCGGGATGGTAAACCAACATATAGGAAATCATGGGCTGGGATTCTTTTGGTGTGGTCAGATTTGACCTTTGGTCCCTTCCTTCTAGGTCAAATGAGGACAGCCAAACTTAAAAGCACTTATAACTCGCTTATTATTGGTCCTAGAGGTTTGGGATGGTAAACCAACCTATAGGAAATCATGGGCTGGGAATGTTTTTGTGTGGGTGGATTTGACCTTGGACCCCTTCTTCAAGGTGGAACGAGGATATTGCATTTGTAGTATTCTTTAAATATGTTTTAACCTACTTTTTACACTTAAACAGTTACCTTGTTACTTTCCTTCATAATACCATTTGCAGGGCACAACTTTTTATGTCAGCTGACTTGTCAGTCAGCTGACATTATGTCATCACTCTGCGGCGTGGGCGTACGCGTGAACAACTTCTTCTCCCAAACTACAAGGCCTAGAGACATGCTGTTTTTTTTAAAAGATACCTTATCTATCGAGGATGAAAAATTGTTCAAGGCATGCAAATCTGTGTGTTCGTCTGTTTGCTAGAGACATTACAAGGGGGGTACCCCCACCAAAAGTGTGAAAATTTCAACTTTTTATCACAATTTTCTCAGTGACTATTGCAGGGATTTCTCTCATATCTTGCATATATGTACTAGGCCAGAGGTAGATTCTCTTGTGTGAGTATGAGACCTGGATCTGTCTTACTTTTTTTTTAATAAATTAATTTTTAATGCATTAAAATTCATGAAATTATGCACTAAATCACTTATAACTTGAAAAGTGTTGCATTTACAGCATTTTGTTAAAATATGTTATTCAGCTACTTTTTTCATAGCTACAATATGGTGAGTAAGTTGGGTGTCTGTCTCAATAGCTAAGTGAGTAATAGCTACTTTTGGGCTTTTCAGTAACTTCCATCATGAGTAAAATCACTTGTAACTTAAAAACTATTGCATTTAGAGAATTTCGTATAAATATGTTATTCAGCTACTTTTGGGCCAGCTATAACATAGTAAAATTTCAGACCTGTAGCTCATGGCATAGCTGAGTAATAGCTACTTTTAGGTTATCACTGTTGAGTAAATCACTTATAACTTGAAAACTGTTGCATTTAGGGTATTTTGTTTCATATGTTATTCACCTATTTTGGGGTCAGCTATAACATAGTGAAGTTTCAGACCTGTGGCTCATTTCATAGCTGAGTAATAGCTACTTTGAAGTTCTCACTGTTGAGTAAATCAGTTATAATTGGAAAACTATTGCATTTACAGAAATTTGTGCAAATATGTTATTCAGCCACTTTTGGGTCAGCTATAACATAGTGAAATTATAGACCTATAGCTCATGGCACAACTGAGCAATAGCTATTCTCAGGTACTGACTGTTGAGTAAATCAGCTATAACTTGAAAAATATTGCATTTGGAGTATTTTGTTAAAATATATTGTTCACCTACTTTTGGGTCAGCTATAACATAGTGAAATTACAGACCTATAGCTCATGGCATAGCGGAGCAATAGCTATTTTCAGGTTCTCACTATTGAGTAAATCAGTTGTAGCTTGAAAACTATTGCATTTACAGTAGTTTGCTTAAATATGTTGTTCACCTACTTTTGGGTTAGCTATAACATAGTAAAATTTCAGACATGTAGCTCATTGCATAGCTGAGTAATAGTTCCTTTGAGGTTCTCACTGTTGAGTAAATCAGTTGTAACTCGAAAACTATTACATTTAGAGTAATTTGTTAAATATGTTATTCACAGAATTTTTGGTCAGCTATAACATAGTGAAATTGCAGACCTGTATGTCATGGCATAGCTGAGCAATAGTTACTTTCAGGTTCTCACTGTTGAGTAAGTCATTGTATCCACTGGATAGCCGCAGTGTGTAGAGAGAGATTTCACCATTACTGCTCTGATGAAAAAAAATATTATAGCTAGCTTTCTTAAGTTTGCAGTATATATTAATAACCATAAAATGTTGTCTGGGAATATTTTTGGCCTCATTTTGAGAAACAAGATGGCCGCCACAGGTGTTTTTTGTCAGTCATGAAAGGTGCTTATATCTCCCTTATTATTGATCCTAGAGGTTTGGGATGATAAACCAACCTGTAGGAAATCATGGGGTGGGAATCTTTTGGTGTTGTCAGATTTGACCTTCAATGACCCCTCCTTCAAGGTCAAACAAGGATAGCCAAACTTAAAAGTGCTTATAACTCGCTTATTATTGGTCCCAGAGGTTTGGGATGGTAAACAGACAGGAAATCATGGGCTGTGAATCTGTTGATATGATCCGATTTGACCTTGGAACCCTCCTTCAAGGTCAAATGAGGATAGCGAAAATTGAAAGTGCCTACAACTCGCTTATTATTGGTGACAGAGATTTGGGATGGTAAACCATCCCATAGGAAATCATTGGCTCGGAATCTTTTGGTATGGTCAGATTTGACCTTTGGACCCCTCCTTCAAGGTCAAATGAGGACAGCCAAGCTTAAAAGTGCTTATAACTCATTTATAATTGGTCCTAGAGGTTTGGAATGGTAAACCATAGGAAATCATGGGCTGGGAATGTATTTGTGTGGTTAGATTTGACCTTGGACCCCTTCTTCAAGGTCGAACGAGGATATTGCATTTGTAGTATTTCTTTAAATATGTTTTAACCTATTTTTTACACTTAAACAATTACCTTGTTATTTTCCTTCATAATACCATTTACAGGGCACAACTTTTTTATCCTTTTCTTCTGTCAGCTTCGGAATTTCTTTCGAACTTGCTGTTCAGTTACCATTTACTGTATTTCTGTGCAGTCCTTTTCCTGATAATTATTCTGTCCTCTAATCACCTTCACAAATCAAAAACACTCAGTCAGCTGACACAGTGCCCGTTCACGGGCACTCTCCTCTTGTTTGTCCTTTTCTTCTGTCAGTTTCGGAATTTCTTTCGAACATGCTGTTCAGTTACCATTTACTGTACTTCTGTACAGCACTTTCCCTGATAATTATGCTTTCCTCTCATTATCACCTTCACAATCAAAAACACTCAGTCAGCTGACACAGTGCCCGTTCACGGGCACTCTCCTCTTGTTTGATCCTAGAGGTTTGCAATGTGAAACCAACCTATAGGAAATCGTGGTCTGGTAATCTTTTGATGCGGTCAGATTTGACCTTGAACCCCCTCTTCATGGTCAAACGAGGATACCCACACTTAAAAGTGCTTATTAACTCGCTTATTATTGGTCCTAGAGGTTTGCAATGTGAAACCAACTTATAGGAAATCATGGGCTAGGAATCTTTTGATGTGGTCAGATTTGACCTTGGGCCCCTCCGTCAAGGTCAAATGAGGATAGCCAAACATAAAGTGCTTATAACTTGCTTATTGTTGGTCTTAGAGGTTTGCAATGTGAAACCAACCTATAGGAAATCATGGGCTGGGAATCTTCTGATGTGGACAGATTGACCTTGGTCTCATCCTTCAAGGTCAAACGATGGTTCACTGGCTTTGGTGAGTTATCTTTCCGATGGATACAAATTTGTTATAAAACAATAAATATTGCCAATATCGATATAGACAATGTACCCCCTAATAGATGTGTACTTTATTGTGTGAGTACTAATATATATGTGTGTGCATTGAAGTAATGTGTACATTGTGGTGAAGTACAGATACCTTTGCGTACATTGTGGCTTGAGTTTTGACATACATGTATACATAGTAGTTTACCGACCTAAATATGTAAATTGTAGTGTGAACACTCAGAAGCACTGCATACTGCTCTGTAACTCTGCTCCCTCAGTGCTACCAAGTCAGGAGAGTGTACATTACAGTGGATTTATGGCTGAAGATCTTATCAACAAACTGTCTCAGGTAACACCCATTACTACCATTATTATTGATTTATCTTTCTGATGCTTATTCTAGCACCATCCTTCACCAGTCTAATATCTCCAATTTGGAATCTGACACATTTTAATGGAGCAGATGAAGTTAGGAATGCTAGTCTACAAATATACAGTGCCATGTATGAACCTGCTATATTATTCTAATTTTATCACTGCAGAAGCAGCTAAGGAATGTGAAATGTAAACATTGTGGTGGTAATAGATATTATTGACTTTATCCAGAGAATCTTGCATCTTGAACTTGATATGGCCAAAACCAGACATTTTTAGGGAATTCATGACAATAGGTCTGAAATAGGTTAAAATATTCTGTGCAAGTTGCAATTTTTTGCTGATTGGACACTTTATAAAGCAATGTAACATTGTACAAGATTTTAAAAATATTTCTTTCCACTATGGATACATTTTGGGCATCTAATCCTGAAAGCATGAACAGCGTATCAATTTATTTACATCCTCTTAGGTAATTTATAACCCAACATTGACACTTCTTCATTATTACCCTACAATATAACTATTATTTGAAGTGTAGTATACAAATGTTAATCCCACTTCAATGCTTAATCCCACAGTTAATCAGCACATCCCAAAGTGGGTAGGCCTTCTGCATTCACACACACAAAATGTCATCAGAAGCAGTTCAGCCAGGGACCTTCCGATCACCAGTCTTATCCCATAGACCATTACGAGATCTGAAGTTGTTTAAAATATTCTGTGCAAGTTTCAATTTTCTTGATCAGACACTTTATGAAACAGTGTGGTGTTGCATGTAATTTTATTCTATGTCTTTTTGATGACAAACTATGTGGTAAGTAATGCTTTTGTAGATTACTGTTGCATAGTGTGCAAAGTCTTTTCAAGATCTGTTGATAAAAGGTTAAATATGTCATAATCAGACTTTGACTAGATTTAGGATCCTATTTCTTAGTTGTTGTTTTTTACAACTGACAAAATCTTGTGGCAATATTTCCGATAAAGTTACACTAACTACAGGACTTGGGCTAATCAGTTGGTCTGATAGCCTATTAATATAGCATGAAAACCTTTTAAACAAATTTTTCAGAAATGTTAATTTTTATTTTCAGAGAGATGTTCACTTTTCCATCATTTCTCCGAGGAAGATTCCTGGTCTTTATGGCCTGTATGACAAAGTAAGTGTCCATAGCTTTCAGAAGCTTAATGTCTTTCATCTGTATTCAAAGACTCTTCCGATTTTGTGACATATAAAAAGTTGTGTTTTAGTAATGTCCCAATCAAATAAGCTCACTACAATGCACCTCAAAATCACACACACACACAAAAAAAAACCATGAACAATGTATGAAAAATGTACATGACAAAGATTTCTTAATTTCCTCAGATTTATTATCCACCATATTGAATGATGACAATTCACCTGAAGGTTATAATATTTCATTACAATATTGGATTAAAGTAGTTTTGATTTGAAAATAAACTTGTTACCATACCGTCCCTGATCTGAATAATCCAGATAAGGAACTTTTGAAAAACGTAGCTAACAAACATTCTTAACTGTCCTCCATGATAATACATGTTGGCCTTGTTGGCAGGTGACTTAACAAGTCTAGCTTTAAATCCCTTGGCTCTCACCCATGTCCTCATGGGTTTGAATCCATTTCACGACAGAATGTGACCGAGAGCCTGTCCCAAACAAATCAAGGTCATGCCTGCCACTGTGGCTTAGTGGGTAACACACTCGTCTTGGAACAAACAGGACCAGGGTTCAAATCCTGGTAGCCGCAGATACATAGTGGCTTGGATGACCACTTAAAATGGTGATCCTGTCTGAGTGAGTCTTATCCCAATGGCAGGCGTAAGAACATCAGGTACATTGATAAATGGTCATCCATAAGCCTCCGTCTTTCACTTGGGGTAATGTCAGACACTAGCGAGCTTAGGCTGTACTTGTGCAGGAGGTGGGTTAGGTCATATAGCTGTTTGTTAAGTCCTGTAGTACAAGGAGATATTGGGCTGAATATAAATATACAACACAATATAATACAATATTTCAGAACCTGACAGACCACCAGCTGAACACCAGTAAAAACTATGCAGTGGATTCCCGACATCTTGTCTTATTACGAGGTTTTCAGCTAGAAGGTAAGTCACTGACAAAAATTCAAGCAGTGAAAGTCATCAGAAGCTTAACCTCCCCATACCTGTAAAATGGTTGATGGGTGCATAAGTCGTCTAAGGTATTTTATAGTCTTGTATTGATGAGTGCATGAGTCATCTAAGGTATTTTATAGTCTTATACAACTCAGTTGACAAGAATCCCCTGTTTCAGTTTTGTTGAATCTAATATGCTCCATCATATCTCTCAAATCCAAATGATTTTGGTTCTAGTTTTGCCTTACTTTATAATATACATGTTTTCAAAAAATCAGCTTTTAGTGGTGGGATCGTTTACAAAAATCAAAACCAGTTACTGAGGCTTTGAAATGAATGAAATCCGATATTTCCATTTCTTCTGCCACAAAAAAACAAAACAAAACACGGAAACCGATATCCGGTTTATCATTCACACCACTAGCAGCTTTAAACTTATTTTGTTTCCACTTTTATAGTGTCTTCTGTATATAAAAATATTGGGTTCTCAGAATGGCATTTCCCTTGAAATATATACGGCTATCTGGAATTATCAAAAAGGTATTTTTGGTTTAAGTTTAATAAGGTTCAAATACATGTCTTCATAAAATGGTGGTCAGGCAAAGTGAAATAACTATACAGTATGACCTCTATTATCCAACCTTCTATAATCTGAATATTTGATTTTATGAACTCATTTTCCGCTATCTCAGGTGTCCTTTGCCTGTTGTTTTGCAATAAAATACCTCTTCTATTTTATGAACCATTTTATTATCCATACAAAGTCTCACTCTTCCAGCCTATGTGCATAATAGAGGTTATACTATAATTGTAAATGAAATTTTTTTTTTACTGGTCGGTCAGTTTGTTTTTGAGGAAAAAGTTGAATAAATGAAGTAAAAACATGCCTGAAAAGTGTTTTGATCTACATGGGTGAGCTGCAAAACCATTAGAGACACGAGTAGTGTCACTAGAATGTATGAAAGTCTGGCGACAAAAATAAATTACGAGTTAGATACAGCCTATACTTATCCTAGACCTCAGACGGTCACCCGTCCAAGTACTAATGCAGCGCACTGCTGCTTTACTCCAGTAATGAGATGGGTACTCATCACTCTATGTCACAATTTTTGAAAGTCTGGTGACACAAAAAGACAAAAAAAAGAGAAAAGTAAAACAAGCAAAAAACAAAAAAACCCACAACAAATTGCGAGTCAGATACATCTCATTCCTGGCCTAGAACTCAGACAGTCTCCCATCAAAGTACCAATGTAGCCCAATGCTGCTTAACTTCAGTGATAAGACAGGTACTCGGCACGCTATGCCACAATTCATGAAAGTCAAAAAAAAGCGAGAGAAACAAAACAAAAAAGAAAAATGTCTAGAGCTGGCATATAAAAACTGTGAACAATTCTGTAATATGTCTAATAATATTGTAACTCATGAAAAAAAAGAAAAATTAATGTTTCTTTACTGACAAAATAATGACCAACTGTTATATGTTAAAATGTATTGCTAAATATATCTTCATAATGAGGATACATCAGTTTGTTACAATTGGTGGTCAACTTAAAGTCATCAAAAGACCTGAACCCTGGAAACCTGTGCTATGTTTAATGAAAGCTTAACTCATTGTGAAAAGCAGCTCCTACTTGATCAAAGTGAGATGCAAGGTGGTGTTGGTCATGTGGTTGTACCTTGCTTTGCACCCTCCGGGGTTGTGGTTTCAAATCTTCTGTCCAACCTTTTATGGGGAAACTTGGTAGCTGCATGCTCATGCTTGATGTTGAGTGTAGAATCTTGCCCAATAAATATACTCTACTTCTCTCTTATTCCCCAAACAACCTGTCTTGGTATAACCGAAATAGTGTGTTAACATTGATATTAAAGTTCAAAACAACTACCCATAACATTCAGTGTCCTAACAGAATTAAGTCCAAGTACAGATATTAAATTCTGAGGGAAAACATGCTGTAAAACATGAACAATAATTGTTGTTATGGAAATGAATAAGAGTACAACTATTTTGTCCATATATTGTAATGTTCACTTCTTGTTGGTGTATCAGTTTAATTACCATTTATACTCTGGAATCTGCTGATGTGTCGTATACCTATTTTGATGGAGTTAAAAATGTATGTACATTCATTCACAGAGAGACCAACTAGTCCTGGGGCAAAGATAGAAGAATCATCACATGACAAGAATGTACAGGGTCCAGGTGGGTGCACTAATGTCTAAAACTGACTCATGCAGATTAGCTCTAATGTCAAAACATTAGAAGAGACAAAAACTGTAAACTTGACTGGTATCCACTCCAGCTCCTCAGGCTTTTCATTGTTACTGTAGTTTTATAAAAGCTTGTTAAATTATCATCATTTATTATTTTTTGTGCATTCGCTTCCTGTCTTTATAGACAATATTTATATGCAGTAGATACAACATGTTTGATACAGCAAAAATTTTGCAATGAAGCTTGCCCCTTTAATGACTTATCCTTAATGGCCTACCTTTAATTGCTAATTAACTTACTCTTAATGACCAAGTGACTTATTAAGCGTCCCGCAAGGGACGCTTGTTTGTGTATGGGAGAGCTTCAGGCTCCGCCGGCTCCGCCGGCTCCGGCGGCTCCGCCGGCTCCGCATTTTGTTTTCCTTATAACTCTGTAACATTTAGGCGGATTCTTTTCAAATTTGGCAGGTTTAGGCAGTAGCCTTGGGGAATTTTTTTGAATATGCTGCAGTGACATTTCAACCAATCAGAGAGGTCACATGACCAAAAATGTCTTTTTTCGATGGGGAAGCTTGTCCGGATGATAACTTGAAAGCAATTTTATCAATTCACCTGAAACTTGGCAAATACATTCATTCTATTAAAATCTGGAAATCATTAGATTTTGGCATTGATTGGTCAAGAAATGGCCGAGTAATTAATGATTAATTAATCATTACGAATTTTCCAAATAAGGAAAACACAAAAATGCTTATATCTCGAAAACCGTGCTAGATAGAGCGATTTCGACGAAATTTTTGACCCTCAGGGTATCTCTGCGGAGTAGTTTTCCCAATTTTCAAAAAATTTTTGTCTCGTCCAAAATGGCGGCCATTTTGAATTTTCGAAATTTTCGCAAAAATTGCAAAACACAAAAATGCTTATATCTCAAAAACCGTGCTAGATAGAGCAATTTCGACAAAATTTTTGACCCGCAAGGTATCTCTGCGGAGTACTTTTCCCAATTTTCAAAAAAATTTTGTCTCGCCAAAAATGGCGGCCATTTTGAATTTTCGAAATTTTCGTAAAAATTGCAAAACACAAAAATGCTTATATCTCGAAAACCGTGCTAGATAGAGCGATTTCGACGAAATTTTTGACCCACAGGGTATCTCTGCGGAGTAGTTTTCCCAATTTTCAAAAAATTTTTGTCTCGTCCAAAATGGCGGCCATTTTGAATTTTCGAAATTTTCGCAAAAATTGCAAAACACAAAAATCCTTATATCTCAAAAACTGTGCTAGATAGAGCAATTTCGACAAAATTTTTGACCCGCAGGGTATCTCTGCGGAGTACTTTTCCCAATTTTCAAAAAAATTTTGTCTCGCCAAAAATGGCGGCCATTTTGAATTTTCGAAATTTTCGTAAAAAATGCAAAACACAAAAATGCTTATATCTCAAAAACCGTGCTAGATAGAGCGATTTCGACGAAATTTTTGACCCACAGGGTATCTCTGCAGAGTAGTTATCCCAATTTTGAAAAAAATTTTGTCTCGCCAAAAATGGCGGCCATTTTGAATTTTCGAATTTTTCGCAAAAATTGCAAAACATAAAAATGCTTATATCTCGAAAACCCTGCAAGATAGAGCGATTTCGACGAAAGTTTTGATCCACAGGGTATATCTGCAGAGTAGCCATGCCAATTTTCAAAAAAATTTTATCTTGCCAAAAATGGCGGCCATTTTACTCACCTACTCAAAATGAGTAAATGCGAATTATCTCTTAAAAGTATTGCAGATAGCCAATTTTTCTCAAATAACTCATTCACCTACTTTTGGAAGAGCTTTCACATGGTGAAGTTTCACACCCATAGCTAATTACTCACCTACTCAAAATGAGTAAATGCGAATTATCTCTAAAAGTATTGCAGATAGCCAATTTTTCTCAAATAACTCATTCACCTACTTTTGGGAGAGCTTTCACATGGTGAAGTTTCAGACCCATAGCTAATTATTTACCTACTCAAAATGAGTAAATGCTAATTATCTGTAAAAGTATTGCGGATACCCAATTTTTATCAAATAACTCATTCATCTACTTGTGGGAGAGCTTTCACATGGTGAAGTTTCAGACCCATAGCTAATTACTCACCTACTCAAAATGAGTAAATGCGAATTATCTCTAAAAGTATTGCAGATAGCCAATTTTTCTCAAATAAATCATTCACCTACTTTTGGGAGAGCTTTCACTTGGTGAAGTTTCAGACCCATAGCTAATTACTCACCTACTCAAAATGAGTAAATGCGAATTATCTCTAAAAGTATTGCAGACAGCCAATTTTTCTCAAATAACTCATTCACCTACTTTTGGGAGAGCTTTCACTTGGTGAAGTTTCAGACCCATAGCTAATTACTCACCTACTCAAAATGAGTAAATGCGAATTATCTCTAAAACTATTGCAGATAGCCAATTTTTGTCAAATTAATCATTCGCCTACTTTTGGGAGAGCTTTCACTTGGTGAAGTTTCAGACCCATAGCTAATTACTCACCTACTCAAAATGAGTAAATGCGAATTATCTCTAAAAGTATTGCAGATAGCCAATTTTTCTCAAATAACTCATTCACCTACTTTTGGGAGAGCTTTCACTCTGTGAAGTTTCAGACCCATAGCTAATTACTCACCTACTCAAAATGAGTAAATGCGAATTATCTCTAAAAGTATTGCAGATAGCCAATTTTTCTCAAATAACTCATTCACCTACTTTTGGCAGAGCTTCACTTGGTGAAGTTTCAGACCCATACTAATTACTCACCTACTGAAAATGAGTAAATGTGAATTATCTCTAAAAGTATTGCAGATAGCCAATTTTTCTCAAATAACTCATTCACCTACTTTTGGGAGAGCTCTCACTTGGTGAAGTTTCAGACCCATAGCTAATTACTCACCTACTCAAAATGAGTAAATGCGAATTATCTCTAAAAATATTGCGGATAGCCAATTTTTCTCAAATAACTCATTCACCTACTTTTGGGAGAGCTTTCACTCTGTGAAGTTTCAGACCCATAGCTAATTACTCACCTACTCAAAATGAGTAAATGCGAATTATCTCTAAAAGTATTGTAGATAGCCAATTTTTCTCAAATTAATCATTCACCTACTTTTGGGAGAGCTTTCACTTGGTGAAGTTTCAGACCCATAGCTAATTACTCACCTACTCAAAATGAGTAAATGCGAATTATCTCTAAAAGTCTTGCAGATAGCCAATTTTTCTCAAATAACTCATTCACCTACTTTTGGGAGAGCTTTCACTTGGTGAAGTTTCACACCCATAGCTAATTACTCACCTACTCAAAATGAGTAAATGCGAATTATCTCTAAAAGTATTGTAGATAGCCAATTTTTCTCAAATAACTCATTCACCTACTTTTGGGAGAGCTTTCACTTGGTGAAGTTTCAGACCCATAGCTAATTACTCACCTACTCAAAATGAGTAAATGCGAATTATCTCTAAAAGTATTGCAGATAGCCAATTTTTCTCAAATAACTCATTCACCTACTTTTGGGAGAGCTTTCACTCTGTGAAGTTTCAGACCCATAGCTAATTACTCACCTACTCAAAATGAGTAAATGCGAATTATCTCTAAAAGTATTGTAGATAGCCAATTTTTCTCAAATTAATCATTCACCTACTTTTGGGAGAGCTTTCACTTGGTGAAGTTTCAGACCCATAGCTAATTACTCACCTACTCAAAATGAGTAAATGCGAATTATCTCTAAAAGTATTGCAGATAGCCAATTTTTCTCAAATAACTCATTCACCTACTTTTGGGAGAGCTTTCACTTGGTGAAGTTTCACACCCATAGCTAATTACTCACCTACTCAAAATGAGTAAATGCGAATTATCTCTAAAAGTATTGCAGATAGCCAATTTTTCTCAAATAACTCATTCACCTACTTTTGGGAGAGCTTTCACTTGGTGAAGTTTCACACCCATAGCTAATTACTCACCTACTCAAAATGAGTAAATGCGAATTATCTCTAAAAGTATTGCAGATAGCCAATTTTTCTCAAATAACTCATTCACCTACTTTTGGGAGAGCTTTCACTCTGTGAAGTTTCAGACCCATAGCTAATTACTCACCTACTCAAAATGAGTAAATGCGAATTATCTCTAAAAGTATTGCAGATAGCCAATTTTTCTCAAATAACTCATTCACCTACTTTTGGCAGAGCTTTCACTTGGTGAAGTTTCAGACCCATAGCTAATTATTCACCTACTCAAAATGAGTAAATGTGAATTATCTCTAAAAGTATTGCAGATAGCCAATTTTTCTCAAATAACTCATTCACCTACTTTTGGGAGAGCTTTCACTCTGTGAAGTTTCAGACCCATAGCTATTTAGTCACCTACTCAAAATGAGTAAATGCTAATTATCTGTAAAAGTATTGCGGACACCCAATTTTTTATCAAATACTCATTCATCTACTTGTGGGAGAGCTTTCACATGGTGAAGTTTCAGACCCATAGCTAATTACTCACCTACTCAAAATGAGTAAATGCGAATTATCTCTAAAAGTATTGCGGATAGCCAATTTTTCTCAAATAACTCATTCACCTACTTTTGGGAGAGCTTTCACTTGGTGAAGTTTCAGACCCATAGATAATTACTCACCTACTCAAAATGAGTAAATGCGAATTATCTCTAAAAGTATTGCAGATAGCCAATTTTTCTCAAATAACTCATTCACCTACTTTTGGGAGAGCTTTCACTTGGTGAAGTTTCACACCCATAGCTAATTACTCACCTACTCAAAATGAGTAAATGCGAATTATCTCTAAAAGTATTGCAGATAGCCAATTTTTCTCAAATAACTCATTCACCTACTTTTGGGAGAGCTTTCACTTGAAGTTTCAGACCCATAGCTAATTACTCACCTACTCAAAATGAGTAAATGCGAATTATCTCTAAAAGTATTGCAGATAGCCAATTTTTCTCAAATAACTCATTCACCTACTTTTGGGAGAGCTTTCACTCTGTGAAGTTTCAGACCCATAGCTAATTACTCACCTACTCAAAATGAGTAAATGCGAATTATCTCTAAAAGTATTGTAGATAGCCAATTTTTCTCAAATTAATCATTCACCTACTTTTGGGAGAGCTTTTACTTGGTGAAGTTTCAGACCCATAGCTAATTACTCACCTACTCAAAATGAGTAAATGCGAATTATGTCTAAAAGTATTGCAGATAGCCAATTTTTCTCAAATAACTCATTCACCTACTTTTGGGAGAGCTTTCACATGGTGAAGTTTCACACCCATAGCTAATTACTCACCTACTCAAAATGAGTAAATGCGAATTATCTCTAAAAGTATTGCAGATAGCCAATTTTTCTCAAATAACTCATTCACCTACTTTTGGGAGAGCTTTCACTTGGTGAAGTTTCACACCCATAGCTAATTACTCACCTACTCAAAATGAGTAAATGCGAATTATCTCTAAAAGTATTGCAGATAGCCAATTTTTCTCAAATAACTCATTCACCTACTTTTGGGAGAGCTTTCACTCTGTGAAGTTTCAGACCCATAGCTAATTACTCACCTACTCAAAATGAGTAAATGCGAATTATCTCTAAAAGTATTGCAGATAGCCAATTTTTCTCAAATAACTCATTCACCTACTTTTGGCAGAGCTTTCACTTGGTGAAGTTTCAGACCCATAGCTAATTATTCACCTACTCAAAATGAGTAAATGTGAATTATCTCTAAAAGTATTGCAGATAGCCAATTTTTCTCAAATAACTCATTCACCTACTTTTGGGAGAGCTTTCACTCTGTGAAGTTTCAGACCCATAGCTATTTATTCACCTACTCAAAATGAGTAAATGCTAATTATCTGTAAAAGTATTGCGGATACCCAATTTTTATCAAATACTCATTCATCTACTTGTGGGAGAGCTTTCACATGGTGAAGTTTCAGACCCATAGCTAATTACTCACCTACTCAAAATGAGTAAATGCGAATTATCTCTTAAAGTATTGCGGATAGCCAATTTTTCTCAAATAACTCATTCACCTACTTTTGGGAGAGCTTTCACTTGGTGAAGTTTCAGACCCATAGATAATTATTCACCTACTCAAAATGAGTAAATGTGAATTATCTCTTAATAGTATTGCAGATAGCCAATTTTTCTCAAATAACTCATTCACCTACTTTTGGAAGAGCTTTCACACACGAAAATGAAAAATTGTGAATATCTCGGAAAAGCTATTTCTTCTGCTTTAATGCTCGGCGGGAGATACACACCGCGGCAGTGGTCTTGACAAAAAATTTTGTCTCCCCAAAAATGGTGGCCATTTTGAATTTTCAAAGTTTTTGCAAAACACAAAAATGCTTATATCTCGAAAACCGTGCTATATGGAGCGAAATCAACAAAATTTTGGACCTGCTGGGTATCTCTGCAGAGTAGCCATGCCAATTTTCAAAATATTTTTGTCTCACCAAATATAGCGGACATTTTTAATTTTTTTATTTTTTGCAAAACACAAAAATGCTTATATCTTGAAAACCGTGCCAGATAGAGCAGACTGCGCTGACTTTGGTTGCCACAACAGTATAAGGCTAGAAACGAAGCATTTTCTTAATACTTTAGCACTCACGTTTATAGCCTTTTCGGGACGCTTTGTTTTTGCTATGCAAAAACATTATCTTTTTTTTTTGCGAGCGATCCTCTAGTTTGTGATGATTTACCTTTAAGTACTTACCTTTAATGACATCCCTTTAATGGTATATCTTTAATGCCCAAATGCCTTCACTTAATGACTTACTTTAAATGATTAAATGACTTACCTTTTATGATTCAGTGACTTAACCTTTGATGACTTACCTTCTACTACTTTAATATCTTTAATGGCATACCCATTATGTCTAAATAACTTTAATAGCTTGCCTTTATTGATAAATGCTTTATCTTTGATATTAAAGGAGGTCCTTGATCGATAAGTGGTACGCAAATTTGGCATCTAATCACAAGCTGTCACCTCTGTGTGGGATCGATCCCCGCAAGTTGCTTTACTGTGGGCCAGTTCCAATATGGCCCTGGCTGTTGAACAGGACATAAAATGACAGCTTTGACTTTAAATGACTGAGTGACATACATTTTATTGTGTTAATACATCCTATCCAATGGACAATTGCTTACCGGTCTGCGCGACCGACTCTGCCAAACAACAGAAAAAGCCATCCTGTGTAAAACACGGCAGGACCAGTCATGTAGTGTGCATTCACTAGGTGGCACATCATGCTTCCTCCCTGTCTAGACAGAGTGATGTCAGTTCATCTTTTTTATTTGGCGTTTGTAGTGTGCAGACATGTTTTCGACAAGCTCCAGATTTGTTGAAGAAAACTTAGATTATCACAAATTTTCAACATAATTTGCAAATATTTAGTGTAGAAGTGCTATCTTCATATGAAGCACGGATATACTTTAAGAAATCTGCTGGAAACAATCCCTAGTCAATTGAATTTAGTGTTAATGATAGGGCAGTAAGTGATGAGAGATATGCAGCCATGTTGCCAATTTCTCCCTAGTTTATTCAATATTATGTTGTTAGGGGCAAAACAACAATATAAGGAAATACACTGTATACATTGCTAGATGTATTAGCAATTATTATTAGCTTAAAAAGTAAGAAAATTATCCGTGTGTTTGTAAAATGTCCCTTCTGTAACTTCTCCCAGTTACAGTCAAGAAGGAAACCCCAATCCTTTCAAGTATTTACAACAATTATCAGAAGCAAGTTAGATTACCAGAAGAGCAGAAGTGTGTTCTTTAGAAGTCACGTCTGAGGTGATACCAGTCCTCATGGACCCGGCTTCATTGTCGATAGTGGGGGTTGTGGATGACCAAGTCACTGTGTAAGTTTCCTGGTTAAGTGTCACGAAAGAATTCGACCGACTGATGCAATTTTCTCCAGTTGGCCAATAGAGTGTTTTCAACAGTAGAGCAAGTAGTGCATTCTTCAGAGTTCATGTTCTGCTGTGATACAAGTCCCTCCCTCATGGACCTTGCCTTGTTGTCGGTAGATGGATTTGTGGACGACCAGAATACTGCAAAGTTGCCTGGTTAAGTATCACAAAAGAACTCCACCAATGACGTCATCTTCACCAACAAGCTGGTCACGTGACTACCGACTGGCAATTGTTTCTAAATATGTCTCAGAAGGGCTATCCCAGCATCTGTCAAATCTTCACAGTAATTAAAGATGTGCACTTAAGAGATACTTTAAAATTTGCGTCAGCAGTGCATTCTTCAGAATTTACATTCTACTGTGATACCAGTCCCTCCCTCATGGACTTGACCTTGTTGTCGGTAGTAGGGTTTGTGGATGGCCACAATACTGTGAAGTTGCCTGGTTAAGTATCACAAGTTTTATCAACAGAAGAGCGAGATGTGAGTTCTTCAGAATTCCCGTCTACTGTGATGCCAGTCCCTCCCTCATGGACCCAACTTTGCTGTTGGTAGTGGGGATCGTGGATGGCCAAAATAGTGAAAAGTTGTCTGGTTAAGTATCACAAAAGAACTCAACCGACTGATGTCATCTTTTCCAGCAAGCCGGTCAGTTGATTTACCAACCAGCAATTCTTTCTAAATATAGCTCACAAGGGCTTTCCCTGCAACTTTCAAATATACATAATAAAGCTGTGCACTTAAGAGAAGAGACAGTTTAAAAATTGCTTTCGGACCAGTTACCGGCTACACAGCCTTTCTTTAACCCAACCGGTTACAGAGTGATCGCTCCAACAACTGGTTACAGAGCCTACGACTGGTTACAGAGCCTACCGACCAGTTACCGGCTATACAGCCTTGCTTCACCAAAAACGGTTACAGAGTCTACTGACCTAGTCCATTCAACTTTGCATTGATTCTGGGGCAGGTAGATGTGGAATCATCTACAAAGAAATTGCTTGATCAGCCAGTTACAGAGTCTACTGACCGGGTGTCGACTGCACAGCTATCATCAAACAGTTTACTTAACCCAAGCTGGTTTCAGAGCCTACTGATTTAGCCCATTCAACTTGGGTTGATTCTAGGGTAGCGGGACAGGAAGTGTCTACAAATTCCCTTCAACAGGTGGCTCCGACCGTCTACAGAGACTACTGACCATGTGTCGGCTACACATTGGTCACAAGAACTCCAGGTTCGCAAGGGTGCCAGAGCCGACCATCCAGGTATCAGCTACACAATTGACTGGCAATTGCTTTCAAGTGGCTCCTTTGGTTACAGTGGTTACAGAGAAATCCATCAAACCGGCTGCATGCCTACAGGAGATCCACAAAAGGGTAAACTAGCCACTTGGATTGACCTATCACTGTCTAAGTTACAGAGACACACCAGGCTACTGGCCCGGCAGGTCTATTATGGGGTTGACTAGCAATGCTACAGGCCAACTGCTGCCTGATTTAATTGGTTACAGAGAAACAACAGTCTACCGGACTGGCAGAGGAGCAATAAGGGGTTACCTTGCTCCTGAAAAATTTTGGTTACAGATAAACACAAGTCTACCGGGCTGGCAGATGATGAACAGTAAAGTAACCTGTCAGCCTGGCCCATTAGCCTCTGAATACTTGGTTTGCAGAGAAACACTTGCCAACCGGTCCTAGTACAATAGCTGAAGCTCATCAAGTTTTCCAGCAACTCTGCATCACCTAGGAGCCAACCTAGGAGCATACAACTGTCCGGGGAGCAAAGACAGCGTAGAATAGTTTTCAGACTTTAATTATCTCCAGCCGAGCTTTAGCCCGGGAGGGAGATTATGAAATGATGCCTGTGTGTGCGTGCGTACGTGCGTTAGTTAGTCACGCAGATTTCTCCAAAACTACTACAGCTACAGATTTTTTGTAAATTAATTGTCCCAATGAATTTTCACGCCCTCGAAAATTTTTTTGGTTTTATGGACTTAGGCCCAAAGATAAGTGAGTAATAGCAATCTTAGCTACTTTGAGTAAAGGGCTCATAACTCAAAAACTATTGCAGTTACAACTTTTTCTTCAAATATGTTGTTCAGCTACATTGTCCTTGGCTATAAGATGGTACATAGTTTGGGGTCCCATTGCATGCCATAAGTGAGTAATAGCTATTTTCTTATTTGTAGCAAAATAATGACATAAGTAAATGTCAAATATCTTCAAAAGTATTAAAGTTAGGGAATTCTTTTCAAATATGTTGTTCATCTACTTTTTGATAAGCTATCACATAGTAAAGTTTCAGATCTGTTGCACATTGGATAGCTGAGTAATAGCTACTTTGAAATTCTACAGTTGAGTAAATCCATTGTAACTCCAAAACTAGTGCAGTTAGAGTATTTTCCTAAAATATGTTGTTCAGCTGCTTTGTCCTTAATTATAAGATGCCATATAGTTTGGGGTTCTATTGCATGCCATAAGTGAGTAATAGCTATTTCCTTATTTGAAGCAAAATAACGACATGAGTAAATTTCAAATATCTTCAAAAGTATTAAAATTAGGGAATTCTTTTCAAATATGTTATTCATCTAGTTTTTGGTAAGGTATCACATACTAAAGTTTGAGACCTGTTGCACATTGGATAGCTGAGTAATAGCTACTTTGAAATTGTGACTGTTGAGTAAATCCATTGTAACTCCAAAACTATTGCAGTTAGAGTATTTTCCAAAAATATGTTATTCAGCTGCTTTTCCCATATCTATAAGATGGCATATAGTTTGGGGTTCTGTTGCATGCCATAAGTGAGTAATAGCTATTTTCTTATTTGTAGCAAAATAACAACATAAGTAAATTTCAAATATCTTCAAAAGTATTCAAGTTAGGGAAATATTTTCAAATATGTTATTCATCTAGTTTTTGATGAGCTATCAGATAGTAAAGCTGCAAACCTGTTGCACACTGGACAGCTGAGTAATAGCTACTTTGAAATTGTGACTGTTGAGTAAATCCATTGTAACTCCAAAACTACTGCAGTTACAGGATTTTCCTAAAATAATTTGTTCAGCTACTTTTTCCTTAACTATAAGATGGCATATCATTTGGGGTTGCATTGCATGTCATAAGTGAGCAATAGCTATTTTCTTATTTGTAGCAAAATTATGATGGAAATAAATGTCAAATACCTTCACAAGTACCAAAGTTAGGCAAATCTTTTCATTTGTTATTCATCTAGTTTTTCAAAAGCTTACTTTCCTGTGTCCTTTATATTTTTGTTGCTTTTGCAGATGTAGGTCAATAGCTAAGTGAGTAGATAGCTGAGCAAGAGCTACTAAAATGAGTAAATGTCTTTTATCTCTAAAAGTATTATAGGTAGGCAATTTCTTCTAAATAAGTCATTCACCTACTTTTGTGTGATCTACCACATAGTGAAGTTACAGAACTGTAGCTCTTTGGATAGCTGAGTAAATAGCTACTAAAATGAGTAAATGTCTTTTATCTCTAAAAGTATTACAGGTAGGCAATTTCTTCTAAATAAGTCATTCACGTACTTTTGGGTGATCTACCACATAGTGAAGTTGCAGAACTGTAGCTCTTTGGATAGCTGAGTAATAGCTATTAAAATGAGTAAATGTCTTTTATCTCTAAAAGTATTACAGATACGCAATTTCTTCTAAATAAGTCATTCACCTACTTTTGGGTGATCTACCACATAGTGAAGTTGCAGAACTGTAGCTCTTTGGATAGGTGAGTAATAGCTACCAAAATGAGTAATTGTCTTTTATCTCTAAAAGTATTACACATAGGCAATTTCTTCTAAATAAGTCATTCACCTACTTTTGTGTGATCTACCACATAGTGAAGTTGCAGAACTGTATCTCTATGGATAGCTGAGTAATAGCTACTAAAATGAGTAAATGTCTTTTATCTCTAAAAGTATTACAGGTAGGCAATTTCTTCTAAATAAATCATTCACCTACTTTTGGGTGATCTACCACATAGTGAAGTTGCAGAACTGTAGCTCTTTGGATAACTGAGTAATAGCTACTAAAATGAGCAAATGTCTTTTATCTGTAAAAGTATTACAGGTAGGCAATTTCTTCTAAATAAGTCATTCACCTACTTTTGGGTGATCTACCACATAGTGAAGTTGTAGAACTCTAGCTCTTTGGATAGCTGAGTAATAGCTACTAAAATGAGTAAATGTCTTTTATCTCTAAAAGTATTACAGGTAGGCAATTTCTTCTAAATAAGTCATTCACGTACTTTTGGGCAATTTCGTCCTTACCTACTTTGGGTTGATCTACTGCATAATAAAGTTGCAGAACTGTAGCTCTTTGGATGGCAGAGTAATAGCTACTAAAGTGAGTAAATGCCTTTTGTCTTTAAAAGTATTGCAATCTAACATTAAACTTGTTGTCACTTCTACATGTGCCTCCATCTCACAAGAAAATTTATATTCCACTATCTTTAGTACATCTAGTTTATACAGCGGGAGATAAATGCATGCGTCAGAATGCTTGTTATTAGATCAAATGATTTTCTGCCCAGGCTCAGCAATACGCCAGTGGCTGCTCCAGATCTGCCTAGACAGACCAGATTGCACCAGTTTGGGAGATATAAGAAGCCCTAAGGGCTGGCCCCAAGATCAGAAGAATCCTCATGGAAGACAACTCTCTTCCCTTCCAGATCTGACCAATTGATCAGATCACTGACCTTCATAAGTGGCCATGTGCTTCCTCTCAGGAACAGATACCTGACTGAGGCATGACGTGCATTATCCAGGAATGCAGTAGCACTGGTCAGACCACAGAACTCCTAGGCTTCTTCGACTTTCCTTGGTACCAAGCCCAACAACTTGTCTATCCGCAGCACCCTTGGATGTTACGGTGCTAACCAAGGAAGTGAATCTTACACAAGGGTATAAGGATCCACCAACCTGTCTCCTAAGGTTGGCTAGTGAACTTGGAGAAATCAGAACTGGGCCCCAAACAGGTCTACGACTTCTGGAGGTGGAGGGTACCAGAATCACTAGGAAAAGTGATCCCTATCACCAAGTCTCTGCATCCCCATCTAAATGGTGGCTGGAGGAAGACAGTGTGCTTCAAGGTCAACCATTATGCTACTAAAACATGCTGTGCAAATCTTACGGACTCATCAAAAGAAGGATGGGACGCTCACTTAACCGAGCATACAGCAAGGGGACCTGATCCCTTCCAGAAAGCAAGCTGCATATCAATTACATGGAACTGGAAGTGGTTTTCTTCTCCCTGAAAGAGTTCCAAGACCTCTGCTCAGACAAGATAATGCTCGTAGCAACCAACAACACACCAGTGGTGTCATACTTAGACAAGGAAGGAGACATGAGGTTGGGCTCACTGTGTGCCCTTTTGTGGAGAATCCTGACCTGGTGTGCCAGGAAACAGGTGACTTAAAGTTGGATACATTCCAGACCGGCTGAATGTGGTACCAGACAATCTGTCCAGGTTAGGCCAGACAATTCAAACAGAGTGGTCTCTCCTTCCAGAGGTCTTCCAGACAATATGCAACAGGTGGCACTAACCTCAAATAGACCTTTTTGTGATGAGGTTCAACAACAAACTAGCCAAATTTGTGTCACCAGTGCTGGACCACCAGACCTGGGCAGTTGATGCACTCAGCCTGCCATTGGAGGACCTGGATCCATATGCCTTCACACCAACAGCTATCTGCGGCAAAGTGGCGAAGTTGCAGGACTACCCATGCAGGAGAATCATTCTGATTGCTCCGGGGTGGCTCAACATGCCCTATTTCTGGGATCTAGGCCATATCCAGCCAAATCCCACTGAGCCTGCCCATTCTGCCAAACCTTTTCACTCAGCCATTCAATCAGACTCCTCGCAGGAATCTGTCAAACCTAAATCTGCATGCATGGCTCCTAGAGCCTTGGCAATCAAGGAGCAGGGCTTCTCCGAGGTAGTGGCAGAACAAATTGAGGCTCGTCAGAGACGATCAATCCGATCAGTGTATGAGGCAAAGTGGCCTATTTTTTACAAAGTGGTGCCTCAGTAATCAGGTGGACTTCAGGGCACCCCCTATAAATTCAGTAGCTGACTTCCTTATGTATCTGTTTCAAGACAGGAAATTACAGCCCAGTACCATTGATGGATACAGGTCAGCTGGGAAAACTGGGAAATTCACCCATTAATGTCAGCAAAGATGAAAATCTCATTCCTCTCCTGGATAGTTTCCACAGAGACATATCCAAAGGACGGAGAGTAATCGCCTCCTGGAACCTCTCCCTGGTGTTGCACCAGCTGACAAAGGCCCCATTTGAATCAATTAAAGAGGACTCTTTGAAGTATTTGACCTTCAAGATGGTTTTTTTGCCTCTTAACCCTATGGTCGGGCAAACGTAGAAGTGAGATACATGCTTGGCAAACAAGAACATCAGACATCGGTGTCCCTGTATCCATCTCCCAGCTTTCTTTCCAAAAATCAGCTGGCCAATGAGGGTCCAAACAGTGTGGCCCCAGTGGTTGTACCAGCCTTGGCCCCAACTCTGAATAAGTCCCTCAAGCCCGATTGGTCCTTGTGTCCAGTCACAGCATTGCGCTACTATTTGGACAGGACCTCGAAGGATGTGGCTTGGGCTGATTCAGAGCTTTTTCACTTGGGCCCAGTATTGGCTGCTAAGCAGATCCACAAATAGCCCGTATATTGAGATTTGTTGATTAAAAAAAAGCCTGTCATGTGCTTTTCTTGGTGAGGTTTATTTCCCGGGACTAAACTCATCCCTATCTTCCCCTACCTCAGAGCAGGTCTGTAAAGAGGAGGGGGGCAGCGTCAGTATATCCCTTGCAACCGGGCATTGGTAACTGACCATAGACCTACAGGTTTCCTGACTCCAAGTTAACCTAGGCCTGGGGGGAAATTTTGTTGCTTGTTTATGAGTCCACTTAAGTCCCTAGTAACTTAACCATCGACCAAGCGGTAGTTATTCAGCAATTGTCCATTGGATAGGATGTATTAATGCAATAAAATTGCAATTTAATAAGTAAATTAAATCTTTATAAGTTAATACCCTATCCAATGGACAGGCAAAGCCCTCCGAACCGACCCTGCTATCAACTTACTAGGGGTCTAAGTATGTTTAGACAACAAAAAAGATGAACTGATGTCACACTGTCTAGACAGGAAGAAAGCTGACCGGTAAAGCAATTGTCCATTGGATAGGGTATTAACTTTTAAAAATTTAATTTACTTATTAAATTTGCAATTTAATGACTAAGGGATTTACCTTTACTGACTTACCTTTAATGACTTACCTTTAACATGTTCCAGGTATTCCACCCAATCAGGTGGTGCCAAGCCAGCAGCGCTATGTGAGTGCTGCTAACTCACAGGCCGGTGGCTTCAAAATGCCCAGCACTACAGCCGCAGCACAGACCCCAGTGACAGGGCAGTACTCCAATGCCAAGCAGACTGCACAGAAAATACTGGATACTGTCAGGAACAACAGGGGTAGGGTAGAACAACTAAAAAGAAATAACATATTTTTTCCAAATTATCAAGTGGAGGATTCTCAATTTTATGGGTTTTTTTCACAGTGTTATTTTCACAGCAGAATTACAATGTAAATATTTATAGTATACTAAATTACTTTTTCTTTATGCTTTTGATAAGCTTGCATTCCTTTTTTAAAAGTGTGATTTATGACTATATGCTGCCTATATTTGCTTCTTATATGCTTCCACTGGTTTAATTATATCCCCAGACATAAGTCCATAAGCTCCATTGCACCACTGTAGAAATTGCCTTGTGTACATAATAACTCAAAAACAGTTCAACATTTTTGAGTCCTTAAGTAGCTAAATATTAAACTTACCTCAGTTCAACTTGACACATTTACTGAGGTCACCCAAAACAACATTTCTATGGTCTATTCACCTTACTGCATACTCCCTGTCTTTTTTTCTCATACAATATGTAATATATCTCGAATTTTAAAATTATAAGTTGATCTATTGAAATCTAATCACAGAGTTTTTATACTACAGTATTTCATATATTTCTAGCTAATTTGAGATGCATGTTAACCACATTAATATCTAAACTTTGGTAAATTTTCACTTCCATTTTCACCCCGGTATAAGTTTAATGAATAGCTACATCTCCCTCATGTTCTCTCTCTCTCTCATATATCTTGCTGCATTAGTTTGATAAGTGATAAGCATATATGAGGTATAACTAGACATAAGGATTTATTCTGATCAGAAATAAAACCCTTGTGATATGCTTTGTAGTTCTATGATTCTTCTATATTGGTGGAGCACAAATGTGCATTTATTGAGGAAAAAAAATGAAAATTTTAGAATTATAAATTGATCTGACAAGGTCTAATGACAGGGTTTCATAATATTTCACCTCTCCACCAGCATTAAAGGCACAAAAAATAGATAGAACTTATGTTGGCTTGCTAATTTACAATAGGCAGTAAAGTTGAGTAAATTGTTTAAATACTTTGTAAAAAGGATGAAACTTGTCATTGCAAGAAGATTGAAAATGGAATAAATTAAACTCTTTTTAATAGTTATGTACTGCTCGTCTGGGGATATTATTTTGAAAAATACAATATTTTCTAGGTTGAATTGCTTGAGTTTTCAGATTAGTGGATATTTAATAGTGTCTTCATAATAATTATGCAGTACAGGAAATGGGTCCCACTGAATATCCATATTTTTCCAAAATATGGCCCGGGCGTTAATTATTTTTAAATGGCATCAGACCAGGCGTTAAATTGAACCAGGCGTTCTTTTGAAATACAAAAAACAGTGTTATAAATTGTGAACAGTGTCCTTGGAACTAGGCGTTAATTTGAACCAGGCGTTTATTTGAATCTGGGCATTATTTTGGAAATTTACGGTACCCAATGAATACCGGTGGTGTAAGAGATGGACTGTGTGGGGATGTGTTAGCATTAAGTTAACCAAATTTAGTTAATAGTTTTTATCTAATTGAATATGCCTGCTAACAGAATGTGGAGTGAGTTAATGGAAATAAAACATGCTCATGAAAGTCAGTAGACTTAATCACAAATCTTTACTTTGGGTGTTAGTTTTGACACAATGAACGAGAAAATTTTATAACAGTCTGGATTTTACACTGGAAGTAGGGAGTGTAACATTTTTCCTTCTGGAGGGAAATGCTGACATAGTGCACTAAGAAAGGACCATGTCCAAGGTCTACAGAGTCAGAGAAAAAGCCTTAAAATATGTAATATCCAAGAAAAAGTGAATACTGGCATACATTTATTGTATACATGTTATTAGGTTTTTTTCACTATTCTCTGTACAGACAAGTGAGATGCTTACTATAAAATTTTGTTTCAGTATTTCAAGAAAGTGGTCTAAATACTATAACTTTGTACTACTTTCTTATCCCTCCCATTCAGTGAGAAAACGTGAATCCAGTAATATTGTCATGTCTTTGGTGGCCTAGAGATTAGCAAGTTTGTCTTCTAATGACAGAGTGTCACCTCTGTATGGGTTTCAATTCCCACATGTGGCAATGCTGAGGGGATGTTCCAATATAAATACAGTAACTTTGACGTTATCCAGTAACCTTCTACTTCCAGGACAAACTCCGGGCAGTGGCGGTTCAGATGATAATATGACGTCAATGTCCACCTCCATTAACCCTCAGCAACAGCAACAGCAGTCTGCAAATGTAAGTGTTAGTGCTGGGACAACGTTCACAAACTTCGGCATTATCGCTCGCTGGCACATTGTCGATCAATGATCGGTAAAATTTAAGTACAACCGAAAGTAGGAATTATTGACTAAACTCATTTCTTTGTAGGTATTTTGACATAATAAAATTGTATTTTGCCATAATTTTGTACTTTTATTGCGTAAAATAGCCTTACCTTATCCTCACAAGTGCTTGTTTGGTTTTGTGGAGCAAAAACGTATCGACCGACAAGAATTTTTTAAGGAATATTCTTGTCACAAGAGGTGACCCCTTTGTCTGCGCATGTCCGCGCTTGCGCAGTAGTTGTTGTCGACAGAAGATTGTCGAGAGCTTTTCATTATATTTTTGGTCGATATGGGAGCAACACATACTTTTCCTTATTATCGTCCATTCACGGATGAAAATCTATGAAGTTTTGAAGCGTGCAAGCGTGCACTTACCTGTAGTTGTCCATTATTCGACTGGTACTACCACTATTCTGCCTCCCTTGTCCTGAAAAGGGTCAGAATAAGATGTTGTGCAAGAAGATGTTGCTGTAAAATCTTCAGTGGAAGATAGTGTATATCTTCGGCTGTACTCGCCCATTATTCGACTGGAACTACATCCTTGTCGAGGAAGGGATGCAGAAGATTTTGCTGTTAAGTTCTCAGTGGAAAGTTGCTTTATTGTCCCTTAATTGATGGCACAACATGAGTATTAGCTTATGCTCGAAAACAAAGAAGAAAGAATGCACTTGTCTTGGCAGCGGAGGTCGTAGATTCTTTACTGTGGGTGGAGCGCCACTCTGGTACAGTAACAGGTCTTCCTCCAAAAGAACGACTACAGAAGCGTACCCACTGATCCTTGCAGTTATTATTTTGCTTACCAGCAGGTACAGTGAACTTCCTGCTTCTCAGATATGAAAATATGGACAGATTACCTTCCTTTGCTATAAATTTGGATGAAGATCCAACAGACATCTTTGTCTGCTTGTCTGTTCAGCCCTGTTGAAGAATTGCAATAACTATCTACTAGATAATAAAACCTTCCTATGGCCATGTCTCCAGTGGAAAGAATACTGTGACTTTTGAGTTAATTCTTTTGCAAACTCAACGAAGATCAAACTGGCTAGATGAGAAATGGTGTTGAAGTCCTTGCTTCCAACCGTTACGACTGTGTTTTGCACAGTATATACAGGACAGGGGCCATGTCCAGTAATTATTTGTCCTGTTACCCTCTGATATGTAGAAGGAAAACATCGAGCAGTAATTTTACAGATCTTCATATAATCACTCCTCCTAGTTTACCAGGAGAGATGGATACAGAGGAACATGGCTACATTAATGCAAGTCACCATGGGGGCTCTTCTTGCAGTATTACTGGCAGTGATGGGATTTTTTTATTGCCATCCCAGAGTTGTGCGAATCTTGAGTTGGAGTTGTCGAATTACTCCCCAATCGAATTCGCCAATGCCTGTACTACCCACAATGCAAAGCGATGACGTCAGACAGGAAAACATGGCTACAGTACTAAATATACCGCTTAAATGCTTCAAAAGAAAGTGATTTATCCATTCAACAATTGCAGAACTACAGGTTTCTATGGCGGTTTATTTGTTGTATAGAAACTCGGCTAATGACGACCTGTGATAGATCTCAGTGTCCTGAATTGATATCTAACTACGTACGACTTCAACGGTCACTGTCCATGAGTGAAGTTCGTTTATTATGTCAATAAGTACCTGTTTGTCTCATCGTTTAAACTGGAGACAGCAGAAATTATTAGAAGTTAGAAGATGCGTTCTTCTATGTACCGATGCACAACATCTACTTCAGGTTAATGTACACGTTCAAACCAATCAGTTCAAAGCAATATGAAATTCGGGTTAGCGACCCCTCTACACTATCAGGCGAGTAGTAAAGAAGCAAAACTCTTTCTTCAGTCTCACGGAATAGGAGTTCACCATATACCTAAACCACTGGTTGTTTAGTGTACGTAAAAGACACCTGTAGTGGGTTCAAACCAAAGAACTCCTCAAATTATTCATCAACTGGGCTTCGTAATATCGATTTCCTAGGTTACCACTGCATTTTGGTACCAGGAAATTTCTTTCACCATATACCTAGACTACTGGTTGTTTAGTGTACGTAAAAGACACCAGTATTGGGTTCAAACCAAAGAACTCATCCAATTATTCATCACGGGGCTTCGTGATATTGATTTCCTAGGTTACCACTGCATTTTGGTACCAGGAAATTTCTTTCTACCTCGAATAAATTAAATACCTGAGAATCTATTCAAGACATGGCGATCTCATCACAATCAACCCCAAGGTTGCTTATATCCCAGGTAGGGATACTAACATCTTTGGAAAACACTATACCAATGGGTCTCTTACGTATGTGTGCCTTTCAGTGGTATCTAGAAAAAACTGGCAATATCTCCAGTCACTAGTTGTGAGAATTCCTGTTTCAAATCCTTCTGAAAAGGCATATTCAGCGGTGGAAAATGCCAAAAAATGGGAAATAGGATGCCTTTTCTATACACAGGTGCACAATTCCCTTATTTTCGTAGATGCATTAAACCAGGGTTGATGATCCCATCTAAAAGCATCACAGTCAGTGGCTTTGGACAGTTAAAAATGTATATATTACATTTCAATGTCATACAACTGAAGGCAGTGTGTTCAGCCCTTAAAAGCTTTCAAGACAAATTCTACACAAAAGAATTCTGATAGCATCAGACAACACTGTGTTCGGTTATCTGAACAAACAGGGGGGGGGGGGGGGGGAGCATATACCTCCTAGTTTGGCGCAGCTTGGCCTACTGCAATCCTTGTAATATACTCATAACAGACAGACATATTCTTGGTTGCTTAAAGGTCATACTCAACATCATCTCCAGAAGGGATAAAGGTTTGGCGCATCCTGGCCTACTGCAATCCTTGGAATATGCTCATAAGAGACAGAAATATTCTGGAGTTGCTTAAATGTCATACTCAATGATCTCTACAGAAGGGACAAAAGTAATCTGTACAGAATGGTTCTTACTCCCTTTATGGTTCTAGACAACGTGCAAGTTTGGCACAAATCAACAATAGGTGTTTTATGCAGGTATGCTGCATCTTGGCCTACTGCAATTCCTGAAATATTCTCTTATGAGCCAGATATATTCAGGATTGCCTAGATGTCATGACAGCCTCTCCACAAAGAACGAAATAATACAGACAGGATAGTCTCTTCATCTTTAAATATTCTATTTGATTTACATAGTTTGTCAAATACCAATGGTAGAGATGTTTGCCACCAATATGAGTCACAAACTTCCATTCTATATTGCCAGTCCCGGATGCAAATGCTCTGAACATAGAGGCATTAAACATCTTGTTGGAGGTTCTGGACTGCTAGGCCTTTTGTCCCATACCACTTATTCCAAAAAGTCATTGAACACCAGGTGTAGTGGCCCCTTGGTGGCCTATGATGCATTGGCGTTGGGGTCTGGTGAGTCATTCAACCAAACCTCCATTACAGCTACTTCACTGGTCTCAGAAACAGCCATTCAGTCAGAAATACTATCTGAATCTGTTGCATTGGCACCTTCATGCTTGGCACCTTAACACCACTCAGAATCTCTTATATCATTTTCTGAGCAAGGGGTAGAGAGATTTAGGGCATCTCAAGGATCCTCATCTTGGAATGGATGAGTCATGATGGGCCATTTTGAGCTCTGGTACCCCCAGAATAAGGTGGCCATCTCAGAGCCTACTGTCTCAAATATACCAGATTTTTTTATCCATTTTACTTGCAAAAATCTGAAACCTGTCACTATTGTTAGCTTTGCAGTAGCCATAGCTGATCATTTACATTTTTTGTGCAGGAGTTGAGCAAAAGCCTGGATCTTTATAGGCCTATTGCAAGTGTTTATAGAGAGAAGCCCACTGCTAACAGAGGTGTAGCATCAAGGGATTTGCCTTTGCTTCTGTTGGTTTTCACAAAGGGCTCCTTATTAACCTTTAAAGGAGGTCAGTCAAAAAAAAAAAAAATTTGACTTGCAAGACTGTTGCAATGGCATTGGAAGTGTATTCTGGGACTTTGGCTCCTTCAGACACAAGCCTCATAGGAAGGAGGTTACAGTTTCTCCCTCCTACCTACCTTTTCAGCAAGCACCTATTACCCTCAATTGGTCTAGATTGGCTCCAGTGGTCACTTCAGCTCTAGATCATTCCTGAACTCAAATTGCCTGGACACATGATTCGTTGTCCTCCTACAGCACTTACATCCTTCTTGGACAGGACTACTGCTTGGAGAAAAGGGAAAGTCTCCTTCTCCTGCCTTTTAGCAAGAATCAGTTAGCTTCTGATGCCCCAGATTGCTCAAACCAGTGGTCATTCCAGCTCACAAACCTTTCTTGAGCTGACGTTGGACTGATGTTGTGACACTCTGCCCTCTTACAGTACTTAGTTACTATCAAGACAGTACAAGTACTTCAAGGAGGTGAAGAAACTCTTGCTTATATCTTTTAAGGAAGGCTTGATGGAGATATCTTGAGTTCTGCTATCTCTTCCTGGATCAATCTGGATGCATGATTAGATTGCCAGTCCTTTAATTCTGATTTTCAGAATCCATACATTGAGACACATATTACATCCATGGCTGCCTCTTTAGTTTTCAAGAGTGGGGTCTTACCTGAGCAGATATCAAACTCTTGTTATTGGAACACCCACAATTCTTTACTACATTCCACGCGAAGATGTAGCTTGGCAATCCCATGACCAGTCCATGAACAAATTGGGTCTTGTGGATTCACCTCACCATGTAGTCAATTTTTGTGTATTTATACATGTTATTCATATGACTCGCATATTTTCTTCTCTCCAGTTATACAAGTGTTGTGTCACTGACATATGTCTTTCTTAACTTACATACGGCCCCATATCTGCAGTTTATGCAGTTCAGTTTGCCTGCTTGCAGATATTCTCATTGTCAGATGATGACATCTTGTTTGGGGAGTCATGCAGACGTCTCCGGCCAATACTGGGTGATGGTTAATAATGCTATATGATTTGTTGTAAAATTATCTACAACAGCAACAGCAGCAACAATGACGACCACATCATGGATCTCTTGTTGAGGTTAGCAAATTACTTATCTGTGTTGAAGAAGTAATATATAACCTAAGATGTGGCTTATGGAAGCTTATTTTATCCTCTTATCAGTGCTTTATTTGGTGACCCCTTGTCTGACAATCATCTAACAGTGTGGCCAAAACAAATACCCTCCACCTGTTATGGTTGTATTCAAGCACTTGTGAGGATAAGGTAAGGCTATTTTACGCAATAAAATGTAACAAATTTTATTGTAATTTAACTTTTTACAAGTTAAATACTTACCTTATCCTCACAAGGATAAACCCACCCTACCTCCCCGCATAATTTGTTTTCTGGGGACCAAAAATACAATGAAGAGCTCTCGACAATCTTCTGTCGACAACGACTACTTCGCAAGCGCGGACATGCGCAGACAAAGGGGTCACCTCTTGTGACAAGAATATTCCTTAAAAAATTCTTGTCGGTCGATATGTTTTTGCTCCACAAAACCAAACAAGCACTTGTGAGGATAAGGTAAGTATTTAACTTGTAAAAAGTTAAATTACAATAAAATTTGTTACAATTTACCAGTTAAAATTACAAAATTAAGCCGTAAAATCAAAATATATAAAGTAAATATAAACACCTTTGGGGATTTCCCACTGTTGTCAGGGTGATCATAAAATTAGCCAATTGTAAGTGAGGATACATAAAGCATGATATGGAGTGAGGGATACATTTGTGAAAAGCTTTAAGATTATATTTTGGTTATATTTGTGGTGACAAAATTAAGCCGTAAAATCAAAATATATAAAGTAAATATAAACACCTTTGGGGATTTCCCACTGTTGTCAGGGTGATCATAAAATTAGCCAATTGTGAGTGAGGATACATGAAGCATGATATGGAGTGAGGGATACATTTGTGAAAAGCTTTAAGATTATAT
Organism: Sabellastarte sp. h YS-2021; assembly: GCA_964017235.1. Classification (NCBI taxonomy): domain Eukaryota; kingdom Metazoa; phylum Annelida; class Polychaeta; order Sabellida; family Sabellidae; genus Sabellastarte; species Sabellastarte sp. h YS-2021. The sequence goes on from OZ024934.1 coordinate 87,352,810, forward strand.
TTTGGTTATATTTGTGGTGACTTATGTCCATTTCCTTGTTTTATTTCATTTTTGATTATTTTTGGTCTGGTTTGCACTTTTAATTCCATGATCGGCAATGATCGATCTTTGTTCACATTTTTCCGATACGAACATTGACAGGTAAAATAGGAGCTATCTCCCAGTACTAGTAAGTGTACATGTCTATGTGAGTGATCCCCCTATGATTTTGTTTGCTTTAAGTCATGTAAGAATAGGCAGTGTTTCAACGATTCTGATGATGTGGTGCAGTTTATAATTCTGCAAATCTCCTTCTATGTGTTGCTAATGGAACTTCAGGTATAAGAATGTCTCCTGTCAGCCCCCCAATTTCAGCTGATTTTTTTGCCTCAGAGGAAGGATACCTTCAAATGTATCAGCCCATTTTTGCAAAAAAAAAAAAAAAAAAAAAAAAAAAAAAAAAAAAACATTTTTGGCCATCTTAAAAGATTGATGATATAATGCTACGTACTCATCTGAAATTGTCATCTTTATTCTTGATATATTTTTTTTATATGTCATTCGCAAACTTTTCCTACTATAATATACAACCTATAGATGTAAAATCAAATTAGAATCTGCCACCAAATCTCACTTTGCCAGGTTCATATAATAGAATTTTCTACTCTGTATATTTTGTTTGCATCTTTACTTCCACCATAGAGGTACTATTTTTTAGATGGTTTCATTTGTTTTATATGCCAGTGTTTGCTATTATTCTAAACAAATGATCGCATCTTTGCACAATTATTTATGCGGGTAAGGCCTGGACAAAGGAAGAAGTGAAATTTTAGAAAGATGAAGAATATTAATATTAACAGTATTTCGGTGAAATTACAATATACTCCGCCGACTTGTCAGGGGTCTGCCCTCTAGGAGTGCTATCTAGTTAATTATGTTTCAGGTCTCCCTAGCCTCTTCTGTACCGAACTACCAAAACAACCCTCAGAATCCTGTCAGTATACAAAGCAACATGCCTCCGGGCATGCGCCTCCCACATCCGCCCAACATGGGAGCCAGTTACCAAGGCAACATGCCACCTAATCAAATGCATGCAGCAGGAGCCGGGGCTGGTCCAGGAAACATGGCCCACACTGGTGGGGCCAGTGGCCCAATGGGAGCCAGTGGCCCAATGGGGGCCAGTGTAGGTAACCATGGAGTTGGGATGCCGTTACCTGGAGCAACTGGGCCAGGAGGGCAACCAGATATGATGAGTGTGATGTCAGAGGCTGCAGGAACGCAGCAGAAGAAGATCATATGGAAAGGTAAAAGACAATTTATTCAGTTTATAGTTATGTATGTTGAAGGTCTCATTTGTTGAACGACCGCCAATAATATGCATACCTTTAACAAGATTCATGTTAAAATTAAAACCTTTTGCAGACATCTTTTTTTAAAATTTATGATAATTTTAAGTTTCTAATTAACACCAACCTATAATTTTGGTAATTAAGAAAAAAGTGAGTAGCTGCCATGGGATGCAATGTATGATGTGAAACAAAAGGAGAGGGACTCCGTGGTGAAGTGACACCCTTTTAAATCTTGAAGTTGTAAGTTTGAATTGTTGTTCTGGGGCCGATTTCACGAACGGACTTAAGCCTGGTTTTGGGCTTAAGTTTAAGACTTTGGTCTTAAATTCTGTCAAAAATGTGCTAAGTCAGCGGGCTTAGACTTAGTGGATTTCACAAAGGGGCTAAGTCCATGGATTTGCTAAGTCAGTGGACTTAGACTCAAGTCTGGGAGGTAGTGGGCTTAAATTTTGTAAAGAGGACTTAAATATGGCTGCCATAAACTTTTCTCCACTTGAAAATTTGAAAGGGCTGTAAAAAAAGTATAATTACACAGAACACCTTGCTGAAGTAGTCTTTGGGAAGTTTATGTGTGGCAACAAGGTTTTTCATTTCAAAACAGCACTTATCCTTAGATAAAATGTATTAAATGAAGGATATAAAAGGTCACATGACACAGAAAACCACTGTGGTTATATGATAAGCTTGGACTTAGCTAAGTCACCTTTGTGAAATCCATTTTAAGTCCCAGACCTAGTTAAGACCAAAGTCTTAGATTTAAGTCCCTGACTTAGCCAAAAAGGGACTTAGTTTAAGTCCTTTAGTGAAATCGGCCCCAGGTCTCAAGTGGGAAAGGTGGATGTTGCCTGCCAAAGCCCATTGCTTTACCATGCCACAACCAATTAGTGTATTTTTCTGCACCATATTCTTGCCAGTAATTGCTTTGTTTTAGCAAACATTTGTAACCTATGTACTTAGCAAGATATATTATCATGGTACTGTGTTTATTGGTACATTGAAATTAACCTTGGAGTGTGAGCAAGACATTGAAGGTTTAAGATTTGAAGTCTGCAGAGTAGTCACTTAATCTTTCAGGTTTTCCTACATTTCCCCAAAATTGAACAAGCTCCATCGTCTCCCAGTAGAGTGTAAAGAGTACAGTTCAAAACTGGGTTTTATCATATATAAAGCTCTTAACCATGGCCAACTGGTTTACCTCAGTGAAAAGCTCCATCGATATATACTGACTAAAACTGAAAAACATCGGACAGTGTTTCCCAAAGAGTTAAGCTTCTTCAAGTCACCTCTTTGACTAGAAAATTTCCCGCTTTGTTTTTATATAGAATCTGTCTTTCAGTAATATACTTAAAGAAGCATTTTAAGATTTCCCTCTTCAAATTGAGTTTCCTGACACAGTATTTTATTGTATTTGTATTTATAGTGCAATATCTCCAAGTAGTACAGGACTCAAAACACTATATGACACATCCGACTGTACAAGTACAGCTCAAGCTCTCAGGTGACCGACATTCCCCTAACTGAAAGACAGAGGCTCAAGGATGACCATTTATCAATGTCTTTGAGGTTCTTTTGCCTACCACTGGGGATAGGACCCAATGACAGAGGACTGCCATTTGAAGTGGTCATCCGTGCCGCTATGTATCTGCCTGTACCTGGGTTTGAACCCGTGTCCTCTGTGTTCATAGGCAAGTGTGTTACCCACTAGGCCACAGCTGCAGATATTCCCATTCACAATAACACAACCCTGGATTCTTTTACCCAGAATACCCTTTGATTTTGACTTCCCCATTCTTCTGTTAGTTTAGCACACTTGGTTGTGGCTTTAGGGGAAGATATTGTGCCTGCAAGTTCTAAATTGAGTTAGATAAAACACTTGGATATTTTTTTTCTGTTCTTCTTAAATATTAGGCATGCTGGAGTGGCAGGAAAAGACTAAACAGCAGACTCCTCAAGGTCCAGTCGATACCGGGAACAAGATCTCTCGCACTCTTGGATGTCATGTGTCACTTGGCAATGGAGAAGCAAATATGTAAGGAAATCCTATCTTGTACGTTGTGACAAAAGCAGCATATTTCTGCTGCCCTGAGTATATATGAGTTCCTTTATTACCCCAGGCCTGTTGTTATGAAGTTATACTAATTAAGCGGCCCGTCAGGGACGCTTATTTGTTTTCACCGAAGTTCGACTGATCGCCGCCGCCGCCGGATTATGGTCTCCCTTGAATAACTTCTTAGCCTTTCAAATTTTTCTTCCCTTCTTATCTTTCTTTAAAACTATAGGGGCGGGAAAAATTTTTGAGATACTTTCCGCAGACCTTAAGCTTTATTTAAGGTAACCTTAAGTATACCTCCAAAACACCTCGTCATCGCGTTTTGGAAAAAACCACACACACCTGTGCTATAAAATTTATCAGGTACATTCTAGACCAAATTTCCAAGGTCGGAAAGGATTTTCTCATCAATCGGACCATAGATGCCTGAATGGGAGGCGTTTTATTTTCGTAAATTTTTTAAAAATGGGTACTTGGTCTGTATCTCAAAAACGGTCAGGATTTCGGCGTTTTGTTGGAATAACTTATTCAGCTACTTTTTGATAATCTTTCACATGCCGAAGTTTTAGCCCTGTATCTGCAATTTTAAGGTCACCTTAATGTCAAAAAACGCGGTTTTAGCCCTCCAGTTCACTTAGTTTTTCACTTTTTTCAACCAAACTTGGCACATATATTAAGATTTGCCAAAGGAATATCCTGACTTTATGGTGACCTTAAACTCAAAATGTTAATGGACATTTGGCCTGCTTAAAGTCATCAAATTGGAATACAATGCTCTGGCTCCTTTCTTTTTCCATTTTTTTATATCGAAATTATCATTGGTATTAAACTAGATAAAAATAATACTTATGGTTACCTTAAACTCTCAGTATGAATGGAGTTGTAGCCACCTTAAAGTGAAATAAGGGGGTTTTCAGCCTCCAAGTATCTTATTGTTCGACTGACCTCAGTTAAACTTTGCACACTTATAAAGGATGGAAAATCAAAGGGTTATCCTGACTTTAAGGTGACCTTAAACTGTTAATATAATTTTGCCCCCCCCTAAAGTCATAACATTTGAATAAAGCCATCAGCTAAACTTTGTACACTTATAAAGGATGACAAAAGGGACATTCTCATTTTATGGTCACCTTAAAGTCGCAATGTGGATGAAGTTATGGTCACCTTGCAGTGAAATTATGGAGTTTTTAATCTCCAGCTATCGTATTGTTCAGCAGAGCTCAGTTAAATTTGTACAATTTTAAAGATGACATTAGGGACATTCTTATTTTCTTTCCACCTTGGAGTTCCAATACAAGTACAGTCATGGCCATCTTGACGTGAAAATGAGGATTTTCAGCCCCTAACTGATTTACTGTTCAGTAACATCAGTTTAACTTGACATTGATTATACTAAAGTAAGATTTTGTATAACATTTCACTTAAACATGATAAATATATACTTCTTGCTCCCTCCTCATTTATTTTAACACTTTTTAAAACCACACCTGGCATATGTATGCTTAAGAATATTTATGCTGTCTGGCAAACCTAATCTCTTAGTGTTTATGAAGTTATGACATCTTCAAAGAAAAAAATTAGCTAGTTATGATGCACTGATGTGGTTATTAACATATTGCAACTGATCAGTCTTCACATAATATTAATTCCCAATTTTAGGCAGATTAAAAAAAACACATTCTTCTGATTCCATTCATTTGGAAATGTGGGGATATAACTTTTCCTTTTTGGAAAAAAAAGCTTCAATTGATTCAACTTTTCTTTTGTAGAAGGAGTTGATGATCTAGCTGTTTGTTCACATAGACTATATAAATTGGTCAAATGTATACACCTGACTTCTTTCACAATATAAGATGCTTGAAAAAAAAACACTTTCTCATAAACAGTTTTTCTTGTACAGCATTTTATGTATCTCCAGCTGAGTGGAAATGAATGACTTGTCCTTTTCTTCTTCCTCCCCAACTCTGTTGTGTGATATCTATCAAAAGGCACATTCATGGAAAGTCTTTCTATGCAGAAAGAACCCCACCAACTCCCCTTTAGTGCACACAAAAAGCAATTGGAAAAAAGAATGGCCTCAGTGGGGGAAGTGGGGGGGGGTTTATGGAGGGAGATGATAGATAGAGATATATATATGTGTGTGTGAAGCAAAAGTGGAACAAAAAAAAGTGGAATATTTATGCTGTTCTTTCGAATGTATATTATTTTCTTTTCTTTTACTTTCTTCCATTTCACTTAGACTTCTACATTTAATTAATTTTAGCTCAAGTGGGAAATGAATTTTTGAAACTTTAATACATTCAAATTCCTGAAGTGATGCACTAAATCACTTATAACTTGAAAAGTATTGCGTTCACAGCATTTTGTTAAAATATATTATTGGGCTACTTTTTCCACAGCTACACCAAGTCCAGTAACTTGTTTGGTCTTAATTTTGTGCATTATTGAAGTGTGGAATGGATCATGATCTCCTACTCTTATTCCTAAGCCTAGATTTTTAATTTCAGTTGCTAAATCATTCATAAATATTGCAATATATAAACTCATACTTTTCTTTCCCAATAAACCCAGTAACATTTTTCTAGCACTATAGCTTGACTTGTTTGTAACTTGATTTTTCTTGTAAGCAATAACTCTGAAGCAAAATCAGTAACTTTTGAACAAAAAGTCTAACACACTTTGGTTCAATGGATTTTATTAGTGGTTTTGTTAAGTTTTTAGTTGAAGCACAACCAGTAATTTTAAACAATAGTTCTTAAGCATCTTAGTCCACTGCATTCAATTAGTGTTTTATACTTAAGTCTGATACTAATGACATTTTGAACAGAAATGTCTGTGGTCAGTGTACCCTTTCACTTGAGACCTCTTCTCTGAGAACATTACCAAAGAATGTAGGACATACAGAATCCAGGAAAAAAAATGCCTCCTGGACAAAATGCCTCACAGAAAAAAATGCCTCCTAGAAAAAATGCCTCCTAGAAAGAATGCCTCCTGGATATTTTGTGACCAGGAAAAGTACCTCCTAAGAAAAAAAAGTTCTTTCAAGTATTATGACACTACAGGTTCACATTTTGTAGGAGGCATTTTTTCCAGGAGCCACTTTTTCCGCGCATCGGACATACATTCTTTTGAGAAGTAAATTTCACACCTACAATTTCTCTTCTGCCAAGCTGTGGTGGTTCTTTCATTTGTTAAATATGGTAACATACACAATGCAATAAACTTTACATTTTCTATTCCTTGTGATGCATATCTTCACATCTTTTACGGCTTACTTCACACTTTTTCATCAGGGCCGCTTCGTTTTTGTAGCAAAAACATTTTTCTAGTTTAGTAATAATCCTATATCACAATTGGGTGATAATTGGGTGGACTTACGCAGAGTTATAATTCAAAGAATTTTTTCCTCTTGACCAATCAGATTCACTGACACAGTCATGATGTATTACAATGATCACTATCTCTCAGCCTAGGTGTCAAAGGTTTGAATTTTGCTCACCAAAATACATAAACTATTAATAGTCTGTTCTTTTATAACTCTTTTACAAAATAAAGTAAAAACCCAACTTTAAGTCGTGGGTATACATTATAATTGTCACTCAAAGTATTTTTGTACACTTGGTCCAAGAAGCTAAATACCATGGCTTGGTTTATGTAATCATGATTTGTAATAGATTGGTATTCAGTTTTTTTATATGATATTTTATGCAGTTTTGAAATGCTAATACATTTTAAATGGTTTGATTTAATGCAGTCCTTAAAACTCTCATCAGTGTGAAAAAAAACCCCAAAAACACACAAATTTCTGAGTACTGTGAGATAGACTATCTTTCTTCCTCTGTTAGCAATGGGCATTTTATTTTATTGCTTCTTGATAGACCAACATATAAAAAATACTTGGAATCCTTAATTGCGACCCCATGTTGAAAATCCAAGAAATACACTGATTCTTCTTCCAATTATATAAATATGGTATTTTAAACATACTCAGAAACCTAAATCACTGTCCATGCAGGGTTCCCACATCCTTGAAAATCCTTGAACAAAATTGCTTCATTTTCAAGGCCTTGAGTCCTTGAATTTTGCCAAAATTGAATAAAATCCTCGAAAAGTCTTTGAATTTGTGATTGCTCAACTTCTGCAGCTGCATCATCTAGTTTTATGGCTATGGCAGACTCAGCAAAGCAAGTATGATCTAGTCTGAACAAAGTTTATGTTAAAATATTATTAGATGTGAAAACTAGCATTGTTGTAATGAATTTATAAAATGTTAAGATCATGCGACAATAAAGAATTTTGTGGGAGGAACGGATGGCTAGAAGGGGAGGTAGAGGAGGCCATGCCTTGAATTATATCCTTGAGAATTGTTGTTGTTGACCTTGAGAATCCTTGAAAAGACCTTGAATCCAGTTATCAAAAGTCTGTGGGAACCCTGTCCCTGGTGTTTAGAAGCTCCATTCAATGGCTGTTCTATACACATAGGCCAAGTCATAGACACAACAAAAGTTGAGTATTTTGTGTTTATGTATTTTATATTACATTTGTAGAAATGCACTCCAGTGGCCAGGAAAGCTTCAAATGCAATTAATTCCACAGAACTTGTTACAGCCTCTACACGGTCTGTTCAAGAACTCACGCACAGTCAGCTTCACATTCGCAAACCACGAAGTGGATGGACTCCGCAGTCTCTACAAAGTCATGGCCTCTGGATTTGTGAGTAGCTTTAGAAGGTCCCAAGTTTTTCTGGGACGCTTTTAGTATACACCAAAATAATGTGGAACTATTTTGTATGTTTACATATTTGTGAGTAGCTTTGGTATGTGCCAGGTTTCATATGAGGATTTTAGATTACACCAGGATCATAGTTGGTGTTTGTATGCAACAAATTATTTGAGTAGCTATAGTAACAAGCAACTATTTTGGATTATTTTAGGCGGGTTGCGTGTAACCAACCCGCCTATTAGATTGATGTGTCCGACGCTGATGTTTCCGGACTCTAACTCAAAAATGCTGTGTCCAATCGAATTCAAACTTGACAGGGAGATACATCACCATCATAGCTAGGTTCCTTTCGAAATTGGTGTAATTCCGTTCTTTCGTTTGTCCGGTTTTTGTCCGTTTGTCTCTCCGTCAACATTTTTGTTTCCGGACTCTAACTCGAAAACACTTTGTCCAATCGAATTGAAACTTAACAGGGAGATAGATAACCATCATAGCTAAGTTGCTTTTGAAATTGGTGTAATTCCGTCTGTTTGTTTGTCAAACCCTTCGTTTGTCCGGTTTTTGTCCGTTTGTCCGTCAACATTTTCCTTTCTGGACTCTAACTCGAAAACACTTTTTCCAATCGAATTCAAACATGACAGGGAGATAGATAACCATCATAGCTAGGTTCCTTTCGAAATTGATGTAATTCCGTCTGTTTGTCTGTCCATCAACATTTCCGTTTTTGGACTCTAACTCGAAAACGCTTTGTCCAATTGAATTCAAACTTGACAGGGAGATAGATAACCATCATATCGAAGATGCTTTTGAAATTGGTGTAATTCCTTCTGTTTGTTGGTCTAATCTTATTGCTGCCTGCGCAAACCGCCATTTGGGGCATTTCTGCCAGAAAGTGTTTACAGGATATTTTTCTTTGTGATAATGTATACTAAGGCAGTGGTTTATTATTGATGTGGTATCTTGGTCTATGCTATATTTTTCTAGCAACATAAAAATTATAACATCTTCGCTGACGCTAATATTTCAATTGACAGTACAGAAAAATGTGCAACAGCTTGAAATTTTTGCAGTGTGATATCAAAGCATTGGAAGTTTACACCAGACCAGTTCAGTTTTGGGTTATATATTTAATAAATAATAATATTATTTATACATTGATCCTGATGCAGGTGCATATACCTGTTTCCAGACTGTGCAGGCCTGTTTAGAGTGGTATATACTGCTTTTAACCTTGAAGCAGTGACCTTGACCTTGCTTTTACAGGCTGGTTGTGTTCACATCCCTCCTTCTGCCCAGTCAGATGTACGGGTTCTGATGTTATTGTACAGTAATAGGAAGAAGCAGTTTATGGGACTGATACCGAATGACCAGGCACAGTTTATTAATGGCATTCGTACAGTGATCACCACACAAAGGCAAATGCATCATAAGAAGGCAGTAAGTGTTGAAACTCAGTAGAATGATTAACAACAACAACAAAGAATTAAGTTATGCCTGATACCTAGTAGAATGATTTGGATAACCATTGATTTCAAATATTTCAGACGCATAATAGATTGTTTGAAAATTTTATTTTAACTTTAGACTTAATTTATCAATCGTATAAGAAACAGTGTTAACAGGAAAATGGCAAATATTTAAACCCTGAAAAAATATGTAAAGTATGACTTATAGTAGATCTAATCTCTGATAGGATGCTTAACATTACTGGGTGAATGATGTGACATGTGTTCATTTAATCATTGCTATCAGTGTATGCACCTGTTTTAAAATGTTTTTGGTAATTTCATGTACTAATAAATTGACAGACCTATCATGAATTTTGGGTTTGTTTATAACTACTGCCATATTTACAGGAAGTGAGTATTTTTGGCAGATTCTAAATGTTGGAACACTGTTATTCCTACTGCATTGAAATATATATCTTCCCAGAAAGTGTTTTATAATATCATGACCATCAATGGAGTTAAATAATTGATTCTGGCCTGATTATCAGTTGGAAAAGTGGACGACTAATTGACCATAAAAATTGTAAGTGATTCCCAGCGCCACTTAACATAGGTTAGTAAATCTAACAGGAGTTGCCATGAGTTGGATTCGAACCCATGATAACATAGGCGAGGGACGAGTGATTTAATTATAAACTTGTCCAACTAACTTGAAGGGGTAGTTTTTTCACAGATGTAGGTTCAAGATGAAAGTTGTGAGGATGACCTGAAGACTTTTTTTCATTGTATAATTTTCCAAAAGCTCATACAACTAGAGAGTAAGCATAAGGTTGAACCAGTCCTCTATTTGAAAAGTTGTTTCACGGTTAAACCACTTTGATTAGTGTTGTTATAGCTACAACCTTCGGCCTATGAAATTAACACCTGACCCCCTGTGGCAACTATTGCTACAGACTGATAACATTTTGAGTTGCAGGTCCTTACGATAAACTTTCTACACTGTAGTACTGTGCCTCCTTATATAGAAGTAATTCTAAGGTCCTCAGAGGGACTTCTTTCTTAATTTTTTTTTAAAATGCCCTGTTATCTGAAAAAATACTGTTTAAGTGCAAGTGCTTTTTTTGTCACCACAGATGCAGGGCCCGGGTGTTCCGGGTCAGACTCCATTCACAGGAGGTCAGCCCAACATGGCCAACCCAGGACAGGTAAACTCAAAAGTATTCTCTTTTGTTATAACATTTCACAACATAAATTATCTTCAATCGATTAGTTAACTTACTGTAACCATAATTACAGTTCACAAATATAAGACATACACAAGCTTCAATAAGACAGCGTAAAGTATGCCAAGAAATCATTTAATGATATTTTACCATAATTGTACACAGCTGGCCAGTTTAAGAAAGTAGGCAACATTCTTGTTGCACCAAAGTAAAAAAATATAGCAAAAAAATTGGTACAAAAATTGTGATGTGTTATAACCATAATTGCACTAATCTTACCAACCTGTGAGACACAGTCAGGCTGTAAAAATATAACAAAATATTATTCTGCACAAATGTAATATATTATAACCTTAGTGGTATTCAACTCATCAATCTAGGTTTTGAGTTAGCTTTATTATGGCAGCTTGAAATATATAACCAGAAATATTCTTTACGGATGTGATGTATTGGAACTATTGTCACTGTGGCCTCAACTGGGCTATGTCTATGTAATGATGATGATTAAAGTGGTTCTGGTGTCATCCTTTAGAGTCTGCCTTGGCAGAAATTAAGCGCTATAAAAGTACAGAATTAGAATAGAACATTCTGAGAGTATTTGAATATTATTTTCGCTTTCAATACAAATGATGGAGCATTTACTTAATACTCCCTGAGAGTTACCGGCTTAAAAAGTAAAAGCAAGCATTAACTCTTTTAACAGTGGAAGGGATATCATAAAATTAAAAACATAGATATATGCTGTGTTTTATTAATATGAGAGGCTCAGTAACATCTGTGTACCAGACATAAATTTGAAAAAGGTCAAGAAAAAATTATTTTGGGGGTGTTGGGTTTCATTATCAGTTTCAGTGGACAAATGAAGGGGGTGGGGGAGTCAAATACAAACATGGTTCAGTGAACTGTACAACTTTGCTCTGTACCAAGTGTTATTTTAAACCACTTTTTACCCAACAGCCTTTAAAGACTGCGCAAGTATTGTTTTCACCAATTGGCATTCAGCTGGGTGGGTGGTCGCCACTGGTCAGGCAGTCACACGGTTGGGATGGATGGTAGGAAAAGTCTTGTCCAGGCTATGTCTCATAAACTGTAAGGTGTAGGAAGTGATACTTCGTAGGAACCTTTTCCTGGGGGCGTAGTTGTGTAATGCCGTGGTATGACCTTGATTTGATGTTTGACCTTGCTGCAGTGGTCTTTAATGTCTGGGCTATTTCTTGGAAACCGTAAATTATACGAATTTCATACTTGGTAGTTTATCAGTTGGGGGTTGTAGGTCTGCAACATCATAGTGTGACCATGATTTGACCTTTGACGTTGCCATAGAGACCTTGACCATTAAAATGTTGTCCAGGCTATATCTCAGGCTACATCTCAGAAACCATAAGGTGTATGAAGTTGATGCTTTCTAGTGACATTGGTTGGGGAGTGTTGGTGTGCGATGTCATAGTGTGACTTTGATTTGACCTTTGACCTTGGCTATGCCAGAATGCTTTCTACTGCCATATTTCACAAAGATATGTGGATTGCTGCAAGTGATTATTACATTTACTTTCACCTTATTATGCTATCTCCATTGACAATATATTTCAAATGAGAAATTTCAGAACTGTGTATCTTTTACTTTACAAAGTAATGCGGTCATCTTGCTGTTGAATTGTCTTGTTTTGATACTTTATCTTTACATACATATTCCCTCTCTTTCTTAAGTGTTTTTTCTCCTGCATTTTGTACAGCTTAAAAGTTCAGTTCTGAAAGTCTCCAGGGGCCGGTTTCATGAACAGACTTAAGCCTTGAGTCAGACTCAAAGGTTGAAACTTTGTCTCAAATTTTGGAAATATTTTGCTGAGTCTGTGAACTCAGACTCAATGCATTTCACAAACAAGCTCAACTTGAGACCTGGCTCAGTCACAGGCTCAAATTTGAGCCCCTGAAGGAGGTGTCTCAAATTTGAGTCTAAGCTTTGATGCCAAAAAACACACACATAAAGCGATACAATTTGTTCCAAAATGAAATTGATAAATCTTGAAATCTTCTATTTTCATTTTATTTTGTAATTACAGCCACATATTCAATATTTATTAATAACAAAAGTCGATACAATTGACATGCTTTATAGGCTATTATCAAGTGACAAGCCTCAAGGGTGGACTCAAAGCCAGACTTAACCTCAGTTGAGTCTCAATCTTATGGATCACTTAGAATAATATATTATCATATAATTTCTTTGTATTATGAGTATTAAAGATATTTAAAACGATAATAATCATGAAATATAACTTTTTAAACTAAAAATAAGCCCACTAAATATATGAAATGAGATTAAAAAGTTGAGACCATAACTTGAGACTGGTCTCAGCTGATCCACCCTTTGTGAAATCCATTTGAGCCAAAAACTCAGCCGAGATAAAAGTCTCAGATTTGAGACCCTGACTCAGCCTTGAGTCTGGCTCAGTTTGAGACTTTTCATGAAACCGGCCCCTGATCTCTACTGTTTCACCTCTGTCATTATTGGTGTCCAACACTATTTCTCCAGGCTGTGGGGTACGGATATCTCTGATACTATTTTATTTATTTATTTTTCGTATTTAGTGCAAATACATGTTATATTGTTAAAAGAAGAAAGTATAGAACAAAATATAGATAAAACAATAGAACTACAGGATATCATTAGATTGGATTTGTGCATTATTTCCAAAGACACACCAGTTCTACTGGTGCAAGGTGCATGAAATAGTCGAGCATAAATTTCAGTTCTTCATTACTTGGTATACATTCTTCCTTGCTTTTCATAAAACTCTGCTGGAAATGTAGATCTAAGTCTGCATAATTATTAGCAAAATTGAACAGATTGATACATGTAGTATCACACATGTTTTACATCAAATGGCATATTCCAGTGAAAATTATATTATAAAAACATGCTGCACATGCGTGTACTACATACTTCATTAGTTTAGCACAACCACATGATAGAGGGTTTTAACTGGTCAATACACTGTTAATGCTTTTATGCACCTGGCTTTCAGTCTGGAAATCCTGAGCAATCGAGTACAGTTTTTTATGTCAGCTGACTTGTCAGTCAGCTGACATTATGTCGTCACTCTGCGGCATGGGCATACGCGCCCGCGTCCGCGTTAACATCTTCTCCAAAACTACAAGGCCTAGAGACATGCTGTTTTTTTAAAAAGATACCTTATCTATCGAGGATGAAAAATTGTTCAAGGCATGCAAATCTGTCTGTTTGTCTGTTTGCTAGAGACATTATAAGGGAGGTACCCCCACCAAAAGTGTGAAAATTTCAACACTTTATCACAATTTTCTCAGTGACTATTGCAGGGATTTCTATCATATCTTGCATATATGTACTAGGCCAGAGGTAGATTCTCTTGTGTGAGTGTGAGACCTGGATCTGTCTTAGTTTTTTTTAAATAAATTTTTTTAATAATTTTTAATGCATTAAAATTCATGAAATCATGCACTAAATCACTTATAACTTGAAAAGTGTTGCATTTAGAGCATTTTGTTAAAATATGTTATTCAGCTACTTTTTTTAGAGCTACAACATGGTGAGTAACTTGGGTGTCTGTCTCAATAGCTAAGTGAGTAATAGCTACTTTTGGGCTTTTCAGTAACTTCCATCACGAGTAAAATCACTTGTAACTTGAAAACTATTGCATTTAGAGAATTTTGTATAAATATGTTATTCAGCTACTTTTGGGTCAGCTATAACATAGTAAAATTTCAGACCTGTAGCTCATGGCATAGCTGAGTAATAGCTACTTTTAGGTTATCACTGTTAAGTAAATCACTTATAGCTTGAAAACTATTGCATTTAGAGTATTTTGTTTTAATATGTTATTCACCTATTTTGGGGTCAGCTATAACATAGTGAAGTTCCACACCTGTGGATCATTGCATAGCCGAGTAATAGCTACTTTGAAGTTCTCACTCTTGAGTAAATCAGTTGCAATTGGAAAACTATTGCATTTACAGAAATTTGTGTAAATATGTTATTCAGCTACTTTTGGGTCAGCTATAACATAGTGAACTTACAGACCTGTAGCTCATGGCACAACTGAGCAATAGCTATTTTCAGGTACTGCCTGTTGAGTAAATCAGTTGTAACTTGAAAAATATTGCATTTGGAGTATTTTGTTAAAATATGTTTGTTCACCTACTTTTGGGTCAGCTATAACATAGTGAAATTACAGACCTGTAGCTCATGACACAACTGAGCAATAGCTATTTTCAGGTATTGACTGTTGAGTAAATCAGTTGTAACTTGAAAAACATTGCATTTGGAGTATTTTGTTAAAATATGTTATTCACCTACTTTTGGGTCAGCTATAACATAGTGAAATTACAGACCCATAACTCATGGCATAGCTGAGCAGTAGCTATTTTCAGGTTCTCTCTATTGAGTAAATCAGTTGTAACTTGAAAACTATTGCATTTACAGTATTTTGCTTAAATATGTTGTTCACCTACTTTTGGGTCAGCTATAACATAGTAAAAATTCAGACATGTAGCTCATTGCATAGCTGAGTAATAGCTACTTTGAGGTTATCACTATTGAGTAAATCAGTTGTAACTTGAAAACTATTGCATTTAGAGTATTTTGTTTGAATATGTTATTCACGTAATATTTGGTCAGCTATAACATAGTGAAATTGCAGACCTCTATGTCATGGCATAGCTGAGCAATAGCTACTTTCAGGTTCTCACTGTTGAGTAAATCATTGTATCCACAGGATAGCCGCAGTGTGTAGAGAGATTTCACCATTACTGCTCTAACGAAAAAAAAAAATATTATAGCTACCCTTCTTAAGTTTGCAGGATATATTAACAACCATAAAATGTTGCCTCGTTTTTGGCCTCGTTTTGAAAAACAAGATGGCCACCACAGGTGTTTCTTTGTCAGTCATGAAAAGTGCTTATATCTCTCTTATTATTGGTCCTAGAGGTTTGGGATGGTAAACCAACCTGTAGGAAATCATGGGCTGTGAATCTTTTGGTGTGGTCAGATTTGACCTTTGACCCCTCCTTCAAGGTCAAACAAGGATAGCCAAACTTGAAAGTGCTTATAACTCGCTTATTATTGGTCCTACAGGTTTGGGATGGTAAACAGTCATATAGGAAATCATGGGCTGGGACTCTGTTGATGTCGTCTGATTTGACCTTGGACCCCTCCTTCAAGGTCAAACGAGGATACCCAAACTTAAAAGTGCCTATAACTCGCTTATTAATGGTCCTAGAAGTTTGGGATGGTAAACCAACATATAGGAAATCATGGGCTGAGATTCTTTTGGTGTGGTCAGATTTGACCTTTGGACCCCTCCTTCTAGGTCAAATGAGGACAGCCAAACTTAAAAGTGCTTATAACTCGCTTATTATTGGTCCTAGAGGTTTGGGATGGTAAACCAACCTATAGGAAATCATGGGCTGGGAATGTTTTTGTGTGGTTTGGTTTGACCTTGGACCCCTTCTTCAAGGTGGAACGAGGATATTGCATTTGCAGTATTTCTTTAAATATGTTTTAACCTACTTTTTACACTTAAACAGTTACCTTGTTACTTTCCTTCATAATACCATTTGCAGGGCACAACTTTTTTGTCCTTTTCTTCTGTCAGCTTCGGAATTTCTTTCGAACATGCTGTTCAATTACCATTTACTGTACTTCTGTACAGCACTTTCCCTGATAATTATGCTTTCCTCTCATTATCACCTTCACAAATCAAAAACACTCAGTCAGCTGACACCGTGCCCGTTCACGGGCACTCTCCTCTTGTTTAATTCTTTGGCACAAATTCGTCAAGGCACAGTTAGAAATTTTTCCATTTGGGTATATTTTTATTTAGATTTGCTTATATAGTTGAGCTTGTAAAATCTTCATGGATTATGCATATTTCCTGAAAAAGTCAGTGATTATTCTGAAGAGAAATATATTCGTATGGTAAACACATGTTGAATTGTCTGTATGGTGGTGGGTGCTTGTCTGTGAAGTTGGGAAGGGTTCGTTTTATCAATCATCAATATAATCATTTCGATACTAATCAATACAGCTTTTGAATGTGAATATGGATATATTGCATACATGTGCATCTATGAATAAATTAGGTAGTATTTTCAAAACAATGTTGTCAATGGACATTTTTTGGCAAATGGTGGATTCAAATGGTGATTTTACAGCATATATAAATATTTCCTTATCTGACAAAAAAAAAAAAAAAAACATTTTCAAATTTTGCAAGAGAGAAAGGCAAATGGATTTGTTCAATATGTTGCATGTACAAATATTGATGCAGTCTAAATGTACTAATTATGGTGAAGGTAAATGTAAACCTGTTTGATGCACTTGTGTAGCCTTTGGTTAAGGTTTATGTATTCTCAGTCAATACCCATAGAAGTAGCTAAAGCTACCATAGACCTCGGTGAAGGTAAGTGGTGATGTGGCTGATTTTACTTTCTATTTCAAGCATGTGTTATTCCCAATATGGTATTCTAATGGGGCCTGACAGATAATAATGATCTTATTTTCATCTTACTCCTTTTATCGGGCCGAAATAATGATGATGTTCTATCCCTTACCATGAGTTATTTACTGGACCTGGGGCATCAAATGCCACACCATTTTACACCTGGATATGCCATTTACGAGGCAGAGGGAATGAAATTGTTACACATTTAAACATTGTACCATTGACGCGGCCTGTAGATTTACCTGTTACCCCTTGTGATTCATGCTTATGCCATTTATGGTGTCTAAAGAAGCAAGATATCCCACCTTTAACGCTTACCCTCAATGGGACATAATAATAACCCTGTTACTCCTATTAACAAATGCAGATGCTATTTAAGGGGCACTTGGCAGTCCAGCTATTCCACCTTTGTCATATACCATTTATGAGGCCTGAGAAATCATAATTTTTTTTTAAGCTCATGTCTGCAGGCAGGGTGTAGTCTCTTAGCTGTTCTGCCTTTTAACATATACCATTTATGGGGCTTGAGGAATTGTAATATTTCTTTAACAGACCATTTTTTGTGGCCTGTAGTCATGGTAAATCTTTTACTTGATACCTGCCCTGGATAATGAATCTACTTGCATGAACCTATAAAATGAGGTAAGTGCCTAGATATCTGCATATTACCATGGTTACCAGCTACCACTTCCTGTCCTCTCTCCTGGCCTTGAATGGTGCATCCCAGATATATTTCACTGTATATCTCCAGATATCTTACTGGAATTTTAAGCCTCGGATAAATGCTTGTGTGTAACCTCATATAACAATTGAAACTGTTCCATTCAAAGACATGGTGTTTTTTCATGGTGGGAGTTTGAACTGATGTCATTATACTAGTGATGGTAAGATATAGGTATTGGCTTGTTTCTCCATGTACCAGTAAACATTGGTCCTCCTGGGGTTACCTAAGTGGTTAAAACAAGTTAAATACAATCATTTCAGTGTCTAAAATTGTGAGCAGTATTAGATAATCTCATATAATTAGAAGTTGAGACATTTGTATACACAGTTTGGTATGATATACTTTCTGTTTCAAGCTGTATTGAAAAAAAAAATTCGCTAAAATTAGACAGTATATTAGGGACCATGTGTTGTGATAAATATCACAATCATCCACATCTCATGTGATTTGGAATGGAACGTATGATTGCTATCATATATTACACACAAGTGTTTATCTGTGTGAGGCTTTATAAAAGCTTTTGGAACATTTTAAATCTTACCATTGAAAAAACCACCCCACAGTTGCACTTTGCGGCAGGATTAGAGAGACCAGCTCGTCTGTCAACACCAAGAGGTCTAGCAGGACCTTATGCTCCCTCACCCATCAGAATGTTACCCTCAGTTATCCACCCACCACTAGGTCATGTGACCAGCTCTGGCCCACCACTTCCACCTCCACCGTTTCCATATAGCCTCAAGCCAGATCCTGACAAGGTAGGTTGGACAATTGGGATTTTGGATGATTCTTTGAGGTTATTAAGATGTTATGTTTTGGGAATACTTTGAGATTACATAACCTTGTAATCGTGTAAATTTGTGGTTATTTCTTTCCCTATTTTACTGTGGTTTTGTAAATTTGCAGGTATATAAGTTAAAGAGTTTTTTGTGGTTGTATAACATTCTATCCCAGTATTTTTCCGTGGTCTTACACAGGTTTATTGTTTTGTGAAATACATTCATTTTTCCGGGTATTCATTTGTGGCTCAGTTCATAAATTCTGTTGTTGGTCAGTAGAATTAACATTTTGTATTACTATGTTATATTTGATTATGATGACACAAGGAAATCATTGCATAAAGTAATTAACATTGTAGAAATAAATAATTATTTATTAGCTGTTAAAACAATATTCATAAATTTATACTATACCTCAAAATGTTGCTGTGCTGTTTATAAATGCTTTAAATGTGATTAACTTATTAATGCTTTTAGTTTTAACAAGTTTTACCAATTAAATGTGCTTTGGTAGTTTTAGAGCAATATATTGGTATTTTGCTGGGTTTGCAACATTTTAATAACCAGGGATTCCCTTTACTTGACATATTTGTTAGAAATTGGAGGTAACACTGGACATAAATAAACTAATTTTATATGTACATAAAATATACATTATTGTCAGTGTTAAACTCTTGAAGTGGGTATTCTAAGAGATGGTGCAAAAGTTGTATTCCGTTATTTAAATATTTTTTTTAGCATACTTCTCTCTCAGATTGATTATTTTTCAATAATTTTCCTATCAGAAATCCAACTTTTTATAAATCAAACAAAATCTCTTTGCTGTAGTTTCTGTGGGCAGCAAAGATTTTGTCTCTTCTTTTTTTTATGAATTTACTGTCATGGTATACTCAGAAAATAAAATTTGACACTGTGTAACATCAGATACAAAAGAGAGCTCAAAAAGCAACATTTGTGGTTCAGGTGATATTAACTTTCTTCACTGTTGTGTGACTGTGACCTCTCTGTGTTGACATAGGTCGTCATGGGGATGCCCAATGTGAGTATGGGTGGAGGAGGGGATAATCAGGCTAACCAATCATTAACCAACCAGCCGGGGGGCATCAGCCAGCAACAACAGCAGCCAGCACTGAATAGTATGGTCAGTATGGCCAGTTCACAACCAAATAGTTTGAGTATGGCGGGTAACTCAGATATGATGGTACCAGCAGTAGGGCAGATGTCATCACAACAACAGCCGCAACCACAGCCGCCACCAGGTATGAAAACACAGCAAGGTGGTCAGCAGCAGCAACAGCAAGGGACGGCAGGGCAGGGTGTGTCACAGGAAGAGATGGAACGGAGGGCGAACCTGGTAAGTGAAGATGTCCAGGGTCAGCTGACACTGTGCTCACTTGGGATTGGTGCTGTTAACACATGACTGCAAAAACCGCATTTGATTGTGGACTATTTCTTGAAAACCTATTTTATGGCTGATCTATTGACAAAAAGATAAAAAGAAGAAAGATGTTATATTGTACAAAACAGGAATTTTCTTTTGTCTTCAATGTATATTGTGACAACATTTCTTATTTTTAATAATGGCTAGTATATGAGGATGTCTCTGTTTCATCAAACCAGTGATGAGTTTTACATTTGTTTGAAGGATATTTATAGTATATCAATATACTGTTGCTCAGAGTAAACATGTTGGGGACTTTTCATTTTAATTTCAGCAAAGGATAGAGACTTTGAAAAAGAATCTGAATGCCCTGGAAGCCAAAGAGATGCAGTTTCAACAGCAACAGCAGCGCCAGCAGCAGATGTTGGGTAAGAATCAGTGAGAGACATCAAACAAATTGTTGAATTCTTCCCCTCTGAGAAAACTTCTTAAAATTTAAGAAGAGATGTTAGTGCTGGTATCACAGGATCAGGATGGCGTTACTGAAACTGTGAAACAAGACACTGACCAAGATCTCAATTGTCGGCACATAAAATGGTGTGAGAACTCACAATGTTAAATACATGTACAATAAATTGGAAGTAATTTGCACCTTTTTCATATTTTAAGGTTTTAATGGTAAATCAGAACAGTTTAAGAAAATAAGAAGAAAAAGGAAATTAAATGGTGTTTTCATATACTGTGGCAAATTGTAGTACCATTGCAAATTATATGTTTTTTTTTCAAATAATCTCTCTTAGAATAATTCTAGCTATCTAGAAATGGTTAAATTATGCTATTAAAATCTATGGAACTTCTGATCACCTTAAAGCTAGCTCCAGTTATACCTAAATTCTACTAATAACTGTTTCTTCTTTTCAGAGCCTTATAAACATGTATTTTTTCTGTTACCTTAGTTCCAGGAAGTAGCAACTTTGTTGGACAGGGTGGTCCAGGACAACAAGGTCCACAAGGCCCACAGGGTCCACAAGGCTTAACTCAGCAACAGTTGCAACGACTTCAACAGCAGCAAGCCATGCAATCCTCTAACCCACAACTACGGCACCTACTGCTAAACCAACAGGTAAATATATCTAAACAAACAGGTGTGACTGCTAAACCAACAGGTCACTACATCTAAACCAACACGTTGTGCTGCCAAACCGACAGGTTATACGCCAAAGCCAACAGGTAAAACTGCTAAAGTCAACAGGTAAATATATCTAAACAAACAGGTGTGACTGCTAAACCAACAGGTCACTACATCTGAACCAACACGTTGTGCTGCCAAACCAACAGGTTATACGCCAAAGCCAACAGGTAAAACTGCTAAAGTTAACAGGTAAATACATCTAAACAAACAAGGGTGACTGCTAAACCAACAGGTTGTGCTGCCAAGCCAACAGGTTATATGCCAAAGCCAACAGGTAAAACTGCTAAAGTTAACAGGTAAATATATCTAAACAAACAGGTGTGACTGCTAAAGGAATAGGTACATACAATTAAACCGACAGGTGTGACTGCTAAACCAACAGGTAAATACATCTGAACCAACAGGTTGTAGTGCTAAACTAACAGGTAAAACTGCTAAACCAACAGGTTAATCTGCTAAACCCACAAGTATGGCGATCAAATCAACAAACTAACAGGTAATAAATTTAAACCAAGAGGAAATACTGCCAAATAAATAGGTAAACCAACAGGTGATACATGTAAACTAACTGGTAAATATGGCTGAACCAACAAGTAACATGTCAGAACAAACAGATAATACTGTAAATCAACAGATGATACATCTACACAAACAGGTAATAAAATCTAAATCAATAAGTAATACAGCTAAACCAACAATTAATGTTGCTAAATTAACAGGTGATATGGCTAAAAGAACAACAGTTAGGATAAGGTACAGCTACAGCACCTAATGCAAAACCAGGTACCCAATGCAAAAGCAGGTAATACTACTAAATCAACAGATACATTAATAACTTTGATAAACTAACTGGTCTCAATATTGTTCACCTTTAAAGTAATTGAAGTCACCTGTGTAACTTATGTGTGAAACATGACATATTCTGTTATGTAAGTGTTGATAAATCCATGTGTTGTTCCGTTACAGCGACAGCAGCAGATGCGGGGCATGGCGCCTCCCCAGGGCATGATGAACCAGCAGCCTCTTAACATGGGAGGCCAGATGCAACAGAGACCACCCAACTTTGGTGTGAATGACCACTTTGATCTGATGAACTAGTCGTAGTATTCAAAGACATACATTGAGGCATGAAGCTTTACAAGGTTTCCATGGTTTAGTATCCTCACTTGATTGGAACTTTTAGGAGTTGGGGGGAGGCTAATGAGCATTGTATTAGTGAATACTTGATCTCTGGTGAAATGTGCTGTAAAGAGGGAACAGAGGGCTGGACCATCAAGGATTATTATTTTTTGAGCATTCCCCCATCCTCTGTTGATACATTAAACGTTTTCATCATCCACAGATCCTGCGGCTGCTGTACCAGAGCCAACACTGTTGTATGACCTTGTTTATTTAATAGTTCATGTATGCAATAACCATGAATAACCTGAAGAAATAACCTTAAGGTATCTATCTCTTTTAAATTTAAATGTGATACATCAGGCTTTCAAATACATAAAAGGAATCTGTAAGTGCTTACAAGAACCATCAGCAGGCATTGGCATAATATATAGTGGCTGCTTGGTGAGAACAGAAAACTATTTTATGCCAGATTCTTGGTGAACCTCTTCAGGCAGTACAATACCATAGAAAATGAACATCAGCATATGGATCAGTAAATTCCAAATGTATAAAACAAGAAAATTTCAGGAGCAATTTTACTTTACTGATACAGGATCTGCCATATTTGATAATTACAGGAAGTTATAAATTAAATTGACAGAATTATAAATGGGGGCAAGCCCGCAAACCCCCATAAATAGTTACCTTTGTGTATTTCAATAAAATAAAATAATGGAATTGCTAAAAAGGCAGAATTATGTTATCTCCTGAATCTCGTACCGGTGAAGTAAAAACTACCCAATGTCCTGCTAGTAGTGAAGGGACGATTAGACCAACGTTCGATTAATCGTCGGCGTTATGGTACAATCGCGTTCGGTCACTGACAACTTCTAGAAATCGATTAAATCTTACCCTTCCTTATGTGTCTCAATATCCATGTGTTTTTTATATTTTAAGCAATTTCCTTAACTTTCCTCTGATAAATAATGGGATTTGTCACGAATTTGGGTTTGTTTATGTCTACCGCCATATTTACCGGAAGTGAGTGCTTTTGGTAGGTTCTAAATGTCGGAAACACCGTTATTCTTACCGGATTGACAATACTTCATCCCGGAAAGTGTTTCAGGATACATTTTCTTACAGTGGAGTAAAAAAGTCGATTATGGGTCGATCATCGGTCGGAAAATTGGACGAATAATCGACCACGAAAATTGAGGCGATTCCACTCACTACCTGCTAGTTAACCTTCAGGATGCTTATTAAGTTGCAATTCCTCTAGTTCTACTCTAAATCAGCATCCCAAAGTGACACAACATTAGTTAACAAATCATTGTTGTCATATCATGATTGACCAGAATTACCTTTACTTTTGTGATGATTGTAGGTGTATGCCAAATTATTACTCCTAACAGTGTAAGAAAAGCCAGTTTCTGGTCCCTACATCAACAGTATATTTATTTTGTATGGATAGTGATGTTTTTGTAGGTATAGTTTGAAGTCTACCATAGCTAGAACTGAATACAATGACAATTTGGGGTTCTTCTAGGGGTCTGTTGTGTTACATGTTGTGTTACAGTGGAAAAGAAAATCAAATCAACTCATTGTGTGCAACAGATTCTATTCAGTGAAACCAGGCTAAAGTCAAATTTCAAAAGTATCAGTTAAAATGCTTTTACTTCACAAACATGTCTACATGAACGTGGTACATTTTAGATAAATAAGGGTGTCTTTACTAATAGTATATTTACTTGAACTTCTGTGGAAAGTCTACTTATCATTGCCCTACTTAAAGGATTCCAGTAGTATATGTTGGTACTATCACTCGTCACACCAAATATAAATCAGATATTGCCTGTGTTGACCAACCAATTAACATTTGTTGTAACTGCCACATGCTAGAAATGCTGTCCTTCCACAATACGAGTAGCGACATACTGAATCTAATGGTGTCATCATCAGGGTATATGAGGCCTCGTTACCGTGCACAAAACCATGAGCAATATTGCATTGTCATTGTTTCAAAAATTAGACGTACATTTGCTCCTCAAATAGATGTGCATTGATATCTTTGACTGAAATAAATTAGATTTTTAGTTGTTAAATTGGTAAATTGTTGACACAAAAAAGTAAGCAATTCATTTTTTTTTTTTTCTTCCTGTAGGAAGTGGCAGTAATCATTACCGTAGTTATGTCACTAAACAAAACTGCATGAAAGTAAAAGTTGTATGAATATTTCATCACATTTTTATTAAATCCCTATGAAAATAAGCTCAAGTTAATGGTCTAATAATGTTTGCAAGGTGCATTGTGGATGATCGTTAATCCTCGATTATCATCCATTTGTTCCAACACCAGTAAATCTTCGATATCGCCACTTGTGATGACGGTAAGTGAAGCCGATTGATACAACTAAAACATGAAACACATGGAACCACAAACTAACTATTTTGTGTAGCTCGTGATTGGCACAGAAGAATGTGACCAAGGTATTAGAGTAAGAAATCTAAAATTCGCCACATGTGAAAATACTAATAAAATAAATGAATTGTGGTGAGATTTGTTGACTGTATAGTAAATTAAGGCTTTTTGAACTGAAAAATACCAATTTTTGGACAAAAACATCATTTTCTTCATAAAATTAACTAAGGTTTTAGAGGTGGCGAATTTTAGATTCCTGGCGAATTTTAGATTTCTTACTCTATTATAAATTCCTATCAGATCCTCAAAAGTTGTTTTTCTGTTAACATTTATCCTGTTTTCTGGGATTCTTGGTGTTGAGTAAAGGGTTTTTCTTGCCCCTTTTGAGCCTACTCCAGAAGGCTTTTACTTTGTTCAGAGTTTGCATTTATTCTAGTTCATTGTAACCATTGACGTATATTCGTGTATTATATCCCTGTGGTCTGAACAATACTAGTATATTTCTTTCAGAATATACATATTATCATATCCAATTCAGTGTACAGTAGGACTTCAGTTATACGACCTTCTATTATCTGAATATTCAAGTTTATTAATTCATTTCCTGTTATTTTGTACTGAAATATCTCTTCTGTTTTACAAATCTTGCTCTTTCATAGTGTTCAGAAAATAGAGGAGGTAATTTACTATAAAGAATCACTGCTGGACAGTTTCTTTTTTTTTTTTTTTCAAAAATATTGGTTTCATTTCATCTCCAGATTTTGGCAATTTTCAACTTCAGTACATTTTTATAAAACTGTTGCATGTTTTGTACTCAGTCTGTATTTAGAACTTATATTTAATTATTTTTAAACAGCAATATCCATAGACGTGATGAAGTCCATTTTTTCAGGGTAGATTTGATATATTACACCTTCTGGTATCCAACTCTCTATTACCCATCTTTTCAATTTTATGAACTCGTTTCTACTTATTCTCACTAATTTGTATTTCTCCTATTACTTTACATTGAAGAGGTTGTCTAGTTGACAAATCTTTTGTTTTATCAACAAAATCTTACTCTCGCAGTCTGTTTGGGTTATAAGAGTGTTGTATGAATATTCCAATCTTAATTCTTCACACTGAAGTCAGTAGGTGAAGGATATTGCTGGTAAATTAACATATTAAAGTCTCTGTACATACGGACAGACCTTTGTCAGCCATGTTGGTGTATGGTTTATTTGTATAAAGGAAGCTTCAGTGGTCATGTGGTTACCAACTTTGTCAGTTGATCACTAGGTTCCCATGCCCGTGGGTTTAAATCCAGCTTGTGGTAATGTAGGGTTCACGAGGTCCTGTCTCGTGAAATCTGCATTTTTCAGGTCACAAAGCCTCCCATTGGTCATACTTTAATATGCCACAATATGTGAAAACAGATTATACACAAAGTGCCATTTTATGTGCTTTTTTGTCTGTCATTGTTAAATTATTGATCATATTGTTAAATTAAATAATCATTCTGATTTATGATGCTCTAATATCCTGGAGTCAATAAATATGTATGTAAAATGTATGTGGTTTGAATTGAATTGCAGTGTTAGAGTGGACAGAGGACATCATTATCATACAAAAGTAACTTAACAAATTGCACGATGACATCACAGTTAAATCAGTGATGTTATTAAAGTGTTGTGAAGTATTTATGGCTACAAAATATTCTTGGACTGCTCCTTTTGCTTTGAGAATATATCAGTAGTAAAGAATTCACAGTTTTAGAACAAGATATGTACATATTTCCAATGAGATTGTAGATAATAGTATGTTCATAGAACATTTTATGTATTCATGAGA
The DNA here is from genome assembly GCA_964017235.1 of Sabellastarte sp. h YS-2021. NCBI lineage: Eukaryota > Metazoa > Annelida > Polychaeta > Sabellida > Sabellidae > Sabellastarte > Sabellastarte sp. h YS-2021. Next base: position 87,379,482 of record OZ024934.1, read on the forward strand.
GGACTATTGTGAATTTACAATCACAATGTCTCAATTCAAGTTGGAGTGCAGCTTGTGTACATATTTTGTCAGTTTTTGCTGTTGACAGCTTAACGTTCACGGTTTCTTGATATAGACAGAACTCGTTTATTAAGTGTGCATGTCAAGAGGCACTTATTTGTTTTCAGGTTTATTTTTCGTATCCATAGCTCCACCAACTCTGTCGGCTTCCACCCTTCATTTTTGTTCAATAACTTACTGGCTGGGCCAATCTGCCTCATACATCTGTATATATACTATGCCTGGGAATTTTTTTCGACATGAACTACCCTGACCCTTGACCAATTTATAGGACCTAAAATCAGGTTGTTTTCTCAGAAAGTACAAAAGGTCTGGCTTTGAATTGTTCGTACAAATGAAGCCAATGACCAGAGTCTGTAGATACTAATTGCGTATTCCAGCACTTTGTGCTGTGGTTACGGATGCAAATACAGCCAATAATCAGAGTTTGTAGACACTGATGGTTTATTCCAGCACTCAGTACTGTGGTTATGAATACGAATCCACCCAATAACCAGATGTAGACAATAATGATGCAAAGTGTGGGACCTCAAGTACCACATCATCTGGTTGATTTGAGTATTGCACACTAGTGCTGGGAATCGTCTACAATTTTCATGGTCGATTATTCGTCCATTTTTCCCCCGAGCGATGATCGACCCATAATCGATTATTTTACTCCATTATTGTTTATTATTTAAGAAGCACTTTCCGGGATAAAGTAAAGGTCAATCCGGTAAGAATAACGGTGTTCCAACATTTAAAATATACCAAAAGCACCCACTTCCTGTAAATATGGCGGAAGATATAAACAAACTTGAAATTCAAGACAAAACTGTCAGTTTATTAAGTAAAAATACCTAAAATAGTTTTAAAATACGTGGATATTGATACAAATCAGGAATGGTAAGATATAAGCTTATCAATCGATCATTAGAAAACGTTAGTGACCGACCGCGATTCTACACTGTCACCGACGATTAATCGCCACATCACTATTGCACACTGTTACTACATTTAGAAAAGGTTCAAAATATTTAGGGTAACCACTTCACAGGAACTTGTACACCAGTAAAGCAGTCTTTCATATGTTTCCAGATACTCGATGCCTGTTCCAACATGACCTTGAAGCTGCTTAAACAGATGTTAGAACCAACTTTAAACCTTTAAATTTTTAGAGTAATCTGTTACTATGGAAGCTGCATATTTTTGTCAAATAATTTGCAACAAAAAACACCACGTAAAGGACTAGGCTTTTATTTAGACATCACATGCCTGGTTTGGCTATTTACAATTCGATTAAAATACAAAACAAAATTCAGCTTTAATTCTAAACACGTGCGCACACATACACTCACTAAGGAACCACATATAAAATATTCCTATGGACAAAATGTATATCCTTCTATACAGCCAAAAAATAAAGCAGCTCACCATTATCATTGAAACTCCTGGGTAAACAAAAAGCACATTAGGTCAATTCTGCAAAAAACGATAAAAAAAAATTCTAACTAGATTTTTCATGCAGGAAAAGTTTGTAAGCATCAAGTATTTTTACAAGAACCTCTGTAAAAAGCTATTTTTAGACGTGCCAGAATCAAATACCAATACTTCAATATCCATATTGATTTCAAGTGTGTCCTTTCAAAAGATTTCATTAAACAAATCCAAAACATTTTAAAAGATACAATTACAAGTTACAATCTTTCATTTACAGTTTTGACAATTGATTTACGATATGATTTTGCACAAAGCTGTTTTTGTTATATTTGTACGAGTTAATAATAAACTAGAAATAGGACGCCCTGTTGATAGTAGATGCGAATAGAAACAGGATAGCATAGAAGAACACACATTATCATGTGTAATGTCCACCCCAAGAACCTTTTGCCAAAATTGTACAGTAGTCTTACAAGACCCTGTTTCATTTGTAAAATATATCAATGATGCTTAAATATTTATTAGTGTGAATGTAAATTATTTGAGCTTCATGCCTTTTTGCATTGGTTGGGTCGAAAATTTTGACGAAATCACTCTATCTTGCACGGTTAAGAAGATAGAAGCAAATTCCTGTTTCTCTATTTTTGGCAAAAATTTGAAAATTCAAAATGGCTGCCATTTTTGGGAAAAGGAAAATTTTTTGAAAATTGGCAAGAGTACATTTCTTAGATACCCTATGGGGTCGAAAATTTTGACGAAATCGCTCTATCTCGCACGGTTAAGGAGATACAAGCAATTTTGTGTTTTGCCATTTTTGGCAAAAATTCGAAAATTCAAAATGGCCGCCATTTTTGGGGAGGGGAAATTTTTTTGAAAATTGCCAAGACTACAATGCTCAGATACCCTGTGGGTTGAAAATTTCGACGAAATCGCTCTATCTCGCACGGTTAAGGAGATAGAAGCAAATTTGTGTTTTGCCATTTTGGGCAAAAATTCGAAATTCAAAATGGCCGCCATTTTTGGGGAGGGGAAAATTTTTTTAAAATTGCAAAGATTACATTCCTTAGATACCCTGTGGGTTGAAAATTTCGACGAAATCGCTCTATCTCGCACGGTTAAGGAGATAGAAGCAAATTTGTGTTTTGCCATTTTTGGCAAAAATTCGAAAATTCAAAATGGCCGCCATTTTTGGGGAGGGGAAATTTTTTTGAAAATTGCAAAGATTACATTCCTTAGATACCCTGTGGGTCGAAAATTTCGACGAAATCGCTCTATCTCGCACGGTTTAGGAGATAGAAGCAAATTTGCCTTTTTCAGTATTCAAAATAGCTAGTTACTCATTTATTTAATTAATTACTCACTCATCTATGAAGCAATTCCCCCCAAAAGCAATCCCATACAAGCTATTAACCCAATGAACCTCCATACCAAATTTCAGAAAGCTAGGCTTAATAGCATTCCTTAAAATGTCTGGAAACCAAAGAGCTACTCAAAAGTAGCAAAGTAGCTATTACTCAGTTAGCTATAGAGCTATCATCACCAAAAGCAATCCCATACAAGCTATTAACCCAATAAACCTGCATGCCAAATTTGGTAAAGATAGGATAAGAACTGTTGCCTAAAATGTCTGGAAACCAAGTGGGACGCCGGACACCGGAAAAAGCAAAAATAATATGTCCACCCCCCAGTGGGGTGGACATAATAATGAAAATGCCGAAGTGATGCATTCTATATTAAGAGATGAGATTTCACTATCAATTTGTACAACACCATGACAGGGAGGTTATATCCTTCCAATGTTTCCAACTACTCGTTAATTGTTTGCCAACTGCCTATCGGAAGATTTCATTTCTTCACGAACTAGGAAGAAGTATTCAACTTTGCAAGAAAAAATTATTCCGATGGACTGAGGGTTTGTTTTTAATGCCATGGTAATGAAGCTATGACTTAATGACTTAACAATTTGATAAACCCACAAACAAACCATATGTGGTTGTCAATTACTGGCTGAATAACATGGAACCAATGAAAACACTTGACTGGTGTATTACAATGATTTCAAGGGGTCAAATGTGTATACAGAAAGTCAATACTGCTGACATGACTGCCACGTCGCTGTGTATCTGTGAGTAGCACACTTTCCATTCTGTCAATGCAAACTGTTTTGTTTGTAGCATACCCAAGAAGTTGTGTTCTAATACCATTCCAATCTAATATATCAATAGGTAATGAAATCAGCGAGAACAAACCAGGTTAATCAAAATAACTATCAAAGCTATAAATCTGTAAATGGCAGATATAAGATTAAAATTTGTTTAAATTTACCAATTTCTAATATTTTAAGTCTTCCGTCAATTTTATGTCTTTACATAAACAAATGTGTGTTTACCTTCTGCCAATGAAATGGCCTTGATAATTGGATACTTGCGTGTTACCAACTCTTCCCAAATGGAAGGATATGTATGTAAAATATGTAAAAGTGTCTACTGCGAGATTGTTACTTGAACAAGCATGTCACTGTAAATATGTCTAATACTTTAAATTCATTGGTTCAGATAACTTGTATAAAATTCTGTACTCTACAACTTCTTATTAAATCCAATATCTTTAAAATATTTAATTGCAAATTCTAATGTCTATTTTCCATGAGATAACATGAACAACCAAATTTTGGAAGCTAAAGCACTCTTATAGCAGTATTGAATTGTCTCCCTGAAGCCTACAGTAACTGAGGTCGATTCTCAAACAAAACTTTCAAGAGGACAAATCTCAGATACTTTTATTTATTAAATTCTAATTGTATCGTATCAGGTGTAACTAACATTTCACATTATTTTATAAAGGAATAAATGAACACCTGGCAAATTTTAACACGAAATTATACAAAACAGCGAGGCCTATTTGAATAAATTATTCATTTTAAGGTTCATTTGAATAAATTACTCATTACAAGAAGTACTTTATGATACACACATCACAGTATTTCAAAGTTATCTTTATACACAGTATTTATCCAAATAAAAAACCCAGACTCATAAAACAAGTCGAGTTATAAACTCCTCAATCTGACTAAGACATCAATCACAGATGCTGTCCAAAGGATGTCTATGGCAAGAGCCATATGTCACTTGGATGATACTGGGACATGCCAACATAATTTAGCACGTCATCATCACCTGGATTTGAACCCACAGCCAAGCAATCATTTACAGCAAGCTTGATAACTACCTGGCCACTGAGTCTTTTTAAGTACCTGGGTGACAGATGCAGTCTGACAGTGTATAAATTACCAATCAGTTGTTGTTTCAAGACCCAACTATATTACAGTGACTCCTTTGAATCTCCTTCTGTACGATATGGCTTCATTTTTTTCTTTTTGGTTAAACTATAGCATCTATATACATCTAGAGGCATTGGCAAACGTTGGCAAACTTTTGCATGTTAGGCCTGGTGCCAAGATTCAAACCATCACCTTAACAGATGGAGGTCTCCACACAATACACTACACTAGAATCTGTAGCTTCTGAAACATGCAAATTGAATGGCATTTAAAACTGAAGAGGTATTGGCTTGAGCCATTTCTTAAGATTTAAAATTAAATATTTGGACAGTAAATCTTCAAATGATAAGAAGTGCCTTCACTTGCTACTGCAAATTAAAATTGACCAAAGTACAAATTGAATGACCAAGTACTGACATGCGTCAACTTCATTAACTCCCCTCAAAATGAAACTATTAAAATGTACAATAATAATGTTTTTTTTTCACTCTTTTAAGCCATTTGTATACTGTCATATCTGACTTTTAGTTGGTTATACACTGTCAAACACAGGAAATCATCATCATGTTAAAACTATTGTCTAGTTCCAAACACATTGATATCTTTATAATCAGATATGGAAACTTGCATCAGATTATCTCTCACAGTAGACACAGCAAACAATATTTTCTGAAGTAGAGAGTGTTGCAACAGCACTAATGATTAGAGATTTTCCAGAGAGAGAATGGCAATATCCTTCCCCAAGAAGGATAATATACACTCCACGCACCAGTCTCTCTACAGTCAGGAGTGGGTAAATTACCCCAAATGCTCCACCGACCAGATATACTGTACAGCAGTGATTTGTCACCAAATTGTCACACTCACATCACCAAATCATCATAAATTAAACACTGATGTATCTCCAAGTTGAAATGACAGAAACCCACTCTTACGTACATGAGCCATAGTTTACAACTGGAATGGCTTTCAGGAGGCATTAGAAAGTGAGTCTCATTAGGTAAGGTATTAACTTATAAAAATTTAATTTACTTATTAAATTTTCCATTTTGTTACATTAATACTACTTACCTAGTGGACAAATGCAGAATAACTACCCAGGGACTGAAATCAGAACTCTGATGAACAGCCACCCCTGGCAGGGCCTTCAGGGTACAAGGCTTACAGGTTCCGCTTGTACTGTATCCTGCTGTTACCCCCCTTTTTTCCCACTGAAACTGAGTACGAGGGAGGCAAAAAGAGTTTAGTCACTAAGGATTCCTGAGGTGAACAGGAATGAGGCCTCCCTGCATCCGCCACTTTTGTTCACGATAGCATGCAGTGATAAAATAAACCTTAAAAGAGAAGTGTCCCTTCACTATATACACACAAATAGGGTCCAGTTACTTGGGGATCTGCTGTGCTGCCACTATTGGACCCAAATGATATAGCCGGGAGTCGGCCCAAGCCACATCCTTCAAATAAAACTGAGTGAAGGTGTCGTGTGACTTCCAATGACTTGCTGAAAGGATCTGATCCAAGGGAACTCCTCCTTTGAAGGCCTTGGAAGCTGCAAAAGCTCTAATATCATGGGCCTTAACCTGATGCAACTTATCTGAGAACTGATAGCACAAACTACTGCTTGCTTTATCCAAGAAGAGACAATTGCTGGAACAATGTACTTTGTGAAACTCTTTCTAAAGGAGTCGAAGACCAACACCTTGCCTTCTGAGAGGTCTTTGGGTTTTTCCAAAATAATAGTGTTTGCCCAGACTGGACAGAGCGTCCTATCCTTAAGGGATCTAACAAGTGTAGGAGCCAGAGCTGGAATGATCACTGGAACTACACAATCAGGGCCATCCCTGGCCAGCTGATTCTTAGACAAGAAGCTGGCAGATTGATCCAAGCAGACATTTCACCAATCCTGGTGTCTCATGTTTCTGTGCAACCAAGCATTAATCTCACTCCTTCTTTTACAAGACCTGAGTGCTAAAAGGTAAACTGTTTTGAAAGTCCAATGCTTCATAGAGGCTCTCCTGAGCGGTTCAAAAGGAGCCTTGGTCAATTGATGTAAGAACAGGGAAAGATTCCAACTAGGGATACCCCTGGGTCCCTTGGGTTTATCACAATTAAAGCTGTCTAACAACCTGTTTAAGTTTTCATCCTTGCTGTTACTATCATTTACAACTCTTTCTACTATAACTGTTCTTAATTCTTTCATTCCAACCTTTGTTTGATGCGTTTGTAAACAGCTGCAGAGTGTATTGAAGGGGTTGCAGAGGTTGGTCACAAAGCACATTGCCTTCATCTGGTCACCAATTGAAATGAGGAGGGAGAGATTTGGGCAGAGGAATGCTCTTCTCCAAGTACTCTGGAAGTTGTCAGTGATTCTTCAAGTGCCACTGAATGGGCCTCATGTGAAGACTGTCCGATATGACCTGCTTTTCTGTGGCCATCAACAGACCTATTAGGGGCATAAACTGCCTGACCGAGCCGGTCTCTTGGTCCAGCAGGATTTTTATTTTGAGACAGGACTTGCCACCTCTCCTAAGTGGGCTTGACTAGACTGTGAGATAGGATGAAATGATATCCTACAAAGTTGAACACTTGTTGGGGAATTAGTTCCAACTTGTTATGTTTACTACCCACCCAGATCGCAGCACAGGACCAAGAGGGTCTGGTACATTGTAAGCAAGTTTCCTGACACAGGGCTCTGAGCAACCAGTCCAATCAAGGTACTGGTGGATTCTTATACCCCTGGCTTGGGACAGGAGTTTCACTTTCTTCACCACCTTTATGAACTCCACAGGAGCTGTCACTAAGCCAAAGGAAATGGCTGTGAACTGGTAGGTCCGACTTTTTACATGAAACTTCATATATTTCCTTGACCTTGGGACTTATTGGGATGTGAAAGTAAGCACTGCTGAACTCAAGGGAGGTAACATACTCTCCTTACTGAAGGGAGAGTCTTATGGTTTCTGGAGTTTCCATCTTGAAAGTTTCTATTTTCGGAAATTGGTTTAATTGGCCGAGATCTAAAATGGGCCTCCATGTGTTCCATGTAGAGTACCCTTCCTTTAAGATAGAAATCACCCTTGGATTTGAACCTAGGGCATGCCAAACCTGCCCAAACTTTTGCAGATGGCCCCCTATGATTGAATTTTCTGCAACAGTTGACATTTTCTACATGGTGGGCAAAAAGACAAGGACTGACAAACACCTTTCACATGTTTATATTTTTCATATCTGAACTTACATCTTTCTTTTGCGACTATCCATGACGTTACAGCATCAGGGTTTCAGATTCGCGTCGGCCATCGGTCATTGACCGAATTTTGCAACAAAACCCCGATTTTAAATAGAATATTAGGACATATTGTCCGAGTCGTATCCGTGGGCGATAATAGAAGATATGGACGTCTTTTTATTTACAAAATATGAAGTCACGTTACAACCCTAAAATCTCGCGAGATCTACGTGATTTTAAAGGTCTAGACGTCTTTTATGAAATCTCGTGACAAGCCACGTGATCTGCAAGGAAATCCCAGGGGAAATCTGTGTCCTCATATCTTCTCATGAATATTAATGACTTGGGTGCTATGGCCGTGAGTTCTCGAGTTTAAATTATCGAAGTGGCTGGAGTACGGTAAATCACCGCACTCGAGAAGAAATTCTACAGTACGGCAGCAGTCATTTGCCGTATTCCAGCAAATTAACTAGAGTGCGGTTCAATCTGGTAACCATTTTACAAACAGAAGTCTTGGCAACCAGTCTACTTTTCATCTGCAAACGTGATTAATTTAATTAACCAATGAAATAATTTGTTACTGAAACCTCCACTGTTGAAGTTTTCCAGCAATATTTTACAAATAGAATATCAAATGCTAGTACTTGCACACACAGACTTAATGAAATATGAGGTTAAGACCGGTATTTCTAGCCATATTTTACAAATGGAGGTATATACACAGTAGCTAACCAATATCTATCTTTCGTCTGCAAACGTGATTAATTTAATTAACCAATGAAAACAATTGTTACTGAAACCGCACTGAAGACAAAGTTCTAGAGTGCGGCAATCCGTACTGTAGCTTCTTTTCTAGGGAACGGTTTTACCGTACCGCAGCCACGCCCTTAAATTATTTGATTTTCGTCTATGCTTCCATTTTAAAAAATATTGCAAGGAAATCAAATGGAAAATCTGTGTCCTCATATCTTCTCATGAATATTAATGACTTGGCTGCTATGGCCACGAGTTCTCGAGTTTAAAGTAATTGATTTTCGTCTATGCTTCCATTTTATAGAATATTACAAGGAAATCCCAGAGAAAATCTGTGTCCTCATATCTTCTCATGAATATTAATTATGGTCATCTGGTATTTTCGTGCAATTGTAGATTTTGTTTTCTGTAGGGTTCCACATAAATTTTACTGTAATATTCTGAATTTTTGCTTTGATTAATATTTCTCTTTATTAATAATTGCACTGAAAAAAAATCAGATTGAAAGTTTATTTGCTAGCTGTAATGTTTACTGCCAGTGGACATTTTAATAGCATGGATCACCGATTCACCATACTTAGGTTCTGTGGCCGTGAGTTCTCGTTTTAGTAATACATGATCATTGAACATCATAAAGATTTTTTGACATTTTAACTAAAATGAGATTTTTATTATGATTCAGTAAATTTTACTTTATATCCCATTCATATAGGGTCATTGACTTTAATGACTTAATTTTAGCAACCTGTAGAATGAAAATTTGATTGACAAGAATTCTGTCCTAAATTCTCCGAAAATGTCCTAAACGTTTTCCTAGTCTTAGGACAGAATGTCCGACCGGACTTTTCATGTAGCAGAATCACTGAGCATGTGCATGATTTACAACATTGGAGTTTACAATCCTAAATATAACTGAACTAGATCCATTGGTTTCACACTTAACTGGTCTTTGTGATCTAGGCAACAATAATTGTCATTTATAGCATTGAATGTCACACAACCACAGCCCCTTCCCCTTCCTGAAACTTGTCTCCAAGGCTGCTGGGGTTTAGAGACCATATAAGAGGAGTGTTTCCCATTTTTCTTATCATAGGGCTTGTACCTTAAGTGGTTTTCTCAGCAGAGTGCTGGAAGGCACCCGGACCAGGTTATTGAGCACCTGCAGATGACACATGTTTTAGGATGTCTTGTTCTGCAACACCATCTGGGAACAGAGGAGCGTTCCCCAACTGGTTCCATGTATTTGGCTTCAATCCTGGTCTGATCCAAATAGGAATCTCACCTCAAGAGAATGAAGTTACCCAACTGTACAAAAAGACTGCCAGCTAAGAATTGCAAACTGTCCAAACAGCAACAGAAACACTTTGATAGAAGGCAGATAAATCCTTTAAGTCTTTCAAAGCATCAATGACTTTCTTTGGGGCTCTGCCATAACAATAGTATCTTGAAGGAAGGTGATACCGTCTGTCATCCTTCCCTATATTTCACTCGTACACCGACTGAAATCAGCAGTGTGAATAATAACACTAGTTCCTTCACGTGTACATTTTTCCCCAGCGCATAAGGTTTCTTGTAGCAACAGGATGGGAAGCCGGACCAGACTTCACAATATGGGAGAGTGGAACATTCAACTGACGTTCCTCATCACTCCAGCTAAAGACTGACTTGCCCGATCTGTGGGGTCCATCTTACCAAGTTATATAGTGTAGGTACCATTTTGAGTACATCTGGAGGCATCTTGACAGAAACTTTTCCCGACTTGCTGGGATGTTTCCCTTTCCAGGGATTCTTTAACCTGTCACCATCGCACCAAACAAAAAGAAGAAGTATGTTGCTCCATCTAGCGTGAGTTGGGGGTGACTTGGCCACCTGGAGAGCGAACAGGACACTAACGGTCCCTGTCAGAGCCCAACTTATCAGGTTTTTTTCTAATGTTTGGCAAATGCATTTGTCCACTAGGTAAGATGTATTAACATAATGTCATTTTGGTTTCACGAGCTTCACTTCCTCTCAATGGCCTAATCTGACTGGGGGTGTACTAAGATGCATGTTTCTTTCAAAATGGTTTTGCATTGGCAGCCTCCTGATCAACACATTTTTGACACTAAGCTATTATCCCAAGAATTGTTCAGATTTTCTTTTAAGAGATTCATACAGATTTAAAATTTTTGCCAGGAATTAATCCTCACTTTTAATGCAAGTTTATTGGTGAAAGTACGTAAAATTAATACAAATTGAAAACGTCCACTTATTCAGTATATTACATTCCAGGACAATATTTTGGGGGGAACAATAGTGTATGATACAGAACTAGTACAGAAACGTTAAGTAGATCCCAAAAGGATGGCAAAGAAATCAAATATACACAACTGGATAGAAAGAATTTGAGGCCATTGTACCCAAATTAGCTCTAAATCCTAAGCATTAAACTAAAGAAACAACAGAAAACTAGTAAAAACTACGTACAAATAACAAAAATAAATCTTCTACAAAAAAGAAAAACACTTGCTATTTGATTGAGTTACATCTTCACATGTTATAGCATTTCTTCTTAACAACATAAGGACATATACGGATTAGGGTTATACATGTATATATAGGTAAAATATACAAAACAATTTAATACATATTTAATATATATATATATATATATATATAGAAAGAGGGCGAGATGGTTAGATATTATATATTTATATATATATGGATATATATATATATATTCATATATACAATCACAATTCCAAACACAAATTTACACTTTACATTACACTGAAAAATAAAAGAAAAAGAACTATACAAAAAAAACAGTACATGTAAAAATAATACACAGTATAATGATACATGTCACACTTATATACAGCAGAACTGTGTTTAGTGGAATTTCCAGTGACCAGAAAACCCTAATACTCCAGAAAATGGAGTAAATTTCAGTTTAGGAATAAATACCAAGCAGGAATGCATTGCTATGCTACAAACACACTGGTAGAAATCAGATAATGAATGAGCACTGATATCAATGTAAGACGGTGAGGTATTTATTGCTTTTATAAAAACCAGTTTCATGTAATTTTACTTTCATATTTTGGATATAAACTAGTCACACTGGGTGTCACCATTTTGGCTGTTCCATCAAGTGAACTGCAAAAACTATTTCTACAAGACTGGTAACTGAAAGTTTTTGCGCTCAGAGTTTTGCAGACCATATATCTGGTCTCTTCCAGCTATCGGTCAATTTTGAGGCATTCACTACTTGTAATACTGTGCCTTTGCCGCTCTACATTTTCAAGGCCACAATATGCGTAGTGTAGGGTTTTTGGTGGTCTGCACACTACCGGTCTATATAATAGGAAATAGACCTGGTATGCTTGGAATTAGACTTAACACAGCCCTACATAGAAGGGAGTTTGATCATAATTAAATACACCCAAACTTGTAAAAAACAAAAAAAAATATGACAAAAAGTCACTATCAACAAAAGAGACACCTTTATAACCAACAATAATTTCACTCTTTTGAAAAATAAAGCAGATACAACACAGTTAAACAACATACCAGTAACGTCACACAAACTTTGTCCTCAAAATAATGGACAGGTTCAGCAGGACACTTTTCATATCCATCATATGTATAAGCTTTATAACCACACTCGGTTTTGGGAATTCCCAAGCCAAGATAGGAGAAACACTTTTCTCTGCAATCCCTTTATTTTTCACCTTTAATACTGCCCCCCACAAAAAAACTAGAAACTTTTTATTCATGTCTGTCATTAACCAAAAATGGGTTCATCAAGTTACTAGTTGGTCTTGTCAGAAAAACCAATAATCAATGGGTATAAAGTTTCAACACTGGTGAACAGTGTAAGCAACTTTCATTATAAAAAATACACATTTTTGGTCAAGTTTCTTTTCAAGTTTTCAATGAAATACTGACAAATATTACAAAACAGTAGATATTGGATGAACTACCATGTGGTTTTATTTTTGCATGGCTTTGTCTTTAACTGTTGCATCCTGATGCAATATATCCACAGACAGTAATAATTTCGAGCAATACACAGAATGTTTCCCGAAAAATAGAACTTATTTTGTAATTGTACACTCTAAACAAGTCATTTTTCTACTTCCTTACAAGTGCTTGTAACAAGTCCTGACTTTAACACCATTAGGTAGTTTGTGTATGGCTTTATACTTCACACAAACAGACATCACTGACTTTCACCACATACATTATAACACTAACATAAACACACGAAGCTACTCACACCTCTGATAATCATACATAAATAATTACAGCACAGAATCTGTGACTTTCCATGATTTCAAGAACTCATTTCTTGCCATTTAATACATTTTCACCATTTACAGTGATCAACATGAAGATTTTAAATATGCTTGTGTAATGCATAACAAACTAAGGTAATCATCTACCGCATATGCTTTATTAAGCATGATAAAAATTTAACATTCTCTAAGATTCAAACTTCATCAGAATAACATTACTTCAGAATAACATTAAACAACTTGATACAGATTTGTAGTAACTGTCATTGCAAATTATAAACTAGACCTAGCGCACTGGTGGACTGATGCAAATTGTATCCACTGGAAAGACAACTCACTGAAGCTAGGGAGGAGTACATCATAAGATTCATAATCCATGATTTCCTGTAAGTTGGTTTCACATCCCAAACCTCTAGCAGCAATAATAAACAAGTTATAAGCACTTTTAAGTTTGGCTATCCTCATCTGACCTTGAAGGAGGGGCCCAAGGTCAAATCTGACCACATGATAGGATTCCTAATCCATGATTTCCTATAGGTTGGTTTCACATTCCAACCCTCTAGGAGCAATAATAAGTGAGTTACACTTTGAAGTTTGGCTATCCTCACCTGACCTTTTCAGAATTAGGCTAATTTCAGTTGCAGAAAAGCTAACATCACAATGAAGATATCCTACAAATTTGGTGAAACTAGCTGGTCTAGTTTTCTACTGAAAGCGTTTACGTTGAATACGTTTACGTCTCTGTGCGCGGCGGCATAGTGAATGCTAAACCAAACTATCTATCGGATGCATCCAGTGGATAAAATAAATATTGCAACTTTAAAAATACAAACATTACAACTCAGAGCAGACTATTAAACCAATAGTTAAACACACTCAGAAGTTCAGTACTTAGTAAAACTTGCCAATGATAAAGCTTTTACCAGAACTACAGATTGCTATCCTTACCCACTGAAACACATGGGTGTATTAATAGATTCCCAATGACACTATATTCATATACTTTTATCAAATATCTAAGGCTGAAACAATTAGCAAAATTTGCTAAGGTAGATTAGCAGGTAGTCGCTTGCGTTAACCACCAACCAACCAATTAACTATTTTAAGGTTTATCATGTTTGAGAAAATACCGAAAACATCACATGGACATGTGTTCTGGATGTAACAAGAAATATGGCCGCTCTCGAGTTCCTAGAAAAGTAAAAACTTCACCCAAATTATGGGGTAATCAGCCAATAATGTCATATTTTTATATTTTAAGCACAAAATACAGATAAAAAGCTTTAATTTGATCCCTTTTAAGATATAAACTCAAAATATTCATAGTTTCAATGATCACATAAAATCCACTATGTGGTGATATATATAAGAAAACTGTTAACCGATTTTGCAATAATGGCGTCGAGTAGTGCTATGGTAACCTAATAATTGGTTAGTACAATTAATTGTTTCAGCCTTACCAAATTTCACCTATTGGGAAAATAGAGTCGAGTACCTTATGTCACTTGTGAACCTTCACAGATTTGGTTCTATATATGACTAATTTCTACTTATACCATATTCAATACACCATTTATTTATGTTGGGACAACATAATTATATTCACTTGTACGAAACTTTGACTTACAATAGGCTATACTCAAGCAGAGTCTGATCCTTACCACTTCTGATACAGAAGATTGTGTATTTGTCAAACTTTCAAAAAACACAGGACTAGCTTTGGCTGAAAGAAGAAACAGGCTGAGTTTCCTGATGTTACAATCTCAAACCTTTGTTTAGACTTCACTATCTCAAAAGAGACAATGGGTTTAGTCTCCAGTTATAAATGCAAATATTATTCAACAACACAGGCAACAGAAAGCTTGAATTTGGGATAGGGGTTTTTGAACTAGAAAGATAGGATGGAGACAACGTACACTACAACATTATGTTTATGTAACCATAGGTGACACAGTTACTATGGTAACGACCCGTCTGTGATGCAAATGGGATTTTCCAGGAAAACGTCTACCTGGTCTACATCTGGCAGTATGGGCCTTGTAGCTTCAAATACTGCAAAAGGATCATAGCAAGAGGAAAGAATTGAAACAGGTTTCAAGTAGATACAGAACATGTAGGCATATGCTGAGCTGATGGAAATACTGGTGTGTGGTATTTCAGTTTAAAAACAAGCAAAAAGTGGCCAACTGGTGGCATATTCCATGTAGCAATATGTACTGTATTTCATTGAAAATATAACATAGTTCTTTATAGAGAGAATCCATTCACTTAAACCGAGATTTACACCAGCATTATATTTCAGGTGTACTTTATAGGATATTATAAATTCATGAAAAACATAACTTTGTGTGAACTTTATTTCCTAATTTGGATATTAATATAATCCTTGCAATTATGCAGTAGACTTGCTATTGGCTGAACTTTTACCGATATCCTACTAATGAGTACAGAACATATCTTTTATTTTATCAGGCTGTTACCTCAACAACGTCTTTATTTTCAAACAGGATAATATTCAGATAAATTTAATCTGCTGAAAGAGGGCAGCATGATATTTGCCTGTGTTACAAATCAAAAGTATGAACCAGATACTTTTATAACCAGTAAAAATTTATAATTTACCTGTAACACCAATGTGAGCTTCACATTTTTTATATGTATTCATTGATGGTTTATTATTTATCCAGTAAGACTTTGTATTACCTGTTATACCAACCACTATTTCAGCAGGGAAACTGACAATTTACTAAATTGTATATTAAAGAATATTCCACACACACTTATATAACCAGTGAAAGTCTATTATTTACCCATTTACATGCAAGAATTATGACAACTTATGACAAGAGCAAGGGATTCTTACTACTTATTGGCATAAACTACAGGAGCCCACATGTCACTTATATCACTGAATCTGCTTCGGTTACCTGTATAACCAGTAATTGTAGGACTAATAGGTACCCCTAACACTACTAGATGTATAAATCCTACCTTTGAAATCAGTAATAGTATGTTATGTACCAGTATAACTATCAAATGTTTACAACTAACCTGTAAAACAAGCAACAGTATATTATGTACCTGTACAAATATTAAAAGTTTACCACTTACATGTACAATAACTAGTGGTACATTATGTACCTGTACTGCCATTAAGTGTTTACTACTTACCTGTACAACAGTATATTGTGTACCTGGATACTATTAAATATTTACCACTTACCTGTATAACCAGTAATAATACTATATGTTAGGGATGGGTCGGTATCAAAAATGTGTACATCGGGAGGTCACCAATGCAAAACCGTACCGATTCCAGGACTCTGTGTTTTAGTACACCCCACTCAAACATGGACGTTTCCTCTTAACGACATCGCAATAAAAGTCCCCAATGCATAAAATATGAGAGAAACCTGTAAAATTTCTTGTTTGTTCCCAATATTTTAAGTTTTCCTTCTATTATATGCGTTGTCAAGCGATTTACTGGAAGTTATAAAGTGTCGTATCCAAAACATGGCAGTTCGGCATAACATATCGTTAATTTGCTATAATAGTCTGCAAATGGACAAAAATATGGGGATAAAAGCTTATAATTTCTTCAGATTTTGGGTATGTTTCTAACATTTTAACTCTTCCTTCCATTATATATGTTGGCCAGAGAAGTGGCGGTTTTAAAATCTCATCACAGTATTTCAGTAAAATGCTCTCAATACCGAGCCTACCGACCCATCCCTACTATATGTACCAACACAACCAAAATATTATAACCAGTAAAAGTATATTCTCACTCACCTGTATCACCAGTGAGGGCCCGCCAGCCACTATTTCGGGTGGAATCTGACTGAGTGGGCAGTTCTCAATGCTCATGATCTGGAGGTTGGAGCAGAGGGCCAGCTCAAAGGGCAGATTGTGCAGGTTCTGGTTATCATTGATGTACAGCGACTCCAAGTTCTCCAGAGAGCCTGTCCAATTGTAAGATACTTAGCATTAAAGCTTTCTCTACTTTTATAACAAGATAACTAGAAATAGGACGCCCTGTTGATAGTAGATGCGAATAGAAACAGGATAGCATAGAAGAACACACATTATCATGTGTAATGTCCACCCCATGAACCTTGCCCAAATTGTACAGTAGTCTTACAAGACCCTGTTTCATTTGTAAAATATATCAATGATGCTTAAATATTTATTAGTGTAGATGTAAATTATTTCAGCTTCATGCCTTTTTGCATTGGTTGGGTTGAAAATTTTGATGAAATCACTCTATCTTGCACGGTTAAGAAGATAGAAGCAAATTCCTGTTTTTCTATTTTTGGCCAAAATTTGAAAATTCAAAATGGCCGCCATTTTTGGGAAAAGGAAATTTTTCTGAAAATTGCCAAGAGTACATTTCTTAGATACCCTATGGGTCGAAAATTTCAACGAAATAACTCTATTTTGCACGGTTAAGGCCAGTTTGTGTTTTTCCATTTTGGGCAAAAATTCGAAAATTCAAAATGGCTGCCATATGTGGGGAGGGGAAAATTTTTTGAAAATTGCAAAGAGTACATTTCTTAGATACCCCTCGGGTCGAAAATTTTGACGAAATCGCTCTATCTCGCACGGTTAAGGAGATAGAAGCAAATTTGTGTTTTGCCATTGTTGGTAAAAATTCGAAAATTCAAAATGGCTGCCATTTTTGGGGAGGGGAAAATTTTTTTGAAAATTGCAGAGATTACATTCCTTAGATACCCTGTGGATCAAAAATTTCGACGAAATCACTCTATCTCGCATGGTTAAGGAGATAGAAGCAAATTTGTGTTTTGCCATTGTTGGCAAAAATTCAAAATGGCCGCCATTTTTGGGGAGGGGAAAATTTTCTGAAAATTGCAAAGATTACATTCCTTAGATACCCTGTGGGTTGAAAATTTCGACGAAATCGCTCTATCTCGCATGGTTAAGGAGATAGAAGCAAATTTGTGTTTTGCCATTTTTGGCAAAAATTTGAAAATTCAAAATGGCCGCCATTTTAGGGGAGGGGAAATTTTTTTAAAATTGCCAAGAATACAATGCTCAAATACCTGTGGGTCGAAAATTTCGACGAAATCGCTCTATCTCGCACGGTTAAGGAGATAGAAGCAAATTAGAGTTTTGCCGGCCGCCATTTTTGGGGAGGGGAAAATTTTTGGAAAATTGCAAAGATTGCATTCCTTAGATACCCTGTGGGTCAAATTTCGACGAAATCGCTCTATCTCTTACGGTTTCTGAGATATTAGCAAATTACTCAAAAGTAGTACTGAAAATACAGAATGAAGTACCTAAATGGCTATTACTCATGTACTGACAAAGCTATCAGTCCCAAATGCAATACCAAGCGAGCTATGGACATAACAATCTTGTATTCAAAATTGTAGTAAAATATCTTTAATCATTTTGGCTTAAATGCACGGAAACCAATGGGTACTGAAAATAGCTGTACTTAAGTATTACTCAGTAAGCAAAAGAGGTACAACAGCCAAAAGCAATCCCAAGCAAGCTACTGACCCAATAAGCCTGCATACCAAATTTGGTGACAATAGCTCTAATACTTTTCCTTTAAATGAGCGGAAACCATGCGTGACGCCGGACATCGGACGCCGGACATCGGACGGCGGAAAAAGCAAAAATAATATATCCACCCCCCAGGGGGGTGCACATAACTACTTTTTTAACCAGGCAACTGAAGAGAATTTACGAAATCATATGACTCATGGCTTTTATACACATTATCTCCAATAAAAGTTTTTGATGAGAGGCTTAAAATATCCTGACTGTATTTTTAGCCACACTCTGTGATTGTTTTAAATAACTGAATAAATTTGCAAATTTTAATTAGTAAATTAAATTTTTATTAGTTAATACCTTACCTAACAGACGATAGCTATTGTCCGGCGCCAGCCGGTCCCGCCAAACGCCAGAAAAAGACGTCCTGAGTTTCACCTCCGGCCGGACCGGTACACTCCAATCCACTCGCCAGGTGGCCTAGTTCCTGCTTTATTCGCCAGAGGGACGTGACGTCATAGCATCTTTTTCGTCCCAACTTAGGTTAACTGAAGCTGAAAGCGGGGAAGGCCGGGTGGGAATCTCCCGTCTGTTAGGTAAGGTATTAACTAATAAAAATTTAATTTACTAATTAAAATTTGCAATTTCATTGCGTTAATACATCTTACCTAACAGACGATAGCTAGAATAACTACCCAGTGGAAGGAGGGCAGCTTCCTGAGGACTAGAAGGAACTCTAAAATTAGGCACGTAACCTCTGGCCCGGTTGATAAAGAAGCTCAAAACTGTTCCTTAAGTTACCGAGCAGTGCCACTTCTCTCTCCCCCCCCCCCCCCCCCCCCCCCCCCTTTTTTTCCCTGCTCTGAGAGGAGGAAGAGAGAAGAGTTCAGTCCTAGGGATTCCATCGATACCGTAAGAGTGGAATAAAGGTCTCATACTAATTGCCTCAGGCAAACTAGCAAAAAACCTTAACTATTATGTACATTATTTACAAAATAGGAGCTTGTAAGGTTCATCGGTGGATCTGCTGTGCAGCCACCACTGGACCTAGGTGAAAAAGCTCCGAATCTGCCCACGCCACATCTTTAAGATAGAATTGAGTAAAGGTATTGTGGGATTTCCAGTGGCATGCAGCTAAGATCTGGTCTAGTGAAATGCCACCCTGAAAGGCTTTTGAAGCCGCGAAGGCTCTAACGTCATGCGCCTTCACCTGATGAAGGGTTAGAGATTCCTGATCTGATAGATCGTAGCACAGGATAACCGTCTGCTTGATCCAAGACGAGATCGTAGCAGGAGAAATATCCTTCGTGAAACCCTTTTTGAAGGAGACAAAAACCAGCTCCTTTCCTTGTCTGAGATCTTGAGTCTTGTCCAGATAGTAGCGTAAAGCTCTCACTGGGCAGAGTGACCTGTCTTCCTTCAAGGATTTGTCCAGAGTAGGAGCCAGGGCTGGGATAACCACTGGAGCCACGCACTCTGGCCCCTCTTTTGCTAAGTGATTCTTAGCCAAAAAACTTGGTGAAGGGTAAAGGGACACCTTGGCCCAGTCAGCTTGGTGTCTAATAT
Organism: Sabellastarte sp. h YS-2021; assembly: GCA_964017235.1. Lineage (NCBI taxonomy): Eukaryota > Metazoa > Annelida > Polychaeta > Sabellida > Sabellidae > Sabellastarte > Sabellastarte sp. h YS-2021. The sequence continues at coordinate 87,399,586 of OZ024934.1, forward strand.
TTTTGTTCAGCCAAGCGTGTATTTCACTCCTACGCTTTCCAGAACCCAGGGCGAGGAGGAACACCGTCTTAAAAGTCAGATGTTTTAATGAGGCCTTTCTGAGAGGCTCAAATGGGGCTTTTGTGAGCTGATGTAAGACCAGAGAAAGATTCCATGAAGGAATTCCTCTTCTACCCTTTGGTCTATCTCTATGAAAACTGTCCAAAAGGCGAGTTAGGTTTTCATCTTTACTCACATTCAAAGAAGAATTGCCCAATTTGTCTGCAATGGCTGATCTGTAACCATCAATGGTACTGGGTTGGAGATTCTTCTCCTGGAAAAGATGCAGGAGAAAATCTGCTATCTGTTTGACAGATGGAGACCTGAAGTCCACCTGACTTGATTCACACCATCTGACAAAAACGGCCCACTTTGCCTCATAGACTGTTCTGGTTGAACTTCTTTGAGGAGCCTCAATTCGTGACGCCACTGGGCTAGAGAAGCCTTGCTCCTTGATAGCCTCGGCTCTAGGAGCCAGGCGTGTAGGTTTAGGTTGGTCAGATTCCTGTGACGTGCCCTGTTGAATGGCTGTGTCACTAGGTCGGGATGGTTGGGTAGGCAAAGAGGGATCTGAGACGACAGTTCCACCAGGTCCCAGAACCATGGCATGTTGGGCCAACCCGGAGCTATTAGGATCACTCTCTTGTAAAGATGGTCCGACAGTTTGCTGACCACCTTGCCCAGTAAAGATACTGGGGGAAAGATATACATGTCCAGGTTTTCCCAAGAGACTGTCAGGGCGTCCACTGCCCAAGCCCTGGGGTCCGGTACTGGAGACACATACTGGTCCAGTTTGCAATTGTACTTCGTTGCAAACATGTCTACCTGGGGAAGGTGCGAGGTCTGAGTCAGGAGGTCGAAGACCTCCCGGTGAAGGGACCATTCTGTCTGAATGACTTGGCCTTGACGAGACAATTTGTCTGCAATTACATTCAGACGCCCAGGTATGTGCCTGGCCCGTAGGACTACCTGTCTCAGATTGCACCAACATAGGAGTCGCCATAGAAGGGCACAAAGTGAGCCTGACCTCATACCTCCTTCCTTGTTGATGTATGCCACAACCGTGGTGTTGTCTGTGGCCACTAGAACTACTTTGCCTTGAACCAGTGACTGAAACCTTCTCAAGGCCAGTAGGACTGCTTTTAGTTCCAGGAAATTTATGTGAAGATGACTTTCTGGAACTGACCAATCGCCTCTTGCTGTGACGTCTCCTAAATGAGCACCCAGCCTTCTTTTGAGGCGTCGGTAAAGATCTGAACGGCATGACTCAAGGGATGTAAAGGTTGTTCTGTTAAGACATTTGTCTCCTTGGTCCACCATAGAAGGTGCGGGTGAAGTGACCTTGGTACAGGAATCTCCTTTTCTAGGGATTCCGGAACTCTCCAATGCCGTTTTAGGTGACACTGAATGGGTCTCATGTGGAGCCTCCCTAGGGGAACCTGTTTTTCCGTCGCTGTAAGTAGGCCTATCAGGGACATGAAGGTCCTGACTCGGCAACTTGGTTTGGACAGGATGGTTCCCAACTTCTGAAGGATCGATTCCCACCGGCTCTGGGTCGGTAGGACCAGCCCCTGGGAGAGGTCGTACTTGTAACCCACGAACTTGAAAATCTGTTTGGGTTCTAGCTCCGACTTTTGTACGTTGATTATCCAACCCAATTCCTGGCAAAGGGCGAGGAGGGATTGAGTGCCCTGGTGGCAAGACTCTTTGGTAGGGGCTCGAATCAACCAGTCGTCTAGGTACTGGTGGATCCTTATACCCCGGGATTGAGCCATTAGCTTCACCTCTTTGACCACACAAGTGAACTCCATGGGAGCTGTGGAGAGGCCAAAGGGAAGAGCCCGGAACTGATAGGACTGACCTTGGAAATGGAACCTGAGATATTTTCTGGACTTCACATGGACTGGAATGTGGAAATAGGCGTCGCTGAAATCCAGCGATGTCACCCATTCTCCCTGTTGCAGTGAGATCCGAATTGTTTCCGGGGTTTCCATCTTGAATGTTTTTACGCTCAAAAATTTGTTTAGAGCACTGAGGTCCAAGACTGGTCGCCACCTTTGGTTTGGTTTTGGGACTATGAACAGTCGGTTGAAGAAGGCTAGAGATGTCCGAACCCTTACCATCTCTACTGCCTCCTTTTGTAGTAAGGCTTGCAAAGCCTCCTTCAGGTAGAGGTTCCTGAGGGGGTTTGCATAACCACTGACTATTAGGGGGTCCCTTACTAGTGGGGGTCTGACTTTGAACGGGAGAATGTAGCCGTCCTTCAAAATGGACACTACTCTCGGGTTTGAACCTAGGAGGGACCACTTCTGCCAAAATTTTTGGAGACGTCCCCCTATCAGATGAGCATTGACAACATTGAGGACATTTTGAGCAATGGGGGCAAAAACGCAATGATCTACAGAAAAAGCATCTTTGACAAATTTTATTTCTTGCCTCACTCTTGACGAGGGACTTGTGTCTTTCTTTTGTGACTGCCCTCTTACATTTACGACAAAAGGTACAGGACTGGCAACAGGACAAAACACAGGTTGTTGAACAGACACAGAAAAGTTTTGTTCTATTACATTTATGATATTTATCTTTGACCGGGCCACCGGCACCGGGTTTGGAACACAATAATTGTCATTTATACTGCCCTTGATCCCTAGGAGGGCGGGTGCCGCGACCGGGCTGACCTCCCCTTCCTCTGCCTCTAGACCTGCCACGTCCCCCAAAGGACTTCCATGCGGGCATGTCTTTTCCTGCGGAAGCACCGGTCTGAGTAGATTCCTGTCCTTGCTTCCAGTTAGGGGGGTAGGGTTGGAATCTGTTTTGCTTTTTATGGTTACCGGCGAACCCACCGCGGCCCGGACCGGGCTGGTTGGTACGCTTTATGGTTTCAAATTGTTGAATCTCATCTTCCGCTTTGCGGATGACCGCATCTGGAAACAAAGCATGAGTGTTCAGAGGGCAATTTCTCAAGGCGGAAAACGTGTCTGGTTTCACTCCTGTTTTTAAATGCTCCAAATATGAGTCTCTGCGGACTAAGGTCAAACTGGCCATCTGGACAAATGTGAAGTCCGAGAGATGTTGAAGAGATTTTCCTACCGCAAAACTCACATTTTGATTGAATGAGGTCAGGTAATGCAACTCGTCCAATGCTGACTGAGCCTTGCTAGAAGATTTACCCTTTCCTAATTCTGTTTGTAAAATCTTAAGTTGCTCTTGGACACTGTCTTGTATTTTGGTAATGCAACGGTTGAATCCAGCGGACTGGTTGCATATATAACTCGTTTCCTTAGCCGCCTTCTCCCACTTCCTGAGGGTATCCTGGGCAATGGGGCGTGAAGGCGGTTGAGCTGAAACAGAAGAAGACTTGGCAATTCTTGTAAAGGCATTGTTCAGCTTTGCGGCATCATTGGGCCATGTAGTAACATACTTTCCCGGTCTGGTAAAGTCTTTAGGTTCGGCCGGGTGAATCCCGTACCATCTACTTTGAGATTTGGGGGGGCGGAGATATTGGTCCATATGCAACCCTCCAGGCTCTGAAGATTTGGATGGGTATCCCTCTATTAGCACAAGATTAAGGTTCTCTAATTTCTTGCACAACCAGTCTTCTGGTGGAAGAAGGACAGAGACTTTTCCTACCGGCTGAGATCTGTGTCCAACCCAGGGATTATCAGCACGAGTAGCAGGCGAGTATTCCAGATCTGGGATGTGAGACCAACCCATGAAGGCTCTGACTCCTCTTACAGTTTCACGATAGTTTTGATCTTCACTTATCGCCCGGTCAGTCTCAGTGTCAACAACGTCCGGATGATCTTCCAGTTCTGACAATTCCCCCTCTTCTGTTGGTTCCGGTTGAGTAAATTCCCGGGTAGATACCGGAAGAGTTTCAGTGCACTGTTCAAATTAGGACACTGGGCCGGAAGAAGCAGGTTCAGCAAAAACCGGTTCCGGGTCCTGGTACAAATTCTCCAGTGGAGACACCATGTCCACAGGTGAAGAAGTAGTAGCCGTTACAGTATGAGTTCTATCCGGACCAAAGGCCGGACCGGCCTGGCCGGAAGGAACAGATGGTGGTAGGAAAGGGTTAGAAGACAATACTCCGGATGGAGGTTTGTGAGCGACCGGTGCCTTCACCGGTGAGAAAGATGGCTGAGAAGAAGGACGTGGTCCAATGGTCAATAGTGCTTCTAAACGAGCCATGCGTACAGCCCATTTCTCATCCATTTCCTGAAGTTCCTTACGGAAGTTAGGTTGAGGAAGAGTAAGGTCTCCAGAAGTATTGAGGGGAGGAATAACGGGTTCAGAATCCTGAGATTCGACTTGAGCCACCACAGTAACAGTAGAAGGATCAATGAGAGTGTCTTTTCCCTTTGATTTTTCCTTACGCAGTTTATAAGTTGGTGTAGCCAACTGAATAACCTGTTCTGGGGTTAGTACTTCGCAATACTCACAGGGTAGTTTCAACACACAAGGGTCCTCCCCTAAACTTTTGTCCCTGCATCTAGCACAACGTGAATGGCGGTCAAAAGACGCCATAATATGCCCGCAGGCTCCTTTCCTTTGTCCTGGAGATGCCATGATGATGTAAATATCCGATGACAAAACTTCAGGTACACACAAATAAAATGAGAAGAAATATCCACAAATGCAAAAAGTTATCAGAAAAACACAACTTTTCAAATCGCGCCAAACGAAAAAGATGCTATGACGTCACGTCCCTCTGGCGAATAAAGCAGGAACTAGGCCACCTGGCGAGTGGATTGGAGTGTACCTGTCCGGCCGGAGGTGAAACTCAGGACGTCTTTTTCTGGCGTTTGGCGGGACCGGCTGGCGCCGGACAATAGCTATCGTCTGTTAGGTAAGATGTATTAACGCAATGAAAAGCCTGGTTGTAGGCCTAAAAATGGCATCAGAGATGCCCGTACCCCACAGCCTAGGGAAATATTTTTAACACCATGAGATACAGAAGTACTGTATCAGTACAAAATTCAGGATACTTTCAGAGCACTGTCAGTTATATAAAGGTCCAAACAATGTTTAAATAGACAAAATAATGTCTAAGAGAAAGATAATGCATGTAAAGATGAAGTATTAAAACAAAACAATTCAGTAACAAGATGACAGCATTAATCAGTAAACTAAACATTACGACACTCTTTATCTACATCTAGCATGGCCGAATTATGGTTTGGATGTTTTGAATATTACCATGCATACAGAAGTGGTAATACATTCAATGAATGCTTATGTGTGGTGTTGGAGCAAAATCTGTGGCTCACTTGATGAAATTCCATCTGTTACAATGGGGAGTTGTAAAAGTAAAATTCTTAATGAATTCCAATATGACTTTAACAATGCTTAATCTGCATCAAAAGACAGACCCAAAGGTGCAACAAGATTTTAAAGGTCAAGGTCACTACGACAAGGCCAAATCAAGGTCACACCATGATGCTGCACACCTACAACCCCTAACCAATGTCCCTACCAAATATCAACTTCCTACACCTTACAGTTTCCGAGATACAGCCCGGACAAGATTTTATAGGTCAAGGTCACTACGGCAAGGTCAAAGGTCAAATCAAGGTCAGACTATGAGATTGCACACCTACACCCCTAACCAATGTCCCTACTAAGTATCAACTTCCTACACCTTACGTTGTCTGAGATATAGCCCGGACAAGATTTTATAATTCAAGGTCACTACAGTAAGATCAAAGGTCAAATCAAGGTCAGACCATGACGTTGCACACCTACACCCCCTAACCAATGTCCCTAGTAAGTATCAACTTCCTATACCTCATGGTTTCCAAGATATAGTCGGACAAGATTTTATAGGTCAAGGTCACTATGGCAAGGTCAAACGTCAAATCAAGGTCAGACCATGAGATTGCACACCTACACCCCCTAACCAATGTCCCTACCAAGTATCAACTTCCTACACCTTACAGTTTCTGAGATACAGCCCGGACAAACCTTTTCCCGCCGCCCGCCCACCCATCCGGACACCATGGGTGAAAACAATACCCCAACAACCCTTAAGGGCTGTGGGGTAAAAATGGAACCCTCAACAAAGATCTAACACTTTAAACTTGAGAACTCAGGGCCATAGCTCCCAAGATATGAGGTAACACAAAGATAAACGGACACGAAGATAAACGGTCTCAAGAACTTTTCAAATGTAAGCGGTGTAAACAACAAAATTGCACAAAATAACAAACAGAATAGACTTAAACAAAGCTTGTTAAGACATTTTTTATTTATTTTGTTCAATTTAATTATTTATACCACTGAAAGGAGCCAAGTTCTAAAACCGTTTATCTTTCTGTCCACCCATGTATTGTTGTTAGTATCTGACGTTTGCATCATCCACTTTCAAACTGTAGTATCCGTTTTGTTTTCATATGAAATACCATTTTTCACTGAAAAAACCACCAAATATAGCCTTCATGATGATAAAATTAAAGGATTCTCGCGAAACGATCGGTGCCCCTCCATTTTGTAAACATGCGGGATCGCGTCTTCTAGCGAATGCGCCAAATATACCGAATTGCGGGCTAGTACTAAAACTTGCAAGATATTGCGAAACCCGCGCTCTAGAAGGATCACTGTTCATATCCAGGTCAAAATCGGGTTTTTAGGGTTTAGGCTCGTATCAGTATTTCTCACACGTCAGCTCAGTTAAAAAGTATAACCCGAGTAGTGACAGCTAAGTGATCACTTGCCTACACTGATGACCACTGGGTCACTGATTAAACTAAAAAAAACCTTGTAACAGAGACAACTGGCTGCAGTCAACCCTTACATCAAAGTATTATAGCAGCAAGTTAACACCTGTTTGTACCTCACTAATACAAGAATCAGGTTTTGATATTTAGATTCATTCATTGCTCCTATATATCTGGTGAGAAAGATCACACTGAATCAGGACACCCATACTTTACAATCATCACATTAAATCATATCAAACCATTTAGCAATACAGCTAAATACACCATATATGTGACTTGATTTGTGACCTATGACTTCAGAAAATACCTTTATTCATTTTTTTTCACAGAACAACCTTGGATCCATGGAATTGTGACTTACCAATTTCATTTGGTATGAAGGACAAGTTGTTTTCTCCTGCCCCCAAATACTGCAGGCTGCTCAAATGTCTGAAACAAGCAATCAGAAACATCAATCTTAACAAGTCACCTACCACAACATCAGGTATTTTGATTATATATAGAACCTCTTTATTTATCTTAGATCATAATTTGACAGGCCACGAGACTGATTTGCAAATTTAATAAGTAAATTAAATTTTTATAAGTTAATACCCTATCCAATCTTATCAATTTTGTGAGTTGTGAGTTGTTATCAGTTGTTTCTAGGTGTAACACATGTATCTAGACAGTCTGGTCAAAAGATTACATGGCCCTAGTTTTTTGTTTTTTTTTTTGGCTAGTGCTATGTATGTTTTATATTACTTTATTATTTTTCAGGTCATTGGTCAGTGATATGTCTGTATATGGTTAGTTGTTTGGTCAATGCTATGTATGTGTTCAGTTCATTGGTCAATGCTATAAATGAAAATTGCTAGGATTATCACAAACTGCAACAAATACACACAGGCATCGCCCATTCTCAAACGACTCCACTGGCTCCCAGTTGAATTTCGCTATATCTTCAAAACCGCCACATTAGTTTATAAGTTTCTTCACAGTGGACATCCCAGTTACTTTGGTTCTCTTTTGTCTTCCTTCAATTATATGTTCAGTGCTACATATATATAGTCAGTTGTCAGAAATTTAAGCCTACATGTTCTGACCTACAGATAGACATACAAGGTCAGTTGGTTGATCAATCTTTGTACCTATATGGCTAGTTTTTTGGCTCGTAAACTTGAGCTCTGTTAACCTGAATTTGAAGGGTTCACCAAAAACTTTCCCAATTAGCATGACATTACACATGACAGGCTAAATATCAATGGAATATACCATGCAGGATTCTGCTATATACTCTTTATTTAAAAAGGAGCACTTGGAGAATGCATACTTCTGCCAACGTAGGTAATAATAAGTAGATGGAAAAATCTGGATCTTTGATATTTATTTTGTATCCAGATCAGTCTCACAATGTAACGGGATCTACTTAGTTGGACCAAGACCCATCTTTCTTATTTTTTCCCCGTGAAGATCCAACCAGTAATATTTATGTAATCCTGCTGACAAACAAACAAACAAATAAATGGTCATGAATTTAATACCTCCCTGGCAGAGGTGATTATTGTACTTACAATGTTATACCTGAAAGGAGTAAAAAAAAGTACATGGTCATTATATGTATACCCACCCTATAGCTCTGGGCAGACTGGTCAGTGAGTTGGACTGGACCACCAGTTTGGTAAGTTGTTTGAGTAGACCTATGTCTGGTGGTAACTGCTCCAGTTTGTTCTCCTCCAGATCTAAAACACGAAGCTTCTCCAGATTCCCAATACTAGTAGGCAGCCTCTGCAACCAATACAATGTATAAAACGATATGATAGGAATTTTTAATTAGAAATACGATTCATTGACAATATCTTTTTGTTGACTGATATTCAACAAATTTGTAATTTCAGAGATGAGAATTTTTAAGATTTACGAACCTTTTAACACTAAAGTAGGAGAACACAGATTTGACAGGGTGAAAATGAATTTATGATATTCACCACGAAATGTAAAATTTGCCACAATACAGGAAATTTGCTGCAGCCTGTTAAATTCAGCCCAGTATGTAAATATTTGTCCTATTTGATACACACCTTCAATTTAAATTTAACACAAGTTCACAGGGAGAGCACACACCTCCAACAGGGTATGTAATAATATGTAAAATGGGAAAAATCCAGATTAAATTTTTTGTATCCAGATGGGGAGCCAGATCATACTCAAAATTTAATGGGACCTAAGTTCAACCAAGCCCCACTTTCTGATTTTATTTCTTAGAAAGATCCAACAAGCAATATTTTTGTAATCCTACAGACAGAGTAAATCCATAGATAGTTGGGGACACATCAGATAAACTGTTGCCAATTTTCATAACTTTGACAAAAAAATTCTCATTACCCTGTACTCAGATCAATTAGAGCCTCAAATAAGTCCACAGGATTCGGTTTCTAGTTATAACTTTTTTCCTTTTTTTCCAACAACAAAAACCATCCACTTGGCATGCTGTTCATCTAACAACTTAGTTACTAGTGCTGTGATGTAGTTTAGAATTTTGGGTTCGATGTATGGTATATGTTCAAGATAACAGAACTTCAATCTAGTCCGATCACCAAACTAACATTTTCAGAGCCAGTAAAAATGCAGAGATCTAACTTAAAATCTTGTCACTTTGTTGACGGATAAAAACAAAAAATCTATAGATATTTTAAATATATTTTACCATATTGTCAATAAAACACAAGATTTATAGATGGGCGATAATAGGACCCTTTGGTTTGTTGTACGATGTTGGCGATTTCTATATGTTTTGCAGGGTCAGAATTTCAGATGTTTGAACCAAACTTTGATTTCGGGTCAATAAACAACAAACATCATGGCAGCACTACTACTTACCCTCAGAGAGTTGTTACTCAGAATCAGCACCTCCAGCTTATGCAGGTTCTCTATGTCGTCTGGGATCTTTGACAGTTGGTTTGTTCCGAGGTTCAACTCCACCATGTTTGTCCAAGTTCCAATGTCTGACAAGAAAGTATAACTATTAATTTTCAGTTTCCATTTCGAAGTCTGGTAAACACTTTTCTCACTTTGACAACAGTAAGTGTCTTAAACTTTTCTTTTCTGCAAATATTTTAAATATTTTGTCACAAACAAACAATATACTCCAAGTTTTCTCTTATTTGACTTCTATTTTTGTGAATTCTGATTGTATGAAATTACTTCCACTCACAAAGATTTGTATTTTTCTCCGCTTTTTATCTTAAAAAGCACATTCGAATTTATGAATATTCCATTATTAGACAATCATCTTCCTCCAACAGCACACTTAAAATCAGTAAGTTTTTGGTGAATTTTGGTTTGTTTAAGTACATATGCAAACAACCTTTCAATTTAGCAGTGCTTTGAAAATGTTCGGAATTTTTGGTCTGATGTTTGGTATCTCTACAAGCTAGCAAACTTTGATCTAGTTCAATCATCAAACAATTCTTTCAAAATCGCTAAAAATACAGAAATCTACAATAAAATCTCGCCATTATGTTGAAAATACAGTTAAATCATATTATCCATAGATATTGGTGAAAGGTTGATATCTGGAGGCTGTCACTGCAACACTGTTCTGATTCTGGTATGTTTTATCACACCCTCAGCTGAATAGGCCTACTTACAGGAAGTAACACCAAAACATCACAGCTTTGCCACACAAAATCAATATAAAGTCCGCAAATGCAAAAAAAAATACGGAATAGAAGTTTATAATTTCGTCAGATAGAGATTTTGTATCCAATGTTTCAAGTTTTCCTTTATTTTTTGTGTTGACAATCGAGATGGCAGTTGTGAAGTTTTCTGATGGTATTTCGGTAAAATGTTTTCATTACCGTGATGCGAGGACCAAATCTTTAATAGATATTTTGCAAAAATGTCACCATTATGTACTGCAAGGTAACTGTTGGGCAAAATAACATCTTTTGTGCCATGTTGTTGATTTCTAAATGTTTTGTAAAGTCCAAATTTCAGACGTTTGAACCAAACTTTGTTTTCACAGCAATCAATGATTAGACTTTTAGAAACATCCTTGCAGCACTAATATTAACACTTTTAAGAAAGTGGATCATCAAAGTACCCTGATGGCATAATGATTTAAATTTTAATCAGAGAGAAGACAAATCAAAATAATCCGAGTGCCATTTTTTTCTATTTTATCCAGGGGTGCTTGGTTAAAGATAATACATGGATTTGTATAACTTACCCAAGGGCAGTGAAGTGAGCTGATTGTCTTTCATATTCAGTTTGGTCAGACAGTTCGCCCTTGAAAAAATGCCAAATGGAATCTTGTTGATTTGATTGTGTTCCATGTTTATTGACTGAAATATAGGGGGAAAAAACACAACTATTTACAATTAACACAAATAGAAGAAACAGACATTAAACATAATTTTCTAACTAACTAGCATAAATTTAGAGTTGCTCATATAGTATTTGTTAGTGATGTGAATGGTAAACCGGTATACCCCATTTCATTTTTTTTAGGTAGAAATGACGAAATCCACCAAGAATATTTAAGAACCGCTTATTGAAAACGTCATTATAGTAGGCTTTCTACTGGTTAATACTTTGTCAAAACAATAAAGAACGTATATATTTGAGGAAACAGCTTACATTTTTACTTTATGTTCATGGTAAATGAAGTTTACAAACTTCAAAATATCTCGCGAATCCTTATTTCCTCTTGAGAAATATTGCTCATGTATGGTGAACTGAACTCGAACCCACATCCACAGATATGACAACCATCTGATAAAATCCAGGTCCCAGCTGCCCAGCTAATTGACCAGCTGGAAAAACTTCACTTACAGAGACTAAACAGCCTTAAAACTAAGTCACACTTTTAGGAAGTAGTTATTTTTTCATCCATATACCTCAAGGGACACACTTAATATTTACTGTGTCAAGCCATGCTAGTCATTAGGTCAAACAACTTGACAAATATGACACAAAGTACTATCACAAGGTGTGACATTGATGAGATTGTACATTTTACTCAGAAAACAATTTCTCAGAAATACATTCACAAGGAAAAATAGACAAGCTGTTTTATTTCTAAGAAGTCGCCCTAGTAGCCCAAAGGAAGGAATGAGGCTCTATTTTTTTTTCACTTCCATGTTCTTGCCAGTTTTTTTCTTTTGCAAAGTGTACTGAAATAAGTCCAATCGATATCCCAAGAAAAGACAAATATTGGGGCGGGGGGGGGGGGGCTTTTCGGGGAGTAGCCACAAGGAAAGAGAAATCTACCAATCACTATTTTTTTGATAGGCAGAGGAACTCACTTCCTGCTTCAGATCTAGTGTTCTAGATAGAAGACTATTGGATGGAGAGAATCAGGGCACTGGATTGCTTGTATTTTTTTTTTTAACCGACCTTGTTTATTGTGAGTTTATAATAGAGCAGTATTAATACATTGATTGCTGCCAATGTTTTCTCTCTGCATCTAAATCCTATGTGTGGCCTTGTGACTCAATCAACTCAGACTCATTAACACACAGTTCGTTTTTCTGTGAATATTCTGCAAGGACTACTACACAAATTTCATCCAGGGTACAAAACTCACAAAACTCACAAAGTGCAACTTGCAAGCAAAGTTATATGAAGCATTTGGGGCCTGCAAGGTTATGTTTGGACTACAGTTTGCAGATATCTTTTGTGGAATTGTTCAAAGTTACAGAATAATTTTGATTACTTTGTGTTAAAATGGAGAAATATATGTCACTGAAAATAGCACTATTATGTAAAAGCATATGTAATAATCAGTTACAACAATCCATAAATCTTTGTCATAAGAGAAACATGTCTTAAATATGGAAGGTGAACAAACTTTGGCAGAGCCAAAGTTAAAGCTCATACCACAATGCACACCTGCACCCCCTAACCAATGTCGCTACCAAGTGTCAACCTTCTTCACCTTACAAAATTCAAGAGCCCAGACAAGCTTTTAAAACTCATAGTCAATACAACAAGGTCAAATCAAGATCACATGACGTTACACACCTACAACCCCCTAACCAATGTCCCTACCAAGTATCAACTTGCTACACCTTATGGTTTCTGAGATATAGCCCAGACAAGATTTTACAGGTCAAAGCCACTGTGGAAAGGTCAAATCAAGGTCAAACCATGACGTTGTACACCTACACCCCCTAACCAATGTCCCTACCAAGTATCAATTTCTATGCCTTACGGTTTCTGAGAAATAGCCCGCACTAGATTTTCAAACTCAAGGTCACTATGGCAAGGTCAAAGGTCGAATCAAGGTCACACCATGACGTTGCACACAAGTGCTGTAACGAGTTGACCGAAACTCGAGTTGTAACTCGGTGGGTGATATTTGGGGATAACATTCAGGGTTAGCGAAGTACCTCTAAAATATGGAGTCCAACGGACTACATGTCCTCCGAAAAATGGAGTCCCAATCATTTTTTTCTGAGTCCAGTGTTTGCGTTAGGGTTATGAAACGTCGGGGACCTTGTACCTTATGACTCATCAAAAAAGGGGTACCACTGTATGAAAATTGGGTGCAAGTAATAATTTTTCTCCCGTAATTTGGATACATTTAAATATATAGAAGCACTATCCAATTTCCTTTATACTGATAAATAATATGCATCTGTCCATAAATAAATTTTAAAAATATTTTTAAAAAGCTGAACCCCAGTCAACAAACTTCAGATTGAAATTTATTTTGTATAATTATTTTATTTAAGCTATAAATATGGCATTGATACTGTTTGAAAGACAAAAATTTGTAGTTTTTCTTGCTTTTTGTTTGACAAAAATTCATTGGGTAGTTCCAGAGATATAGTTTTTTGTTACAATATCCCCTGTAAATATTTTCGAATGTTACAGCTTTTATTTTCTGAGCAACTTTCCGGGGCTAAATATCAAGAGTTTCCGAGATTTAGTAAAATCGTTTGTCTCCCACGAAATTCACCGTTCTGGCTTGTTGTTTCGACTGTTTCCGTGCAGAGATCAGGCTTTCTTTCGATATATAACGTTTTGAGTAGATTTGCTAGCGTACGAAATATCTCGCTTTACAATGGTGGACGTAAACAACTTGCCAGGAAATCACTCGAAACCATTTAATTTTAAAATATAAAGCTTATCTTCAGTGTATTGTTTATTGCTTGCACATCTACGTTTCCTGCCAACCGAAATTCGCTTCTAAAGCAGAAATATTTTCTTCATAAAAATCGCGTCCCGATGGACGCACTGACAACCGAAACTTGCGTCCAAATCTGAAATACCGCGTGTTTAACATACTCGGACGGCGTAATCGCGAACCCTGACATTGATTTACTCAATTTAAACTCGAGCTTTCAAGAAATAACTAGCGCATCGGAGAACCGATGCAAATTGTATCCACCGTAAAGACAATGCACCAAAACCTCTAGGACCAATAATAAGTGAGTTATAAGCACTTTTAAGTTTGGCTGTCCTCACACTTGACCTTGAAGGAGGGGCCCAAGGTCAAATCCGACCATGACAGAAGATTCCCAGCCCATGATTTCCTGTATGTTGGTTTACCATCCCAAACCACTAGGATCAATAATAAGCGAGTTATAAGCACTTTTAAGTTTGGCTGTCCTCATTTGACCTTGAAGGAGGGGCCCAAGGTCAAATCCGACCACACCAGAAGATTCCCAGCCCATGATTTTCTATAGGTTGGTTTACCATCCCAAACCTCTAGGACCAATAATAAGCGAGTTATAGGCACTTTAACCTTTGGCTATCCTCGTTTGACCTTGAAGGAGGGGCCCAAGGTCAAATCCGACCACACCAAAAGATTCCCAGCCCATGATTTCCTATAGGTTGGTTTACCATCCCAAACTTCTAGGACCAATAATAAGCAAGTTATAGGCACTTTAACCTTTGGCTATCCTCGTTTGACCTTGAAGGAGGGGCCCAAGGTCAAATCCGACCACACCAAAAGATTCCCAGCCCATGATTTCCTATAGGTTGGTTTACCATCCCAAACTTCTAGGACCAATAATAAGCAAGTTATAAGCACTTTTCGACTGACAAAAAACTCCCGTGGCGGCCATCTTGTTTTTCAAAATGAGGTTTACCATATATTATTAAATATTTCCAGTCAAGATTTTGTAATGCGGAACGTATTCTGCAAATTTAAGATCTCTACCTATAATACCCTTTGCTCTAGAGGGCAACAAAAGTCCTTGCTTTAAGTCGAATAAACGTCCCTGGTGGCCATCTTGTTTTTCAAAATGAGGCCAAAAATTTTCCCAGGCAAGATTTTATGGTTATGAATATATCCTGCAGATTTGGGAAGGCTAGCTATAATATTTTTTTTGTTAAGAGCGCCAACAGCCCATACTGAAGGAGGTATATGGCCTCACAGTCTAATGTACCATTTTGAGTCATTTTAGCAGGCCTAAGGTGACCTTGAAAACAATAGCCAAGGTCAACAAACTGGATGCTGGTACTCCATCATGTACTCAACCTCCAAAGCCATTTTTAATAGTTTCCATGCAATATCGTCGGCATTAAGTGTGAAAATATCTCCAAAAATAGCATCAGAGATGCCCGTACCCCACAGCCTTGGGAAATATTTTCAACACCATGAGATATAGAAGTACTGTACCAGTACAAACTTCAGGATACTTTCAGAGCACTGTCAGTTATATAAAGGTCCAAACAATGTTTAAATGGAGAAATAATGTTTAAAAGAAAGATAATGCGTATAAAGATGAAGTATTAAAACAAGATAATTCAATGACAAGATGACAGCATTAATCAGTAAACTAAAATTCAACACTCTTTATATACATCTGCATTTCCGAATTATGGTTTAGATGGTTTGAATATTACCATGCATACAGAAGTGGTAATACATTTAATGAATGCTTATGTGTGGTGTTGGAGTAAAATCTGCGGCTCACTTGATGAAATTCTATCTCTTACAATGGGAAGTTATGAAAGTAAAATTCTTAATAAATTCTAATATGACTTTTGCTTAATCTGCATCAAAAGACAGACCCAAAGGTGCAACAAGATTTTAAAGGTCAAGGTCACTACGGCAAGGTAAAAGGTCAAATTAAGGTCACACCATGATAATACACACCTATAGCCAATAACCAATGTCCCTACCAAGTATCAACTTCCTACACCTTACGGTTTCCGAGATACAGCCCTGACGATTTTATAGGTCAAGGTCACTATGGCAAGGTCAAAGGTCAAATCAAGGTCACACCATGATGCTGCATACCTACACCCCCTAGCCAATGTCTCTACCAATATCAACTTCCTGCACCTAACAGTTTCCGAGATAAAGCCCGGACAATATTTTATAGGTCAAGGTCACTACAGCAAGGTTAAAGGTCAAATCAAGGTCAGACCATGACGTTGCACACCTACACCCCCTAATCAATATCCCTACCAAGTATCAACTTCCTACTCCTTACGGTTTCTGAGATATAGCCCAGACAACATTTTATAGGTCAAGGTCACTACGGCAAGGTCAAAGGTCAAATCAAGGTCAGACCATGACGTTGCACACCTACACCCCCTAACCAATGTCCCTACCAAATATCAACTTCCCAAGCCTTACAGTTTCCGAGATATAGCCCGGACAACATTTTATAGGTCAAGGTCACTAAGGCAAGGTCAAAGGTCAAATCAAGGTCACACCATGACGTTGCACAACTACACCCCCTAACCAATGTCCCTACCAAGTATCAACTTCCTACACCTTACAGTTTCCGAGATATAGCCCGGACAAGATTTTCAAACTCAAGGTCACTACGGCAAGGTCAAAGGTCAAATCAAGGTCAGACCATGATGTTGCACAGCTACACCCCCTAACCAATGTCCCTACCAAGTATCAACTTCCTACACCTTACGGTTCCTGAGATACAGCCCGGACAAACTATTTCCCTTAAGGGCTGTGGGGTAAAAAGGCTAAAAATGGCCTCGGTGAGGTACTTTGGCGGTCTGTGGATGACCTTCAATGAAGAGCCTCAAGGTCAAATTTCTGCATGCTTACAGACGACATATATATGTACTATATATACCAGCCATAGGATGATCTAACTTTCTGTATATGAGAACTGCGCCAAAATCTGAAAAAATGGCCAAAATCTGACCTTTAAGAGGCCACCAGTGACCTTGAAATTGAAGGTCAAGGTCACAAAACAATAGCATTCGCGGCATTGCCCATATATACCCACATACCAAATTTGAAAGGTCTAACTAAAATATTTTTAAGTTATCACATCTGAAAGGAAATCTATGCGGCGGCATGACAGTACTGAATCCGAAGTATCCCTGACTTTTGTCCGGGGATACAATTAAAACATACACTAAATACACACAAAAAGAACATGATTACGGTGTTAAAAGTGGTATAAATGTCACAATTTTTTTTTCTTTTTTCACAAAAAAAATCTCACTTTAAAGTACCAAATAGCAGATGATTTTGCAAAGGATGCAGAATGCAGCCAAAGATCATGATTTAGGCAGATTCAATTGATCTACACAACAGTAGAACCTGGTAGAAAAGTACAGGGGTTTACAGTAATAATACTGTGATTGACAATCAATTATGGAAGAGTCTCCCTCTCATTCCAGGCTTGAATATCAAGGCAACGTGCCTAGCCTTTCAGGAGCTGTTCACTCATAATAACATCATCATTGGTAGTGCAGGTACAATTGTAAATTTGTCTAATACTATTTTACACTCCACAGAAGAACTCTGCAAGTAGAATTCCCTCTCAAATAGAAGTATCAGATCCTTTCATTATATTTCTATTGAAAATTTACCGTTATCTCGAAATTTCGAATATTTTTACCTATTATCTGATGTCAGTTAAAACCACTGACGAAGTTGGACAACAAATGCATGTTTCCAGGTTGTTGCCATGTTTCTCTTTTGACAATGTATTATATCTGTTACTGTTAGTAAGCTTCAGCATGAAATTTCTCCAGATATAAGGGCTATTCAATTTTCATGCTATTATATACACTAACTTTCACACTTGAAAACTGAAAGTGAAACCAAGCTTAATGACACTAGCTGAACAGGGTTTCACAGGAGTTTTTCACCGATACCTTTGCAATATGGCTGCTTATGGAGAATACTGTACATTTTGTAAAAGTAGAACCATGCAAGTTGAACCAGGTAGAAGTGGAACAAGATTGTAAGATCCATTGTTTAAATTTTATTGGGGATATTACCAGGTTCTAGTCAGACTGAGTCTCTGTATGTTAATAGTTTTCAGTGACCATGTACCAAGTGATTGCATTTGGTGTAAATAACAACTTAAATGATAGGCCCCCAGCAAGGTTAATGACAGCTTAACAGGTAAACTCTTCAGTATCTAGCTTATTGGAGAATCTATAGGCAGAAATATCGGCTGTGTTATATCCCATAACCTCTAACTGAAGCAATCTATAGATTTACTCAAGAAAAAAACAAACAAGGTATACATATGGTTCAAGGAAACGGTTATATTTCACTTTAAAGATATTACAAACTATACATGAATAACACAATGCATGCAAGATGATGTACTCAGTCCATGACCAGCTTAAGGATTATGCAGTGTAAGCGTGCAAGAGTTCTATTGAATATGGGTGGGGGTGGGGTGGGGGGGTGGGGGGGGGTGGGGGGGGATGTAGACTGACCCTGGAGATCCAGGGTGGTTTATTGACCTCTCACTC
Source organism: Sabellastarte sp. h YS-2021 (assembly GCA_964017235.1). NCBI lineage: Eukaryota > Metazoa > Annelida > Polychaeta > Sabellida > Sabellidae > Sabellastarte > Sabellastarte sp. h YS-2021. The sequence goes on from OZ024934.1 coordinate 87,418,035, forward strand.
TGCATAGAAAGGTGGTGCCTGGAGCCTATGCTTGATGAAAATTGTGAAACAAGGAACCTGGGTGCATAATGGCAACTAGCTAAACCCCTGTTTTGGGACATGTTGCAAAATGCAAAAGCTGTGTTTTATTGTCAGCTTTCAAGCTTCATCCTTTCCCAACCCAAACTTGAGAGGGGAGAAAAAACTGACCACAAGCAAAGAGAAAGCTGCACAACAAGAAGAGTTTAACAAGCAAATCTGTGTTGCCTCTTTTTAGTTCATGCTTCAGTTCTGTGATATAAATATAGTGACTATGTCTCAAAATAATTCTTGGGAATTTCCTGTTTATTTTTGGGGACTTCTAGGAAAGACCAAGAAAAAAATAAAGCTCACAATCTTTAACACTACTTCCTCACTTAAACACCTTCAAGAATTATATCTATATCTTACATCCACTTTAAAGCTAACAATGGACCCAAAATAAATGTAAACTTTTTACTTGCATTACTTTGCAATCTACAAACTAGTTCTACTTAGTACTTACACAGCCTACAGTACCAATATACATCCACCCAAGGTAACAAGTGGATAATGACAAGGATATTTCTTGACATTTCAACTAGTTTATTCTTCCACCCCAGATAACCACTGGATAAAGAGTGGATATTTCTGTACATTTCAACTAGTTTATTCTTCCACCCCAGATAACCACTGGATAAAGAGTGGATATTTCTGGACATTTCAACTAGTTTATTCTTCAACCCAAGATAACCACTGGATAAAGAGGAGATATTTTGGGAAGTTTCAACTAGACTATTTGTCCACCCAAGATAACCACTGGATAAAGAGTGGATATTTCGGGATATTTCAACTAGATTATTCATCCATAAAGTGTGGATATTTCTTGATTTATTTTGGAAGAATTGTCAATGCTTTGTTTTCACAGATTTTACTTCCTGTTAGTGGGCCTATTTGATTGGGGATATACCTGAACATAGTTTTTCCAGTATTCTGGAATTGGTACAGTTTCACACTGGTAGGATACTAAAATGGATAATCTGCTACCAACCCTTTCCTAGTTAAAACTGTGAGAAGGCAACAATCAGATGGGACAGCATAAAATGTATTTCCCTCCCACTGCCTGCCACTGAAGTCATGGGTTTGAAGCTTGACTCAGGAAAAACCAACAAATGCCTGGTGAATCTTGACAAATGACTTTAATAAACTTTATAAACCACCAAAGCCACACCCCCAACCTTAATTGGAACCCTGGGAAATATAAAAATACTAAGGGGGAATGGGTGGTGGTGGTATGGAGGGGGGAGGGGTGGGGGTGGGGGTGTTGTCTTTGTGAAGTACATTCCTCATCTAATATCATCCAATGCCAACAGTAAAATGGAAAATTTAATAGTAAATTAAATTTTTATAAGTTAATACCTTACCTAGTGGACAGATGCATTTGTCCGGCGCCTTGCCGGTCACGCCAAACGTTAGAAAAAAACGTCCTGAGCTGGGCTCTGGCCGGGACCGGTAGTGTCCTGTTCATTCGCCAGGTGGCTGTATAGCCAACCTGCTGGTATACTGCGCATGCTCGCGCATGCGCTCTTCCTCTTTTTGTTTGGCGCGTCCAGAGCCGTTTATAAGTCAAAGTGGGCCATTTTTATCAAATGGTGTGACGCACATAAGGTGGACTTCCGGTCGCCCTCTGTGAGCCAGATCGCTGATTTCCTGCTCTATCTATTCAAGGGAAATGGGTCTAGAAGGAGGGCCTGCAGCTGGATAGGCCGAAGCCTTAGTAAGCCTTGGAAACTGGGAATTAAGTTTCGCTTCTGTATTATGCCAACTGAAGAGTTTTCTACCCGGTCTGTGGGGGCGGTTTTATATTTTCCATCCCTATCCTACCACACTGGTAGGATACTAAAATGGATAATCTGCTACCAACCCTTTCCTAGTTAAAACTGTGAGAAGGCAACAATCAGATGGGACAGCATAAAATGTATTTCCCTCCCACTGCCTGCCACTGAAGTCATGGGTTTGAAGCTTGACTCAGGAAAAACCAACAAATGCCTGGTGAATCTTGACAAATGACTTTAATAAACTTTATAAACCATCAAAGCCACACCCCCAACCTTAATTGGAACCCTGGGAAATATAAAAATACTAAGGGGGAATGGAAGGTGGTGGTATGGAGGGGGGAGGGGTGGGGGTGGGGGGTGTTGTCTTTGTGAAGTACATTCCTCATCTAATATCATCCAATGCCAACAGTAAAATTGATAATTAACATTCCCAGGTTATCTGGTAAGCCTTGTCCAAAGAACTGAGTTTACAAAGATCAGCTCAAGTGTGACCTTTCTTTGTTAAAGTGAAAGTATGTCGGCTATTGAACACTGAAAACCTAACTAACTCAATATTTAATTTACTACTTGCAATTTAGTACGGTACTTACTTTTGTACTTGGTACAGGATACAGATAACCACGGATAGAATAACCACTTTAAAAAATTTTATTAATTGAAAATGTTTACAAGCCTGTCATATTTATGTACAGTGATACCCCCGTCTTTCCAATTTCATAGGATAGTGGTATTTAATCTCAGAATTTGTGTATTTCTATGTCAAGATGAAACAAAAATAAAATAACTATCCAATAAAATGTTTAATAATCCAAAATAACAAAAAGTTTCAAGCAAGGTCTTGACGAGTAGAACCAGTGGACATTAAATTTAAGAACAAGTAATGCAGTTTGAAGTCCCAACATGAGAAAAATGCCATATCTGTTTATTACAAATGTACAAATTAAAGTTTACCATTACTAGAGCCCAATTGTCTGAAGATAGGTAATTGGACACTGTACTGAATACACAGTCTACTGTGTACTGGCTGATGAATTTTACACACATATATGTATTTTGTGTTTTAAAATGAGGACTGATAATTAAACTTTTAATTTATTTATAGGAGAGATGGGTATGCATAAATGTATCGGTAAGCTTGCACCTGTGTTATATATATCTGATAACTTATTGAACTCCAATACCCACAAAACCTGTGGCCTTAATGGCAGACAGGGTGTTGGGTTGTTTTTCTTGGCCATTCAATTGACAGCATTCTTTTGCAGCAGACTGAATAATGGGGAATTTATATGCAGGAATTGAATGGTGACCCAGCCATGTATTATCATCACAAGCTAAGCATCAGAGAAGGTAATGTGCTGGAACTCTTGAAGTAGAGGCAGTTTGTAACATTATACCTGTCTGAAAATCTACCTATTTTAACATATTTCCATTGGTACTATTTGGTTCACCTAAAATGTGCTAACCACGTGCACAGAGGAATGAATACCCTTGTTTTAAAACCTTCAAAATGTATTTCAAAAACTAGAGTGCAGACCTACACCTGGGCACATTTCGGGGGAAAATTTTTGTGCCCAAAATATAACCCTAATCTTTCCCAAAATGTAATCACTTCTTCCTTTAAGCCAGGCTATACCCACATAAAATGTTTTAGAAAGAACTGTGTTGATTACTTTTGGAGTTATCACCAACACAGACAGACAAACTAGCTAATCCAAAAACATATTAACCTCCTAGTGGAGAAATAAGATCCACAGTTTATCTACCTGACTGGAATATTCATGCAAAACTGTATTAATACCTTCCAGTCCTACATATAGATATATTATGCACATGGTCCAACACTATTAAACATATTCAGCCCCACGTTTGCTGACATTGCTAGAATAATGCAACAGCCCCACACTTTTAGGGGCAGTGTAAAAAGTACTGGGTGACTTTTGGAGGACCCTGGACAGCCAGGGGTCACTTTGGACACCCGTGACACTGCACAACATCCCATGACCGGGGACAGTACAAAAAGGAAGAATTCTAGTGATAGCAGAACTTCAATATTGGCAATTACTGACAACCAGGGGCCTCTCCAATCAAACTAAAATGCAGCTTAGTGTTTAGGATTCGCTAAGGCTCTTGCGCTCACTTTTCATATGAAGGTTTTCTGTTTTGCCATAATGTATTTTCATTCATTTGAAACATGTATATACCATATAAATATGCATTATTACCCTAGCCATTTTTTTGCCCTAAGGGCAGATGTAATTACCACCTTGGACTCCCCCAGAAACATATGTATGTACATGTATGTATGCATGTACACATGTAACTCAATTTTGCTAAGACTTAAAACCCATCAAGCTAATTAACGCACACTGGTGAAAATATGTGCTATTTAAAGGATGCCAATCACATTTTTATTAACATATAAAATATGGTTCATTTCAAGAAACTCATTTTCTTCCTATGAATTCGCATGAACAAGCAATTTCTTCCTTGACTTATTTTGCTGAAAAACACAGAAAAAAACCAGGGCATTCTTTTCTGTTGGGACAGGAGAAAAAAAATATCCAGGTAACTTTATCCCAGTTCTACGACAGATAAATTACTTATTGGTTCTTTCTCCTATCTCTTGCTTCTATAAATACCATGTACATATATATAAGCAAGGGGATGACTGAAGGTCTTTAGCTAATGGGCCCATAAGGAGGATGACAAATAGTTTGATATTATTTAAAATACTGGCCAGGCACTCTATGGAATGCAAAATTTGCAGGATTCATTGGGGAGGGGGTCTTACAGCAACACCTCAAAAATTTCTCCCTATTACACCCTGTTTGTATATATCTCTGGGCCCATATTCATGACAGGTCTCAATTTTTTTTTGCTTAGACCAGTCTTAAAGTTATGACTTTAAGATTTCTCTTAACTTGGGATTTACAAAAAGTATTTAGCAAAATCTTAGCCGAGATAAAATTTGTGCAAAAAGTCTTAACTACTTTGAATTCAAATTAACAAATTTTAGTAAAACTAAAACATTTTTCATCAATAATACACAAAACATGCTCTTCAAAATTATACAACAGATTTGCTACTTTTTTTAGTAAAATTATGTAAAAATAGCAGTCTTTGTGTTTTATTGTGAGTCAGCCATTTTTATGACAATATTTTTACCACAAGAAGGTCAAATGTGGAAATTTATATAGGTAATTAAATTATGTAAATTTCTATTGCAATCCACAGAAATTACTTTTATAGGAAGTATAGATCCCCATAGTATATTTTTTGTTGGCATAACAAGGGTAAAATGTCAATATCTGCAATGGAATATTTTAAAAATAGCATCAGAGATGCCCGTACCCCACAGCCTTGGGAAATATTTTCAACACCATGAGATATAGAAGTACTGTACCAGTACAAACTTCAGGATACTTTCAGAGCACTGTCAGTTATATATATAAAGGTCCAAACAATGTTTAAATGGAGAATTTTATTTATTTATTTGGGGTTTAACGTCGCTTTCAACACTGTACAGGTCATATCACGACGGGTAGTTGGAAGGGCAGAGGAAACCAGTACATACAGTTCGCTAGGGTTGTGTACTGTAAACTGCCGACCAACGGCAAGCAACTACCAGCTTTCCCACTTACGGCCATGACGGGGATCGATCCCCGGCCGCAGAGGTGGGAAGCGCCAGTGTTACCACTCTGCCACCGTGGCCCCCTTTAAATGGAGAAATAATGTTTAAAAGAAAGATAATGCGTATAAAAATGAAGTATTAAAACAAGATAATTCAATGACAAGATGACAGCATTAATCAGTAAACTAAAATTCAACACTCTTTATATACATCTGCATTTCCGAATTATGGTTTAGATGGTTTGAATATTACCATGCATACAGAAGTGGTAATACATTTAATGAATGCTTATGTGTGGTGTTGGAGTAAAATCTGCGGCTCACTTGATGAAATTCTATCTCTTACAATGGGAAGTTATGAAAGTAAAATTCTTAATAAATTCTAATATGACTTTTGCTTAATCTGCATCAAAAGACAGACCCAAAGGTGCAACAAGATTTTAAAGGTCAAGGTCACTACGGCAAGGTAAAAGGTCAAATTAAGGTCACACCATGATAATACACACCTATAGCCAATAACCAATGTCCCTACCAAGTATCAACTTCCTACACCTTACGGTTTCCGAGATACAGCCCTGACGATTTTATAGGTCAAGGTCACTATGGCAAGGTCAAAGGTCAAATCAAGGTCACACCATGATGCTGCATACCTACACCCCCTAGCCAATGTCTCTACCAATATCAACTTCCTGCACCTAACAGTTTCCGAGATAAAGCCCGGACAATATTTTATAGGTCAAGGTCACTACAGCAAGGTTAAAGGTCAAATCAAGGTCAGACCATGACGTTGCACACCTACACCCCCTAATCAATATCCCTACCAAGTATCAACTTCCTACTCCTTACGGTTTCTGAGATATAGCCCAGACAACATTTTATAGGTCAAGGTCACTACGGCAAGGTCAAAGGTCAAATCAAGGTCAGACCATGACGCTGCACACCTACACCCCCTAAGTAATATCCCTACCAAGTATCAACTTCTTACACCTTACGGTTTCTGAGATATAGCCTGGACAACATTTTATAGGTCAAGGCCACTACGGCAAGGTCACAGGTCAAATCAAGGTCACACCATGACGTTGCACACCTACACCCCCTAACCAATATCTGTACCACGTATCAACTTCCTACACCTTACGGTTTCTGAGATATAGCCCGGACAACATTTTATAGGTCAAGGTCACTACGGCAAGGTCAAATCAAGGTCACACCATGACGTTGCACACCTATACCCCCTAACCAATGTCCCTACCAAATATCAACTTCCCAAGCCTTACAGTTTCCGAGATATAGCCCAGACAACATTTTATAGGTCAAGGTCACTACGGCAAGGTTAAAGGTCAAATCAAGGTCAGACCATGACGTTGCACACCTACACCCCCTAACCAATATCCCTACCAAGTATCAACTTCCTACACCTTACGGTTTCCGAGATATAGCCCGGACAAGATTTTATAGGTCAAGGTCACTACGGCAAGGTCAAATCAAGGTCAGACTATGACGTTGCACAACTACACCCCCTAACCAATGTCCCTACCAAGTATCAACTTCCTACACCTTACAGTTTCCGAGATATAGCCCGGACAAGATTTTCAAACTCAAGGTCACTACGGCAAGATCAAAGGTCAAATCAAGGTCAGACCATGACATTGCACAGCTACACCCCCTAACCAATGTCCCTACCAAGTATCAACTTCCTATACCTTACGGTTTCTGAGATACAGCCCGGACAAACTATTTCCCGCCGCCCGCCCGCCTGCCCATCCGGACACCATGGGTGAAAACAATACCCCAACAGCCATTAAGGGCTGTGGGGTAAAAATGACTTAAGTCTGCGCTGTAGTGGTCTTAAAGTTATGACAAAATCTGAGACAAATTTTTGTCTGAGACCTTTTGTAAATCCCATTTCGTCTAAGCAAAAAAAAAGTCTTAACTTTACGACAAAATTCTTGCACAGTTAAGATTTTACTCTTTAAGTTAAGACACTTTTTTGTCTAAGGCCTTTTGTGAATCCCGGCCCTGGAGTCCAGGATGAACAGTGATGGGATGTAAAGACTCTCTCAGTCTGTAGGGAAACAGCAATAACAAGGAAGAGGGTGAAATGAGTAAATCATAAAAATTTATTGAAATTAAACTTTTTGTAAGTTAAATACTTACCTTATCCTCACTATTACTTGCGTGTTGGGGGAGCAAACATGAATGACCAAACGAGAATATTTTTAAAAATATTCTTGTCTGTACTACTATGCAAGCGTGAGTGTGCATGCGCCTGCACCGAAAAATCCTGTTTAGTCCCACTTTAATTTTGGGAGTCAATATAATATACAGTAAACCAAAAAATTTGAAAATATGGGGCTGGCAGGGCAGGAATCCAAATATAGTAAGTTTGAGTATATAAGCAGTTTGTTTTGCTTAGGGCTAAAATTGCAACAACCTCTATCACGTTGTGAGAACCAGTACTGAAAAACCCACATATTTTACCAGAATGCATGCTCACATTGCTTCTCCCAGTGGAGAAAATCAGATCCACAGTTGGTAAAGTTCACAGTTCAGAAATGTTGGTAATATCATTATTATAAAATACTGAATAAAATACCTCCTTAAGACATGGTTAAATATAATGTCTTTCACCTTTAAAATATCTCACGTTCTCTTTTGCATTTACAGTTATGTCTCATGTATGGACATCTACATTTTTCACCATGGCATATATTGAACCAAAACGAAATAGTAGATATTTTTTTCATTTTCAACAACCACAAACTGGTTTTTGTTGACGAAAATAATAGCACCACTAATTTTAAGTTGTGATGTCACAATGGACACCCAGATGAACACTAGAATGTATCACTAACAAAAGTCAGTTACTTGGAGATTTGCAAATTTAATAAGTAAATTAAATTTTTATAAGTTAATACCCTATCCAATGGACAATTGCTAATCCGGTCAGTGCAGACCGGCCTGCCAAACGCCAGAAAAAGACATCCTGTGTTGCCACCGGCTGGCCGGTCCGTAGTACTGTGCACTCCCCAGATGGCGCCTCGTACTTCCTTCCTGTCTAGACAACCTGACGTCATAGCATCTTTTTCGTTGTCTAAACCTCTTAGACCCCTAGTAAGCTGATAGCGGGGTCGGTGGGAGGGTCTTGTGTGTCCATTGGATAGGGTATTAACTTATAAAAATTTAATTTACTTATTAAATTTGCAATTTTATTGCGTTAATACATCCTATCCAATGGACAATTGCTGAATAACTACCGCTTGGTCGGCGGGTAAGTTACTAGGGACTTATGTGAACTCACAAGTAATAGCAAATTTTAACCTACGGTCTAGGCTGACTTCGTCAGGAGACCTATAGATCCAGGCCTGGGTTGACTTTAAGGTCAGGAAACCCTGCAAGGCCATGGTCGGTTGCCAGCAGCCGGTTACCCGGGGCTATACCGCCGTCGCCCCCCCCCCCTTTTTTTTGCAGACCTGCTCTGAGGTAGGGGAAGAGAGGGATGAGTTCAGTCCCAGAATGCAAATAAACCTCCCAAAGGAAGCACGCCACACTTAATTCTTATGTACATGAAGAAACTGTTTATACATATATACAAATCTCCTCAATCTACGGGCCACTTGTGGATCTGCTGAGCAGCCACTACCGAGCCCAATTGGTAAAGCTCTGAATCAGCCCAAGCCCCGCCCTTCATATAGAACTGTGTGAAGGTATTGTGACTTCAGTGGCAGGCTGACAAGATTGGCTCTAAGGAGACTCCCGACTGGAAGGCCTTAGAAGCAGCAAAGGCCCTGACATCATGGGCTTTAACCTGATGTTAAATGTGGGCCTCCTGGTCAGAGAGCTCATAACATAGGATCACAGTCTGCTTGATCCAAGAGGAGATAGTGGCAGGTGAGATGTCTTTGTTGAAACCTTTCTTAAAGGAGACAAAAGCCACCTCCTTATTCTGCCCGATGTCTGAGGTCCTGTCCAAATAGTAGCATAATGCTCTGACCGGACAGAGGGACCTGTCAGACTTGAGGGATCTATCCAGAGTCGAGGCCAGGGCTGTTATAACCCCAGGGGCCACACTGGACACTCTATGGCCAGCTGATTCTAGGATAGAAAGCTGGGTGATGGATACAGGGACACCTTTGACCAATCGGATTGGTGTCCAATATATCAGTTTGCCAGGCATGAATCTCACTTTGCACTTGCCCGACCCAAGGGCCAAGAGGAATACCGTCTTGAAGGTCAAATGCTTCAAGGGGGCCTCCTTGATTGGATCAAAAGGAGTCTCAGCTGGTGCACGGCCAGTGAGAAGTTCCAGGAGGGTATGCCACTCCTGCCTCTGGGTCTGTCTCTCAGGAAACTATCCAGGAGACGAGCGAGATTTTCGTCCTTACTGATGTTAAAGGGTGAATTTCCAGTTTATCAACAAAGAGTGACCTATAACCATCAATGGTGTTGGGCTGTTTGCCAAGCATGTATCTCACTTCTACGCTTGCCCGAACCCAGGCCCAAGAGGAAAACTGACTTGAAGGTCAAATGCTTCAAGGAGGCCTTTAATTGGTTCAAAATGAACCTTGTCAGCTGGTGCAAAAACCAGGGAGAGGTTCCAGGAAGGGGTTACCCTCCGGCCTTTGGGTCTGTCTCAGTGGAAGCTATCCAGGAGACGAGTGAGATTTTCATCCTTACTAACATTGATGGGCAAATTTCTAGACCATCAGCAATGGCTGACCTGTAACCATCAATGGTACTGGGCTGCAACTTCCTGTCCTGAAACAGGTACCTAAGGAAGTAAACAACTGACTTTACAGGTGGTGCCCGAAGTCCACCTGATGAATGATACATCACTTGGTAAAAAAGACCCATTTGCCTCATAGACTGATCTGATTGACCCCCCTTTGAGGAGCCTCAATTCTTGCTGCCACTGCCTGAGACAAGTCCTGCTCCTCGATTGCTGAGGCTCTAGGAGCCCTGCATGGAGATTAAGATTTGTCAGATTTCTGTGAGGGATCTGATCGAATGGCTGAACAGGCTGGACAGATTGGGCAGGCTCAGCGGGATGTGGCTGGACATGGCCACTAGATCCCAAAACCAAGGCATGTTGGGCCACCCCGGAGCAATCAGAATGATTCTCTTACATGGGGAGTCTTGCAACTTCACCACTTTGCCCAATATGGCTGATGGTGAGGTGTATGCTTTTAGATCCTACCATGGCCGACTGAGTACATCCACTGCTGTGGCCAGGGGATCCGGTACCGGTGACACAAAACAGAGGCGACTTGTTGTTGAACCTCGTGGCAAATAAGTTTATTTGGGCCGATGCCACCTACTGCATAGAGTGGAAGACCTCTGGAAGGAGAAACCACTGTTTGGATGGTCTGGCCTAGCCTGGACAGCTTGTCTGCTACCACATTAGGCCGGCTTGGAATGTGTCGTGCTTAGAGTCACTTGTTTCCTGGTACCCAGGTCAAGATTCTCCATAGTAGGGCACAAAGTGGGCCCGACCTCATTCCTCCTTCCTTTATGTATGACACTACTGTGGTGTTGTCAGTTGCTACAAGTACTATCTTGTTTAAGCAAAGGTCTTAGAACTCTTTAAAGTCAGAAAAACTGCTTAAAGTTCTAGATAGTTTATATATACAACTTGCTTCCCGGAGGGGGCCAAGTTGCTCCTGCCAAGTGCTCATCTAAGTGAGTGCCCCACCCTTCTATTGATGCGTCTGTAAATATTTGCAGAGCATGTTTTATTGGGTGTAATGGTTGGCCTGTAAGTGCATTGTCTTCCTTCAGCCACCATTGTAAATGGGGGTGCACGGACCTGGGGACTTGGATCACCTTTTCCAGTGCTTCTGGTACCCTCCAGTTGTTTTTGAGATGCCCTGTATGGGTCTCATATGAAGTCTGCCTAGATTAACATGCTTTTCTGTAGATGTTAGTAACCTATCAAGGACATGAATTCCCGGACCGGGCAAGCCGGTAGGGATAGCAGTTTTAACAGTCTCTTGCGGGTTCTGTACCCAGTCCAGGGTCGGTCGGAACCGATCAGACCTGAAGTCGAAACTGGTAGCCTACAAAATCAAAGTCTTGATTGGACTCCAGCTCTGATTTCTCTAAGTTCATTCGCCAACCCAGTTGCTGACACATCATTTACTAGTTCCTGTGTATTTTGGAGACAAGCCTGGTGGGATCTGGCTCTCACCAACCAGCCGTCTAGGTACTGGTGGCCTCTTAAATCCTTGTGTATGGCCATCAATTTCACCTGCTGGTATCACGGTGAACTCAAAAGGTGCTGTGGACAACCCGAATGGCCGGGCCTTGAGTTGGTATGCCCGACCTTGGATGTGAAATCTCAGGCATTTCCTGGATTGTTTTTGTATAGATATATGGACGTAGGTATCCCTCCTTCAACAGTTGTACTACCTAAAATCCAGTCCCCAAGGCTTCCTAAGTTCCCAAAAAGAGGGCTTAGTCTGGACCTTATAGGCAGATTGTGTGCCACATTTGGGACATTTGGTATTCTGACAATATTTCCTGTCCCTCCGGACACTGGTCCGGTCTGGTGACAATGATCCAGGTTAACAGTCTCTCTGTTTTTATTGTGGTCTTATTTTCACATTAATAAACTCTTTGCCCCGGGCCAGCAGCCTGCAAGGTGCAGCATTTACAGAGCAATTGTAATATGTGAGATGTCAGTACCCCTGGCCGGACCTGATGACAAAAATGATTATTATTGCTGCAGTCAAGTCCAGCACCGATAACAGGTTGTTGAGAGGTGTGATAAGGGAAGGTTGCCTGGCAGTAGCTTGGGAAACTGTCCTATCATCAAGATCACTGACCAGTTTAAGAATTCTCTGTAACCCAATTAACCTTAGGCAACTCTGTCCGGTACCCGGACTCCATACCCGGTACTTTACTGTAACCAGTAATTCTTGTAACCGGCAAAAACTGGCAGGTTGGAGTCACCAACGAATTTCGACAGTTAGGTTGAAGCACTACAGTAAGGACTGTGTAGCCAACACCCTGTTAGTAGACTTGTAACCCATAGAATGAAGCAAGTGTACAAGGCTGTGTAGCCAGTACCAGTCGGTACACTCTGTAGCTAGTTGCTGAAGTGTACAAGGCTGTGTAGCCAGTACCAGCCGGTACACTCTGTACCCAGTTGTTGAAGCCAGTGTACAAGGCTGTGTAGCCGGTACACTGTAACCAGTTGAGGCTACTGTATAAGGCTGTGAAGCCGGTAGCCGGTCGGTACATACTGTAACCAGTCATTGAAGTAACTGTACAAGGCTGTTTAGCCGGTAGTCAGTCGGTACACTCTGTAACCAGTTGTTGAAGTAAGTGTACAAGGCTGTGTAGCCAGTAGGTACACCCTGTAACCAGTTGCTGAATGAAGTTTACGACTATCTTGTGTTGAATTCAGTTTCCTCCATTAATTCCTCTGTAACCGGTTGTTGAAGCAAGTGTACAAGGCTGTATAGCCGGTACACTCTGTAACCAGTTGTTGAAAACAAGTGTACAAGGCTGTATAGCCAGTACTGGTCGATACACTCTGTAACCAGTTGTTGAAACAAAATTTTTCAACTATCTTTGAACGCACGTCTTATTTGTAGATTTTGACAGTTGCTGGGGAAGCCCTTGTGAGCTATATTTAGAAACAAATGTTGGTCGGTGTGTCACGTGACCAGCTGGCTGGTCGGAGGGACAACGTGATTGGCTGGTTGGAGATGACGATCAGCTTCGTGAACTGGTCGGAAAATCACGTGACCAACTTCGGGGACACGCCCTCACTAGAGGTGTTCTTTCCTTATATCACAGTAAACGTAAGCTTACTGGTCGACTGATGTCTGTAGCAGAGAAGTCTGTACCAGTACGTTGGAGGTGGATTACAGGAACTAAAAAAAAAACTGGAATCACAGTAGACGTGAGTGCAAAGAATGTACTTCCGACCTTCTTGTTCGGTGAATCACGTGATAAACTTCGTGACTGGTCGGTGAAAACACGTGACCAGCTTCGTGAAGACACGCGATTGGCTGACTGGGTATGACGTCAGAGGTCGCGTTCTTTTAGCTGGCCGGTCGGTTGATGCTTTAAAAGCAGAAAAGCTTGGACCAGTGCACTCTGTAGATGAAATTCCTGGCCGGTCTGAAGTCGGTTCTTCTTCTCAGCCGGCTGTACACTCAAACCAGTTTCCTGGCCATCCACTGCCCTTACTACCGACACAAGTGCCGGGTCCATAAGGGTGGGACTGAGAGTGACAAAAATTCCTTCTATGTAGAAAACTTAAGAGGTCGGTTGAAGAAATCTGAAGAATTCACCTCTTGTTTCTGATGAAAAATATTCGAGCTAGGCTGGTGTGACTGATGCTAAACAGCAGAGAAGTCGGTACCAGTGCGCTCTGAAGAAATCTGAAGAATTCATCTCATGCTTCTGATTAAAAAACACCAAATACTCGAGCTGGGCTGGTGTGACTGATGCTTTACAGCAGAGAAGTCGGTACCAGTGCGCTCTGAAGAATGCATCTGTGATGGGGATTTCCTTCCATTCACAGATTTCAAAACTACGTAGACTGAAGATCTCGTGTAGAGACGTTTCTATGGTGATTGTAGCTGGAAGGTTATAGATGAAAAATTCAAACAAAAGACACAGATAAAAACACCTGTTAGAAGTATATCCATAATTCCTCAATATTGTTGATCTGCCCCTAACAACACAAAGGTTGAATGGGAGGAAACTAGCAAAATGGCTGCCTTCATATATCTCGTCGATTACTGCCCTATCATCAATAATAAATTGAGCCAACTAGGGAGCGTTTCCAGCAGATTTCTAAATGTATATCCGTGCTTGACCAGCTGGTAACACTTTACAAAGAAACTCTCCACATATAAGGTTTAAAATCCGTCATAAAGCACACTTTTCCTTTAAAATTCTGGAGATGTTGAAAACACGTCTGCACAGTACACGCGCCAAACGAAAAAGATGCTATGACGTCAGGTTGTCTAGACAGGAAGGAAGTACGAGGCGCCATCTGGGGAGTGCACAGTACTACGGACCGGCCAGCCGGTGGCAACACAGGACGTCTTTTTCTGGCGTTTGGCGGGCCGGTCTGCGCCGACCGGATTAGCAATTGTCCATTGGATAGGATGTATTAACGCAATAAAATGAAGCTTTAATAGATCTCTCAAATACTGATAAAGTGTAGAAATGGGTCCCATGCTTGACCATGAAGTGCTAAGTTTGGGATTGTGCCCAGATAGTCTTTAAGAGTTTAAAGCCTAGTGGGTTAGTAGGTTTGGCATCCAATCATAGGCTGTCACCTTTGCATGGTTCAACTTCCACAAGTGACAATACTGAAGACCTGTCCCAATATGACCCTGGCTATTGAATGAGACATAAAACCCCAACTTTGACTTGAAGAATTAAAAATTTTTCAGGCGAGTTTTGGTAACACACATGTGAAAGCAAGCTGCTCATATATTGGATAGAATATCACACTGGTTTTGATTTGAAAGCCCTGTTTCTCAATGACTGCTGTATCCAAAAGAGTGAATGAGTTATAACTAGACAATGAACTAGGAATCTAACATAACAGTAGGTCACAGATCAGTAGGGCATTAATACGGTCAAAAATAGCATCAGAGATGCCCGTACCCCACAGCCTGGGGAAATAGTTTTCAACACATCAAATATTGAAGTAGTGAAACAGTACAAAGATCTGGATACTTTCAGAGCAGTGTCAGTTATATAAAGCTCCAAATAATGTTTAAGTAGAGAAAATAACTTCTAAAAGAAAGAAAATGTATATAAAGATAAAGTATTAAATCAAGACATTTCAAAAGAAAGATGACAGCATTAATCAGTAAACTAAAAATTACAAAGCTGTAAATTTTATTAATTGGCGTATAGCTATCAATGGAATTAGCACAAATACATAAATTAATCAGTTGTGGTAATCTAAATATCTTTGTCATAAGAGAAACATGTATCAAATCTTTCAGGTGAACACACTTTGGCAGAGCCAAAGTTAATGGTCACACCATGATGCACACCTACACCCCCTAACCAATGTCACTATCAAGTGTCAACTTTCTACATCTTACCGAATCCAATAAATAGCCCAGGTAAGATTTTTAAACTCATGGTCACTACGACTACGTTATCAGTAAAATCAAGACTACACCATGACATTGCACAACTACAACCCCCAATCAATGCCCTACTAAGTATCACTTCCTACACCTTACAGTTTCTGAGATATAGCCTGAACAAGATTTTATAGATCAAGGTCACTACAGTAAGGTCAAAGGTCAAATCAAGGTCACACCATGACAATGCACACCTACAACCCCCAACCAATGTCCCTATAAAATATCAATTTCCTAAACCTTACGGTTTCTAAGATATAGCCCAGACAAGATTTTATAGGTCAAGGTCAATAAAGCAGGGTCAAATCAAGGTCACACCATGACGTTGCACAACTACACCCCCTAACCAATGTCCCTACCAAGTATCAACTTCCTACAAATTCCAAGACATAGCCCAGAGAAGATTTTATAGGTCAAGGTAACCGACAAAGTCAAAGGTCAAATCAAGGTCATATCATTATGATGCACACCTACAACCCCTAGCCAATGTCCATACCATGTATCAACTTCCTACACCTTACGGTTTCCGAGATATAGCCCAGACAAGATTTTAAAGGTCAAGGTCACTACGACAAGGTCAAAGATCAAATCAAGGTCACACCATGATGTTGCACACCTACAACCCTTAACTAATGTGCGTACGTACCAAGTATCAACTTCCTACACGTTACGGTTTCTGAGATATAGCCCAGACAAGATTTTTAAATTCAAGGTCACTGCAGCAAGGCCAAAAGTCAAATCAACGTCACACCATGACGTTGCACACCTACACCCCCTAACAACCGTCCCTACCAAGTATGAACTTCCTACACCTTACAGTTTCTGAGATACAGCCCGGACAAACTTTTTCCAGCCACCCGACCTGGTGAAAACAATACCCTGACAGCTCTTAAGGGCTATTGGGTAAAAAGTTAGGATGGGAATGAATCCATCAATAAAATACTTCATTTTTCACTTCAATTTTATTGAAACAAATTATTGGACATATTTGGTATTTATCTTTTAATTCTCTGTCAACATAAAAAAGCAATCATATCCTTCTGGTAGAAAACTTTGGAAATTTGTCTTATAAACAGTGTTTGGTAAATGTGAAATAATATTATGTGAAGGCATTTTTTTTTAACTTTGGTCTTGTTTGCAGTAAAATATAATGTTCAAGTAATTCATTTTTTAGGCTTTTTCTGGATATATGGTTTGACCCTCTAAGATGGCAAGGACAGGTGTGTGAAAGTAAAATCACTGGTATGAGTTTATAATGGCATGGTTTTGTACATTAATATTTCTACTTGTCTATATACTCACGTAGGCAGAGGTGAACTGTGAGGGGCCACCCACTGGGTAAGATGAAAATGCATTTCTGGACAAGGTGATGTTCTGAAGACTGGTCAGACTGGACAGCAGGCCCTCCTGAAACCAACACAGGCATTTGCTAGAACATCCACATCAATGTAAAGCATGAAATTAGGGCTGGATTGACCCTCACAATTTAATTTTACTGTTAAATCACTTGTGGAGCTGTCACAAGTAATAATTTTTGTATAAGATTACTTATTCATTAGTTGCTATTCAGCAAGTATTCGTTTGTATAGATAAAAGCAACTACATGCATCAAACTTTAAACTTTCACAACATTCACTGGATGTACTGTTGGTTTAATATGTATATTAATCATGTTGCACTTGCCTTGTATATGTTACAAAAGTTTACTTTAACATCACAAATAACAAAGGAATGAGTTATTTTAAATATTCTGCGATATATTTCCTTTCTGATTTAAGCAGAAGTATCTTTCTTGTCTCTGGAGATTCAAATTAATAGGCTTTGATTACTATTTGAAGTATAAAATATAGAAAGATTACGAAGGGCGTTTACACATGGCAGTGGTTGAATCGGTTCTGAAAATAAAAACTGATTTCCAGGGCTTTGAAACTGAACAAAATCCGGGGTTTTGAATGCTGGCACTGATACGGTGAAAAATAACCACAAGCGTAAATGAGTCATAATTTAAACAGAAAATATGTATGCCTGAGATATCTTAAGGTCATTGCACATTTACGCGGCGCGGTACAATTTTTACTACATGCTAAGCAGGCAAATTTTTCTTTACTTTGCACATTTGGGTGATTTTTCCCAGCGGTTTTCAGTAAATTGAAAAAAAAAATGTTTTTAAACTACAGCGAAAGTGGCTAGAATAGTTAAACTAATCACATATAATTAAACATCTAATATCCCACAGTACATTTCCACACCCTTACACCCTTACATGCAATTCAATCTCTTCACAATGAAGAGCCTTGCCCTTGACCAGTATCCTTTTATAATACTGGTGATTACACCCCCTTTCAATTAAATTCTGGCTGTGTTTTGTCTACATATATTGCCACACATCTAACTTGACATCCCTTGATCCATTTAAGTGCTTACTCCGTCTACAAACAAGACCCTTGGCCAGTGTGTCCCTTTTAGAATTACTGTTAATTGCCAACTTCATTAATTTGTAAATTTTAATTACTTAAATGTAGCTTTTATAAGCTACAAGCTTACCATGTGGGACTTAATGCTGTTCTCGGGTTGCCACACCCGAAGCCAACGTCTTAGAAAAAAAGACAGTTCTTGTTAGCCACCGGATACACTGCTAGTTGTCGTCGCGTGATAACCTCTGACCTCTCGCCCTACTTTCTCGTTGAAATTTTCTAAAACCTACCCCTCAGCTGGAATACAGCGGGGAGGCAGGGTGGGACTCTTCTAAGTCCCACATGGTAAGCTTGTAGCTTATAAAAGCTACATTTAAGTAATTAAAATTTACAATTTTATTACGCTACAATAGCTTACCATGTGGGACTTAATGCTGAATTCAACCGCCTGGTGGCGGGATTACAGCTGAGACTGGAAGATATGTCATTTTTTCTAAGATTTTGAATTAATATGTATAGAATAGTGCCAGAAATACCAGTCTGAGTCCCATTTACAGTGCCCCGATCCCGAAGACCGGGCCTGTAACGAGCCAAAAACCTAAATAAAATGAGAGACAGTGCTGAAACTGTCTAGATGTTTGATTGTAGGACGGAAGTGCAGCAGTGCTCACTTCGAGGTCTAAGGGTCCCTGAGGGCCCTTCACTAGTGACTGACCAACCCATGGTTGGACATCTCATAAATTTTTACAACCTGAATATGAGATTAATGACAACTAAATAAGTCCTTGATAGAAGTTACTTGATAACTGAAAAACTTGATAACTGAAAAACAAAAATGACCTTACCCGTAACATCTTGAAGGTAAAGGAATACCTAGATCCTGGGAGAGACTCCTGAAGACTTGGTTGTAGCGGATGTGCCCCCCCCCTTTTTTTCTTTCCGAGGACAACTGGTCTGAGGGGAAGGATCTAGGACTTGTTGTGCCGCCACTACGGGTCCCAGATACATATTGTTGTTGGTGTCCGACCAAGTAAGGTATTTAGGTAAAAATTTGTAAATGTGTTGTGAGCTTTCCAGTGACAGGCTTGCATGATTTGGTCCACCGATACCCCACCGTAAAAGGCCTTAGAGGCCGCGAAGGCCTGGATGTCATGCGCTTTGACTTGGACCAAGTCCAAGGCTTGTTGATCTGCTTGTTTGTAACAAAGTAGGATGGTTTGTTTCAACCATGAAGAGAGAGTAGCGGGTCTGATGTCTGAGGTATGTCCTTTCTTAAAGGAGATGAAAAGGGGAGAACGAGACCCTCTCAGGTCTTTGTTCGGTCCAAATAAAACCTCAGGGCCCGCACGGGACACAGGGTCCTATCTTCTTTAAATTGTCTATCTACAATAGTAGTCAAAGCAGGAATAGTCACCGGAGACGCACTTTGAGAACCTTCTCTTGCTAGTTGGTTTTTGGCTATGAAATCAGAAGAAGGGAACAAGGCAACCTTTTCCCATTGGCCTAGATTAGATACTTGTTTGCGACCCAGGCATGGATTTCGCTGCGGCGCTTGCCGGAGGCCAAAGCTAGCAAGAAAGCAGTTTTAGAGTAAGATGTTTGAGGTCTGTGTCTTTCATGGGCTCAAAATGGTGCTTTTGTGAGCTCGTTGAAGACAACAGAAAGGTTCCACTTGGGTAAATTTCTGGAACTTTTGGGACGATCCCTGTGAAAACTGGAGAGTAACCTATGAAGGTCTGCATTGTGTGCAACATGTTGGGCCGTTGGGCCCAAAGTGTCAACGATTGCAGTCCTGTAACCATCAAAGGTCGAGGGGCACCTGTTTAGGTCTTGGTACAGGTACATGAAAAAATCTGAGATTTGTTTCACAGATGGAGTGGAGAAATCCACCGAATTTTCTCTGCACCATTTTTCAAATAGGGCCCACTTTGACTTGTAGATGGTCCTTGTTGAAGACCGCTGAGGGGCAGCAATTCTCTCTGCCACCTCCACAGAAAAGCCTTGTTCTTGGAGTTGTCCGCTCCTAGACACCAGGCGTGGAGGTTCAGGTGCTGGGGGTTGTTGTGGAACACATACCTGTGGGACTGTTTGAGTAGGGTCGTTGACACTGGGAGTTGTAGTGGGATCTCTGTTGAGAGCTGCACTAGGTCCCGAAACCAGGGCATCCCTGGCCAGCCTGGGGCTATTACGATGATCAGGCAATAACATTGCCTGATCTTTTGGATCACCTTGAGAAGGAGCCGTAGGAGGGTACGCATAGGCCGTGAGGTTGGTCCAGTTTATGTTTAGAGCATCTAAGTCCCAGGCCCTTGGGTCTGGGATAGGAGACACGTACAGTGGGAGCTTGTGGTTCAGGTGAGTGGCAAATAAGTCTACATGAGGTGTGAACCACTTCTGGCAGATCTGTTTGAACACCTGTGGGTGCAGAGACCATTCTGTTGACTGCACTTGGTTGGACCTGGACAGTAGGTTGGCCATCACATTCAGGCACCCTAGAACGTGCCTGGCTTTCAATGTATGAGGTAGTGATGGCCCCAGGTCGTGATCTTCCACAGGAGAGCGCACATCTCTGCTGAGTGTGTTCCTCCTTGTTGTTGATGTAGGCTACCACTGTTGAGTTGTCCATCGCAACTAACACTGTTTGATTCTGGCACTGGTCCTTGAAGTCTCGAAGGGCCAGGGAGACCGCCTTCAATTCTAGGACATATATGTGTAGCCTTTTTTCCCGATCTGACCACAGACCCTTTGTGGAATTTTGGTCTAAGTGAGCGCCCCAAGCTTCGTTTGAGGCGTCGGAAAAGAGTTGGATACTGTGGTCTTGGGATGAAGGTCTGCACCTTTCATCACGTTTGAGGGATTTAGCCACCAATCTAGGTGGGCTGCAATGGCTTCTGTCCAAGGAAGGAAGTTGTCCAGCGACTGAGGGTATCTCCTGTGCTCCTTGAGATGAAACTGAAAGGGCCTCATGTGAAGGCGTCCCTCCGGGACCATTTTCTCCGTTGAGGGTAGCAACCCAATTAGAGACATCAAACATCTTGCAGTCAAAACATGTTTTGACTTGAGTAGTAGGATCAAATCCTGAAGTTGAGCCATCTCTCTTGAGTGGGTTTTACAAGGGCTGAATCTAGGTGGTATTCGTAGCCCATGAACGAAAAAACACCTCAGTAGGTTTCAGTTCTGATTTTCCTGATTTATTATCCACCCCAAGGACTGAGTTAGGTCTACCACTGCCTGTGTGTTCACTTGGGCTTCCTCCTGAGACTGGGACCTGATCAGCCAGTCGTCCAGATATTGGTGAATTCTGAGTCCTCTTGAGAGGGCCATTAGTTTCACTTCCTTTACGATCATTGTAAAGACCTGGGGGGCTGTGGCTAGTCCGAATGGGAGGGAGGTGAATTGGAACACCTGTGACTTGTAGAAAAACCTTAGGTATTTCCTTGAGTTTGGATGGATGGGGATGTGTAGGTAAGTGTCCGACAGATCTATCGACAATACCCACTCCCCTGGAATCAGGGAGGTCCTGATGGACTCTGGAGTTTCCATTTTGAACTTTTCTACGTGTAGAAAAGTGTTGAGCCTGTTTAGGTCTATGACTGGCCTCCACCTTAGGTGAGGCTTGGTACTAGGAACAGGCGACTGTAAAACCCAAGAGATTTTACATTTTCCACCCTTTCTATTGCATTCTTTGACAGAAGAGACTGGATACAGAGGCCAGGACTTGGTCTTTGAAGGGCCTTGTATTCTGACCGGGTCAGGAGTCTGACTGGACTTGGATTGAAAAGAATGACAGGATTTGTTTGCCAGTCCTATCTGAAAGAACGGAGGAGAACTCCTACTGGTGGACTGAGTGAGGCTGGAGGAGTCATTGGGGGGGGGGGGGGGGGAGGGTTTTTATGCCCTCGTCCCCTGGAGTGGGTCGAAAGACCTTGGAGCCTTGGCTACTCGATTTCCCCCTACCTGGGGAAAACGATGGATACTGCTAGGGATGGAATGACCCCCATTGGGGTAGTTCCTGTAGGAGCCTCTAGATGTGGGGAATTGAAAAGGGTTGATTAGTAGGGCCTAAACCCTGAGTGTTAGTACAGGTGCCTTGATGAGGGACTCCTGTCCCTCCTAAACTAGTTGTGAATGGGGAACTTTAAGATCTAAAGATCCAGTATCTCACCTGAATTCACCATACCCCTTCTGACTACTTATATGCACCATGGAATTGAGTTTGACCTGTCTGATAGTAGCCTTGCTACTGTCTTAACGTATATATATATAACCAGGTTGTATTCAGAAAAAAACCTAGTGAAGAGCAGCCTAAAAGCTCAACTCTTGCTGATCAGAAGGGGAGGAGGGGCTTACCGAAGGAAGCCCCTAGGGAGATACAGATTTGAAAATTTGTGTTCAAAACAAGGTTGTTCCATTTTAAGGCAAAATAACAGACCGACTTCCTGTTGGCCTAGTACATCATTCAGGGTCCAGACTGTGGGGGATCTAGGCATAAATTCCCTGGGGGCAGGGAGGTTCAAAAAACTGCCTAAGTTTCAATGTCCTCCAAAATGGTTAGGGTGAAGTCAGGCAACCTACTTCCCTAAATATACAGAGTCAGGACTGAATGAAGGACCTTGTTGGAAGCCCTCTTGGGCTTGAGGACTTGGACCCAAGCCTCCAATAAGAGATATTTACTGCCAGGCTGGAGAAAAATTAGTCCAAGTGTGTGTTAGGATTGTTCAGAGTTCTGATCTGGAACCATCATCTGAACATCAGATTTAAGATCTGATCATCCGAGGATTAGATCTACATACCATCATCCGAGCATCGGATTTTAAGATTAGATCATCCGAGCAGTAGCCTCGGATCTGATATCTGAGCATCAGGTCTAGATGCAACGAAAATCCGAGTATCAAATCACATTCGGATGGATAGAAGTTGGAAATAATGCATCCGATTCTCGGGTGCATTAAAATCTCGGATGAACTAAGATGTTATCTAGCTTTAGATTTAAGCAGGGATCTGATCCACCCTGGAGAAAGAAGTTGGATATTATAATTTCTATGTAAGCTTTCCTAATGTAAGCTTTGCCTTTCCTTCTTTGAAGGAACTACACAACTGGATTTACGTAAGTAAATCGACATGCAGTGACACAAGGTCACCTGCCCCACCCGCCTCACTGCAGGTAGGGCTAGTTGTGAGATAAGGAAAGCAGTAAATACACAGAATTTGACTAAATAACATAGAATCTAAAAAACAAGTATAATATTTCTTATATTATAAAACTGGATGAATTAAAATATGATTAAAATAATGGTAACCAAGGTTACCTTAGCTTGAAGAAACACGTAGTCTAGACGATTTGAGGATTCTATTCCTGTTTATTATAGTATTAACATTTAAAATGACAATAATACAGGAAAGAAGGGATAAAATATTTTATTTCATTTATTTACAAATTTATTTAATTGATAAACGTACTGTAAGAAACACGCGTCTCTCAGCACACGTTGTTTAGACGTGATGTCATCACAGGGGTTTCCCCGAGGATTCCCCCCAGTTAGTTTCGTGCTTTATATCATATTTTAACCCTTAAAATGGACCAATAGAGTCGCAGAACGGGGATAAACCCTTGCAAAATTTATTTTATTTGATTTCAACAGGTATATATTCCTGTATATAAGCTACCTAGACGAGACGTGCAAATTGCAAGAAATGCTGTCTCGACAAAAAAACGGAAGTTGTTTCCGATTGTCCCTCGACAAGGACTCGTTTGTGTTACATTTATACACTTTTAAACCCTAAAAATGGTCCAATAATGAAGCAGGTAGAGGTTAAATATTATATTTTATTTGACAGGCATATATATATATATATCCTGTATTAGCAAACACATAAACGAGTCGCTTGCTTTACAACGTGAAACCGGAAGTGGACTTCAGTTGTAAAAAACAGTAAATATACTCATCTGAACTATGAAAAGACATCGAATTGTGATTCTATGTAATAAAATAAAGAAACTGACGAAGTTTCCATATCCAACAACATGTATATCCTTGTAAAAATGAAATAATATTCTTTGTAAGATAAGGTATTGCTATATTCGAGTGGCCAACGAGAAAGTAGGGCGAGAGGTCAGAGGTTATCACGTGACGACAACTAGCAGTGTATCCAGTGGCTAACAAGAACTGTCTTTTTTTCTAAGACGTTGGCCCCGGGTGTGGCAACCCGAGAACAGCATTAAGTCCCACATGGTAAGCTATTGTAGCGTAATAAAATTAAACTCTTTTATGTGTCTATATTGACACACACCATATTTTGGTATCTATCTGCCAGTAGTTAATCCCTTCACAATGAGCCTGTGTGCTTGCATTTTGGTTTCCAATTAATGTATGTGTGTAGAGTTCTGTGATATACTACCATATTTAACATGTGGGAAATCCAAATATCTATGAAACTTGGGGGAAAACAGTAAAAAAGGCGCATGTTTTTTTTTGAAAATTAGAAAATTTTCTAACTGGAAAAATCTGCGCCGCACCGCTAGCTGC
Organism: Sabellastarte sp. h YS-2021; assembly: GCA_964017235.1. Lineage (NCBI taxonomy): Eukaryota > Metazoa > Annelida > Polychaeta > Sabellida > Sabellidae > Sabellastarte > Sabellastarte sp. h YS-2021. The sequence goes on from OZ024934.1 coordinate 87,442,571, forward strand.
TGCGCCTCATATGTGTATAAGCAGTGAACTGCTTCCTTTATTTCTATTCTATTTAGCAGTGCCACACCACGCCACGCCAGTGTACAATGGGCTTTAAAGTTTATAAACTTAATTTACAATGAATATAAAGTAAAAATGTAACATATTTCCTCAAATTTATATGTTCTTTATTGTTTTGATGAAGTATTAACCAATAAAAAGCCTAATATAATGACATTTTCAAGAACCGGTACTTTCTTATCCTTTGCGGGTTTTGCCATTTCCACCTACAAGAAAGGAAATACAGTATGCTGGTTTACTGTTCACACCACTAACATATACTGTAATACTGAAAAATATATTGGAAGATTATGGCTCTTAATTCAAATTTTTAGTGTTCATTAGCTTTATGAGTGAATACTCACTGGAAGTTGAGAGATGTTGTTTCCTTCCATATTGAACTCATCCATACATATACAGTTACACAGAGAACGTGGAATACTGCTCAGTCTGTTATACCTGAAATTGGAAAAATTGATTTTTTATAAGTCAACACATCTTACCTGGTGGCCAGATACATTTGTCTGGTGCCCTGCTGGTCCTGCAAAGTGCTGAGAAAAAAAAGGGATCATCAGCTGGGCCCTAGCCAGCCTGGTAGTATCCTGTTCATTTGCCAGGTCACATTAATGCCCCAAGCTCTAGTTAGATGGAGCAACATACTTCCTCTACGAATGATACTACTGGTCCAGCCAGAGCTCAGCTCATGATGTTTTTTCTTTCATAACATTTGGCGGGACCAAAAAAAAAACACTTTTTCTTTTTAGGGTTTTTCAATAGTTCTGGTACAGTATCAGTCATAAGAAAGCCTAAAAGATAAACTTTTTCAATAACCATTTCTTCTTTGCGATTTCTTCTTCTGATGTTAATATATTGTCACTCTCTGAGTCTATCCCATTTAAAAAGTTCAATTGGTACTACATAACCCTCGTTATTGTAATGCTTATGTGTAAAACAATGAGCAATAGGAGACAATTATTACTCACCTCATTCCTAACCTAAGAAGTGACTTTAAATTTCCTATGGATTCTGGTACATCTAGTAATTCATTGTGTTGGAGATCTAATGAACTAATTTGTACACAATTGCCTATTTCTAAAAATACATAAAAATACACGCAACTGTATAATGAGTCATTAATGACAACAATTAACATTCATCAAATAACTCCATATGTTGGAATATCAGCCAAACCTAGGGATTTCCAACATTTTTTAGAGTCAAGAAAAAATATTCTTTCTGGAACATGGGTAGCATATAGAAATCTGACAATAACAGTATAAGCTGTATCATTCAAATGTGCAGAGAGGCAGAGATTTCATTCACAGAAGGTTCATAAAATAATGACACTGTTAATTTCGTTAAAATTAAGCCAGGGTCAGTAGCAGGTTCTCCATTCTGGTATCCCACCAAGGCAAAACCATCCTGATTCTGGGATACCAAAAGAGATATTCCCCAGTCGAATAGGCCCTGAATAACTGGAAGTTAATAAAACAAAACAATGACACTTTTTTCCCCAAAAGAAAATGCTACAGAAGTGTTAAAATGTACAAAATACAAGACAAAAGTTTATAATTTTTTCAGATTTGGGTTTGTTCCTAATTTGCAAATTTAATAAGTAAATTAAATTTTTATAAGTTAATACCCTATCCAATGGACAATAGCTTATCCGGTCGGCGCAGACCGGCCCGCCAAACGTCAGAAAAAGACGTCCTGTGTCTCCACCGGCAGGTCGGTCCGTAGCACCTGTGCACTCGCCAGATGGCGTGTTGTACTTCCTCTTGTCTAGACAGCGTGACGTCATGGCATCTTTTTCGTTGTCTAAACCTCATTAGACCCCTAGTAAGCTGATAGCGGGGTCGGTGGGAGGGTCTTGTGTGTCCATTGGATAGGGTATTAACTTATAAAAATTTAATTTACTTATTAAATTTGCAATTTTATTGCGTTAATACATCCTATCCAATGGACAATAGCTGAATAACTACCGCTTGGTCGGCGGGTAGGTTACTAGGGACTAAATCTCCTTTGAACTCATGCTGAAAACATTATTTTCATTCTAAGCCTGTGTAGCTGCGAAAGTTGCTAATCCTTCAGGCTATGGTCGAATGTCATCATCCGGTTATCCGGAGATATACCGTCAGAGTCGACCTTGTCCCCCCCCTTCCTTTTCCTAAAAACCGATCTGGTCTGAGGCAGGGAGAGAGGGGTGAGTTCAGTCCCATAGATCTAACCCTTCCCGAGGAAGTACGTTCCAGATTTTTTTTTTTTTTTTTTTACTTAAATATCCTAAAATATACACACATATGTACAATATCAATCCCCTCTAACTGGTGGTCTGTTGGTGGATTTGCTGAGCAGCCACAACTGGACCAAGATGATAAAGCTCCGAGTCAGCCCAAGCCACATCCTTCAGGTAAAATTGAGTGAAGGTGTTATGAGACTTCCAGTGGCAGGCTGACAAGATTTGTTCTAGGGACATGCCTGAATGGAAAGCCCTAGAAGCAGCAAAAGCCCTGACATCATGGGCTTTAACCTGATGCAAGCTGTGGGCCTGGTGATCAGAGAGCTCATAGCACAGAATCACAGTCTGTTTAATCCAAGAGGAGATAGTGGCATGTGAGATGTCCTTGTCGAAACCTTTTTTAAAAGAGACAAAGACCAATTCTTTATCCTGCCTGAGGGCTGAAGTCCTGTCTAAGTAGTAACGTAAGGCTCTGATTGGACAAAGGGATCTGTCAGCCTTGAGAGACCTATCCAGAGTAGGAGCCAGTGCTGGAATAACCACGGGGGCTACACTCTCTGGACCTTCTTTAGCCAGCTGGTTCTTGGAGAGAAAACTGGGAGCTGGGTACAGAGACACCTTGGACCAATCGGATTGGTGTCTGATGTTTCTATGCTGCCATGCATGGATCTCACTTCTTCTTTTGCCCGAACCCAGGGCTAAAAGGAAAACAGTTTTGAATGTCAAGTGTTTCAGAGATGCTTCTCTGAGGGGCTCAAAAGGAGCTTTGGTCAGTTGGTGCAGCACCAGGGATAGGTTCCAGGAAGGTATACCCCTCCTCCCTTTGGGTCTGTCTCTGTGGAAACTGTCCAGGAGACGAGTGAGATTATCGTCCTTACTGATGTTGATTATTGCACTACCCAGTTTGTCGGCAATGGCAGACCGGTATCCATCGATGGTACTAGGTTGCAACTTCTTGTCCTCGAAGAGGAATAGAAGGAAATCAGCAACAGACTTCACAGGTGGTGAGGTGAAGTCCACCTGATTAGAGATGCACCACTTTGTAAAAACGGCCCACTTTGCTTCATAGACAGCTCTGGTTGATTTCCTTTGAGGAGCTTCAATTCTCGCTGCCACTGCTTTAGAGAAGCCGGTTTGTTTGATTGCTGTGGCTCTAGGAGCCATGCATGTAAGTTCAGATTTGTCAGATTTCTGTGAGGAATCTGGTTGAAGGGTTGAGTTAGCAGATTTGGCCGGTTGGGTAGCTTGAGGGGAACTTGACTGGACATGCTCACCAAGTCCCAAAACCATGTCATGTTGGGCCATCCCGGTGCGATTAGGATAAGACTTTTGCACGGGGAGTGAACTAGTTTCTCCACGACTTTGCCCAAAATGGCTGTCGGTGGGTATGCATAGGCATCTAGGTCCTCCCATGACAGGGTGAGAGCATCCACAGCTACAGCCAGGGGGTCCGGTATTGGAGACACAAACTGGGGCAGTTTGTTGTTGAACCTCGTGGCGAAGAGGTCTATTTGCGGCTGGTGCCACTGTTGGCATAATCTTTGAAAAACTGCCGGCAGAAGGGACCATTCGGTCTGGATGGTTTGACCCAACCTGGATAATTTGTCTGCTATGACATTCAGTCGGCCTGGAATGTGTCGAGCTTTTAGAGTTACCTGTCTCTGGGAGCACCAAGTCATAATTCTCCAGAGAAGGGCGCACAAGGGACCCGACCTCATGCCTCCTTCTTTGTTTATATAGGAGACTACTGTGGTATTGTCTGTAGCCACTAGTACTATTTGGCCGGTGCAGAGATCTCCGAACTCTTTGAGGGCGAGAAGAACTGCCTTTAGTTCCAAGTAATTGATGTGCAGTTTGCTTTCTGGTAGAGACCAGGAGCCTCTTGCAGTGCTGTCGTTTAAGTGAGCGCCCCAACCTTCTTTTGATGCGTCTGTAAAGAGCTGCAGAGCGTGTCGGATCGGGTGTAAGGTCTGGCCGGATAGCACATTGTCCTCCTGTAGCCACCACCTTAGATGGGGATGTAACGATTTGGGAATGGGAATCACTTTTTCTAACGATTCCGGTACACGCCAAGTGTTCTTGAGGTGCCACTGTATAGGCCTCATGTGCAACCGACCCAGGTGAACTTGCTTCTCTGTAGCTGTTAAAAGCCCAATCAGGGACATGAACTGCCGGACCGGGCAGGTCGGTTGATGTAGCATCTCTAGAATTTTTCTTTGAAGAGTTTGCCACCGGTCCGGAGTAGGCCGGACCCGACCGACCTCTAGGTCGAACTGGTAACCTACAAAATCGAAGACTTGCTTTGGTTCCAGCTCCGACTTGTCCAAATTCACCAGCCAGCCTAGATTTTGACATGTCCTTACTAGTTCCTGGGTATGCTGGAGACAGACTCGGTGGGACCTGGCCCGTACCAACCAATCGTCTAGGTATTGGTGGATCCTTATACCCTTGAAGGTGGCCATTAGTTTTACTTCTTTCGCCACTACAGTGAACTCTAATGGTGCTGTGGACAGGCCGAAAGGTAAGGCCTTGAACTGGTAGGTTTGCCCTTGAACGTGAAATCTCAGATACTTCCTGGATTGTTCTTGAATCGGGATGTGGAAATACGCATCTTTGAAATCTATGGAGGTTACCCACTCCCCTTGTTGAAGGGATGTTCTGATGGTTTCCGGTGTCTCCATTTTGAATTTCTCCGTCTTGAGAAATACATTGAGGTGGCTGAGGTCTAAGATCGGACGCCATTTGTTGTTTGGTTTGGGAACTAGGAAAAGTCGGTTGAAAAAGCTCAGAGAGTTTTTGTTCCTTACTAGTTCCACTGCATTTTTGTCTATAAGTTGATGTAATGCCTCCAGTAGGTAGCTGTTCCTCTGGGGATTGACATAGCAACTTATGACTGTGGGGGACCTTGTGAGTCTTGGCCGGGTCTGAAAGGCAAGAGTGTAACCTTCTTTTAGGATTTGAACTACTTTCGGACCGGCACCCATCTGTAACCAACTTTCCCAGAAATTTTGAAGTCTGGCCCCTACAGGCAGATTGTTGACAACATTTGTTACATTTGGAACAGGAGGGACACAAGACAATTGAGTGACACAAGAAACACTTTTCACAGATTTTAATTGAGATTTTTCTTGCTGACAGACTGACACTCCGGGACTTAGACCTTTCTTTTGCGGAGGCCCGGGTGCAGAAGGAACAGATGGTACAACATGAAGCTTTACATTTGAATCTAAAAAAGTGTTCAATGTCTGATCTGTGAGAACCCTGTTTACACAATAATTGTCATTTATATTGTTGTTGTCCACGGGCCGGTCGGGAGGAAAAGTTGGAGGCTTTGCCTCTACCTCGCTTGAACTGACGTCGGTTAATGTTCTTCCAGGCTGGCCTGTCTTGCTTTCCTTCCGACCGACCTTCCTGCTTTCTATCACTTCGTTCATATGGATGATAACGGTTTTTCATTCGAGAGGTGGCAGGGGTAGGGTGGCTCTTGCTGTCATACAAAGCAATTTCCTCTTCAGCCTTCTTGACCACAGATTCCGCAAACAACGTGGAGATATGAAGAGAGCCTGTTCTCAAGGCTGCAAACGTATCCGGTTTTACGCCATTCTTTAAATGGCTGAGGTAAGAGTCCCTGCGGGTCAAGGTGATATTTCCCATGGTCAGGGAAACAAAATCAGTTAAATGTTCCATGGCCTTCGCGGCCGCCTGTGTGATGTTAGAATTAAAGTCCATGAGGAATTGAAGTTCTTCAGCAGCTTCAGTGAGTTTGTTAGATACCTTTCCCTTGTTCTCGCTTTTGATCACCTTCAACTGGGCATTCATGTCTCCTTGAACTTTAAACAAACACCTATTGAAACTTGCGGACTGGTTACACACTACCGAGGCCTCTCTGGCCGACCTTTCCCAACGACGCAGGGCATCTTGAGAGATCCTACGGGAAGCAGGAGGGGTAGCTGCTAAGACTGCCTTTCTTGATATCCGTCCAAAACTATTGTTTAATTTGGAAGGTCCTGTGTTCCAGCTAGTGACAGTCGCCGGATCCAGTTGTTGCTCTGAGTACAGGCCATACCACTTGGTCTGAGGCTTAGGTGGTCTGAGGAAATGATCTATAGGGAGGCTGCCTGCTTCTGTAGTTCTAGATGGATATCCCTCCGTCATGGTGAGATTGAGTTTAGCTAGTTTGCGACAGAGATAATCTTCTGTAGGCATTTGCACTGAAATTTTGCTGGGGACCGGGGCTTTGGGCCCGGCAAAAGGGTTGTCATCAGACGGATTTGTACTGTCTACGTCGGGAATATGTGACCACCCCATAAATGAGCGTATACCACTCATAGTTTCTCTATACGTCTGCTCTTCAGATGTTGGAAGTTCTTGTTCAAAATCTTGGTCGTCGGAGAATTCAACCTCCTCTGCAAAGAGTTCAACCGGAGGGGTATCAGAGATTTGACTGTCAGAGTCTGAATCCAAGCTGGAAATACTATCCTTCCCGCTCTTCTGAAGGGCTGGAGAGGCAGAGTCGGCAGGAGGTCGGTCGGAGGTGTGAAGGCCGGTGACCGGCTGCTTAGAACTTCCAGAAGTGACACTAGTCTGTCGGTGAACATTAGTACCAGGCTTACCGGTCGACTGATGCTTCTGAGAAGCGTTGTCTGGACCAGTGCGCCCTTGAGAGGTACTCATAGATCTTAGCTTACCAGCCGACTTTTGCTGTGAAGCAACCTTGTCTGGGCCAGTGCGCTCAGAAGAAGAAGATCTATGGAGAGAGGAGTCTTTAGTAAGCTTACCGGCCGAAGGCTGTGAGACAGCACCAGAGTCTGGGCCAGCTGAAGAGTTGGCTGGTTGAAAGAAGGGTTCAGAGTCCCGTGTCACCGTGGCAGGTGGAGAGTGAGAAGGAACTACTCTAACATCAGAAGAAAAGGAAGGTTCTATAGATTTTGCTACCAAAAGTGCTTCTAACCTATTAAAACGTTCTGCCCATTTGTCCTCTAAGGCCGTGAACTTTTCCTCCGTGGTAGATGAAGGTGTTGTAGATGATAACTTCTTAGATTTAGCAGGAAGCTTTTCCTTTTTAACCTTCTTCTCTGGGGGAGGAGGGGACTTGTCAGCACTAGGCCCACTCACAACCCCAATAACTGAGACGCTGGTGGGATCTACAAGCTCTTCAGAAGCTTGGGAACTTTCAGCACGTTTTGCGTCCCGTTTTTCCTTTTTGATTTTGTAAGAGGGTGTTGAGATCTGGGCACGTTGTTCCGGGGTGAAAGAATTACACAGAGTACAATCTACAGAGTCTTTGTCTTTAACACAAGGCTCCTCGCCTTTACCTTTCTCCCTGCAACGTGCGCAGAAGGCATGTCCATCAAATATGGCCATCGCGTGCCCACAACTTCCCCTCTTCTGGCCAGGTGAAGACATAATGTGATAGAAGCACTAAGAATGAAAATAAGGTGTAATCCAACCAAATATTCACAATAAAAACACAAATTATTTCAAAAATCTGGCAGAGAAATTTTTCCACTGTGCACTGGTTCGCGCCAAACGAAAAAGATGCCATGACGTCACGCTGTCTAGACAAGAGGAAGTACAACACGCCATCTGGCGAGTGCACAGGTGCTACGGACTGACCTGCCGGTGGAGACACAGGACGTCTTTTTCTGACGTTTGGCGGGCCGGTCTGCGCCGACCGGATAAGCTATTGTCCATTGGATAGGATGTATTAACGCAATAAAAAATTTGTTTTCCCACAATTACACCTGATGACATACCAAGATACTCGACTGTTACCAACCCTGTTGTAATTCATATAACAGATTGAAAGTAACGGTCAAATTTTTCAAAACAAAGGTTCATACATCAACTAGAAATAGGACGCCCTGTAGATAGTAGCTGCGACATATGAATAGAAACAGGATAGCATAGAAGAACACATATTATCATGTGTAATGTCCACCCCATGAACCTTTTGCAAAAATTGTACAGTAGTCTTACAAGACCCTGTTTCAATTGTAAAATATATCAATGATGCTTAAATATTTATTAGTATACATGTAAATTATTTCAGCTTCATGCCTTTTTGCATTGGTTGGGTCAAAAATTTCGACGAAATCGCTCTATCTTGCATGGTTAAGGAGATAGAAGCAAATTTCTGTTTTTCGATTTTTGGCAAAAATTCGAAAATTCAAAATGGCCGCCATTTTTGGGAAGAGGAATTTTTTTTTGAAAATTGGCAAGAGTACATTGCTTAGATACCCTATGGGTCGAATTTCGACGAAATCGCTCTATCTCGCACGGTTAAGGAGATAGAAACAAATTTGTGTTTTGCCATTTTTGGCAAAAATTTGAAAATTCAAAATGGCCGCCATTTTTGGGGAATATTGAAAACTTTTCCTAAATCTAGAGAAATTATTAACTTTTACTTGATTTTTTACACATTTTAAGACTTTTGTTGTGATTTTTAGAAAAGCAACTGCCATGTTTTGTTTTCATGAGTTTGACTTCCTGTAAGTGAGGCTAATCGATTTTTTTTTTCAAGGGGATACTAGAATTGGAATGATTGGCTGTATACCAAAACTAGATTGGGCCAACTCGGCGCCAACATATCCCCAGAGAGGTCATCACTCACGTAACATGTTTTCACTGGGTATTTTTCATGGGATCCCTCCTGTGAGACATAATTTTCAGGCAAAACATAATCAACCACTTATATAAGAACTTGAGTAATTGAATCTACAATATTTTTATTTTGCAAGCAAAATGGTATCCCCAGACAACTAATGCAAATCCAGGAACTTTGTCCACAACAACTTTGCCCAATGCAAACTCTATCCACAGGCACTTTGCCCATAAGAAACTTTGCCCACAACAATCTGACAGGGTAGGATGTTCACCCACAGTAGTATTTTTCTAACCACATAGACATTTTCATTTTTTATCAATCAAGCAATCAATACTCCATTTATATAACTATTCAGGATATATACTGTTGAAAGAGATAAACATTAACTGAATTAAAGTTTCACTATATAAAGTATGCAAGTTGATTTCATTAGCATTTAATTCACTGTTGATAGATTTACATAGTACTGCAAAATGGAAATAATAAAAACACCAAACACCAACCTTTCCAATGAAGAATGCATATATACAAAAAAGGTTTCAAGAATGTCCAACAGTCATTGAGAATATTATTACATTGTGAACCGATGCAAATTTTTATCCACCGGAAAGCCAACTCACCAAAGCCAGTGAACCATCGTTTGACCTTAAAGGAGGGGCCAAAGGTCAAATCTAACATCAGAAGATTCCTAGCCCAAGATTTGGTATGAGTTGGTTTCACATTGTAAACCTATAGGATCAATAATAAGTGAGTTATAAGCACTTTTACCTTTGGCTATCCTCGTTTGACCTTGAAGGAGGGGCCCAAGGTCAAATCCAACCACACCGAAGGATTCCCTGCCCATGACTTCCTATAGGTTGGTTCACCATCCCAAACCTCTAGGACCAATAATAAGCAAGTTATGAACACTTTTAACTTTGGCTATCCTCGTTTGACCTTGAAGGAGGGCCCATAGTCAAATCTGACCACACCAAAAGATTATCAGCGCTTGATTTCCTATAGGTTGGTTTACCATCCCAAACCTCTAGGACCAATAACAAGCCCATTAGAAGCACTTTTAAGTTTGACCTTGAACAAGGGGCCCAAGGTTAAATCTGACCAAACCAAAAGTTTCCCAACCCATGATTTCCTATAGGTTGGTTTACCATCCCAAACCTCTAGGACCAATAATAAGTGAGTTATAAGCACTTTCAAGTTTGGCTATCCTCGTTTGACCTTGAAGGAGGGGCCAAATGTCAAATCCATCCACACCAGAAGATTCCCAGCCCATGATTTTCTATATGTTGATTTACAATCCCAAACCTCCAGGACCGATAATAAGCGAGTTATAAGCACTTTTAACTTTGGCTATCCTCGTTTGACCTTGAAGGAGGGGTCCAAAGTCAAATCTGACAACATCAGAAGATTCGCAGCACATGATTTCCTATAGGTTGGTTTCACATTGTAAACCTCTAGGACCAATAATAAGCGAGATCTAGGCACTTTTAAAGTCTGCTATGTGGGTTAGTTCGGCACTCCATGGATGACCTTGGATTAAGAGCTTCAAGGTCAAATGTCTGCAGGCTTGTAGATTTATTTATTTATTTGGGCTTTTACGTCGCTTTCAACACTGTACAGGTCATATCACGACGGGTAGTTGGAAGGGCAGAGGAAACCAGTACATACAGTTCGTTAGATATGGTATAAATCTGATTGATGTATGATGATCATCTAATTAAACATCTAACACTATTACTGAAGATCTAACACTATTACAGATCTGCAACCCCACTGACCAGCCTGGTTCTTTGCCTCTCATTTGATGTCATTTCAATACCTTTGTTAATTCAGTGTCACTCAATAGCTGGAGGTCCACAGAGGGGGGTGGGGGGCAGGGTACTACATTACCTAATATGACAAAGGAATGGAGTGATACTGCATAAATTGTAAGAGATAAACACTTTGATATATATAAAAGGGGTAATAAAATACTCAGAAATCATAATGGTTCAGTCTATCTATTTATAAACTTGCAATACAAAAAGCTCAATTAATCTTATGACTAACTAGACCTAGCGCATCGGAAAACCGATGCAAATTGTATCCACCGTAAAGACAATGCACCAAAACCTCTAGGACCAATAATAAGCAAGTTATAAGCACTTTTAAGTTTGGCTGTCCTCATCTGACCTTCAAGGAGGGGCCCAAGGTCAAATCCGACCACGCCAGAAGATTCCCAGCCCATGATTTCCTATATGTTGGTTTACCATCCCAAACCTCTACGACCAATAATAAGCGAGTTATAGGCACTTTTACCTTTGGCTATCCTCGTTTGACCTTGAAGGAGGGGCCCAAGGTCAAATCCGACCACACCAGAAGATTCCCAGCCCATGATTTCCTATATGCTGGTTTACCATCCCAAACCTCTAGGACCAATAATAAGCGAGTTATAAGCACTTTTAAGTTTGGCTGTCCTCATTTGACCTTGAAAGAGGGGCCCAAGGTCAAATCTGACCACACCAGAAGATTCCCAGCCCATGATTTCCTATAGGTTGGTTTATCATCCCAAACCTCTAAGTCCAATAATAAGCAAGTTATAAGCATTTTTATGTTTGGCTGTCCTCACTTGACCTTGAAGGAGGGGCCCCAAGGTCAAATCCGACCATGCCAGAAGATTCCCTGCCCATGATTTCCTGTATGTTGGTTTACCATCGCAAACCACTGGGATCAATAATAAGCGAGTTATAAGCACTTTTAAGTTTGGCTATCCTCGTTTGACCTCGAAGGAGGGGCCCAAGGTCAAATCCGACCACGCCAGAAGATTCCCAGCCCATGATTTCCTATAGGTTGGTTTACCATCCCAAACCTCTAGGACCAATAATAAGTGAGTTATAAGCACTTTTAAGTTTGGCTGTCCTCATTTGACCTTGAATGAGGGGCCCAAGGTCAAATCCGACCACACCAGAAGATTCCCAGCCCATGATTTCCTATAGGTTGGTTTACCATCCCAAACCTCTAGGACCAATAATAAGTGAGTTATAAGCACTTTTACCTTTGTCTATCCTCATTTGACCTTGAAGGAGGGGCCCAAGGTCAAATCCGACCACACCAGAAGATTCCCAGCCCATGATTTTCTATATGCTGGTTTACCATCCCAAACATCTAGGACCAATAATAAGCGAGTTATAAGCACTTTTAAGTTTGGCTGTCCTCGTTTGACCTTGAATGAGGGGCCCAAGGTCAAATCCGACCACACCAGAAGATTCCCAGCCCATGATTTCCTATGTGTTGGTTTACCATCCCAAACCTCTAGGACCAATAATAAGCAAGTTATAAGCACTTTTAAGTTTGGCTGTCCTCATTTGACCTTGAAGGAGGGGTCCAAGGTCAAATCTGACCACATCAGAAGATTCGCAGCACATGATTTCCTATATGTTGGTTTACCATCCCAAACCTCTAGGATCGATAATAAGCGAGTTATAAGCACTTTTAAGTTTGGCTGCCCTCGTTTGACCTTGAAGGGGGGGTCTAAGGTCAAATCTGACCACATCAGAAGATTCGCAGCACATGATTTCCTATATGTTGGTTTACCATCCCAAACCTCTAGGATCGATAATAAGCGAGTTATAAGCACTTTTAAGTTTGGCTATCCTCGTTTGACCTTGAAGGAGGGGTCCAAGGTCAAATCTAACCACATCAGAAGATTCGGAGCACATGATTTCCTATAGGTTGGCTTCACATTGCAAACCTCTAGGACCAATAATAAGGGAGATATAGGCACTTTTAAAGTCCTCTATGTGGGTTACTTCGGCATTCCGTGGATGACCTTGAGTTAGGAGCTTCAAGGTCAAATGTGTGCAAGGTTGTAGAGGACATGTATATGTGTCATACATATCACCTATGAAGAGATTCAACCTTCTACCTATGAGGAACAGCCAGTAGAAAAATGTAGATTATTTTCAAAGAAATGCCCGTGGCGGCCATCTTGTTTTTCAGAATGAGGCTATTTTCCTTCCCAGAGAAGCTTAGCCCCCAATGAAGATATCCTGCAAATTTGGTGAACCTAGCTGCTGTTGTTTTCCTCTTAGAGCGTTAACGTCGAAAATCTCTCTACGCGCGCTGGCGGCGGCGTAGTGGACGCTAAACCAAAGTATCCACCGGATGCTTCCGGTGGATACAATAAGAAAAATCAAATATATAAGTAATGAATGTCCAACAGGAAAATTATACCCGAAGATTTAAATATAAACTAGAAAAATGTTTTTGCTAACAAAAACCAAGCGTCCCAAAAAGGTTCACTGCAATATAATATACAGTAGAAAAAGGTTTTTGAAAATAAAAACATGCAGTGCTGAGAGAAGAAGTGAAAGTTAAGCAGACAGTGTGAAAGTTCATGCATTAACATGAAAGAAAAATTTAAGCTTTATTTTGTTTTCTATGGTCATAAATTGCGAAAAGTTAATTGAATAAATGCTCTGGCTAAGAATGCATAAAGCATCAATACTTATAATAGGTCAAAAGTTACACCATAAAACTACTTAATTAAAGAGTAACAGTGCTTTATAAATGCCATATATCTATTTACATTTTAGAACAAGAGGAGAGTGTCAGCTGACTGAGTGTTTTTGATTTGTGAAGGTGATTAGAGGACAGAATAATTATCAGGAAAAGGGCTGTACAGAAATACAGTAAATGGTAACTGAACAGCAAGTTCGAAAGAAATTCCGAAGCTGACAGAAGAAAAGGATAAAAAAGTTGTGCCCTGTAAATGGTATTATGAAGGAAAATAACAAGGTAATTGTTTAAGTGTAAAAAATAGGTTAAAACATATTTAAAGAAATACTACAAATGCAATATCCTCGTTTGACCTTGAAGAAGGGGTCCAAGGTCAAATCTAACCACACAAATACATTCCCAGCCCATGATTTCCTATGGTTTACCATTCCAAACCTCTAGGACCAATTATAAATGAGTTATAAGCACTTTTAAGCTTGGCTGTCCTCATTTGACCTTGAAGGAGGGGTCCAAAGGTCAAATCTGACCATACCAAAAGATTCCGAGCCAATGATTTCCTATGGGATGGTTTACCATCCCAAATCTCTGTCACCAATAATAAGCGAGTTGTAGGCACTTTCAATTTTCGCTATCCTCATTTGACCTTGAAGGAGGGTTCCAAGGTCAAATCGGACCATATCAACAGATTCACAGCCCATGATTTCCTGTCTGTTTACCATCCCAAACCTCTGGGACCAATAATAAGCGAGTTATAAGCACTTTTAAGTTTGGCTATCCTTGTTTGACCTTGAAGGAGGGGTCATTGAAGGTCAAATCTGACCACACCAAAAGATTCCCACCCCATGATTTCCTACAGGTTGGTTTATCATCCCAAACCTCTAGGATCAATAATAAGGGAGATATAAGCACTTTTCATGACTGACAAAAAACACCTGTGGCGGCCATCTTGTTTCTCAAAATGAGGCCAAAAATATTCCCAGACAACATTTTATGGTTATTAATATATACTGCAAACTTAAGAAAGCTAGCTATAATATTTTTTTTCATCAGAGCAGTAATGGTGAAATCTCTCTCTACACACTGCGGCTATCCAGTGGATACAATGATTTACTCAACAGTGAGAACCTGAAAGTAGCTATTGCTCAGCTATGCCATGACATAGAGGTCTGCAATTTCACTATGTTATAGCTGACCAAAAATTCTGTGAATAACATATTTAACAAATTACTCTAAATGTAATAGTTTTCAAGTTACAACTGATTTACTCAACAGTGAGAACCTCAAAGGAACTATTACTCAGCTATGCAATGAGCTACATGTCTGAAATTTTACTATGTTATAGCTAACCCAAAAGTAGGTGAACAACATATTTAAGCAAACTACTGTAAATGCAATAGTTTTCAAGCTACAACTGATTTACTCAATAGTGAGAACCTGAAAATAGCTATTGCTCCGCTATGCCATGAGCTACAGGTCTGTAATTTCACTATGTTATAGCTGACCCAAAAGTAGGTGAACAATATATTTTAACAAAATACTCCAAATGCAATATTTTTCAAGTTATAGCTGATTTACTCAACAGTCAGTACCTGAGAATAGCTATTGCTCAGTTGTGCCATGAGCTATAGGTCTATAATTTCACTATGTTATAGCTGACCCAAAAGTAGCTGAATAACATATTTGCACAAATTTCTGTAAATGCAATAGTTTTCCAATTATAACTGATTTACTCAACAGTGAGAACTTCAAAGTAGCTATTACTCAGGTATGAAATGAGCCACAGGTCTGAAACTTCACTATGTTATAGCTGACCCCAAAATAGGTGAATAACATATTGAAACAAAATACTCTAAATGCAATAGTTTTCAAGTTATAAGTGATTTACTCAACAGTGATAACCTAAAAGTAGCTATTACTCAGCTATGCCATGAGCTACAGGTCTGAAATTTTACTATGTTATAGCTGGCCCAAAAATAGTTGAATAACATATTTATATGAAATTCTCTAAATGCAATAGTTTTTAAGTAATACAAGTGATTTTACTCATGATGGAAGTTACTGAAAAGCCCAAAAGTAGCTATTACTCACTTAGCTATTGAGACAGACACCCAACTTACTCACCATATTGTAGCTATGAAAAAAGTAGCTGAATAACATATTTTAACAAAATGCTCTAAATGCAACACTTTTCAAGTTATAAGTGATTTACTCAACAGTGATAACCTAAAAGTACCTATTACTCAGCTATGCCATGAGCTACAGGTCTGAAATTTTACTATGTTATAGCTGACCCAAAAGTAGCTGAATAACATATTTATACGAAATTCTCTAAATGCAATAGTTTTCAAGTTATAAGTGATTTACTCAACAGTGATAACCTAAAAGTAGCTATTACTCAGCTATGCCATGAGCTACAGGTCTGAAATTTCACTATGTTATAGCTGGCCCCAAAGTAGCTGAATAACATATTTATACAAAATTCTCCAAATGCAATAGTTTTTAAGTTACAAGTGATTTTACTCATAATGGAAGTTACTGAAAGCCCAAAAGTAGCTATTACTCACTTAGCTATTGAGACAGACACCCAACTTACTCAGCATATTGTAGCTATGAAAAAAGTAGCTGAACAACATATTTTCACAAAATGCTGTAAATGCAACACTTTTGAAGTTATAAGTGATTTAGTGCATGATTTCATGAATTTTAATGCATTAAAAATTATTAAAAAAATTTATTAAAAAAAAAGTAAGACAGATCCAGGTCTCATACTCACACAAGAGAATCTACCTCTGGCCTAGTACATATATGCAAGATATGAGAGAAATTCCTGCAATAGTCACTGAGAAAATTGTGATAAAAAGTTGAAATTTTCACACTTTTGGTGGGGGTACCCCCCTTGTAATGTCTCTAGCAAACAGACGAACAGACAGATTTGCATGCCTTGAACAATTTTTCATCCTCGATAGATAAGGTATCTTTTAAAAAAAACAGCATGTCTCTAGGCCTTGTAGTTTTGGAGAAGAAGTTGTTCACGCGGACGCGTACGCCCACGCCGCAGAGTGATGACATAATGTCAGCTAACATAAAAAGGCAGAGTAAAATGTGAGCCTTTAGAAAGGCAAGAAGTTTACGACACAATGCTTTGAACACATCTATCTGGTAAATCTGACCAGCTATCTAGACTCTTCACATAAGGTTTCCCAATACCTCTGAATACATTGTAAATCTCTAAAAGCAAGAATAAAATAGATATAAGGCAAAAACACAAAATTGGAAAATTTAATAGTAATTTAAATTTTTATTAGAAATACTTACCATTTCCTAACGGTAGCTATTTATTGGAACCATCCAACCCAATGGCCAACGCAGAGATGCGATTTTTAAGGTTATATAACAACCTTAATCAAGCTATTGGGTTACAGTAGTCCGTCCTCCCGCCAAATAGGTCTCATGACCACATTGTTTACTTCATTATTTTAGTTGCAAGTAAAAGAATGACTTGCGGGGAGGCGGGAGGGAAATTTGAGTGTTAGGAAATGGTAAGTATTTCTAATAAAAATTTAAATTACAATTAAATTTTCCAATTTTATAGCGAAATACCCTTACCATTTCCTAACAGTAGCTGAATGCAGCCTTGTAGGATGGAGGGAATTCTTTTAAGAAAACCACTACCTAACCTACAACTGAACATCATGAGAACTTCACAATGGAATTTACATGCAATAATGAACATATAAACTTACAACAATCACAACATACAACTCCCCAAAAAATGACAGTATGTAGTTGTAGTTCTCACAATTGCTGACAATGTTGGTGTTGCAATAGATAGCCCATCTACATTGTGACATCCGACCCCAAAACAAAGTCAAACCAACCTGAAACTGTCATCAGCATAATGCCTAACCCTTCCCAAGTCAGATTTAGGCAACATTGATATCAACTACAAATACATCCAGCATTGCAGACATACCAGCCACAAACTGCAAATGTACAAATATAAGCATGAAACACATACTTATAAAGTAACAAAACTGTAACTGCACTGTAGGACCCAATTTCAAATCTGACCCTATGCCAACAGAGATTTTTCAAACAGAAATTGGTATACATACAATGGAATTTCCAATAACATGCATCAAGAAACTCATGTAAGGAAATTACCTATACAAACTAAAGATGCAATCAAAACATACATCAATAGCTTCTGTGACTCAATCTTGACTCAATCAAGATGAAATAGGTGCCAAAGGAGAAGTCCTTTTAAGAAACTTTCTTAATGGCAGTAAAACAAAACCTTTTGATCACCAAACTCCTAACAGGAACAGACAGACCCATATTGAGTCAACTGTTGTCCAAAGAGGCTAAGAGCTGGCATGACTACAGGCTTAATTGCAGTAGGCCCATCCAAAGCCAACTGGTTCTGGCAATTGAAGGACCAGAGTTACTTGAGACCCATTCTCCTTATAGCTAAAGGAAGAATATGTCCAAGTATTAATGTCACTCCTTTAACATGAATCCTAATCCCCAGAGACAAAGACCCCTGGCTCAATTGCAGTAATTGCAGTAGGCCCATCTGAAGCCAACTGGTTCATGGCCAAAAAGGCAGTCAATGGGCCAAATTACCTGTGACCAATTCTCCCTACAACTAAGGGAAGGGTTCAAACATGAATGTCACTACTTTACCTGAAGCCAAACCCAAAAACTGTCTTGAAAGGTAATGACTTCAAGAAAGCCTTCCTCACAAGCTCAAAGGTTGTTTGATAAGAGCATGAAGGACCAATGACAAAATTCAAAACTATTGATTTGTCTCTTACTAAAAGTTGCTAATCTCTTATTTATCTCAACTTTTAGATACTTCTTGACCCTTCAAGCCCCAAACCATCCGCAATTGCTGTTCTATAGCCCACAATAATGGATGGTATTAGGATGTTTCCTTAAACTAGTATTACAGGAAATTTGCTCCATGTGGAATAGTGGGGTCTGAGATATAAACCTGGCTCTCTTCACACCACTTCCCAAAATAGAACAATTGATTCTCAGATTCTCCTTGAGGAGTGCTCCTTTATTGTTTCACCACTTCCTCTGGGAATCTTCCATAATATTCATGCCTGACTACAAATACCAATCATGAAGATTCAAGTAAACTAGATTGTTGTGAAGTCTATTGCAGAATGGTTAAGTCAACAGATTCACCCATTTAGAAGGAGTTTTGTGGACAGATCCACCAGACCCAAAAACCAAGACATCCCTGGCCACCCTGGTGCAATCATGATGATTCCACACCTGTAGATGGTCATTTGTTGAATCACCAGAGGGATGAGGGCCACTGGACAAAACACATAACTGACCAGACCCTTCCACGAGACATTCCATGCCTCTGTTTCCCAAGCCTGACTGTCTGGGACATGAGACACATACATCTTTTGCATCACCTGCAGGATCAAGGTCCTGGGCAAAACATTTGTTTCCCAAGCCTGACAGGAGACCTACATAGGTCTTTGTTGCAACACATCAACCACTGATTGATGGGAGCAATGGCAAATTCAATTGAAAAGCTGATGATTCATAGCCCCTTTGGTTTGAAACACCTTATCTCTCTGGACAAGGAATGTGCTAGAACTCTCTGGATTGTAGATTCTCTGGGATGCACTTCCCCAGAATCTGAATCATCCTGGCATTCGTCCAACCCATGATTCTTCAGATTACCTGATAGTGGATGCCTCCCTGGTTGTTCAAATAGGCCACCACTAAAGAATTGTCTGTGAAAATCAACAGATTTCTATTCAGAAGCTGATTTCTGAATCATTTTTAAGCTAAACAACATTGCTTTTAGCTGTCAAATGTTATGTGGAGCCTTGACTCTTCCTGATTCCATAGACCACTGGCTGTGGATGCCTCAAGTGAGCATCCCAACCCTTAGGTAAGCATCTGTGAAAGGAAGGAGACTGTGCTCCTTCTGAAGGAGTGGTGTATACTCCTTTCAAATTAAACAATTGGTCCCCCACTGAAGATGATCCCTGTGAACCAGAGCAGTGGGATATCCAGAGACTAAAGATATCCGCAGTGTTCCCAGATACCATTGGAGAAACTTCATGTGCAGACCTCCCAATGGTGTAGTCTTCTCCATTGAAGCCATGCTTTCAAAGTGACATGAGCTTCCCTGGAAATGAGTGAGAAGTTTTCAACATGGTAACCGTCTTTTCAAGAAGACAATCGATTTCCTTTGAGTTGAGAAGACTAGCCCTACCCTGAGGTCGAATTGTAAACCAAAAATTCGATTACTGGAGTTGGAAATAAATCTGATTTTTAGAAATTTGTGATCCAACCCAGGCTTTCAACAAGATGCACCAACCAGTAGGTGTTTTCTTGGCACTGCTTTGAGTTGTTGTCATTAAGCCAACCGTCTAACTGGCGAATACTGATGCCTTCTGCGAGTGCCATCAGCTTCACCTCCTTTACTACCTTGGTGAACTTGTAACTGTAGCAATACTGAAGGGTAAGGCAGTGAACTGGTAGAATCTGTAGCCTCCAATAAAGCGAAGATACTTTTGTTAGCTGAGTCTACCAGTGATGAGTGTGTAGCCATAAAGGTCTAGTGACGTCATCCACTCGCCTTCTATAGACGAATTCCAAATATTAAACAATTTCATATCAAGTAAGGTACATGCAAGCTTGTTACCTGCCCTTAACTACTACTGGCTGCCATTAATCTTGCTTGCTTGTCACAAGAAATAAACTGTAAAACTCAAGCGATGTGACACTTAACTGGTGTTATCGCCCTTTTGTCAATCATTTGATAAACAGCTTTTATCAAAACTGCTGTGTGTCTCATTTTTTTTTCTTTTTTTTTTCACTTCTGCCAACCTCACTTCTGAAAGGTCTGGCTGAATATCACACAGGACGCCATCTACCATCCCTGCTTCCATGGGCCTGTATAAGTAAGATCCTCTCCCCTTTTAACTAGCTGAGGAGTAGGAGGCACTTGTAACTCTATTTAAAGGGAAACTGAAAGGGACAAAAAAGATCTTCTCTGAGGTCTGTGGTCCCTTTCCTAGTCCAGCCTAGGAGCATGTTCATTTCCAGACTTAATAATCATCCTTATTGTCCTGAAATCACTGGATAAAAATCCTCTGAACATCTGAAATATGTGCAGCAAGAGAACCTCTTAACTGCGAATAAATGCATTTTATTATCCACCACGCGACGTATTTGCCCTAAATACGGGGAAATACAGACCGGGATGTATTTTTTTTGTATACACCGGCGCCCCGGTACTATGGATATTGAGTGTGATTAACTTCCGGTTTTTCAACAATATCTCGGAAAGTATGTAACTTAAAAATATGTATAATATATCATTAGAAAGGTGTTATTCTAGCGCTTCTGCTCATGTATGTTGCATAAATATCCATGCAGAAATGACTGAGATATTGCAAGGTAAAGATTGAAGTTTTATATTCAGTGTTGCTCATCCTTTTTGACAGTCTGTTTCACGTTTTCTCATTAAATATTCATATTATTTGACCCATAAATCGCACAAAATGGTGGATAATAAAAGTAAAACATCCCTCATCAGACATATACAGAAAAAATATATCACTCAAGAAGATTAACAATATAATACTCGTGCTTCGCACTGGTATAATATTGTTATCTTCATTCGTGATATATTTTTTCTGTATACGTCATTCGGGACGTTTTCCTATTGTAGGTTTTCTAAACTTTAAGGCATTCTAAGTTACATCCCTTCTTTTGAGTCACATGTTCTTAGACATGGTCAAACTCCAACAAGAAGATTTGAACACAAACTAGATGACTGGACTGAAATGCAACACATTGCATCCGGTCCAAAGCGTTATTGAAGTCTATATCTTCTATGGTGATCCCTAAGATCCTTTAAATTAGACCTGAATTGACAAATCAATACACTTTTGGTCTCTGCAGAGTACGGTCTTCTACAAGGGAACTTGTTCCTAAAGTATCGGAAAGTGAACTTCCTGCAGACCTCCTGCAACTAAGGAGCTGTCCAGGAAAGTGATTCATGAAAGGAAGTCCAAGCAAAAACTTCTTCCTACATAAGTGCTATTTTTTAAAAAAAACATCAGAGGCTTCAAACTCCTTGAAACCCAACATAAAGGCCACATTCAATGCTGGCTGTTCACCCAAGGAATGTGGGAATTTCAAGATGTAGGTAAATGTGACAAAATGAGGGAGCATTCACAGTATCTGTGTCTGTTAAATCAATCCCTAGCCACTCAATAACAGTGAGCCAAATCTCTGAAAAATAAGGAATAGATTTCTTGTATTCTTGAGATGAATCATAATCCCCATCACCTGACAACCTGATTCTAAACCTTTTGAGAGGTATCGAAACCCGATTGTACTCAATTCTTGTCCAAAAACCATTTAATCAAAAGCCTCTCCTTGTAGATATGAATGACACTCCCCGACATCTGACAACCCGAATCTAAACCTTTTGGGAGGAATAGAAAACTCGATTGTCCTTGAATGACGTCATGCAGGTATTTTCCTTTACTGAATGTTTTGACTGGACCTCGACAGAAGAGTTTTCCGAAGAGGTAGTCTAATCAAGCATTCAAAACTCCTCCATGGTGCAGTGTCCACAGTAACTAAAAATGGCTGCCCCCAAGGGAGATTCCTTCTTCTGTAGCATCGACAATCTATTCAACTGGGATGCATACTGTGATAAAATTGCCTTCAACGCCTGGCTATTAGAACCCGACGTGAACAGCAAATAACGGCCATTCGAATTGTCATTCTCATCCAAGATGGCGTCGTCCAGATCGCTTCTGTTATTCAAGAGTACATTCTTTCTAAATATGTATGCTGCAAAATTATAGCTTCCAACGTCCAGCAAACTGAACCAAATGACTGGCAAACTATATAAATACTATTATTGTTGCATTATGACCTTCTTTATGTTGATTTATTTCCTAGAGGTTGACGACGATAGAACTTCAGATGTCCCCATCCAAAAGTCCTTCATTTGTATAATAATAATGACTTCCTTCGAGGATTTAAAATTTAATGTATAAGTTCTGTAACATATACAAGAAAATATGAAGTGAAATTCACTCTAAAACCCCCAAATAAATAAAAATCCTGACAAAACTTCTACTAATTCCAAAAGACATCCATACTGTTGATGGCCAACAAAAATAATGAAGTAAACAATGTGGTCATGTGACCTAATTGGCGGGAGGACAGACTACTATAACCCAATGGCTTGATTAAGGTTGTTACATAACCTTAAAAATCGCATCTCTGCATTGGCCATTGGGTTGGATGGCTCCAACAAATAGCTACTGTTAGGAAATGGTAAGGGTATTTCGCTATAAAATTGGCTATTTTATGACCCCAGTTTGACCCATAAGGGCGGGTCTGGGGGTAAATATGACCGGCTATCTTGACTCTTCACATATGGTTTCCCAATACCTCTTAATACATTCTCAAGCTCTAGAAGCAAGAATAAAGGAGATATAAGGGGAAAAGATGAAATTGGCTATTTTATGACCCCAGTTTGACCCCAGGGGGAAATTTGACTTGGTTTCTAGACTCTCCACATATGGTTTCCTACTACCTTCCAATACATTTTATGGCTCTAGATGCAATACTAAAGAAGATAATAGGGGGGTTCACATGAATTTTAAGCTTTCTGATTGGTACCTGTGAGAAAATCACTCGTAAATGGGTCAATTTTCATCGGATTGCTCCCAAAATCTAATCAGCTCACGTTTTTGATAGTATAAACATGTGTATGAAGTTACAAGCCTCTGCGGTCAGTAGATTTTCCTGAACTGCGATGACGGGCGGGTGTACCCGAAAAAACTATTTTTTGATCATGTGACCTTGATAAAGATCAAAGGTCAAATTTAAGCATGTGGAAAAATTTTCCCACGCCTAAGGTATATATAACTGCCAAATATGGTTAAAAAGCTTGCAATAATAAGGGAGATATTCAAGGGAGACCATAATGCTGCGGCGGCGAGGAAACTGAGGTGAAACCAAATAAGCGCCCTTTCAGGGACGCTTAATTATTAAACCACAAGAACAGATTTATAATAATAACTCAGAATTGAGAATTAAATGTGTGATCATCAACTGAAATAAGTTCATAACTAATCGTGTCAAAATGAACTGAAGCAAGTTGAACTAGACTAAGGACGCATCTGTGGCCAGATGCTGGATGTATCCACCGACAAAGGCCAACTAACATAGTTTAGAAGATAAACAGCATATTTCGTTAATAAGCAAGCTGAAAGCACTTTTAAGTTTGGTTACCCTTATTTGACCCTGTAGCAGGGGCCCAAGGTGAAGTCTGACCTGATCAAAAGATTCACAGCCCATGATTTCCTATAAGTCGTTTTCACATTGCAAACCTCTAGGACCAATAATAAGCAGGAGGGGCCCAAGGTCAAATCTGACCACATGAAAAGATTTGCAGCCCATGACTTCCTATAAGTTGTTTTTATATTAATGAGTTATTTGAGAAATACTGGCTATCTGCAATACTTCTAGAGATAATTCGCATTTACTCATTTTGAGTAGGTGAATAATTAGCTACGGGTCTGAAACTTCACCAAGTGAAAGCTCTCTCAAAAGTAGGCGAATGAGTTATTTGAGAAAAATTGGCTATCTACAATACTTTTAGAGATAATTCGAATTTACTCATTTTCAGTAGGTGAGTAATTACCTACGGGTCTGGAACTTCACCATGTGAAAGCTGTCCCAAAAGTAGATGAATGAGTTATTTGATAAAAATTGGATATCTGCAATACTTTTAGAGATAATTAGTATTTACTCATTTTGAGTAGGTGAATAATTAGCTACAGGTCTGAAACTTCACCAAGTGAAAGGTCTCCCAAAAGTAGGTGAAGGAGTTATTTGACAAAAATTGGCTATCTGGAATACTTTTAGAGATAATTTGCATTTACTCATTTTCAGTAGGTGAGTAATTACCTACGGGTCTGAAACTTCACCAAGTGAAAGCTCTCCCAAAAGTAGGTGAATGAGTTATTTGAGAAAAATTGGCTATCTACAATACTTTTAGAGATAATTCGAATTTACTCATTTTGAGTAGGTGAATAATTAGCTACAGGTCTGAAACTTCACCAAGTGAAAGGTCTCCCCAAAGTAGGTGAAGGAGTTATTTGACAAAAATTGGCTATCTGGAATACTTTTAGAGATAATTTGCATTTACTCATTTTGAGTAGGTGAATAATTAGCTATGGGTCTAAAACTTCACCATGTGAAAGCTCTCCCAAAAGTAGATGAATGAGATAATTGATAAAAATTGGATATCTGCAATACTTTTAGAGATAATTAGCATTTACTCATTTTGAGTAGGTGAATAATTAGCTACAGGTCTGAAACTTCACCAAGTGAAAGGTCTCCCAAAAGTAGGTGAAGGAGTTATTTGACAAAAATTGGCTATCTGGAATACTTTTAGAGATAATTTGCATTTACTCATTTTCAGTAGGTGAGTAATTACCTACAGGTCTGAAACTTCACCAAGTAAAAGCTCTCCCAAAAGTAGGTGAATGAGTTATTTGAGAAAAATTGGCTATCTGCAATACTTTTAGAGATAATGCAGAATTACTCATTTTTAGTAGGCAAGTAATTTAGCCACAGGCCTAATTTAGACATAAAGCCTACCAATAGAATACTGTGGTGCACCCTCTAATATACCTTGCAAACTTGAGAAGGCTAGCTATAATATTTTTTTCGTTAGAGCGGTAATGGTGAAATCTCTCTACACACTGCGGCTATCCAGTGGATACAATGATTTACTCAACAGTGAGAACCTGAAAGTAGATATTGGTAAGCTATGCCATGACACAGAGGTCTGCAATTTCACTCTGTTATAGCTGACCAAAAATTATATGAATAACATATTTAAACAAAATACTGTAAATGTAATAGTTTTCACGTTATAACTGATTTACTCAACAGTGATAACCTCAAAGTAGCTATTACTGAGCTATGCAATGAGCTACATGTCTGAATTTTTTCTATGTTATAGCTGACCCAAAATTAGGTGAACAACATATTTAAGCAAAATACTGTAAATGCAATAGTTTTCAAGTTACAACTGATTTACTCAATAGTGAGAACCTGAAAATAGCTATTGCTCAGCTATGCCATGAGCTATAAGTCTGTAATTTCACGATGTTATAGCTGACCCAAAAGTAGGTGAACAACATATTTTAACAAAATACTCCAAATGCAATATTTTTCAAGTTACAAGTCATTTACTCAACAGTCAGTACCTGAAAATAGCTATTGCTCAGTTGTGCCATGAGCTACAGGTCTGTAATTTCACTATGTTATAGCTGACCCAAAAGTAGCTGAATAACATATTTACACAAATTTCTGTAAATGCATTAGTTTTCCAATTACAACTGATTTACTCAACAGTGTGAACTTCAAAGTAGCTATTACTCAGCTATGCAATGAGCCACAGGTCTGGAACTTCACTATGTTATAGCTGACTCCGAAATAGGTGAATAACATATTGAAACAAAATACTCTAAATGTAATACTTTTGAAGTTATAAGCAATTTACTCAACAGTGATAACCTAAAAGTAGCTATTACTCAGCTATGCCATGAGCTACAGGTCTGAAATTTTACTATGTTATAGCTGACCCCAAAGTAGCTGAATAACATATTTACACAAATTTCTGTAAATGCAATAGTTTTCCAATTACAACTGATTTACTCAACAGTGTGAACTTCAAAGTAGCTATTACTCAGCTATGCAATGAGCCACAGGTCTGGAACTTCACTATGTTATAGCTGACTCCGAAATAGGTAAATAACATATTGAAACAAAATACTCTAAATGTAATACTTTTGAAGTTATAAGCAATTTACTCAACAGTGATAACCTAAAAGTAGCTATTACTCAGCTATGCCATGAGCTACAGGTCTGAAATTTTACTATGTTATAGCTGACCCAAAAATAGCTGAATAACATATTTACACAAATTTCTGTAAATGCAATAGTTTTCCAATTACAACTGATTTACTCAACAGTGTGAACTTCAAAGTAGCTATTACTCAGCTATGCAATGAGCCACAGGTCTGGAACTTCACTATGTTATAGCTGACTCCGAAATAGGTAAATAACATATTGAAACAAAATACTCTAAATGTAATACTTTTGAAGTTATAAGCAATTTACTCAACAGTGATAACCTAAAAGTAGCTATTACTCAGCTATGCCATGAGCTACAGGTCTGAAATTTTACTATGTTATAGCTGACTCCGAAATAGGTGAATAACATATTGAAACAAAATACTCTAAATGTAATACTTTTGAAGTTATAAGCAATTTACTCAACAGTGATAACCTAAAAGTAGCTATTACTCAGCTATGCCATGAGCTACAGGTCTGAAATTTTACTATGTTATAGCTGACCCAAAAATAGCTGAATAACATATTGAAACAAAATACTCTAAATGCAATAGTTTTCAAGTTACAAGTGATTTTACTCACGATGGAAGTTACCGAAAAGCCCAAAAGTAGCTATTACTCACTTAGCTATTGAGACAGACACCCAAGTTACTCACCATGTTGTAGCTATGAAAAAAGTATCTGAATAACATATTTTAACAAAATGCTCTAAATGCAACACTTTTCAAGTTACAAGTGATTTAGTGCATGATTTCATGAATTTTAATGCATTTTAGACATTTTTGTCTACCAGAGGCCTAATTTAGACATAAAGCTTACCAAAAAGATAGGGTGGCGAGTCCTCTAGCATACCAAGCCACCTGCCAAATATGAAAGAAATCTGGAAAGAAATGTGGACTGTAGGTCGCTAGCAAGCAATATTCCACATTTTAGACATTTTTGTCTACCACAGGCCTAATTTAGACATAAAGCCTACCAAAAAGATAGGGTGGCGAGTCCTCTACCATATCAAGCCACCTGCCAAATATGAAAGAAATCCGGAAAGAAATGTGGACTGTAGGTCGCTAACAAGAAATCTCTGCGGACGCGGACGAGGACGATGATGAATCCATAGTATCCCCGCTTCGCGTCGGGGATACAATAATACTGGGCTAGTTAAGGGTTTAAAATCCCCTATTTTTACTACATAAGGCTATAATTTCATTAATATTGGGACTTAAAGCTCACTAGAAAATAACAGTGTCCATTTTGCCTACTTTAATATGTGTAACCAGTTTCATTTTAAAAAGTTAAAAACTCAGCAAGCAGAGGGATAAAAACACAAAAATAAGTTCTTAAAAGTCTAAGATAGCCATAACATCATTAATATTCAAAATTTAAATAGACAGGCACTTCCTTTGAAAAATATAAAGATTTCAGCTCTATGAGCCACATAGTTCAACAGTTACAGGGCTTTAAAGTGGCACAATGTCCATCAATTGGGTCTCTGTGGGCATTTTAGAATTGTTAAAGTGACCTTAGCAATTAAACTACAGATCTGAAACTTGTTTAGGAACATAGATAACAAACAAAAATTATAGACTTGTGGCAAAAAGTCAAAATATTGTGTCTCTGTGCGCCTTTTAGAGACCTCAATGTGACCTTCAAATTAAAGTTTCAGACTTAAAATCTGTCACATACAAATATTACACATAGAATTTATATCTAATACAGTTTGAAACTTCTCAGACTTACCATTACCAAGTTACAGAGTAAAATATGTGAAAAATGTCTTAAAAGGGTCACTCGGGTGGGTGTTTATGGTCCTCATACACAGGTTAAATGTCTATTAAAGACCTAAATTTTGGGGCACATACAAAAAAAAACAACATATTGATATATTCCCAGATGATATTTCACTTCCATGAGACATAGTTTGAAAGCTACAGTGCTTGAAAGTAGCAAAAAGTGCATAAAAAAAATCCTTAAGTGGGGTCTATATGGGCCTCAAACACAATTTTCTCCTCAACTTAAAGTCTTGATTTTCGGCACATGCACTAAGAATATATTAATGTGTTCTCAGGTAAAATTTTAGCCAGATGAGCCTTATACTTTGTGACCTAGAGGGCTCTAGGTGGCCAAAAGTCAAATTTCTGACCTTAAGGTGGGAATAAGTTCTTTATTATTGGGAGTTTAAGATCACCTTAAAATAGGGATCTTTCTTTGGGCACCCTTAACATGTGTACAAAGTTTGAAAAAAAAATACAGATTCGTTTCTGAGTTATCATTGACAGAAGGAAATTTCTGAGGGCGGTGGTGCGACGGACCTGAATCAAATATATCCCCGACTTTCATCTGGGGATATAATAAAATATACAGCACTGTCACACCCCTCAATACACCAAATTCATCTGTAGAAGCGCACACGCTCAGTGCTCGTACTATCACCCATCCCCAAAACACATAAAACTGTGTAAAGTTCTAAATGCCCACCCTTTCCAACAAAATATGAAGTCCAGATTCTTTTACAAATGTTTTACTTAATTTTCAACTGCTTAACTTTACAAAAAGTGTATAATTTTAAGCATTGCAAAGCATAAATATAGCTTTGTAATAGTGCTGTCGCGACACTCGCTACGTCCGATACTATTGTTTGCTAGGTCTATTATGAGCGACAATCGGATGAGTTTTTTTAAAATCCAATTGCAAAGATATTAGCATATCTATATTATAAAGATAGAATAGCTTTTAAAAGTGAAGGATTATTTAGCACTTTAATATATATTTTCGGCCTTTTGACAACACAGTCTGTACAAATCTAGTCACATGACCTATAAGGAAAGCATTTAACCATTGCTGGAATGTAGATTTGGAAATTACATCTTTATTTTTTTTGCACTTGGTAAGTCAATTTAATTGACGTAAAGCTTTCAAATAATATTTTAAAACACTGTAGTTCTATTTATTTGAGGTGTACATGATATTATATAGCCATTATGCAGCACTTTATAAAGTCAGAATTAGATCATTCTTTTAATATACTGACGGTTTTGAAAGTGTTCCTACATTTGACAATGCATAAACAACCAAAATAAATGGACAAATTTGACTCTAAAATGATGTATTCAGGTGAGAAACAATATATTATTTTACATTTTAATTAAATAGTTTTGTGTTGAGGTGAGTTTATGAAGTCGACATACGTCAGTACTCGGTCGGCCAACGTGGGCGATATTTGATGTTGATTTGCAGCAGTGAGTAACAGCACTACTTTGTAACTAGAGATTGGGTCTCGACGCAGTGTATCCCTGGACGGGACATAGTTAAGGCGTGAATGTGTCGGGCTTGAGCCTGTTTCCTGGAGCACCAGGTCAGGATTCTCCATAGTACCAGATTACTTCCAAAAGCTAATCACTAGTTGTTTCACTTATATCTGTCTTTAAAAATTACATTTCATGGATCCAGAAGATCCATATAGTGATCCGGATCGCTTCCAAAACTCAACTAGACCAAGGACACATCTGTGGCGGGATGCTGGATGTATCCTCCGACAAAGGCCAACTAACATAGTTTGGAAGATAAACAACATTTTTCGTTAATAAGCAAGGTGAAAGCACTTTTAAGTTTGGCTAACCTTATTTGACCCTGTAGCAGGGGCCCAAGGTGAAGTCTGACCATATCGAAAGATTCGCAGCCCATGATTTCCTATAAGTCGTTTTCACATTGTAAACCTCTAGGACCAATAATAAGCAGGAGGGGCCCAAGGTCAAATCTGACCACATGAAAAGATTTGCAGCCCATGACTTCCTATAAGTTGTTTTCATATTAATGAGTTATTTGAGAAATACTGGCTATCTGCAATACTTCTAGAGATAATTTGCATTTACTCATTTTGAGTAGGTGAATAATTAGCTACGGGTCTGAAACTTCACCAAGTGAAAGCTCTCCCCAAATTAGGCGAATGAGTTATTTGAGAAAAATTGGCTATCTACAATACTTTTAGAGATAATTCGAATTTACTCATTTTGAGTAGGTGAGTAATTACCTATGGGTCTGAAAATTCACCGAGTGAAAGCTCTCCCAAAAGTAGATGAATGAGTTATTTGATAAGAATTGGATATCTGCAATACTTTTAGAGATAATTAGCATTTACTCATTTTGAGTAGGTGAATAATTAGCTACAGGTCTGAAACTTCACCAAGTGAAAGGTCTCCCAAAAGTAGGCGAAGGAGTTATTTGACAAAAATTGGCTATCGGGAATACTTTTAGAGATAATTTGCATTTACTCATTTTCAGTAGGTGAGTAATTACCTACAGGTCTGAAACTTCACCAAGTGAAAGCTCTCCCAAAAGTAGGTGAAGGAGTTATTGAGAAAAATTGGCTATCTGCAATACTTTTAGAGATAATTCGCATTTACTCATTTTGAGTAGGTGAGTAATTACCTACAGGTCTGGAACTTCAGCATGTGAAAGCTCTCCCAAAAGTAGGTGAATGAGTTATTTAAGAAAAATTTGCTATCTGCAATACTTTTAGAGAAAATGCAGAATTACTCATTTTTAGTAGGCAAGTAATTTAGCCACAGGCCTAATTTAGACATAAAGCCTACCAATAGAATACTGTGGTGCACCCTCTAATATACCTTGCAAACTTGAGAAGGCTAGCTATAATATTTTTTTTCGTTAGAGCGGTAATGGTAAAATCTCTCTACACACTGCGGCTATCCAGTGGATACAATGATTTACTCAACAGTGAGAACCTGAAAGTAGATATTGGTAAACTATGCCATGACATAGAGGTTTGCAATTTCACTCTGTTATAGCTGACCAAAAATTATGTGAATAACATATTTAAACAAAATACTGTAAATGTAATAGTTTTCACGTTATAACTGATTTACTCAACAGTGATAACCTCAAAGTAGCTATTACTCAGCTATACAATGAGCTACATGTCTGGATTTTTTTCTATGTTATAGCTGACCCAAAATTAGGTGAACAACATATTTAAGCAAAATACTGTAAATGCAATAGTTTTCAAGTTACAACTGATCTACTCAATAGTGAGAACCTCAAAATAGCTATTGCTCAGCTATGCCATGAGCTATAAGTCTGTAATTTCTCGATGTTATAGCTGACCCAAAAGTAGGTGAACAACATATTTTAACAAAATACTCCAAATGCAATATTTTTCAAGTTACAAGTCATTTACTCAACAGTCAGTACCTGAAAATAGCTATTGCTCGGTTGTGCCATGAGCTACAGGTCTGTAATTTCACTATGTTATAGCTGACCCAAAAGTAGCTGAATAACATATTTACACAAATTTCTGTAAATGCAATAGTTTTCCAATTACAACTGATTTACTCAACAGTGTGAACTTCAAAGTAGCTATTACTCAGCTATGCAATGAGCCACAGGTCTGGAACTTCACTATGTTATAGCTGACTCCGAAATAGGTGAATAACATATTGAAACAAAATACTCTAAATGTAATACTTTTGAAGTTATAAGTAATTTACTCAATAGTGATAACCTAAAAGTAGCTATTACTCAGCTATGCCATGAGCTACAGGTCTGAAATTTTACTATGTTATAGCTGACCCAAAAGTAGCTGAATAACATATTTATACAAAATTGTGTAAATGCAATAGTTTTCAAGTTACAAGTGATTTTACTCATGATCGAAGTTACTGAAAAGCCCAAAAGTAGCTATTACTCACTTAGCTATTGAGACAGACACCCAACTTACTCACCATGTTGTAGCTATGAAAAAAGTAGCTGAATAACATATTTTAACAAAATGCTCTAAATGCAACACTTTTCAAGTTATAAGTGATTTAGTGCATGATTTCATGACTTAATGCATTTTAGACATTTTTGTCTACCACAGGCCTAATTTAGACATAAAGCCTACCAAAAAGATAGGGTGGCGAGTCCTCTAGCATACCAAGCCACCTGCCAAATATGAAAGAAATCTGGAAAGAAATGTGGACTATAGGTCGCTAACAAGCAATATTCCACATTTTAGACATTTTTGTCTACCACAGGCCTAATTTAGACACAAAAGCCTACCAAAAAGATAGGGTGGCGAGTCCTCTACCATATCAAGCCACCTGCCAAATATGAAAGAAATCCAGAAAGAAATGTGGACTGTAGGTCGCTAACAAGAAATCTCTGCGGACGAGGGCGCGGACGACAACGATGATGAATCCATAGTATCCCCGCTTCGCGTCGGGGATACAATAATTTCATCCTTTTACCTTTTCAGACATATTCTAAAAATTTCATCGAAATCCATCAATAAGTTTTTGAGTTATCTTGTACACAGACACATCTGGCAGCCTGGATCCACATGATCCAGACAGTGATCCAGATTACTCCCAAAATCTAATCACTTGTTCTTTGTCCCATTTAAGACATTTCCTGAAAATTTCATAAAAATCCATTCATGACTTTCTGAGCTATTTGTCTTTAAAAATTACATTCACGGATCCAGAAGATCCAGACAGTGGTCCAGATCACTCGCAAAATTGAACCATTTCTTCCTTTTACCACTTCTTCCTTTTACCATTTGTAACATATCCTGAAAATAGTAAAATCCATTCCAAGATTATGTGCAAGCCTGGATCCAGATGATCCAGATCACTCCAAAAATGTAATCACTTGTTCCTTGTACCATTTAGGCCATTTGCTGAAACAATCCATCCATAACTTTTTGAGGTATCTGTCTTAAAAAGTTACATTTCATGGATCCAGAAGATCCATATAGTGATCCGGATCACTTCCAAAATTCAATCATTTCATCCTTTTACCACTTCTTCCTTTTACTATTTGTAACATAGCCTAAAAATATCATCAAAATTCATCGTAAAATCATGTTGCAGGCTTGATCCAGATGATCCAGACAGTGATCCAGATCATTCCAAAAGTATAATCACTTGTTCCTTGTACCATTTAGGTCATTTGCTGAAAATGTCATCACAATCCATCCATAACTTTTTGAGGTATGTCTTATTACATTTCACGGATCCAGAAGATCCATACAGTGATCCGGATCACTTCCAAAATTCAGCTATTTCATCCTTTTACCTTTTCAGACATATCCTGAAAATTTCATCAAAATCCGTCCATAAGTTTTTTTGCTACAATGTACACAAACACATCTGGCAACCTGGATCCAGATGATCCAGACAGTGATCCAGATCACTCCCCAAATCTAATCACTTGTTCCTCGCACCATTTAGGTCATTTGCTGAAAATGTCATCACAATCCATCCATAACTTTTTGAGGTATCTGTCTTATTACATTTCATGGATCCAGAAGATCCATATAGTGATCCGGATCACTTCCAAAATTCAACCATTTCATCCTTTTACCTTTTCAGACATATCCTGAAAATTTCATCAAAATCCATCCATAAGTTTTTTAGCTACAATGTACACAAACACATCTGGCAACCTGGATTCAGATGATCCAGACAGTGATCCAGATCACTCCCCAAATCTAATCACTTGTTCCTCGCACCATTTAGGTCATTTGCTGAAAATGTCATCACAATCCATCCATAACTTTTTGAGGTATCTGTCTTATTACATTTCATGGATCCAGAAGATCCATATAGTGATCCGGATCACTTCCAAAATTCAGCCATTTCATCCTTTTACCTTTTCAGACATATCCTGAAAATTTCATCAAAATCCGTCCATAAGTTTTTTAGCTACAATGTACACAAACACATCTGGCAACCTGGATCCAGATGATTCAGACAGTGATCCAGATCACTCCCCAAATCTAATCACCTGTTCCTCGCACCATTTAGGTCATTTGCTGAAAATGTCATCACAATCCATCCATAACTTTTTGAGGTATCTGTCTTATTACATTTCATGGATCCAGAAGATCCATATAGTGATCCGGATCACTTCCAAAATTCAGCCATTTCATCCTTTTACCTTTTCAGACATATCCTGAAAATTTCATCAAAATCCGTCCATAAGTTTTTTAGCTACAATGTACACAAACACATCTGCAACCTGGATCCAGATGATCCAGACAGTGATCCAAATCACTCCCCAAATCTAATCACTTGTTCCTCGCACCATTTGCTGAAAATGTCATCACAATCCATCCATAACTTTTTGAGGTATCTGTTTTTAAAAATTACATTTCATGGATCCAGAAGATCCATATAGTGATCCGGATCACTTCTAAAATTCAACCATTTCATCTTTTTACCTTTTCAGACATATCCTGAAAATTTCATCAAAATCTGTTCATAAGTTTTTGAGCTATATTGTACACAAACACATCTGGCATATATATGTATTATATATACCAGCCATAGGATGATCTAACTTTCTGTCTTGGAGAACTGGGCCAAAATGTGCAAAAATGGCCAAAATCTGACCTTTAAGTGGCCACCAGTGACCTTGAGATTGAAGGTCAAGGTCACAA
The DNA here is from genome assembly GCA_964017235.1 of Sabellastarte sp. h YS-2021. Taxonomy (NCBI): domain Eukaryota; kingdom Metazoa; phylum Annelida; class Polychaeta; order Sabellida; family Sabellidae; genus Sabellastarte; species Sabellastarte sp. h YS-2021. The sequence continues at coordinate 87,477,326 of OZ024934.1, forward strand.
AACAATAGCGTTCGTGGCATTGCCCATATATACCCACATACCAAATTTGAAAGTTCTAACTAAAATATTTTTAAAGTTATCGCGTCCAAAAGGAAATCTCTGCGGCGGCGGCGTGACCGTACTGAATCCTAAGTATCCCCGACTTTCGTCCGGGGATACAATAAAAGTGGGAATTCCCTACACAGAGAAATTTCAGGGGTATTACTGATTGGCTGAGCCATACCAATTACCATGTATTTCATTGGTTGTTCATACCGGAGATCATGTACTAAGTATTTATTTTATAAAGACAAATAGTTGGATGTCATAAGTGGGTTATATAATTAAAAGACAATATTTTGTAACTTTGTGAGGTATGTTGTTTGTTTTTATATATTTACCTCACTTATAGCCTATCTCACCATATAGCCCATGCTCCCATAATACTCATAATGTCCGTATTATCGCCCATCCCCAACTTTTTCTGTCTAAATTCCAGGGCAAGGGCCCATGGGCAATACCGCAGATGATTTTGATAATATTCAGACCAAAGCAGTAACACTGCTGTAAATATCAAGATTTACAGAGGATATTACTGTCAATAGATATGTTATAACTTAGTAACAGTTCAATTTGTTTACACTTCCAATACTACTTATACATGTATCAAAAGCAATATTTAACCTGTCAGGATTTATCACCAGCAACAACTTTTGGCTTTGACCAAACACTCTTTGACAAACTAATATTTTTACCCTAATTCAAAGTCTATTTTTATATATCTGAGTTCTTTCTTATTTGGGTTTGAGGGTTTTAGTTGTAGATGTGTGGTTCAAAATAGCACCTTTATCTAGTATTGTTGAAATTTTGCCATCAAAATGACTTAAGTGTGGTTTGAAATAACAAAAAAACGTCAACCGAAAATCATGCTTTGTAGAGGAATCAGATGATTTTTAAAGCTTTGATTTGAAATTGTCTGACTTGCTGTAATTCCTCACTTCATATGAATAGTTCGGAAATAACAAACCCTGTTTGAATACAATTTAAATACCTAGATCTTACTTTAGACAAAATATGGTGGACTTGAATACCACCTGCACGGTTATGTGAAAATTACAAAAACAGATCTCCAATCTAAATCCACTTTACGTCATTTTCATAGGCACACTCAAAAGCAAAACAATGGTGTTTGTAAAGCAATATGAACAACACACTTCTCTAATTACTCTCACAATACCAATGAAACCACACACAAGCTGGAATTTGATAGCTCAAAACCCTTGATCTGAAGAGAAAGTATTAAATGTATGGTTTCATCCTCACAATCTGTGACCTATGAGGGTGACCTATTCTCTCTCCTCCAAAACTTTGAGTGAAGGTCCCACTATACAGATGGAATCAGTATGCTCATAACTTGTCTTAATACTAGTGGTGTGGCAATTAGACTTATTGTCGATTAATCGCCGGTGACAGTGTAGAATTGCGGTTGGTCACAGACGTTTTCTAATGATCGATTATTAAGCTTATATCTTCCCTTTCCTGATTTATATCAATATCCACATATTTTAAAAATATTTTAGGTATTTTTACTTAATAAACTGACAGTTTTGTCTTGAATTTCAAGTTTGTTTATGTCTTCCGCCATATTTACCGGAAGTGGGTGATTTCGGAACACCGTTATTCTTACCGGATTGACCTATACTTTATCCTGGAAGGTGTTTCTTAAATAATAAACAATAATGGAGTAAAATAATCGATTATGGGTCGATCATCACTCGGAAAAATGGACGAATAATCGACCATGAAAATTGGAGGCGATTCCCAGCACTACTGAATACACCAAAACCTATGCGATAAAATCCAATACAAAACTATTTTTATTTTGCAGAATTATCAAACTTGATATAGCATCGATCACCAGTAAAGAAGACCAGAGCTCAGTTATTTCTGGTCCTATTTTATAAAAGATTTTTCTACCATTTTGTTGAATGTAACAAAGTCTTCTATTCAAGTGTGTTGTATCAGATAATGTTGATTTGGTACAAATACACCTTTACTGTTTTCATCCAAACAAATGTGACCTCAAGGAAGTGTGAGTTTACCCAGGTCTGGACATTTATTTCCTTTCATAAATCATTTAATTAACCCTTTCAAAAGTCAAAACTAGTAAAAGTACAAGAACCTACCATATTCACAAATCACAGGTACAAAACGATGAACATAAATTGTAATGATGGCAACATAGATTATGTCTTGCATTTTAATCATAACATTCCTTTTCTCTCCTGTTTGGTGCAGGATACTGACACATAAATGTCTGATGTCTGCCTGATATATAGTATGAGACATGTACATGTAGCAATACATCTCCATAAAGAGTGTCTTGGTTTTGTTAGACAATGAAATCAAACTATAAGACCAGTATAATTATCATCAGTTAAGTACATGCTGTAAACTAGTGATAGGGTTCTGTTAAAACTCTGGTGTTACTCTTTTACTATGGTTTCAATATACCACTGAAAATTAAAAAGTCAAAAACTCAAGATCCAACATAATATGTATGTAGATTTTGTGAATACCTGCATTGGACAATAAGATCTTTATTAATACTGAAATAATAGTTTATATGCTGGTAGCACCCTGTTCCATTTTTACGCTTCTTATATTGCACAAAACAACAGTTTATTTCGGGAGAAAAAACCTAATCTTGCCATGGGAAGGGCAGATTCTGTGAAAGTTACAACCCATACCTGTTGAAAAGGACCTAAACTAACTCTGACCTCTGATATTCCAGGAAAATTGCCTAAAAAACTTCCAAAACCAGGAACAAGTAAATATATTTGTAAGATGTACAGGGATAAATTTCTTTTTTAAGAATTCAAACCAATGCAAAGCATTTCATGACAAGGAACTAACCATTTATAACTCTCACCAATATAAAATGAAAAATAGCATCAGAGATGCCCGTACCCCACAGCCCAGGGAAATATTTTCAACACCATGAGATACAGAAGCACTGTACCAGTGCAAAGTTCAGGATACTTTCAGAGCACTGTCAGTTATATAAAGTTCCAAAAAATGTTTAAATGCAGAAAATAATGTTTAAAAGAAAGATAATGCATGTAAAGATGAAGTATTAAAACAAGTCAATTCAATAACAAGATGACAGCATTAATCAGCAAACTAAAATTCAACCCTCTTTATCTACATCTGCAAGGCCCGAATTATGGTTTAGATGGTTTGAATATTACCATGCATACAGAAGTGGTAATACATTTAATGAATGCTTATGTGTGGTGTTGGAGCAAAATCTGTGGCTCACTTGATGAAATTCTATCTCTTACAATGGGAAGTTATGAAAGTAAAATTCTTAATAAATTCTAATATGACTTTAATAGTGCTTAATCTGCATCAAAAGAGAGACCCAAAGGTGCAACAAGATTTTATAGGTCAAGGTCACTACGACAAGGTCAAAGGTCAAATTAAGGTGACACTATGATAATACACACCTATAGCCCCTAACCAATGTCCCTAGCAAGTATCAACTTCCTCAACCTTACGGTTTCCAAGATATAGCCCGGACAAGATTTTATAGGTCAAGGTCACTACGGCAAGGTCAAAGGTCAAATCAAGGTCAGATCATGACGTTGCACAACTACATCCCCTAACCAATGTCCCTACCAAGTATCAACTTCCTACACCTTACGGTTTCCGAGATATAGCCCGGACAAGATTTTTGAACTCAAGGTCACTACGGCAAGTTCAAAGGTCAAATCCTGGTCAGACCATGACGTTGCAAACCTACACATCCTAACCAATGTTCCTACCAAGTACCAACTTCCTACACCTTACGGTTTCCGAGATATAGCCCGGACAACATTTTATAGGTCAAGGTCACTACGGCAAGGTCAAAGGTCAAATCAAGGTCACACCATGACATTGCACACCTACACCCCCTAACCAATATCCCTACCAAGTATCAACTTTCTACACCTTACGGTTTACGAGATATAGCCCGGACAAGATTTTATAGGTTAAGGCCACTACGACAAGGTCAAAGGTCAAATCAAGGTCAGACCATAACACTGCACACCTACACCCCCTAGCAAATGTCCCTACCAAATATCAACTTCCTACACCATACGGTTTCCGAGATATAGCCCGGACAACATTTTATAGGTCAAGGTCACTACGGCAAGGTCAAAGGTCAAATCAAGGTCAGACCATGACATTGCACACCTACACCCCCTAACCAATATCCCTACCAAGTATCAACTTTCTACACCTTACGGTTTACGAGATATAGCCCGGAAAAGATTTTATAGGTTAAGGCCACTACGACAAGGTCAAAGGTCAAATCAAGGTCAGACCATAACACTGCACACCTACACCCCCTAGCAAATGTCCCTACCAAATATCAACTTCCTACACCATACGGTTTCCGAGATATAGCCCGGACAAGATTTTATAGGTCAAGGTCACTACGGCAAGGTCAAAGGTCAAATCAAGGTCAGACCATGACGTTGCAGACCTACACCCCCTAACCAATATCCCTACCAAGTATCAACTTCCTACACCTTACGGTTTCCGAGATATAGCCTGGACAAGATTTTATAGGTCAAGGTCACTACAGCAAGGTCAAAGGTCAAATCAAGGTCACACCATGACGTTGCACACCTACACCCCCTAACCAATGTCCCTGCCAAATATCAACTTCCTACACATTACAGTTTCCGATATATAGCCTGGACAAGATTTTATAGGTCAAGGTCACTAAGGCAAGGTCAAAGGTCAAATCAAGGTCAGACCATGACGTTGCACACCTACACCCCCTAACCAATATCCCTACCAAGTATCAACTTCCTACACCTTACGGTTTCCGAGATATAGCCCGGACAAGATTTTATAGGTCAAGGTCACTACAGCAAGGTCAAAGGTCAAATCAAGGTCACACCATGACATTGCACAACTACACCCCCTAACCAATGTCCCTACCAAGTATCAACTTCCTACACCTTACGGTTTCTGAGATATAACCCGGAGATTTTCAAACTCAAGGTCACTACGGCAAGGTCAAAGGTCAAATCAAGGTCAGACCATGACGTTGCACACCTACACCCCCAACCAATGTCCCTACCAAGTATCAACTTCCTACACCTTACGGTTTCTGAGATACAGCCCGGACAAACTATTTCCCGCCGCCCGCCCGCCCGCCCGCCCGGACGCCCGCCCGCCCATCCGGACACCATGGGTGAAAACAATACCCCGACAGCCCTTAAGGGCTGTGGGGTAAAAAGGAATACTTTTTCTGAGGAAGGGCCTCTGCATTATCCTTATTGTACACCATTCTCTTGTCTTTTTATATGTACGTTGACAGTGTATGTGCGTCCGTCCTGTGAAACATGGAACTTTAAGGCATTATTGACTTAAAAAGGCTGAAGGTTATTATTTTCAGAAAATGGTACTATCAAGCACTTAGATCAGGTTTTGTCATTTTATCCCAGGGGCCCCATACATTTAACACTCCAGGCTTACATTCTGATGATTAAATTGACATCTATATCTGTTTCTTCTTCTCCCCAACATTGGCTATTTCCAAATATCATTAATCCAGGCACTCTTAATGATTCACCATATTTTCATTTGAAATACAAAAACTGTTCAATGTGTTGTAATATTAAAATGGCTTTGTTCTAGGCAATTAATTATAACTAGAATTAGAGTGAAATTTTATGTATTTACTGCTATACAGAAGCCACAAACATGTGACCTTACATATAAGAGACTACCACTTTCAACCCCCTTCTTCAATGCATATTTCATTTATTAGATTTAAAATTTATTGCAATCTTTGGTGTCTATTTATAATAATTCATATTATGGCCCGATGCATGATCGTATAGTTAACTAATATCTCTGTAGCATATCTCAAAACAACCAAATGAAACAGTGGCTGTTATCTGTATTCTAATTTGTAATGGGCCCACAGTGGCTAAGTCATTACATACTCATCTCCAACCTCACAGATGGAAGTTCAAATCCCAGCCCAACCCCAAGTGGGAAAGTTGGTAGTTGTTTGCCATAAGCCAGCAGCAAAACCTTGAACAACTGTATATACAGCAACTTATAGTGGGTGGACGTTTGATTAATCATGGGTGTTATGGTATAATCATGTTCGGTCACAACAACTTCTAGAAATTGATTAAATCTTACCCTTCTTTACGTGTCTTAATATCCATATATTTTTTTGTAATTTTAGGCAGTTTCCTAAATTGCAAATTTTAACTAGAGGAATGCTTTTGCTAACAAAAGCGAAGCATCCCTGAAAGTTTAAAATGCTTTGTGGTTTTAATAAGCATGCTGTAAAGCTAAGAATGCACAAAGCTGCACCGTATGCTTTCCCAATACCTCTTAATACATTCTAAAGCTATAAAAGCAACGATAAAGGAGACATAAGGCAAAAACTCCAAAGCAGCTATTTATGACCCCAGTTTGGCCCATAAGGGGGGGGTGGGGTCGGGGGGTAAAACTGACCAGGTATTTAGACTCTCCACATATGCTTTCCCAATACCTCTTAATACATTCTGAAGGTATAAAAGCAACAATAAAGGAGATATAAGGCAAAACTCCAAAGCAATATTTTTTTCCTGAACTGCGATGACGGGGGGTGGGGGGGGTGGGGGGGGGTGTGTGTGTACTTCAAAACAATTGTTTTTGATCACGTGATCTTCATAAAGGTCAAAGGTCAAATTTAGGCATGCAGAAAAATTTTCCCACGCCTAAGGTATATAACTGCCAAATATGGTTTGAAACCTTCTAATAACTAGATTGGGCCAACTCGGCGCCAACATATCCCCAGACAGGTCATCACTCACGCCACAGGTTTTGATCGGGAATTTTTTATTTAATCCATTTGTTGTATGCCATAAATATTGGGAAAAGTTATATGAACTTCAGCACATCAATCTACTAAGTTTATATCTTCCCAAGGAAGATGGTGTATCCCCAGACGTCGAATACATAACTCAACAGATCATATTTTCAATCTTCCTGCAATGATAACTCTGAACCTATTTTCAAAGTATTTAAATGATTGATGATTGAATGTCCATTCTAAATTAATAATCTCAAAAGAGCATATCTGTTTCTATATTTGTTGACAAATAAAATATTATTTTTAACTCAACTCATCATACTTTTCAATCTTCCTGCAAAGGGTAACTCTGAACCTATTTTCAAAGTATTTAAATGATTGATGATTGAATGTCCATTCTAAATTAATAATCTCAAAAGAGCATATCTGTTTCTATATTTGTTGACAAATAAAATATTATTTTTAACTCAACTCATCATACTTTTCAATCTTCCTGCAAAGGGTAACTCTGAACCTATTTTCAAAGTATTTAAATGATTGATGATTGAATGTCCATTCTAAATTCATAATTCCAAAAGCGTATATCTGTTTCTATATTTGTTCACAAATAAAATATTATTTAAAAATCATATATTATTTATATTATTATTTTATTATACTATTTTTAGAATTTGCATTGTTTTCCAGTTATTCATTTCCTCAATTCCAAAATATGTGGTCCATATATATGCAACCTAAATACAGTAGAACCTCGCTTATCCGGCCTTCTATTATCCGAATCTCCGGATTAACCGAACCAAAATGATGTCTCCCTACATATAATGCACAGTCAAGCGTGAGCGATAATACAAGATTTTACACAGTCTCGTAAACGATGAATTGTAGTGCTTTGTCAAACGTACCATTCACAGAGATGCCTAACTTCTTTCATCTTTATCACCATTGTTACAATAGGGGAGGGATGAATTCAATTACACAACCCCGCTACACAACTTCTTTGATAATGTGCCAATCAATGAAAGTGTGTTCGATTGCGTTTCGCAAATTTATAATCTCCCGGAGTAGGTTCAAAGACTGACAACGTTTAGAAAAGAAAAGACTTCAACAATGCATTACCAATCAAACACGCATGTCACTGAAGGCGTGTTCGCTTGGGGTTTTACAATAAATAATCTCCCTGATTTTTTCACTTGGCAAAATGCGGGACGATGTTAATCTAAAATTAAAATGTTAACAATGCAAGTACCAACCGAACACAACCAACTCAAGTCCGCGTAATATTTTAAATAAAAATAATAATAATATTCCTTTGGGCATCCTTAACATGTGTACCAAGTTTGAAAAAAAAAATACTAATCCGTTTTTGAGTTATCGTGTACACAAGGAAATTTCTACGGCGGCGCGACGGACCTGAATCCAATATATCCCCGACTTTCGTCTGGGGATATAATAAGGGACATATTCAAGGGAGACCATAATGCGGCGGCAGCGAGGAAACTGAGGCGAAAACAAATAAGCGCCCTTTCAGGGACGCTTAATTAGTAAATTAAATTTTCATTAGTTAATACCTTACCTAACAGACGATAGCTATAGCCCGGCACTAGCCGCCAGAAAAAGACGTCCCGAGTTTCACCTCCAGCAGGACCAGTACACTACTATCCAGGTGACGTCGTAGCATCTTTTTCGTCCTCCAGCATTGAAACCATTAAGCTGAAAGCGGGGAAGGCTGGGAGGGAAGGTATTAACTAATAAAAATTTAATTCACTAATTAAAATTTGCAATTTTATTGCATTAATACATCTTACCTAACAGACGATAGCTAGAATAACTACCCAGTGGATGGAGGGCAGCTTAATTAGGATTCATTAGAACTCTATGTATAGGCAACAACTTCTGGCCTACTTATAAAGGCGCCACGGAAGGCTCCTAAGGCACGAAAATCCCCCCCCCCCTTTTCTACTCTAAGGGAAGGAAGAGAGGAAGAGTTCAGTCTTTAGAGATTCCCAGTATATTCTAGCAGAGTGGAATAAGGTCCCATACCCTGTGCACCTGGCACCTAGGTAAAAAACCTGAACTATAGAATAGGTCATAACCAAACTAGACCTATACTAAACAAAAACCCTAACCATCAAATACACTATATACAGAATAGGAGCAAAGGAGGTTCAGTGGTGGATCTGCTGGGCAGCCACCACGGGACCTACATGAAAAAGCTCCGAGTCCGCCCAAGCAACATCTTTAAGATAGAATTGGGTAAAGGTGTTGTGGGACTTTCAGTGGCATGCTGCTAGGATTTGGTCCAAAGAGATGCCACGCTGAAAAGCTTTAGAAGCCGCAAAGGCTCTAACATCATGTGCTTTAACCTGGTGCAAGGTAAGAGCCTCCTAATCTGACAACTCATAATCCAAGACAAGATCGTACCAGGAGAAATATCCTTAGAGAATCCCTTCTTGAAGGAGACAAAGACCAAGTATCAACTTCCTACACCTTACAGTTTCCGAGATATAGCCTGGACAAGATTTTATAGGTCAAGGTCACTACTGCAAGGTCAAAGGTCAAATCAAGGTCACGCCATGACATTGCACACCTACACCCCCTAACCAATGTCCCTATCAAGTATCAACGTCCTACACCTTACGGTTTCCCAGATACAGCCCAGACAAGATTTTCAAACTATAGGTCACTACGGCAAGGTCAAAGGTCAAATCAAGGTTAGACCATGACGTTGCACACCTACACCTCCTAACCAATGTCCCTACCAAGTGTCAACTTCCTATACCTTACAGTTTCTGAGATACAGCCCGGACAAATTTTTCCCGCCGCCCGCCTGCCCATCCGGACACCATGGGTGAAAACAATACCCCGACAGCCCTTAAGGGCTGTGGGGTAAAAATTATGATAAAGAGTTGAAATTTTCACATTTTGGGTGGGGATACGTCACTGATCTACACTGTAACCTTGAACCATTTTTTCATCCTTGATAGATGAGGTATCTTCTAAAAGTAACAGTATGTCTCTGGGGCTTATACTTTTGGAGGAGAGGCTGTTTATGTGGACGCTGATAGCACAGAGTGATGCCATAATGTCAGCTGACTGACAGGCCAAACGAAAAAAATGCTATGACGTCAAGTCCCTCTGGCGAATGAAGCAGGAACTAGGCCACCTGGCGAGTAGATAGTAGTGTACCGGTCCTACTGGAGGTGAAATTCGGGACATCTTTTTCTGGCGTTTGACGGGACCGGCTGGCGCCGGGCTATAGCATCATCTGTTAGGTAAGATGTATTAACACAATAAAACTTTCTTTTAATAAATCACTAGATTTGTCACGAATTTTGGGTTTGTTTATAACTACCACCATATTTACCGAAAGTGAGTGCTTTTGGTAGATTATAAATGTCGGAAGCACTGTTATCCTTACTGGATTGGCATATAGTTCAGCCCAGAAAGTGTTTCATGATATATTGCCCAACAGTGCAGTAAAAAAGTCGATTATGGGTCGATCATCGGTCCGAAAAATGGACGAAAAACCATCCTTGAAAATTGAGGCGATTCCACTCACTAGTAACTACTAGCAACTGTAGTAATATCAGTTAATAGCACCCCTTTTTTCCGTTTAGAAGTTAAAGACCGAAAAGTATTTAAAATGTTGATATGGAAATAGCTGCTGCCAGATACAATCCAAAACCTAATCAGCTCTAGATCCTCTTTCGGTTAACATATCCTGAAAATTTAGTGAAAATCCATGCACTAGTTAAGGTTGTGAAACATCCACAAACTTTAAGACTTAAAAATCCTAAAGTGTTGCCAACGAAACAATTTTTGCCATATTCCCCCCAAAACCTAATCACCTCTAGATCCACTAGTGGTAAAATATCCTGAAAATTTTGTGTGAATCTGTGCAGAGGTTTAGGCTGTGGAACAACCACAAGCTTTATGTCCACCACCACCACTTGTACGGTGCAGGGGACAACTTTTAAACCAATCTATATGGGCTGGGGTTAAAAAATTGAAACTCATGTAGGATTGGCCTGTTCGATCGCTGTTTGAAACATGGTGAATACAAATGAAAACGTTAAATAAATGCCACTTTCTCAGTTTACTTTGTGCCTACACCTGGGCAGGCTGGTATATTTTTTGCATGGTACTATAAAAATCCCTTTTTAAGATTTCCAAATACTAGGGCTGCGAACGAGTACTCGAGCCTCGGTGTACGAGGCGATCTTGGCTTGTACTCGAGTCCATTTTAAGTACTCGGTTACTCGCGACATATTATATTATCGCCCACGTAATGAAACGTTTGTATAAAATATGCTGCATTTCAGCATTTCCGTCACATAACATCAATTAAAGTTGTTGTTTTCGCTTGAAAACCTATAATTTACTCCATAATCTATAATATCTGCTTCAATAGAAGACGTTTTTCTTCAAAAGTTTCATTTCCGGAATCGACTATTTGTTTGCAGAAGACTTCTAATGGTGGGAACTAAATCTCGCGGTTACTCGAATTCGGGCCGGTTTTCAGAGGGTGAGTACTCGATGCCGTTTTTTTGTACCCGTCACAGCCCTACCAGATACCATGACTTTTTATGACAATTTCCATTTACCAGGTTTTCTTAATTTGTATTTCCGTACTGTCTGACACTAAAAATAACTGTTGTATTTTACAAACATTTTATGATCCAGACAAAAGCTTACTCTCCCGAGGTGGCCGGGTAATATAGGCTCCACTGTATTGAGAACTTCAGGCCACTAAATTCAAGTTAATTGCATATTTTCTCCAATTATTGATATGAGAAAATAATAAATGAAATGACATCAACTGTAAACTGCTGGGCATGAGACTTTTCAACAAAGAAAGATGTGGCATTTCAAGAGCTTTTTTTATTCCTTTTTTATTCTCAATCACAAGTTTTGCTACTTTTCAATAAAACTCACAAGCACCGGCTGAGAATAATGTTTTATAGAACAGGAGACTATGTTTGACACAAAATATCTGTTCTCAAACGAAAATTCTTCGAAAGTGGCATGAGGTTCAGAAAATTAAATTCCTGACTTCATACGTGGTGTTCAATACAAATAAATCATCCAAATGCATACTTCTAGTTATGACTGCACTGAAAAAATACATGTAAAAAGTGAATACTCAGCCATAGGTTTTTTGGCATATTTAAATGTAAAACTCAATGACTTGATCAGATGAAGAGTATTAATACACTGCCTCATACATATCCAGTGGAAATCTGAGAAATTTTTCAATAACCAAATATATATCCAAAGGCTTACTCACCTTTTGGTAAATGTTCTAAGTGGTTATGTGACACATCCAGTGTGTTCAGGTGGACCAGCTCTCCCAAACCCACTGGAAGCTCTTTTATTTTATTTTCTCGTAAACTAAGATTTGTTAAATTCTGAAACACATGGTGAGAAAACAATTTTGTACAAGTTTACTCAAAACTCCTCAATAGTCTATTTCCGTGAAAATAACATTTTGAAAAATAAAGTGAGAGACATTCAATAAACTGTAGCAATCAGTTTCCAATCACTTGAATATACACAACACTATTTAGTTCAAACTCTAATGTATAGACCTATTTCAGACTGAATATTGATACTGTTGAAAAAGCAACCCAGAGGCCTCGGTAGTCAACAAAGTGGGTATTTACTTGGTTGGTTCTCTGTGATAATAAGTTCAAGTTTAACACAGCAATTTGTTGAGCTGACCAAATGCCTGTTTTAATATGACCTTAGCAGTTGACAGATGTAAAACCTCACCTTTGACTTTGGCAGGCAACTGTAAGCGCTGATAACTGGTAGGAAAGTTAATTTGTTTTACAAATAAATCATAAACATCGGAAAATAAACAATATATATATACATATTTATATATGTGAAATTTTACTCCAAGACTTTTAGAAACTAAAATAACTTGAGAATATCAGACTCACCTTTAAATGCCTAATATGCTCATCTACAACTCGAATTCTGTTAAATCTAAGGAAGAGATGGGTCAATGACTTCAACTGATACACAACAGGTGGGATCTGAAAGAAAACATAAACCACCATAAATTAGTGCTGAAGACGGTAAACCGGAAACCTATTTGCTATCCGAAAGACAGTGATCTAGTTACATTTTGTTTTCTTCTGACCAAACCGGTCTTGTCACCAATTTCATTATTTTAATGCAAGTACACAAGACAAGATTTTATACGTCAAGGTCACTACAGAAAGGTCAAATCAAGGTCATACCATGTCGTTGTACACCTACAACCTCCAACCAATGTCCCTACCAAGTATCAACTTCCTACACCTTAAGTTACAGTTTCCGAGATATAGCCTAGACAAGATTTTATAGGTCAAGGTCACAACAGCAAGGTCAAAGGTCAAATGAAGGTCACATCATGACACTGCACACCTACACCCCCTAACCAATGTCCCTACCAAGTAAAAACTTCCTACACCTTACAATTTCTGAGATTTAACCCGGCCAAGATTTTATAGGTCAAGGTCACTGCGGCAAGGGCAAAGGCCAAATCAAGGTCACACAATGACGTTGCATATCTTCCTACATGTTATGGTTGCCGAGATATAGCCCAGACAAGATTTTCAAACTATAGGTCGCTGCGGCAAGGTCAAATCAAGGTCACACCATGACGTTGCACATCTACACCCCCTAACCAATGTCCCTACCAAGTATCAACTTCCTACAACTTACGGTTTCTGAGATACAGCTCGGACAAACTTTTTCCCGCCGCCCACCTGCCCATCTGGACACCATGGGTGAAAACAATACCCCGACAGCCCTTAAGGGCTGTGGGGTAAAAATTGTGATAAAGAGTTGAAATTTTCACATTTTGGGTGGGGGTACGTCACTGATCTACACTGTAACCTTGAACATTTTTTCATCCTTGATAGATGAGGTATCTTTTAAAAGTAACGGTATGTCTCTGGGGCTTGTACTTTTGGAGGAGAGGTTGTTCATGTGGACGCTGATAGCACGGAGTGATGCCATAATGTCAGCTGACTGACAAGTTGGCCGACATAAAAAAGTATGGAAACAGACCCTCTCTTGAAGTGATACTACTACATGAAAGGGAATGCTAATAACTTTGTAGCACAACCTTGTTATATGAGGTTGTACTACTTGTTCTAGTACAACCTAATGTTATGTTGAATCTCAAATCTCTTATATCAATACTCCTTCTCAACTAGGATTTCTAGAGAACTGGGTAAAGGTCCAGGTTAGATTGCATGTTTGGCAGTTCTAGGTAACTTTTTGTTATATAGCCCAACCCAGTTAACAAAATAACTCATTGTATCTCTGCACAATCCTGAAACTGTTGCCTTCACTCATATCACACTTCATTAATGGAGAGCTTGCATTTGCTTCAATAATTTGGATATATGTACTAATATGAAAGGACTAGTGAGGACCAGGAAAGCTATAAAATCAACCGTTTCATACTTTCAAACTATCAGACTCTGATATCCACACAGTATGACTCATTACTCCTGTCAGTCAAGCATTTATTCACCCACACATCCAAACTCATAACCACATGACTGTAAACTTCTTATTTATCACCCTGGTTACATTTTACACCTAATTCAAATTAACACATCGGTTACAATTTTTATCAATATATTCAATGACACTTACTTTGATTACTAATACATGTACGGTCCAATAAACATCAAAACTATTCAAGACACTAAAACTAAGCTAAAAGGTGAAACACGAGGCTTCATGCATCCTTTCAACAGCTAGGGTCACACACCTACTTATTCTGACCTTCTTTTAAGCCCTATGATGACTGGTGGTGGCCACTGGTTTCAAGTAGAAATTGTATTACGCCAATTACAGCAAGGGGTTAGACTGGGTAGCCCAGATGCACTGTCTGGCGGGTCTTGGCTGATACACTGGTCTGTTAAGAACATTCAGGTGCCAGTTTGGTGATTTTATATGGCTTTTCAATGGCTTTCATATATTTTTCAATGAGATTTCTTTAAGTAATAGTTATCTGCACAAAATAAAAGTTGCCTACAGGGCACATTTAGTAGCAGACTTTCAATTACAATATCCTGCCAGTAGTGCTGGGACAATGTTTGCAAAATTCGGCATTATCGCTCCATGGCTCATTGCCGAGCAATGATCGGTAAAATTTAAATACAACCGACAGTTTCTGAACTCATTTCTTTAAATTCTTTGTAGCCTTTTTGTTACATTAAAAATCTTAGATTCACCAATTAACAAGAGGGCAGAGATGCCCCAAAAGCGGGTTGTGCAGGCAGCAATAAGGTTAGCAACTGCTGTAATTAAATTTAGAAACAAGGAAAGAAATGTTAGGTCACCCAGTTAAGGTGAATGTGTTAGGCGTGCTAAGAAATGTAAAACTTGTTATCTAGGTTACATAATTGTATCTATGCTATAAACGGACAAACGAAAGGACAATTTCAAAAGCAACTTAGCTATGATGGTGATCTATGTCCCTGTCAAATATGAATTCGACTGGACAAACCATTTTCGAGATAGAGTCCTGAAACGGACAAACAGACCAAAAACGGACAAACGAACAGACGGAATTACACCAATTTCGAAAGGAACCTAGCTATGATGGTGACCTATCTCCCTGTCAAGTTTGAATTCGATTGGACAAACAGTTTTTGAGTTAGACACCGGAGACGGAAATTTTGACAGATTTCGAGTTAGAGTCTGGAAACAGAAATGTTGATGGACAAACGGACAAAAAATGAACAAACAGACGGAATTACACTAATTTCGAAAGGAACCTTGCTATGATGGTGATCTATCTCCCTGTCGAGTTTGAATTTGATTAGACAAACCGTTTTCGAGTTAGAGTCCAGAAACGGAAATTTTGACAGACAAACGGACAAAGAATAGACAAAGAACGGACGGAATTACACCAATTTCGAAAGGATCCTAGCTATGATGGTGATCTATCTCCCTGTCAAGTTTGAATTAGATTGGATAAACCATTTTCGAGTTAGAGTCCGGAAACGAAAATGTGGACGGACAGACGGACGTCGGACAATACCTCCAGGTTTTCCCACTGTAGTCAAGGTGATAATAAAAATAAGCCATCCACATGTGAGGATACATAAAGCACGGCAGGGAGTGAGGTTGACATTCATAAATAGCTTTTAGGTTATGTATTGGTTATATTCATTGTAATTTGTGTCCATTTTCCTTGATTATGTTTAACATTTGATTTTTATTATTTGGTTCACACTTTCGATTTTATGATCGGCAATGATCGATCTCTGTTTATATAATTCCAATTCAAGCATCGAGAGGTAAACCTTGGTGATCTCCCAGCACTACCTGCCAGTATGAACCATGCCGATACTGGGATACCTAAATTAACTGTGATCTATCATATCCCCAATTGCACAGAACCACTAACAGGAAGTGAAGTTCATGTAAACAAAATATGGCAGTTCCTTCCAAAGAAACTGTTACAGAAGTAGGGATGGGTCGGTAGGTCCGGTATCTCGGTATCGAGAGCATTTTACTGAAATACCGTGACGAGATTTTAAAACCGCCACTTCGCTTGTCAATATATATAATGGAAGAAAGTGTTAAAATATTAGAAACATACCCAAAATCAGAAGAAATTATAAGCTTTTATCCCCATATTTTCGTCCATTTGCAGACTTTTATACACGTTGAGCAGAACTGCCATGTATTGGTTACGACACTTTATAACCTAAATTTCGCTTGACAACACATAAAATGGAAGGAAAACTTAAAATATTGGGAACAAACAAGAAATCTGAAGAAATTATACAGGTTTCTCTCATATTTCGGCCATTTGGGGACTTTAATTGCGATGTCGTTAAGAGGAAACGTCCATGTTTGATTGGGGTGTACTAAAACACGGAGTCCCGGAATCGGTACGGTTTTGCATTGGCGACCTCCCGATGTACACATTTTTGATACCGACCCATCCCTATACAGAAGTGATGTTTCTAATACTTAAATTTTCCTGCAATTATATGTGCTAATATTTGAGATGTTCACTGATATGTGTCATCACAGTATTCAAACAAAATTGTTTCAGTACCGAGATACTGGCGTTAATGACCAAGTGTGCAATAGTTGAAAATAATGGACTGTTTACGAGGTCCCAAAGGGACAGTCAACACTCCAATATTTTCAAATGCTGGACACTTACGAGACTATTAACCTATTTACCATAAGTTACACTCTAATTTGTAATTTTAAAATGTTAACATCCTTACTTTTCATTCCTACATTTCTGCTGTGTACTTTGGGGGTTTTACGATCATTTTAACTGAAATAAATGTGAAAGGGTTTCTTTGGAAATGTGTAAAAAAAAGCTTCTATACATGGTCAAAATCACAGAGCGGAACAACTGCCCATTAGTGAAAAATATTGGACTCTTAACAAAAGAAAAACTTTAAGCTGGATTTATTGGTTTCCTTTGACTCTTTTGTTCTTGTAAGTTTCAAAGTTGATAACCATATCATGTTTGGATTTTCAGTGCTTTATACAGTAATTTTCAGATTCCAATCAAACAGATCACTAAGGCCCGATTTGCAGATTTGTCTCTCCCCTATTTACAACAATTTTAAAAGGCTAATTGGTATGAATTCTTGGGAAAAGCACTTGTATAATTTGTAGTCTCGCGCTTCAATGAATCACTTTTTTTTTGTCTCCGGACTTTGATGAATTGTGGCACAGTGTGATGAGAGTCTGTCTGTTCACTGAAGTTAAGCGACAATGACCTATGTTAGTACTGGGATGGGTGACCGATTCGGTGTACAAGTTGTGTCTCTGGCTTTCTGGCTTGTGCTAGTAGACCAAAATCCCTTTTGGCCTTGTTATGAAAAGAAATCAAACCAAGTTTATATTAACAAGCTAAAATAAGGATTTTGTGTTAAGTTTTGTTAAGTGTCAAAGAAACACTTTATATGAGGCAAATTTTATATTCTTTACAACAAATGTGGGCAGAAATTGTGCTGTCTGTAGGATACACCACCTAGGATTTCTCTCAAATCAATTAAACTTTAGCCTACTTTAAATAATTTGAGTTTACCACCCCCACCTGTGGTCACACACAATCATATACATACAACCTGACATGGCCATGTACACAGAATATTTGATGGAAAAAGGTTCTTTAAGACTTTTATCCCTGTTTCAGTTACCTGGAATTTATGACTAATATCACTTTCTTATGTAACACCTGACGAGTTGGATGCTACGGCCTTGTCTTGTAATTAGTAGTCCTTATTTTGTACATTTCTTACAGTTTGAAAAGTTGCAAATAGTTTGGATAGTTGTGAAACACAAAGAATTATGACTCATTCAGCATTTTCAGATTTATGCCATATGCCTTTTGATTACTTTGAATTTTTCATTACATTATCAGCAGTTCGCAGTGGTGGGACATTTAGATGTGTGCTCGGTGTTAATCATTGGTGACTGTGTACAACTGCGGTTGGTCACTGACATTTTCTAAAATTCATTATTCATCTTAAATCTTACCTTTTCTAATGTACCTCAAAATCTGCATATTTTTATATCCCGCCTGCGGCCAAAGGCTGTGGTCGGGAGATTATAAAACGCCTACCGTACGTGTATGCGTCCATCCGTCCGTTCGTCACGTTTTTGCATAAACCTTAATATCTCTTTCATTTATGAAGATATCTTCACCAAATTTGCAGGGAATGTTTGTGGCTATGAAAACATGTCTCTGAAAAATTTTAGCCTCATGTTGAAAAACAAAATGGCCACCATAGCTAATTGTTTGAAAATCATAAAGGTGCTCTAAATCTTGAAATATTCCAGCTAGCTTCATCAAATTTGCACGAAAGCTATGTGCCTAGAAAAGCTAGCCTGATAGTAATTTTGGCCTAGTTCAAAAAACAAAATGGCCGCCATATCACATGTTAAATGTCAAACGGGTTATCCTATTAAAAAGGCCTTATATCTCCTCAAATATTGCTCCTAGAGGTTCGGAATGTGAAAACAACTTGTAGGAAGTCATGGCCTGGGGATCTTTTCCAGGTCTTGAATTTGACCTTTGACCCCAGCTTCAAGGTTAAATGAGGTCATCACATTAAAACATCCTTATTTCTCCTTTATTATTGGTGCTATGGCTTCAGAATATAAAGACAGACCATCAAAAGTCCTGGCTTCAAATGTTTTGCCGGAGAAAAATTTTGGCCTTATTTTAAAAAACAAAATGGCCGCCATAGCCAATTATTTACAAATCATTAAGTTGCTCTAAAACTTGAAATATTGCAGGTAGGCTCATCAAATATGCGCAAAATATATATGGCTAGGAAAGTTAGCCTGATAGTAATTTAGCCTAGTTTCAAAACCAAAATGGCCGTCATATCACATGTTAAATGGGATTATCCTATTAAAAAAGGTCTTATATCTCCATTATTATTGCGACTAGGGGTTCCAAATGTGAAAACAACTTATACAAAGTCAAGGCCTAAGACTATTTTCCAATTGCTGACATTTGCCTTTGACCCCTTCTTCAATGTCAAGTGGGGTTATCTTACTACAAAGGCCTTGTATCTCCTTTAGTTCTCCATTATTACTGATTCTAAGGCAGGAGATAACCGCTGCAGCAGTGGCCTTGTTATCTCAACTTTTATGAACAGAGCTTGCAATTTTATGAGCACAATTTTACCTTGTCAACTTAATGATTCCCACTCTTTTACACTTAAATACCTCATCTAATTGATAAATATTCTCTCACTTTGTGAACTTAATTTCACTCTCCTAACATGTTTAAACAACAGGTTCTACTCTAAAATTACTATTTTAAATGTTTTATGAAATGATATAACATACCAAGGCCATCAACTAAAAAACCTTTGTATTCATTAACTTCCAATTCTCTCACCAGTGAACTCAGTGACAAGTACATTTATGCCATATACATCTACAAACTTTTAATAACCTTCTCACTGTACCCAAGTCAACCAACAGAGTAATTAATTTTTAGATAAATTTATGTCACCTCAATACCCACCCACCTGCTTGCTTGATCTTGAGTTGCGAAAACTGGTCTACATTCAACAATCATTTTTGGTGCTCACTTTATATTCACTATTCTTTTCAAACAGAAGAATTATGCTAAATAGAAGAGTTCTAATTAATAGTTGTCAAACTGCAGTGGACTGAAAACTGAAAAGATATCTCAACTGTGTTCAATATACAATGCTTAAAAATTTCAAGGAACAGTTTCATGAGATCACTTTTTTTAAATTTTATTTTGTGTGTGTGTGTGTGTGTGTGTGTGTTACTAGACTTTCAGGAGAATTGCAGTGGCGTGAGGAGTACCTGTCTCATCACTGAAGTTAAGCGACAATAGGCCATATCATTAGCACTTGGATGGGTGTCCGTCTGGGTTCTGGTGCACTATTCATGTCTCTGATGGCTTTGCAACTCTCACATGTAGACCGAAAGAACGTTTTTCGGCCTTGATTAGTGGAATTCAGGAAGACATTTTACCACAAAGTTGGACTGCATCTAATATTGCCACAAGTCTAGAACAACCACATTCAATGAATTTCTACTGTATTGGCCTGGGTTAATATGATGCAGCAATAAAATAAAATCCAATGCAAAACACCAAGAATGTACCTTTTAAGCTCTCTCGTCATTATACATGCTGGCAAGCAAGATGAAGGCTGTATGTGTCCAATATCGCCCATTGCCACTGGACTCAAAAGAGTTGATTTTTTTTAAATGTTTTGCCGCCGGGGCGTTTATACAAATAAATATGGTATTTCAAAGATCTCCGCTATGAATGGACAGAAAACGGTTTTTGAAAAAATCTGATAGAGGAATATGTATACCCTACAGGCCAATAAATTCTTTGAAATTGCTCTATATGATAAAGTCAAACACTTCGTCGAAATCGCTCCATCTTGTACCATTTCTGAGATATTAAAGATTTTACATTTTCATTGTTAAGAAAAAATGTAATGGGTAGTTAAGCGTGAATAAGTTAGCCATTTTGTATTGGATCACTACCAAAACTAAATGAAATTTTTGCCAGGGCTACTGCATACATGTGCCAAATTTGAAGGGAATTCGCCCAGTGGTTGCTGAGCTATAGCCCCCAGAAAGTGTGGGAGACAGCAGAAGGTTCATTCCAATTAATGTGTAGTACACTGGAAAAGATAATACTCACAAAAATATAGAACATTTGTTGCATAGATTATTATTTTTATTAGTGCAGTAACGACGCGGCTCGACTTGGTCATAGTCGGTCGTGAGTGTTAAAATTACGACACGTCGGTTCATATATTATAAAGATCGATTTTTCATCAAAATCTTTATAGTACACAAAATACTACCTACCTTATAAAATCTTATGATAATTTGCATTTTTAAAGAAAGCAATAACATTTTTAAGTTGTCACGGATTTCAAGTGGAAACAACAATGACTTCTTCCCTCAATTTTTTAACCGCAAATATAAATTCTCGCGAGATTCAGTACTTTATTGCCTAGGGTCAAAGATCAAACGACAGAAATTCGTTTTTTATTTAAAACCGGCTAATTAATAAAGTATATTTCTTCTGAAGTCCTTTATCAACACTAGTACGACTTTCGTCGGTTCACCGTCGTCTATTAGTTCCGACGCGTCGACTCTAGTATTTCTTCACGACTTACAGCACTAATTTTTATTATCATTATTAGGATGTGTATTGTTTGAGAAAAAAAAATTACATTTTTAAAATAGGATTGTTTATAATATATCACAATTTAAAACTTATGATGTTCCAGTGTTAAGTAAGGCTATAGAATAATCATTTTGGGACATTTGGGCCCAAAAATAAACAATAGCATCATTATATAAAGTGTATTTGAGCCATGGTCAACTTTAGCCAAACAGAGATTTCAGAAATTATCATCAACAAAATAAACTAGACCTATCGCATCGGAGAACCGATGCAAATTGTATCCACCAGAAGAAAACTCACCAAAGCCATTCTAACATCGCTTAACCTTGAAGGAGAAGTCCAAGGTGAAATCTGACCATATCAAAAGATTCTTAGCCCATGATTTCCTATAGGTTGGTGTGACACTGCAAACCTCTAGGAATTCGAATAAGCAAGATATAAACACTAATTTTGGCAATCCTCATTTGACCTTGAAAGAAGGGCCAAAGGTCAAATCCGATCACACCAAAAGATTCCCAGCCCATGATTTCCTAGATTTTGGTTTCCATTCCAAAGCTCTAGGACCAATAATAAGCGAGTTATAAGCACTTTTAAGTTTGGCTATCCTCGTTTGACCTTGATGAAGGGTACAAGGTCAAATCCGACCACAGCAATAGATTCCCAGCACATGATTTTGTGTACTATCCTCGTTTGACGTTGAAGGAGGGGTCTAAGGTCAAATCCGACCACAGCAATAGATTCCCAGCCCATGATTTTCTATATGTTGGTTTACCATCCCAAACCTCTAGGACCGATAATAAGCGAGTTATAAGCACTTTTAAGTTTGGCTATCCTCATTTGACCTTGAAGGAGGGGTCCAAGGTCAAATCCGACCGCAGCAATAGATTCCCAGCCCATGATTTCCTATAGTTTGGTTTACCATGCCAAACCTCTAGGACCGATAATAAGCGAGTTATAAGCACTTTTAAGTTTGGCTATCCTTGAAGGAGGGTCCAAGGTCAAATCCGACCACACAAAAAGATTCCCAGCCCATGATTTTCTATAGGTTGGTTTACCATCCTAAACCATCCTAAACCTCTAGGACCAATAATAAGCGCGCTATAAGCACATTTAAGTTTGGCTGTGCTCGTTTGACCTTGAAGGAGGGGTCCAAGGTCAAATCCAACCACACCAAAAGACTCCCAGCCCATGATTTCCTATAGGTTGGTTTACCATCTCAAACCTCTAGGACCAATAATAAGTGAGTTATAAGCACTTTTAAGTTTGGCTATCCTCATTTGACCTTGAAGGAGGGGTCCAAGGTGAAATCCGACCACACCAAAAGATTCCCGGCCCATGATTTCCTACAGGTTGGTTTACCATCCCAAACCTCTGACCGTGAAGGAGGGGTCCAAGGTCAAATCTGACCACACCAAAAGATTCCCAGCCCATGATTTCCTATAGGTTGGTTTACCATCCCAAACCTCTAGGACCAATAATAAGCGAGTTATAAGCACTTTTAACTTTGGCTATCCCCGTTTGACCTTGAAGGAGGGGTCCAAGGTCAAATCCAACCACACCAAAAGATTCCCAGCCCATGATTTCCAATAGGTTGGTTTACCATCCTAAACCTCTACGACCAATAATAAGCGAGTTATGAGCACTTTTAAGTTTGGCTATCCTCCTTTGACCTTGAAGGAGGGGTCCAAGGTCAAATCCGACCACACCAAAAGATTCCCAGCCCATGATTTCCTATAGGTTGGTTTACCATCCTAAACCTCTACGACCAATAATAAGCGAGTTATGAGCACTTTTAAGTTTGGCTATCCTCCTTTGACCTTGAAGGAGGGGTCCAAGGTCAAATCCGACCACACCAAAAGATTCCCAGCCCATGATTTCCTATAGGTTGGTTTACCATCCGAAACCTCTAGGACCAATAATAAGCGAGTTATAAGCACTTTTAAGTTTGGCTATGCTCGTTTGACCTTGAAGGAGGGGTCCAGGGTCGAATCCGACCACACCAAAAGATTCCCAGCCCATGATTTCCAATAGGTTGGTTTACCATCCCAAACCTCTAGGACCAATAATAAGCGACTTATAAGCACTTTTAAGTTTGGCTATCCTCGTTTGACCTTGAAGGAGGGGTCCAAGGTCAAATCAGACCACACTAAAAGACTCCCAGCCCATGATTTCCTAAAGGTTGGTTTACCATCCCAAACCTCTAGGACCAATAATAAGCGAGTTATAAGCACTTTTCATGACTGCAAAGAAATGCCTGTGGCGGCCATCTTGCTTTTCAAAATGAGGCCAAAAATATTCCCAGTCAAGATTTTATAATGAGGAACATATCCTGCGAATTTGAGATCTCTACTTATAATACCCTTTGCTCTAGAGGGCCACCAAAAGTCCTTGTTTAAAGTCGAAAAACACCCGTGGCCGCCATCTTGTTTTTCAAAATGAGGCCAAAAACATTCCCAGGCAAGATTTTATGGTTATGAATATATCCTGCAAATTTGAGAAGGCTAGCTATAATATTTTTTTCGTTAGAGCGGTAACGGTGAAATGTCTCTACACACTGCGGTGGCGGCGGCGTAACGAAGTCAAATCCATAGTATCCACCGGATACAATGAACAAGATAACATGATGCATAATGTAATATTCATGTACAGTGCAATTCAGTGTATGTTTCATTTGGTCAAAGAAATTTATTATAAATAGAAAATAAAAACATTTTACATAATCGGTATTTTCACACTTTATAACTTCAGAACATATTTCAGACAAATACATAATGCCCTCTTTATATTGATATTGCTGACACTATTAGCCAACAATGCAGACATGTTTCATCATTCCTTATGCCATCAATAATCTTTGACAATTATATATATATTTCAATCAGAAACCTAAAATGCCTTTCAACCTAAATGACATATTAATTCTGAATCATGCAGTTATCCTTTTTTTTTTTTTTTTATTCTCCACCACCAGATATATCCATCATTCAAATTACCACATAGAAAACTGCCAGAAAGTTCTCAAGACTCATACTTAATCTATTTCAGTGAGTCACATCATAATAGCTTTCCACTAGTTCATAGAGCACTGTAAGAATTCCATCAGCACATGTGCAAACCCTATCACAAGAACCATACACTCTGTGGCTGATAAATAAGGGAGTTCTTCAAATGTTTCTCTTTAACTAAGTTCATGCAGGTTAAATAGGATTTTTTTTCATTCCTATATGCATTAGGGGAGAAGCAGCCATCCCCTAATCTAAAATAAATACAGTTGACTCTGTATCAGAGTAACTAAGTAAAATATACAAAAATAAAATAATGATTGTTGGACTGCCAAATTATCAAAAGCCAATAACGCCAAACATTTCCTTTTATCAAAAGTGAAAATGGGCTCACACTTTATGCCAAGTCACATTGTTTTTACCATTTTTCCATAATCATCAGAAGTGCATGCTTTGTGGGTTTTTTTCAGTAAGTTACTTTATGAGGTTGGATTCCATTTCATTGTATTACCATAAAGACGGTTTAGTCCTGGATAAAGCCTAAAGGAAAGCAAGTGAACCAATAAGGTACACTGATCCTTCAACATTAAAGTTTACAGAACAAGCAATCAGTGCCTGTGAACGGGCTCTGTGTCAGGTGACTGCGTGTTTTGAGTTTCCGATTAGAAATGAAAGAACTTTTCGAGCTACAAGTGATTTACTGAACAGAGAGAATCTCAAAGTAGATTTTGTTCAGCTATGCAATGAGTTAAAGGGCTGCAATTTTACTGTGGTATAGCTGACTCAAAAGTAGGTTAATAACACATTTAAAGAAAATACTGTAAATGCAATAGTTATCAAGTTACAATTGATTTACTCAACAGTGATAACCTCAAAGTAGCTATTACACAGCTATGTAATGAGCTACAGGTCTGAAATTGTACTATGTTATAGCTTACCCAAAAGTAGGTGAACGATATATTTAAACAAAATACTGTAAATGCAATAGTTTTCAAGTTACAACTGATTTACTCAACAGTGAGAACCTAAAAATAGCTATTGCTCAACTATGCCATGAGCTGTAGGTCTGTAATTTCACTATGTTATAGCTGACCAAAAATTAGGTGAATAACATATTTACACAAAATGCTCCAAATGCAATAGTTTTCAAGTTACAACTGATTTACTCAATAGTGATAACCTCAAAGTAGCTATTACTCAGCTATGCAATGAGCTACAGGTCTGAAATTTTACTATGTTGTAGCTGACCCAAAAGTAACTGAAGAACATATTTACACAAATTTCTGTATATGCAATAGTTTTCAAGTTATAGGTGATTTTACTCATTACGGGAGGTACTGAAAAATCAGAAAGTAGCTATTACTCACTTGGCTATTGGGATAGACACTCAATTTATTCACCATGTTGTAGCTATGGAAAAAAGTACCTGATAGTGTTGGGACTCGCCTCCAACTTTCAGGGTCAATTATTTGTCCATTTTACCGACCAATGATCGACCCCCAATCGATTATTTTACTCCACTGTTGATCATTAATTAAGAAACACTTTCCGGGATAAAGTATCGGTCAATCCGGTCAAAATAACGGTGTTCCGACATTTAGAATCTACCAAAAGTACCCACTTCCTGTAAATTTGGCGGTAGATATAAACAAACTCAAAATTCAAGATTAAACTGACAGTTTTTTAAGTAAAAATACCTAAAATATGTTAAAAATATGTGGATATTGAGGCACAGTAGGAAAGGTAAGATTTAAGCTGAAAATTCGATTATTAGAAAACGACAATGACAAGTCTTTGTACACTGTCACCGACGAATAATCTACCATTCGTTTAATCATCCCAACACTAGTAGCTGAATAACATATTTTAGTGGTGGGACCGTTTGCAGAAATCAAAACCGGTTACCGGGGCTTTGGAACCAACAAAATCCGGTAAAGTAGCCAATGAGAAAATTGGGATAAGTGTTGAAATTTTCAAACTATGAAAATAGGGATGGCTACTCTGCAGAGATACCCTCCAGGTCAAAAATTTCATTGAAATTACTCTATCTAGCACAGTTTTGCGAGATGTTAGCATTTCTGTGTTTTGCAATATTTGCGAAAAATTCGAAAATTCAAAATGGCCGCCATTTTTTGAAAATTGGCATGGCTACTCTGCAGAGATACCCTGTGGGTCAAAAATTTCATCGAAATCGCTCTATCTCGCATGGTTTTCGAGATATAAGCATTTTTGTGTTTTCCTTATTTGGAAAATTCGTAATGATTAATTAATCATTAATTACCCGGCCATTTCTTAACCAATCACTGCCAAAATCTAATGATTTCCAGATTTTAATAGAATGAATGTATTTGCCAAGTTTGAGGTGAATTGATAAAATTCCTTTCAAGTTATCATCCTGATAAATTTACCCTTCGAAAAAAACACATTTTTGGTCATGTGACCTCTCTGATTGGTCGAAATGTCACTGCAGCCTATTCAAAAAAATTCCCAACGGCTACTGCAAACACCTGCCAAATTTGAAAAGAATCCGCCCAACGGTCACACAGTTATAAGGAAAACGAAATGCGGAGCCTAATTCTCTCCCATACTCAAATAAGCGTCCCACAAGGGACGCTTAATGAAAGACACATATAAGGGGGTTTACTGTATATTAGTTAAATATTATAGAAGATTACCAAGATATTTTACTTGGAAATGACATTGAATTTGACATTTAAATATTGACACTGAAACTCTGAACCAGGTATGAATAATATTGAAATATCCATGACACAGACACTATCTGAATTGCACCTAAATATTTCTAACATTTTATCGTGAGACCGTAGTTATTAATCATCCTCTGAAAAGAGACACCAGAGTGTGCCTTGGTCTGATGACAAAGACACAGAGGTCACCTCAGGATGAACTACAGTGAAGGTGTGGGTGGCTCATTTCTTAGTGCATTTCTGCAGTAAAGAAACCACAGATTCTATTTTTGTCATCATTCATAGGGTTTCTGTGGTTCTCCTAGCTGATGATTCTTCCAGCCCCCCCCCCCCCCCCCCTCGCCTCCAATTATCATTTTTGAGACAAAAGTAGGTTAATTTATTTCTTCAGATGGTAAGAGGGTATTATAAGAATGTCTGCCCACCATCACATAATTTAGCTTTGCAAGAAATAGTAATATTTTGAGAGTCTTAATAATGAAAAATCTATTGCCCACAATATTTAATTCCACAAAACCACAACACAAGGTCAAATACATTTTTCAGCAACAAGGTTTCAACATGACAAAACATAAACAAAATTCTTTCTGACCTAATTAAAATTCTGATCTTGTGACATGACGAATAGTTAATTAAATGAATAAAAGAGCTGGAAAAAGTGATAATATTGGCACCCAAATAAATGCTTACCATCACTTAATTCTCTTTCACTGGTACTATGTAACTGTTAGTATAAAATTGTCAGATTTTATAGAAAAATCTCATTGATTCTAAACTGGTTTTGACATTGGATTTATGTGTTAAAATTCAGCTTTGTATTTCAAAAAACAAGTGTCGAATTTTTGTGATCATCCAGTTTACCTTCTTGAAGCTTTAAAGGTCACAGTTGCAATTTTAAGTCCCTTGGTTTGATGAAATATTGACCCAATAAAGGGTCAAAAGGGATAAAAAAATGTCCTTTATAATATTATACAAAGCAGTGTTTGTCTTTTTCTAAAAGCAAATATGGAAAACTACCGGGATCGCTCATTGTTACCTCTAGAAGATAAAGGTAGATTTTGCGAAAGTGGGGACAGGTGTTTAAATGATCATCTACTAGACCAAGGATAGCAAAGGCCACGTAATATGGTTTTGAAGATAAACAGCATTTTTCGAGATGGCGGCCGAAAGTAAAAAAATTCTAAATTATTTACAGACATTAAAGTCCTCATTATCTAGTGGGGCCAACATTTACCAGAAATCAATCTATCTGTTACAATTTTCGAGATTATTATTATGTATTTATACTCAGCGCAATATCTCCATATACTACAGGACTCAAAGCGCTATTTAACCAATATGACTGTACAGGTACAACCCCAACTCACAAGTAACTGACATTCCCCTAACTGGAAGATAGAGGCTCAAGGATGACCATTTATCAACGTCCTTGAGGTTCTTTAACCTGCCACTGGGGATAGGACCCAATGACAGAGGACCGCCATTTTAAGTGGTCATCCGAGCCACTATGTATCTGCCTGTACCTGGGATTCTGAGTTCCTCTGAGTTCCTAGACAAGTGTGTTACCCGCTAGGCCACAGTGGCAGATGAGATACATGACCTTTCCGTTTCCGTTCCAAACTTTGGAAAAGTCTTAATTTGTCAGAGGTCCTAGAGGATTACTCCTCAGTTCTCCTGTGCATCCAAAAATTCCCTAAAATCGCTCTATCTCTTTGGTTTTTTCAAGACAACTGACATTTTCGATTTGGTAAAATTCAAGATGGTGGAGAAAATTCCGAAAAGTCTATAAATTTTTCAGAGGTGCTAGAGGAGTAGTCTTTGGTACCCTAATGGGTACAAAATTTGCCTGAAATCGCTCTATCTCTTATGGTTTTCAAGAAAAATTACATTTTCCTTTTCCGCCAAAATTCAAGATGGCAGCCAAAATTTGGAAAAGTCTAAATTTTTCAGAGGTCCTTGACAAGTAGTCCTTAGTACCCTGGAGGGGTCTAAAATTTGCCTGAAATTGCTCCATCTCTTACTGTTTCCATTTCAGCCAAAATTCAAGATGGCAGCCAAAATTCGAAAAATTCTACTTTTTTCACAAGCCACAAAGGAATAACTCTAAGTACCCAGGGGGCTTCAAAATTTGCCCAAAATCACTCATTTGCCAAATGTCAAAGTAGCTCTTACTCCGAGTGAGTTTTTACTACTGGAGCTACAGCTCTGAAAATTTGCCAAGACATAGATCATCAAAAAGTAGGGGTGAGACGGGACCAGATTTGTGGAGTCGAAATACCCGATACGGTAGACCCGATCCGTTTCGCGGGTCGACCCGATAAGTACAATGTATATACATGACAAAGGCAGTTAAAAATCTTTTTTTTTTGTACCTTTTTATTCTTTTGAAGCAAATAACAGTCAGATATTAAACATTTCTAGAGGTTTCTCCAGTTTATTGGTTGTTTACAGTAAAGAACACCTTGATTTCAAAACGAGGCTGATGTTTGCTATGTTAGCAAAAAGGTTTTTGTAAGACAAAATAAAACACAAGGAAAGGTGAGTTGGTCATTTATTACATTTGTACTTGTAAGAATTGAAACTTTGTCATGAACATGCATTGCAAAACCTACAAATTACGGGTATTCCGTTTGTAGATTTGTTTCGTCGGGTATTACGTCAGCACCACTCGATAGCGGGTACCCGGGGACCCTATCTCACCCTTATAACAAAAAGTAACTAAAACATATTTGATAAAAAAGCTCTAAATTGAATACTTCTGAAGTTACAAGTGATTCACTCACTGGCAAAATCAAGTGGCTGTTACGCAGTAGAATTATGGCTACAGATCTCAAAATTTGCCATGACACAGAACATCAAAAAGTAACTGAACAATATATTTGATAACAAATCTCAATTGAATACCTTTGAAGTTACAAGTGACATACTTATTGGCAAAAATGTCAAAGTAGCACTTAATCAGCATACAAACTACAGCTCTAAAGCTTTGGACCATTTTTCTCTTTTTTTCACACATTTTACAAAAGTTGGGGAGGGGTGTTTACTTGAGTGAGGGCATAATGAAGAGCAATCCCAGTATCATTCTGTTAACAACCCTATCTGTAAACCGGTGAAATGCTTGGGTCTGGCCTGCAAACAATGCTGATACAAGGCATGTTTACAAAGAAGGTGTACCTTACATATACATGAAGTAATAAGAGTGACTTCTTATATAAACATTAAGGTATTAGGGACATATAATACAGGGATCACATAGGCTATGCTTGGAATGTCAAGTACACAAGCTGAACTCAACCTCCAGTGTTGTCTTATCTACCATAAATCTAAATATGAAAGCTCACATTCTTCATATAAACTTCACCAAGAATACAGTTTATATGTCAGTATTAAAATGTTGTACAACATTTTACCCTTTCATTTTTGGTTTGTGCACATTTTGACAGACTAAGTGCATTTCAATGAAATTTCAGAAAAAGTAAAGTGTCTTTGCCTATCCCCTTTCAACTTAAAAGGTTGAATAAATTTTACAGCAGAGTCAAACTAGTTTAACCTTTACACATTAAGGGAGTCAAATCCCTTAAAGACAAGTTAAATTCTGTCCGACCTTAATTCCATTTTAAAAAGAAATTTTAATGGTTATAAAAAACTTTTAAGTGGAGTAGTAATTAACAGTATATTTTGGTCTAAGCTCCATATTCAATAACATTTAGAGTCTAAGAATAGGAATTTTCTGGATTTCATGGTTTAGTAAAAACCTTTTCTTTTTTTTCTGCCTTGACATTCAACTTCAGAAAGTTTAACTGTAAAGTGAGGTGTTATGACCCATTTCCCAATTGGTACTATTTACTTGGCACTTTATGTTACTTGTATGACATATAAAGTACATTAACTGATAGACAAAATTGCTTTGCAAAATGTATGCTTACATATTTCAATCTTTTATCATGTATGTGATTTTACACAGGTGAACAAATTAATTAAATTCTGATTTTTTTTTTTTTTTTTTGTCCACACAGTAACACTAACATAATGTAACTAGAAATAGGACGCATCTGTGGCCAGATGCTGGATGTATCCACCGACAAAGGCCAACTAACATAGTTTAGAAGATAAAAAGCATTTTTCGTTAATAAGCAAGCTGAAAGCACTTTTAAGTTTGGCTACCTTTATTTGACCCTGTAGCAGGGGCCCAAGGTGAAGTCTGACCACTTCAAAAGATTCGCAGTCCATGATTTCCTATAAGTCGTTTTCACATTGCAAACCTCTAGGACCAATAATAAGCAGGAGGGGCCCAAGGTGAAATCTGACCACATGAAAAGATTTGCAGCCCATGACTTCCTCTAAGTTGTTTTCATATTAATGAGTTATTTGTGAAATACTGGCTATCTGCAATACTTGTAGAGATAATTCGCATTTACTCATTTTGAGTAGGTGAATAATTAGCTACGGGTCTGAAACTTCACCAAGTGAAAGCTCTCTCAAAAGTAGGCGAATGAGTTATTTGAGAAAAATTGGCTATCTACAATACTTTTAGAGATAATTAGAATTTACTCATTTTCAGTAGGCGAGTAATTACCTACGGGTCTGGAACTTCACCATGTGAAAGCTCTCCCAAAAGTAGATGAATGAGTTATTTGATAAAAAATTGGATATCTGCAATACTTTTATAGATAATTAGCATTTACTCATTTTGGGTAGGTGAATAATTAGCTACAGGTCTGAAACTTCACCAAGTGAAAGGTCTCCCAAAAGTAGGTGAAGGAGTTATTTGACAAAAATTGGCTATCTGGAATACTTTTAGAGATAATTTGCATTAACTCATTTTCAGTAGGTGAGTAATTACCTACGGGTCTGAAACTTCACCAAGTGAAAGCTCTCCCAAAAGTAGGTGAAGGAGTTATTCGACAAAAATTGGCTATCTGCAATACTTTTAGAGATAATTTCCATTTACTCATTTTGAGTAGGTGAGTAATTACCTACAGGTCTGAAACTTCACCAAGTGAAAGCTCTCCCAAAAGTAGGTGAAGGAGTTATTTGACAAAAATTGGCTATCTGCAATACTTTTAGAGATAATTTGCATTTACTCATTTTGAGTAGGTGAGTAATTACCTACGGGTCTGAAACTTCACCAAGTGAAAGCTCTCCCAAAAGTAGGTGAAGGAGTTATTTGACAAAAATTGGCTATCTGCAACACTTTTAGAGATAATTCGCATTTACTCATTTTGAGTAGGTGAGTAATTACCTACAGGTCTGGAACTTCAGCATGTGAAAGCTCTCCCAAAAGTAGGTGAATGAGTTATTTAAGAAAAATTTGCTATCTGCAATACTTTTAGAGAAAATGCAGAATTACTCATTTTTAGTAGGTAAGTAATTTAGCCACAGGCCTAATTTAGACATAAAGCCTACCAATAGAGTACTGTGGTGCACCCTGTAATATACTTTGCAAACTTGAGAAGGCTAATTTTTTTTTTGTTAGAGCGGTAATGGTGAAATCTCTCTACACACTACGGCTATCCAGTGGATACAATGATTTACTCAACAGTGAGAACCTGAAAGTAGATATTGGTAAGCTATGCCATGACATAGAGGTCTGCAATTTCACTCTGTTATAGCTGACCAAAGATTATGTGAATAACATATTTAAACAAAATACTGTAAATGTAATAGTTTTCACGTTATAACTGATTTACTCAACAGTGATAACGTCAAAGTAGCTATTACTCAGCTATGCAATGAGCTACATGTCTGAATTTTTTCTATGTTATAGCTGACCCAAAATTAGGTGAACAACATATTTAAGCAAAATACTGTAAATGCAATAGTTTTCAAGTTACAACTGATTTACTCAATAGTGACAACCTGAAAATAGCTATTGCTCAGCTATGCCATGAGCTATAAGTCTGTAATTTCACGACGTTATAGCTGACCCAAAAGTAGGCGAACAACATATTTTAACAAAATACTCCAAATGCACTATTTTTCAAGTTACAAGTCATTTACTCAACAGTCAGTACCTGAAAATAGCTATTGCTCAGTTGTGCCATGAGCTACAGGTCTGTAATTTCACTATGTTATAGCTGACCCAAAAGTAGCTGAATAACATATTTACACAAATTTCTGTAAATGCAATACTTTTCCAATTACAACTGATTTACTCAACAGTGTGAACTTCAAAGTAGCTATTACTCAGCTATGCAATGAGCCACAGGTCTGGAACTTCACTATGTTATAGCTGACTCCGAAATAGGTCAATAACATATTGAAACAAAATACTCTAAATGTAATACTTTTGAAGTTATAAGTAATTTACTCAACAGTGATAACCTAAAAGTAGCTATTACTCAGCTATGCCATGAGCTACAGGTCTGAAATTTTACTATGTTATAGCTGACATAAAAGTAGCTGAATCACATATTTATACAAAATTCTGTAAATGCAATAGTTTTCAAGTTACAATTGATTTTACTCATGATGGAAGTTACTGAAAAGCCCAAAAGTAGCTATTACTCACTTAGCTATTGAGACAGACACCCAAGTTACTCACCATGTTGTAGCTATGAAAAAAGTATCTGAATAACATATTTTAACAAAATGCTCTAAATGCAACACTTTTCAAGTTATAAGTGATTTAGTGCATGATTTCATGACTTTTAATTCATTTTAGACATTTTTGTCTACCACAGGCCTAATTTAGACATAAAGCCTACCAAAAAGATAGGGTGGCGAGTCCTCTAGCATACCAAGCCACCTGCCAAATATGAAAGAAATCTGGAAAGAAATGTGGACTGTAGGTCGCTAACAAGCAATATTCCACATTTTAGACATTTTTGTCTACCACAGGCCTAATTTAGACATAAAGCCTACCAAAAAGATAGGGTGGCGAGTCCTCTACCATATCAAGTCACCTGCCAAATATGAAAGAAATCCGGAAAGAAATGTGGACTGTAGGTCGCTAACAAGAAATCTCTGCGGACGCGGACGCGGACGAGGGCGCGGACGCGGACGCGGACGCGGACGACGACGATGATGAATCCATAGTATCCCCGCTTCGCGTCGGGGATACAATGATAACGCCAAACTGATACACTATATTCTTTCCATTTCATACATCAGGGACTGCTCAAAACGTATATAGTCAAAACCTTTTAAGTAAAAGCTAGTGAAGTGGAATCTCCTTTTAAGAAGAAGTAAATATCATGTCCTTAGAGGTCCTTAGGGTTCCAGCCTTTGAAATCTAGTTATCTTGAACATTTGGGAAAAGAGGCGTTTTTGTGGTCCCTGTAATATTATAGGGTTAAACTGTATCATATAGCCATCAGGGACTATTTATCATTAAAAACAGTGCATACAATTAAAGATAATAACAGTAGAAGCAATTACTACACCACATCACACACTTGACTAGGGCAGGGTCGGTAGCAGATTTTTCATTTCAGTATCCCGCCAGTGTGAAACCGTACCGATTCCGGGAAACCGAAAGAAATTGCATTCTAGTATATCCCCACTCGAATAGGCCCACCAACCGGAAGTAAGATTTGCGAAAAGAAAACATTGCAGTTCTTCTGAAAGAAATCACTATAAAAATGCTAAAATATATAAAAATATAGGATAAAAGTTTGTAATTTCTTCAGATTTGAGGTTTATTTCTAATACTTTACGTTTTCTCCCAATATTATATACTAACCTTCGATATACCGTCTGTAAAGTGTCTCCACGGTGTTGAAGTGAATCGGTCTCGATACCGAGATACCGGTGTTACCGACCCTGCCCTACATTTGACGCCATCTAAATTCATTTTCAACTAATAAAATAGAAACTCACACTTCAGAAAGTGGATTGTACAAAAGCCTGGGGCTGCCATTCAAATTCAAAATTTGAAATAGAGTATTTAAACTTCAGAATTTCAAAAACACATCCAGAATTCGAAATAAGTATTTGGTTTTGCAAATGGGCATTTGGTAGTAATGCTGGAATTCTAAATTATGCACTTAGAATGTTTTATAGTGTATTCTGAATTCCAAATAGCATATTTGGAATTATGATTATGTTTTTGGAATTCCAAATCAATACCATATTTCAGATATTGAATTTGAATGGTGGGTTCAGGCTCTCACAGGACTGGCTTTGCGGAAGAAATTGTTTAATCATAATTGGCAAGTGTGTCTTAAGGCCTTCAAAGATTGTAATAGCATTTAACAAACCGACTATACAGGTCCTTGCATGTCACCACCAATTCATATATTTGCTTCAAGAATGCGGGTAGTTTCTAATTACAACTCTACCAGACTAGTACTGCATCAAAATAACCTCCTTTTGAAATGGTCACAGTTGACCGTCTTTTATGCATTATTGCTTTATACATTTTTTTTTACCACTGTCAACTTCAACACCAATAACATATAGATAGGTTTATACTATGTATAGCTATACAATACTCTTATTATTTAAACAAATATTTCACAGTACTTATTGGGCTGATGTGAAAATGTGTGAAATGACTTGGTCTTAACAATTCAGTTCTTATGATAAGAATAAGGGGTGTATGTTTTTAGGTGGTTTTGTGGTTTTGGGGTCTCGTCAACTGAGTGACCAAACAACTAAATGTACAAGCTACATTAAGGTGTGTGTATATCGTTACATGTTTTCTCAGATGACAAAATTTATATAATGTCATGACAGAAACTCAAACAAGACAAAATTTTAAATTTTGTCAATAGAAACTCCAATGCTCAATTATTATTAATAATAATAATAATAATAGTAGGATTTATATAGCGCAAAATTGATACAAATCCTATAATGTGCTTGAGACCAAGAAGGGAGAGTCCAGGGACAGGCATGGGTCGACATCTAAAAAGCGCCCGCCAGGGTATGACTAAGATGGGGGGTATGCCAGCCTAAACAAGTAGGTCTTTAGCTGGCTTCTGAAACCATCTATTGTTTGCTGAGATCTGACAGTCTGTGGCAGCTTGTTCCATTCAGCTGGTGCAGCTACTGCAAAGCCACGCCTGCCTATGTGCTTCTTAGGGCGGGTTGAGGAGATAGATAGCCTGTTGCCGCGAGTGAGACTGCTCGATCTTATTAAAGCTGAGAGATACGGGGGCTGTGAAAGATTAATAGCCTTGAATACCAAAAGGTTATACTTAAACCGGATGCGATGTTGAATTGGGAGCCAGTGGAGTTTTTTCAAAAAGGGTGTAACATGACTCATTTTGTCAAGTCTGAAGATGATGCGGCAAAGAGCATTCTGGACTCTCTGTAGTTTGGCTATGTTGGACTTGCTTACCCCATAGAGTAGAGAGTTACAGTAGTCTAGACGACTACTGACCATAACATTTGCCAGAAGTATTGCTGTCTCAACTCCAAGGAATTTGCGAATTCTTCGCAAATCACGAAGATGATAGTAACATGCTCTGCAAACCTTGGCAATATGATTGTCAAAGGAGTTGTCTGAGTCGAAAATAACACCCAGATTTTTTACTTCCACCGACGGAGAGATATTGTTTTGAAGGTGTGGAGCAGGGAAATTTGGTGCAAGCGACTCTCTGATAGCTTTTTGACCTATTATGATAAATTCGGTTTTTTCTGGGTTTAGTTTTAGTTTGACACCGTCCATCCACTCCTGTACAGACTTGAGACACTTGGTCAGCTCTTCCATGCTAGAGTCAAAATTCCTGGAATCAACTGCTAGGTAGATCTGGGTGTCATCGGCATACAGGTGATGAGTAACATTGAATTTTGAAATAACTTGACTGAGGGGACTAGTGTAGAGGGTGAAAAGGAGAGGACCCAGTACAGAGCCTTGGGGGACTCCGAAAGGGAGAATTACGGCCTCAGAGAAACTATCACCTATTTCAATTTTTTGTTTACGGTTTGAAAGATATGATTTGATCCATGACAAAACAGTACCATCTAGACCAAACCAGTCATGCAAGCAGTCATATAAAAGAGAATGATCAATCGTATCAAACGCCGCCGATAGGTCTAATAATGTTAGGGCCACTGCCTTTCCTGAGTCCACTGAGAGAGCTATATCATTTTGAATCTTCAACAATGCGGTTTCAGTGGAGTGGGAACTCTTATAAGCAGACTGGTTGACATTTAAGAGCCCCTCGTGTGAAATAAATTCATTTAGCTGCTTTGCCACCACCTTCTCAATAAGTTTAGATATAAAGCTGAGGTTTGACACCGGCCTGTAGTTTTTGAGGATATTTCTGTCAAGGCTCGGCTTCTTTTGAAGGGGGGGTGCCATATGCCATCTTAAAACAGTTGAGGAAACTACCTTCTGTGATCGAATAATTTACAATTTTAGTGATGAGGGTGATGAGAATATCAGCACACTCCTTGACCAGTGACGTCGGAATCGGGTCAAGGTCACATGATTTGGATGGTGAGGACTTTAGAATTTTGAGTAGTTCTTCCTCTGACACAGGTGTGAAAAAGGACAGAGTATTTTTAGTGGGGTTGGGTCTAGTAACTGAAGATAGTATTGATGATTGCAGTGTGGATCTTATCTTGAGGATTTTGTCATAGAAGAACTTACAGAAAGTGTTCGCAAGGTCGGTTTTATTTGTGTAGTCTGGTTGAACAGCAACAGAGGACCTGTGTAAGATCTTTTTGAAACAGTTCCACAGAGCCTTGGGATTTCCTTGGTTTTCAGCCACAATGTTGGAATAATGATTGCATTTGGACTTCTCAAGCAGGAAATTAGTGGTTGATTGCAGCCCGGTATCGGCTACGAATAATGGCTGAGTTTTCACGACGCCATGCCCGCTCATATTTCCTCTTGAGTCGTTTAGCTTTAAGGATGTCACAATTCATGAAACCAGTCTCGGCATGTCTAAGTATATTTTTCTTCATGGTTGGGGCGTGCTTGTCAAGAAGGCTTCTCAAAGTATTAAAGTATTGATGACTGAGAAGACTGGCAGTTTTGTACGGGCATCTAATGAGGTCGGAATTCAGGATATCCATTCTAAAATCTGAAGTATTTATCTTGTGAATTTTATGGATGGGAACACATTGAAACTTACAGGATTATCTGACAGGGAAGATAAAGCTGAATATTATTGCCTGGTGGTCTGATAGTCCCCCAATAACTTTGGGACTAATGGCCCAGGAGAAGGAATCCCTTACATATAGAGCATACAAAATATGACCATGAATATGTGTGGGTGTATTGACAAGTTGTGTAAAACTGAATTGCTCAAGGATATCATAAAATTTCAGTGTCCAGGTGTCATGTTTATCCAGATGAAAACTAGAGGATCGCTCGCAAAAAAAAAAGATAATGTTTTTGCATAGCAAAAACAAAGCGTCCCGAAAAGGATATAAAGGTGAGTGCTAAAGTATTAAGAAAATGCTTCGTTTCTAGCCTTATACTGTTGTGGCAACCAAAGTCAGCGCAGTCTGCTCTATCTAGCACGGTTTTCACGATATAAGCATTTTTGTGTTTTGCAAAAAATAAAAAAATTAAAAATGTCCGCTATATTTGGCGAGACAAAAATATTTTGAAAATTGGCATGGCTACTCTGCACAGATACCCAGCAGGTCCAAAATTTTGTTGAGTTCGCTCCATATAGCACAGTTTTCGAGATATAAGCATTTTTGTGTTTTGCAAAAACTTTGAAAATTCAAAATGGCCACCATTTTTGGGGAGACAAAAATTTTTGTCAAGACCACTGCCGTGGTGTGTATCTCCCGCCGAGCATTAAAGCAGAAGAAATAGCTTTTCCGAGATATTCACAATTTTTCATTTTCGTGTGTGAAAGGTCTTCCAAAAGTAGGTGAATGAGTTATTTGAGAAAAATTGGCTATCTGCAATACTATTAAGAGATAATTCACATTTACTCATTTTGAGTAGGTGAGTAATTATCTATGGGTCTGAAACTTCACCAAGTGAAAGCTCTCCTAAAAGTAGGTGAATGAGTTATTTGAGAAAAATTGGCTATCTGCAATACTTTTAGAGATAATTCGCATTTACTCATTTTGAGTAGGTGAGTAATTAGATATGGGTCTGAAACTTCACCATGTGAAAGCTCTCCCACAAGTAGATGAATGAGTATTTGATAAAAATTGGGTATCCGCAATACTTTTACAGATAATTAGCATTTACTCATTTTGATTAGGTGAATAAATAGCTATGGGTCTGAAACTTCACAGAGTGAAAGCTCTGCCAAAAGTAGGTGAATGAGTTATTTGAGAAAAATTGGCTATCTGCAATACTTTTAGAGATAATTCGCATTTACTCATTTTGAGTAGGCGAGTAATTAGCTATGGGTCTGAAACTTCACCAAGTGAAAGCTCTCCCAAAAGTAGGTGAATGAGTTATTTGAGAAAAATTGGCTATCTGCAATACTTTTAGAGATAATTCGCATTTACTCATTTTGAGTAGACGAGTAATTAGCTATGGGTCTGAAACTTCACCAAGTGAAAGCTCTCCCAAAAGTAGGTGAATGATTAATTTGAGAAAAATTGGCTATCTGCAATACTTTTAGAGATAATTCGCATTTACTCATTTTGAGTAGGTGAGTAATTAGCTATGGGTCTGAAACTTCACGAAGTGAAAGCTCTCCCAAAAGTAGGTGAATGAGTTATTTGAGAAAAATTGGCTATCTGCAATACTTTTACAGATAATTCGCATTTACTCATTTTGAGTAGGTGAGTAATTAGCTATGGGTCTGAAACTTCACCAAGTGAAAGCTCTCCCAAAAGTAGGTGAATGATTAATTTGACAAAAATTGGCTATCTGCAATACTGTAACGGGCAAGGTGTCCCGTCACAAGCCCCGCCCCTCTTATGGGGACTACCGTAGCCACAGGTGCCCTTTCACCCGCGACTACTTAAATCACTAGATTTCCTTATGCCTACCCTGACTCAGACTACTAGGAAATATATGATTTAAACTACTAAACCCTACTGATCCTGGTTTTCTGACTGCTCGCGGTCCTGTTCTTTGGTAGTTTCTTAGCAGAGTAAGCCAAAACTGTATTTGTGATAATATCCCTCACAAGTTTGATCCTTGACAAACAGTTAATACATTCACGGTTTACTGTCACAATCACTCTAATAGAGCCAAGGTCTATATGACCTATCAGACACTAATTCAAATTAAATCACTGCTCAGTGGTAAATCAATCAGAAACTTCAACTAGAGGATCGCTCGCAAAAAAAAAGATAATGTTTTTGCATAGCAAAAACAAAGCGTCCCGAAAAGGATATAAAGGTGAGTGCTAAAGTATTAAGAAAATGCTTCGTTTCTAGCCTTATACTGTTGCGGCAACCAAAGTCAGCGCAGTCTGCTCTATCTAGCACGGTTTTCACGATATAAGCATTTTTGTGTTTTGCAAAAAATAAAAAAATTAAAAATGTCTGCTATATTTGGCGAGACAAAAATATTTTGAAAATTGGCATGGCTACTCTGCAGAGATACCCAGCAGGTCCCAAATTTTGTTGAGTTCGCTCCATATAGCACAGTTTTCGAGATATAAGCATTTTTGTGTTTTGCAAAAACTTTGAAAATTCAAAATGGCCACCATTTTTGGGGAGACAAAAATTTTTGTCAAGACCACTGCCGTGGTGTGTATCTCCCGCCGAGCATTAAAGCAGAAGAAATAGCTTTTCCGAGATATTCACAATTTTTCATTTTCGTGTGTGAAAGGTCTTCCAAAAGTAGGTGAATGAGCTATTTGAGAAAAATTGGCTATCTGCAATACTATTAAGAGATAATTCACATTTACTCATTTTGAGTAGGTGAATAATTATCTATGGGTCTGAAACTTCACCAAGTGAAAGCTCTCCCAAAAGTAGGTGAATGAGTTATTTGAGAAAAATTGGCTATCTGCAATACTTTTACAGATAATTCGCATTTACTCATTTTGAGTAGGTGAGTAATTAGCTATGGGTCTGAAACTTCACCATGTGAAAGCTCTCCCACAAGTAGATGAATGAGTATTTGATAAAAATTGGGTATCCGCAATACTTTTACAGACAATTAGCATTTACTCATTTTGAGTAGGTGAATAAATAGCTATGGGTCTGAAACTTCACAGAGTGAAAGCTCTCCCAAAAGTAGGTGAATGAGTTATTTGAGAAAAATTGGCTATCTGCAATACTTTTAGAGATAATTCACATTTACTCATTTTGAGTAGGTGAATAAATAGCTATGGGTCTGAAACTTCACCAAGTGAAAGCTGTGCCAAAAGTAGGTGAATGAGTTATTTGAGAAAAATTGGCTATCTGCAATACTTTTAGAGATAATTCGCATTTACTCATTTTGAGTAGGTGAGTAATTAGCTATGGGTCTGAAACTTCACCAAGTGAAAGCTCTCCCAAAAGTAGGTGAATGAGTTATTTGAGAAAAATTGGCTATCTGCAATACTTTTAGAGATAATTCGCATTTACTCATTTTGAGTAGACGAGTAATTAGCTATGGGTCTGAAACTTCACCAAGTGAAAGCTCTCCCAAAAGTAGGTGAATGATTAATTTGAGAAAAATTGGCTATCTGCAATACTTTTCGAGATAATTCGCATTTACTCATTTTGAGTAGGTGAATAAATAGCTATGGGTCTGAAACTTCACCAAGTGAAAGCTGTGCCAAAAGTAGGTGAATGAGTTATTTGAGAAAAATTGGCTATCTGCAATACTTTTACAGATAATTCGCATTTACTCATTTTGAGTAGGTGAGTAATTAGCTATGGGTCTGAAACTTCACAGAGTGAAAGCTCTCCCAAAAGTAGGTGAATGAGTTATTTGACAAAAATTGGCTATCTGCAATACTTTTAGAGATAATTCGCATTTACTCATTTTGAGTAGACGAGTAATTAGCTATGGGTCTGAAACTTCACCAAGTGAAAGCTCTCCCGAAAGTAGGTGAATGAGTTATTTGAGAAAAATTGGCTATCTGCAATACTTTTAGAGATAATTCGCATTTACTCATTTTGAGTAGACGAGTAATTAGCTATGGGTCTGAAACTTCACAGAGTGAAAGCTCTCCCAAAAGTAGGTGAATGAGTTATTTGACAAAAATTGGCTATCTGCAATACTTTTAGAGATAATTCGCATTTACTCATTTTGAGTAGACGAGTAATTAGCTATGGGTCTGAAACTTCACCAAGTGAAAGCTCTCCCGAAAGTAGGTGAATGAGTTATTTGAGAAAAATTGGCTATCTGCAATACTTTTAGAGATAATTCGCATTTACTCATTTTGAGTAGGTGAGTAATTAGCTATGGGTCTGAAACTTCACGAAGTGAAAGCTCTCCCAAAAGTAGGTGAATGAGTTATTTGAGAAAAATTGGCTATCTGCAATACTTTTAGAGATAATTCGCATTTACTCATTTTGAGTAGGTGAGTAATTAGCTAAGGGTCTGAAACTTCACCAAGTGAAAGCTCTCCCAAAAGTAGGTGAATGAGTTATTTGAGAAAAATTGGCTATCTGCAATACTTTTAGAGATAATTCGCATTTACTCATTTTGAGTAGACGAGTAATTAGCTATGAGTCTGAAACTTCACCAAGTGAAAGCTCTCCCAAAAGTAGGTGAATGATTAATTT
This sequence comes from Sabellastarte sp. h YS-2021, assembly GCA_964017235.1. Classification (NCBI taxonomy): domain Eukaryota; kingdom Metazoa; phylum Annelida; class Polychaeta; order Sabellida; family Sabellidae; genus Sabellastarte; species Sabellastarte sp. h YS-2021. The sequence continues at coordinate 87,520,136 of OZ024934.1, forward strand.
GAGAAAAATTGGCTATCTGCAATACTTTTCGAGATAATTCGCATTTACTCATTTTGAGTAGGTGAGTAATTAGCTATGGGTCTGAAACTTCACCAAGTGAAAGCTCTCCCAAAAGTAGGTGAATGAGTTATTTGAGAAAAATTGGCTATCTGCAATACTTTTAGAGATAATTTGCATTTACTCATTTTGAGTAGGTGAGTAATTAGCTATGGGTCTGAAACTTCACAGAGTGAAAGCTCTCCCAAAAGTAGGTGAATGAGTTATTTGAGAAAAATTGGCTATCTGCAATACTTTTAGAGATAATTCGCATTTACTCATTTTGAGTAGACGAGTAATTAGCTATGGGTCTGAAACTTCACCAAGTGAAAGCTCTCCCAAAAGTAGGTGAATGAGTTATTTGAGAAAAATTGGCTATCTGCAATACTTTTAGAGATAATTTGCATTTACTCATTTTGAGTAGGTGAGTAATTAGCTATGGGTCTGAAACTTCACCAAGTGAAAGCTCTCCCAAAAGTAGGTGAATGAGTTATTTGATAAAAATTGGCTATCTGCAATACTTTTAGAGATAATTTGCATTTACTCATTTTGAGTAGGTGAGTAATTAGCTATGGGTCTGAAACTTCACAGAGTGAAAGCTCTCCCAAAAGTAGGTGAATGAGTTATTTGAGAAAAATTGGCTATCTGCAATACTTTTAGAGATAATTCGCATTTACTCATTTTGAGTAGGTGAGTAATTAGCTATGGGTCTGAAACTTCACCAAGTGAAAGCTCTCCCAAAAGTAGGTGAGATACCATGCGGGTCAAAAATTTCGTCGAAATCGCTCTATCTAGCAGGGTTTTTGAGATATAAGCATTTTTATGTTTTGCAATTTTTGCGAAAAATTCAAAAATTCAAAATGGCCGCCATTTTTGGCGAGACAAAATTTTTTTGAAAATTGGCATGGCTACTCTGCAGATATACCCTGTGGGTCAAAAATTTCGTCGAAATCGCTCTATCTAGCAGGGTTTTCGAGATATAACCATTTTTATGTTTTGCAATTTTTGCGAAAAATTCGAAAATTCAAAATGGCCGCCATTTTTGGCGAGACAAAATTTTTTTTCAAAATTGGGATAACTACTCTGCAGAGATACCCTGAGGGTCAAAAATTTCGTCGAAATCGCTCTATCTAGCACGGTTTTCGAGATATAAGCATTTTTGTGTTTTGCAATTTTTGCGAAAATTTCGAAAATTCAAAATGGCCGCCATTTTTGGCGAGACAAAAATTTTTGGAAAATTGGGAAAAGTACTCCGCAGAGATATCCTGCGGGTCAAAAATTTTGTCGAAATTGCTCTATCTAGCACGGTTTTTGAGATATAAGCATTTTTGTGTTTTGCAATTTTTGCGAAAATTTCGAAAATTCAAAATGGCCGCCATTTTGGGCGAGACAAAAATTTTTTGAAAATTGGGAAAACTACTCCGCAGAGATACCCTGCGGGTCAAAAATTTCGTCGAAATCGCTCTATCTAGCACGGTTTTCGAGATATAAGCATTTTTGTGTTTTCCTTATTTGGAAAATTCGTAATGATTAATTAATCATTAATTACTCGGCCATTTCTTGACCAATCAATGCCAAAATCTAATGATTTCCAGATTTTAATAGAATGAATGTATTTGCCAAGTTTCAGGTGAATTGATAAAATTCCTTTCAAGTTATCATCCGGACAAGCTTCCCCATCGAAAAAAGACATTTTTGGTCATGTGACCTCTCTGATTGGTTGAAATGTCACTGCAGCATATTCAAAAAAATTCCCCAGGGCTACTGCCTAAACCTGCCAAATTTGAAAAGAATCCGCCTAACGGTTACAGAGTTATAAGGAAAACAAAATGCGGAGCCGGCGGAGCCGGCGGAGCCGGCGGAGCCGCCGGAGCCGGCGGAGCCGGCGGAGCCAGAAGCTCTCCCATACACAAACAAGCGTCCCTTGCGGGACGCTTAATTATCACCACGGGTATCCCGTGTATATATAATACTTAAATTACTGAAGTTTCATATCAGCGTAATAAAAATCACGCCATTCATTCATATATAAATAAATATCACCACAGCAGTATATTCATCAGTGTCGATCGACAGTGCTCACCAAGCATAAATCCTGTCACAATGAAAATATCAGAGTACAAGTCCAAGCTCAAATTCTCAAGGTCACAAAAATACAAAATTCAATGTCATCGAAAAGATCCAATGAACACCCGATGCCAAATCAGTGAGATCTTCCTGAGCGGTGATATAAACCATTAACTAAGATATTAAAATAACCAAATTGAACATTTTATTCAACAAGACATTATGACATGAAAACATAACTATTATATCAAGTACCAATAATTCATAAATAAGTAAACCAATGTACGCAGGTAAATGTCAAGCACTGAAGTTATATTTACATTGAAAATATTAAAGCCACCGTATCAAGTCTACAAACTGATATCAATAAACCTGACAACTACAAATAAAGGTGCACACCAAGTCAATAAGCTAAAATACATGTGCACACCACGTCAATAAGCTAAAATACATGTGCACACCAAGTCAATAAGCTAAAATACATGTGCACACCACGTCAATCAGCTAAAATACATGTGCACACCAAGTCAATAAGCTAAAATACATGTGCACACTAAGTCTATGTACTAAAATAACACTAAGCTCAGTACAAATAAATGTTCACTCCAAGTCTGCACACTAAGATCAGTATAAACAAATGCGCACACCAAATCTGCACACTAAGATCAGTATAAAAAAATGCGCACACCAAATCTGCACGCTAAGATCAGTATAAACAAATGCGCACACCATATCTGCATGCTAAGATCAGTATAAACAAATGTGCACACCAAATCTGCACACTAAGATCAGTATAAACAAATGCGCACACCAAATCTGCACACTAAGATCAGTATAAACAAATGCGCACACCAAATCTGCACACTAAAATATATATGTGCACACTAAAAATATATGAGCACACCAAGTATAAGATTTTAAGCACATACACACAAAAATGGTCAAATAAATCAGCCAAATAAATTATTTATAAAGAGTTATAAAATGTCTAATCAGGTCAGACTGCTTGAAAGTCAGATCAAGCATCAAGATATAAAGATTATCAATAAACCAGTCAAAATTATCCAAAAACTGTAAGACTGAGGGATTTAATTCTGAACCATCTTATCCAGTTACCATAAATCATTAATCATAAGCAATCTTCATTAAATAATGTGGACTTCATTTAAAGGACAAATTTTGGTCAGACAACTACAGTAAACTTTAATGCTATTAATTATAAATTACTAAATAAATTTCCAACCTCAACCAAAAAGAAATAACAACAATACTACTATTCAATTCAGGTAGGTAATGATTGTAAATACTCACTTTCCAGCCAAAGAATTTAGCATGTGATGTGGTAATGTTTGTAAACAAAGTAGTAAATTTATGTAAATTATCGTCTGACATAGAGGCCTCTCATAGGGAAGTCCGCCGATTATATGCGGACTAAGCTTATTTATTGGCTCAGCCACTTGCCAACTCACTGCAGTATTCGTCCGCGAACATGAAGTTCCAAATATTCTAAATTAGAATACTGGTAAATACCGCTTCTTACTCCATAAAAGTGACAAATATGTTGAATATTTGCAGAATAAATGACGTTTATACTTTTAAATATTGTAATATGCGCATAATTAACATTTTAAGTCTTTTAGAAATCAAATTCCTCCACTTTCGGTTTCAGAACGAAAACTTGCGGACGAAAAATACTCCCGAAATCGTCGTTATAAACTACATCAAAGATGGCCAGTTTTGCGACAAAACTAGGTGAAAATCATAGAAAAACAGCACAAAATCATTAAAATAGTTCAAATTATATCAGAAAAGTACAATTCCACGACGATAAAACTTCGGATTTATACACTGCCACGCCTACACTGCACCGGAAACGAAACGTAAACATCGTTTGTTTTGATTAGTTTCGCGGGAAGAACTGTCAACTCACGATCCGTGACACAGCCCCCCCCTTAAAATTGAGTCGTCCCGACCAATCATCCACATTGTACTAAAACTAATTCATACTAAGAAACAAAACAAGTACAATGAATTACATACTACAACAATATAAAATTACTGCTACTTCCAAACTTTGAAATGTCCAGTAAATACTAGCTACAAACATCTAGCTACCAACATCATACCAGCTAACAGTCAAAAACTGCCCTTAGATTCAACGACAGCCAAATGAAATACAAATGTTGCATGCATATAGCGTGAAATACAAATGTTACATGCATATAGTAATAAAAACAAATAAAAATGCACAGTTAATGCAGCAACAAAACAATACAAAAACACATCAGTAAATCATCACTTTTCTCTAAACCTGTAAAAATTGACATCATATCACTGATATAAGAGTAACAAATTTATAAACCAGTAAATGTTACCTGAGTGACGCTCATGCCATCACGGCTGTTTCATCACTGATAACCCAAAAATTAATAATAACTATAACATATCAGCAATGAGTAAAATTGACAAATTTTTACAAAGCATGCCACAAATAAATGCGACAAATAAAGTCAACCAATCTTATCCTCGCAATTTCAAACTATAAACTGGCATACAAAATTATCAAAAAAAAAAAAAAAAAAAAAAAAACAGTTTATCTCTCGGACACTTCCTTATAGGCTGGCCGTGGACATTCCGCGCAGTTCACCATGATCTCTCTCGTTGTTTCGATCCTTCCATCCGGAAATTCAATCCTTTTCACATAGTGTTTATGCACAGGAAGTCGGGCCCCATGTGGACAACAATTCTGAATATCCAGAAACTCTTCCGTCTGGGACGCTGTAGCCTTATATAGAGGTTCTGTCTGGCAGGCAGCACTCTCCGCTGAAGGTATGTAGGGACTGTGGTCGGCCTGCACTGGTGCGGCTATTGCTGCTGATGCCTCTTGTGCCTTTGGTGTTGAGCTAGGGCAATGATCAAGCATAGCATCTAGCTCCTCCCGCTCTTCCAGTGAACCCCCTAGAAACGGTTGAAGTTGAACTCCCAGTGCTGCAACAGCTCTTTCAGTTTCCTCATCCATTGTCATTGTCCAGTCAGAAGTGAGTGACTCCTGCTCTACCTCAGTGTCTGACTTAACATTCACATCGGAACGCTCCTCGACCTCTTGAATCATGGAAGGCCTCTGAATAACCGCCGCCAGGTTGGCAGGATGCGACTTGGCGACATGTCGCCTTATGAGGTCACCCCGTCTACTTTCAGAGTGATTGCAATATGGGCATTGTGCCCTCATCTTAGCCCTTCCACAACGCTTTATGTGGCGATTGAAATTTGATTTGTCTGTAAAGACATGTCGGCATACAAAGCAGGTGTAGGTTCGCTTGCTATTCACTATCTTCACCATCTCTGTAACAAACCAAGAGTCACCGATTTAGCATATTTTGTTATCAGTTTGCCAAATCTTATCTATGAACTCTTGTCATAATTCACCCACAATGAGCTTGTTGGCTAAACAACGTCTTAACTACCAAGAAAAGTCAACCATCTTGGACAATACATTCACATCACTTCAATATGTGTCAGAAGGCTCTATCCCCCCAAACAAATAAATCATTCCTCCTGTCACAATACATCATATATCATATCTTGATCATATCTTGATCAAATATAAAAAAAACCATCATGACCAGGCTTCACCTGAACATGCTTAGCATTTTGGACATCATTTCATATTACAATTAGATATAGATTCACAGAAATTGTCCAACTGAACACCACAGAGTGACATTTTATCAAACAATTATCCTCACTCTGGCGTCCATTAACACCCATGACCCAGTCAGGTCATACTAAAAAAAAGTAATGTATGATCTCCTTCACAGATAGGTGTTGTAAAGATACAACCGGATGGAATTTCCACCTGAACAGGAATTTTCACCAACATCAATCACCATGTTGGAATTTTCACCCTCCCAAACCAATAACTGTGTTCGTCTTGGCATTTCACCTGAACAGGAATTTTCACCAGCGCCTAGGATACTGGAATTTACACCCCCTGAGGTATCTAGACAACCCTATTGGAACACGTTCCATGATTTGGAACCAAAAATCATGAAGTGATCCCCGGTGAACCACCATCACACTTCAATTCATACACACTTGGAACATAAAAAAAAAAAAAAAAAAAAATAGCATAAACACATCAGACTAAATCTGAACATTGTATTAACCGTCTACTAAAAAAGTCACAGTGCCATCATCTGACTGACTTTCATTATCACCCAACAGTTCTCCAGATGTTCCTGGCGCTTCTATATCTCTTGCATGCCAGTCTGATGGTCGGCATGTTTTATCACTTGTATTGGTCTCACAAGGTACTCCATCTTGGGAGAGCCAATTTTTAGGTTTTTCACCTTGATAAGGTTTGAGTCGGTCAAAGTGAACAACTTTACTGGTCGTTCTTGGATTCTTCTGAATTCTGTAAACAGCGTCACTTAGACGGTTTATAACCATATAAGGTCCGTCCCATTGTTTTTGAAGTTTAGGGCTTAGCCCCTTTGTCCTTTGTGGCATATGCAACCACACAAAATCACCAGGTATCAAAGGTTTACCTGATGCTTTCACATCATAGTGTTTCTTTTGTCTTACTGCATTTGCTTGCAGCCGTTTTCTAGTGATCTCAAAAGCCCTTTGCAAACGTTCTTGCAATGTTTCCACATATTCATTGTATCCCTGTGTCTCCACAGAATCAGTGGGTAGGGCCACCATTAAATCAATAGGAAGCATTATTTCGCGTCCTAATGTCAGCATATTTGGGGATAATCCCGTCGATTCATGGGGGGTGGCTCTGTAAGCCATAGTCATAAGAGGAACAAACTTGTCCCAGTCTCTTTGGTCTTCATCCACATAAAGTGTCAACATCGACTCAAGGGTTCTATTAAACCGCTCTACAAAACCATCAGATTGTGGATGAAAAGGAGTTGTCCTGGTTTTGTGGATTCCCATCAAATTACAAATTTGCTCAAACAGTTGTGATTGAAATTGGGTACCCTGGTCTGTGTGTATTTGTAAAGGTACTCCAAAACGAGATACAAATTCATACACAAATTTTTGTGCTACCGTGGTCGCTTCCATGTTTGGGATGGGATATGCTTCCATCCATTTGGTGAAATGGTCACCTAAGACTAGTACATATTTCTTTCCAGATGTACTTCTGGGAAAAGGTCCCATAATGTCTAGTGATATTCTCTCCATTGGTGCACCCATAATGTAACTACCCAAATTAGCTTTATTTTTATGAGCAGGTGGCTTCCTTTGTTGACATTCTGTACATTTTTTACAGAAGTTAATCACATCATTCTTTTGACCATGCCAAAAGAACCTTTGCCGGACTTTGGCCAAAGTTTTGTGTTCACCGAGGTGACCACTAGTATATGACCCATGTAATTCTGTCAAAATTGTCTGTCTCATGCTCACTGGTAGTATAAGCTGGTTCACTGTTTTCTTTGTAATCTCGTCTTCATATCTTCTGTACAAGATACTGTTTCTCAGGTGAATCTGGTCCCAGAAGAACCAGTAAGCCTTCAGATTGGGTGAATGACTTGAAATCTCATTCCACGTTGGTTTCACTTTACTTTCTTTCTTCCAGGAATATATGAGTCCTATGATGTCATCTTCCTCCTGTTCTTTTCTGATCTGCACCAGGCTCCATTGTTGTAGCCATGTTGGATCCTCTTCTTCAGGAGCTGAAGCTTTATCTTTATCAAGACTACTCTTTGCATCTTCTATTTATTTATTTATTTATTTGGGGTTTAACGTCGCTTTCAACACTGTACAGGTCATATCACGACGGGTAGTTGGAAGGGCAGAGGAAACCAGTACATAGAGTTCGCTAGGGTTGTGTACTGTAAACTGCCGACCAACGGCAAGCAACTACCAGCTTTCCCACTTACGGCCATGACAGGGATCGATCCCCGGCCGCAGAGGTGGGAGGCGAGAGTGTTACCACTCTGCCACCGTGGCCCCTTTTGCATCTTCTAAGGCACGAGACTGCGATCTGGTTGTCACAGCAACTTGGGGTTGATCTTGTAAACCGCACTGCTTACAAGGTATTCTTGATAACGCATCTGCATTACCATGTAATCTACCAGGTCGGTGTTCAATCTCAAAATCATATGTGTTCAATATTTCAAGCCATCGGGCAATTTGCCCCTCTGGTTCCTTGAATCGAAATAACCACCTGAGGGAGCCATGGTCTGTCCGGACAAGGAATTTTCTTCCTATCAAATAATGCCGGAAATATTTGACAAATGTGACCACCGCCAAAAGTTCTCTTCTGGTCACACAATAGTTTCTTTCAGGTTTTGACAATGATTTACTGGCAAAGGCAATCACACGTTCTGTCTTGTCTTGACATTGTGAAAGTACTGCACCAATGGATTCATTGGATGCATCTGTGTCCAATATAAACTTGGCACTACTGTCAGGGTAGGCCAGAATCGGTGTTGAAGTTAAATGGCTTTTCAAAGTCTCAAAAGCCTTTACACAATCTGGGGACCATACAAAGGTCTGATTCTTTTGGGTTAATTTGTGAAGAGGTCTAGCAACTTCAGCAAATCCCTTTATGAACCTTCGATAGTATGAACATAACCCTACAAAGCTCCGTAGCTCTGTCACATTGGTGGGCGTTGGCCAATTTTGAACTGCTTCTACTTTGGCTGGATCAGTTCCAATGCCCTTTTCAGAAATCTTGTGTCCGAGAAATATCACCTCTTTCTTGAAAAGGTTGCATTTCTTGGCCTTTAGTTTGAGATTAGCTGTTCTCAATCTTGTGAACACTAGCTCTAATCTTTCGAGACCTTGCTCAAATGAGGAACTATAAATGACAATATCATCAAGGTAAACTATCAATATATGGGAGTGTAATCCTATGAGGACCTTCTCCATGAGCCTTTCAAATGTTGGAGCTGCATTTGATAACCCAAATGGCATGACTTTAAATTGATGAAGACCATGCATCGGCAGTACGAATGCTGTCTTTTCTTTGTCATTTTCATCCATTTCTACCTGCCAATATCCGGATGCTAAATCAAGTGTACTATACCACTTGGATTGGGACAGGTTTTCCAAAGAGGTATCTATCCTGGGTAATGGATATGAGTCTTTACGACTTACGGCGTTCAGTTTTCTGTAATCAATACAGAATCTCAAAGAACCATCCTTTTTCCGAACAAGAACTATCGGTGAAGCCCAAGGACTACAAGATGGTTCAATAACATCTTTGTCCTTCATTTCCTGCATAATTTCATCCACTTCATGTCGCAGATGGATGGGTATACGGCGTGGGGCTTGTTTTATAGGAGGTGCCTCTCCTGTAGTAATGTGATGCTTTACCAGACTTGTTCTACCAAGTTGGCCATCAGTATCAGCAAACACATCTTTGTATTTGCATAACAGCTGTGACAGACTCACTCGCTGCTCATCTGTCAGTTCATGTGAACTATTTTCCAGTAGTTTTTGAAGAGCATCAGGTAGTTGGGCTGATATTTCACTAGCAGTATCAGTGCGTTTGATATGACACGAATTGCAGAGATTTTTCTCATGAATAATGTGCTGTATCATGTCAACATCGTTGACTGTAGCCATTAGTGTATGCTTCTTCAAGTGAATGTCATGATCAGACATATTCATCAGTCTAATTTTTAGTGGGTTTTGTAGATCTATCAAAGACTTTGCCACCCATACCCCACAAGTTTCTTGAAGGTCAGGTACACCTTCTATAATCTGGTATCTAACCCCATGGGATTCCATGTCCTGCTTTGGTACATATCCTGCTACTAATTTCTCAGAACGAGCTGAGACTGTAACATCATTTGTCAATTTCACCTTCATACTTCGAATACTTGTTGAACAGTCGCTAAATAACGGAAGTTCAACATTACCCATCTTGATTATGGATAGCTTCAAATTCAGTGTACATTCATTTTTACTCAGAAAATCCATGCCCAAAATGGCATCATTTTTAATGGTTCCTACTACGACCTGGTGCTCTACAGTGACTGGCCCTAATGAAATTTTCAAACTGGTCTGACCTTGAATCTTCAAATCAGAACCATCAGCCAGACAGATATGGTATGGTACAGGCTCCAAATCCGCCGACCCTATATTCAATCTTGAAAACACAGAATCTGATATCAGAGTAATAGCAGAGCCCGTGTCAACTAAAAAATCTACTTTTTGTTTTTCAACATCACCATTAAGTTTTAGATTTCCATTTGAAAGCGAAAAGACAGAAATATTAGGCCATAAATCATCATTTGTGACTAATTCCTGGCCTGCGGAATCAGTCAATTCCCTTTTAACTGTGGAGACTTTGAGAATCTAGTCTCTTTATCAAGCCTTGGCTTTGTGCAGTAAGTTTTTGTGTGTCCCTTTTCTCCACAATTCCAGCAAGTGAATTTTGAATAATCTTGCACTGGTCTTCTTGTCTGTAATTCCTTGACTATTTTGGTCAAAGATTCCAATTGGTCCATAATCGCAGAATTTGATAATTTATCAGTCTGCTTTGACACAGCTGCCACATCCCTAACTGTGTCATCAATAGGAGAGGTAGGTGCAACTACTTCCAATTTGCGAACATATCTCCTACTTCGGTGTTTGTCAGCCTGTTGAAAAGCTTCCATCTGAATAGCAACAGCCACAGCTTCATCAAATGTTTTGGTCTGTGTTTGATAAACTTTGAACCTCAAATCTGAGTCAGACAGGGCATCAAGAAAGTGATCCCTACATAGGACTTCAAATAAGTCACCATTGGCTTGTGGATAGGCCTGTAATGTTAAATGTCGGATTGATTGTGCTAGCTGGGGTATGCTCTCTCTGTCCTGACGTACTCTATTTCTCAACTGAACCCTATATAGTTCAGTTCTGTTCCCTGGGTTGAATCTCCTACTAAGAGCTGCCACCAAACTGTCATAATGCTGTTTCTCCTGAGGTTGTAGAAACCTCATTACTTGGCAGGCCTCACCTCTTAAGCTGATGCTCAAGTACTGTGATTTTTCTCTATTATTCCAACTATTTAGATTGGCCACAGACTCAAAGTGTACCAAAAATTCTGGCCATGAGCCTTTGCCATCAAATTTATCAGGCATAACAGTTTTTGGTTTATGACCTGATCTGTCATTTTGTCTAAAGACACTTTGTCTCAGGTTTTCAAGGACAATAGCCATCTCGTCCAATTGGTCACGATAACCATCATTTCTCACATCACCTCGTGATGACTGACTATCATATCCTCCGCACCTTCTACTCGAGTCACTTTGGTAACTGGAGTCATAATTATCCCTGTCTTTGTTGTGTGAATAAAAAGTCTTACCCCGAACATCTTGGGTGCCTAGCAACACTTCTGGGGCAAAATCAATATGACTTCTTGGGGATTTGACCCTATCACCAGCAGCTTGACTGCCAGCTTCTTCCATGGTATTGTGATCATCTGGGTCACAAGTGGGACCCCTACATGCAGTCTCTTCAGTACTCATTTTGAAGTTAGGAGTACTCTGAATAATGGTTGCAAAGTTGCCCAACTAATAGCTACTATAGTAAGTACAGATCAGTTCTACTGACTGTATCGACTTTGGCTGTTAATATTCTTTGCAAAAGAAAAATCGGTTACCACAATTCTGTGTGTGCTATCAATGTGCAGTAATTAAAAAAATATATAGGCAGTCACTGAGATATTTACTTTTTCATACCTCACAATGATAAATTATGTAGTATCGACTCAGCATATGACTTTGCACAATTCAGAATTTTAGCCTATATCGAATCAGTAATTTTTATATTTTTATTTTATTTTTTTTTTTTTTTTTAGCCAAAATTGAAATGCTAATATCACCTTGTGCAAAGTTGATAAAACGATAATGTTCACACTCTGTTGTGTTCTAATATATGTGTGTGTGTCTTATTTTTAAATAAAATGTATAGTCGTATGCAAATAATTGTATATCTTTTTATCTTTGTTCACCTTCAAGTGTAACCATCAGTGAAATATGTTTAAAATTTTACATCAGTACCATAGGTACTAATTCTACTAAACCCATCCAATCATAGGAAAGAACTGCTAATTATTTCAAATAGTTATCATCTAACCAGTAAAGCGGTTGACCTTCCTTATTATGAGAACCAACAAACAAACTACCAAACAGAACAACACAGCTACCAGCTATCTTCAGGACATCAGTTCGATCACTGGATCTTCCTATCTTCAGAACATTAAAAAAAAACTACAGTACGAATGAACTGGATAACACCTAGACAATACAAGACTACCACAACTAATACTACAAGACTAAGTCTGAAATTCGGAAGATCCCACCGCTGCCACCAATTTTTATTATGTAACGGGCAAGGTGTCCCGTCACAAGCCCCGCCCCTCTTATGGGGACTACCGTAGCCACAGGTGCCCTTTCACCCGCGACTACTTAAATCACTAGATTTCCTTATGCCTACCCTGACTCAGACTACTAGGAAATATATGATTTAAACTACTAAACCCTACTGATCCTGGTTTTCTGACTGCTCGCGGTCCTGTTCTTTGGTAGTTTCTTAGCAGAGTAAGCCAAAACTGTATTTGTGATAATATCCCTCACAAGTTTGATCCTTGACAAACAGTTAATACATTCACGGTTTACTGTCACAATCACTCTAATAGAGCCAAGGTCTATATGACCTATCAGACACTAATTCAAATTAAATCACTGCTCAGTGGTAAATCAATCAGAAACTTCAATTATCACCACGGGTATCCCGTGTATATATAATACTTAAATTACTGAAGTTTCATATCAGCGTAATAAAAATCACGCCATTCATTCATATATAAATAAATATCACCACAGCAGTATATTCATCAGTGTCGATCGACAGTGCTCACCAAGCATAAATCCTGTCACAATGAAAATATCAGAGTACAAGTCCAAGCTCAAATTCTCAAGGTCACAAAAATACAAAATTCAATGTCATCGAAAAGATCCAATGAACACCCGATGCCAAATCAGTGAGATCTTCCTGAGCGGTGATATAAACCATTAACTAAGATATTAAAATAACCAAATTGAACATTTTATTCAACAAGACATTATGACATGAAAACATAACTATTATATCAAGTACCAATAATTCATAAATAAGTAAACCAATGTACGCAGGTAAATGTCAAGCACTGAAGTTATATTTACATTGAAAATATTAAAGCCACCGTATCAAGTCTACAAACTGATATCAATAAACCTGACAACTACAAATAAAGGTGCACACCAAGTCAATAAGCTAAAATACATGTGCACACCACGTCAATAAGCTAAAATACATGTGCACACCAAGTCAATAAGCTAAAATACATGTGCACACCACGTCAATCAGCTAAAATACATGTGCACACCAAGTCAATAAGCTAAAATACATGTGCACACTAAGTCTATGTACTAAAATAACACTAAGCTCAGTACAAATAAATGTTCACTCCAAGTCTGCACACTAAGATCAGTATAAACAAATGCGCACACCAAATCTGCACACTAAGATCAGTATAAAAAAATGCGCACACCAAATCTGCACGCTAAGATCAGTATAAACAAATGCGCACACCATATCTGCATGCTAAGATCAGTATAAACAAATGTGCACACCAAATCTGCACACTAAGATCAGTATAAACAAATGCGCACACCAAATCTGCACACTAAGATCAGTATAAACAAATGCGCACACCAAATCTGCACACTAAAATATATATGTGCACACTAAAAATATATGAGCACACCAAGTATAAGATTTTAAGCACATACACACAAAAATGGTCAAATAAATCAGCCAAATAAATTATTTATAAAGAGTTATAAAATGTCTAATCAGGTCAGACTGCTTGAAAGTCAGATCAAGCATCAAGATATAAAGATTATCAATAAACCAGTCAAAATTATCCAAAAACTGTAAGACTGAGGGATTTAATTCTGAACCATCTTATCCAGTTACCATAAATCATTAATCATAAGCAATCTTCATTAAATAATGTGGACTTCATTTAAAGGACAAATTTTGGTCAGACAACTACAGTAAACTTTAATGCTATTAATTATAAATTACTAAATAAATTTCCAACCTCAGCCAAAAAGAAATAACAACAATACTACTATTCAATTCAGGTAGGTAATGATTGTAAATACTCACTTTCCAGCCAAAGAATTTAGCATGTGATGTGGTAATGTTTGTAAACAAAGTAGTAAATTTATGTAAATTATCGTCTGACATAGAGGCCTCTCATAGGGAAGTCCGCCGATTATATGCGGACTAAGCTTATTTATTGGCTCAGCCACTTGCCAACTCACTGCAGTATTCGTCCGCGAACATGAAGTTCCAAATATTCTAAATTAGAATACTGGTAAATACCGCTTCTTACTCCATAAAAGTGACAAATATGTTGAATATTTGCAGAATAAATGACGTTTATACTTTTAAATATTGTAATATGCGCATAATTAACATTTTAAGTCTTTTAGAAATCAAATTCCTCCACTTTCGGTTTCAGAACGAAAACTTGCGGACGAAAAATACTCCCGAAATCGTCGTTATAAACTACATCAAAGATGGCCAGTTTTGCGACAAAACTAGGTGAAAATCATAGAAAAACAGCACAAAATCATTAAAATAGTTCAAATTATACCAGAAAAGTACAATTCCACGACGATAAAACTTCGGATTTATACACTGCCACGCCTACACTGCACCGGAAACGAAACGTAAACATCGTTTGTTTTGATTAGTTTCGCGGGAAGAACTGTCAACTCACGATCCGTGACAATACTTTATGAGATAATTCGCATTTACTCATTTTGAGTAGGTGAGTAATTAGCTATGGGTCTGAAACTTCACCAAGTGAAAGCTCTCCCAAAAGTAGGTCAATGAGTTATTTTAGAAAAATTGGCTATCTGCAATACTTTTAGAGATAATTCGCATTTACTCATTTTGAGTAGGTGAGTAATTATCTATGGGTCTGAAACTTCACCAAGTGAAAGCTCTCCCAAAAGTAGGTGAATGAGTTATTTGAGAAAAATTGGCTATCTGCAATACTTTTAGAGATAATTCGCATTTACTCATTTTGAGTAGTTGAGTAATTAGCTATGGGTCTGAAACTTCACGAAGTGAAAGCTCTCCCAAAAGTAGGTGAATGAGTTATTTGAGAAAAATTGGCTATCTGCAATACTTTTACAGATAATTCGCATTTACTCATTTTGAGTAGGTGAGTAATTAGCTATGGGTCTGAAACTTCACAGAGTGAAAGCTCTCCCAAAAGTAGGTGATGGAGTTATTTGAGAAAAATTGGCTATCTGCAATACTTTTAGAGATAATTCGCATTTACTCATTTTGAGTAGGTGAGTAATTAGCTATGGGTCTGAAACTTCACCAAGTGAAAGCTCTCCCAAAAGTAGGTGAATGAGTTATTTGAGAAAAATTGGCTATCTGCAATACTTTTAGAGATAATTCGCATTTACTCATTTTGAGTAGGTGAGTAATTAGCTATGGGTCTGAAACTTCACCATGTGAAAGCTCTCCCACAAGTAGATGAATGAGTTATTTGATAAAAATTGGGTATCCACAATACTTTTACAGATAATTAGCATTTACTCATTTTGAGTAGGTAAATAATTAGCTATGGGTCTGAAACTTCACCATGTGAAAGCTCTCCCAAAAGTAGGTGAATGAGTTATTTGAGAAAAATTGGCTATCTGCAATACTTTTAGAAATAATTCACATTTACTCATTTTGAGTAGGTGAATAATTGGCTATGGGTCTGAAACTTCACCATGTGAAAGCTCTTCCAAAAGTAGGTGAATGAGTTATTTGAGAAAAATTGGCCATCTGCAATACTTTTAGAGGTAATTCGCATTTACTCTTTTTGAGTAGGTGAGCAATTAGCTATGGGTCTGAAACTTCACCAAGTGAAAGCTCTTTGGGATAGCTGCTCTGCAGAGATACCCTGAAGATAAAAAATTTCGTCGAAATCGCTCTATGTAGCACGGTTTTCGAAATATAAGCATTTTTGTGTTTTGCAATTTTTACGCAAAAATTCGAAAATTCAAAATGGCCGCCATTTTTGGCAAGATAAAATTTTTTTGAAAATTGGCATGGCTACTCTGCAGAGATACCCTGTGGGTCAAAAATTTCGTCGAAATCGCTTTATCTAGCACGGTTTTCGAGATATAAGCATTTTTGTGTTTTGCAATTTTGCGAAAAATTTGAAAATTCAAAATGGCCGCCATTTTTTGCGAGAAATTTTTTGTTTGAAAATTGGCATGGCTACTCTGCAGAGATACCCTGCGGGTCAAAAATTTCGTCGAAATCGCTCTATCTAGCAGGGTTTTTGAGATATAAGCATTTTTATGTTTTGCAATTTTTGCGAAAAATTCGAAAATTCAAAACGGCCGCCATTTTTGGCGAGACAAAAATTTTTTCAAAATTGGGATAACTACTCTGCAGAGATACCCTGAGGGTCAAAAATTTCGTCGAAATCGCTCTATCTAGCACGGTTTTCGAGATATAACCATTTTTATGTTTTGCAATTTTTGCGAAAAATTCGAAAATTCAAAATGGCCGCCATTTTTGGCGAGATAAAATTTTTTTCAAAATTGGGATAACTACTCTGCAGAGATACCCTGAGGGTCAAAAATTTCGTCGAAATCGCTCTATCTAGCACGGTTTTCGAGATATAAGCATTTTTGTGTTTTGCAATTTTTGCGAAAATTTCGAAAATTCAAAATGGCCGCCATTTTTGGCGAGACAAAAATATTTTGAAAATTGGGAAAAGTACTCCGCAGAGATATCCTGCGGGTCAAAAATTTTGTCGAAATTGCTCTATCTAGCACGGTTTTTGAGATATAAGCATTTTTGTGTTTTGCAATTTTTGCGAAAATTTCGAAAATTCAAAATGGCCGCCATTTTGGGCGAGACAAAAATTTTTTGAAAATTGGGAAAACTACTCCACAGAGATACCCTGTGGGTCAAAAATTTCGTCGAAATCGCTCTATCTAGCACGGTTTTCGAGATATAAGCATTTTTGTGTTTTCCTTATTTGGAAAATTCGTAATGATTAATTAATCATTAATTACTCGGCCATTTCTTGACCAATCAATGCCAAAATCTAATGATTTCCAGATTTTAATAGAATGAATGTATTTGCCAAGTTTCAGGTGAATTGATAAAATTCCTTTCAAGTTATCATCCGGACAAGCTTCCCCATCGAAAAAAGACATTTTTGGTCATGTGACCTCTCTGATTGGTTGAAATGTCACTGCAGCATATTCAAAAAAATTCCCCAGGGCTACTGCCTAAACCTGCCAAATTTGAAAAGAATCCGCCTAACGGTTACAGAGTTATAAGGAAAACAAAATGCGGAGCCGGCGGAGCCGGCGGAGCCAGAAGCTCTCCCATACACAAACAAGCGTCCCTTGCGGGACGCTTAATTAAGATCACCAAGGAGAATATTTTCATAGCCTGATAAAGCAGCACCTTCGAGGAACATGCAAAATTCGTCCAGGAACTGTGACTTTGAGAGATTTGGGGGCCTATAGACTACATGAAATATAACATCTTTAGCACCCTCAGTACTAATCTGTATGGAGATACTTTCAAAAGCCTGATAACTGTTTTTTGAAACTCGCTCAAAACTCAGGTCCTCCTTGATGATTTACTAAACCTACTATTATTTACTAAACACATTATTTATTAGAACTGGAGTTTCCAATGATAGAATTTCAAATCATGTACACTAAAACATTTCAATCAAGGTAAATAATGTAGAGCATTTCACAACAAAAATGTCACCTAATTTTATTAAACAACAATACAAAACCAGGAAAAGGTTTTTGAAAACAAAAACAGTGTCCCAATAAGCTTAAAAAATAGCAACAGAGATGCCCGTACCCGACAACCTGGGAAAATAATTTTCAACACCATGAAATATGGAAATAGTCATGGACTACACCATGACGATGCACAACTACAACCCCCAATCAATGTCCCTACAAAGTACCAACTTTCTACACCTTAGAGTTTAGGAGATATGGCCTGGACAAGATTTTATAGGTCAAGGTCACTACAGCAAGGTCAAAGTTGAAATCAAGGTCACACACCTACAGGTCATAAAGTCCACCAGAGTTCATGCGAGAGACCTCTATAGAATCCGTCCCCTCTTAGACCTTAACACATCAGTTCTTCTAGCAAATGCCTTAGTGAGCAGCAGACTGGACTACTGCAATTCCTTATTCTTATCACTTACAGATTTTGAGTTAAGAAGATTGCAGTTAGTCCAAAACTCACTCTGTAGGGTTGTCACCCGGTCCTCCAAATACTGTCACATTACCCCTCAATTAAAAAAACTGCATTGGCTCCCTATCAAATACAGGATACAATTTAAAATTGGTCTCATCACATACAAAACTCTCAACCAGGGTGAACCAGTTTACCTTAGAGAATTAATTCATCCCTACACTTCTTCCAGGAACACAAGGCGAAGTACCCCCAAACTCAAATTCCTTCACACTCCCACTTTCGACCGTAAGGTTCATATATCAGTCAAACATTTCTCCAATTCTTTCAGTCACTATGCCCCAGTTCTCTGGAACTCCTTCCCCTTCCAAATAAGAAATAGCCCCTCTGTCACATCTTTCAGGAAACACCTCAAAACCCACCTCTTTAATTCTAGTTTTCCAACTTAGTTTCCTTCCCTCTTGGTCACACCCACAACTCTGGATTACTGACCTTGAACGCCCCTCGACTTTCTTTATGATAATAATTTTGTTAAGTCAGCGGACTGAGTTCCCCTTTGTGGAGAAGATATTGCGCCTGCAAAGCAGTAGATTAGATTAGATTAGAATCCCCAACCAATATCCCTATAAAAATATCAGCTTCCTACACCTTTACAGCTTCCGAGATATAGCCCTGACAAGATTTTGTAGGTCAAGGTCATTACAGCAAGGTTAAAGGTCAAATCCAGGTCACACCATGACGTTTCAATCCTACAACCCCAACCATGTCCCTACCAAATATCAACCTCCCACACCTTACAGTTTCCGAGATATAGTCTGGACAAGATTTTATAGGTCAAGGTCACTACAGCACGGTTAAAGGTCAAATCAATGTCACACCATGACGTTTCACACCTACAACCTCTAACCAATGTCCCTACTAAATATCAACTTCCTACACCTTATGGTTTCCGAGATATAGTCCGGACAAGATTTTGTAGGTCAAGGTCACTACGGCAAGGTCAAAGGTCAAATCAAGGTCACACCATGAAGTTGCACACCTACACCCTCTAACCAATGCTCCTACCAAGTATCAACTTCCTACACCATACGGTTTCCAAGATATAGCCCGGACAAGATTTTATAGGTCAAGGTCACTATGGCATGGTCAAAGGTCAAATCAAGGTCACACCATAACGTTGCACACCTACACCCCCTAACCAATGTCCCTACAAAGTATCAACTTCCTACACCTTACGTTTTCCGAGATACAGCCCGGACAAGATTTTATGGGTCAAGGTCACTACAGCAAGGTCAAAGGTCAAATCAAGGTCACACCATGACATTGCACACCTACACCCCCTAACCAATGTTCCTACCAAGTATCAACTTCCTACACCTTACGGTTTCTGAGATATAGCCTGGACAAGATTTTCCATCTCAAGGTCACTAAGACTTGGCCAAAGGTCAAATCAAGGTCAGACCATGATGTTGCATACCTACACCCCCTAACCAATGTCCCTACCGAGTATCAACTTTCTACACCTTACGGTTTCCGAGATATAGCCCGGACAAGATTTTCAAACTCAAGGTCACTACGTCAAGGTCAAAGGTCAAATCAAGGTCAGACAATGACATTGCACACCTACACCTCCTACCCAATGTCCCCAGCATGTATCAACTTCCTACACCTTATGGTTTCTGAGATACAGCCCAGACAAACTTCTTCCCGCTGAACGCCCACCCGAACACCATGGGTGAAAACAATACCCCGACAGCCCTTAAGGGCTGTGGGGTAAAAAAATCAAAATTTTTAAAGTTTAAAGGAAGGGAAAAATGAAATAGTATTTTTTTGTTGAAAATTTCCTCATACAGAAATAATCACCATAGAAGCACATTGGTAAAGTTATGTTAAATATTAAACAGTGCACTAGTGTGGAACAAAAATTGCAAAATGACGTGTTTTTGATGTAATATTTCCCCCAAAGTATGCATCATGGGCTTTATACTGTGCAAAATGACATTTTCATAATTAAAAATATCTTTATGTCTCAAGTAATTCAGGCTTTGTTATGTACATGTTACTTCCTGTATGTTGGGTTAATATGTTGCCCCTTACTCACATCACTTAGCTTGTTATGCCTCAGGTCCAGCACTTTGAGTCGTTTCAGGTTACTCAGGCTGTCCGGCAGACACTGCAGGAGGTTCTCATTTAGCGCTAACTTCTCAAGATTGGTAAGGTGACCAATCTCATTGGGTAGGGTGACCAGCTTGTTGCTATAGAGATAGAACTCCACCAACTGCGTAAGCTGCAGAAGGAGAAAGAATATATCTTTGTTACTTATGGCTTTTGAGTTAAAATGTCAAAATGATAGTGGACAGATTTTTGCTGTGCTTTGACATGAATGAAATGTTTTTTTGTACTGGCTTGTCAGTAATATGGTAAAACATACATCCATATACATAATTAAAATACAAAAAATCTCGGCATGATATTTTAAAATTAATAAACTCAACCAAAAGAAAATTTAGGAGTGTTTTATTGTTTTCATGAAATAGCTAAAGAAAGTAATATTATTATTAAGAACTACAGAACAGTCAATTGGTGATTAACTCTAGGGATGAGACGGTAGTACCGGTAGTGTTGTTACGGCAGCATTTCCTTTGCCGATCGGTAGTACATTTTCCTGACGGTAGTTCGAAATATTTCATCTATTATACCCTAAACATACACAAATTGTACAGATTGCTAATAAATAAACTGTTGAAATCTCAAAATCCACTGTTTTTCTTACATTTTTAACTTGTAAAAAGGGCTAAGATATTAAATTTTTCCATAGCACCTGCACTTTGGTTTCCTTGGTTACTGATGAATCATTTCCTGTTATAGGTAGTACTGAATATATTTTAAGTACTCTCTTTGTTTACGTTTAATATGAATGAATAAGCATTATAATGAGTAAAAAACACAAACATTTCTTAATATTCACTGAAATTTGCAATATTCTAGACCTTTTAGCAACTTTTATACATATCGGAATACCGGAAACAAACAGAATGTACAAAACGAAATACCGAGACCACATTTTCGCTACCATCCCATCTCTAATTAACTCTATATAAACAACACTGAAAGAACAGTATAGTACGTGACTAAGTACTTAAAGTCTAACAAGATTATAAGAAAGACAAACCTCCTTCACTGACGATGGCAGAGAAGTGATCTGAAAAGAAAAAAAAAAATAAGCTCTTTTTAAGATATTATATTAATTATATCACAAGAACCGCAAAGCAAAAAATGTTTTATGGGGACATCTCTTCTGGCAATACTTAGAGGTGTAGTAATAATATGATAAGACAGAAAAAACTATGAACTTCCAACTGAATTTGGCTAAAGAGTAGGGAAATAGATTCGAGCAACAGCAAGGCATCATCACCATGTGAGAAATGATTACTCCTGTAAGGTTTTCAAAGGTTTAATAGGGCTGATGACATGACCCCAGTGCAGATCTGCCTGTACCTAATCAACTGATGTACACCAGACCTATTGCTGACATGCACTTATAACTACCATAATAAACGATTATCTGATACTGATGCTTCAAAATTAGTTTCACTTTGTGCTAAACTTGACTATGCTCTACTTGTACAGATTTCTTACCTCTGTTGACAAGAGACTAATGATAAATATTGGCAATGTACACCATGTATTTCTCGCAAAAGGACAAAAAAAGATTTATATTTTTATCCAGCTGAAATTACAATATTAATAGCTGAACAATAAAACTACGCCAAATGTTCATTAACTAGAGGATCGCTCGCAAAAAAAAAAGATAATGTTTTTGCATAGCAAAAACAAAGCGTCCCGAAAAGGCTATAAAGGTGAGTGCTAAAGTATTAAGAAAATGCTTCGTTTCTAGCCTTATACTGTTGTGGCAACCAAAGTGAGCGCAGTCTGCTCTATCTAGCACGGTTTTCAAGATATAAGCATTTTTGTGTTTTGCAAAAAATAAAAAAATTAAAAATGTCCGCTATATTTGGTGAGACAAAAATATTTTGAAAATTGGCATGGCTACTCTGCAGAGATACCCAGCAGGTCCAAAATTTTGTTGATTTCGCTCCATATAGCACGGTTTTCGAGATATAAGCATTTTTGTGTTTTGCAAAAACTTTGAAAATTCAAAATGGCCACCATTTTTGGGGAGACAAAAATTTTTGTCAAGACCACTGCCGCGGTGTGTATCTCCCGCCGAGCATTAAAGCAGAAGAAATAGCTTTTCCGAGATATTCACAATTTTTCATTTTCGTGTGTGAAAGCTCTTCCAAAAGTAGGTGAATGAGTTATTTGAGAAAAATTGGCTATCTGCAATACTATTAAGAGATAATTCACATTTACTCATTTTGAGTAGGTGAATAATTATCTATGGGTCTGAAACTTCACCAAGTGAAAGCTCTCCCAAAAGTAGGTGAATGAGTTATTTGAGAAAAATTGGCTATCCACAATACTTTTAGAGATAATTCGCATTTACTCATTTTGAGTAGGTGAGTAATTAGCTATGGGTCTGAAACTTCACCATGTGAAAGCTCTCCCACAAGTAGATGAATGAGTATTTGATAAAAATTGGGTATCCGCAATACTTTTACAGATAATTAGCATTTACTCATTTTGAGTAGGTGAATAAATAGCTATGGGTCTGAAACTTCACAGAGTGAAAGCTCTCCCAAAAGTAGGTGAATGAGTTATTCGAGAAAAATTGGCTATCTGCAATACTTTTAGAGATAATTCACATTTACTCATTTTGAGTAGGTGAATATTTAGCTATGGGTCTGAAACTTCACCAAGTGAAAGCTCTGCCAAAAGTAGGTGAATGAGTTATTTGAGAAAAATTGGCTATCTGCAATACTTTTAGAGATAATTCGCATTTACTCATTTTGAGTAGGTGAGTAATTAGCTATGGGTCTGAAACTTCACCAAGTGAAAGCTCTCCCAAAAGTAGGTGAATGAGTTATTTGAGAAAAATTGGCTATCTGCAATACTTTTAGAGATAATTCGCATTTACTCATTTTGAGTAGGTGAGTAATTAGCTATGGGTCTGAAACTTCACCGAGTGAAAGCTCTCCCAAAAGTAGGTGAATGAGTTATTTGAGAAAAATTGGCTATCTGCAATACTTTTAGAGATAATTCGCATTTACTCATTTTGAGTAGGTGAGTAATTAGCTATGGGTGTGAAACTTCACCAAGTGAAAGCTCTCCCAAAAGTAGGTGAATGAGTTATTTGAGAAAAATTGGCTATCTGCAATACTTTTAGAGATAATTCGCATTTACTCATTTTGAGTAGGTGAGTAATTAGCTATGGGTGTGAAACTTCACCAAGTGAAAGCTCTCCCAAAAGTAGGTGAATGAGTTATTTGAGAAAAATTGGCTATCTGCAATACTTTTAGAGATAATTCGCATTTACTCATTTTGAGTAGGTGAGTAATTAGCTATGGGTGTGAAACTTCACCAAGTGAAAGCTCTCGCAAAAGTAGGTGAATGAGTTATTTGAGAAAAATTGGCTATCTGCAATACTTTTAGAGATAATTCGCATTTACTCATTTTGAGTAGGTGAGTAATTAGCTATGGGTGTGAAACTTCACCAAGTGAAAGCTCTCCCAAAAGTAGGTGAATGAGTTATTTGAGAAAAATTGGCTATCTGCAATACTTTTAGAGATAATTCGCATTTACTCATTTTGAGTAGGTGAGTAATTAGCTATGGGTGTGAAACTTCACCAAGTGAAAGCTCTCCCAAAAGTAGGTGAATGAGTTATTTGAGAAAAATTGGCTATCTGCAATACTTTTAGAGATAATTCGCATTTACTCATTTTGAGTAGGTGAGTAATTAGCTATGGGTCTGAAACTTCACCAAGTGAAAGCTCTCCCAAAAGTAGGTGAATGATTTATTTGAGAAAAATTGGCTATCTGCAATATTTTTAGAGATAATTCGCATTTACTCATTTTGAGTAGGTGAGTAATTAGCTATGGGTCTGAAACTTCACCATGTGAAAGCTCTCCCACAAGTAGATGAATGAGTTATTTGATAAAAATTGGGTATCCGCAATACTTTTACAGATAATTAGCATTTACTCATTTTGAGTAGGTAAATAATTAGCTATGGGTCTGAAACTTCACCATGTGAAAGTTCTCCCAAAAGTAGGTGAATGAGTTATTTGAGAAAAATTGGCTATCTGCAATACTTTTAGAGATAATTCGCATTTACTCATTTTCAGTAGGTGAGTAATTAGCTATGGGTCTGAAACTTCACAGAGTGAAAGCTCTCCCAAAAGTAGGTGAATGAGTTATTTGAGAAAAATTGGCTATCTGCAATACTTTTAGAGATAATTCGCATTTACTCATTTTGAGTAGGTGAGTAATTAGCTATGGGTCTGAAACTTCACCAAGTGAAAGCTCTCCCAAAAGTAGGCGAATGATTAATTTGACAAAAATTGGCTATCTGCAATACTTTTAGAGATAATTCGCATTTACTCATTTTGAGTAGGTGAGTAATTAGCTATGGGTCTGAAACTTCACCAAGTGAAAGCTCTCCCAAAAGTAGGTGAATGAGTTATTTGAGAAAAATTGGCTGTCTGCAATACTTTTAGAGGTAATTCGGATTTACTCATTTTGAGTAGGTGAGTAATTAGCTATGGGTGTGAAACTTCACCAAGTGAAAGCTCTCCCAAAAGTAGGTGAATGAGTTATTTGAGAAAAATTGGCTATCTGCAATACTTTTAGAGATAATTCGCATTTACTCATTTTGAGTAGGTGAGTAATTAGCTATGGGTGTGAAACTTCACCAAGTGAAAGCTCTCCCAAAAGTAGGTGAATGAGTTATTTGAGAAAAATTGGCTATCTGCAATACTTTTAGAGATAATTCGCATTTACTCATTTTGAGTAGGTGAGTAATTAGCTATGGGTGTGAAACTTCACCAAGTGAAAGCTCTCCCAAAAGTAGGTGAATGAGTTATTTGAGAAAAATTGGCTATCTGCAATACTTTTAGAGATAATTCGCATTTACTCATTTTGAGTAGGTGAGTAATTAGCTATGGGTCTGAAACTTCACCAAGTGAAAGCTCTCCCAAAAGTAGGTGAATGAGTTATTTGAGAAAAATTGGCTGTCTGCAATACTTTTAGAGGTAATTCGGATTTACTCATTTTGAGTAGGTGAGTAATTAGCTATGGGTGTGAAACTTCACCAAGTGAAAGCTCTCCCAAAAGTAGGTGAATGAGTTATTTGAGAAAAATTGGCTATCTGCAATACTTTTAGAGATAATTCGCATTTACTCATTTTGAGTAGGTGAGTAATTAGCTATGGGTGTGAAACTTCACCAAGTGAAAGCTCTCCCAAAAGTAGGTGAATGAGTTATTTGAGAAAAATTGGCTATCTGCAATACTTTTAGAGATAATTCGCATTTACTCATTTTGAGTAGGTGAGTAATTAGCTATGGGTGTGAAACTTCACCAAGTGAAAGCTCTCCCAAAAGTAGGTGAATGAGTTATTTGAGAAAAATTGGCTATCTGCAATACTTTTAGAGATAATTCGCATTTACTCATTTTGAGTAGGTGAGTAATTAGCTATGGGTGTGAAACTTCACCAAGTGAAAGCTCTCCCAAAAGTAGGTGAATGAGTTATTTGAGAAAATTTGGCTATCTGCAATACTTTTAGAGGTAATTCGCATTTACTCATTTTGAGTAGGTGAGTAATTAGCTATGGGTCTGAAACTTCACCAAGTGAAAGCTCTCCCAAAAGTAGGTGAATGATTAATTTGAGAAAAATTGGCTATCTACAATACTTTTAGAGATAATTCGCATTTACTCATTTTGAGTAGGTGAGTAATTAGCTATGGGTCTGAAACTTCACCAAGTGAAAGCTCTCCCAAAAGTAGGTGAATGATTTATTTGAGAAAAATTGGCTATCTGCAATATTTTTAGAGATAATTCGCATTTACTCATTTTGAGTAGGTGAGTGATTAGCTATGGGTCTGAAACTTCACCATGTGAAAGCTCTCCCACAAGTAGATGAAGGAGTTATTTGATAAAAATTGGGTATCCGCAATACTTTTACAGATAATTAGCATTTACTCATTTTGAGTAGGTAAATAATTAGCTATGGGTCTGAAACTTCACCATGTGAAAGCTCTCCCACAAGTAGATGAATGAGTTATTTGATAAAAATTGGGTATCCGCAATACTTTTACAGATAATTAGCATTTACTCATTTTGAGTAGGTAAATAATTAGCTATGGGTCTGAAACTTCACCATGTGAAAGCTCTCCCAAAAGTAGGTGAATGAGTTATTTGAGAAAAATTGGCTATCTGCAATACTTTTAGAGATAATTCGCATTTACTCATTTTCAGTAGGTGAGTAATTAGCTATGGGTCTGAAACTTCACAGAGTGAAAGCTCTCCCAAAAGTAGGTGAATGAGTTATTTGAGAAAAATTGGCTATCTGCAATACTTTTAGAGATAATTCGCATTTACTCATTTTGAGTAGGTGAGTAATTAGCTATGGGTCTGAAACTTCACCAAGTGAAAGCTCTCCCAAAAGTAGGCGAATGATTAATTTGACAAAAATTGGCTATCTGCAATACTTTTAGAGATAATTCGCATTTACTCATTTTGAGTAGGTGAGTAATTAGCTATGGGTCTGAAACTTCACCAAGTGAAAGCTCTCCCAAAAGTAGGTGAATGAGTTATTTGAGAAAAATTGGCTGTCTGCAATACTTTTAGAGATAATTCGCATTTACTCATTTTGAGTAGGTGAGTAAAATGGCCGCCATTTTTGGCAAGACAAAATTTTTTTGAAAATTGGCATGGCTACTCTGCAGATATACCCTGTGGATCAAAAATTTCGTCGAAATCGCTCTATCTTGCAGGGTTTTCGAGATATAAGCATTTTTATGTTTTGCAATTTTTGCGAAAAATTCGAAAATTCAAAATGGCCGCCATTTTTGGCGAGACAAAAATTTTTTCAAAATTGGGATAACTACTCTGCAGAGATACCCTGTGGGTCAAAAATTTCGTCGAAATCGCTCTATCTAGCACGGTTTTCGAGATATAAGCATTTTTGTGTTTTGCAATTTTTACGAAAATTTCGAAAATTCAAAATGGCCGCCATTTTTGGCGAGACAAAAATTTTTTGAAAATTGGGAAAAGTACTCTGCAGAGATACCCTGTGGGTCAAAAATTTTGTCGAAATTGCTCTATCTAGCACGTTTTTGGAGATATAAGCATTTTTGTGTTTTGCAATTTTTGCGAAAATTTCGAAAATTCAAAATGGCCGCCATTTTGGACGAGACAAAAATTTTTTGAAAATTGGGAAAACTACTCCGCAGAGATACCCTGTGGGTCAAAAATTTTATCGAAATCGCTCTATCTAGCACGGTTTTCGAGATATAAGCATTTTTGTGTTTTGCAATTTTTACGAAAATTTCGAAAATTCAAAATGGCCGCCATTTTTGGCGAGACAAAAATTTTTTGAAAATTGGGAAAAGTACTCCGCAGAGATACCCTGTGGGTCAAAAATTTCATCGAAATCGCTCTATCTAGCACGGTTTTCGAGATATAAGCATTTTTGTGTTTTGCAATTTTTACGAAAATTTCGAAAATTCAAAATGGCCGCCATTTTTGGCGAGAGAAAAATTTTTTGAAAATTGGGAAAAGTACTCCGCAGAGATACCCTGCGGGTCAAAAATTTTGTCGAAATTGCTCTATCTAGCACGGTTTTTGAGATATAAGCATTTTTGTGTTTTGCAATTTTTGCGAAAATTTCGAAAATTCAAAATGGCCGCCATTTTGGACGAGACAAAATTTTTTTGAAAATTGGGAAAACTACTCCGCAGAGATATCCTGCGGGTCAAAAATTTCGTCGAAATCGCTCTATCTAGCACGGTTTTCGAGATATAAGCATTTTTGTGTTTTCCTTATTTGGAAAATTCGTAATGAGTAATTAATCATTAATTACTCGGCCATTTCTTGACCAATCAATGCCAAAATCTAATGATTTCCAGATTTTAATAGAATGAATGTATTTGCCAAGTTTCAGGTGAATTGATAAAATTGCTTTCAAGTTATCATCCGGACAAGCTTCCCCATCGAAAAAAGACATTTTTGGTCATGTGACCTCTCTGATTGGTTGAAATGTCACTGCAGCATATTCAAAAAAATTCCCCAAGGCTACTGCCTAAACCTGCCAAATTTGAAAAGAATCCGCCTAACGGTTACAGAGTTATAAGGAAAACAAAATGCGGAGCCGGCGGAGCCGGCGGAGCCTGAAGCTCTCCCATACACAAACAAGCGTCCCTTGCGGGACGCTTAATTATTTTCATATTTTCAAAATTCACTGCAGTATTAATTTGTTACATCCAATAACATAAGCCAAGAGGAAACACTTTCCCTCACATTACTGGCCCAGTAACAAGATATAATATTTACTTTCATATTCATTTCAGGTTATATATGTTCCAGCTGTTGGGGTGTGAAGAGTACAAATAACTGGGGCAAAATGCTCGTGGATGAGATTTCAGATTGACCTCCAACCCTAGAAAAGTTTAGCATTAACTTGACAGGAAGCAACATCCAATATGGCAGTTGCCATAAATGAAACAAAAAAATATGAAGATAAAATCACTGAATTGCTGAAATTGGTGGATGTCACCAACTCACCATATGAAACTAGATTGGGCCAACTCGGCGCCAACATATCCCCAGACAGGTCATCACTCACGCCACAGGTTTTGATCGGGAATTTTTAAAACATAATTACCCATTATTATATGAACTTCAGCACATCAATCTACTCTGTTTATATCTCCCCAAGGAAGATGGTGTATCCCCAGACGCCGAATACATAACTCAAATTATATTTTCAATCTTCCTGCAATGATAACTCTAAACCTATTTTCAAAGTATTTAAATGATTGATGATTGAATGTCCATTCTAAAATAATAATCCCAAAAGAGCATATCTGTTTCTATATTTGTTGACAAATAAAATATTATTTTTAACTCAACTCATCATATTTTTCAATCTTCCTTCAAAGTATTTAAATGATTGATGATTCAATGTCCATTCTAAAATTCATAATCCCAAAAGCTCATATCTGTTTCTATATTTGTTCACAAATAAAATATTATTTAAAAAAAAATTATTTATATTATTATTTTATTATATTATTTTTAGAATTTGCAAATTGTTTTCAGTTATTCATTTCCTCTATACCTATATATGTGGTCCATATGAACCGGTCCATATATATGCAACCTAAATATGTGACACAATCTCAGTTCTGACTCCCCTTTGTGTTATATGTAATGAAGCCCACCACCTCCCACCCCCACCCCTCTCCCCTTCTCCACACCTCTCTCACTATTACACAAGATCTGCAACCCCATTGAGTTCTTTGTTTCTCATCTGATATCATTAAATACCTTTGTTTATTTAGTGTCACTCAATATAGCTGGAGGTCCCAGAGGTGGGTGGGGGGAATCCGGGTGGGGGATGTGGGTTGAGCATAAATGGTAAACAAACAATCTATATAAAAGGGGTACTCAAATAGAAAAAAGAATTGAGAATTTTAAGTATGTGATTATCAACTGAAATGAGTTCATAACTGTAGGAGCTGTGCCAAAATTAACTGAGGCAAGTTGAATAAAACTGGGCTAGTTGAGGGTTAAAAATCCCCTAGTTTTACTACATAAGGATATAATTTCATTAATATTGGGACTTAAAGCTCACTTAAAGTGTCCATTTTGTCTACTTCAATATGTTTCACCAGTTTCATTTTAAAAAGTGAAAAACTCAGCAAGCAGAGGTATAACACACAAAAATAAGTTCTTAAAAGACTAAGATAGCCATAACATTATTAATATTCAAAATTTAAATAGACAGGCATTTCCTTTTAAAAATTCAAAGATTTCAGCTCTATAACCCACATAGTTTGACAGTTACTGGGCTTTAAAGTGGCATAATATCCATAAATTGGGTTTCTGTGGGCATTTTACAATTGTTAAAGAGACCTTAGCAATTAAACTACAGATCTGAAACTTTTTGGGGGGACATACATAACAAACAAAAATCATATATAATACAGTTTAAGACTTGTCACACTAAGCATTTCCAAATAACAGGGCAAAATACGGAAAAAATGTCAAAAAAGGCACTTGGGCGAGTGTCTATGGCCCTCATACACAGGTTAAATGTCTACTAAAAACCTTGATTTTCGGCATATGTAAAAAGGACATAATAATGCATTCCCAGATGGGATTTCAGCTCCATCAATCACATAGTTTAACAGTTACAGGGCTTAAAGGTGGTAAAAAGTCCAAATATTGGGTCATTGTGGGCCTTTTAGAGATCTCGATGTGGCTTTCAAATTAAAGCTTCAGACTTAAAATTTGTTACATACTAAGATTACACATAGAATATGTATCTAATAAAGTTTGAAACTTCTCAGACTTACCATTTCCAAGTTACAGAGCAAAATATGTGAAAAATGTCTTAAAAGGGTCACTCAGGTGGGTGTTAAAGGTCCTCATACACAGGTTAAATGTCTACTTGAAGCCTTGATTTTTGGCACATGTAAAAAGAACATAATAATGTATTCCCAGATGAGATTTCAGCTCTATCAGTCACATAGTTTAACAGTCACAGGCCTTAAAATTGGCAAAAAGTCCAAATACTGGGTCTTTATGGGGCCTTCTAGAGACCTAAATGTGGCCTTCAAATTAAAGCTTCAGACTTAAAATTTGTCACATACTAAGATTACACATAGAATATGCATCTAATACAGTTCTTAGACTTACCATTTCCAAGTTACAGGGAAAAATATGTGAAAAATGTCTAAAAATGGTCACTCGGGTGGGGATTTATGGTCCTCATACACAGGTTAAATGTCTTCTTAAAGCCTTAATTTTTGGCACATATAAAAATAACATACTAATATCTTCTCAGATAGGATTTGAGCTCTATCAGTCACATAGTTTGACAGTCACAGGGCTTAAAAGTAGCAAAAAGTCCAAATATTGGGTCTTTGGGAGCCTTTTAGAGACCTCAATTTGACCTTCAAAATTAAAGCTTCAGACTTAAAATCTGTTACATACTAAGATTACACACAGAATATATATCTAATACAGTTTGAAACTTCTCAGACTTACCATTTCCAAGTTACAGGGAAAAAGATGTGAAAAATTTCTTATAAGGGTCACTCGGGTGGGTGTTTATGGTCCTGATACACAGGTTAACTGTCTATTAAAGGCCTAAATGTTGGGGCACATATAAGAAAACACATAGATATATTCCCAGATGATATTTAACTTAGATGAGAGACATAGTTTGAAAGCTACAGTGCTTGAAAGTGGCAAAAAGTGCATAAATTGGGTCTCTGTGGGCACTTTTGAGACCTTAAGTCGACCCCTTTGGGTAAACCTACAGCCCGAAAATTTTCTACAGACAAGGATTACATATCAAAGTTATACCTAGCGCAGTTTGAGACTCATCAGAATTATCACTTCCAAATTATAGGGCAAAATATGTGTAAAGTATAGCAAAAAATCCCTAAGTGGGGGTATTTATGGGCCTCAAACACAATTTTCTCCTCAACTTAAAGTCATGATTTTCGGCACATGTACTAAGAACATATTAATGTGTTGTCAGGTAAAATTTCAGCCAGCTGAGCATCATAGTTTGTGACCTACAGGGCTCTAATTGGCCAAAAGTGCAATTTCTGACCTTAAGGTGGCCATAAGTTCTTTTTTACTGGGAGTTTAAGGTCACCTTAAAATAGGGATCTTCCTTTGGGCACCCTTAACATGTGTACCAAGTTTGAAAAAAAAAATATTAATTTGTTTTTGAGTTATCGCGTCCACAAGGAAATTTCTACGGCGGCGGCGGCGGCGCGACGGACCTGAATCCAATATATCCCCGACTTTCGTCTGGGGATATAATAATGAATATCATGGCAAAAATGGTCCATTATGTGATTTAATGCACGTAAGGTGTTATTAATATTTTTTACATAAAAATGTAATAAATTCAATGGTATTTTTTGGTGCTGGGACGATGTTTGCAAACTTCGGTATTATCGCTCGCTGGCTCATTGCCAATCAATGATTGGTAAAATTTAAGTAAAACCGATATTTGCTAAATTCATTTCTTTGCAGCCTTTTGGTCACAATAAAATGCTAACCTTAATAATATTTTGTAAAAATCTGAAATATTCATCAGCTAAAATCACAAAACTAGCCGTGAATGCAATAGAACATAAAAATAACGTAAATAGAAACACCTTGGGGTTTTCCACCTGTTGTCAAGGTAATCATAAAATCAGCCAATCACAAGTGAGGATACATCAAGCATGGTCTGTTAGTGAGGGAGACGTCTGTGAATGGCTTTTAGATTATATTTTTGTCATATTTGTGGTAATTTGTGTGTATTTTACTTGATATCACTTAATATTAGATTTTTCTGTCTGGTTTACACTTTCGACTCCATAATCGGAAATGTTCGAACTTTGGTTACAAATGTCCGATACGAACATCGACAGGGAAAATCCAAGCAATCTCCCAGCACTAGTATTTTTATATACATGTAAGCACTCCACCTTAAAATTGGCACAAATTTTTATAAAATTCGTCTTGTTCCTAAACTACTCATTTGTATCCCTATCCAGTTGTAATTGTTGAACTCAGGACTAGACAATACTTGATTCAACTATTTTACGGACAAGAATTTTCCATACTGTTTACCAGGGCTGCCAGAGTAGCAATTTTTATACTTGACTCCTCACTTATCATTACTCTTCAGTTTAACTACTGCTCATTGCAGGGATTAAATAGTCAAACATGGACAATTTTCTGTTGGTCAATCAATCATTTAATGAGAAAAAGAGTAAATTTTCTGCAAAATATATACTTAAAATAATCCATCATTTCACTCTTAAATGAGAATCCGAATATTCTTCAAAAGCCCTTGTGCTTACATGTAGACTCAACTATGTCTAAAGACATATGAAGGCACCTTACAAGATATTAGTTCTGGGAATTTCTGACGATTTTTATGGTCGATTAATAGTAGGGACGTCATCGTGTAGAAGTTTGCTGTCTCGATAGTGTGACCAAAACGGTGGGCGATATCGCAGTATTAATCGCTAAGTTAATACATTTTAAACCATGTAAATTTTCCAAAATAATATAGATTTTTACTTTATTAAGGGTAAAATTCAAGGATCTTCGGTTTAGAATAAACTCCAGAGCCATTTCCAGTTACGAGTTCAGTCTCATGTACACCCGCGTATTTAATTTTCACTAATGTGGTAACTAAACCCCAGAGATCAGGTTATGACTACAAGGCTCTATATCATGACATCCCTAATTAACAGTCTAATTTTATGATACAGAAGTGGTAATGTGTTGTGAGCAAAATCTGTGGCTCACTTGATGAAATTCCATCTGTTACAATGGGAAGTTGTAAAAGTAAAATTCTTAATGAATTCTAATATGACTTTAACAGTGCTTAATCTGCATCAAAAGTCAGACCCAAAGGTGCAACAACATTTTAAAGGTCAAGGTCACTATGACAAGGTCAAAGGTCAAATCAAGGTCACACCATGATGCTGCACACCTACAACCCCTAACCAATGACCCTACCAAGTATCAACTTCCTACACCTTACAGTTTCCGAGATATAGCCTGGACAAGATTTTCAAACTCAAGGTCACTACGGCAAGTTCAAGGTCAAATTAAGGTCACACCATGACGTTGCATACCTACACCCCCTAACCAATGTCCCTAGTAAGTATCAACTTCCTACACCTTACAGTTTCCGAGATATAGCCCGGACAAGATTTTATAAGTCAAGGTCACTACAGCAAGGTCCAAGGTCAAATCAAGGTCACACCATGACGTTGCATACCTACACCCCCTAACTAATGTCCCTACCAAGTATCAACTTCCTACACCTTACGGTTTCCGAGATATAGCCCATACAAGATTTTCAAACTCAAGGTCACTATTTATTTATTTGTTTGGGGTTTTACGTTGCTTTCAACACTGTACAGGTCATATCACGACGGGTAGTTGGAAGGGCAGAGGAAACCAGTACATACAGTTCGTTAGGGTTCTGTACTGTAAACTGCCGACCAACGGCAAGCAACTAACAGCTTTCCCAATTGAGGCCGTGCCGGGACTCAAGGTCACTACAGCAAGGTCAAAGGTCAAATCAAGGTCAGACCATGACGTTGCACATCCCAACCAATGTCCCTACTAGTATCAACTTCCTACACCTTACGCTTTCTGAGATAAGCCCGGACAAACTTTGTCCCGCCGCTCGCCCGCCCATCCGCCTGCCCGCCCATCCAGACACCATGGGTGAAAACAATACCCCGACAGCCCTTAAGGGCTTTGGGGTAAAAACTTTTGACTTTTTGTTCACATATGCCAAGATATGTATTCTTAGAATTTTTTCTTAGAATAATGCTTAGTCTAAGAAAAATTCTAAGAATTGCATACATTTCTTTTAACTTCTGTTCTTAGATTTATTCTTAGTTAAGAATTGTTTTCTGAATAGGATTTTATTCTAAGAATAAGAAAATTCTTAGCATAGAATTTTTCTTAAGACTTTAGTGTTATTCTAAAAAAACTCTAAGAATCTTTGTGAATACAGACCCAGACAATGAGTACATTTTGTCACCAAACAAGAAACGTGTTATCTTCATGAATAACTTAAAAATTAAAAAAAATTAAAAATATATTTTGGCGTACCTGAGATTTACTGAGATCAAAATGGGTTTCCCCACTGTCTCTGCATTTGTTGACTTCTTTTGATATGTCCTGTAAATATAAAAGAGAAGCATTGTGGGAAAACCTACAGCTAAGTGTAAAACATTATTAGTAAACTGTACTACTCTGCTTTAAGGTTTTAAAGAACTCAAATTTATTAGATTTAAATCAAATATTAAACTAAAACTCGTGATTTACAACAAATCTTCAGACATTTATGCAAAATAAGTTAAACATGTACAAATGTACAAAACGATTTGGGTTTGGTTTTTTTTTACGAATATTTAAAGTTGTATTTTTATTATGTGTCTTAACAATCGAGATGAAGGTTGTAAAGTGTTGTCACTTGCAGGAAGTGAAAGTGTTGAAACCAAAACATGGCACTTCTGCTTAACAAAATCGTTATAAACGTCTGCAAATGTACAAAATATGGGATAGAGGTTTTAATTTCTTCAGTCTGAGGGTTTTGTGTCGATTAGTTTGATAATTTGTAAATTTATGAAGATTCAAAAATGAAAGTCCATGTACTTACAATTTGTGGTTTCTGTTTATACGGTTTGGAGGGGATAGGTTTGGGGGCTTTTCCAGGTAATTCCACCTGCACTCTTTTCTGAGCTGGTATCCCACCACTTGACTGGAGACTGTCTTTTTTCTGCAAAATTCACAAAAATCTACAATAAAATACTCGGAACCAGCTTAACTCTGTCCATTTCTTTTCTGTATAATAGGCACAATACACTAAAAATATAATACAAACCTGTGTGGCACATTTTTCTACACTCGATATATGGAGCAAACAAATATTAAAATGCTGGACACCAGCTTAAAGCATGCTGTAATTTTATCTACAGAACAAAGAAAAGTAACTAAAATCCTATGTATGCTCTTATATCTGTTTTACCACCTTGGCTTTGTCTGTAGTACATACAAAGGTAAGACACTAAAATTCTGGATTACAAATGTAACTTTCGGCTGTATTTCATCAGTGGAGCATGGAGAACAAAAGTAACAAACTACTGGGTACCAGCTCAACTGCCTCCTTGTATCAGTAGAATATATAGAAAAAAATTATGTCTCACATAGAGCAATGAAAGATTTTATAGCTGAGCTAATATTCAAACAAATTTGAATTTCCAATTTTGTTTTCTGAACCTGTTTTTGATAGGGCCGTCACGACTAGCTCACTTATCGGCGATTAGAATAGTGCTTTTTACCTCTTCATATTTTAAAGTATGAATAATCACTCAACGTAGGAAAAGATGGCAGAAGGTCTGAATCCATAAAATATGTCCACATTGTCACATAAAATAAGTTACAATACAGAAACAACTTTTTCTGTATTGTTTATACATTCACGTGAAATCAGAAGTACCCTATACCTCTTATATCACCCACTTTCTGTCAAGAATAAACAAAGCAGAAGTCACAGGAAAACAGCAATTTTTTTTTTCAATTTTACAGATTATTTTCACATATTTTCATTTTATTTCACATACTTATTGTTTTCATTGTTTTTCACAATATGAAACTTAAGATTTTTGGTTGTTTTACAAATTCGACGGTTATTCGGTGTCCACACGAATAATACTTAGCGATTAGCCGACATGAAATATTTGGAGTCGTGACGTTATTTATTTATCTAGGGTTTTACGTCGCTTTCAACACTGTACAGGTCATACCACGACGGGTAGTTGGAAGGGCAGAGGAAACCAGTACCTACAGTTGGTCAAGGTTCTGTACTGTAAACTGCCGACCAACGGCAAGCAACTACCAGCTTACCCACTTGAGGCCGTGCCGGGAACCGAACCCCGGCCTTAGAGGTGGGAGGCGAGCGTTACCACTCTACCACCGTGGCCCCCGGAATCGTGAGATCCCTGGTTTATGAAAATGTCTTTTGATTGTAATACTATTGGGGTACTCACTATTAATGTGCAGTCAAATTGACTTATCAAAGCCACAATTTCTTTTCTTCTGGCCAGAGTGAATGAATGTATATTTAAATTTCTCATTCTTGAATTTAAAGAGATGAAGCGAATTGTTGGATTTTCTAAAGAAATCAACCAAAAATGGGTAAGTTAAACCATTTATGCGCCTAAAATTTTCATGGTTTATTATTCGTCTGTTTCGTCTGACCAATAATCAACCAGAATCGATTATTTTACTCCATTCTTGGTCATTATATCATTACTTACTTTCCTGAATAAAGTATAGGTCAATTTTGTAAGAATAACAGTATTCCGGCATTTAGAATCTACCAAAAATACCCATTTCTGTAAATACAACACTGGACTCATGACAAATCTGTCAATTGATGAAATAAAAATGCATAAAATATATTTAAAAATATTTGGACATTGAGATACATTCATAAAGGTAAGACATAGGCTGAATAATCACCAAATATTAGAATGCTGGACACCACCTTAAAAGTAGGGCTGTGACTTCACTAGAAAATTGACACCAGGTAACCGTGTTTTAGTTGTCACCCAGTGGAAGTAGCAGAGAAGCAAACATGCCTCCTCACGCGGGATTTGCTTTGGAAAAATATCTCGCAA
The DNA here is from genome assembly GCA_964017235.1 of Sabellastarte sp. h YS-2021. Lineage (NCBI taxonomy): Eukaryota > Metazoa > Annelida > Polychaeta > Sabellida > Sabellidae > Sabellastarte > Sabellastarte sp. h YS-2021. The sequence continues at coordinate 87,557,839 of OZ024934.1, forward strand.
GAGAATGCCAAACATGGCGGACGATGTTAACAAAACATTACGAAAAATAATGTTAAATATCTGTATAAAAATTATGTGAAAAACTAACTGTAGTTAGATAAATCTGACAGAATACTAAGGTTTATCCAAGTATTTCATTGATTTACACTATATTTAATTTTATTTGGTAGCCCGCTTCGCGACTTTGTACTCGGTTTCTCAAAGAATTTGAACAGTTTTCAGGTAACCGGGCACCCTGTTGCCCCCCTATGTTAAAGCACGCTGTAATTATGAATACAGAAAAGAACCGAAATCTTAGGTATGTGCTTATGTCTGAATAATAACCTTACTACATCACCTTGCTTTCCCCTAATAGACTCCCAGTCTGACAATTACAGTCTGGTCACCCCAGTTGAGTTCTGTTACTTTACCTACTTACTCTATGCTTTCTTTTTTGCTACTTACCTCATATTGTCATCTGATTTCTCTAATTTATCACATGAAAATGATTGAAAAATTAAACAAATCTGCTATTTTGCTATTGCATATATTTTGTTCTCTTTTTCATTCTTTCCAATAACTTGCATGGAAGTTAATATTGTGCTGGAGTTTACTATGTCTGATTGATTTGTTTAAATTCAAGAGTTATAAATCAGACTAGCTTAATGACGAAAACAATCAAATCAGGGCTTTAAAATCACTAAAAACCTCTACATATCCAACAGAATAACATATGGAATAAAAATAAATCACTTTGTGTTGCCGAGTTGATAAAGTCACTACTTTATACAAACATTTTTTTCACAACCGATTCTATCAACAAACCTCAACATTTGCTTCTTGTGTGATCTGGGGGCAATCTAAAAAAGTCTGAATTTTGGTCTATGTTTATATTCATTTCAATACTTTTAAACTCTGGTCAATATTAAATGGCTAACCTACAGAAACTAGTAGAATTACCAATGCTTGCACCCTCAAAATAAAGTAAAAAGACAATGGGATTTTCAAAATAAAGTAAAAAGACAATGGCATTTTTCAACAAAATGCAAGATTTATTTATAAATCTTTTGCTCACCTTATGTTCTTTCTGGTGTGTGTCTTGTCTGCCTGATGATGATGACCCACCACTGGTGGACATCTCGTGCAGACCTGTGGTCACCTCATCTACAGTTGTGCCGCTGTGGTGACTAAATCCTGCTGAGGCCCCTCCCTCAGAGCCAGGGGATCCAGGAGATCCTGACATGGCTTGAATCAATCCAGGTGCGGGGCTAAGTCCGTGACCCGTTAACAGGTAGGGATAGCTTTGGAAGCCTTGGTAGTCCGCCAAACGTGAGGCTGTATTTCCTTGGTTCGATTCACGTAGATTTCCTTTACTCGTAGCAGACCCAGAACCAGAGCGTTTTATCATCTTCCAGACATGCAAATGAGTAAAGTGGGTTGTCTGACCCACGTAGAGTTTGTCATGGTGTTTTCTAGATATTTATTGGCAAAACCACTCCAAAGAAAAACCAAAAGGAGGTAATCTGGTTATATCTTCTCGTGTTTTGTGGGTTTATCTTCAATTTCAATGAATAAACAGACACATATGAAATGTATATCCAATATTTAGAATTTTTTTTTTCCAAAATAATATCAGTGAACTTGTCAAACAACAGAAATTATACAAACATCATATGCTGACTTATAACTCATTTATCCAACAAATATTCCAATATCCAGTGAGCATACACCTACAACAAATATTGTTCAAGGAAAATTCAGAAGACACTATGAATCATGCACATTAATACTTTCAACCGAGCTCAATCCATGATGCACTGGGCTGGAAAGTATGTCATCCTCTAATCCTATCGTCACTCAAAAGAGATAAGTTAAATCATGGCCCAATATCCAGATTGCAGAACACACAATGACAGAAAATTTGCTGAAAGAAGAAGCAACTCCAGTGCCGTTTATCTCACTATGTCCATTTTCTGTCTATCCATAATTAACTCACACAAGAAAGGAACACATTCCAGTCATTAACCTGTGGATTACAAATATCATGATCACATGAGAAAAGATTTGAACATAGAAAAGATCTAGATTTGAACATACGTTCATGTGTTAATCCATGTCAAGTATTCCATGAACGTAGCTTTATTAGTCCCTAAATTTTGCCGCACATTTAAAATTTACTGTAGCCTTCTTTGTTGCACAAGTAAGATGCAGTGAACGAGGCCATGCTGAAACATTTATTGATATTTTTCACTTCGGGATATACAAGCTAATATTTTGTAAACAGCATTTTATCGCAAACCAATCATTATTTTGACTCCTAATTTATACCTGCTCAAAGTGCTCATACAAATATTCCAAAATGGCCATCTGGTAACTAAGCATGGTAGATACTAAAACTAAGCAATCTTTTTTTTCAGGCTTCCAAAATTGAAGTTTCGGGCCCATATCACTGGGACATAAAATAGATGTCTGCATCTATATTCACCAACCTTCACAGTCTTAGAACTATTCTTACTAGAATTTTCGAGACAATGACGATTTTCTAGGAATTCTCTCAGAAACACTAATTTCTAAGAATTCATCAGAACTTTTAAAACTCCTAATGCTAATTATGACAAATTGGATGCAATAACTGTTTTGAAAACTGGTAGCACTAGTATTTTAGTTGTTGAACAACATGAATGTATTATTTGTAGGAAATTTGTACTGCAAAATTTTAATACACCTTTTCTTGAAATTTTGAAAAATTCTTATTCTAGAAACTTTTCTTACTCTTGGAATTTTTCTACGAATCTGCCTTTATTATAAAAAAAGTTCATGAATATTGGCCCAGAATGCGCTATCAGCTTGGTCAAAAAAAATATGAAGTTAATTACTCCCAAACTTTTTTTTCTTTTTTCTAACAACTAAAATAATGAATGTTACAATTATTAACATAAGTCTAGCTTATTCTGCACAGACTCTGCTTGTGACATCTTAATTGTAGAAGTAGCAAAATTGTAATGTGTATAGCATGATACAAATATATTCATAGAGAATGTGCAGAATTAACATAACCAGCCAAAAACTATGCCAGAGAAACTCCAGAGGACTTCCATGACAATTTTTTTATTTGGTTTTTTTTTTCATAGCTATAGAGCCATTGTACCCCTTTCTTTGGGTACTTAATTTACGCAGTGATACTGGTACAATGCATTAGCTAATTACACCCTACAAAATTCTTAAAAGTGTTGATATAGCAACAGTAGTTGGCAATAACCCCCCAAAGCCTTATCCTGAAAATTTCGTGAAAATCCATGCATGGGTTTAGGCTGTGAAACACCCACAATCTTTATGCCGCTGCCCAGATATTACAGGAGAAGCCTGAAACTAGAAGCCTGAAAACTTCAGTGTACATAACTTCATATATTTATGCTGAAGAATTCAAAAGATATCACAGAATTTCATCTTCATTTAACAATTTCTGTCATAAAATTCGTGTCAACTGGGAATTTCACTTGAGTTAAAGTCATGTTAAGTCTTCCCAATTAGGATGATTCAATGCTTTAAACATTTAACCGATTTTTTTTTCATACCTATATTAGTGTTGGGATTGCATAACCATATTTTAATACTGTTTAATACTGTTACTTAACTAGAAGTGTTACTTTCAATATCATCTTAAGTAGGGCAGGGTCGGTAGCAGATTTTTCATTCCAGTATCCCACCAGTGTAAAACCGTACCGATTCCGGGATACCGAAAGAAGAAATTGCGTTCTAGCATATCCCCAATCGAATAGGCTCACAAACCGGAAGTAAGATTCGTGCAAAGAAAACATTGAAGTTCTGAAAGAAATCACTATAAAAGTGCTAAAATATATAAAGATATTGGATAAAAGTTTGTAATTTCTTCAGATTTGAGGTTTGATTCTAATACTTTACGTTTTCTCACAATATTATATACTGACACTTGAAATACCGGCTGCAAAATGTCACCACGGTGCAAAATGTCACCATGTGAAATGCTCTCGATACCGAGATACCGGTGTTACCGACCCTGCCCTAATCTTAAGTGAGCAATTTTCTCAGCAAATCTGTATAATCTATGTTAACAATTTAGTTCATAGTTTGCAGGATTCCTTTGGAGATATAATTTGCCGTTTGCAATGATTATTACAATACTTAATGAAATATGATTTAAAGTGATGTATGTAAAAATAAGGGATAATTTTGTCTATTTACAGCACTTGTACAGCTTAATAAGGCATGATCTGACCAGTCATGTATATCCCTTAAATATTGTCAAAAAATATATAGGCACCTTACTTTTTTTTAAAAGGATTGCTAGACATTCATGTTAATTTAAGGTTAAAATACACTAATTCTTACATATTATGTAAGACATAAAATGAACATTAATTGAGAAATTCAAGGACTGAGTTTGGCAAGTTTAAGATTTCCTGTTTCAAGTTATGAATTTTACATTATCCCAGTTGCATCAGCAATCATACTACTTAAAAATCAATAAAATGTATGAGAAATAAAATACATGTTTTGTTTTCTATAAAACTAAAAAATTTACACATTATTTTGATCCAATTAACAAAAAAGATCTCAAAAAAATGGAAATGTTTACACTTATTATTTTGGCATGAAAGTCAAAGGGCAAAGGTCAGATAATAAAGAATTACTGGCCTTGTTTCTGTCCCACCTGTTGGTTGTTTGAGAAACTTAAGAATTAAAAGATTTTTCAAATAAAAATCTCTACAAACGATTGCACCACTAAACTTTGAAATGCTTTTTAAGATAAAAATTTGTTATTTGTGACAGAATATGTTTCAAAACTTTTATAGTTTTAAATTCATTTTATTTTACCATTTATAACAACCAATTCTTAATTAAGCATTCTGTATGGTCACGCTAAATACTGTTCTCGGCCTCCATACAATAAACATGTGGAGTAACACATATAAAGATCAATGTAGTAAAAATCCCAGAAACCTATGTTATTTTTGCATGATCATTCCCTTAAGTGTACAGTTCACATAAATGGGAAATCAACACAATACTCTGCCCTGATATATATGGTGATTAACTGGGTTATTAAGGTAGTAAAATTATGACACCATTACAATCAAAATTGACTTTAACGTATATAAATTAATATTGGAATTTTCTAAAAGATACCTGTGTCTGAGAAATAGTAACATTGTTCAAACTTTACAGAGTCAAAGATTGCAGTACATACTAGTATGAATGTGAGAATATTTATGGTGAATTTTCCTGCTGCATTATGATGACCTAATTAAAAATACTAAATTTTACTAGAAGGATATGAAAAAGCATAATCCTGCTTGGCATTCACACTAAAATAGTTATTTCAAATTGCCTAAAAACTGATAACATTACAGTATAGCAGCATGTTAACCCTAGCTTAATTGGTTGACTGAAAAGTTATTCCGAAAAGTGGACTTGAGTATTAAATATATATATTCAGTAGACTCTCGATTATCCGAACCTCTTGGGAGACATCACTGAATTTCGGCGAATCGGGAGGATCAGATAGCTCCAAGTGCATTAGCTTTAACACCAATGCTCGATAATAGAGTGATTTAGTCAATATTGCTTATATCTACATAAAAATAAACAAAAGATGCAAATACCTATGTTATTCTGTGTTTTAATAAATAACCCATAATGTTAGCCTACTAAAAGATGTCAATATGTGCTTTACATCACAACATTTCATGAAAAATGTAAAAACAACATAAAAAAAAGTTTTCTAACTTTCTAAAAAGAGATTTCTAAAATTAAAACTAGAAAAATGTTTTTGCTAACAAAAACTAAGCGTCCCAAAAAGGTTCGCTGCAATATAATATACAGTAGAAAAAGGTTTTTGAAAATAAAAACATGCAGTGCTGAGAGAAGAAGTGAAAGTTAAGCAGACAGTGTGAAAGTTAATGCATTAACATGAAAGAAAAATTTAAGCTTTATTTTGTTTTCTATGGTCATAAATTGCGAAAAGTTAATTGAATAAATGCTCTGGCTAAGAATGCATAAAGCATCAATACTTATAATAGGTCAAAAGTTTCACCATAAAACTACTTAATTAAAGAGTAACAGTGCTTTATAAATGCCATATATCTAATTACATTTTAGAAAAAGGCATAGTAAAATGTGAGCCTTTAGAAAGGCAAGAAGTTTATGACACAATGCTTTGAACACATCTATCTGGTAAATCTGACCAGCTATCTAGACTCTTCACATAAGGTTTCCCAATACCTCTCAATACATTCTAAAACTCTAAAAGAATAAAAGAGATAAAAGGCAAAAACACAAAATTGGCTATTTTATGACCCCAGTTTTACCCATAAGGGAGGATCCGGGGGTAAATCTGACCAGCTATCTAGACTCTTCACATAAGGTTTCCCAATAACTCTTAATACATCCTAAAACTCTAAAAGCAAGAATAAAGGAGATAAGTTATGACCCCAGTTTGACCCATAAGGCGGGGTCTGGGGGTAAATCTGACCAGCTATCTAGACTCTTCACATATGGTTTCTCAATACCTCGTAATACATTCTAAAGCTCTAAAAGCAAGAATAAAGGAGATAAAAGGCAAAAACACATAATCGGGCTATTTTATAACCCCCGTTTGACCCATAAGGGGGATCCGGGGGTAAATCTGACCAGCTACCTAGACTCTTCACACAAGGTTTCCCAATACCTCTTAATACATTCTAAACTCTAAAAGCAAGAATAAAGGAGATATAAGGCAAAAACACAAAATCAGCTATTTTATGACCCCCAGTTTGACCCATAAGGGGGGGGGGGTCCGGGGGTAAATCTGACCAGGTATCTAGACTCTTCACATATGGTTTCCCAATACCTCTTAATACATTCTAAAGCTGTAAAAGCAAGAATAAAGGAGATAAAAGGCAAAAACACAAAATCGACTATTTTATGACCCCAGTTTGACCCATAAGGGGGGATGCGGGGGTAAATCTGACCGGCTATCTAGACTCATCACATACGGTTTCCCAATACCTCTTAATACATTCTAAAGCTCTAAAAGCAAGAATAAAGGAGATAAAAGGCAAAAACACAAAATTGGCTATTTTATGACCCCAGTTTGACCCATAAGGGGGGATGCGGGGGTAAATCTGACCGGCTATCTAGACTCATCACATATGGTTTCCCAATACCTCTTAATACATTCTAAAGCTCTAAAAGCAAGAATAAAGGAGATAAAAGGCAAAAACACAAAATCGGCTATTTTATGACCCCCAGTTTGACCCATAAGGGAGGGTCTGGGGGTAAAAATGACCGGCTATCTAGACTCTTCACATATGGTTTCCCAATACCTCTTAATACATTCTAAAGCTGTAAAAGCAAGAATAAAGGAGATAAAAGGCAAAAACACAAAATCGACTATTTTATGACCCCAGTTTGACCCATAAGGGGGGATGCGGGGGTAAATCTGACCGGCTATCTAGACTCATCACATATGGTTTCCCAATACCTCTTAATACATTCTAAAGCTCTAAAAGCAAGAATAAAGGAGATAAAAGGCAAAAACACAAAATTGGCTATTTTATGACCCCAGTTTGACCCATAAGGGGGGATGCGGGGGTAAATCTGACCATCTATCTAGACTCATCACATATGGTTTCCCAATACCTCTTAATACATTCTAAAGCTCTAAAAGCAAGAATAAAGGAGATAAAAGGCAAAAACACAAAATCGACTATTTTATGACCCCAGTTTGACCCATAAGGGGGGATGCGGGGGTAAATCTGACCGGCTATCTAGACTCATCACATACGGTTTCCCAATACCTCTTAATACATTCTAAAGCTCTAAAAGCAAGAATAAAGGAGATAAAAGGCAAAAACACAAAATTGGCTATTTTATGACCCCAGTTTGACCCATAAGGGGGGATGCGGGGGTAAATCTGACCGGCTATCTAGACTCATCACATATGGTTTCCCAATACCTCTTAATACATTCTAAAGCTCTAAAAGCAAGAATAAAGGAGATAAAAGGCAAAAACACAAAATCGGCTATTTTATGACCCCCAGTTTGACCCATAAGGGAGGGTCTGGGGGTAAATATGACCGGCTATCTAGACTCTTCACATATGGTTTCCCAATACCTCTTAATACATTCTAAAGCTGTAAAAGCAAGAATAAAGGAGATAAAAGGCAAAAACACAAAATCGACTATTTTATGACCCCAGTTTGACCCATAAGGGGGGATGCGGGGGTAAATCTGACCGGCTATCTAGACTCATCACATATGGTTTCCCAATACCTCTTAATACATTCTAAAGCTCTAAAAGCAAGAATAAAGGAGATAAAAGGCAAAAACACAAAATTGGCTATTTTATGACCCCAGTTTGACCCATAAGGGGGGATGCGGGGGTAAATCTGACCATCTATCTAGACTCATCACATATGGTTTCCCAATACCTCTTAATACATTCTAAAGCTCTAAAAGCAAGAATAAAGGAGATAAAAGGCAAAAACACAAAATCGGCTATTTTATGACCCCAGTTTGACCCATAAGGGAGGGTCTGGGGGTAAATATGACCGGCTATCTAGACTCTTCATATATGGTTTCCCAATACCTCTAAATACATTCTCAAGCTCTAGAAGCAAGAATAAAGGAGATATAAGGGGAAAAGATGAAATTGGCTATTTTATGACCCCAGTTTGACCCCTACAGGGGGGTCGGGGGGAAGTTTGACTTGTTTTCTAGACTCTCCACATATGGTTTCCTACTACCTCCCAATACATTTTATGGCTCTAAATGCAATACTTAAGAAGATAATAGGGGGGGTTCACATGAATTTTAAGCTTTCTGATTGGTACCTGTGAGAAAATCACTCATAAATCGGTTAATTTTCATCGGATTGCTCCCAAAATTTAATCAGCTCACGTTTTTGATAGTATAAACATGTGTATGAAGTTACAAGCCTCTGCAGTCAGTAGATTTTCCTCAACTGCGATGACAGGCGGGTGTACCCGAAAAAACTATTTTTTGATCATGTGACCTTGATAAAGATCAAAGGTCAAATTTTTTTAAGCATGTAGAAAAATTTTCCCACGCCTAAGGCATATAACTGCCAAATATGGTTTAAAAGCTTGCAATAATAAGGGAGATATTCAAGGGAGACCATAATGCTGCGGCGGCGAGGAAACTGACACGAAACCAAATAAGCGCCCTTTCAAGGACGCTTAATTACAGGAGAATCAAAGGGGTTTCTAGTAGTCCCAAAAATTTACAAGATTTAAAGGTTTTACTTGTTGTTATTTTTAAAATATTTTGACACCTTATTAGTTCACTTAATGACTTGTTTTTGTAAATAAATGCCCAAAATCTTTTGCCAAAACCCCTGTTAGATAAAACAGTTGAACATCTCAGTCTGTTTTCGCACATGTACTGACAATATGTTTTATCAGCCAAACAGACAGTCTTTTGATTAAATTAATGGATTATGTATGTTTTAAGGCCCATCACAGTACTGTTATGATTAGAGGTCAAGTTACAGGCTTCACTTGTGAAGGCTTTTTCTTTTCTAGCCTTCAAACTAGAATAATGCATCTGAACCATTTTTTGATTTCCTAACAAAATGTTCACCAATTAAAGACCAGGCCTTTTCAATAACAACAAATTCAGTGGATATTGTCATATTATTGGGTACTGGGGGGTTAATTACCTAACTGAATGCCTCACTGTGTAAACCAAGCTGATCACCCAAAAACTGGGTCCCCCATTGTTTTGAATTTAGAAGACGCCTTAATTGCACTTAAGACCTGGCATTGAGAAAGGGCTCAGCATGGAAGGATTACTATGCATTATGTTAAACAAAAAATGGCAGATCAAGGAACTGTGTTAAACAGATGCATGTAATGGCTCTCATGATTTCTAGCTAGGTAAATATGAAGACTTTATTAAAATCACCTATTAGTGCCCATCGGACTCGGTATACAACAAAACTAAAATATGGGAGACACCAGAAAAGTTCAGTTACAGAGAATTTTCAGATAAACAGGGTTCAGATAAGCGAGATTGTAGTGTGTATATATATATATATATATATATATATATATATATATATAGATAGATAGATAGATATCAGTGGTATCTATTCTCTATACCAAGAAGCTAAACAGAAGACAAAATAAATTTGAAAATATTTGGAAATGTAACAAATGCTATTGTCACACTTCCTATTATCGTGTATCAGTCTAATTATTGCTTCCTATGCGTTAATGAATCAATTTTTCTCGCCATCCGCGAATTTGATCTGACAAACATAAATAGTTTGTACCAAGAAAAGTTGGTACAGTCCGGTATCTGAATAAAATGGACCACAATATCTTATGAACTTGATCTGTCAAATATAAATCCTGTTAATTTTTTTAGTTTGTCCCAAGAAAGTTGGTACAATAAAACGGGCCACAAACCTTAATATTTAGCTCATGAAGACCTTATATCCTCCCCAAAGACTTTCACTGCTGATTTGTTATATTTTGCATCAATCCAAAACGACTACACCTACCTGCTGACACCTATGGTTTCAACATTTACTTTGAAGTTGGTCTTTAGGGCTACCATAAATTAGTGGTCGGACCGGTTCTGAAAATAAAAACCGGTTTTTGGGGCTTTGAAACCGAACGAAATCCGGAATTTTGGAAGTTTACAGAGATATGATAAAAAATTTTACGCGAGCGTACATGAGCTACATTACCAAGAGGAAATATGTATTCTCGATATATTTTGAAGTTTGTAAAGTCCATTTACCATGAATATAAAGTAAAAGTGTAAGATGTTTCCTTAAATGTTTATGTTCTTTATTGTTTTGATGAATTATTAACCAGTAGAAAGCCTAATATAATGACGTTTTCAATTACCGGTACTTAAATACTCTTTGCGGATTTCGTCATTTCTACATAACAAAACGAATGCGGTATACCGGTTTACCGTTCACACCACTACCATAAATTAATTATAAGATAAACGTATCCAGGTGCACAGTAATAGGAAGTGTCCCTCCAGTGAAAACAGATATGATCAAATTTTAAGATGTTAAAAAAACTTGAATAGTTCCTTTTTTGTTCAAACTTTTTTAGGTCTTTTAAAGAGATTCATGGATAGTTAATGATATTTAGGAAAACTGAACCATGAGATCAATTCTTTGCTGAATACTGCATTTTGTCTTGGGCACATAGCAACTGGTGGTTTGAGGATACTTATAAGCAACACCATACAATCAACCAATACATTTTGAAAATGTTATTCACTGATATTAGCAACAAAAGACACAATTAGAAATATATGAAAATATGTAAGCCAGCCGAAAAATAGCAACACACAAAGATATTTTTCAGAACTACACTTGTAGCTTGAATCTTGACCATACATAGCTTCAACCTTATGCTTACCTACCTATTGAAAATATTCTATCTTACAGCAATATTCTTCTGTCCGGCAATTCCGGGACCTTTTCTTTTTAAGTGAAAAAAGTTACAACAGACTTTGTGACATAGAAACCACGAAAATTAATTTATGTGCGTACTTTATATTAAGACATATATATTGCAAGAATTATTACTATGAATACAGGAATAAATTTGGGAATATATAACTTAGGTTTCTTTTACCTTACCAATGCAATCTACTTCAAAGTAGGTCACTTTTGACGTGTTACACAGGTGGACACAAAGATAAACGGTCTTAAGAACTTTTCAAATTAAAGCGGTGTAAACAACAAAACTGCACAAACAGAATAGACTTAAACAAAGCTTAAGACATTTGTCATTTATTTTGTTCAATTTAATTATTTATATCACTAAAAAGAGCCAAGTTCTAAAACCATTTATCTTTAAATTGTGTCCAGTTTATCTTTGCGTCCACACCTGTACAGAAGATTGAAACTGCTTTATAAAACTGTAAACATCAAAACAGCACTTCATCTTTTATAAAGTGAAGTAGATGCTCTTATATCCAAGAAAACTACTAGCTTTACTGTACTCGAATTAACAAAAACCTCGAATTAAAGATACTTGGAATCACTTGACTACTGCAGTATACTTGTTCGTAAAAGGATACCGTCGAACACTCGTAGAAACTCCAAATACCATTACATTTTCGAAGTACACCCATATTTACTGGTGATTCATACGTTTGTACACTGTTTTGTAATTTTTGTATCAAAACGAGGCTTTGAGAAGGTTCCTTGTAAGGACTGGGGCCATAGTTGCAAATTTACAAGGATGCACTCAAAGGACATGAACATGCAAATTACATTTCCATCACAGCAAATAAACAATTGGTGGTATACGTCAATCCAACGAGCTTTAAACTCCATATGAACTTACAAAAGTATTTTATTCAATAAATGGCATTTAACTATTTCTTACAATACCAACATCCAGGAATTGACATATTGCGCAAAAATGGTGCGCAATGACACACAAGTACCCTGGGAGTGACGTAAAGTTTCCATACAACCGTCAAAGTTAAGGACGTCATAAAGTAATCCATACACGTATTCTGGATAAAACAAATTGAATAAATCATAACTGAGTAAAAATAAAATAAGTTAATCATAAGAACACATAGATTTGAAATCAATGTTAACAGTGATCAGTATTGCATTTCTGTAACACTTTTAGAATTCTTTTTTTTTTTAATTAGAATTCGAAACCTAAATAAGCCACAAATTTTGACACGTATTTCATAAGAAAACAAGACCAAAATATCTTTTGGCCCCCTAGCATGAGCGCAAAGCTTTCAGAGACATGACTAGTGCACTAGAATTTATGAAAGGCTAGGGACACAAAGAAATTCCAACTCAGACACATCCAACAGCTGGTCTAGAACTGAGACGGTCACCCATCCAAGTACTAACGTAGCCTATTGCCACTTAACTTCAGTAAGCAGACAAATACTCAACACACTGCGCACAATTGATGAAAGTCCGGAGACAAAAAAATAAGGGACAAAATTTATAAAGTAAGGATAAAACTGCATGAAAAAGTTAAGAAATGGGACATTTATTATTTTGTATGTAGGAAAAGAATTTAAATGATGATAAAGCACTACAAACTACAAATGCGGGCATTTTATTGTTAAAGGAAATTGTCCTATCTAATATGCAACTAGAGCACCTGCAGATATGTCCCCTGTCCCAAATAATATTGCAAGGATATGAAGATACCCGTAAAGTGTGTCGAAAAGGAGATATACATGACAGGTTGACAGAAGGACATATGCCCGGAAATTAAATGTGTAATTATTGGATGCAAGAAGGACATATGTATGGCAAAAAGCCAAAAGGACATGTGGGTACTCATGCAGGTTGCTTGTAAAATAATCCAGTGAAAGAGAGAGCATCTATTGGAGAGCTAGAGGGAAATTCAGAATCCACAGGTGTTGTCAATTTCAGCAAAGTCTGGAGACAAAAAAAAAGTAATCTGTAGAAGTGCAAGCTCTGGTCATTGGCAATAAAGAAAATTCTATTAATAACTTTATTGTATGTTATATGTTGAATGGAAAACAAAATAATGATCATTACTGATGGTAGGAAAACAAAGCCATAAAAATTAAACATAAAAATAATATTCTCATGATAAATTCATACTGAAAAGGTTGTTTGTGAACATTTTAATTTATCACTGGATTATGAAGTATCACCTTATGACACTGTTCCACCATTGTTAATGCTTGGTCATGTGACTTATCAGAGATTCCCTTAACTAAGATTCTCCCACAATCTGTCTATCACTTGCCTTCTGTTAAACAATGGCCACATAACACCATGCTCCAATCTGATTGGGTTATGCTATACATTGATTAAAATTTTTTTACCGGTGGCTTGCCAACGTTGGGCCAAAGTCGCCTCTGCCAGCCCTCCCAAAAAGCCATTGGGCCAACGTTATCAGCCAAAGTCGGACCGACGGATGTGCCGACATTGGGCCGATGTTGGCCCAATGTCAGAATGCTATCTGGGAATGAGCGTGCAAATTATTGCAAAATAAGGCTGGTTCCCAATTGCAGCTAAAGAAACAAATTGAACTTAAAATATGCACCTAAAAAGAGTTTCGGTTCTCCCATAACCTACACAATGAACCAATGCTTCCTTTTTTAAGATACAGTGGGTCCCTACTTCCTCATTTACTTACTCACTGAGCTCTAACATCACCAATTGTACAAAAACTGTCCAACTTTAGTTCCTCCCTTACTTACACAATGGCCCCATACCTCTTCATTTTGTGACAAAATGGGCCCCATCTCCCTCATTTACTTACACAGTGACCAGCCGCCTTCCCTTCTGCTGTACAAAAACAGCCCATATGAATGGCATATTAATCTTTTGCACGTGTTGAATTTCACCTGTGACCCTTCTTTAAGGTCAAGTGGGTTCATTATATTAAACAAAGCTTATATCTCCCTTATTATTAGTTCCAGAGCTTCGACATGTTAAACAACCTGTAGGAAATATTGGTCTGCAAATCTTCAGCAAGTGTTGAATTTGACCTTTGACCCTTGCCGGAAGGTCAAGTGGGACCTCCTATTAAAAAGCCTCATATTCCACTTATTATTGGTTGAAGAGCTTTAAAATATAAAAACAACCTAATCATTATCTTCAAATATTTAGCAAGTGTCGTGTTTAACCTTCTACCCCTTGTTTAATGGTTTCTTGTTTTTGAATGGGAGGTACTCAGTGGCCTAATGGTTAGCAAGTTTGGCATCCAATGACAGGCTGTATCTGTGTAAGTTCAAGCCCCACAAGTGGCATTGCTGATGACCTGTCCCTATATAACCCTGGCTGTTGAATGGGATGTAAAACCCCAACTTTGAACTTTGATTCATGGTCAAGAGTCTATCATGTCAAAAAGGCCTCATATCTTCCTTATTATTGGTTCGAGCTTCGAAATGGAAAACCAGCTTAGGAAATCATAGCCTGCAAATCATTTTTGTAAAATTTATCCTTTGACATCTGCTTTAAGGTTAAGTTTGCAAGGGTCTTAAATTTATATTAAAAAAAGCCTCACATCTCCCTTATTATAGGTTTTAGAGCTTCTAAATATGTAAACTACCTAAAGGTAAGCATAACCTTTAAATCTTTTGCAAGTGTCAAGTTTGATCTTTGACCCCTGCTTCAAAGTTCAGTTGGGTCATCAAATTGAAAAGGCCTTTTACCTCCCTTATTATTGTTCCTTTGGTTTTGAACCCCATTTCATGGTAAGACTACCTCCATTTTTGTTTAATACCCGGCAGGAGATAAACACTGCAGCAGTGGTCTTGTACTTATGTTGTGGCTATCAAAAGGTGTGAAAAAGACCTGTAGGATAAGGTGACCTTACACTCTACATGATTAGGGAATGCATTCACTAAATTCACTTAACCTTAAACTCAAAGCTATAATAAAACTATGTTGGGTTAATTTATGTTTCTGGACGACATCTCAAAAAGGGATCCACAGATTTAATTCTATTCTGGTGGGACATAACAGGTCTAAGAAGTGTGAAATATTTAAGCTGACCTTAAACTTCCATTAATACTATCATACCTTTACATTTAAACTATTTCAGTTCTGGACAGGTAAGTAAAAACTAATGGGCTGATATTATTCAAAGTTGGTATGTGGATGTAGTTTACCTTGTATAGGTGCCCTGTATTAACATGATCTCAAACTGTCAGTAATATGAGATCTTATTAATCTTAGGTATTTTTGCCTTAGCTACAGTTTTTCAAAAAACTACATGGATGAAATTCACATTTGGGATGTAGCTTTAACTGATGTTTAAAGTGACTGTTAATTAAAGGTGGCCTTAAGCCCCCAGCAGAATTATATAGACTGAAAAGTATTTTATTTCTGAATAGTATCTCAAAAATATCCTGATGGATTTCTCTCAGATTTAGCATGTGGATACAACTAGTCCCACAGAACTTCTCTACTTTAGAGTGCCGTTAAACTCTCAGGTATAACAGGTACTGCATGTAAATTAAAGAGGGGCTGGCAGTCAGCAGTGTTGTTAAAAGAGGAAATATAGGCCCACTTACAAGTGTGCAAGGAAGTGAAGGTGGACAGTTTTTATACAGTATATGGCAAGGGTGGTGGCCACTGTGTAAGTACAGGGGCAGGGGCCACTGTGTTATTAATGGAGGTATATGGACCCACTTTGTAAGTAAAGTAAGAACTGAGGTTGGGCAGTTTGTGTACAGTAGAAGACGAGGGTGCTGCTCACTGTGTAAGTAACTGAGGGAGTAGGGGTCCCCTGTGCCACAAAGTGAAGAGATATGGACACTGTGTAAGTAAGGGAAGAACTGAAGTGGAGCTGTTTCTGTACATTAGATGGCGAGGAGGGTGCCCATTCTGTAAGTAAATGAAGGAGTAAGGGGCTCATTGTGTTACATAATGAGGAGGCATGGGACTACTATGTAAGTAAGCGTGACCTTCAAAGAAGAAGTATTGGTCCACTGTGTAAGTAAAGGAGGAACTAATGCTGGGCAGTTGATACACAGTAGGTGGCAAAGGGGGTGAACACTGTATAAGTAAATAAGGGAGTAGAGGCCCACTGTACCAGACAATGAGGAATTGTAATCTCATTGTATAATTAAAGGAGGAATTGAGAATTTACTGTTTGCATTCAGTAGATAGGTGGTGACTGCTGTATAATTCAGGGAGTAGGGGCCCACTGTGTTTCAAAAGTAGGAGCTCAGGGTTCGTATGTAGGTGAGGGAGGCTAGACAGATTCTGTAGAATAGACAGTTGGAGAAGTGCTTGCCATTTCATAGTAAAAATATAATTTTATGAAAAACTGTATGCTTATTAAGCATGTCCCACCGCACAATGGGCCCAGAGTTTGGCTATTTGTGAACCCCTTCTCAAGGAAAAAGTAAAAATATTAAAGTAAATTTTTATTGTGTTAATACATCTTACCTAGTGGACAGATGCATTTGTCCGGTGCCCTGCCGGTCTCGCCAAACATTAGAAAAAAATGTCCTGAGCTGGGCTCTGGCCAGGATCGGTAGTGTCCTGTTCATTCGCCAGGTGGCTGTGTAGCCAGCCTGCTGGTGTACTGCGCATGCGTTGCGCATGTGCTCTTCCTCTTTTTCTTTGGCACGTGGAAGTAAAACGCTTGGATTTTAAGAGAAACTTTAATTTTATTAAAAATATGTTCTAATTGCTTTGTGGTGAAAATAGTTGAGGCAGTTTTTGTTTTCAAGTATCATGACCTCCCCAGGTGACAGAAAAGGACAACATAGAGGCTCATGTGGCCATGTAATGGCAAATTTTGATTCGCATGATAAGTGTGCAAGATGTCGGGATAAGCTTATTGGGGAAGGCAATTGCGTCTTAGATAAACCTTGCTCCATTTGTGACGGATTTTCTGATTCACAGAAAGAAATCTTAGCCACCTCATCTTACAGGATTAGAAAAGACAAAAAAGCAGCCTTCTATGTCGTCTTCCTCTGTACAGCCTTCAATGGCGTCTTTTGCTGATCAACCTTCAAACTTTGTTACTTCAGAGTAGTTTATGGCCATGTCAGACAAATGGCCTGAGCAGTTCGCCCGCATGGAGGCACTTTTGTCACAAGGTAACATTTTTTCAACCCCAGTGTCTGCAGTTAAACCAGTAGATTCTCAACGTTTAGTGTCTGAAACTCCCTTTTTGGCTCTGGCTACCCGACTTACCAGACCAGTGGATGCTCCGGTAGCTGTAGAAGCCCAGGCAAAATCTAAATCTTCGGATCATAAAGACAAAAAGAAAAGTCACATATCTAAGAAAGGGGATAAACCCACAGATAAAAAACGGTAAAGACAATACATGTGAAAAGAAATGTGACAGTAGAAACAATAAATCTGAGAAGCATGACCGGTCTGATTCACCGGTCCCAATACATTCTACCACAAAACAGGGACTAGTATCTCTCCTCTGGCTGATACCAGCTCCGGCCCGGAGTCTGCTATTCAGCCCGGTACCAAAGTGGACTATTTTCATTCTGCCACAAGTACCCAAAAGGATTCTAGCACTTCTACCGGTCAAGTTCCTTGCTTTGTTAGTTCATCCGGTCAAGGACACCCCTCTGCCGGTGCTTGTGCCTATCCACCGGTTCCTGAAAGTGAAATTTTCCAAACTGAACAGTTTTCTGATGAAATGGACCGGTCGGGAACTTTGTCAGACTCTGAAGATGGACAATTATCTGATTCTACTGAGCCTCAGGAACAGATGGAGGATATGACATACAGGGAAACTGTTCGCTCTGTGAGATCATTTATGGGTTGGCATCACATCCCCACGTTCGAGTCAGACTATTCAGAGCCAGATGAATCTAATAATCTCTGGAAGGGAAAACACCCAAGGAAACCTAGTAGGATTTCAGTCTCCATGCCCCTAGACAATTGGCTATGCCAAAAGTTAGAACGTTTGAACTTGACTGTTGCAGAGGGTTACCGTCACGGGCACAAGACTCTGCTGGCTTAAAGCGTGATCAGTTTGTTAAAGAGCCCAAGACACAGTACAGATGGTACAACATGCACCTTATGAAACCTGAGGGCCCTCATTGACCTGGATGTTTGGTTTTTAGCTGGCATAACACTGAAACGAAGGTAAATTCGCAGTTTCCCAGGATTACATGAGCTTCTGCTTACCCGTCAACCGGACCACCGTCTGGACCTATTTCTCAGGAACCCCTTCGTCAGTGGGAAAGAGCTGCTAGAGAAGACAGTTACATCATCAACCATGCAGCTGGTTTCAATAGATGCTCAACTGAACTACAGGACAAGATGTCTAAGAACATTGCTCTCTTGTGTTCCCGTCTAAACAAGGGTAAGGCCCCAAAGGAAGTGACAAGTGCTTTGAATGACCTTGGTGGCATTCCACCAACAGGTGTTTGTCACCATGGGCATGTCTCTTCAGCACCTTGCAGACAGCCTCTTCGTTCATCTGTCAAATTTGATTCTCCTTAGACGGGATGCCTATTTAGACTTTGTCAAGACCGGAGTCAAACAGAACACTATGAATCTCTTGAGAAACGCCTCTCTGTTTAGGTATGGGTTATTCCCGGATGCTGCTATTGTTACAGCAAAACAAGACATACAAAAACACGAAGCTAGCAGTGTTGCTCAGGGACCCGGACCAGGTGCTCCTCAGCACATTAGCTGGAGAGGTTCCCACAGGTATCGACCTTATGAATGTTGGGATAAGATAACCTCTGCCACTTCTGATCAAACTTCTCAACAACAGCAACAGCCTTGGAGGCAATTCAGTAGGAGCCGTTCTAGAGGGCGTGGGCATGGATGGGGTTCCTACCCTCATTTCTCCAAGTCCCACCAATACAAGCTCTATAAATGACAACTATTGTTCCAGTCCAACCTCTATTCAAGCTACTCAAGTTCAGTTGGAGCAGAGAGTTGTGCAAAACAAAATGTTTTCAAAGATTTAAAAGCTAAACAGTTCACCCTTTCAGACAGTCATAAACCCTTTTGCTTCACAGACTGTAATTCCAGTAGTTTCAAAGACTTTAAAATTGGATGTGTCTTATCATGTTGCTGCTCATACTGTACCTTTACACCGGCTTCCACAAAAGAAAGGATTAAGTCCTCGTCAGTCACTGAACAGAATAAAGCATGTCAAAGGTGTATGTTATGTAAATCCATGTCTTTCTGCCCCTCTTGTTCCCAATGTCCCCAATGCTGTCATCGAACAGAGTGTAGGGGGCAGGTTACAAAAGTTTTGGCATATCTGGCAAGCAATGAGTGCACATCCTCGGGTGGTGTCTGTCCTGTTTTGACAAGGTCCCCTCTTTTTCAAAGTGGTTACACCAATCCAGTAAAGAACCGGTTGTTAAAAGAAGCCTTACTAAATCTCATGAAAAAGTTGGTAGTAGAAAAAGTGGTTGTCAAGTCCTCTCGGGCATTTTACAACCAGCTTTTGATTGTACCCAAACCAAACAGAAAATGGAGACCAATCTTGGACCTAAGTCAGTTGAACCTATACCTCAGTACCAATACGTTCAAGATGGAAACAATCAGATGGTTGTCCTTACAGACAGGGGAATGGATAACTTCACTGGACTTCAGCGACGTGTATTTCCACATTCCAATCAATGAAAGGTCACGAAAATATCTGAGGTTTTTCCTGTTCAATCAGACCTTTTAATTCACATGTCTTCCCTTTGGTCTGGCCACAGTTCAAATCGAATTTACAAAGGTGATCAAAGAAGTGAAGCTTATGGCACAAGCAAGGGGTATCTGGATCTGCCAGTACCTACACGACTGGTTACTGAGAGCTCCATCCCGGAAACCTGCCTACAACATACCCAGACCCTCTTGGCCCTTTGCCAACAGGGTGGTTAATTTAAAATTCATCAAGCACCAGAAAAGTTGCACAGTCAGACAATTCATGTCTTTAATAGGGCTGCTTACAGCAACAGAGAAACAGGTGTGGTCGGGTCGCCTTCATATGAAGCCCATTCAAAGGCACTTAAAGCAACACTGGCATGTCCCCAAAGTTCTGGAAAAGGTCTCTCCGGTTCTCCAGTCACTCCATTCTCACCTAGATTGGTGGTTGTACTACAGGGCCAACCCCTCTGCATCCCCTTCAACACGCTCTTCAGCTGTTTACAGATGCCTCAAACGAAGGCTGGGGCGCACACTTAATGGACTGCACTGCAAGAGGCGTTTGGTCAGTTGCTGAAAGTCGCCTCCAAATAAATTTCTTAGAGTTGAAGGAAGTCCTTCTGGCCCTAAAGAGTTTCAAGCATCTTTGCAGGGACCAGATTGTTCTTGTAGCAACAGACAACACAACTGTAGTATCCTGTATAAACAAACAGGGCAGTATGAGATCAGGCTCTCTCTGTGCCTTCCTTTGGAGACTTCTATCTTGGTGTCGCCCAAGAGGAATAACTCTGAGGGCTCGCAATATTCCAGGTCGGTTGAATGTGATAGCAGACAAGCTATCCAGACACAACCAGCTGATCCAGACAGAGTGGTCCCTCTCTCAGCACATGTTCAATCTCTTGTGTTTGAGTTGGGCCCGGCCACAGGTAGACCTGTTTGCAACCCGGTCAATAACAGACTTCGCAAGTTTGTATTGCCAGTACCGGATCAGACAGCCTGGGCTGTAGGTGCAATGAGTCTGTCGTGGGAGAACCTGGATGTTTACACCTTTCCTCCAGTCTCTCTACTCAACCAAGTGATCTCAAAGGTGATGGATCAGGGTTGTCACAGAATGATCCTAATTGCCCCAGGGTGGCCCAGCATGCCTTGGTTCTGGGATTTGGTCAACCTTTCAGTTCAGATTCCATTCCAGCTCCCTCTTCAAAGAGATCTGGTGACACAGCCATTCAACGGCCTTGTTCACAAGAATCTCAAAAATCTGAATCTGCATGCCTGGCTCCTAGAGCCTCTGCCATTTAGGAACAAGGGTTCTCTGATGAAGTGGCAACAAGAATTAAGGCTCCTCAAAGACACTCAACCAAATCAAAGTGGGCCATTTTTGTCAAATAGTGTGACTCAAACAAGATGGACTTCAGGTCGCCCTCTGTGAACCAAATTGCAGATTTTCTCTTACATCTTTTCAAAGAAAGAAACCTACCATTGACGGCTATAGAACGCTATTGCGGACATGGTGGGCAATGATAAACTGATTATTTATTATTATTATTATGTATTTATACTCAGCGCAATATTTAAGCAAAAATCGCTATTTAACCAATCCGACTCTACAGGTACATCCCCAACTCACAAGTAACTGACATTCCCCTAACTGGAAGATAGAGGCTCAAGGATGACCATTTATCAACGTCCTTGAGGTTCTTTGCACCTGCCACTGGGGAAAGGACCCAATGACAGAGGACCGCCATTTTAAGTGGTCATCCGAGCCACTATGTATCTGCCTGTACCTGGGATTGAACCCACGTCCTCTGAGTTCCTAGACAAGTGTGTTACCCGCTAGGCCACAGTGGCAGATACGTATGAACATTAGCAAGGATGAAAACTTGACTCACCTTCTAGACAGTTTTCATAGAGATAAACCCAAAGGAAGGCAGGGAGTGCCCTCCTGGAACCTATCGCTGACTAAGGCTCCCTTTGAACCCATGCAAAAGGCTTCTCTCAAGTATTTGACCTTGAAGATGGTCTTTCTTTTAGCCTTGGGCTCAGGCAAGAGACACAGTGAAATTCATGCCTGGCTTTATAAGAATATCAGGAAAACTGGAGTCAGGTCTCTGTATCCTTCACCCAGTTTCCTATCCAAAAATCAACTGACTAGAGATGGTCCGGCCTCTGTGGCTCCGGTAGTTATCCCGGCCTTGGCTCCATCCTTGGATAATTCTCTTACGCAGGATAAGTCACTGTGCCCAGTAAGAGCATTACATTACTACTTGGACAGAACCAAAGATCTTCATAAAGGCAAAGACCTGGTTTTTGTGTCATTCAGGAAGAGTTTTCAGAAGGATATTGCCCCTGCTACTATCTCTTCTTGGATCAAACAGACAGTGCTACTTTGCTACCAGCTCTCAGATGAAGAAGCTGAAAACTTCGAGTCAGAGCTCACGATGTTAGGGCTTTTGCAGCTTCCAAAGCTTTTCAAGGTGGGGTTTCCCTGGACCAAATTCTCTCAGCCTGTCATTGCGAAGCCCACAACACCTTTACACAGTTCTACCTGAAAGATTTAGCTTGGGTGGATTCTGAACTGTATCACTTAGGCCCTGTGGTGGCTGTTCAGCAGATCCAACAGGATAAGTAACTCATAGTATTCATGTTGTACATATTTAAAAAAAAAAACTTCCACTATCTTTACTTCTGGATTACCATGATCCAAAATGGATCCAGGGTTTTTTTCAATTAAGATAGTCCCAACTTCATGTTCTTCATCCTCGCTAATTTCAGAACTCTCATTCCCTCCTAGGTCTCCCAGTACTCTCGGTTCGAGCCTGTACGAAGACCTATACTAAAAAAGAAGGGGAGGGACAAGGGTGTTTTTCCCCCTTATTTGGCTACCCTCCATCCAATGGGTAGTTATTCTGCGTTTGTCCACTAGGTAAGATGTATGAACGCAATAAAATGGAAAATTTAATAA
This sequence comes from Sabellastarte sp. h YS-2021, assembly GCA_964017235.1. NCBI lineage: Eukaryota > Metazoa > Annelida > Polychaeta > Sabellida > Sabellidae > Sabellastarte > Sabellastarte sp. h YS-2021. Next base: position 87,580,899 of record OZ024934.1, read on the forward strand.
CAAAATTTTATAAGTTAATACCTTACCTAATGGACAGGGGGATTCCCACCCTACCTTCCCCGCTATTCTAAGCCAAAAAGGGGACTTTCTACGGTAGGCAACAAAAAGAGGAAGAGCACATGTGCAACACATGCACAATACACCGGCAGGCTGGCTACACAGCCACCTGACAAATGAACAGGGCATTACCGGTCCCGGCCAGAGCCCAGCTCAGGACGTTTTTTTGTAATGTTTGGCGAGACCGGCAGGGCACCGGACAAATGCATCTGTCCACTAGGTAAGGTATTAACTTATAAAAATTTAATTTACTATTAAATTTTCCAATTAATTTTACTCACGAAAAAATATTGCTGAAGCTGGTCAACATTTTTACTCCTCCCTCCCTATTTTCATGTTTACTGTATTACTCATTTAACTCGACCGTTAAGAAAAGTTTCTGATCTAGCCCAACCGCAACAATTGCTACTAAATTATGCATAGTTTTGTGTCCCAGTCTCTGGTTTTAACTTTAGCTCATATCTGTGTCTCTCTCTTTCTTTAATTTCATTTTTTTCATTATTATTTCCCACCATATGCATTTGTTCACATATGCCTTTCTGTACTGTCCTTATTTCTTTTACACTGCCTTTCTGTCCTGTCCTTATTTCTGTCGCGACCTCAAATGGAAAAGCTGGTAGTTACTTGCCGTTGGTCAGCAGTTTACAGTACAGAACCTTGACCAACTGTATCTACTGGTTTCCTCTGCCAACCCAACTACCTGTTGTGATATGACCTGTATATTGTTGAAAGTGACTTTTTTGTTTTGAAAGGTTTTAAATATATTGTGACAAACTCAAATATTTTGCAAAAGATTAAACTAATGATGTAAATTTCCCCTTAATCCAAAAAAAAACCCCAACTAACATGGTTCACATTTATTTCTATGTTGGATTACTTAATTCATCATCTCTCAACCTTCTTATATTTTGGAAAAGTTATCTCATTCTGCTTTTATGATATCTCTAAAAAAGTAAAAAAAATATGTCCAATGTTTGTAGCATATATTTGATATTGTTATCTAGTGTTGGGATGTGAACTTCTTTGCTTTCATTTTCTTTTTCTACATTAACCCAAGTTACATAAAGATCCCCATTTTCTATGTGCTTCGACAACTTTTCTGTTCTAATAGTTATGGTGCCAAAGGTAACAAAACATACTGGTTATTTTTTCTGGTTTTCAAGAACACACAATTTTTTAGTAAAGGCCAAATGTTTTTTCCTTATCTTTGAATAATGAGCTTATTTTTTTCTTTAAAAAATAATTTTTATCCAAGAACTTATTTGTTTAAATAAAAATGTCTGAAAACAATATAACCAAAGAAAAGATCTAAACTAATCATTTGTGCTTATTCCTTTATTTCAACTAAAAAGTAATTATTAGGATAACTGAAACTTACTGGTGGTGATTTAAGTAAAATAGTGACATATATTAAAAACTTACTGTTATAGCATCTCTAAAATTATCATACAATATTAAAAAAGTACTCAGAACTTAAGGTGTCTTTGAAGGACAGCAATCAAATAAACTATATGGTCACAATATACCACACACTTGGCAGAGAAACGGATGCTTTTATATTGTGATGCAAGGATCTTATATAAACACATAGAAATATTGTGACTTGTGCTGTGTATCATGATTTATACAAATTCTCTTAAACCATTTGAAATATAAATATTACTGAAACATTGGATTAATTTAACATTAATTTAATAACCATCAGAGTTAATTCTTTTATACTCCCTAATAATGTAGTGTCCCACAAGGGTCAGTCCATGGATCAAACCTTTCACAAATTGTACCACTCCATGTAATTGCATCATCTCATAATATAAAGTACAACACCACTTTTATTCTGGTGATACTCAAATCTATCTGGCTATTGACACAAACAGTTTCAGGACCAATATTACAGAGCCTTGAAATTATGTTAGTGGCATTCAAACAAGGATGCACAAAGTTTTTGACTGATGATACAGCCAAAGCAAATGCTTTTAGCACATTTTTCTCTGAGGCAAGTAAATTAACCAAGGGGCAAACATTAATACTGGGGGATGACTCACCAATATGTGATACTTTAGAATCCATGACTGTTTCAGAAGAAGTTCTCAACCAGATAAGAATTCTAAATGGTAATAAATCTTATGGACCAGATGCAATATCACCTAAATTTATCAAGATTGCAGATAACTTCCTGGTTAAGCCATTAACAAGGCTCTTCAACTTATAACTCTCATTGGGCAAAGTTCCTAACTTGTGGAAGCAAGCCAATACATATACCATTGCATGAAATGGAAAGTAAGCATATTTTGGATAACTATCATCCAGTTTCCCTTCTCAGCATTTTGGGTAAAATTTTGGAAAGAATAGTCTTCAAACATGTAATAAATTCACTTGAAAGAGGACTAATATCTTTGTGGCAGTCTGTTTTTTTACCATGCAGGCTCTTCTACAATTACTCAACTTCTTGAGCTTTATAACAAGTTTTGCATTGCAGAATAAAGAAATTGCGAATCATATTTCTAGACATATCAAAAGCTTTTGACAGGGTTTGGCAATAGGGTCTAATATTTAATTTTAAAAATGGGGCATTTTTGGTTCTCTGCTTCGATGGTTTAAAGATTACTTAAAAGACAGGGTTCAGAGTTTTATCATAAATGGTCAATTTTCAAGTTGGAATCTTATAACTGCTTGAATACCTCAGGGATCAGTATTAGGCCCACTTCTATTCTTGGTCTTTATAAATGATATAACTAACATAGTTAATTACAGTAATTTAAGACTTTTTTGCAGATGATACTTGTCCTTTTATTAAAGTTGACAATAGAGAACAAGCCACATTAAAGTTAAATAAAGACTTTAAAAACATACAGAAATGGTCTCTCGGTTGGCTTGTCACTTTCAACCCTTCAAAAACTAAATCAATGGTCATTGGTTTAAAACACAACTAAGAGGCACATCCTAGACTATTCCTTCATAACACACCAATAGTTGAGGTATTTAATCACAAACACATTGGTCTTTAATTGCCTTGAGAATAACTTAAGTTGGCATGAACACATACACAATATATCTACCAAGGCTGAAAAGAGACTAAATATATTAAAACAGATGAAATTCAAATTTACAAGGAAAACTCTTGAAAAGGTGTATTTTTCTTTTATTAGGCCAATTTTAGAATATGGGGATGTTGTTCGGTAGGGAGCCTCTCACTCTGACTTGTGCATTTATTTATTTGGGGTTTTACGTCGCTTTCAACACTGTACAGGTCATATCACGACGGGTAGTTGGAAGGGCAGAGGAAACCAGTACATTCAGTTCGTTAGGGTTCTGTACTGTAAACTGCCGACCAACGGCAAGCAACTACTAGCTTTCCCATGCACTTGAGGTCGTGCCGGGAATCGAACCCCGGCCTCAGAGGTGGGAGGCAAGAGTGTTACCACTCTGCCACCGTGGCCCCTCTCTGACTTGTGCAAGTTAGATTCTATTCAAGTTGCAGGCATGAGACTTGTTTCTGGTGCCCCTTATAGATCAAATATGCAATTTTTATACATTGAACTAAGCTGGCAAAATTTACATGAAAGGTGTCAACACCACACATTAACAATGATGTAATAAATTTTAAACAACGATAATCAAGATTATTTGAGTTCTTTGATTCCTCCTCTGGTTGGAAATAAAATAAAATATCAATTGTGAAATCAATCCAACATACAAGCACCAACATTTAGAATAAAATGGCATCAAAATTTATTCTTTCCTGTTGGAATAAAATTATTGAATGCATTAAATGATTTTTTTAAACAGGTTAATATATTGTCCTTATCTAAGGCATTGTTGGTTAAAATAAATATTTCTGGTGCTACTAAGCTGTTAAAGTTAAGAAAAAAGTTGTTTGTATTGGTGATAGATATTAGAATGTGATACACTCAAAAATGCAAATGAACTGTAGTCCTCTTAAAGAGCATCTTGCACCTAATTTCCATGATAAAGAAAATTCAACTTGAGATTGAGGCCTTTCCGTAGAAAATAATTCTCATTTTCTTTTAGAATGCAGACTATATACTCAACATAGGCAGTCAATGCTTAACAAGTTAAGTTTTACCAACAATAACCACTGATGTTCTTTTATATGGAGATTATAACTTGATTTTGAACCAAACAAGGTAGTTTTTGAAGCAGTACAAGAAATTTTAAAGGAATCAGGGCAGTTTTCAGAGTTTTATATTAGCCACATGTCCACACCTGCATCATTATTATCATCTATTCATATTCTTTTGTAAATAGCCCTTCCTGCGAGAAGGTTTATTATAATCTTTGTTATTTCTGCTTGATTCCTTCAATAAAATATTGTTTATAAAAAAACGAGAGTATGGGGCTATATTACAAAACTTTAATCACTGTACTATGCCATCTGTGTTTGCGCTCAAGCTCAAAACAACATTTGGTAAATATTAGTGGCAATGTTAGTATGAACATAACTGGTTAAAGAAGTGTCAAAATGTAACTTTGATTCCTGTATTTTGCATGGTTATTCTATTGCTGTTTGTATTAATGGCCTTGCTATTGTGCCTGAATTAAACTTGATCTTTTGATCTTGATAGTAATCATAGGATTATCTTATTTCAAACTTTTTTCTACATTGAAATTAAAAGACAATTTTTTTTTATTATTGAACTTGTTCATACAACAAAAATACAGAGCCATGAATACAGAGCCATGCTTTCATGATAACATGTGTACATATAAGTATGATAATTCAAAACTACTTCAACACTAACATTGTTACACAATTATAGCATTTCTTTTATAAAAGCAAGTCTCTCACAAAATATTTTGACTGACCTTTATTTGCATAGACAACTTCCTCCAACTAAAATTTCCATTTTAATTCTTTTAGAAACAAGTTAAAAATTAAATCTTTATTCTTTTTCTTACAACTACAAAGACAAGATTTTGCAACGAGTAAAATATATTTAACTAGATAGTAAAATTGAGGTCGTAAATTTATCAGGCCAAAAAGCACTTCAAGAACTGTTAATTTGATGTTGCATGTCACAAAGTTAGAAAACCAGATACAAATTTCATCCCAGAAAAATATTTTAGCTGGACAATAATAAAAGAAATGTTCTAAGGTATCATTTTGGCCTCAATAGTCACAACTTAGCACAGTTTTAATTTTCCAAACAAATAATTTGTAATACATGTAAAAACTCTGTGTAGAATTGTATACTGTAATACTGTCAAATATGTATCTAAAACAGTTCTAAAAGTCAGGAGATAAATATTCCTCCAGTCAAGGCTTTCTAAAAAGGGATAAAAGTCTATCCATTTATTTTGACTTATTGGAGTGGAATAATTTAAGACAGTGAAATATGCATTAACGTGGCTACTCTTTACTTGTATCATTAATACATTGATTGGGTAAATTTATGTACAAAATAGAGTAATCATTTTTTACTTTGAAATATTTTTTAATCTGACAAGATATGAGTTCTATGAGTTATTTCTAACTCTGCCTTGGATAGAAAGGTTATTCTATTAACATTCCAGATGTCAGATACTTTTATTATACCAACCTCAGTCCAGTTATTGCCTTTTCAACATAACATTTTATTGTCAGTAAGAAATAATGGATTATCAAAAATATTTTCATCTAAAAGGTCTGAGATTGACCAAACATTATTATTAATGACACTGAGCCAGTTAGTTAGTAAGTCATTGTAAAACTTGCTCTTAACTTTCTTTTTAATGTCATGTATAACAGTTGCTTTTTATTAATCTATTTTTGTCGATACCCATCATTTGTATAGCCAAGACTTTCCACTTTGTTTTGATATCATTGCAAAACCTTTTTCTTCACATTACATTTGCAGTCTCATCAATGAGACAAGGTAATTGTTAATTGCATGTAACCAAATCTATGATATCTTATTTTTCTATTTTCTGGTCACTTAGTGTATTTAATAGAATACATGATAGGTTCATATGAAGTGAACTAATTTTTCAGTTTTTTTGGTGCTGTGTAAAAACTAAATTAACAAGAAACACTATATTTGACAGGCAAACAGAAGCAAGTGATGGCAATAATATTATGTAGAAATTGGTACATAGTTTGCTTCTTTCAACTGTAAAACTGCTACAAATCTTTGAAAAATATCATCACCAAACATTCATGAAGTAGGTCGATTTTTTTAGTCAAAAATACTTTCCCTCTATTCATATTTTGATCAAATCAATGTGTTTCTTGCGTCTATTGGATTTAAAAGTTTATAAAAAATGTTTACAAGAAAGAAAATGGCAATAAAACCTTGATAAATAGATTTGGTTTGTGAATGTGTAGTGAAGCTTTTCCCTCCCATGAGAAGGACAAAAAATTCAATTTAATAATTTAAATTATTAAATTTAACAGACATGAAAACATCCCAATCTAATCTTTTGTAATCTAGCTATGTACTGTGAAATTTATCCCAAATAAAATTATGATACAGGAATATAGCATACTTTTATCGTGGTAGAAATTCTTAAAAAATTGACCAAGTTCATGAATTGACCCAACTTCATGCTAACCCATGATCTCCTTATGTTTACATGGGTATCACAGACCACAGTGTCGCACACCCACCTCCCACCTCTGAGGTCTGCAGACCCTATGTGGGAAATTTGGTACACGGGTGGTCAATAAAGGGTTCAATCAACAATATAACACAAACCAAATGTTATGGTAAGGATTGTTTAAGTTTATGTTGCTATATAGTTTGTGCAATTTTGTTATTTACACTACTTAAATTTGAAAGCGTTAATTTGAAGATCGTTTATCTCCATTACCGTTTATCTTTGTGACCGCCTGTGTAGTTGCTTACTGGAGGGGACAGTAATTCACGGTGGACATTGTTTGCCAATTTCTATTATACTTCATTTAAAACTTACATCTACTGTGGTACTGAAGGGACTGTATAGCATAGAAAAGTGTTTGTCTTGATAATTTTCTAAGATTTTAGAAGTAACAGTATGGAAGGTTATAAAGATTAGTAAAACAGTTTATATGTCAGTAAAACTATGCCTAACAAACTGCATCTTACTGATGCAAAGAGCTGCATGTATGTCCTCTAAACTGTGTCTGGGGTCAATATAAATACTGTTTATTATTTCATCATATGCTAGAATACAATGAGGAGAGTCAATCTTTAGCTTTAATTATTGTATGCAAAGTATTTAACAGTCTTTGTAACTTTTTGTCAACAGTATAAAATAATTGGCGAAATACTGTCCACTTTTCGACAGCCCTAATTTCATTGCCATAGAACAAGTTCTATGAATGTATTGCTACTTTTCACAAAATATATATATTTAAGGATACTACTATCATTTTACTGTTTGAGGAACCTCTTTTCATTCTGATAACTTTTAGAAAAACCACAATGCATATTTGTTCTCAAGAAACTGCATTTTGGTGTTTTTCTGGGCGAAATGCTGCCCCCCCCCCCTTCCTGTACCGATGGTCGGCAGTATCAAACCTTGCCTAACTGTAAAAACTGGGCCCATATTCACGAAAGGTCTTAGCCAAGGCTTAGGTTTAAAGTTGAGACTTTTGTCTCAAGTTTCTGGCCAAAATCTGCTAAGACTTTTGTCTTAGGCTTAGTGGTATTCACAAAGAATTTAAGACCGGTCTTAGGCTTAGCCAAGGGCTCACCTTTAAGACTGGTTGATAGTGGGCTTAAATTTTGTAAAGAGGACTTAAATATGGCCACCATAAACTTTTCTCCACTTCAAAAATTGAAATGGCTGTAAATAAAGTATAATTATACAGAACATCTCACTAAAGCAGTTTTTCAAAGTTTATATGTGGTTTTTCCATTTCAAAACAGCACTGATAAAAATGCATTAAATGCATTAAATGAAGGATATATGTCTCCAATAGTATAGTTTGAATAAAAAAGAAAGGTCACATGACGCAGAAAACCACTGTGGTTATTTGATAATCTTGGACTTAGCTAAGTCAGCCTTTGTGAATATGGTTTTAGGACAAAACTTAGCTGAGACAAAAGTCTTAACTTTAAGACTGGATTTAAGCCTAAGACCTAGCTAAGTCTAAGACCCTTCGTGAAAACCAGCCAGGTTTCCTCTGCCCACAAAACTGTCAATTGTGATATCACTTATACAATGTTGAAAGCAAAGTTAAAACCAAAATAAATAAATAAATAAATGACAATCTGGATGATTTTGTGGTTCGCCTTATTCGGGGGACTTTTTTCGCCATCTAGCGAATAGAATGTGTACTATTGATGTCAACACAACACTGATTTCGACTAAAAATGTGCATTTAAATTACTACGTTTAAATTAATATTGGGTGAAAAACTATAACATACTCTTACGGTAAACATTTCAGTAACACGTACTATACGTACTGTATCGATGTGGGATAAGGATGAATTTAATTCGTACTGTAGTGTTTCCGTGTCACCCCACAATATTTACAGGGGGCTCACGCTAGCGAACGGGACATCCATACAGTAGCAAACGTCATTCTACCGTGACATTTAAAACAATAGACAGCAGGGGGATAGGGTTCACCAGTGGTTAGATGATCAGTTATTTAATCATATATTAAAATAAGTGGGGTGTTGGTATAGTGGTGATGGACCAGTTCACGCCCGGGTACCAATTCACGCCCACCCCTAAATTTATCCAAAACAATCACATTTAAACAATAAATTACAAATGTAAATGATCCATTTGATGACTATCTATGATGTGGTAAACATATTCTCTATGAGAAATTATAAATCTTCAAGAAAATTGAGGGTGGGCCTGAATTGGTACCCGGGCGTGAATTGGTCCACCACCACTACTCATCATTGCTTGGCGCCATATAATGGCACATGCCTCAAATTGGCACAAAACGGAAGTTAAAATATTTAATAACAATGCTTGTATCTCAAAAACTGTGCGAGATAGTGATTTTGACGAAATTTTTGACCCACAGGGTATCTCTGCAAATTACCTAGTGGCATTCTACCAGTAAACGCCCATGCTGAAGCAAATATATTGAATTTAAATTATATAAACAGATTTATATTTTATTCTTCTTCCACCAGATTGTCAAATGATGTACACAGCAATTAATAATCCAGGTGCATGTTGCTACATTTGTTTCAAAGCTTTATATTTTAATAATTTAACTCTATTATCGGCCGTTTTTAGCGCAAACCGGAAATATCAGTAAACGCCCATTTTGTAGATAAATAGAAGCATTTGTCCTTGACCTCCAACAAAGAAATATAAGGCGGGCGTTCACTGGTAGGCGGGCGTTTACTGGTAGAATGCCACTAATGCATTAGTTAAGAAATGACCGAGTATAGTAGATGATCATAATGTCGATATGCTTATGAAGTCGATCGGTCCACATTAACAGGTTTACCGCACATAGCAAACTTCATTTGAATTTGCAGATAAACAAGCACCCTTTGCTTGAATATATTCCACAAAAATACTCATGCAATATGTCCCAAGTAGATATATTTTTATATTTTCTGAAATAAACACTAAAATATTACCTCAATACATAAATAAACCATCCAGTTTATTATAATACAACTAATATAAAATCTGTGTACAAATTTTTGTTTGATAGATATTACTGATCATCTTGTAACAAACCTTTCATCTTGTTGATCCCAATGAAAGTGGTGGTACTAGGTGATCGACTTAATGATCAATCTTACAAATAACAGTTTTTTCTGCATTTTCAAACTGAAGTTTGAAGTTTCTGTTGAAAACAAATCCTAGAAGTCTTGCAGTAGTTTGTTATTTTATTTGCTTTTTGAAGTCGTATTTTTCAATGTACCTTAATATTTTGAGGTTGATTTGAATTTTATTAAATGAGAACAATCGCTCTTAAAAAGTCTCCCGTAAGTGATCGACTTTACAATCATCCACTATAATGATGATTAATTAATAATTATGAATTTTCCAAATAAGGAAAACACGAAAATGCCTGTATCTCGAAAACCGTGTGCAATAGAGTGATTTCGACGAAAGTTTTGATCCACACTCCACGGGGTATCTCTGCAGAGTAACTAACACATTTTTCCAAAAATTTTTGTCTCGCCAACAATGGCGGCCATTTTAAATTTTCGAATTTTTAACAAATATTGCTAAACACAAAAATGCTTGTATCTCAAAAACTGTGCGAGATAGTGATTTTGACGAAATTTTTGACCCACAGGGTATCTCTGCAAATTACCTAATGCATTAGTTAAGAAATGACCGAGTAATTAATGATTAATTAATAATTATGAATTTTCCAAATAAGGAAAACACAAAAATGCCTGTATCTCGAAAACCGTGTGCAATAGAGTGATTTCGACGAAAGTTTTGATCCACACTCCACGGGGTATCTCTGCAGAGTAACTAACACATTTTTCCAAAAATTTTTGTCTCGCCAACAATGGCGGCCATTTTAAATTTTCGAATTTTTAACAAATATTGCTAAACACAAAAATGCTTGTATCTCAAAAACTGTGCGAGATAGTGATTTTGACGAAATTTTTGACCCACAGGGTATCTCTGCAAATTACCTAATGCATTAGTTAAGAAATGACCGAGTAATTAATGATTAATTAATAATTATGAATTTTCCAAATAAGGAAAACACAAAAATGCCTGTATCTCGAAAACCGTGTGCAATAGACTGATTTCGACGAAAGTTTTGATCCACAGGGTATCTCTGCAGAGTAACTAACACATTTTTCCAAAATTTTTTGTCTCGCCAACAATGGCGGCCATTTTAAATTTTCGAATTTTTTGCAAAACACAAAAATGCTTATATCTCGAAAACTGTGCTATATAGAGCGCTTTCGATGAAATTTTTGACCCACAGGTTACCCCTGCAGAGTAGCCATCCCAATTTTCAAAAAAAATTTTGTCTCACGAAAAATGTAGACCAAAGGCTATAAGCAGAGCATTTTCTTAATACTTTAGCACTCACCTTTATACCCTTTTTGGGACGCTTTGTTTTTGCTGTGCAAAAACATCTTTTTTTTGCAAGCGATCCTCTAGATCCTATATAAATATTGATCAAGTGGTCCATACATTAATTGGGTCCTCGCTATATATTTCTTCTGTGACCTTATGAATATTGAGGAGTTAGTCAATCGGTAAATTATTCAGCATTCTTTAATATATTGTTAGGATTAAAACTTGCGAATCATCAAGACATAAGGGTACTAATGGTATTGCGCCCCGAAGTAACATAGCAGATTTACATGCATATTGCACCCATAACCAATCGCTACTATATTGTTAGGAAATCACTGACTTCTGTAACTTTCAAATTTTATTATCAGTATTTTTATTGAAATCTTGTTAGAAGTCTGTGGCCACATGAACGAACACCTTTTTAACTTCTATTTATAAAATATTGCAAGGAAACCCCACAGAATTGTGTGACTTTATTATCTCCTCATTTGTATATTTTAAAATATTGCTAGGAAACTCCAAAGAATTCTGTTAACTCATATTTTCTCATCTGCATATTTCATTTTACAATGTTACTCCTTTATTGGGAGTTTGGGACCAGCATGAGAAAAGCGGGGACCAGGGGCCGTATTCACAAAAGGGATCAAGATCAAGTTGAGTCAAAAATCAGCTCAATTTTAGTATAAACAGCTGTAAACTTTAGCTGATTTTTGGCTCATCTTGAGCTTGATCCCTTATGCGAATACCAACCCTAATGTCATACATTTGGTATACTCATCATTGCTTGGCACCATATAATGGCACATGCCTCAAATTGGCATTGGGAAATTATCGCCCACACTCGCACATTTCTGCTTAACAAATAAGGAAGTGGAAGTGAGGACAGAAATAATTTAAATATCTTCGGCAATTTCCGTATGCAAATTGTGCCAATTTGAGGTGCTGATTTCATGTAGAAATTATATTATCGCCCCTTAAAAACGATTCTAACAAGTTTATTGTTTTGATTTGATGTTAGTAAAATAGTTCAATAACTTGCGTTTGTGTCAGTTCATATTTTAATAAAAAGAAATCCACGAAATTACACTTAAAACAAGTAGAAATAAGGTTTTTGTGTCCAATTTGTGCCAAGTTACGGCGGGAGGCAGTACTCATCAAGGACCTGACCTATATCCATAATGATAAAACCGCTATGTAACTGCTTGCTATTTAATATCCTATCTTCAGGTTTGTGCCATGTTGAGGTTTGTGGCATGATCGACATAAAATATCATTGCAAAAAAAAAGTACCTGAATCACCACACTTCAGTATCTTCTATTTTCGGTCAGTACATGGGTGGACACAAATGTAAACTTGACATGGAGATGTCTTCAGTGTTTGGCTTATCTTGGTGGTATAAATAATTAAATTGCACAAAATGAGTAACAAATGTCTTGACAAGCTTTGTTTAAATGTATTCTGTTCCTTAGTTTGTGCAACTTTGTTGTTTACACCACTTATATATGAAATATTCTGAAGGCCGTTTATCTTTGTGTCCAACCATACACTTGGGGTAGTTTTTTACTTTACTAGCACGAGATTTTGGTGATAATATAAGCTGTACCTTTTTAGCAATGCCCTTTATTATCCCTGTCAGTGAGTCCTGTCAGTAGATTATAAAACGCCTTCTGTATGTGTGTGCATCCATCTGTGGGCCACATGTTTACATAAACAATTATATCTCATTAATATATAAAGATATCTTCACCAAAGTTGTGAAAACATGTATGTGGAAAAGTTTGGCCTCATTTTGAAAAACAAAGTTGCCACTATAACCGATTGTTTAAAGATAATTAAGATTCTCTAAATCTTGAGATATTTAATCTAGCTTTATCAAATTTTATAAAAATATGTAAGGCTAAGAAAGCTAGCATGATAGTAATATTGGCCCAGCTTCAAAAACAAAATGACTGCCATATCTCGTTTAAAGTAAAATGGGGTGATCCTATTATAAATGTTTTATATCACCCTTATCATTGCTCCTAGGGGTTCGGAATAAGAAAACAACATATAGGAAGTAATAACCTGAGAATCATTTCCAAGTGTTGAATTTGACCTTTAACCCATGCTTTAAGATCAGATGGGGTCATCATTAGGGCTCTAACGAGTTGACCGTAACTTGATGGTTGATATTTCAAGATTACATCGATTTACACAATTTAAGCTTAAGTTTTTAAGAAATAAATAATGATATACTAATCTTGTTACAAACCAACACTTTTGCAATTTATCAAACCATAAAAACATAAAAATCAATGAGCAATGGTCCTTTTTTATTTACCTTACTTACGTGGCTGTTCCATGAAGTGCACATACCTATCTGCACAATTTAACAGGCAACAAACTATATTTCCTTGCAATAAATTGGTACTAAACAAAGCTAATGGAAATATTTGGACATAATATTTATATCCCCAGACGAAAGTCGGGGATATATTGGATTCAGGTCCGTCGCGCCGCCGCCGCCGCTGCCGCCGCCGCCGTAGAAATTTCCTTGTGGACGCGATAACTCAAAAACAAATTAATATTTTTTTTTCAAACTTGGTACACATGTTAAGGGTGCCCAAAGGAAGATCCCTATTTTAAGGTGACCTTAAACTCCCAGTAAAAAAGAACTTATGGCCACCTTAAGGTCAGAAATTGCACTTTTGGCCACTTAGAGCCCTGTAGGTCACAAACTATGATGCTCAGCTGGCTGAAATTTTACCTGACAACACATTAATATGTTCTTAGTACATGTGCCGAAAATCACGACTTTAAGTTGAGGAGAAAATTGTGTTTGAGGCCCATAAATACCCCCACTTGGGGATTTTTTGCTATACTTTTCACATATTTTGCCCTATAATTTGGAAGTGGTAATTCTGATGAGTCTCAAACTGCGCTAGGTATAACTTTGATATGTAATCCTTGTCTGTAGAAAATTTTAGGGCTGTAGGTTTACCCAAAGGGGTCGACTTAAGGTCTCAAAAGTGCCCACAGAGACCCAATTTATGCACTTTTTGCCACTTTCAAGCACTGTAGCTTTCAAACTATGTCTCTCATCTAAGTTAAATATCATCTGGGAATATATCTATGTGTTTTCTTATATGTGCCCCAACATTTAGGCCTTTAATAGACAGTTAACCTGTGTATCAGGACCATAAACACCCACCCGAGTGACCCTTATAAGACATTTTTCACATCTTTTTCCCTGTAACTTGGAAATGGTAAGTCTGAGAAGTTTCAAACTGTATTAGATATATATTCTGTGTGTAATCTTAGTATGTAACAGATTTTAAGTCTGAAGCTTTAATTTTGAAGGTCAAATTGAGGTCTCTAAAAGGCTCCCAAAGACCCAATATTTGGACTTTTTGCTACTTTTAAGCCCTGTGACTGTCAAACTATGTGACTGATAGAGCTCAAATCCTATCTGAGAAGATATTAGTATGTTATTTATATATGTGCCAAAAATTAAGGCTTTAAGAAGACATTTAACCTGTGTATGAGGACCATAAATCCCCACCCGAGTGACCATTTTTAGACATTTTTCACATATTTTGCCCTGTAACTTGGAAATGGTAAGTCTAAGAAGTTTCAAACTGTATTAGATGCATATTCTATGTGTAATCTTAGTATGTGACAAATTTTAAGTCTGAGGCTTTAATTTGAAGGCCACATTTAGGTCTCTAGAAGGCCCCATAAAGACCCAGTATTTGGACTTTTTGCCAATTTTAAGGCCTGTGACTGTTAAACTATGTGACTGATAGAGCTGAAATCTCATCTGGGAATACATTATTATGTTCTTTTTACATGTGCCAAAAATCAAGGCTTCAAGTAGACATTTAACCTGTGTATGAGGACCTTAAACACCCACCTGAGTGACCCTTTTAAGACATTTTTCACATATTTTGCTCTGTAACTTGGAAATGGTAAGTCTGAGAAGTTTCAAACTTTATTAGATACATATTCTATGTGTAATCTTAGTATGTAACAAATTTTAAGTCTGAAGCTTTAATTTGAAAGCCACATCGAGATCTCTAAAAGGCCCACAGAGACCCAATATTTGGACTTTTTAACCACCTTTAAGCCCTGTGACTGTTAAACTATGTGATTGATGGAGCTGAAATCCCATCTGGGAATGCATTATTATGTCCTTTTTACATATGCCGAAAATCAAGGTTTTTAGTAGACATTTAACCTGTGTATGAGGGCCATAGACACTCGCCCAAGTGCCTTTTTGGACATTTTTTCCGTATTTTGCCCTGTTATTTGGAAATGCTTAGTGTGACAAGTCTTAAACTGTATTATATATAATTTTTGTTATGTATGTCCCCCAAAAAGTTTCAGATCTGTTGTTTAATTGCTAAGGTCTCTTTAACAATTGTAAAATGCCCACAGAAACCCAATTTATGGACATTATGCCACTTTAAAGCCCAGTAACTGTCAAACTATGTGGGTTATAGAGCTGAAATCTTTGAATTTTTAAAAGGAAATGCCTGTCTATTTAAATTTTGAATATTAATAATGTTATGGCTATCTTAGTCTTTTAAGAACTTATTTTTGTGTGTTATACCTCTGCTTGCTGAGTTTTTAACTTTTTAAAATGAAACTGGTTAAACATATTCAAGTAGACAAAATGGACACTTTAAGTGAGCTTTAAGTCCCAATATTAATGAAATTATATCCTTATGTAGTAAAAGTAGGGGATTTTTAACCCTCAACTAGCCCAGTTTTATTCAACTTGCCTCAGTTAATTTTGACACAGCTCCTACAGTTATGAACTCATTTCAGTTGATAATCACATACTTAAAATTCTCAATTCTTTTTGTATTTGAGTACCCCTTTTATATAGATTGTTTGTTTACCATTTATGCATCCCCCACCCGGATTCCCCCCACCCACCTCTGGGACCTCCAGCTATATTGAGTGACACTAAATAAACAAAGGTATTTAATGATATCAGATGAGAAACAAAGAACTCAATGGGGTTGCAGATCTTGTGTAATAGTGAGAGAGGTGTGGAGAAGGGGAGAGGGGTGGCGGTGGGAGGTGGTGGGCTTCATTACATATAACACAAAGGGGAGTCAGAACTGAGATTGTGTCACATATTTAGGTTGCATATATATGGACCACATATATAGGTATAGAGGAAATGAATAACTGAAAACAATTTGCAAATTCTAAAAATAATATAATAAAATAATAATATAAATAATTTTTTTTTAAATAATATTTTATTTGTGAACAAATATAGAAACAGATATGCGCTTTTGGGATTATGAATTTTAGAATGGACATTGAATCATCAATCATTTAAATACTTTGAAGGAAGATTGAAAAGTATGATGAGTTGAGTTAAAAATAATATTTTATTTGTCAACAAATATAGAAACAGATATGCTCTTTTGGGATTATTATTTTAGAATGGACATTCAATCATCAATCATTTAAATACTTTGAAAATAGGTTTGGAGTTATCATTGCAGGAAGATTGAAAATATAATTTGAGTTATGTATTCGGCGTCTGGGGATACACCATCTTCCTTGGAAGATATAAACAGAGTAGATTGATGTGCTGAAGTTCATATAATAATGGGTAATTATGTTTTAAAAAATTCCCGATCAAAACCTGTGGCGTGAGTGATGACCTGTCTGGGGATATGTTGGCGCCGAGTTGGCCCAATCTAGTTTATTTATATTTTTATCATTTACTCGAGTTAAGCTCAAGTTCAGTTTGTCTCAATATGTTATTCACCTACTTTTGGGTCAGCTATAACATAATAAGATTGCAGACCTGTACCATATTGTATTGCTGTACTATAGCTATTTGGAAGATTCTCAGTGTTGAGTAAATCACTTGTAACTTGAAACCTATCACATTTATAGTGTTTTGTTGAATTATGATATTCACCAAGTTTTGGTGAACTTTAACATAGTAAGATTGTAGACCTGTAACTCATTGCATAACTGAGCAATAGCTACTTTCAAATGCTCACTGTTGAGTAAATTAGCTTGTATCTCCCTTATTAGTGGTCCTAGAACTTTGAAATATGAAAACAACCTATAGGAAGTCATGTCCTATTAATCTTTTGCAAATGTTGAATTTGACCTTTGACTCCTGCTTCAAGGTTAAGTGGGTCCTCATTCTAAAGATCCCCTATATCTCCTTAATGTTCTAAATTTGGAGATCATCTTGAAATTTGATGGAAATTGAAAATGTCAGTTTTCTCAAAAACTGTTAGAGATAGTGATTTTGAGCAAATTTTGGACCCTTTGGGTACTATTGTAGACCCTGGATATAATGCCTCTGAAAAATTTTTAATTTTTCAAATTTCAGCCATCATCTTGAAGTTTGTCGGAAATGGATAATGTTAATTATCTTGAAAGCTGTCAGAGATGGAGTGATTTTGAGCCAATTTTAGAGCCATTGGGTACCATAGACCCAGGATGTAATACCTAATAGTATGAAAAATGTTAAACTTCCAAATTCTGGCCGCCATCTTGAATTTTGCGGGAAATCGAAAATGTTGATTATTTTGAAAACTCTTAGAGTGATTTTGAGCAAATTTTGGACTTTTTGGGTACTAGATGCCCTAGATGTAGTGCCTCAGAGAAATTTTTGCATTTCCAAGATTGTAGATCTGTGGCTCATTGCATAACTGAGCAGTAGCTATTTGAATACTCACTGTTGAGTAAATCATTTGTATCTCCCTTATTAGTGGTCCTAGAACTTTGATATTTGAAAAACATGTTGAATTTGAAGGATGCCTTATATCTCCTTAATTATGTCCACCCCCCTGGGGGGTGGATATATTATTTTTGCTTTTTTCGCCGTCCGATGTCCGATGTCCGATGTCCGATGTCCGGCGTCCGGCGTCCGGCGTCCGATGTCCGGCGTCACGCATGGTTTCCGCTCATTTAAAGGAAAAGTATTAGAGCTATTGTCACCAAATTTGGTATGCAGGCTTATTGGGTCAGTAGCTTGCTTGGGATTGCTTTTGGCTGTTGTACCTCTTTTGCTTACTGAGTAATACTTAAGTACAGCTATTTTCAGTACCCATTGGTTTCCGTGCATTTAAGCCAAAATAATTAAAGATATTTTACTACAATTTTGAATACAAGATTGTTATGTCCATAGCTCGCTTGGTATTGCATTTGGGACTGATAGCTTTGTCAGTACATGAGTAATAGCCATTTAGGTACTTCATTGTGTATTTTCAGTACTACTTTTGAGTAATTTGCTTGTATCTCCTTAACCGTGCAAGATAGAGCGATTTCGGCAAAATTTTCGACCCGCAGGGTATCTGAGGAGTGTACTCTTTGCAATTTTCAAAAAATTTTCCCCTCCCCAAAAATGGCGGCCATTTTGAATTTTCGAATTTTTGCCAAAAATGGCAAAACACTAATTTGCTTCTATCTCCTTAACCGTGCGAGATAGAGCGATTTCGGCAAAATTTTCGACCCACAGGGTATCTGAGGAGTGTACTCTTTGCAATTTTCAAAAAATTTTCCCCTCCCCAAAAATGGCGGCCATTTTGAATTTTCGAATTTTTGCCAAAAATGGCAAAACACAAATTTCCCTCTATCTCTTTAACCGTGTGAGATAGAGCGATTTCGTCGAAATTTTCAACCCACAGGGTATCTAAGGAGTGTACTCTTTGCAATTTTCAAAAAATTTTCCCCTCCCCAAAAATGGCGGCCATTTTGAATTTTCGAATTTTTGCCAAAAATGGCAAAACACAAATTTGCTTCTATCTCCTTAACCGTGCGAGATAGAGCGATTTCGTCGAAATTTTCGACCCACAGGGTATCTAAGGAATGTAATATTTGCAATTTTCAAAAAATTTTCCCCTCCCTAAAAATGGCGGCCATTTTAAATTTTCGAATTTTTGCCAAAAATGGCAAAACACAAATTTGCTTCTATCTCCTTAACCGTGCGAGATAGAGCGATTTCGTCAAAATTTTCGACCCACAGGGTATCTGAGGAGTGTACTCTTTGCAATATTCAAAAAATTTTCCCCTCCCCAAAAATGGCGGCCATTTTGAATTTTCGAATTTTTGCCAAAAATGGCAAAACACAAATTTGCTTCTATCTCCTTAACCGTGCGAGATAGAGCGATTTCGTCAAAATTTTCGACCCACAGGGTATCTGAGGAGTGTACTCTTTGCAATTTTCAAAAAATTTTCCCCTCCCCAAAAATGGCGGCCATTTTGAATTTTCGAATTTTTGCCAAAAATGGCAAAACACTAATTTGCTTCTATCTCCTTAACCGTGCGAGATAGAGCGATTTCGGCAAAATTTTCGACCCACAGGGTATCTGAGGAGTGTACTCTTTGCAATTTTCAAAAAATTTTCCCCTCCCCAAAAATGGCGGCCATTTTGAATTTTCGAATTTTTGCCAAAAATGGCAAAACACAAATTTCCCTCTATCTCCTTAACCGTGCGAGATAGAGCGATTTCGTCGAAATTTTCGACCCACAGGGTATCTGAGGAGTGTACTCTTTGCAATTTTCAAAAAATTTTCCCCTCCCCAAAAATGGCGGCCATTTTGAATTTTCGAATTTTTGCCAAAAATGGCAAAACACAAATTTCCCTCTATCTCCTTAACCGTGCGAGATAGAGCGATTTCGTCGAAATTTTCAACCCACAGGGTATCTAAGGAGTGTACTCTTTGCAATTTTCAAAAAATTTTCCCCTCCCTAAAAATGGCGGCCATTTTGAATTTTCGAATTTTTGCCAAAAATGGCAAAACACAAATTTGCTTCTATCTCCTTAACCGTGCGAGATAGAGCGATTTCGTCGAAATTTTCGACCCACAGGGTATCTAAGGAATGTAATATTTGCAATTTTCAAAAAATTTTCCCCTCCCTAAAAATGGCGGCCATTTTAAATTTTCGAATTTTTGCCAAAAATGGCAAAACACAAATTTGCTTCTATCTCCTTAACCGTGCGAGATAGAGCGATTTCGTCAAAATTTTCGACCCACAGGGTATCTGAGGAGTGTACTCTTTGCAATTTTAAAAAAATTTTCCCCTCCCCATAAATGGCGGCCATTTTGAATTTTCGAATTTTTGCCAAAAATGGCAAAACACTAATTTGCTTCTATCTCCTTAACCGTGCGAGATAGAGCGATTTCGGCAAAATTTTCGACCCACAGGGTATCTAAGGAATGTAATATTTGCAATTTTCCAAAAATTTTCCCCTCCCCAAAAATGGCGGCCATTTTGAATTTTCGAATTTTTGCCAAAAATGGCAAAACACAAATTTCCTTCTATCTCCTTAACCGTGCGAGATAGAGCGATTTCGTCGAAATTTTCAACCCACAGGGTATCTAAGCAATGTAATATTTGCAATCTTCCAAAAATTTTCCCCTCCCCAAAAATGGCGGCCATTTTGAATTTTCGAATTTTTGCCAAAAATGGCAAAACACAAATTTGCTTCTATCTCCTTAACCGTGCGAGATAGAGTGATATCGTCGAAATTTTCGACCTACAGGGTATCTAAGGAATGCAATCTTTGCAATCTTCAAAAAATTTTCCCCTCCCCAAAAATGGCGGCCATTTTGAATTTTCGAATTTTTGCCAAAAATGGCAAAACACAAATTTGCTTCTATCTCCTTAACCGTGCCAGATAGAGCGATTTCGTCGAAATTTTCGACCCACAGGGTATCTGAGCATTGTACTCTTGGTAATTTTTAAAAAATTTTCCCCTCCCCAAAAATGGCGGCCATTTTGAATTTTCGAATTTTTGCCAAAAATGGCAAAACACAAATTTGCTTCTATCTCCTTAAGCGTGCGAGATAGAGCGATTTTGTCGAAATTTTCGACCCACAGGGTATCTAAGGAATGCAATCTTTGCAATTTTCAAAAAATTTTCCCCTCCCCAAAAATGGCGGCCATTTTGAATTTTCGAATTTTTGCCAAAAATGGCAAAACACAAATTTGCTTCTATCTCCTTAACCGTGCGAGATAGAGCGATTTCGTTGAAATTTTCGACCCACAGGGTATCTAAGGAATGTAATATTTGCAATTTTCAAAAAATTTTCCCCTCCCTAAAAATGGCGGCCATTTTAAATTTTCGAATTTTTGCCAAAAATGGCAAAACACAAATTTGCTTCTATCTCCTTAACCGTGCGAGATAGAGCGATTTCGTCAAAATTTTCGACCCACAGGGTATCTGAGGAGTGTACTCTTTGCAATTTTCAAAAAATTTTCCCCTCCCCAAAAATGGCGGCCATTTTGAATTTTCGAATTTTTGCCAAAAATGGCAAAACACTAATTTGCTTCTATCTCCTTAACCGTGCGAGATAGAGCGATTTCGGCAAAATTTTCGACCCACAGGGTATCTGAGGAGTGTACTCTTGCAATTTTCAAAAAATTTTCCCCTCCCCAAAAATGGCGGCCATTTTGAATTTTCGAATTTTTGCCAAAAATGGCAAAACACAAATTTCCTTCTATCTCCTTAACCGTGTGAGATAGAGCGATTTCGTCGAAATTTTCAACCCACAGGGTATCTAAGGAATGTAATATTTGCAATTTTCCAAAAATTTTCCCCTCCCCAAAAATGGCGGCCATTTTGAATTTTCGAATTTTTGCCAAAAATGGCAAAACACAAATTTGCTTCTATCTCCTTAACCGTGCGAGATAGAGTGATATCGTCGAAATTTTCGACCTACAGGGTATCTAAGGAATGCAATCTTTGCAATCTTCCAAAAATTTTCCCCTCCCCAAAAATGGCGGCCATTTTGAATTTTCAAATTTTTGCCAAAAATGGCAAAACACAAATTTGCTTCTATCTCCTTAACCATGCGAGATAGAGCGATTTCGTCGAAATTTTTCAACCCACAGGGTATCTAAGGAATGTAATCTTTGCAATTTTCAAAAAAATTTCCCCTCCCCAAAAATGGCAGCCATTTTGAATTTTCGAATTTTTGCTTAAAATGGAAAAACACAAACTGGCCTTAACCGTGCAAAATAGAGTTATTTTGTTGAAATTTTCGACCCATAGGGTATCTAAGAAATGTACTCTTGGCAATTTTCAAAAAAATTTCCTTTTCCCAAAAATGGCGGCCATTTTGAATTTTCAAATTTTTGCCAAAAATAGAAAAACAGGAATTTGCTTCTATCTTCTTAACCGTGCAAGATAGAGTGATTTCGTCAAAATTTTCAACCCAACCAATGCAAAAAGGCATGAAGCTGAAATAATTTACATCTACACTAACAAATATTTAAGCATCATTGATATATTTTACAAATGAAACAGGGTCTTGTAAGACTACTGTACAATTTGGGCAAAAGGTTCATGGGTGGACATTACACATGATAATGTGTGTTCTTCTATGCTATCCTGTTTCTATTCGCATCTACTATCAACAGGGCGGCCTATTTCTAGTTTTTCAAATTCTGGCTGCCATCTTGAAATTTTTGGCGGAAATGCTAAATGTTAACTATCTTGAAAGCCATTAGAGATTTTGAGCAATTTTTGGACCCATTGGGTACTAGAGAGCTTGGATATACTGCCTCAGAAAAACTTTACTTTTCCACATTCTGGTTGCCATCTTGAAGTTTGGCAGAAATCGAAGATGTCAGAGTCTCATTCATGAATGGCTGAATTCTCTATACATTAGATTGTACATGTCGCAATTCTAGTTGGTTCTAGAACTTCAGATGTGAAAATAACCTAGATGAAATCATGTCCTGCAAATGTTTTGCCAGTGTCAGATTTGATGTTTGAGCCCTGCTTCAAGATACAGTTGGGTCATCATATTAAAAATGCCTTTTATTTTCATTTATTGCTCCTTCAGCTTTGAAAACTTTTTACCCCACAGCCCTTAAGGGCTGTCGGGGGTATTGTTTTCACCCATGGTGTCCGGATGGGCGAGCGGGCGGCGGGAAAAAGTTTGTCCAGCCTGTATCTCAGAAACCGTAAGGTGTAGGAAGTTGATACTTGGTAGGGACATTAGTTAGGGGGGTAGGTGTGCAACGTCATGGTGTGACCTTAATTTATCTTTGACTTTGCTGTAGTGACCTTGACTTATAATGCCTTGTCCGGGCTATGTTTCTGAAACCATAAGGTGCAGGAAGTTGATACTTGGTAGGGAGATTGGGCGGGGTTTATATGTGTGCAACGTCATGGTGTGACCTGGATTTGACCTTTGATCTTGCATATCTGATGCTAATTTATCTCTCTACAGGGATATGTGATACTATTTTATCTCTCTTATATCTCTCATATCTCTTTTTACTTGAATCTTGATTGTTGCACCTTCGGGTGTCCTTAGATATAGATTAAGCACTGTTAAAGTCATATTAGAATTCATTCAGGGTTTTACTTTTGCAACTTCCCATTGTAACAGATGGTATTGCATCAAGTGAGTCACAGGTTTTGCCCCAACTCCACATATAAGCATGTTTTGCCACATCTGTATGTATGGGTAATATTCAAAACATTCAAACCATAATTTGACCATACATAATTGTGATATTTTCATTGACAGCTATTCTCCAGTTAAGAAATCTTACAGCTTCATAACTTTTAGTTTACTGAATTGTCTTGTTTTAATCTTGAGGCCTCTAATGGTCTATGTCTCCCTTAGTATTGGTCGTAGTGGTTTTGGATGTGCAGATGAATCTTTTGGTGGGGTCACATTTGACATAATATTCTGTATGTCATGCTTCAACCAAGTCCCATCCGGGGATACACTACGTCGAGACGCAATCTCTAGTTATTACTTGCCGTAGTGACCTTGACCTTTAAAATTTTGTCCAGACAATATCTCTGAAACCGTAAAATGTCGGAAGTTGATAGTTGGTAGGGGCATTGGTTAGGGGTTGTAGGTGTGCATCATTAAGCGTCCCGCAAGGGACGCTTGTTTGTGTATGGGAGAGCTTCAGGCTCCGCCGGCTCCGCCGGCTCCGGCGGCTCCGCCGGCTCCGCCGGCTCCGCCGGCTCCGCATTTTGTTTTCCTTATAACTCTGTAACATTTAGGCGGATTCTTTTCAAATTTGGCAGGTTTAGGCAGTAGCCTTGGGGAATTTTTTTGAATATGCTGCAGTGACATTTCAACCAATCAGAGAGGTCACATGACCAAAAATGTCTTTTTTCGATGGGGAAGCTTGTCCGGATGATAACTTGAAAGTAATTTTATCAATTCACCTGAAACTTGGCAAATACATTCATTCTATTAAAATCTGGAAATCATTAGATTTTGGCATTGATTGGTCAAGAAATGGCCGAGTAATTAATGATTAATTAATCATTACGAATTTTCCAAATAAGGAAAACACAAAAATGCTTATATCTCGAAAACCGTGCTAGATAGAGCGATTTCGACGAAATTTTTGACCCTCAGGGTATCTCTGCGGAGTAGTTTTCCCAATTTTCAAAAAATTTTTGTCTCGTCCAAAATGGCGGCCATTTTGAATTTTCGAAATTTTCGCAAAAATTGCAAAACACAAAAATGCTTATATCTCAAAAACCGTGCTAGATAGAGCAATTTCGACAAAATTTTTGACCCGCAAGGTATCTCTGCGGAGTACTTTTCCCAATTTTCAAAAAAATTTTGTCTCGCCAAAAATGGCGGCCATTTTGAATTTTCGAAATTTTCGTAAAAATTGCAAAACACAAAAATGCTTATATCTCGAAAACCGTGCTAGATAGAGCGATTTCGACGAAATTTTTGACCCACAGTGTATCTCTGCGGAGTAGTTTTCCCAATTTTGAAAAAATTTTTGTCTCGCCAAAAATGGCGGCCATTTTGAATTTTCGAATTTTTCGCAAAAATTGCAAAACATAAAAATGCTTATATCTCGAAAACCCTGCAAGATAGAGCGATTTCGACGAAAGTTTTGATCCACAGGGTATATCTGCAGAGTAGCCATGCCAATTTTCAAAAAAATTTTATCTTGCCAAAAATGGCGGCCATTTTACTCACCTACTCAAAATGAGTAAATGCGAATTATCTCTTAAAAGTATTGCAGATAGCCAATTTTTCTCAAATAACTCATTCACCTACTTTTGGAAGAGCTTTCACATGGTGAAGTTTCACACCCATAGCTAATTACTCACCTACTCAAAATGAGTAAATGCGAATTATCTCTAAAAGTATTGCAGATAGCCAATTTTTCTCAAATAACTCATTCACCTACTTTTGGGAGAGCTTTCACATGGTGAAGTTTCAGACCCATAGCTAATTATTTACCTACTCAAAATGAGTAAATGCTAATTATCTGTAAAAGTATTGCGGATACCCAATTTTTATCAAATAACTCATTCATCTACTTGTGGGAGAGCTTTCACATGGTGAAGTTTCAGACCCATAGCTAATTACTCACCTACTCAAAATGAGTAAATGCGAATTATCTCTAAAAGTATTGCAGATAGCCAATTTTTCTCAAATAAATCATTCACCTACTTTTGGGAGAGCTTTCACTTGGTGAAGTTTCAGACCCATAGCTAATTACTCACCTACTCGAAATGAGTAAATGCGAATTATCTCTAAAAGTATTGCAGACAGCCAATTTTTCTCAAATAACTCATTCACCTACTTTTGGGAGAGCTTTCACTTGGTGAAGTTTCAGACCCATAGCTAATTACCTACTCAAAATGAGTAAATGCGAATTATCTCTAAAAGTATTGCAGATAGCCAATTTTTGTCAAATTAATCATTCGCCTACTTTTGGGAGAGCTTTCACTTGGTGAAGTTTCAGACCCATAGCTAATTACTCACCTACTCAAAATGAGTAAATGCGAATTATCTCTAAAAGTATTGCAGATAGCCAATTTTTCTCAAATAACTCATTCACCTACTTTTGGGAGAGCTTTCACTCTGTGAAGTTTCAGACCCATAGCTAATTACTCACCTACTCAAAATGAGTAAATGCGAATTATCTCTAAAAGTATTGCAGATAGCCAATTTTTCTCAAATAACTCATTCACCTACTTTTGGGAGAGCTTTCACATGGTGAAGTTTCAGACCCATAGCTAATTATTTACCTACTCAAAATGAGTAAATGCTAATTATCTGTAAAAGTATTGCGGATACCCAATTTTTATCAAATAACTCATTCATCTACTTGTGGGAGAGCTTTCACATGGTGAAGTTTCAGACCCATAGCTAATTACTCACCTACTCAAAATGAGTAAATGCGAATTATCTCTAAAAGTATTGCAGATAGCCAATTTTTCTCAAATAAATCATTCACCTACTTTTGGGAGAGCTTTCACTTGGTGAAGTTTCAGACCCATAGCTAATTACTCACCTACTCAAAATGAGTAAATGCGAATTATCTCTAAAAGTATTGCAGACAGCCAATTTTTCTCAAATAACTCATTCACCTACTTTTGGGAGAGCTTTCACTTGGTGAAGTTTCAGACCCATAGCTAATTACTCACCTACTCAAAATGAGTAAATGCGAATTATCTCTAAAAGTATTGCAGATAGCCAATTTTTGTCAAATTAATCATTCGCCTACTTTTGGGAGAGCTTTCACTTGGTGAAGTTTCAGACCCATAGCTAATTACTCACCTACTCAAAATGAGTAAATGCGAATTATCTCTAAAAGTATTGCAGATAGCCAATTTTTCTCAAATAACTCATTCACCTACTTTTGGGAGAGCTTTCACTCTGTGAAGTTTCAGACCCATAGCTAATTACTCACCTACTCAAAATGAGTAAATGCGAATTATCTCTAAAAGTATTGCAGATAGCCAATTTTTCTCAAATAACTCATTCACCTACTTTTGGCAGAGCTTCACTTGGTGAAGTTTCAGACCCATACTAATTACTCACCTACTGAAAATGAGTAAATGTGAATTATCTCTAAAAGTATTGCAGATAGCCAATTTTTCTCAAATAACTCATTCACCTACTTTTGGGAGAGCTCTCACTTGGTGAAGTTTCAGACCCATAGCTAATTACTCACCTACTCAAAATGAGTAAATGCGAATTATCTCTAAAAATATTGTGGATAGCCAATTTTTCTCAAATAACTCATTCACCTACTTTTGGGAGAGCTTTCACTCTGTGAAGTTTCAGACCCATAGCTAATTACTCACCTACTCAAAATGAGTAAATGCGAATTATCTCTAAAAGTATTGTAGATAGCCAATTTTTCTCAAATTAATCATTCACCTACTTTTGGGAGAGCTTTCACTTGGTGAAGTTTCAGACCCATAGCTAATTACTCACCTACTCAAAATGAGTAAATGCGAATTATCTCTAAAAGTATTGCAGATAGCCAATTTTTCTCAAATAACTCATTCACCTACTTTTGGGAGAGCTTTCACTTGGTGAAGTTTCACACCCATAGCTAATTACTCACCTACTCAAAATGAGTAAATGCGAATTATCTCTAAAAGTATTGCAGATAGCCAATTTTTCTCAAATAACTCATTCACCTACTTTTGGGAGAGCTTTCACTTGAAGTTTCAGACCCATAGCTAATTACTCACCTACTCAAAATGAGTAAATGCGAATTATCTCTAAAAGTATTGCAGATAGCCAATTTTTCTCAAATAACTCATTCACCTACTTTTGGGAGAGCTTTCACTCTGTGAAGTTTCAGACCCATAGCTAATTACTCACCTACTCAAAATGAGTAAATGCGAATTATCTCTAAAAGTATTGTAGATAGCCAATTTTTCTCAAATTAATCATTCACCTACTTTTGGGAGAGCTTTCACTTGGTGAAGTTTCAGACCCATAGCTAATTACTCACCTACTCAAAATGAGTAAATGCGAATTATCTCTAAAAGTATTGCAGATAGCCAATTTTTCTCAAATAACTCATTCACCTACTTTTGGGAGAGCTTTCACTTGGTGAAGTTTCACACCCATAGCTAATTACTCACCTACTCAAAATGAGTAAATGCGAATTATCTCTAAAAGTATTGCAGATAGCCAATTTTTCTCAAATAACTCATTCACCTACTTTTGGGAGAGCTTTCACTTGGTGAAGTTTCACACCCATAGCTAATTACTCACCTACTCAAAATGAGTAAATGCGAATTATCTCTAAAAGTATTGCAGATAGCCAATTTTTCTCAAATAACTCATTCACCTACTTTTGGGAGAGCTTTCACTCTGTGAAGTTTCAGACCCATAGCTAATTACTCACCTACTCAAAATGAGTAAATGCGAATTATCTCTAAAAGTATTGCAGATAGCCAATTTTTCTCAAATAACTCATTCACCTACTTTTGGCAGAGCTTTCACTTGGTGAAGTTTCAGACCCATAGCTAATTATTCACCTACTCAAAATGAGTAAATGTGAATTATCTCTAAAAGTATTGCAGATAGCCAATTTTTCTCAAATAACTCATTCACCTACTTTTGGGAGAGCTTTCACTCTGTGAAGTTTCAGACCCATAGCTATTTATTCACCTACTCAAAGTGAGTAAATGCTAATTATCTGTAAAAGTATTGCGGATACCCAATTTTTATCAAATACTCATTCATCTACTTGTGGGAGAGCTTTCACATGGTGAAGTTTCAGACCCATAGCTAATTACTCACCTACTCAAAATGAGTAAATGCGAATTATCTCTAAAAGTATTGCAGATAGCCAATTTTTCTCAAATAACTCATTCACCTACTTGTGGGAGAGCTTTCACATGGTGAAGTTTCAGACCCATAGCTAATTACTCACCTACTCAAAATGAGTAAATGCGAATTATCTCTAAAAGTATTGCGGATAGCCAATTTTTCTCAAATAACTCATTCACCTACTTTTGGGAGAGCTTTCACTTGGTGAAGTTTCAGACCCATAGATAATTATTCACCTACTCAAAATGAGTAAATGTGAATTATCTCTTAATAGTATTGCAGATAGCCAATTTTTCTCAAATAACTCATTCACCTACTTTTGGAAGAGCTTTCACACACGAAAATGAAAAATTGTGAATATCTCGGAAAAGCTATTTCTTCTGCTTTAATGCTCGGCGGGAGATACACACCGCGGCAGTGGTCTTGACAAAAATTTTTGTCTCCCCAAAAATGGTGGCCATTTTGAATTTTCAAAGTTTTTGCAAAACACAAAAATGCTTATATCTCGAAAACCGTGCTATATGGAGCGAAATCAACAAAATTTTGGACCTGCTGGGTATCTCTGCAGAGTAGCCATGCCAATTTTCAAAATATTTTTGTCTTGCCAAATATAGCGGACATTTTGAATTTTTTTATTTTTTGCAAAACACAAAAATGCTTATATCTTGAAAACCGTGCCAGATAGAGCAGACTGCGCTGACTTTGGTTGCCACAACAGTATAAGGCTAGAAACGAAGCATTTTCTTAATACTTTAGCACTCACCTTTATAGCCTTTTCGGGACGCTTTGTTTTTGCTATGCAAAAACATTATCTTTTTTTTTTGCGAGCGATCCTCTAGTTATTTTTAGTTTACTGATTAATGCTGTCATCTTGCTATTGAATTGTCTTGTTTCAATACTTTATCTTTACATACATTTTACCCCACAGCCCTTAATGGCTGTTGGGGTATTGTTTTCACCCATGGTGTCCGGATGGTCGGGCGGGCCGGCGGGCCGGCGGGCGGGCAGCGGGAAATAGTTTGTCCGGGCTGTATCTCAGAAACTGTAAGGTGTAGGAAGTTGATACTTGGTAGGGACATTGGTTAGGGGGTGTAGCTGTGCAACGTCATGGTGTGACCTTGATTTGACCTTTGAGCTTGCCGTAGTGACCTTGAGTTTGAAAATCTTGTCTGGGCTATATCTCGGAAACTGTAAGGTGTAGGAAGTTGATACTTGGTAGGGACATTGGTTAGGGGATGTAGTTGTGCAACGTCATAGTCTGACCTTGATTTGACCTTGACCTTGCCGTAGTGACCTTGACCTATAAAATCTTGTCCGGACTATATCTCGGAAACCGTAAGGTGTAGGAAGTTGATACTTGGTAGGGATATTGGTTAGGGGTTGTAGGTGTGCAACGTCATGGTCTGACCTTGATTTGACCTTTGACCTTGCCGTAGTGACCTTGACCTATAAAATGTTGTCTGGGCTATATCTCGGAAACTGTAAGGCTTGGGAAGTTGATATTTGGTAGGGACATTGGTTAGGGGGTGTAGGTGTGCAACGTCATGGTGTAACCTTGATTTGACCTTTGACCTTGCCGTAGTGACCTTGACCTATAAAATGTTGTCCGGGCTATATCTCAGAAACTGTAAGGTGTAGGAAGTTGATACGTGATACGGATATTGGTTAGGGGGTGTAGGTGTGTAACGTCATGGTGTGACCTTGATTTGACCTGTGACCTTGCCGTAGTGGCCTTGACCTATAAAATCTTGTCCGGGCTATATCTCGGAAACCGTAAGGTGTAGGAAGTTGATACTTGGTAGGGATATGGCTTAGGGGGTGTAGGTGTGCAGTGTCATGGTCTGACCTTGATTTGACCTTTGACCTTGCCGGAGTGACCTTGACCTATAAAATGTTGTCTGGGCTATATCTCAGAAACCGTAAGGTGTAGGAAGTTAATACTTGGTAGGGATATTGATTAGGGGGTGTAGGTGTGCAACGTCATGGTCTGACCTTGATTTGACCTTTAACCTTGCTGTAGTGACCTTGACCTATAAAATATTGTCCAGGCTTTATCTCGGAAACTGTTAGGTGCAGGAAGTTGATATTTGGTAGAGACATTGGTTTAGGGGGTGTAGGTGTGCAGCATCATGGTGTGACCTTGATTTGACCTTTGACCTTGCCATAGTGACCTTGACCTATAAAATCGTCAGGGCTGTATCTCGGAAACCGTAAGGTGTAAGAAGTTGATACTTGGTAGGGACATTGGTTATTGGCTATAGGTGTGTATTATCATGGTGTGACCTTAATTTGACCTTTTACCTTGCCGTAGTGACCTTGACCTTTAAAATCTTGTTGCACCTTTGGGTTTGTCTTTTGATGCAGATTAAGCAAAAGTCATATTAGAATTTATTAAGAATTTTACTTTCATAACTTCCCATTGTAAGAGATAGAATTTCATCAAGTGAGCCGCAGATTTTACTCCAACACCACACATAAGCATTCATTAAATGTATTACCACTTCTGTATGCATGGTAATATTCAAACCATCTAAACCATAATTTGGAAATGCAGATGTATATAAAGAGTGTTGAATTTTAGTTTACTGATTATTGCTGTCATCTTGTCATTGAATTATCTTGTTTTAATACTTCATCTTTAGATGCATTATCTTTCTTTTAAACATTATTTCTCCATTTAAACATTGTTTGGACCTTTATATAACTGACAGTGCTCTGAAAGTATCCTGAAGTTTGTACTGGTACAGTACTTCTATATATCATGGTGTTGAAAATATTTCCCAAGGCTGTGGGGTACGGGCATCTCTGATGCTATTTTTCTTCTCTTAGATGTTATTTTCTCTACTTAAACATCATTTTGACCTTAATATAACTGACACTGCTCTGAAAGTATCCCAATCTTTGTACTGTTTCACTACTTCTATATCTCATGGTGTTGAAAATTATTTCCCCAGGCTGTGGGATACGGGCATTTCTGATGCTATTTTCTGTCTCTCTTGTACTTGCCCCCACCCTTCCTTATCTGGTAATATTGGTGTCCTTAAATGTGACAGGATCCTTTTTGAGTATAGTGGGTCGCATGACTCCAGTAACAGAAAGGAAGCAGGAACTTCATTTAGGAAATCCAAGGACATTTTATAGTGGCTTAACTTCACAGAGTTCATCAATATATACAAAAAAAAAAAGTCAGTGGGAATATTCTTTTATTATGAAGAGATACCAGTTAAGATTCTTTCTTTGCGTCATTAACATATTTGATGTATTGGTTTATTGTTTAAAACATTATATGTGTGGATGGATGTTACAGGCATTGAGTGATACTTGTGATGTGAGTTATAGTACTTCTAAATAATTAAGCGTCCCTGAAAGGGCGCTTATTTGTTTTCACCTCAGTTTCCTCGCCGCCGCCGCATTATGGTCTCCCTTGAATATCTCCCTTACTATTACAAGGTTTCAAACCATATTTGACAGTTATATACCTTAGGCGTGGGAAAATTTTTCTGCATGCTTAAATTTGACCTTTGACCTTTATGAAGGTCACATGATCAAAAACAGCCCCCCGTCATCGCAGTTCAGGAAAAACTACTTGCTACACAGCCTTATAATTTGACACACCTGTTCATACTATCGAAAACGCGAGCTGATTAGATTTTGGGAGCAATCCCTTGAAAAATGTCTCATTTATGAGTAATTTTCTGACACCTTCCAATGTGAAAGCCTTAAATTTAGGCCAACCCCCCTATTATCTTCTGAAGTATTGCATTTAGAGCTATAAAATGTACTGGGAGGTAATAGGAAACCATATGTGGAGAGTTTAAATAGCCGGTCAGTTTTACCCCACGGCCCCCCCTTATGGGTCAAACTGGGGTCATAAAATAGCTGATTTTGAGTTTTTGCCTTATATCTCCTTTATTGTTGCTTTTATAGCTTCAGAATGTACTAACAGGTATTTAGAAAGAATATGTGGAGAGTCTAGATAGTCGGTCAGTTTTACCCCCCCGACCCCCCCCCTCCTTATGGGCCAAACTGGGGTCATAAATAGTTGCTTTGGAGTTTTTGCCTTATATCGCCTTTATTGTTGCTTTTATAGCTTCAGAATGTATTAAGAGGTATTGGGAAAGCATATGTGGAGAATCTAAATAGTCGGTCAGTTTTATCCCCCGACCCCCCTTTATGGGTCAAACTGGGGTCATAAAATAGTTGCTTTGGAGTTTTGCCTTATATCTCCTTTATTGTTGTTTTTAGACCTTCAGAATGTATTAAGAGGTATTGGGAAAGCATATGTGGAGAGTCTAAATAGACGGTCAGTTTTACCCCCCGACCCTCCCTTATGGGCCAAACTGGAGTCATAAATAGCTGCTTTGGAGTTTTTGCCTTATATCTCCTTTATTGTTGCTTTTATAGCTTCAGAATGTATTAAGAGGTATTGGGAAAGCGTACGGTGCAGCTTTGTGCATTCTTAGCTTTACAGCATGCTTATTAAAACCACAAAGCATTTTAAACTTTAAGGGACGCTTCGCTTTTGTTAGCAAAATCATTCCTCTAGTTGTAATGTTAAAAGTACTTTTACATTGCTAAATCACTAATCTCAGTCTTAAAGACAAAGTTTAGGCACATAATACAGAAAGGAGAAATCCATAATAGAAATATCCATATAGTGTACACTGCTCAACCTGAAAACGTTCCCAGGCCTTTGGATAGAAAAATAACCAGCTA
The DNA here is from genome assembly GCA_964017235.1 of Sabellastarte sp. h YS-2021. Lineage (NCBI taxonomy): Eukaryota > Metazoa > Annelida > Polychaeta > Sabellida > Sabellidae > Sabellastarte > Sabellastarte sp. h YS-2021. Next base: position 87,614,201 of record OZ024934.1, read on the forward strand.
AAATCCAACCTTGCCTCACAATTTGGCCAATACCTGCCACAATTAAATCAGAATATGTGGAGAAACCTCTGTTTTCATGAAACCCAATGTGTCATTAAAATATGTGATTTTCTGATTTTAGCCTTTCCCATTTTCAGTTGTATTGCCTGTTTACCCATATCAGCATGCATGTATCCAGAGCTAAAAAAATTTTCTAAGAAATGTGTATAATTTGTCATTGATCTTTTAAAATTGAAAGATTTTTGAGGGGTGAGAGAACTTTCAGCATCATCAATGTTCAGGTTATAAAATATAACATATGTGTTTTGTCAAAAAAAAACCAACCGTATGGAGTATGTGTCAATATGTCCCACTTTAGGAGTATTCGACAGGATGGTAATTTTGCTGTATCTCCTACCCTAACAGCCCTTTTTCACCCCAAGGCCTTTAACGGCTGTCAGGGTATTGTTTTCACCCATGTTGTCCCAATGGGTGGGCTGGTGACAGGAACAAATTTGTTCGGGGCAGTGCCTCAGAAACCATAAGGTATAGGAAGTTGATGCTTGATAGGGGGTGTAGGTGTGCAACATCATGGTGTGACTTTGAGTTTACCTTGCTTTAGTGACCTTGACCTTTAAAATCATAAGGTGTAGGTACAGTAGAACCTCAATTATCCGGCCCTCTATAATCCGAATCTCCGGATTAAACAAACCAAAATCTTGTCTCCCTACTGGCAGTACATATAATGAACGGTCTAGCATGAGCGATATTACAGGATTTTACACATTCTTGAAAACCATTAATTCTAGTTCTTTATAAAATATACAGTCCACTGAAAACACCTAACTTCTTTGATCTTTATTGTATCAATAGGGGAGGGATTAGTTCAATTACACGACCCCACTACACAACTTCTTTTATAAAGCGCTGATCACTGATTGCGCGTTCGATTGCATTTTGCAATTTATAATCTCCCGGAGTAGGTCCATTCACAGATTGACGTTATTAAAAGGAAAATGCCAGCAATGCCTTACCAACTGAACATACATCCACTGAAGACGCATTCAATTAGGTTTTCGCAATAAATAGTATCTCAGAGTTTTTCAATTGAAAAGATGCATTGCGACGTTCATCTGAAAAATAAACATCAATGCATGTACAAAACGAACACACCCACCTCAAGTCCGCGTAATATTTAAAATAAAAATGCATAATAATATCCATAGATACAGAGCAAATAAGTCAAAATTAGAGGGTCAGATATATTATACAAGACAAATTTATTAAACCACTTCATCACTGACCATCCTCGTTTGTTTTAAGTGCATAAAAACGACTTTTCTTCAATTATCGCCCACTTGTAATCCATAGACGGTGAAGTTTGGTTTCCTTCATCTATCCGAACCCCTCGATTATCCGACCCTGTTGTATGTCTCCCACTAGGTTCGGATAATTGAGGTTCTACTGTAGTTGATACTTGGTAGAGGCATTGGTTGGGGAGTGTATATCTGCAATATCATAGTGTGACCTTGATTTGACCTTTGACCTTACTGTAGTGACCTTGACATTTAAAATCTTGTCTGGTCTATATTTCACAAACCATAAGTTCAGGAAGTTGATACTTGGTAGGGACTTTGGTAAGGGGTGGAGGTGTGCAATGGCATTGTGTGACCTTGATTTGACCTTTGACCTTACTGTGGTGGCCTTGACTTTTACAATCTTGTCCGGGCCATATCCCAGAAACCGTAAGATGTAGGAGGGGGTGGTAGTTGGGGATATAGGTGAACATGTCATGGTACATTTTCACTCTTTAAAACATTAATTTCTCTACTTAACATTATTTGGACTTTTACAAAGCTGATACTGCTTTGTCTGAAAGTCTCCTGATCTTTTTACTGTTTCACTTCTTCCATATCTCATGTTGTTGAAAACTATTTCCACAGGCAGTGGGGTATGGGCATCTCTGATGCTATTTTCCTGAGGTAGTTATTTCTTTGTATTGATATGTTGGTATACATAACCTTTAAATTCAGTACAGTTAAGTCATTGACTATAGGTGGAGCTTACCAAAAAAAAATATTTGGTACTTTTCTTGGTTGTATAAACCTTTAACTCAATTTAGTGTCAAGTCATTGACTTGAATAGAATGCCTTCCACAAGGCTGTGGAATATGTATGTATCTGATCTACTGACAAATTGAATTAAAAGACACATAATCATAATGGCATATTTGCCCAAATAATTTGAGTGATCTACAACTGAAGGATTCTTGGTGGTAATCCGTTTGCCCTCCTCTTTCTTTGTGTGGTGTTTTCTGCATACTCTCTAGATATGTGAAACTATCTCAAGTGTATGAATTCCTACTAATAGCTATTGATTACAAACATACACACACAGAGAGGATTATAAACCTCTACTGTATATGGGGCTTCTAGAGTATATAATAAAATGCTTTGCTTTGTATTATTAGAGAAGCTGTGAGCCTTATTTTCTTTATATTATGAGAGAAGCCATAAGCCTTTTCGCTTCACATTGTTTTTAGTCTCAAATACTTCACAGAGTTGTTTACTTTAAAGCAAAATTGTAAAATATAATTTGGTGCATGGGTTGTCATTTGTGGTTTTTTTAGAGTTACTGCCAAAGAAAGAATGTGAGTAAGGTTTAAATAACATTAATATTAATGTATGAATACTATTGAATAGCTTTAATGTCTGTGCTATCAGAGTTTTGCACAATAGCAAGTAAATCTGTGGAGATAATCTCTGGTATTCATGTTGATCTTATGTGGATTACCGTATTTTTCCAAAATATGGCCCGGGCGTTAATTACTTTCAAATGGCATCAGACCAGGCGTTAAATTGAACCAGGCGTTCTTTTGAAATACAAAAAACAGTGTTATAAATTGTAAACAGTTTGCTTGGTACCAGGCGTTAATTATATCCCCAGACGAAAGTCGGGGATATATTGGATTCAGGTCCGTCGCGCCGCCGCCGCCGCCGCCGCCGCCGTAGAAATTTCCTTGTGGACGCGATAACTCAAAAACAAATTAATATTTTTTTTTCAAACTTGGTACACATGTTAAGGGTGCCCAAAGGAAGATCCCTATTTTAAGGTGACCTTAAACTCCCAGTAAAAAAGAACTTATGGCCACCTTAAGGTCAGAAATTGCACTTTTGGCCACTTAGAGCCCTGTAGGTCACAAACTATGATGCTCAGCTGGCTGAAATTTTCCCTGACAACACATTAATATGTTCTTAGTACATGTGCCGAAAATCATGACTTTAAGTTGAGGAGAAAATTGTGTTTGAGGCCCATAAATACCCCCACTTAGGGATTTTTTGCTATACTTTTCACATATTTTGCCCTATAATTTGGAAGTGATAATTCTGATGAGTCTCAAACTGCGCTAGGTATAACTTTGATATGTAATCCTTGTCTGTAGAAAATTTTAGGGCTGTAGGTTTACCCAAAGGGGTCGACTTAAGGTCTCATAAGTGCCCACAGAGACCCAATTTATGCACTTTTTGCCACTTTCAAGCACTGTAGCTTTCAAACTATGTCTCTCATCTAAGTTAAATATCATCTGGGAATATATCTATGTGTTTTCTTATATGTGCCCCAACATTTAGGCCTTTAATAGACAGTTAACCTGTGTATCAGGACCATAAACACCCACCCGAGTGACCCTTATAAGACATTTTTCACATCTTTTTCCCTGTAACTTGGAAATGGTAAGTCTGAGAAGTTTCAAACTGTATTAGATATATATTCTGTGTGTAATCTTAGTATGTAACAGATTTTAAGTCTGAAGCTTTAATTTTGAAGGTCAAATTGAGGTCTCTAAAAGGCTCCCAAAGACCCAATATTTGGACTTTTTGCTACTTTTAAGCCCTGTGACTGTCAAACTATGTGACTGATAGAGCTCAAATCCTATCTGAGAAGATATTAGTATGTTATTTTTATATGTGCCAAAAATTAAGGCTTTAAGAAGACATTTAACCTGTGTATGAGGACCATAAATCCCCACCCGAGTGACCATTTTTAGACATTTTTCACATATTTTGCCCTGTAACTTGGAAATGGTAAGTCTAAGAAGTTTCAAACTGTATTAGATGCATATTCTATGTGTAATCTTAGTATGTGACAAATTTTAAGTCTGAAGCTTTAATTTGAAGGCCACATTTAGGTCTCTAGAAGGCCCCATAAAGACCCAGTATTTGGACTTTATGCCAATTTTAAGGCCTGTGACTGTTAAACTATGTGACTGATAGAGCTGAAATCTCATCTGGGAATACATTATTATGTTCTTTTTACATGTGCCAAAAATCAAGGCTTCAAGTAGACATTTAACCTGTGTATGAGGACCTTAAACACCCACCTGAGTGACCCTTTTAAGACATTTTTCACATATTTTGCTCTGTAACTTGGAAATGGTAAGTCTGAGAAGTTTCAAACTTTATTAGATACATATTCTATGTGTAATCTTAGTATGTAACAAATTTTAAGTCTGAAGCTTTAATTTGAAAGCCACATCGAGATCTCTAAAAGGCCCACAATGACCCAATATTTGGACTTTTTACCACCTTTAAGCCCTGTAACTGTTAAACTATGTGATTGATGGAGCTGAAATCCCATCTGGGAATGCATTATTATGTCCTTTTTACATATGCCGAAAATCAAGGTTTTTAGTAGACATTTAACCTGTGTATGAGGGCCATAGACACTCACCCAAGTGCCTTTTTTGACATTTTTTCCGTATTTTGCCCTGTTATTTGGAAATGCTTAGTGTGACAAGTCTTAAACTGTATTATATATAATTTTTGTTTGTTATGTATGTCCCCCAAAAAGTTTCAGATCTGTAGTTTAATTGCTAAGGTCTCTTTAACAATTGTAAAATGCCCACAGAAACCCAATTTATGGATATTATGCCACTTTAAAGCCCAGTAACTGTCAAACTATGTGGGTTATAGAGCTGAAATCTTTGAATTTTTAAAAGGAAATGCCTGTCTATTTAAATTTTGAATATTAATAATGTTATGGCTATCTTAGTCTTTTAAGAACTTATTTTTGTGTGTTATACCTCTGCTTGCTGAGTTTTTCACTTTTTAAAATGAAACTGGTTAAACATATTCAAGTAGACAAAATGGACACTTTAAGTGAGCTTTAAGTCCCAATATTAATGAAATTATATCCTTATGTAGTAAAACTAGGGGATTTTTAACCCTCAACTAGCCCAGTTTTATTCAACTTGCCTCAGTTAATTTTGGCACAGCTCCTACAGTTATGAACTCATTTCAGTTGATAATCACATACTTAAAATTCTCAATTCTTTTTGTATTTGAGTACCCCTTTTATATAGATTGTTTGTTTACCATTTATGCTCAACCCACATCCCCCACCCGGATTCCCCCCACCCACCTCTGGGACCTCCAGCTATATTGAGTGACACTAAATAAACAAAGGTATTTAATGATATCAGATGAGAAACAAAGAACTCAATGGGGTTGCAGATCTTGTGTAATAGTGAGAGAGGTGTGGAGAAGGGGAGAGGGGTGGGGGTGGGAGGTGGTGGGCTTCATTACATATAACACAAAGGGGAGTCAGAACTGAGATTGTGTCACATATTTAGGTTGCATATATATGGACCACATATATAGGTATAGAGGAAATGAATAACTGAAAACAATTTGCAAATTCTAAAAATAATATAATAAAATAATAATATAAATAATTTTTTTTTAAATAATATTTTATTTGTGAACAAATATAGAAACAGATATGCGCTTTTGGGATTATGAATTTTAGAATGGACATTGAATCATCAATCATTTAAATACTTTGAAGGAAGGTTGAAAAATATGATGAGTTGAGTTAAAAATAATATTTTATTTGTCAACAAATATAGAAACAGATATGCTCTTTTGGGATTATTATTTTAGAATGGACATTCAATCATCAATCATTTAAATACTTTGAAAATAGGTTTAGAGTTATCATTGCAGGAAGATAGAAAATATAATTTGAGTTATGTATTCGGCGTCTGGGGATACACCATCTTCCTTGGGGAGATATAAACAGAGTAGATTGATGTGCTGAAGTTCATATAATAATGGGTAATTATGTTTTTAAAAATTCCCGATCAAAACCTGTGGCGTGAGTGATGACCTGTCTGGGGATATGTTGGCGCCGAGTTGGCCCAATCTAGTTTGAACCAGGCGTTTATTTGAACCTGGGCGTTATTTTGAAATTTACGGTAAGTCTTCACCCGACCTAGACACTGTTTTGTGCCTTGTGTGCCCACATGTTAGATCTTCACCTGGGTCATTTGTTCTGTGGTGTTACAGCAGTTTAATCTGGAGTATGTTTGATACCTGCATTGTGTAATCCTCCCATAAATATGCCTTGTGTTGTTCTGTTGAGTTTGGATTGGATGGAATTTTCTCGCATAAATTATAAGACATGCCTTTGGGGAAAGGCATCTAATGCAGTCCCTTTTTCAGAGAGTGGAGTAATGTTTACACAATTTTTATGAATATTAATGAATGCAGAATATATGAGATAAATGAAATCTTGAGATTTTTATCCTTCGTTTTATCTCAATAGTGAATAACCTTCAAGGACCATACAGATGGACAAACAAGTGATGTTTCATAGAATCACTTGTCTATTGTAACAGATATGTTCTCAGACATTCACTAATGGACTAGTTTATGTGCACTGAGTTGTTAAAAACTATGATACAGAGAGACTTAAAGCAAGGATTTTAACAAGTAGAACTTCCTACATCTTGTCTTGGGAGATAGTTTGTTTCAGTGTGTTTTAAAGGCATTTTAAAGGTGTATGATTCATCTTATTTGTGTTGCTGATATCTCCACCGGTAGAGCTTTTTATTTTATATTTTGGATTAGATGTTAATTGATATTTGAAGTAATTTGAACGGAATATTTCAAAATCTTTATCACAGTGACATCAATGGCAATACAAGTGACTGAAATGCACCTAAAACCAATAAAAAACAGATGTAAAAGAAGTCTAATACAAGCCTGTACTAGTGTTGTCAATTGGACCAAAATATATTCAATCCACAGAAATAATGTGAAAAAAAAATAGTTGACCACAAAAGTCAAATTTGAGTCTCTGCCATTTAAAGTCTTAAATATTTCAACTGACATTACTCCCAGGGCCGTATTCACAAAAGGTCTTAGCCAAGTCTCGGGCTTAAGTTGACTGTATTTTTGTACAAAAGTTAAGCCTAAGACTTGGCTAAGACCTTTCGTGAATCCGACCCCCGGAGATGTATGCAATATTCTTACTTCCAAATATAAACCAAGGAGTACAAGCTCTTCAAGAGACTTGGAAACCTTAAGCCAATCCCGATTACAAAGTTGTAGATTTCAGTTCAGTGAAATGACACTTTGGTAAAATGCAAATCATTACCTTGTGATTCTTTCTTCACATAACAATAATAATAATAAATCCATGTAGCATGACTGGTTCAATTGGGGAAGTTCCACAATTGCGTATTTTTGAAGATTCGGTCTGTTTTATTGAAACGTGAAATTTACCATGAAGTAAAACAAAATGAAATAAGTATTTTCAAATTTTAACAGCAGTCAGAGAGTCACTAAGAATACCATATAATTTAATTGAAAATATGAAAATAATGGTCTTTTTCTCATTGTGGTCTTTCATATACTGTGATGAATTTTATAAATCTTCAAGGTAATCCTATTGTAATGTAAAAGCTTCATTCAGACAAGTGACTCCCCAAAATATAATATAATTTTTTTTACATTCTGTACATTTTCAAACTTTAAAGTTTAAACCCTTCTTTCTGTGCTTACTGAGTGCAATAGCAATGGGTATGTATCACATGCAGATGGGCCTTGTAATTTATAGTTGTTGATCTATCATTGATGTTCCTGTGACAATTATTTATATACAGTAATTTTCCTTCTGCCAATCAATATCCGTTATACAGTTGGTAGTATTACAGTGAAAAAAGTTCATCCCCCTCTTGCACCAAGGTTTTTATTCCCTTTTTTACCTTTAGTATACAGTATTTAATCATTTGTTCAGTTGATAGTTATTACTCAAGCCTTTCAAAGGTTTTTCAACACAAGATCATGAATTAGAGATGACGGTCTGAAATCTATATACAGTGTGATATTTGGAATGCTCTGTAACATTTTAAGATGAGCAAAAATAATATTTATGTACTAAATGGATATATTTATCTCTATAGATAATTAATGTATGTATATATTTAAGTCATAATCATTATGCAGACATTTTGTTGCAACACAGTGTTTTTGTAACAGAAAATTCTATTGTATTGGAATAATTTATTAAGTAACCTCTGTTATTCAACGATGATGAGAGATTGTGATTATCTCCCGCCCTGCTCGCCGGAGGGAGATCATAATTTGCACCATGTGCGTGTGTACGTGCGTGCGTGCGTGTGTCACGCAGTTTTCTCTGAAACTACTACAGTTACACATTTTTGGTAAATCACAAGTCCTAATGAATTTTTTTGCTCTTCGATATTTTTGGGGTTTGGTGAACTTTGGCCTACTTTTGAGTGAGTAATAGCTATTTTAGCTAATATAATTATATGGCTTATAACTCTGAAACTATTGCATTTACAGTATTTTGTTCTAATATGTTGTTCAGCTACTTTCTCCACAGCTACAACATGGTCAGTAGTTTGGAAGTGTATCTCCATAGCTAAGTGAGCAATAGCTACTTTGTCAATTTTTAATGATAACCATAATGAGTAAATGGCTTATATCTTCATAAGTATTGCAGCTACACAATTTTGTTCCAATATGTTGTTCAGCTACTTTCTCCACAGCTACAACATGGTCAGTAGTTTGCGAGTGTATCTCCATAGCTAAGTGAGTAATAGCTACTTTTTCAATTTTTAATGATAACCATAATGAGTAAATGGCTTATATCTTCAAAAGTATTGCAGCTACACAATTTTGTTCCAATATGTTGTTCGGCTACTTTCTCCTCTGCTACAACATGGTCAGTAGTTTGGAAGTGTATCTCCGTAGCTAAGTGAGTAATAGCTACTTTTTCAGTTTTTAATGATAACCATAATGAGTAAATGGCTTATATCTTCAAAAGTATTGCAGCTACACAATTTTGTTCCAATATGTTGTTCAGCTACTTTCTCCACTGCTACAACATGGCCAGTAGTTTGGAAGTGTATCTCTATAGCTAAGTGAGTAATAGCTACTTTTTCAATTTTTAATGATAACCATAATGAGTAAATTACTTATATCTTCAAAAGTATTGCAGCTACACAATTTCTCTCAAATATGTTGTTCATGTACTTTTTTGTGAACTGTAACATATTTAAGTTTCACAACTGTTGCTCAATGTACAAGTGAGTAATGGCTACTTTATTGCTACTTTTAGTGAAAATGTGAAAAATCAGAAATATCTCTCAAACTGTAAGATATAGAGCAATTTCGAGCAAATTTTTGACCCACAGGGTAGTACTAGAGTATCCTATGCTAAGGGGGAAAAAGTTTGGTGAACTTTGGCCTACTTTTGAGTGAGTAATAGCGCTTTTACCTAATATAATTATATGACTTATAACTGTCAATGAGTAAATGGCTTATATCTTCATAAGTATTGCAGCTACACAATTTTGTTCCAATATGATGTTCAGCTACTTTCTCAACAGCTACAACATGGTCAGTAATTTGGAAGTGTATCTCCATAGCTAAGTGAGTAATAGCTACTTTTTCAATTTTTAATGATAACCATAATGAGTAAATGGCTTATATCTTGAAAAGTATTGCAGCTACACAATTTCTCTCAAATATGTTGTTCATGTACTTTTTTGTGAACTGTAACATATTTAAATTTCACAACTGTTGCTCGATGTACAAGTGAGTAATGGCTACTTTATTGCTACTTTTAGTGAAAATGTGAAAAATCAGAAATATCTCTCAAACCGTAAGATATAGAGCAATTTCGAGCAAATTTTTGACCCACAGGGTAGTACTAGAGTATCCTATTCCTAAGGGGGGAAAGGTTTGGTGAACTTTGGCCTACTTTTGAGTGAGTAATAGCGCTTTTACCTAATATAATTATATGACTTTTAACTGTCAATGAGTAAATGGCTTATATCTTCAAAAGTATTGCAGCTACACAATTTTGTTCCAATATGATGTTCAGCTACTTTCTCCACAGCTACAACATGGTCAGTAATTTGGAAGTGTATCTCCATAGCTAAGTGAGTAATAGCTACTTTTTCAATTTTTAATGATAACCATAATGAGTAAATGGCTTATATCTTCAAAAGTATTGCAGCTACACAATTTCTCTCAAATATGTTGTTCATGTACTTTTTTGTGAACTGTAACATATTTAACTTTCACAACTGTTGCTCAATGTACAAGTGAGTAATGGCTACTTTATTGCTACTTTTAGTGAAAATGTGAAAAATCAGAAATATCTCTCAAACTGTAAGAGATAGAGAAATTTCGAGCAAATTTTTGAACCACAGGGTACTACTAGAGTATCCTATGCTAAGGGGAAAATGGTTTGGTGAACTTTGGCCTACTTACTCACCTCCTCAAAATGAGTAAATGCGAATTATCTCTAAAAGTATTGCAGATAGCCAATTTTTCTCAAATAACTCATTCATCTACTTTTGGAAGAGCTTTCACATGGTTAAGTTTCAGATGCGTAGCTAGTTACCCACCTACTCAAAATGAGTAAATGCTAATTATGTCTAAAAGTATTGCAGATAGCCAATTTTTCTCAAATAACTCATTCACCTACTTTTGGAAGAGCTTTCACATTGTGAAGTTTCAGACCCATAGCTACTTACTCGCCTACTCAAAATGAGTAAATGCTAATTATGTCTAAAAGTATTGCAGATAGCCAATTTTTCTCAAATAACTCATTCATATACTTTTGGTAGAGCTTTCACTTAGTGAGGTTTCAGACCCCTAGCTAATTACTCACCTACTCAAAATGAGTAAATGCGAATTATCTCTAAAAGTATAGAAGATAGCCAATTTTTCTCAAATAACTCATTCACCTACTTTTGCGAGAGCTTTCACTTGGTGAAGTGTCAGACCTGTAGCTAATTTCTCACCTACTCAAAATAAGTAAATGCTAAATATCTCGAAAAGTATTGCAGATAGCCAATTTTTCTCAAATAACTCATTCATTTACTTTTGGAAGAGCTTTCACATGGTGAAGTTTCAGACCCATAGCTAATTACTCACCTACTCAAAATGAGTAAATGCGAATGCTCTCTAAAAGTATTGCAGATAGCCAATTTTTCTCAAATAACTCATTCACCTACTTTTGGGAGAGCTTTCACTTGGTGAAGTTTCATACCCGTAGCTAATTACTCACCTACTCAAAATGAGTAAATGCTAATTATCTCTAAAAGTATTGCAGATAGCCAATTTTTCTCAAATAACTCATTCATCTACTTTTGGAAGAGCTTTCACATGGTGAAGTTTCAGACCCATAGCTAATTACTCACCTACTCAAAATGAGTAAATGCGAATTCTCTCTAAAAGTATTGCAGATAGCCAATTTTTCTCAAATAACTCATTCATCTACTTTTGGAAGAGCTTTCACTTGGTGAAGTTTCAGACCCGTAGCTAATTACTCACCTACTCAAAATGAGTAAATGCTAATTATCTCTAAAAGTATTGCAGATAGCCAATTTTTCTCAAATAACTCATTCATCTACTTTTGGGAGAGCTTTCACTTGGTGAAGTGTGAGACCTGTAGCTAATTTCTCACCTACTCAAAATGAGTAAATGTTAAATATCTCTAAAAGTATTGCAGATAGCCATTTTTTCTCAAATAACTCATTCATTTACTTTTGGAAGAGCTTTCACATGGTGAAGTTTCAGACCCATAGCTAATTACTCGCCAACTCAAAATGAGTAAATGTGAATTATCTCTAAAAGTATTGCAGATAGCCAATTTTTCTCAAATAACTCATTCACCTACTTTTGGGAGAGCTTTCACTCCGTGAAGTTTCAGACCCATAGCTAATTACTCACCTACTCAAAATGAGTAAATGAGAATTATCTCTAAAAGTATTGCAGATAGCCAATTTTTCTCAAATAACTCATTCATCTACTTTTGAAAGAGCTTTCACATGGTGAAGTTTCAGACTCGTAGGTAATTACTCACCTACTCAAAATGAGTAAATGCTAATTATCTCTAAAAGTATTGTGGGTACCCAATTTTTATCAAATAACTCATTCATCTACTTTTGGAAGAGCTTTCACATGGTGAAGTTCCAAACCTGTAGGTAATTACTCACCTACTCAAAATGAGTAAATGCGAATTATCTCTAAAAGTATTGCAGATAGCCAGTATTTTTCAAATAACTCACTTCACCTATATTTTGGGAGAACTTTCAATTAGTGAATTTTCAGATCCATATCTAATTACTCACCTACTCAAAATGAGTAATTGCCTATTATCACAAAAAGTATTGCAGATAGCCAGTATTTCTCAAATAACTCATTCACCTACATTTTGGAGATATTTCACATGCTAAAGTTTTTTTATGAATTATTAAAATAATTTTTAATGCATTAAAATTAATGAAATCATGCACTAAATCGATTGTAACTTGAAAAGTATTGTATTTAGAGCATTTTGTTAAAATATGTTATTCACCTACTTTTTCCCACAGCAACAACATGGTGAGTAACTTGGGTGTCTATCTCAATAGATAAGTGAGTAATAGCTACTTTTGGATTTTTCACTAACTTCCATCATGAGTGAAATCACTTGTAACTTGAAAACTATTGCATTTAGACCTTCAGGGTAGTACAAAAGTGTCCTATGCAAAGGGGAAAGATTTCAATTTTCGCCACTTTTGGCGGCCTTCTTGGATTTTAGCGGAAAAAAATGAAAAAGTGTGAATATCTCGAAAACCATAAGAGATAGAGCAATTTCGAGCGAATTTTTGACCTGCATGGTAGTACAAGAATGTCCTGTGCAAAGGGGTAAAATATCAATTTTCGCCACTTTTGGCAGCCTTTTTGGATTTTTGCGGAAAATAGAAAAGTGTCAATATCTCGAAAACCGTAAGAGATAGAGCGATTTTGAGCAAATTTTTGACCTGCAGGGTGGTACAAGAGTCTCCTGTGCAAAGGGGGAAAATTTCAATTTTCGCCACTTTTGGCGGCCATCTTACATTTTTGCGGAAAATGAAAAAGTGTCAATATCTCAAACCGTAACAGATCGAGCGATTTCGAGCGATTTTTTGACCCGCAGGGTGATACAAGAGTGTCCTGTCCAAAGGGGAAAAATTTCATTTTTCGCCACTTTCGGCGGCCATCTTGGATTTTTGCTGAAAACGGAAAAGTGTCAATATCTCGAAAAGCATAACAGATAGAGCGGTTTCAAGCGAATTTTCGACCTGCAGGATGGTACAACAGTGTCCTATGCAAAGGGGAAAAATTTCAATGTAGTATTTCTTCCCCTGCGGTACTCGGCGGGAGATACATACCGCGGCAGTGGTCTTGTTTGTTAATAAAAGAGCCATGAAAATAAAGGCATTTTAGTGTAAAACAATAAGGCAATACAAATTTAAACATACACATAAACATATTTGTAGTCTGGGCTTATAGTTGTCCCCTGTGCCATCCAGGTTGGCGGCAGCGGGCATAATGTTTGTGGGTGTTGCATTGCCTAAACTCATGCATGGACTTTCACCAAATTTTCAGGATATGTTTACTTCAAGAGGATCTAGAGTTGATTAGGTATTGGGGGTATCTGACATCAGCTGTTGCTATGGCAATGCTTTTCAGATTTTTTTAGCATGAGCTCTAGCGAGGCACGCACTTCCAGGAATCACTTTTTTTGTCTCCAAACTTTCATCGATTGTGGTGTAGAGTGTTAATTATCTGTCTCTCTTCTGAAGTTAAGCGGCAATGGTCTATGTTAGTATTTGGTTGGTGACTGCTTCAGTGCACTAATGGTGTCTGATGGCTTTGCGGCTCGCGCTGGTAGACCGAAACCCTTTTTATTAACCCCAGCCCATAAAGGCTGGGGTTATAGTCGTCACCTGCGCTGTCCAGGTGGTGGTGAATTTTCAGGGTATGTATACCCCAAGAGGATCTAGAGCGGATTAGGTTTTGGGGGGTATCCGGTAACAACTGTTGCCGTGGCAACACTTTTAAGATTTTTTGGTCTTAAACTTTGTTGGTGTTCCACAGGCCAAACCTCTCCATGGATTTTCACCAAATTTTCATGGTGTGTGTACCCCAAGAGGATCTAGAGCGGATTAGGTTTTGGGGGGTATCCGGTAACAACTATTGCCATGGCAACACTTAAAGATGTTTTTGGTCTTAAAGCTTGTGGGTGTTCCACAGCCTAAACTGATGCACAGATTATCACCAAATTTTGAGGGTATATTAACTATATTTACCCCAAGAGGATCTAAAGCTTAGTTTTTTTGGGGTATCTGATAATAACTGTTGCCATGGCAACACTTTTAAGATTTTTTGGTCTTAAAGCTTGTGGGTATTCCACAACCTAAACCTATGCATCGATTTAGACCAAATTTTCAGGATATGTTTACCCGAAGAGGATCTAGTGCTGATTAGTTTTTTCTGGGTATCTTGCAACAACTGTTGCCATGGCAATGCTTTGAATATTATAGGGTTTTAACGTTTTTGGGTGTTCCACAGCCTAAACTGATGCATGGGTTTTCAAACTACAGTTGAGCAGGTTTGGGAGGGTATCGGACAATACCTGTTGCCATGACAATGCTTTAAATACTTTCGGTCTTAAAATTCTTAATTTAGAAAGGGGCGCTATTAAAACGATGTTACCACAGTTTCATATCTTCACCAAATTTGCAGAGCATGTTTATGACTGTGAACACATGTCTGTAAAAAATTATGATACTCATTTTTAAAAAACAACATGGCCACCATAGCCGATTTGCTCGAAAATCATTGACATGTTCTAAAATTTAAAATATTGCAGCTAGCTGTGTCACATTTGCACAAAATGTAAATGACTAGGAAAGTTTGCCTGAGAGTAATTTTGGCGTTGTTTTGAAAACAAAATGGCTGCCTTATCTCCCTTATTAGAATGAGAAAACAACTTCTTGGAAATCATGGTCTGCAAATCTTTTGCAAGTGTCAAATTTGACCTTTGATCCCTGCTTCAAGGTCATGTAGTGTTGTCATGCTAAAGGGGCTTTATATCTCCTTTATAATTGGATCTAGGACATCAAAATATGAAAACAACTTGTAAGAAATCATGGCCTGTGAATCTTATATCTGACAAAATTTTGTGGATTCTATATACTTCTTACAGCTGAAGTTGTTCCTAAGATTTTCCCAAATATCAATGTTGTTGCCCATTTAGTTATACCTGTGGGCTGGGGTTCATGCCTGCCGAGGCTGGATATTTTTCACCTTGTTTGGTCTTAAGCTTCGTGTTGTTCCCCAGCCTAAATCCATTTATGGATTTTCCCCTAATTTTCAGAATATCTTTTCCCCAAGAAGATCTAGAGCTGATAAGGTTTTGGAGGGTTTTGGGCAGTAGCTGATAGGTGTTACCATGGCAACACTTTAAATACTTTTTGGTCTTAAATATCTTAATTAAAAAGGGGCACTATTAAAATCATGTTACTACAGTTGTATATGTATATGTGTATCTGTGCTAGAGAAACTATTGCTTCATAATATTCTTCCATATAAATTGACAGATGCCTTTCTGTCATAAAAAGAAATCATGAGTGAATTAAGTTTACAAGTTTTCCCCCTTCATCAACTGCATGAAGGTTCTTACATCTGACAATATCTTGTGGGTTTTCTATACTTCTTACAACTGAAGTTGTTCCTTAGATTTTCCAAATCTCAATATTGTTGCCCATTTATTTTGTACATGTGGGCTGGGGTTCTTGCCTGCTGAGTTTGGCTATTTTTGGTAGAGATTTTAATTTTGATTTTTAAATTAAAGAGAGCATAATAAATTCAGGTACTATGTAGAACAGAAACCCTGTTAAGTTGAATTTTAAGGGACAAGAAAAGAAAGTCTCTCTACTTTTCCAGGACCTCCAGATAACAGGGTAAAGTACTATTAAAAAGGCCTGCCAAGATTCTAAATATTTACTGTTAATTAAAATTGACCTGCCTGTAATGTACTTATATTTCATTATTTAACTGTAGTATAGTTGATTGAATAAATATGTCTTGGTGAGGAATGTCTGAAGTTTGATGTTGAACCTGATGTGCACTTAAAGTAGTAGTATAAACAAATGACTGATTTTTAAATTTTTTTTTTCTTTTCTATAGGTTCTGCACAAAATCTTTCCAATAAACCCAGTTTGGAAGAATGATGGTGATATTTAATGAAAGTGGATAATGCCTGAGGATATATATTCATCAATGTGCCATCCAGAGTATATAGAGGGTAAACCACTAACAGATAGAATTCCAAAGAAACTGTCCTCGTAGTTGGAGATATGAATACACCAGCACTCATTGGTCTGGATCTTTAGCTCTGCCTGCCATTTACTTCACAATATGAGTACAAAGCTGGATTTAATGCGATCTGGAGTGATCACCTTGCCAGGTAATATTAGTGTTCCACCTTTATTGTGCTTCACTTATTTGTGACATATCAACCTTCTACATTTTGTTATATTTTGTCGGATGTTTAGGTAAAATAATGTATAGTGTGTAGAACATGTTCTGGCATATGTGTATTCATTTGATCCCTCTTAACTGGAATCCCAAGAATAAAATCTTACTGAACCAAGGATTTCAGATTTCAGTAATTCCAGATTTCAGTTATGAAAGCACTTTAAACATCTGTTGTTTATTGAAAATTGTATACCTCGCATATACCTAGGTTTATTCCTAGGTGGTAATGTATCTTCATACCTGTCATATTTCTTTGCCCCTGTAATTAGAGTTGTGTATGTCTGTTTCCAGGGGGTATAGACACGTCTGCACACCTGCTGTTCATCTTCCCTGTGCATTCCCTCTCACTGATCCACATTCGATATTCAGGCGCACACTTGATGACACTGGTACAGCAGTACCTAGAACATGTGCCCGCCTCCCTAAAGGGGCGGGGCTTCTCCTTCTTGATTGACATGTCATCTCTCAACAAGGACTCAGTACAGGTCGTGATAGAAGCTGTGGAGAAGATTCAGGTGAGAATTTTGTACATTAAATTCAGATAAAGCATCCAAGTGACTCTACTTTATGCATGATTCAGGATGGCAATCATGGGACAAACTAATGGATGGGGGAAATTCTCTGTAAGATTGCCTTTTAGATTCTACATCTTGGATAATCTTTTATTGTATCCACTGTATGTATCCGGTTGTTACTTTGGTTTAGCGTTTGCTACGCCACGAATGCACATAGAGAGATTTTCTGTGTTAACACTCACCAGAAAACAACACCAGCTAGCTTCACCAAATTTGCAGAATAATCTTCATTAGGAGGTAAGCTTCTCTGCGACTGAAATTAGCCTCATTTCAAAAAACAAGATGGCTGCCCTGGCTGGTTCTCGTAACTAGAATGTTGATTCTCTTCATAGGTCGTATGTGTAACAGATATATATGTCCTGTGCAAGCATCCAGACATTTGACCTTGAAGCTCTTCATTCAAGGTCATCCATGGGGTGCCATAGTACCTGACATAGCAGACTTTAAAAGTGCCTATATCTCCCTTATTATTGTATCCCCAGACGAAAGTTGGGGATACTTAGGATTCCGTACGGTCACGCCGCTGCTGCTGCCGCTGCAGAGATTTCCTTTCGGACGTGATAACTTAAAAAATATTTTAGTTAGACCTTTCAAATTTGGTATGTGGGTATATATGGGCAATGTCACGAACGCTATTATTTTGTGACCTTGACCTTCAATTTCAAGGTCACTGGTGGCCTCCTAAAGGTCAGATTTTGGCCATTTTTTCTTATTTTGGCCCAGTTCTCATATACAGAAAGTTAGAAATTTTTGGCCTCATTTTGAAAAACAAGATGGCCGCCATGGAAGTTTATTCGACGTAAAGCAAGGAATTTTGTTGGCCTTCTAGAGCGAAGGGTAGTATAGGTAGAGATGTCAAATTCGCAGGATATGTTCCGCATTACAAAATCTTGACTGGCGTTTTTTTGTCAGTCATGAAAAGTGCTTATATCTCTCTTATTATTAGTCCTAGAGGTTTGGGATGGAAAACCAACCTATAGGAAATCATGGGCTGGGAATCTTTTGGTGTGGTCGGATTTAACCGTGGGCTCCTCCTTCAAGGTCAAACAAGGATAGCCAAACCTAAAAGTGCTCATAACTCGCTTATTATTGGTCCTAGAGGTTTGCAATGTGAAACCAACTTATAGGAAATCATGGGGCGGGAATCTTTTGGTGTGGTCAGATTTGACCTTGGACCCCTCCTTCAAGGTCAAACGAGCATAACCAAACTTAAAAGTGCTCATAACTCGCTTATTATTGGTCGTACAGATTTGGGATGGCAAACCAACTTACAGGAAATCATAGGCTGGGAATCTTTTTATGTGGTCAGATTTGACCTTGGACCCCTCCTTCAAGGTCAAACAAGGATACCCAGACTTAAAAGTGCTTATATCTGGCTTATTTTTGGTCCTAGAGGTTTTCAATGTGAAACCAACCTATAGGAAATCATGGGCTGGGAATCTTTTGATGTGGTCAGATTTGACCTTGGGCCCTTCCTTCGAGGTCAAACGAGGATAGCAAAATCTAAAGTGCTTATAAATCGCTTTTTCTTGGTCCTAGAGGTTTGTAATGTAAAAGCATCCTATAGGAAATCATGCGCTAGGAATCTTTTGATGTGATCAGATTTGAGCTTTGGCCCCTCTTTCAAGGTCAAATGAGCATACCCACGGGCGTATATTTGTGTCAACCATAATACTCTGTATGTCACGCTTCAACCATGTCCCCCGTCCGGGGATACACTGCCTCGAGATGCAATCTCTAGTTGGTCATAGAGGTTTGGCATGTGAAGCCAACCTATAGGAAATCATGGACTGGGAATCTACTGATGTGGTCAGATTTGATCTTGGACCCCTTCTTCAAGGTCAAACGAGGATAACCAAACTTAAAAGTGCATATAACTAGCTTATTATTGCTGCTAGAGCTTTGGGATGTGAAACCAACCTATTAGAAATCATTGCCTCTGAATCTTCTTATGTGGTCAGACAAGGGTAGCCAAACTTGAAAGCGCTTATAACTGGCTTATTAATGCTCCTTGAGGTTTGGGATATGAAACACCAACTAACAGGAAATCATGGGCTAGGAATCTTCTTATGTGGTTAGATTTGGTCTTGGGCCCCTCGTTCAAGGTTAAACGAGGGTAGCCAAACTTAAAAGTGCTTATAGTGCTTATAACTCACTTATAATTGCTCCTAGATTTTTGGGATGTGAAACCAACCTATAGGAAACCATGGGCTGGAAATCTTCTGATGTGGTCAGATTTTGTCTTGGGCCCCTCTTTCAAAGTCAAATGATGGTTTACTGGCTTCAGTAAGTTATCTTTCCAGTGTATACAATTTGCATTGGTCCTCCAATGAGCTAGGTCTAGTTTCTGTCCTTGCCATCCTTTATCATTAGTAAAACACAACTACAAATTGTAAACTGGTGGCTTTTATGTTTGCTGCTAATTCAGGGTGTTTATAATCATAATTAAAATAAAAATCTAGTTCAACTAGCTGTCTTATAGGGTCCCTGGTTTTCGAAATGTATTTATTTCTATCAGATTGTCATTGAAGAAAAGCCTCAGTGTGTTAGTGTTGGTTAGATTTTTAATGACACATTGTCAAAGAGTCATTAGGGCATGTGGGTCATAAGCTCAGTATTTGTTTACCCACATTAACATACGGGCTGGCAAGATTTGCTATGGTCCAGGAACATGTTTTAGTTGCAGGTCTGCTGGACCTGGTATGGTTTTTTGTGCACTGCCTTCTATTCACAAAATTGAAGTCTGTTCTGCTTGAGGAATGAGCTAAAAATATACTTACAAATTTGCTAATCGCTAATTATCAAATAATTTTATACCATAGAAGTTTATTAACATCTAATAACAGGACGCATAGCCTCATTTGTCATTATTCATGCTACTGTGGAAAATCCACTGGCATATGTCAGCTGGTCACGTGATCGAAGTGTGCAGGATAATAAACTATTCTCGTCAATTCCAAATGCACAAATTTTTGTCAAAAACACAGACTTTATTGGTTTTTGCTATTGTAAACTTCTAAATATATATGGATTACTCAAGGAGGATACCTATTAGTCTTTCATCTGGCCTACAAGAAGGTCACACCATGAGATTCACATTTGAAAGTGATACTGGGTGTGAATTATTAATAACAAAGTTCTCTTGCTGTTGTTATTTGTTCCGAGTCACCTCATGATAACACACTCAGAAAATAGCTAATAACCTATCCAATATATCTATTACAGTTGAATTTTTATAGGGATATTATAAACCCAATTTTTGGGGGCTCAGTTCTCAGCTTGACCTAAAATTGAGTCGTTGGTTTTCAGTACAGATTCATGACAACTGGTATACCAATTTTCTTGCCTCCATTCTGTGAACTACCCATATGACATATACAATGTGTTGAAAGTGCTGTTAAATTGATCAACCCAGCTTTAACTTAACATAAACCTAGCGGTGATTGCTCACCCTAAAGTAATGAACCCTTTGAAAAGTCAAAGTTTGTGTTTTATGTCCTGTTCAACAGCCAAGATCATATTGGGACAGGCCCTCAGCATTGTCACTTGTGGGACTCGAACCCACTCAGAGGTGACTGCTTGTGAATAGATGCCAAACTTGCCAACCACTAGGCCACTGAGGACCTCCCATTCGAAAACAAAAAAGGATAAGAAGTTGTTGGACAGTATTCTGCTCTATAATGATGTAAATAATCAGATTTACATGTGCAGTGTTTTTGAGCCTGCAACCAGGCTAGATATATTCAGTTATTAAAGACAATGAGTGTGCGGCCTATCGTCCTAATTCAGTCAGGATATATGAAGCTTTTCATTACAAAAGCTAGATAATACCTATTAAAGCCACCAGTCATATGGTGCATAGTCTCTCATTGTTTTTTTTACTCCATAGAAAACAGAAGAGTCTGTAAAATACCAAATGCATTATTGACATATTTTTATTTCCTATAAATATACAGTCGGTAACTCCTTGTTTTTGGACAGTTCATACCAAATTGTAATGGGTTTTATATTCAGTTTTGATATATATTGGATTATTATCGACTTTGACTGAAAAGGTAAACGTTATGATGACAGGAATTCAATTTCTGTCTATTATTTATTAACTAATTAAATGTGAACATTACATGCAGTGTTTTCTTAGAATCATTTTTGATACATTGTCTTGCTTCAGAGAAAGGTAATTTTAAATAACAGTGTTACTTTTCCTGATTCTTCTTACACTTGAAATAATTTTTGAACTAGAAAGGTGACTGCACATTTCACATTTATAAATATAGTTGAGCAGTGTGAAGGCTGTGATGCACTACTGACATTACCCTCTGATTTGTTAAGAATTAAAATTGTTTTGTATTTATCGGATTGTATCCTTCCTGTTATGTTTGGACTAGGGATGGGTCGGTATGAAAAATATGAACATCGGGATTTCGCCAATGCAAAACCGTACCGAATTCGGGACTCCGCGTTTTAGTTCACCCCAATCAAACATGGACGTTTCCTCAACGACATCGCAATAAAAGCTCATAAATGCACAAAATATGTGATAAAAACGCATAATGTCTTCATATTTCTGGTTTCTTTCCAATATTTTAAGTTTTCCTTTAATTTTATGAGCTGACAAGCGAAATTGAGGTTATAAAGTGTCGTAACCAAAACATAGCAGTTCTGCTCAATGTATCGCTTATAAAAGTCTGCAAATGGACGAAAATATGGGGATAAAAGCTTATAATTATATCCCCAGACGAAAGTCGGGGATATATTGGATTCAGGTCCGTCGCGCCGCCGCCGCCGCCGCCGCCGCCGCCGTAGAAATTTCCTTGTGGACGCGATAACTCAAAAACAAATTAATATTTTTTTTTCAAACTTGGTACACATGTTAAGGGTGCCCAAAGGAAGATCCCTATTTTAAGGTGACCTTAAACTCCCAGTAAAAAAGAACTTATGGCCACCTTAAGGTCAGAAATTGCACTTTTGGCCACTTAGAGCCCTGTAGGTCACAAACTATGATGCTCAGCTGGCTGAAATTTTACCTGACAACACATTAATATGTTCTTAGTACATGTGCCGAAAATCACGACTTTAAGTTGAGGAGAAAATTGTCCTTGAGGCCCATAGAGTCTATCATTAGATAGAGATTAAGCGCTATAAAAGTACTATTAGAATAAATACCCCCACTTAGGGATTTTTTGCTATACTTTTCACATATTTTGCCCTATAATTTGGAAGTGGTAATTCTGATGAGTCTCAAACTGTGCTAGGTATAACTTTGATATGTAATCCTTGTCTGTAGAAAATTTTAGGGCTGTAGGTTTACCCAAAGGGGTCGACTTAAGGTCTCAAAAGTGCCCACAGAGACCCAATTTATGCACTTTTTGCCACTTTCAAGCACTGTAGCTTTCAAACTATGTCTCTCATCTAAGTTAAATATCATCTGGGAATATATCTATGTGTTTTCTTATATGTGCCCCAACATTTAGGCCTTTAATGGACAGTTAACCTGTGTATCAGGACCATAAACACCCACCCGAGTGACCCTTATAAGACATTTTTCACATCTTTTTCCCTGTAACTTGGAAATGGTAAGTCTGAGAAGTTTCAAACTGTATTAGATATATATTCTGTGTGTAATCTTAGTATGTAACAGATTTTAAGTCTGAAGCTTTAATTTTGAAGGTCAAATTGAGGTCTCTAAAAGGCTCCCAAAGACCCAATATTTGGACCTTTTGCTACTTTTAAGCCCTGTGACTGTCAAACTATGTGACTGATAGAGCTCAAATCCTATCTGGGAAGATATTAGTATGTTATTTATATATGTGCCAAAAATTAAGGCTTTAAGAAGACATTTAACCTGTGTATGAGGACCATAAATCCCCACCCGAGTGACCATTTTTAGACATTTTTCACATATTTTGCCCTGTAACTTGGAAATGGTAAGTCTAAGAAGTTTCAAACTGTATTAGATGCATATTCTATGTGTAATCTTAGTATGTGACAAATTTTAAGTCTGAAGCTTTAATTTGAAGGCCACATTTAGGTCTCTAGAAGGCCCCATAAAGACCCAGTATTTGGACTTTTTGCCAATTTTAAGGCCTGTGACTGTTAAACTATGTGACTGATAGAGCTGAAATCTCATCTGGGAATACATTATTATGTTCTTTTAACATGTGCCAAAAATCAAGGCTTCAAGTAGACATTTAACCTGTGTATGAGGACCTTAAACACCCACCTGAGTGACCCTTTTAAGACATTTTTCACATATTTTGCTCTGTAACTTGGAAATGGTAAGTCTGAGAAGTTTCAAACTTTATTAGATACATATTCTATGTGTAATCTTAGTATGTAACAAATTTTAAGTCTGAAGCTTTAATTTGAAAGCCACATCGAGATCTCTAAAAGGCCCACAGAGACCCAATATTTGGACTTTTTGCCACCTTTAAGCCCTGTGACTGTTAAACTATGTGATTGATGGAGCTGAAATCCCATCTGGGAATGCATTATTATGTCCTTTTTACATATGGCGAAAATCAAGGTTTTTAGTAGACATTTAACCTGTGTATGAGGGCCATAGACACTCGCCCAAGTGCCTTTTTTGACATTTTTTCCGTATTTTGCCCTGTTATTTGGAAATGCTTAGTGTGACAAGTCTTAAACTGTATTATATATAATTTTTGTTTGTTATGTATGTCCCCCAAAAAGTTTCAGATCTGTAGTTTAATTGCTAAGGTCTCTTTAACAATTGTAAAATGCCCACAGAAACCCAATTTATGGACA